>CM062805.1:868144002-869439002 GCA_031772625.1 Pinus tabuliformis
ATGCTTTGTAGTAATATATACTTATAATTCTAGAAAAGAATTTAATTATATTCTTTTTAAATGATTTTTTTGTTGTTGTTGTATTGGTTAATTCAAGTTCAAGAGGTCTCATTGACCATTGCTCTGGAAACGCTTTTAGTTTAAATATAATTTGGTATTGGAATAATTGGTTGATTTTTATATTGTAAGTGGAAAGTACGTTTATACATTCATTCACTATATCCCTCATAGTTTTGTAAACATTTTCCCTCTTTTATTAACTTCCATCACCATTCCAAATGAGCTAAGGACAAATTCATCTCCTTTACATGTTTTATAAAAAAATTCTTAGAACGACATTCTTTTCCGTCTTTGGGTCCTTGTATAACATTAAACAATATGTGAGGCAATAGATTTTTGAAACATGCTATCTAATATTCTTAAGAATATTATTAATGAAAATTAAAAAAAAAAAACCCATATTGAATAGTAATTTTTCATTCACCCGATTCACCCTTTTGCAATTTTTATGCACTTAGATCGAAAAGAATCTTGTCAAGTCTCCTCATTTTGTGGTTTTCCATGACACCCACTAACCAATACATATTAGTTAAACTTACATATAGTTCAAACATATTAATTTCGTAAAGACTTTACAAAGAACTTACATTTTCTGCTTTTTGGATGTGTTATCATTGTGTTAATCAATATTTTTGTTACTTGACAACTTCTCATACATTTTTTTATCAATACAAAATGTACCATTCAATACATAAGCCATTAAATATATTTATAAAGAAATCACATAATTTTCATCCAAAATGAGGCCTGGTAACCGATGCGCTTATGTGCATAAAATCACTGTGCGTTTAATTTAGTAAATGCTTTGGGGTGTTTAATTGTTGAGCACTCATAGCAAAAACATTTTTGAGTGATTGAAGACTTCCATAGTGATTAATATTGTAATAGATTTACGGAAGAGCACAATGTATATAAGTGATCCATCCTTAGAAAAATGTTTCGGGTGGGAACTCCATCCATCATCATGGACCAAAGAGAGCCTTGAGAGTAAACGAGTGTTGGACGGCTCTTTATAGGAACCTGCATGGATTATGTATTAGTTGATTAACGATTAAGAGGTAGACATAATATTATAAATAATATTTGACTAGTCACACAATGATTGACTGATCACTTAGATCACACAGTACCCTTCCGGAATCTTTTTTTTTTAATAACTTTAAATTATGATGTGGTGTAATATGTAACGATAAAAGCATCACCACCATAGTAAAAAAATAAAAACATAAAAAATTAAAAAACATGTTTTTAGACTTAACGGTGCTATTTGACAGAGGCGCACCAGTACTTTATATTACACAGGGCGCACCGATAAACAAAACCCATTTTTTTAAAATAGATAGGGCTACCTGGTTTAGATTTGATTCCATAATTGGTCCCCCTACTTTACATGTCAAACACATTATCTATATATGGTAAAATAAACTCATTAAATATAAAATTCGTAAAATGAAAATCCCTAATTGTGAAGTGGTAAAGGGAGTTAAACCCTAAGGTGAAATTTTGTAGTCACATGAGCAAGAAGAAGCAAGGGTTTAAGGTAAGTATTGATATTTTTTGCTTTTTTATTTTCTGAATTTAGATTAAATCTAAATAGGAAAAGAGATGGTAAAAAAAAAATATTAGTAAAATCAATAGAAATTTTTTTACTATGCATGGCTTTTATTTTTTCTGAATTTTAATTAAATATAACAAAAATTGTAAAAAAAATTACAAGTAAAATCAAAAGTAAAATTTAAAATTTTTACTATGTTAGTGAATAACTTCTTATTATTTATAAGACTTTATGAAATTTGATTTCCGAGAATAAATTACCCCTCATTTTTCAATTTGAAAAAAAAAAATCATTCCCTTTTTTTTCTTTTTTTCTTTTCAATTTTTTGGAAATCCATGTGCTTCGTGTTAAAAGAAAATGGTGCCTTTAATAGTAACATGCACCGATTAAAATAACTTATTGGTGTGCTAAAATAAATAAATGCACTGTTATGATAGAATTCCCTTTTTATTTTCAAAATCCCAAAAATTGGTGCAGTTATTATTTTAATGCATAGGTGATGTTATTATTTAAACACATCAGTGATTTATTTTTACAAGCTCACATATATGCTTTAAAATTTATATGAATTTTTATTTTCACATAAAACCACATATTCATCTCAAATTATCCTTTAGGATGCATCACATGAGTTATAGTAGTTCATAGTATACATTTTCCACTTAAAGTCCATTTATTATTGAAAAATAATTTGAAAATTGTATTGAAATTTGAATCGTGATTATATGGTTCTCAAAATTGACATTAGCTATATACAAACTTAAGTTCCCTTTCCATCTACATTAAGTTCAGATTTTATTTATATTTTGATTATCTAATTGAATTTATTTATTTTTATCCATGTAAATTTGAATAAAACGTATCCAAATTTGCAAGATCCTGATTCAAAATTGAGTTCAGATGCAGAAAATATTCCACCGGTTCAAAAATGTCAAAAGCTCATATCAGGAGCAGCATACTGCAAGAAGTTGGTAGATGAAAATGGAAATTTTCTTTACCCTACCAATTGTAACGTGCCATCTTCTAGCTACAATCCTAGGTCAATGATGGTAATAATTGTTTTGGTATCATGTATTTACAACAAACCAATTGCATTGTGTTTACTAATATCATTGATATAATAATATTCAATATTTCTTTAAATTAGGATGCTAGTGATGATGAACGACCCACCTACCATCTTTTGGTGCATCCCACTACAATTTCATAAAGAATATTGCATTAAGAGAAAAACACAAAGAGGAAGCATACAAAGAAAGATTGAATCAACCACCTATTCAATTCCACTTCCAGATTCACCAATTAGGAATGACTACAATAATAATAGTTCTTCTTCACAAGTTGGTAATGGAGGTAATCAAATAGAGGTTGGTATGGATGATTAATTATGAGATACGACTTCCATAGAGGAAATTTTGTTAGATGCATTCTAGAAGGATGAGCTAGGGGATGATGCTCATACCACTCATACCTTTTCAAAAGCCTAAAATTTGCTTCCACCACCCCTCTCTTTGGACTTGGTGACTAGTCAAAGTCTATCCAGTTGGGGACAATGATGGTACTGTACAACTTGAAAGCAAAGTTTGGCATGTCGAAAGCAATATTTCGGTAATTCACCATGGTAAATTCCCTTATATTTTGAGAAATATTGACACACAATCAAAATTAAAAATAGTCAATTCTATGAACATTAAATATTGACATTTTACATTTATATTTCCCACCAACTACAATTTATTCAAATATAAGGTTCTTCTGAATGATAATGTCTTTCCCCGTAGCTACAAAGAGGCAAAGAAGTTGTTGAAAATGTTGGGTGTTGAAACATATCATATCATGCATGTTCAAATGACTATTTCTATATAGAGGAGAATATGCAGACAAAAAGTTATGTCCAAAATGTGGGCATGAAAGGTACCATAAATAAAAAAGAAAGGTAAATCACATGGTCCTCCTCATAAGATATAGAGGCACATGCTTATAGTCTTAAGGATTCAAAGGCTCTTTCATTGCAAAGAATTAGTTATGTTGCAAGGATCACATGCTTCACACAGAAGTGAGTTGGGATTTATGTGAATCCCAATAGATTCAGTAGCCATGAAGCATATAGAGGATACATGGCCTGAAAAATTCAAGGATGAAGTACGAAGTCTACGACTTAGCATAGCCATGGATGGCGTCAACCCATATTCCTTCCAAAACACCAATTATTCTATTTGGCCTATGGTAGTGATCAATAAAAATATCCCACATGGTTGTCCATGAAGAATGGACATCTTATGTTGGCTCTCATAGTCCCTAGTAGAAGATAAGTGAATAATATGGATGTCTACTTACAACCATTGGTAAATTAATTGAAGGAATTATGGGAAGGGATACATGTATATGATGTATCAAGACCCATCTAAGAGAGAGTATTTTTATGTTGTATCGCTTATGTGCTTACACCACACATGATTATCCAATATTAGGAGTTTTCTCTATTAAATTGCATGTTTAATGATTTGTTTATATACATAATAATAGTGTTCCGAATATTAATTCAATCCGTTGCAGTTGTTCTGATCTTCATGATCGCTCACATGACCTGCATACAATAATTTCAAGGGTCTTGTAACAAAAGGGTATCATGGATGTAAATGTTGTGGATGTTCTTTGAAGCCTAGGTGGTCCAACCACCTACAAAACCCAGTGTATGACTTCTCCAGGGTATTCCTCCCACAAGAACACCCTTATAGAAGAGAAACATTTGCTTTCAATGGTAAAGTAGAGAGAACCCAAAGGCCTGCAATAATGACACCAGTTGAATGGATTAGAGCATATGAGAGAGAGAAGGGGAAGGAGATTACATAAATGTTTGATCCAAATTGGAATCTTATGTTCAATGATCCAAAATTCTTCGACACCTATGTTGATAAATTTCCCATTGGGATGAAAAGGAAATCTGTCTTTTATGAGCTCCCATATTGGGAGAATGTTAAGATTGTCCACCTACTAGTTCCCATGCATATATTTAAAAATGTTTCATCTTCCTTATGGAGCCACATATCATCAAAAGAAAATGACACATTGGTTATTAAGAGAGATCTTATTTCTTTAAAAACTAAAAAGAAACACTTTCCAAGACAAGAAAGTAGAGGAGAGGTTGGTCCCTCTTGGTCTTTCAAAGAAGGTGATGCCCCATGGATTTTAAAGAAAGATTATATTTCTTTGGTAAAGGAAGTTATAGTGGGTGTAAGGGTGCCTTATTTATATGGCTCTTCACTACCACACTGCTTCACTGTGGAAGACCATTTTTCAGGGTTGAAATCACATGAACGATTGAATGTTCTAAGAGTACGTACGTCAAAAACATGATTTTATTATTCTTTATTATTTTTATGGCATGGTATAAAATATAATTAAGTTTCGTATATGTTTACTTTGCATTGTCATTATCCTTTGCTCATGTGTGGGTATGTGAACCATGATTTACCCCAAGACCTATGATGTGCCATATCTAAATTATTTACATTTGTACGTTGAATCACATCAAATGAGATTCATATGGCTAGCATTCCATGGTGGAATCAAGAGATAGTTAAGAATGTTTGTATGTTTGAGAAGGAATTGCCAATGATTTTCATGGACTTGCAGGTTTATCTTCTAATTCACCTAGTAGATGACATTGAATTAGTTAGGTGGTTTCTTGTCATTGGATATTCTTCTTAGAGAGGTACATGAATAAATTGAAAGTTTTTTTCAACAAAGGAAAAACCCGAGGGTCTATGGAAAAGGGGTACATATTTTATGAGTCTTTCTATTATGCCAGTGAGTACATCAATCATATCGACAACACAACAGGGTAAGTGATTTTGGATGACGAAAGGGGTGAAGACAAAATATAAGGGGAGTTTCTCGAAATGAATGGAAAAAGGTGCATGATAAAGCGTAAGTCATCATTTGTCAAATTTCTAGACAATAACTATTCACACTAAACTTCTAGAATGTATATTTTGATCTCATGTGTACTATATATGTCAGTTTGATTCCATCATAGAATTTAGAAATTGAAGCCATAAACAAATTCATTGCTTCCAATTCAAAAGCAACACAACCATGGGTCTCATTGTACGAACATAAGAGGAGGAAAAGGGATAGTGACAAGAAATAATTCAGACGATTGAATGGTAGAAGTGTGCCTTATCCTAACCATTTAAAACAAAATATGCCAATGATATGCCCCAATAGTTGGGAATATGACAAAGTCAAAGCTAAATATGGTGCATTTGGTCATTACCCGTGTGCTAAAGGGGATATGCTAAACATAGGGATTGAGTGCAACAACTTGGTAATAATCTCTTTCTATATATTTTTAACTTCAAAATGCACTTTTGAATTCTAACATCTACATTTTATATTTTAATTATGTTTGCGTTATTAGACACATGACATTGTTATTTTTTCACTTTTTTATAAGTGCATTTGTTGCCATCTATGTGGGCATATAGACATCATTTTCACACAGAGGACATTAATGATGGATGCTTGACACAAGACTATGGAGTGGAAGTAAAGTTCGACCAATCTAGTCATGCTAGCCACTGTGATCAAAACCTAATACATGGGACTTTCGGTTACGTCATAAAGATACAAGAGATCATTGAAGTGGAATTATCTTTGTTCCAATGCATTATTTTTAGGTGCAAGTGGTGGGACACCTTTGATCAGAATAATGTAAAGGAAGATTGCAATAGTTGGTTGATATCTATCAACTCTAGAAATATGTGGTAGGAAGCTAGGGAGCCTTATGTTTTCCCCAAACACCACAACCAAGTATTTTTTTACCCAGATTTATTGGATAGGGATCGTGGTTCGTATTAAGACACGACCCTAGATAAAAACATAATTTACCCAGATTTATTGGATAGGGATCGGTGGTTCGTATTAAGACACGACCCTAGATAAAAACATAATTTTGAGAACAACAATGTTATCATGCCAAGCGAGGAATATAATCAAGGTGATGGCAACGAAGAGTGATATGTACTTGTGTTATTTTAACATTTATACTATTGTTCTATGTTTTTGTTTTCTTTACTTCAATATTTATATTATTTTTTTATTCATCTTCTTAGCATTTTATATAATTCATGGTAAGATTCAAAAATGTTTTTACACGTTTATTTTCGAGTGGAAATGTTTTTACACTTAAAACTAAGTATTTCCAATTGTGTAATTTATAATTTAAAAAATATAATTTTAACATATTTATTTAACTCTAAGTTTGTGATAAGCTTAATTTAGATTTTGTGATAATTTGTTTTCAACTTAGTTGTTTGTTATTTTACATACTTTTATCAATGATTTTTGAAATATTTAAATTATGCCCCTAATGTTGACTAAAACCACAATAATGAAGTAATTTAAACATTTGATATCAATCAACTTATGAAATAATTACAAAAACAACAAAAATAGGAAGATTTGCATCCATAACATTTTAGGGCCAATAGAATGTTTATGGTTGGAGATCATAACTTTTTTATAATAAAAAAATTTAGGGTAGAAGAGTCTATTCAAAAAGTGTAAATAGTACAATGGAAAATAACATGTATTCATATGTAATTGTTTTTTTGAAAAGGAATTTAGTTAGAATGAAGATATAAACTATCTATACAATAGAAAAATATTTATGATAATTTTACAATTATAGTTTTAACGATATTAAACTTTCTAATTTATAAAAGTATATTTTCATTTTTTATTCAAAGTAACCCTTCTTGCATGTAATTTCATATATAAAATTTTGATATAGGTTCACCAATATATAATCTATAATATATATATCATTTCATAAAAATAAACATCATGATGATAACCATCTTGAAACATAAACCTAATCTAAATACATATTCAAACTCACTATCATCATCTAATTATATACACCTCTAGCACATATAACTTCATTAGCTAGCACACAAATCTATTTTTAATAGGGCATCATCATCATTATCACATCTAACAATATCCCATGCTAATAGATCCCATGTTAATTATATTGTTTTTCATTCTTCGGCATTTGATATAAGTGGTAAGATATTAAATTGAAATTTCTTGGAACTATGATAACTTTAGTGATAAATCAAATCCTATTAAAAAAAAATTATATTAAATATAAATTACTTATAAAAAATTATGACCTACAATTTTTAAATTGAATTATAGACCAAATCTTATAAACAAACTAAAAGATTATTTTTATATTTTTTAAATAAATATTATTGATAATAATTTATTTTTCTTATTTATTAATTTAAACATTAGAAATTTAAAAAACAATTAATCGTAATTAAAATTTAAAAATGCTTATTAATTTAGAAAATATATTTTTTATAATAATTGTAATTAATAATATATATTTTTAATGATGCTTCATTCATAATTATTATTAATAAATAAACTTTAATTTATTAAATTTATAAAATCAAATTAATTGTAATGTTATTTTTATAATCCAATATTTTATGAATAATTTTTTAATTATAGTTGATTTTATAGACCAATAAGTTATATATTTTAATTTTATTATAAATATTTTGAAATTTCTATTTAATGATTACATGTTGTAATATATGTTTTGAAAATTAATTGCAAAGATTAATTAGATATTGTTCTACTAGTGTACTATAAGTATAGGTTATAACTTTCTAATTTATATGCTTGACTATGACTAGAAAGGTAGTTTTGTTTAGAGGTTTGTACAATTTAATTGTGTGTAAAATTGATTTTACTTTGTAGTGACTATTTTTTAGACATGTTTTATAAACTCATATTTTTTATTTATATGTTTTCTATAGGCAGGGACTATGTTGCTCGCAACCCTTGTTTGAATAAGAATTTAGTTAGAATGAATATGTATGAACTATCTATGCAATAGAAAAATATTTATGGTAATTTTACAATTATAGTTTCAACCATATTAAACTTTGTAATTTATAAAAATATCTTTGCATTTTTTATTTAAAGTAAGTCGTTTTGCATGTAATTTCATATATAAAATTTTGATATAAGTTCACCAATACATAATCTATAATAAATATCATTTCATAAAAATAAACATCATGATGATAACCATCTAACAAACATAAACATCATCTAAAATACACATTCAAATTCGCTAACATCATCTAATTATATACACCTCTAGCACATATAAATGTCATTAGCTAGCACAAAAATCTAATAATCTAACAAGGCATCATCATCATGATCACATCTAATAAAACACAAGCATTTCATAACATCATCACCCTACACATCCTCAAATATACATCTCATATTGTCAAATATAACTTCTATAACATTAACATCAATCTGCAAACACATTAAATGAACATATTTAACATGACCTAACACTATACACATTAACACCAACATATAAATTAAGTACATTAACGTGAACATAAAAAATGCACCATATATATATATATATATATATATATATATATACTATATATATATATATATATATATATATATATATATATATATATAATATATATATATATATATATATATATATATATATAGACACACACACAAAAAAAAATCAAATAACTACTATCAAATATTTGATACAATAGTAGTAGTGGCAGCCTGGTTATAGCAGAAGATGATGGATGGTCAACTGCCTAATCAAGAGTTGAACATGAGGTGGATGAGGAGGTGGATGGTCTATTTTCTGAGGCGAAACATGAGGTGGTGGGTGATCATGAGGTGAACAAGGAGGACTAGGTGGTTGAGTACTACCCAAAGGATCACTCGCACCCTGGTCATTGTCCGATGGACCAGTAGTATGTCTCAACGAAGACTATGTATCTGATGCATGGGTATCATATCAACGAAGTGGAGTACTACCAGAAGGATCACTGGAGAAAATATGCTCAGTAAATGATAAAAGTAGATATTTTTATTAATAATTCGAATGATGATTGTTGCATAGAAAGTCCCTTGGCTTATATACTACCTCAGATTCCTCTTTGTGAAAGGGCATGATCTTCTGATCATGCCCTTTTTCCGAATTAAGCTATAATTACAAAACTATTATTTTTTTACATAGCATTGCCTTCCTCTCGAAAATATGTTTTGTCCTCAAAGCATATGTAATGAAGGGTGTTGCCGATGAAACACTTCTATTTACCAATAAACTTCTTCTTCTGGTAGATATTTCCACTTAATTGGTTACTCTTTTAATTACTCATGATAGCAACTATTTTCCCCAGTGGAGACAAAACCTTTTGGTTTCAAAACAATCCTCCCTTCGTCATCTAAAGTTGGAAGTGTTGAATGTGTCGATTAGTGTTTTCCATGTTCATTTTTAAGGCAAGATACATGGAAAACATTGTGAACATGACTTTTATCATGAAGGCTTAAGATGTATGCTACTTGGATGATCTTTTTGTTAATCTGGTATGGTCCATAAAATTTTGGTGCCAATTTGTTTTTTCCATTCTGTTTTAAGGAGAACTACTTGTAAGGCTAAAGTTTAACAAATACCCATTCTCCCACTTCATATTCTCTCTTTGTTTTGTTTCAGTCATCCTGCTACTTCATATGATTTCTTGCAATATTTAGATTGTCCTTTAGTTCTTAGACAACCTTTTGGGTTTCTTCTAATTGATCTTTAACTACTAGAAGTTTTGTCTCAATAATTGAAAGGTCCTTCCATTTAGGAGGTTCACAATCGTATAGAACTTGAAATGGAGTCATTTTCGCTAAAGTGTGGTAAGTGGAATTGTACTACCATTCAACGAGGTGTAACCATTGATCCCACTTAATTTGTTTTTCTATTGCATAACAACATATGCGGGATTCTAACATTTATCGGCAACTTATGTTTGACTATCTATTTGAGGATGGTATATGGATCTTGTGTTGAGGTAGGTTCCTATATGTTTGAAAAAATGCTTCCAAAAATTACCTTTGCATTTGGAATCTCTATCGCTAACAATGACCTTGGAAAACCATGTAATTTTTAGAAATTCTTACAAAATATCTTGACTATTTCTTTTGTTGAGTCTGATTTCCTCATTCCAATGAAGTGTACATACTTGGTGAGTCTGCTAACTACTACGAGAATTTTTCCTTGCCATGAGATAGAGGTAATACATTGATAAAGTCCATTGATATTTCCTCCCACTTCTGGTTTGGAATATTTAAAGGATGGAGAAGTCCATGGGTCATAATGTTCTCATCTTTATTTCTCTAGCATTTATCTCATTCTACTACATATTTTTTAATATCATTATTCATTCCCTTCCAAAAAAATGATTGTTTTGCATTATAGTAGGTTTTAAGGAAACCTACATGTCCGGATGACAATGGATCATGGGACCCTTTGAGAACTTTGAGTTTAATTTAGAATTTGGAATTAGATAAATTATCCCCTCGTACCAAAGAATATCATTTTTCCATACAAATTTTGAGGAGGATTATTGATTATAGCACTTGTTTCTTGATATTTTTCATACTCACTTCAAATTTCATTAAGCTATTATGGGATGACAACTGAAATTGCAAGTAATGATGATTCTTTGTCTTTCTTGGATAGAGCATCTTCTACTATGTTTACTTTCCCTTTCTTGTAATATATCCATATCAAAGGAAGTAATTATTTTGATCCATTTTTGTTGTTCTATATATAAATTTTTCTATTGGAGGAGGTGTCAAAGACTATTATGGTATGTTTATATTAAGAACTTACTCCCCAAGACATATTTCCTCCACTTAGCTAATGCATGCACAATGGATATCATTTCCTTATTGTATGTATGCTTAATAAATTTTCTCTCATTGAGCTTCCTACTCTCAAAAATTATTGGATGACCATCATGCATCAATGTTACTCCTATGCCAAAACCTAAAGTGTCACATTCAATTACAAAAGGATTTGAAAAATATGGAGTTTCCAATATAGGTTCCTTGGAAATTATTTCCTTTAATCCTTAAAAACAATTTTTCCCTTATCATCCCATTGAAGGAACTCTTTTTCAACATATCTGTTAGGGGTGCAGATACATGAGCATAATTTCGAATAAACCTTCGATAGTATCCATTCAACCCTAAGAATCCTCTTAATTTGGAGCTATTATTTGGTCTGGGCCATTCTTTTATCAGTTTGATCTTATTAGGATATACTTTTACTGCTTCCTTGGATATCATGTGCCGAGGTACTCTACCCCTTCTTTTCCAAAGGTGAATTGGACATCCTTGCATAAAATTGATGTTCTTCTATATAGTTAGAATCTGCTATAGATGTTGTAGATGCTCTTTCCATGTTTTACTATAGATTATAATATCATCAAAGAACACAAACACAATCTTCCTTAGATACAGATAAAATACTTCATTCATAGTAGATTGGAAGGTTTCTGGAGCATTAGTTAATCCAAAGGGCATTGCCTTAAATTCATAATGACCCTCGTGTGTTCGAAAAATAGTATTCACTATGTCCTCTAGCCTTATTTTGATCTGGTGATATCCCGATCTCAAGTCCAATTTTGAAAGTTATTGGGCTCCATGAAGTTCATCTAATATTTCATCTATAAAGGGGATCAGGAACTTATTCTTAATTGTTACCTTGTTCAATCCTCAATAATCCACACATAATCTAAAGGATCATCCTTCTTTCAAAATAAAACCACCAGAGCATCATATGGGCTTATACTTTTTGTGATTATTCCACACTTTAAATATCTTGGACTAATCTTTCGATTTCAGTTTTTTGGTGGCGTGGATATATATATGGCTTGATGTTGATAGGGTTGATCCTGATTTAACTTCAATTATGCTGCGATTTCTCTTTCAGGCGGCATCTTCATAGGAAGATCTTGGAACACCTTTTTTTGTTTTTGGATCAATTTTTGAACTTAATGTGGTAGTTCTTGAACTTCAGGTGTTTCTTTTCTAATCAATCTTGAAACCAACATATCCATTTGATGACACTGCACTACATATGATGGTGCTCCCTTCCAGATTAGCTTCATCATATGTTGTGATGATACAACTTGATTCTGAGGGGGTTGGGACTCAAATAACTTGTAATTCTTCCCCTCCCATCTAAACTTTGCAAATTTATTTTGATGGTTGCGAGAGTAAGTGTCTAGGGTTTGTAGCCATTAGATACCTAGGACCACATCCACTCCTCCTAATGGTACAATGTAGAATGGAGATTCTAGATTTTAGTTCTAAATTTGTAATTTGACTTGATGGAATTTCCCTAGTTTTTCAATTTTCTTTCCATCATATACCATCAGTTTCATGTTGGGCATGGGATATGAAAAAATGTTGAGCCTTTTTCCATATTTGAGTCCAAAAATTTGTGGGTGTTGCCAGTATCTATTAGAACCATTACATTGCTTTTTTTATATGTTCTTTTAACTTTAATGTCTGGGGCTGAGATATTCCTATCATGGTTGATAATGACACTTGTAGAATATTCTTGTTATCTAATACTGGATAAAATTGTGGAGAATATTCAACTTCTTCTACTTCTAATTCTTCATTTTCTGAATTAAGGGTTGTTTCACATGTATACAGGTTCTTGGTCTCTTTCCCTTAGCACATTTATGTCTAGAATCCCATTTTTTGCCACAACATTTGCACTTACCTTATTTCATTCTTTGGATTTCCAAATTAGTTTTTTCTACTTCACATAGATGTGGTGGAACATATTTTGTATTATCTGCATTAGCAGTTTGGGAAAATATTTGTCTCGAATATACTCTTTCAATTTGTGGCCATTGTATCCTTTTAAGTTTTTTTTCTACAAATTTCTCTTTATGTGTTACTTATTCTATAGAAGTGATGTCATGAAGCTTAATCTCATCCTATAGATGTGGTTTAGGTCTTGTTATGTATGATTGAACAAGACGAGTATCTAACAACCCAGGTACTCGTGTAGCTAGATTTTCCCATTCTCTAGTGTGTTCATCCACATCTCATTTTTGTTGCATCCTGGTGAGTGTTGAGAATAACTCTTCTTCTTTGACACCTTGGAACCTCTTAAAGAATGCATTTTTGAATTTCTTCCAACTGATAGAAAGTGTCATTTTCATCCACCACATATACCAATTATATGATTTTCCTTCCATTTGCATGGATGCATGCCTGATCTTTTCATCATCATTGTTAATACCATAAATATCGGAATATTCTTCTACTTTATTGAACCATGCAACATTGTATTTCTCATTACCATCAACATTGGAGAGCTCGAGTTTTTCTCTTTGTTGATATGTAGCAACTAGTGGGGTGAAGAAGGGGTATTGATTTAAGAGCTACATATTTGAGTATTGATTCCAGAGTTGTATATTTGGAAAAATTTGTTACTATTTTGCTAATTTGTGTTGTCTAGGTAAATCCTCTCTGCGGGCAGAGACAATCCCTCTAGCCTAATGAGTGGGACTAGAAACTACATGACAATCTACAAGACACTTTCCTAAATTTCAATCTAAATGAGAGGAGACGAAGTATGCTACCTCATTCTGAAGCTATAACACACTCCTTTGTTGGAGATCTCGATCGCTCTCTCCTTAGGCTCAACTCTACTGCTCATAGTGTTTGAGTACCTATATAAGAGATCAAAGACAAAGAAAAGCATACAAGTGCAACAAGCATAATCAAAAGTAATCCACTTAACAGATCAAGGAGCATTAAGATAAATGATGCATTAACACAAACATTTATGGAAAGTGAACCATAAGTTGTATATATTAATGAAATAAAGGAGGAAGCATACAGCCAATCCTTGATGTCAATAAGCTCTCCTTAAGTGAATGTCCAAGTCCAAGCTCAAGCTCTCCAAACACTCCCTCTCCAAGCCAAATGAGTAGCATGTAGGTACTATCTCAGTATAAGGGTGAAAATAAACGAAGACCAACCATTTGGGAATTGGAGAGGATGAATATATAGGCAGGGAGAGGGAGTTATGGTCTCTCCAAAGATAAAATAAGGCCCTCATCTCAAGGACGTAGCTCATAAGGATAATATCAAAGAGAACTATTGAGATAATTCGACCACATCCACATCGAACAAACTCCAACTCATTGTTCTGGAAGCCTATAGATCACGAAGCTTATTGTCCTCTTTGGGAAAACATTCCTTTTAGGGATCAGTGTGAGTATCCAAGTAAAAATCATACTGGTAGTGTGAGGCTAATATAGTGCAACCTATCATCAACACTAGTTTCTAGTGTCACAGTCACACTGGTCCTAAAATCAGGGTTTTAGAGCTTACTTCTTCAAGGAAGGCTCAATGCATGTTTTCATGAGTTTTTCAGGGAGGATCTGAACTGGATATCAGGATGGGTACACTCCATAATTGCCAAGTTTTAGGCACTCTAGGGTATGACAGAGGGAAGTGCAGGAGGCGTGACAAAATATTGTGTAACAGATACCCCTTAACGAATGAAGGCAGAATAGGGAGGGATGGATGAGATGCTTTACGAGCTTTTGCAAGGATGAGAAAAAACATTGTCAAGGGACCTACAAATCAAGGATGCATATACATATACATATCTGATATCAAAACATGAATCCACGGTATGGACGTAGTGATCCAGATAGAAAGGAATATGTGAACAGATCCATGGCATGGGCGCAACCATCCGAATGAAAAGGATCGTCTAGAAATCCAAGATCCAAGGTATGGACGCAACCATCTGATATAGAAGTATCAACATCATCATAAATATAAAGTCCCACGATATGGTCGCAACCATCCTTATAGAAGAAACATGTGTACAATCATGAAAAATACATAACTCCTCGTAGCCTGAGTTATAACAGACAAAACTCAGGGTCCTCCGCTCCATCCCAACTCGATAAAAGTGTGAATTCAAACATGCAAATGAATGTGTCGAAGTTGAACATGCTAGAAAACTACTTGATTACTGGCAAATGACGTGGACCATTAATAGGCATGAGATAAACCACCAGTAATGACAATGGCTCTCATGGTATGACAATACAATCTGTGAATGTGAAAATGAAGTTGAAGTCGAACACTTTTGGAATCATCTGATCGAAGTCCAATGATGAAAACCTATCGTCAGATTTGAAGAACTTTCCATTAAGGCATGCAAGCTCTAAGGTACTGAAAGGGGGTTTCTAAGTCATCTTCCTAGATAATGAGTTGAATTCGACAATAAGTGACCATCGAAGGAGGGCCATAATGATTCCCTCATCATTGACACGAAAGAAGGGATAAAGTAGAATAAATGAGTATGATCCAAGATTGTAGAAAAAGTCAGACAATGAATAGGTAATAAATTGTAGATAAGACTTCTCTTGAATATACCGGCGACATGATTCTGGAGTGTGCCAGCATTTGACTCAACATAGGACCAAGGGTCATGATGACGAAATGGAATAGTCAGATGAGAGGAAAAATCGATCACCCAAACCTGGAAGGAAAAGTAACTGAGTGAGGATATCCCAAACCTGACATGAGAAATAGATAAGTTTCATGTTCAAGAGAAACATGATGCCTATACAAGAGATGTTTCACTTTCATTTTCCCCACTATTTCTAGTGAGTACCCCAATTATTTGTTATCACAATATTGAAGGGGATAGCATATTTTTGTCATATAAGTTCATACTTTGAATGAATCCATCCTAGTAAGTTTTATGAGCCATAGGAAGGAGAAACTCGGCCTCATCATGGTTACATGTCTTTCGCTGTTTAATTTTCATGAGTTCGACGAAAGAAACACTCCATCATGTCCCTTTTTCGTAATTTATCTCTCGAACCTAAAAAGGTAGAAAACAATATTCGAGAGAACCTCTTGACCATGTCGACCAAGATGTACCTTTTTCTTAAATAGTCAATGTCAGCCTGAAGATGGGGTAAACGTATACTGAGACGACATCAATTATTTAATTTAATGAGTTGGAAAAGACAAGTACTCGGTAATATTTTCATATTTCAAGAGTCAGGAAAGAGCTTAAAGATGAATCCAATGGGGTTCCTTTTTCATTTATTTTTAATGAGTTCGAAAAAGAGATAAAACAAAAACTCATTGAATCGGTAAAAAATGATCACTATAGCCACCAAAAAGAGCTTGTAACTGCACAAAGACAACCACATCTCACTGATATCGAGAAAAATAATAAAATATTTGTAAAAAAAGTGTTTAGAAACTTATAAGTATACCAAAAGTAAAAACATTTTTACCATTTCACTTGGAGTAAATTGAAGAGTGCATTTTACCTTATTTTCCTTGATTCTTCAGGCGAGTAGTGTGGGAGATCCAGGGAACCATTTCAAAAACCGTTAGTTGTAGGTAAGATCTATTCCTTTTCTCTTTCTTTTCATTCTAATTTCATGCCATTTCATAGGTTTTTAGTTGGCCGAGGGGAGGATTTCAATTTTTTAAAATCAGGGGCAACCAGCGCAAGTCTGCTCATCGAATCCATGCTAATCACCCCTGAACCCAAAAGGCTCTCACGCTACGGCGCGAAAAAAATTAAGACAGTCACATTGGACATAGAACAAGAAATCGAAATATAAATCCTCTCTCTTGATCGATTTTTTGATGATTTAGATCCGTGGAAAGGCATTTAATCAATGTATATGGGTTGTTTGCAGGAGATTTCGACAACATGTTCATCGAATGGAAGGAAAGGGGCTATGAGGCAGAAGATCACCAAGTTTCCCAAAGTGTTGAATGTGTTAATGCTTTGAGGGACTGCAGGTTATTGAAATTCTTCTGAACCCCAGGACTCAGAGCTCAAAATGAGTTGCTACACTATCTGATCAGTCTATGGGATGTTGATCGACAGATCTTCATCATTGGAGACCAAGAACTAGAGCTATAAGTAGCTAATATCTACTTCATTACTGAATTTTCCAGAAGAGGGAAAGAGTCCAACTCTTTGGATATCATGCTGGGGGTGAGAGTACCAATACATTAATCAGAAGGAATTTCCTAGGTACAGAGACAATTGTGAGTGGGAAGGTGAAGATAGAAACCATCGACAATCTTCCCTTGATGACAATTATACACACCATGGCCTGTATAGCTCAGGTAGGCTTTACACGAGATCTCAAAATCAAAATTCCAGTATGTAGTGGATTTCCTTGCTCAAACAATGTTCAACTAGTGTGAGGGACTACTGGTCAACATGAAGATACAACTAACCAAAGGCAAGTTGGGAAACTTGAATCAGTTTGACTTTGGTTTGATTTTGGTCACCTTCTTTATGGAGTGTGTGCACACATTTCAATACCAATGGGTAGAGGTGGAGGATCCAGCTCCACAAGATCTGAGGCTTCTCAGATGGAGTGAGATCATGCCTCAAGGAAGAGGAGGCAGAGAATGCATTTTCCCCCGTCGTTCTTTCATTCGTTGTGCCAACAACTGATCGTTGTGGATGACTATGCCTATGCAGGAACATATTTTTAGAGGAGATCCATATTTGCCTCTACCATCGGGTGAATAGTGGACTGATAAAGGTAAAACTTGTTTTTGGAATTTTCTCAAGTTTTATGATTTTTTCTTAAAGTGTATCTGACAGTTTATTTATGATAATTGTGCAGATGTAGGACCAAAAAGGCCTTCTAGCATGTCGCCAATACCACGATGAGTAGTACGTCAGATATAATATGCTCCATATGAAGAAGGAGCATATATTATGGTAGAGATGGAACGAAATCTGGAAGTGATTACACGAGGGATTCCAAAATATGCAACTATAGATGGCATGCCACTACAATACCAAAGACATATAGTAGGAGTGTATGCGAGACTGCGTTGGCTACTAGGCCAAGTGATCAAAGCAGTTTCATCCTATCGCAAGCACTGTGTGGGTGAATAACCTTTTCTAGTCGTGTTTTTCTACACTATTTGTAGGCTTTGAAAGCCATGTGTCCCAGAACACTTATTTTTTGAGATTTTGATGAACAAACTTTGACAGGCGATATATATATATATATATATATATATATATATATATATATATATATATATATATATATATATATATATATATATATATATATATATATATATATATATATATATATATATATATATATATATATATATATATATATCTATATATGCATGTTTCTATCTTCTACTTATGTTTTCATGTATCATGATGATGTGATCAGTTTTATAAGTTATGCAAATGCCTATCTAGAACATTATTTGATAATGCATCTGTTCACGTATCCATATTTCATGGAATGTGTTGATATGTGATATAATCATAATTTTTTCCAGTAATCGAACACGTAGATACATACAAAAAAATTGTGGATTTCCTACTGAGTAATGACTATTCAATTGCAAGACAACAATTTGTGAATCTAACTTAGAAACTAAATTTCTAATGCCGAGAGAAACTTCTTCTGATAACAATTCATAGTTGCACTGTACTCAGAAATATTATTAGTTTTTCTTCCTAGGAAAATACCTTGTAAATCGATAAACTCACCATCAGGGCCAAAGAGTTCCCAAGTTGCGGAGGATAATTTCTGTGTGCTATGAAAAGCACCATCAATAAAACCAACATAATGGTTTGACAACATCTGCAAACTAAGTGAAACACAAGATAAGCAGAGGAAACATGTCTGCAAAGCAAACAATCACACCAAAAAATAAAAAATGCACACCAATGAAAAAGTAATTACATGGAATTCGCACATAATACTTTTTCAGATAAAGCCTGGTCATGGGGTTGTGATAACACATTACCTTCATAGTCAACCAGCTCATAGGTGCCTTTCTACAAGACACATTTAAGGATGTATGGCCCATGCCACATAGTTTTGAACTTCCCAGCTCCCAACTTATCATTGGCTTGGTCATACAGCGAGACCAAGTCACCTTCAACGAAAAACTCGTGGAGAAATAGTTTGATCAAAATGAGATTTAACTCATTTTTTTTTGCTTTGATCACCATCACAGCAATACGATGGGTTCATCAAGCCTCTCGAGATAAAGTAATTGCTCCTCTTCAGGTGAGGTATCATAGAGTAGCTCAATAGCTGGCTTTAACGAAGGAATTTCACACTCAATTGGGAGTGTCACCTCTAAACCATATACCTACCAGAAAGGAGTGAAACCAATGGTTATCTTAGCTAAGGTTCGGTAAGCCCAAAGAGATGAGAATAGCATGAGATACAAATATTTATTATGAATCCCAATGGTACGTTGAAGCATAGTAATTAAGACTTTATTAATCACTTCAACTTGGTCATTGGCATGTGGGTAGTAATGAGTTGAGTTATCAAGGCGAAGAACCAACTGAGTAGTAAGCTCTGCCATCAGGTACTGATGAAAATGTGATCTATGATCAGTGACAATGGCTTGAGTGATGCAAAACAAGCTATGACATGGTTAAAGAGGAACTGAGCAGTAGTGATACCATCAACATTATATGTGGGCATCGCCTTGGTCCATTTAGTAAAATATTCGATGAGAACAATGATATAGCCATGCCCCCCGACCGAGCGAGGGTTACATGTCATGAAATCTATTCCCCATTTAGCGAATGGGTCAATGGTAATGACTGGGTGTAAGGGTGTTGGTGAGGTGTGCTATTTGCGGTTATAAATCTAACATTCATGGCACTTTTGAACTACCAGAATACAAATAGAAGGCCATAAATAACCGATGTGAAGGATCTTCTGAGCAGTGGCATAGCCTGACATGTGACCACCACATGACCCAGAGTGGTAGTCCTTTAATACTTTTTCAACCTATTCAAATGTTAGACATCTGCGAAGAACAGAATCAACACCGACTCGGTACAATGTATCACCAATGATCCAATAAGGTTGAGACTGATGCCGGATGCGGCATTGATTGGATCAAGACAAATTAGATCAAAAATTTTGGGTCTGAAGATAAACAATGATATATTTGTACCATGGGTTAATAGTGATGATGAGAAACAAAGTTTCATCAGGAATCTACTCAATAAAACCAGTGGAGGTGTTTCCAGAAGGAAGGGCGCAAATAAATTCGGAAAAGATGAGTGACTTCTTTGATTTGGTGATAGTGAACTCCAAATCAAACTCTTACAGGATAATGACCTGTTTTAGAGTACTTTCCCCCAAGTAACTGATGAGTCAAAATATAAGTCATGGGTTACAGTTAGAAATCACTATGGTCTTCCATAGAAGAATATAATGGTGAAATCATTGAACAACATGGACTGCTGCCAAGGAAAGTTCCTCGACATGAGCATATCAAGTTTCTGTATCAATAAGATTTCAAATCAAATAATAAACCACATGTTCATTTCCATTTTCATCATCCTAGATAAGTACCATAGCAATGGTACTGTCATCTGCCGACAAGTACAAGAAATAACCATGGTGGTAGTCAGGGGGATGCAATAAAGGAGCATTGATGAGTGTTTTCTTTAGAGAATAAAAATATTTTTGGGAAATTTCATCAAGGATGAATGGGATCCCCTTCTTAAGCATGTGATTGAAACCCTTTCCAAGCTCAGCGTAATTAGGGACAAAGCGATGAAGAAAATTGGCCTAACCTTACAAGCTCTACAATTGGGGCAAAGATGAAGGAAGGGGTAAATTTACAATAGCCTCAACTTTAAGAGGATCTATTTGGATGCCACATTTGGACACAAAAAAAACAAGAGCTAATCAGATTTTGCACAGAAGACACATTTATGTGGATTGAGATAAATATTATAGTGTTGACAACATAGAAAAAATGCTCGAAGGTGGTCCAGATGGTCACGATGCTTAGTAGAATGAGCTGGTAAGTCATCTAGATAAGGTTGAACAATGTGATTAATATCATGAAAGGCATAAGAAATTGCTCTTTGGAAGGTAGCACCAGCGTTTTTGAGACCAAAAGGGAGCTTCTTATAAGAAAAAGTCCCCCATGGATAGATGAAAGCAATATTTTTTTTATCAATGGGCAATATGTTAATCTGGTTATAACTAGAAAAACCATCCATAAAAGAGAAGATCTCACTCCCAGCGAACTCATCAATGATTTGATAAATAAAGGGAGTGGGATAGTTATATTTAGGGCATGCATGATTTATGTCACAGTAATCAACACAAACTCAGATTGTTCCCTTCTTTTTAGTAACATGTACGATATTAGAGATCCAATCTCTCAATGGGATAGGGTAAATAAAACTAGCTTTTATAAGTTTTCCAACTTCTCCCTTAATAGAAGTGACCTTTCTGGGATGCACGGGATGAATTCGTTGATGAAGGGGCTTCACATTAAGATACATGGGTATTTCATGCACCACAATAGTTGGATCAATGCAAGGCATTTCCTCATACGACCAACCGAAGACATCGTGAAATTCTTTGAAAAGGCCAATGTAAACCTTGATCTCATCAGGAGAACAAGAAATCCCAATGTGAATGTTCTTGACAATTCCAGGTTTAATGGAAATGTCAATTGGCATGGTTGCAGTAATATTTCCCATATTACCTTTGGACAAAACTTCGTGCACCAAAACAGGGGTTTGAAGTGGATGCGTCGGGTTATGAGAAACAAAAGAATCAAGACATGAAGGAATATCACTTAGACTTGGAAGAAACAAGGAACGATGATGGGCATCATTCCAAGGAGTTTTGTCAAGAGACATAACCTCAACAATACTCTCGTCGGTGGGGAATATCTCGTTCAAGGGATTCGGAGAATCCCAAGAACCAAGCCAAGGAGATTACAAATACATATGCAGGTGAATACTGAGAACAATATTACTTTCTAAAGAAGCCACTAAAGCCAAGACAACATATTTATAGGTTTGTTCGGAAGGACTTAGTGGCATAGCATCACCAAACGAATGAACCTTATCCAAAGTAGGGATGATCCATAGATTAGTGGAGATAAAGATCATGTTAATCGAGGCGACATGAGGAGGTGGGAGAGAAAAAGTTCCCATTAAAGAATAATCTTTGAAAAGGCCTACCCCCATACTCTCATATGGAATATCAGTATTTCCCACATATGGGGCATTGCCATACAAAGCACCGGAAGAGAAAAAGGAAAATTGATCGACGGTGACAAATTTTCCTTCATGATGAAAATGGAGAACCCGTTACAAAGACGAAACCACATAAAACATGGCATGGGCCAAAATTCGTCCAAGTAGGAGGTTGTAATTCAGATTTGCATATACAACTTCTACTTCTAAATTGAATGTCTTCCCTTCCAAGGTGATGGGAAAACTCGTGATAATACCATAAGGATGGGAGCTTCTACCATCAAGGGATTCTAAGGTGTTCGGGGAATAGTTAAGAGTTGGAGAGTCAATGGATTTCCAACATCAAATAAACATGATACAGGTGGAAGCACCTTCATCAATGATAGTCTGATGAATCATCTTTCCTTTTATGACGACTTAAATCAAAAATGTAATTTGATGAGGAAGATGAGGAACATAGTTTTCTAGATCGAAAGTAATCAAGTTCGAATCAATAGGATCGATGCCTCCTATACTAGACAATAATTACTTTTGCTGCATATGACAAGTTTGGAGAACTTCCAAAGGAGACATCGTCGAATGTGCTTGAGCTAAATCTTTGACAATACTGTAATGTTGAGTAGCTCTAACATTCTGATTATAGGAGACTTCCGAAGCACACCTTTGGGGAGTGGTCGGATTATGGATTCATTATTAGGTCTCTCAATATGGAGAGGACCTAAACTAGGTGGAGAGGAAGTATAAGGTGTATCAATGGCTTCCTTTTCCACTGTCTGCTTTTGAGGAGTTTGATAATCTTTTGATCGGGTGGAAACAGAGATAGGGAGTGAACCCATCATCATGTAAAGCTGTTAATCGAATGAGGCAAAGGAAAGTGGTTGGTCTACGAAATGAGTCTGCTGAGATGTAAATGTCTCTTTCAATACATCCAGAGTCCCCTTCAATAAATGACGAACTTCTGCATGTCAGGGACAATCCTTGGTGTAATGATCTTCCTCACAAATGAGGCAAGTATATTTCAGCTTTCATTTGGAGGCATCATCAACATATGGCTTAGGAGGATCCTATTTCAGGGTATCATATTTTTCTTTACCTTTACCCTTTTTCTTGCCTTTCGAGGCTTTGTCTACTGCGGTAGACTGGACGGAAGTAACCTTAGAGGTTTTACCAAGATTCGATGGGGTTTTTGAAGGAGGATTAGAACCAATATTTGAAATAGATTTTTTCTTCGAAGAAGCTTTAGTGGAGGTTTGAGATACTGATCCAATGATACCATCAACAGGTGGCACATCTAGAGACTTTGAAGATGCTGGATCCAAAGATGGCCTTGGAGAAACAGGAAAAATTTCATATAGCATGTTAGATTGGGAGTAAACCAAATCCAAATACTGTGCACAGGAAATATCTTGATCCTTGGTAACACAACCTACCATTTCTATATCTGCAGCAATTTTGTTTACAAATGACTTAGTGAACCATTCGATCAATAACTCATTAGGGATTTTAAACTTAATGAGGATACATCGACGTCTCCATTCATGGATGTGGATGTGGTCAAAGATATGGGTCGCAGTATCCTATTTCAGAGATGTAAGCAAGTGGATACTAGTTTCATAATGAACTAGTAACTAGAAGTGGGTTAGGAAGGCCATGGCCAAAGAGTTGAAGTCTACATAGGTACCTCGAGGCAACTCAATGTACCACTTTGCAGCAGCACCCATCAAGGTTCGCTGAAAGAAGCGGAGACGAAAAAATCATCAACGTAGGAATTGGAAGAACAACATAAGTGATATGTCATGACATGGGCTTGGGGGTCCTTTTTTTATTTTCCTTCGAATTTAGTGCAATCGCTTGGAACCTTAGTGGGAACTAGAGGACAATAAGGCAAATGAAGAATTGGATCATTATTAATCCTCGAGACATCAGGCAGTTCCAACGTTGCTAAAAATGGAAATTGCAGGTGAAAAGGCATATAAGGTTTTTGGTAAGGCCCATTCTGTGGGTTTCAACCTTGTTGGTAAGGATTCTACCCCCAAAGTGGAGGATTTTGACCATAAGGGGCTTGATTTTTCCCCCACTGAGGGATACCTTGACCATAAGGTGGATTCTATCTAGGGTAGCGTTGATATTGACCTGCCATAGGCCGTTGATAACCATAGGGTGGATAAACATTGTGCGTGATGTATGGATTATACGATTGCTACAACTGTTAATGCTGGTAGTGAAGTTGTTGGCCCTGATGTTGTAGGGGATGGCCTTGTGCATGAAAGGTTTGACCATGTTGATATAAATGTTGAGCTTGATGCTACAAGGGTTTACCTTGCCCCTAAAATGGTTGGCCTTTCTGATACAAGGGTTGGTTTGGTTGTTGGACAAATTGTGTTTGCTGTTGCAAAGGGTGTTGAAAACTACTGCAAAGTTTGCTCCTGCTTCTACAAAGGTTGTCGCTGCAAAGGTTGTTGCTACAAAGTTTTCCCTTGCTGCTATAAAGGTTTCCCTTGTTGCAGTAAATATTTTTGAATAGTTCCTTGAGGAATTCCCTATTGGTATTGATAATTTCTAATTGGGATTTGACCATATGGACTGAGAATGGGATTTTGACCAGGTTACACATGAGGACCCACTTGTGGAATATAAGGTGGATTTTGCAGTGCTTGTGAACCATATGGAACAAATTACTATTGGAGAGGTATTTGGGCCGTATAAGGTTGTTTATACTAGATATTACCTGCCCCAGATGGATCAATGGGATTAGAAATACCTCTGACATGTTGACTCACTCCAACCATGTGAGGTTTTGATCCACTCACATGGGTTCCACTTGAAACAAGAGGGATATTTGGATTTTTCCCTCCAGGCTGTGAATGAGGTGGTGGTACATTTTTTCCACTTGATGGGGGGACTGAGGAACTTACATACGTATAGACTGAAACTATCAGCTGCACTGGAATGGAAGGTTGAAATGAAGGTAACGGTTGTGACAAAATTGTCGGTTGAATCAGAACTGAAGTAATGATAGTTTGCACAAGGATATGAGAGGTCATGTTAGGAATAAATGGACTAGAAGTAGGCATAGAATTTGATGACCAAATTGGATTTTGGTATAATGAAGAAGCACTGGGAGTTCCTGAAACTAGTTGAGGCAAGGTTTTATAACCATGTGGAAGCATAGACCCACTATTTTCAAGTGGCGGTTGAGATGGAACTCTTCCAACATAAGGAAATCCTTTTGGAGGAAAGTCATATTCGGATTCATTATCAATGCTAGAGTGTGAGTAGCAGAGACTTCTGGAAGACCTCGAGGAGAGTTTGGAATCTCACCTTCTGAAGCCATAGGTGGAAACAGTTGGAAAGGAGGAACCTAAAATGGACGTGGAGATAACTCCAAAGGAACACCCAGTTGATCATATGGACTATAAGGATGTTGAGGAGATATCAAAAATGGATCAAATAACAGATTCAAAGGATTTAAAACAAACCTCTGTGGACTCTTAGGGGTTTTTGGGTCAAACTCCTTAGATGACGATGACTCTCGAGGTGGAGGGCGACAAGCAAGGGGTTCGATACTTGGGAAAATTCCATGTTCAAAGCCTTAAGCTTCATGTGTCTGTGAAAGTTCAAGATGAACTACTTGTGAAGACCCTTTAATATCAAACAATGAAGGGGAACTATTAGGTGAATACAATGGTTCAGCCATGATTAATTCCTCTCAATAGCAGAAGGCGAAGAGATGATTTGTTGAGGGTTGATTAAAATTAAAATTTACAAGGAATTACTCAATGTGAGGCCAAGAAGCAACTGCATGGGTTCAACATGTTATCGTTGGTAGTTAATTTTATGACACAAAACAACAAATAAATCAAAAGGGGTAATGCTAGGAAAGAGGGTTTACCAATTATCTGTGAACCATTATATACACCTTAGCTAAAACCAAGGACTTGATGTACTACGACCGATCTCCCTGAATGTTGTGTTCAGTGTATCACGTTTAAAAGGCGGCTGACTCAATTACCTATGGCTAAAGGATAAAAATATAGTGGGGTCTCCATATATATACTCGACAATACGGGGAGCACAAGTCCATGGTAGCATTGTCTAATGCATAATCATTCGATGAGAGCATCCCTATATACTTTCCATACTGAAGTGCCTCCTATATACCCGAAAGTACTAGAGAACCTTCGATATACTTCCGTACTGAGACGAGATTTCACCCCCACGATATAATATAGGAAGTTAACGACATATTCTATGTTTAAAGACACCGAAACATGTCTTTAGCCTAGACCTCTAGAAATTTGTGTTAGGTTATAAATGCTCCTTAGGTTTATTGAGGTAAAATTTAAGTTTATCTTGAATTAGGTTTCAATTTTATGGCTCAACGATGTCACCTGAATTCCTATAATACAACTAAATGATAAAAATAAAATATTTTCATTTAATGAAGGCTAGACAAATGAGGCAATATAGACAACCAAGAAAATGCATCAATCAAGAAAAATGCATCAAAGCATATTTTTTAAACTTTCCAATGCAAAACGTAAAAATGAAATCTACTCTTTCACTTGCACTAGCAAATGCAATGCCAAAATGCAATCTATGAGAAACAAAAAAAAAAATATTTCACTAAGATGCACTAACTTTTTGTTCTTTTCCTTTCACTTTGATTCAACAATGCAAACTAATGCAATGAGAAAAGGGAAAATTGTAATCTAAAACAACTAAAAGAAAATTTTCATTCACTTTTGGTTTTGAGTGTAAAATCATTTCAAAAATACTTAAATGAAGAAATCCTTTCACTTTTCTTTTCGAAACAATGAAATTGGAACAAGCATTCACTTTCAGTTCTACCAAAGAAAACAATCATAATCTAAGTTTGATAATGGATTAGAAGCAATTTTCAAAGTACCAAAACAATCCAACACTAATGAAAAAAACTTCACGAGCACAAACCAAAAGCAACTTGAAAATGGTGTCTTGACTGCAACACGACTCTTAAATGGAAGCAATCAATCTCACAAAGACAGGCCAAGAAATGAGTGATGGGTGACCTAGAAATCCTAGAAACCCTAGAAGGAAATCAAGCTTCCAACACACATCAACAAAGCCAAGAGACAATTGCAATCACACAAGGATAACGATAAAGACAAACACATTTTAGTTACACTGGAAAATCAGTCACAGAGGTTGAAAACCACTGAAAACAAGAAGAAACCCTATTTTTTTCTATCCTCTAGGATTAGTGCGCCTGTTAAAGGTAAAAGGGCGATGAAAGGCAGAGCAACATGACTGTAAATTGAAAATCAGTGCTTCTGTCAAAGCATAAAACATGCTAGGCAAGAAAAATAAGGAAAAAATAAAAAATCTTCAAAATTAGAGCAGGCTAAACACTCCCAAGCAAAAAATCAGTGACTGCATATATCTATAGTGATGCACACAAGCCAAGAAATCGATGTGTTTCAAACTGATCAGGTAATATGATTGAAGGAATGGATGGAAAAGGTTATAGCTTCCCCAACGGAGTTGCCATTTTTTTGTCTAGGTATATCCTCTCTACAGACAGATATGATCCCTCTAGCCCAATGAGTTGGACTAGAAACCTACATGAAAATCTATAAGACATTTTCCTAAATTACAATCAAAATCAGAGGAGAGGAAGGAGGCATGCCCCTTTCTGAAGATATAACGTGCTCATTTGTTGGAGATATTGACCACTCGCTCCACAGGCTCACTCTACTACTCACAGCATTTGAATACATGTACAAGAGATCAAAGAAACAACAAAGCATACAAGTGCAATAAGCATAATTGAAATTAATCCGTTTAATAGATCAAGGAGAATTAAGATAAATGATACATTAACACAAACATTTATGGAAAGATAGCCATCAGTTGTATATATTAATGAAATAAAGGAGGAAGCATACAACCAAGCCTTGATGTCAATAATCTCTCCTTGAGTGAATTTCCAAGTCCAATCTCAATCTCTCCAAGCACTCATTCTCTAAGCCAAATGAGTAGCATGTAGGCACTATCTCAGCTTAAGGGTGCAAATAATCAGAGACCAACCATTTGAGAATGGGAGTGGATGAATATGTAGGTAGGGATAGGGGTTAGGATCTCTCCAAACATAGGGGAAGGCCCTCATCTCAAGGAGGTAGCTCATAGGGATAATATCAAAGGGAAATATTGGGAGAATTCAACCACATCCACATCGAACAACCTCCAACACGTCGTTCTCGAAGCTTCTAGATCACGAAACTTCATCTCCTCTTTGGGAAAACTTGCCTTTTCGGGATCAGCATGAGTATCCAAGTAAAAAGCATGCTCGGAGTGCGAGGCTAGTATATTGCAACCTACCATCAACACTAGTTTCTAGTGTCACAGTCGCGCTACCATGAAATTAGGGTTTTAGAGCTTACTTCATGAGGGAAGGCTCAAGGCATGTTTTCATGAGTGTTTTAGGGAGGATATGGATTGCATATCAGGATGGGTACACTACATAATTGCCAAGTTTGAGGCACTCTCCGGTATGACACAAGGAAGTGCAGGAGGCGTGACAAAATACCGTGTAAAAATTGGGCATGGGAGATCATTTTGAAGACTCTCAGATGTGATGTGTTTCATATCATTTTGTTGTATTCAAAGAATTTGGATGTTGAGTAGCTTCATTATTCTAGGGTAGTTGATGAGGTGTAATTTTCAACTTTTCATAAATATAGTTCAATATTTCCATTACTTGATTATGAGTTATTAATGTTGCATTATGATTTCGATCCACCTTATTTAAAAGGATTGCATGATCCTTTTTAAATATGTTATGATTATGTTCGAGTTGATTCGATATTCTCTTTGTTGTGTCTTGGAGTTCCTTGATTCATTAGAATGTATGGTAACCTTATTCTCAAGATCTACCATTTTTTTATTAAAAGTAGCTAGTGACATTGATGCAAACATTGATGGAGAATGTGGTGGTGTATATTTATCTAGCTTAAACTTCTTCTTAATTTGACTCTAATATTTTTTTTATTTCTTTTAATAAATATAAAACTTCTTTTAATATACTTTTTAATTCAAATATATATAATTAATTTATATATTATAACCTATCTATATGAAATTATGATTAAAAAAATATGTTAATATATATATAACATAAAGTTAATATATATATCTATATATATATATATATATATATATATATATATCGTGAATCGAATGGAGCAAATTAGTTGGGAGGAGAAACACGAGCGGACAGTCGGGTTTGGACAACACAGGAGCTGACTTGTCTACAGTAGTGGAACACGCCAATGAAGACAGGATAGGACCGAGGTCAATAGGGAAATAGTTGTGGCGATAAGACAAGGTCGCAGTAGCTGTAGATGGGGTTTCAAGAATGGATGGGAAACAACAGATAACGGTTGGACAAAAATGGATTATGAATGAACAATATCAGTTTTGTCGAGAAAGGCAGACAGGAACAAGGTGTCGGGCGTATCAGTGTTGGAAGGAAGTCGATGATGTATGATGAGGAGATAATGGGGTTGATCGAAAGAGGAATAGATGTGTCAAGGAATGAGATATAGGAATAGGGAAGCGACGGAAGCCTAAGAAACAAACAGACAATTGCAGTTAAAAAAACTCAAGAAACACAATGTGGAAAAATACAAGGAGGAAACAGAAGACTTGGCAGTGGAGTGATGAGTCACAACGTTTGGAGAAAATTGTGACTATTGCAACAATGAACCAAGGAGCAACCCGCTCTAATACCAAATGGAGCAACTATGCTTTCTAAACTTTAGAAGTAGATATTTTTATTAATAATTTGAATGATGATTGTTACATAGAAGGGCCCTTGGCTTATATATTTCCTCAAATGCTTCTTGGTGAAAGGGAATGATCTTTTGATCATGCCTTTTTCCTAATTAAATTATAATTAGGAAACTATTAATTTGTTACATAACAATCACCACCTTGATCATCATGATCTGATGGGATAGTATTGCGTAAAGAATTTGTATTTGCTACATGGTGGTGATCCCTACCTAATTCGAGTTAAACCTTATAGTTTTGATGATATGACACAGAAGACATCATATAGCGCGACAAGTCCATCCAGAGCTCCATGAGCATAGGATCTGCCCTGATGTCTCAAGCAGTGGTTGGGTGGACTCTTGCCTCAACCAAAATTATAAAGAGTCATATTCCCAACTCCATCCTAAATCTAATATCAGGCCTAGGATGATGCGGCCACATGCCTACCTGTGTCTGATTAGGACATCCCTCACACTTTGCAATCTTGGCTAACTTCCCCAACAAATATGTCAATGTTTACAAAATATATAGTACACAATAATAATTAGAAAATTTCATTAAACAAATTAATAAAACAAGTTAAAGAACGTGCTCGCATAAATTTTATTCCAATTAATAAAGACAATAAAATGAAACTAGATTAATTTAAAGAAAACACTAATATTACCTCTATCATATGTTGGCCAATCCTATGTGAAGAGGATGTTGGTACATTTTTGCCAATACATCCTTGGGTAAGGACACGACACCATGATGAGCGAATGGTTGGCTTCACTACCCAGATTGGAATAAATCCTGGTTGGATACTCTGGTTGGTCCCTCTTGGGCATCATCTCGCCCCACATGCACATCTACACCTCAATCATTGGCCTAGGAGGGTGACTGTAAAAAGTATGTCTAGTATTCAAAAACCTCTCAAAAAATAAGCAAAACACCTCTAAAGAAAAAGGGAAGTTTTCCCTCCCATGTATCATAGCATGACATCTATCTAAATTTATATAAAATTAAAGCAAGACCATCTCATACATTGAGGCCTCTGCACCAAAGAATCAACATAAAACAAAAAGATGAAAACTAATGTGTTCCCCATCACTAGTATAGTGTGCAATGGTACTCACTAATAGTGAGAGGTACCTAACCTCCTCTGCACCAAAAAAGGTGATATGTAGTTGTCTACCAGACACTCGAAAATTTGTTGGAGAAACTACATGATCCCCAACATATCTTTGACAGTAGACAAGTTGAATATTTATCGCAACACCATGTGGGACATCATGGAACTGGGGAAAATCCTCCCCTCTCCTAGATAGGCCAGTAATAAAATAAATTTCCTCCTCAATGGCTTGAAACCACATGTGAGGAATGACATGAAAAGCTTGTCGATGGCAACCCCACTGATGGATCAGTTATGCCAACAACCCAAAGTGCCCCTTCAAGGATGATTCCTCCTCATAGTACTTAATGAAGCCTACATTCCTCAAGAGTCCTTTGGTCACTATAGTGATACAACAAAGGTATCAATTCCTCTCCCTCTCTCATGCCTCCTACCCTCATACCATATTGTACTAGTCAACTCTCTGCTCTTTCTTTTGTTGCTCCTCTCTTCTCCAACGTCTCTACATGATTGACATATAAAATACATTAGCCTCATACATAAAACATATTTATTTTTTATTAAATGAAAAATGTGTTTATAACTAATACCTGTTGCAAAAGGTGCAAAGAGAGGCTAATAGATTTGTTAAATTGGAAAAATTATATTTGGATTTCCATAATCAAGCAAATAATAAATATTATATTAAATTTAAGTTTTCTAGAGTGTGTGTGTATGTGTGTATCAGTGAGCAAAATTCAATTAGACATGTATTTCCTATGTTTTCATTTAGTGAATCTCATATCTGAGCGTTTGATCTATAGGGTTATGACCATGAAAGAAGTTTGTAATACTAGCCATATTTGTCAATTAATATGGCACTGAAGTACCTTAAACAAGCCTTATAAAAAATTAACTGCATTTCAAGAGTCAATGTATTTTCTATCTGTAATGTCCTTATCTGTATTATGCTTTGGATCATAGTCACAAATTTTGAATTCAATTTAACTTTTGAATAATATATTTTGTTATGGCTTTCCAAAATTCAGAACTCTCTGGCCCAGTTATTATTGACAATTATACGAAAGCCCATAAAAATCAATATATGCTCATCTTGTTGCAAAATAAGGTCAAGGTCAATAACGCAAGAGGTAAATCATAAAATATAATGAATAGCAACATTAAGAGTAAAATATGTATCACGAGATTAAATAGCTAGAGAAATTTGCCTAAAATCTATTATATTGTTCTATGAGTTACCCATTTATACAAGCAAAACAAAGCATGGAAAATAGAATACAACAACCACAACAATTAGATGTTGCACTACCCATGGTGTGAGACAGAAAGAACACTAAACTACATGTATGAATCCCTTCCTCCTCATCAAAATCTTTGTCTCCCTCTTCATTTGTAGTTGCATCTTGATATTGTTGATAGTTGGAGATCAAGGACATCCTTGTAGTGTACCCAAGCTAGTAGTGTAAAAAAAAAATACCTAATAATTACTTAGGTATAATTATTGTCATCACTTGTGGGCTTCTCGTGAAATTGTGTAGAGGTATCAAGCAACTGAGAATTTTCGGAGCTGCGAATTACAAACGGTAGGACAGTTAAAAATAATTAATATTATTTTCTATTAATGGAGAAAATGGTTACATTGTTGTAACGTTCTCCCTAGTTTAGGATTAGTTCCTAAAGTTTAGGGGTTTGGGTGCAACTTCCTAATTCCTAGTATTGTATTTAATGATGTAATCTTTCATTGATGAAGAATAGAGCGTACGAGAGTGATCTCTCTGTTTTGGTGAGTGTAGTCTCTAGGTGCAGGCCACACCTAAGAGCTACATCTCTTTCTTTTCAATTATGTTCACATTTTATCTTGGTATCAGAGCTCAAATTGGGTGAACCTGATCTTTTGTCACCTTGTGGCTGAAGTCCCTTTTTTGTAGCTAGCTTACCTGTATGGTAGAATTGCCTGTGTGGCAGAATTGCCTGTGTGGCTTGAAGTGCCTTTATGGCCGGGTGTACACAAGAGCTCTATGCTCAATTGAGCAGGTGGACTGCAGAACACCTCGCTTGGACTCATATATTTTTTTTTCTGAGTGGAGAGGATATTGGCGCACTTTTTGCGCTGACAGAAGCGCCAGGAGGGGGAATTAGCGCGAATTTGTTGGGATTATTCACGCCAGAACGCCCAATTGGCGTGGAATTTAAGGAGGAAATCGCGCTAGTAAAAAATACTCTAACCGATTTTTAATTGGCGCAGATTTTTCGCTCGGGATCGCGCCAACACAAATGGGATTTTTCGCTCGCTGATTGAGGACGTGCCAATCTTCCTTCAAGGGGATATGCGGGAAGCCTCAACTTCGTTTGGCAGTTTGCAAGGGGTGCAGATCGGTGAAATTGCAGATCTATCCGAGAGAGGCAGATCGGATCAATTTTTTATCAGATCAGATCTTTGGCTGTATTGAAGACGCCGAATTTTCTCATTGGAGCGGGATTGCCAGACACTGTAGATCGGATCCAGAGGTGACAGATCGATCTGACAAGTATTGTTTTTTGTTGTTGGGTAGATTCAGAATGAGTAATACGATGGAATCTTACCTTAACGAGTCTGGTAAACTTAATGGATCTAACTTCACAAATTGGAAGTTTAAGATCCAGACCTTGCTCAAGGGTGCGAATGCTTGGTCCATAGTTACAGGCGATGAGCAGAAGCCGAACGGAGGGCCACAGGAGCAAGATTGGGAAAAACGAGAGAACAAGGCCAAAGTCTTGTTGAAGTTGTCTGTGAAAGACAATGTTATTGCGCACATCAGAGACTGTGAAACGTCCGCGGACTTCTGGACGAAAATCAAAAGTCTGTATGAGACCCAGAATACAAGCAGAGTCTTGGCACTTAAAAGCAAGCTATTTTCAATGAGGATGGACGAAAGGGAGACTGCTACTGCATTTGTTGCGCGAATCAAAGATGTGAAAGACGGGTTGGGGGCCATCGGAGTGGCGGTGTCTGATGAAGATCTCGTTGCAATCACAATGAACGGGATGCGAGATGATTTTCAAACGTTCATCATTGGAGTGTCGGCAAGGGAGAAAGCGCCCTCATTTGATGATCTCACTGGGATCTTGCAGCAAGAGGAGGAGCGGCGGCAGAACTTGAACCCCCAGAGTGATGATCTTGTGCTGATGGCGAAACGACGATCATCCAAAGGAAAGCAGTCACAGCAGCAAACAAAGCAGAAAAGAGGAACATCACATATGAATCTGCATTCTCATAAAGGTATGCTTGCAAATCATTATGAAAAGAAATGTTATTATTGTGGAAAGAAGGGTCATATACAGAGTGAATGTTATAAGAAGAAGGCTGATGATGCAAAGAGGAGGCAGGCAAATGCAAAGCATAGAGGATACTTTGTTGAAGAATAAGACTTCAGTCATGAATTTCGACTGTTCACAGTCGACTGTGCCCTTTCATCATCTAATGAAGATGACATTTGGTATGTCGATTCCGGAGCATCCTCTCACATGACAGGTAAAAAGGAATTTTTTGATAGTCTTGAAGAAAGTATAAATGGATAAAAATTATATCTAGGAGATGATAGTGGATACGAGATTAAAGTTCATGGGGTGATTTCAGTTAAGTTACCAAATGGAAAAATTAGTCACCTTACAAATGTTTTATATGTACCTGGAATTAAGAAAAATCTGATATGTGTATCCATGATGGCTGATCAAGATATGCAAGTCGAGTTCTTCAAGACTCATTGTGTGATAAAGGATTACAGGAATGAAATAGTTGCAACAGGCATGCGAGTTGGAAGCCTATACAGACTGGATGCAAAGATCATACCAAAGCAAGCCATGTTTGCAGGAGGATCGACATCCGAACAACTCTGGCATCAGAGGTTCGGTCATTTGAATTTGCAAGACCTCATGTTATTGCAGAAGAAAGGTATGGTCGAGGGACTCTCTATCTTTCGTAATGTTCAGTTAAATTGTGATGGTTGTGCCTTAGGAAAGATGCATAGAGAACAGTTTCCTATGCATGATATGAGGAAGGAAACAGACATTTTAGAACTAGTGCACATTGATGTATGCAGACCTATGCAGACAAGGTCGCTAGGAGGAGCATACTATTTTTTGTTATTCACTGATGACTGCACTAGATATTCATGGGTTTATTTTTTGAACAAGAAAAGTCATACTTTCCAGTGCTTTATAGAATTTAAAACCTTGGTGGAAAAGCAGTTTGGTAAAAGTATAAAAATTCTCCGATCTGATCAAGGGGGAGAATACAAGCTAAAGGAATTCATGAAATTCTGCAAATCACACGGGATTGTTCAGCAATATACATTGCCACACACACCACAGCAGAATGGAGTTGCAGAGCGCAAAAACAGAACCTTGGTGGAGTGCGCAAGGAGCATGTTACAAGGTAAGGGTCTGTCTAATAGTTTTTGGGCAAAGGCTATTAATACTGCTGTATATTTGAAGAACAGAAGTCCTACCAGGTATCTTGGCTTCAAAAACCCTTTTGAAGCTCTATATGGATTTAAACCAGCAGTAAACAATCTAAGAGTATTTGGGTCAAAAGCATTTGCCCATATACCCAAAGCTGATAGGAAGAAATTAGATCCTAAAGTTGTGAAATGCATCTTTGTTGGTTATGGCACAAAATTTAAAGCATATAAATTGTTCAATCCTGAGTCTCGTAAGACATTTGCAAGCAGGGATGTAGTGTTTCATGAACAGGTACAGGAAGGGAAAGATGACGTTGGTGATGATTGGCACATTCCATTGTTGTTGGAGGAAAGCAGCGAGGATGAAAGAGAGCAGGAGCAGAAAGAAGAGCAAAAAGAAGAACAGCAAGAAGGTGATAATGCAAGCCCAGTTATAGCAGAAGAAAACAAATTTGAGGTAAGTCCCCTACCAAGGAGGTCAGGTAGGAAGACTCAATTACCATTAAAATTGAGAAACTATGCTTTGATGTCAAAGGTTTTGAACATTGTAGAACCCTCTAATTACAAAGAAGCTAGTCAATTTAAGGAATGGAGAGCTGCAATGAATGAAGAAATGGAATCAATTCTTAGAAATGATACTTGGGATTTAGTTGAGCTGCCTAAGAATAAAACACCCATAGGATGCAAGTGGCTATTTAAACCAAAAATGAATGCAGACGGAAGTATAGAAAAGTTAAAAGCTAGGCTGGTTGCAAAAGGATATTCACAGCAGGAAGGTATAGATTTTGATGATACTTTTGCACCTGTAGCAAAGTTAAATACAATCAGAATGCTTATTGCTTTAGCTACTAAATGTAATTGGGAATTACACCAGCTTGATGTTAAATCTGCATTTTTAAATGGTGATTTAAAAGAGGAAATTTACTTAGTACAGCCAGAAGGGTTTGTAAAGCAGGGGCAGGAACATCTTGTTTGCAGATTGAAAAAGGCTTTATATGGTTTAAAGCAAGCACCGAGGTCTTGGTACGAAAAGGTTGATTCTTTCTTTGTAGAGCATGGTTTCCATAGAAGTTTAAATGACCCAAATTTGTATACCAAGTACAATAATCAGGGGCAGATTATTTTGATTTCCTTGTATGTGGATGACATGATTATAACAGGAAATGCAGATGATTTAATCAGAGGAATCAAAAGGCTTATGGCACAATTTTTTGAGATGAAGGATCTTGGAAGCCTTCACTACTGTCTGGGATTAGAAGTATGCAGAGATACTGGGAAAACTTTTCTTACCCAAGGGAAGTATGCTAGAAATCTGTTGGAAAAGTTTGGTATGGATCAGTATAGATCAACAGCGACACCTTTGCAGCAGAATTTGAAATTGAGCAGTGACGATGGCACTAAGGAGGTTGATGCCACAATGTACAGACAGCTGGTTGAAAACTTTTCTTACCCAAGGGAAGTATGCTAGAAATCTGTTGGAAAAGTTTGGTATGGATCAATATAGATCAGCAGCGACACCTTTGCAGCAGAATTTGAAATTGAGCAGTGACGATGGCACTAAGGAGGTTGATGCCACAATGTACAGACAGCTGGTTGGCAGCTTGATATATCTTACAACAACCAGACCTGACTTGGCATACTCTGTTAGTGTGTTGAGCCAATTTATGTCGAAACCGTTTGAAAGTCACTAGATAGCAGCAAAGAGCATGTTAAGGTATCTTTGTGGTACTGTTAATTATGGTATTTTATACATTGATGTGTCTGATATTACTCTAACAGGTTTTTTCAGACTCAGACTGGGCAGGTAACCTGGATGATTGGAGGTCCATCACAGGTTACACATTCAACATAGGTTCTGGGGTCATAGCTTGGAGCAGCAAGAAGCAGAGTACTATAGCCTTGTCTTCATGTGAAGCTGAGTATCAAGCATTGTGTGCAGCAACGTGTGAAGCGATCTGGTTAAGAAGGCTCCTCAAAGATGCAAGAAAAGAACAGAAGAATCCCACTTCCATCAAAAGCGACAACGAGAGCACCATTAAATTAGCTTACAATCCAATGTTTCACAAAAACACCAAACATATAGACACTCAGTTTCATTTTGTTAGAGAGAAAATACAGTCAAAAGAAATTGTTGTTGAATATTGTAAAACTTGTGACAATGTGGCTGATATTTCCACAAAGCCTCTTGCACGAGTGAAATTTGAATTGTTTAGAAAGATGCTAGGAGTCGAGGAGAACCCTTTCTCCATTAAGCGGGGGAGTTAAAAATAATTAATATTATTTTATATTAATGGAGAAAATGGTTACATTGTTGTAAGGTTCTCCCTCGTTTAGGATTAGTTCCTAAAGTTTAGGGGTTTGGGTGCAACTTACTAATTCCTAGTATTGTATTTAATGATGTAATCTTCCATTGATGAAGAATAGAGTGTACGAGAGTGATCTCTCTGTTTTGGTGAGTGTAGTCTCCAGGTGCAGGCCACACCTCAGAGCTACATCTCTTTCTTTTAAATTCTGTTCACATTTTATCTAGGACAAATGGACGTGGAGGCGCCATGTTATTTTTCACATAACTTGTAGATTTCATATCAATTAGTTTTAGTTTTTTCGCACGTGGGTGATTTGAGAATTAATAATATGGAGCATTCATTTCCATTTCCAATTTTTTAAAATTTAAAGTATGTTGCATGAAAATTTCATGTGACAATACCTAATTTCTTTGACATTTTGTGATAAAATCCAATAGTTTAAGTAATTTATTCGAAGAGCATGATGCATTTGGCAGCATTACATCATAATCATAATGTGGTATATTATATACATGGTGCTTGCTTAATTTTTCATCTTATATTTTTTATGTTTCTACATCCCAGATTTAGTACACAAGTAATTAATTTAGTTATTTTGAAAACATTTGTTTTTTTTGGGTATAGCTCAAAATCCAAAGGGTGAAGTATGTAATGTACAAATCCATCTGTGTGCAACATCATATCGCTGAGATGATAATTGAGACTTTGTGAAATTATGCATTTGCATATAAATGTACACCCTTATCTTATATTAAGCCCATAATATTGGTTAAATAAATAAAAATAACATTATAAAACTAATAAATATAATAACTCAAAAATCATAGGTGAAGGGAGACGTGTGATTGTGCCTCAACACTAATAAGTCAACAATGTTAAACATGTAGGATAAAATATTAACTAAACCCTCATTAATGCAACCTAAGGGACATACATTTATCCAAGATGAAAACGGAAGTTTGAAATTTATTCGAGTTTGGAATGGAAGTTGAAAGGTTGATTAAAAAATCATTGTTGCCACAAAAAGGACATATATTTACACCGCTATTAATGATGAAAGTGAAAGATTTAAATTTATTCCATTCACGATCTGTTTACAGGTGGGCATACATTGATATCAGTTATATGCAACAACATATATACACATTGTTTCGGCACCAAAATCAGAACCCGAAAATGATTCTATAGAACTAACTGAAATGTCCACCGGATACGATGCAGAAGTCAACCACGAAGGTCATTAATGCATCTCATCCTTATGTTGAAACCTCTAAATTTTCCATTTTCCCAAGAAAATCAAATCAAATTCAAAGCTAAGAAAAATGGAATAGGTGGCAGTGAAAAATGAATTAACCCCAACCTACACTGAAGCCCATAATCCCCTTCGTATTCAATATTGTGACAACCAGTCGAAGCATCAGGTTTACAATCTACTATCGTGAACACGTCTCAATGTTTATAGCTACCTATAAGTTGAGGGCCTCGAGCCCCGACAAAAATACTTGAGATGGTAGAGGTTCACTTTAGGTGTAGTCACATTAATGATGATGACGCTTAAATAGTTCCCCAACGCATTCATGCATCACTATCACCCATTTCGACCAATTCCAACTTCAATGACAACCATGGAGCTCAATCTTGGGGTCTAAGTAAATTGTCGACTCATTCAGCGTAAATATGTTGCACCAATGTCAAGCTCACAAGAGGTATGTAGTTGTAAAAATGTGTGCGCGGGTGTCACTAGAAGAGAAGAAAGAAAGTAGACAAAAAGGTTAAGTGCACTGAAGGCCTATTGGCCTAAATATGTATGGACATATAAAACAAAAAAATTCAACCTCGATGTTCCAAATGAACATGAAGGCACTCGACATGGTGTGCTAAACAAATAGGAATGCACCAGAAGTCGTGTGTACATCGATTTCGCTTCTGGTTCGTATACATATATAATGATAGTTATTTTTATTTTTCAGTCCACTGAATCAACATAACATACTTCATCATTGCATTAATTTTACATCGATGCATCACATAAAATGTTCAATTAACTAATGCAACGAGCTATATTTTTTAAATATTGAGTGGTGCGTTTGGAAAAAGTAAATGCATTGGGAAGTTACTTTTACACGCCAGAGTAAAAATTATAAGTTTTAAAGTGGTACATCATGGAATTTAATGGCGCAATGTATTTTCATTTTCCAAATGCACCAACCCATTAATGGTGCTTTAACTTTATGCATCAACATGTAATGCATTCTGTAAATTTATTGGGTGCAACATGAACAGTGCGAGCCAAATATATCAAAAGCAATGCACAAAAAAAATGCATTTTTTTACTTAATTTTTTATTCTACTAGATAAAAAATTAAGCTAGGGAGAAACATATACATTACCTAGCACTGGAGAGGCATGATTCCCACTTAAAAGGAAAAAAAATTGACCACTATTTGACAAAATTCAACAGGCACTTAGTTAGAAACATACTAAAGGATGGAAAGCAAGGGAAGCACCAATGCCAGGGTGCTTCACATAGAGAAAAGTAGCATTAGTGCCTGAGACATTTCAAAATAGGAACAACACCAGTGCTTCTTGAGTATAACACCAGAATGGTGAAAATAAATTTTAAGATCAACATTTCTTCAAATTTAACCTCTCTCGTGCTATCGAGCAATACATGCATAGATGCTCCAGATAGATGCTCGAGTTTCACCTAGTGCTCCACTATTTTTAAATTAAAAACCCTGCAATGTTGCACCAAGTTGTATACCCACTAGTGCATTCCAAAAATTTCAAAGCACCACGACTTCTTGGGAGTATAGCATCGAAATCCATTTCTATCGAGTAGTATACTCATTGGTTCTCCAAAATTACTAGGTGCACCGTTGTCATGGATGTACAATTCTATTAATCACACTACTGGTTATTATAAGAGTAGCACACAATTGTTTTATAAATTAAAAAACTTTCCTTGGTGCACCATCTTTTTACACAGGAGTGATTTCTTAAAATGGGAAAGCATGAGTGCTTTGTGTGAGTATAGCATTGAAATGGCCAAAATGAATTTTATGACCAACATTTTTTTAAATTTCACCTTTTTCTAGTACTATCAAATACTATCAAATAGTATACTCATCTGTGAGTGTTATATGTGTATTGCACGATTGTTTTTATTTATATAAAAAATAACCCTACAATGATGCACCATTTTATATTAAGCATTAGGGCTTTAAATTCAATTAACAACACTAGTGCACATGATATAATCAATGCACTGCCAAGAGTGCACCATATTGTTTATGCACTAGGGAATTCTTATATGATTTTCACTAGGATGTCATGAGAGTACGACCAAATTCTTTTAAAATTTAACCCCTTTTTGGTGTTCATTATGTACTTAGAGCACCATTCTTTTTTATTTTTCTAAAAACAACTCTTCCATGGTGCACCATATATTATTAAGCATTGGTGCACCATATGTTATTAAGAATCCGGGCTTCGTGGGAGTATAGCACCGTAATGGTGAAAAAGAATTTTATGACTAGATTTTTCTAAATTTAACATTATATTATTAAGCATTGGTGCACCATATGTTATTAAGAATCGGGGCTTGGTGGGAGTATAGCACCATAATGGTGAAAAAGAATTTTAAGACTAGATATTTTTAAATTTAACATTATTCTCGTGCTATCTATAGTTAACGCACTGTTATTTTTATTGTTATGTCACCACAATTGAAATCTAGTATCGGGTTGAAGCCATTAGTTCTGGCCGTACAAATAAATTTTTTGTTTTTTACAAAGTCCACCTTCCGTTTTATGTAAAAGAATTGGTTGGCATTCTAAATCTTGATATTATCTAGATTTTTGTATCTACCCTTTTAGCTATATTTGATTTCTATTTTTTTATTTTGAAAATATAATTTACAATAAAATTATGTCTTCTAATCTAAACTGATTTGAAAATTTAGAAAAGTGTGCAATTGATCCCTTCAACTATGCACCATTTTCCATTAAACATCAAGACCTTCAGTTCAATTAACAAGACTAATGTGTATACTATAATAAGTGCATCACTATTTTAAAATTAAAAGCCCCATAATGATGCACCATATTTTTTATGCACCATGGCATTTGTATATTGTCTTAGCAAGACACCCGAGCGTTGTGAGAGTATAGCACCGGGAAAAACGACCATCATTTTTTAAAATTTAACCATTTTTCGGTGCTATTGAGTGGTATATGCACGAGTGTGCCTTATTTACTTAGCACACCACTATTTTTTATTTATATAAAAAAAATAACTCTGCCACGGTGCACCATATGTTATTAAGCATCAGTGCGTCTGGTGAGCTCCAGTATTGTAGCAATAATGCTACAACTCTTGGGGCTTCCTGTCTCTTAATTTTATCAACCCGGTAGTTCGTACAAACTTGGAAGCGACGGTGTTGTATGCACAAGTACTAGCTCTTGTCGCAGCTGTCACTTGGTCAGCTGGCACAAGTCTGCTAGGGCTCAAGCCAACTTCTATAGGCTCTCAGAAGAAGCTTGTTTAATGATGGACGAAAGCTAGCTCAAAGAAGACTAATCTACTTGGCAAAAATGAACTGAAAGCAAATCAAAACATGGAAACCCTAGGAAACCCTAATTTAACTAGTCTAACCTCTATGATGCAAAGAATATGAAGGAAACTTCTACCAATGATGCCATTACTTCTAATAAGTGAAAATGCATGAATCTAATCTACTTGCATCTTAAAAGACATGTTTTTGTATTTTTCCTTTAAGTGGATGGAGTGATTGTGATTTTGTGCTTATTAGGGTTTGGTTGTGCAGATGTGATGCGGAAGGAAGGAAAGCTTGGGAAAGGTTGGGGAGGCTAGGAGAGGTTCCCAGAGATCCTTAGCATCAGTCCACAGAGGTTCCTCATGTTCAGAGGCTCAGCAACTGAGTGAGTGGCCTCCTACAGGATGTGTGCAGGGGATTCTACAGGAAACGCAGGGGTTTCTACAGGAAGTCTATAAATTGCTACAGGATGACCTACCGTGGGTGTTTGAAGTGATGGTGGAGTGATGGAATGGTAGGGGGAGATGTGCAAGGTAGGAATAAAGCTGGTGATGGCTCAGGAGTGGAGAAGTAGGATGGAGAACAAGTGTATGAAGTGGGCTGATGGATGAAAGGTTAGAACAACGAAATTTCTAAAGAATGAAGTTATGTGAGGAGTGGAGGAGTTTTGGAGATAACAGAGCGGAGCAGAGGTCAAGGATGTGGTTGTATGCGTGATCAAGACGAAGAAGGAGGTAATAGAACGATGAAAAGCAGTGTAAATAAAACAAATGGCTTATGACTGTCACCAAGATGAAAATTCATTAACCTAAGCTACCTGAACTCAATGAACAGCAATATAAAGCGTGTAGAGGAATGTGCATGAAGCGGTGATGAAGGTGGATGGTGCAAGAGTGAAGTGCATGGAAAGATCTATCATAAACGAGACTATGTTGCAGCATGTATAAAGTGAAGAACTGCGTATTTTTGTGGCTGGTATAGGCTGCACTCCAATCTCCAAACAGAGATGGCAGTGGAGACTTCCTCAACCTTTTTGTTGGAGCTCCAAGAGATTATATCTATCCTCCTATCAAACTTAAGCAACTGAAAGCAAATCACCATAAACTAGTCCTATCTATGCTCATGAAAACGACTAAATTACCAAACTGTGAATTCGAATTGCATGTGGAAATAAACAAACTCAAAGTGCTGGAACGAAATGCAAACACATTACAACACTGAGGAGATCTATTGCTCTCAGGTTGGGCCCTAACCTGAGAGCTATAACTCCTTGAGAAAACTCAGAACTAGATCAAAATCTGCCTTCTTTATTCATAATCTGATGTCATGCCAAATTGGCTTACAAAAAGGAACAAAGACTGAGCTCTAGCTCGTACTTTCCAATTACAAGAGTAATGCCAAGGTTCAAAAAGCTTCTATCCAAGGCTACGGCCTCAGTATTTATGCAAAAACGATCATCCAACAGGTGTCCTTGATTTTAGGAGCTCGGCTGTCCAACTGAAGTTTAACTGCTGATCCTGTAGGACAGTCATAACTATTGTTCCTGTAGAACAGTTATAACTGCTGTTCCTGTAGAACAGCTAGCTGCTTCTAAGCTCGGTGGGGAGATGGATTGGAGCTCGGAGTTCTTGGTGGGAATTACGAGGAAGGTCCCCAAGACCATGGACATCCTCTCCTAAAAACCAGCAGTGCCACCTCATTGTCTCCTTGTCTCCTTTTTCGTTGTCTTTTTCTCCCTTTTAATGCCAAAAACCTGAAAGCATCATGCATTAGTCACGTAGATAAAATGTCTACCCTTCTTCCTAAAATCAACACGAATAAACTAAGAAATGCATGCATAAGCAGTAAAAAGTGAATGGTTTGAGCAAAGCAAGTAGGCCAAATGAGCCCAAATTATACCAAAAATTGGGGCTCATCATCACCCCCCATCTAAACTATTTGCTCATCCTTGAGCAACTTAGTCCAAGTCCTCATCTTTCATTGCTTTCACTGCTTCTCTTGCATCCCAAGGCTCTGTGGTAGGGTCCTCTCTGTAGATATGAAACCCTGCTCTTCTGTTTACCTCTTCCCATTGTTGACTGTCATCTTCCTTTGTATTTCCTTCAGTCAATCCTAGCAATAGCGGTGGGCTGAGTTTAAGGCCAATCCAGCTGGCCTGGAGGCTTTGCATGGACTTCTTGTAAAGGTCAACCCTTGCCAAAGCTTCTCTCATCCGGATGGGGGTATGGTACTCTTGGAGTTTCAAGCTGTGGGCCATGGTATTCCATCTTCGTGCACAAGCCTGGGCAGCACTTTCTCCCAACAACCTTTCCATGTCTTCAAAGTGAGCTATGGCCTGGGCTTGTTGGTCCATAAACCTCAAGGAAGTTGTGGGATCCGTAGCCAACTGTTGGTGGGTTGAGATGAGTGCCACCGGGTCCTCTAGTTCCGGCCTAATGAACAGTGGTTCGCTCACTTCTCGGTTCATGACCGATTTTGCTTCAGCTGCTCTTTGATCTTCATGGTTTAACCATGAGGCGAGGGCCATCAATTGCATATCACCCAAGGCAATGTTGGGATCCCATGAGACTTCATTAGGCAAAGCCAAGTTGTGGAGGTAAAACTCTGCCAATTTGGCTTTGTCTTCTGCCGAACTAGCAGTGCATAATTCAGAAAATTGTTGTGGGTTTTGGATGTGTGCAATACCTCTTTGGGCCAAGGTGTTTATTTGGAACTGAAGCCATTGATCCTTTAAAATCAATCCATAGGATTTTGCGGGCGTTCTGCACTGAATTGCTTCCATGGCCCAACTGGCCATGCAGGCCAATTGTGCTTCCTTTTGTTGCAGCTGTTCCTTTAAGGCTTGCACTTCAATTCTTGTCTATTGTTCTGCTTCCTGTAGAAGTGTCATTGGCTCTTCAAGACTGGTGGTCAGCTCCTTTTTGCCTTCTTGCTCATTTGTGATGTCCTTGGAGGATGTTCCTGCCCCTGCCTTTAGTTCTTGTAGCTGCAACCGTAACTTCTTATTTTCTTCCCGTAGAAGCGCCTGCTGGCAACTAGCCACATGTTTAGCCATGGTGAATTCACTCCTGACCTCCCTGAGTTGATCCTGTAGAGGGCCTATGTCCGCCACCCCCTTTGATCTGGCGATTTGCATCCATGTGTGGGAACGAACTCTTTCTTTCTCTAGTTCAAAAAATAGAGGTACAGTAAATTTTTGTGGTATGATTTTGCCTGCCTCTAAAAAGGTGTAATATGAATTCAGATTGGGCGAAGGGCTAGGTTCTGGTATATGTTCTCTTGCTGTTTCTTCAGGCGGTTCTGCCTCATCCTCCCTTGGTGATGAGGGCCCTTCTCCTTCCCTCTTTTCTGTTTCCTGTAGCCGGGCCAGAGTATCCTGTAGAACATTTTCAGCTTCCTGTAGCTGAGTTTGTTCTAACTTCTCTTGCCATGTATTCTTCTTTGGACTCCCCTTCTCGTAGGTAACTGTGATCCTGGAGGGTGATTTTTCCTTGGGAGAAGCAGGTGTATCTTCAATGACAATCGGGCTGCTGGATTGAGGTGGTGGCTTGCCCGTTTTTATCCTAATGCTTCTCCGAGCTTTAAAGTACAGAGGGGTCTCCCTCTTCCTCTTGTCTTTTTGCTTAGGTGGCGTGCTGAGGCCAGCTAATACCGCTGCTGCTTCCCGTGCCAGAATATCCACCTTCTTCTCTTTGGGTTTTACCTTTTTGGGGCTTCCTGTAGAAGCCTGTTTTTGCACTTTCGGGCTTCCTGTAGAAGCCTTTGTCTCCGTTTTTGGGCTTCCTGTAGAAGCCTGTTCTCCAACGATTTTCGGGCTTCCTGTAGAAGCCTGTTTTTGCTTTCCTGTAGACACAGGTGTCTCCACTTCCGCTTGCTTGCCTGCTTGAGTTTTGCTTTTTGCTTTGGGTGCAGGTGCTGTTGAGGTACTTGGGCTGATGTGGGCCACCTCTGCTTTGTCCATTCTGCTCTTCATCCTCTTTTCCCTTGCTGACAGGATAGGTGTTCCACATTTTTCTTGGTCCTTCTCTTCCTCATGCTTTTTCCTTTGTTCTTCGGCCACTGCTTCGTGTTCCTCACTGCTAGAGGAACCCGTTTCTTCGATCAACATTTTAATATCCCCGTCTTTGGTCAAATTGCGGAAGGATTCCCATGAGAGGGGGACCTTATATGAGTGCAATGCATCTTCCACAAGCAGCTTTATTAACCCATGGTGGGCTATCTGATCAGGTATGCCCTCTCTTAGCTTTGTAGCACACTCCATTAGGGACTGCAGGAGATAATAAGGGATGCTCAGTTTTTGCTCTACAGGAAGGTCGATTCGGTGCCTCAACTCAGTGAGTAACCGAAAGTGACATGCATACACGATGCTGAACCGGCCTTCACAAGTAATATATTTCATGATTTGCAAACTGACTTCATTCCAAGGTGGTGATAGGCTCGTTCTTCTCACCCCGTTTTTATCCTCCGAGAATTCTTCCTCAGGTGGAAAGAATTCCTTCTTTGCCTGCTGACTCAGCTTTCTCTCCTCTTTATCCCACGGCAGACCCATAGGAAGTTCTGTGATCCGACTAATATGTTCTGGGGTGAGTGTGAGGCTTAGACCTCTGAAGTTTACTGTGGCCAGTGTCTGGGATTTAGGCTTCAAAGCCTGCAAGAATTCCTCGACTACTTCATCATCGTAACCCTGCAGCTTATCACAAAAAGGCATCCATTGTGCTCTGGTGAAGGGCTCTACCACTGTCGAGTTTCTCCTTAGTTTAGTTGAATCCGTGGGCTCTCGTCTTATAAACCCACCCGGCATGATGAACACGGTTGTGTTAACGAAAGGTGGCAGATGAAAAAGGGATTTGGTCTATGAAGACAGAGCATGCACATACAAAATTTCAACACAGACTACTCATACCAACATCCTGTAGAATGGTAGCAACGGCACAGCACACAACAATTCCACCAATATTTTTATAACTCGACCGTGGACGATGGTCTTGCCATTTCTAATAACCAGTTACATTAAGAGTTCAGGGTTACCTCCTTAATTGGCCACCTTTTTCGCGAGGCACCCGCTTTCCTGTAGATGACTGCGTTCCTGTAGACTGCATTCCTGTAGAACTGCGTTCCTGTAGAACTGCGTTCCTGTAGAAGCCGTGCGCAATTCTCGGGGAGGACTGTAGTTGGCCGCGCTCGCGGTGTGCTTGACCAATGTTCTGGTAGCCAACAACTCGGCGTATCAAAGTGCAGAGGAGATCAGAATAGCTTTCCGAGTTGAAGTGTTGGCTGATAAATGCATGCGCACGATTTAGCCGATTGGATTTTGAATCGGCGCAATCCGTGGCGCGGGGGATGAGCTGTCCCCGCCGGACCGTTGGGCGACGTCATCCATCCTCCGCCTGCGTATTCACCTGCTGCTGCATTCATTCCCACATATTTGTCGCCGCCTTTCCTGTTAAACTCATGCTTCTGACGAGAGTGTTCCCACGTGCATGCCGTTCATTCTCTTTGTCGTGGCCGCCACCCAAACATCCAGTTATACTTTAACTAGCCGACGTGGCCAGTCGACTGGCCATACAGCCGCTCAACCATTCAATTTTACACTTTGCAAACGATTTCAAAGTTAGATTCATGCGATTTGATGGAAGGAAGGGTGGAGACACTTACCTGCGCGGCTGTACACGCTTTTTCCAGTTCTCGGACGATGGTGAGCGGATCTACCTGCTGCGTGCGACTTCCACAGACCCGGAAGCTCGTGGTTACAGGCTGCCAACGCTGGAGTGGGTGGTTTTGCTTGCATGCGCCCGCGTTTCATTTCGGATGGCGGTGCTGTGAACGGTATCCACTCGAGCAGGTTGAACTGTTACAGGATCCCCGCGAGGGGTCTCGTAATAGTCCTTTCTCCTTGGGTGCATGCTGCACGATGGCGGTTCTGGCTTCTCGATCACAATCCTGGAGCTCTTGATGCATGTGGTATGAGATTCCATCATTTGTTAACCTTTGGAAATGGCTTTCCCGCGAGAACTCATCGATTTTCTTTGTTTGTGCAGGGACTTGGCCGCATGTCGACACGGGTGGTGGAGCATGGTGACAGCAACGTGCAAGGATGCCAACAGAGGCTTGCATGCATCCAAACCAATCCATGGTCGCGAAATCTCTTTTTAAGATGAATTCTGGCCGTCCAAAACTCCTACAGGAAGTTTCTTGTAGACACAGAGCTTCCTGTAGAAAGTTCGGCCTTCCTGTAGAAAGTCTGCACTTTCCTGTAGAAAATCCGCGCCTTCCTGTAGAAAGACTGCGCCCTCCTGTAGAAAGACTGCGCCTTCCTGTAGAAAGACTGTGCCTTCCTGTAGAAAGACAGTAGCTTCCTGTAGAAGATTCAAACCATGATAAAATTGCACATACCTTGAAAAACATGGGTGCTCTTGGAGGAGGTACTGATGAGGTTCCTTGACAGCATGATAAGGACCCTTGGCTGTGAGTTGAAGGGCTTCCTCTTCTCCATAGAGCATCTGCAACCTGCATGCAATTTTTACCATATTTTGCTTATTGTTTTTTTCTTTTTTTTTCTTCTTTTTTTTTTTTTTTTGAAAGATAGCAGGGGCGCCTCAAAGAGGTTTTCACCCATGCCATCTGCCCTGAGTGCCTCAGAGAGGTTTTCACTCAAGGATCTTTTTCAACCTTTTCTCTTTTTTCAAAAGCAATAGGAGTGCCTCAATGAGGTTTTCACCCCTACTACCTGCCTTGGGCGCCTCAGAGAGGTTTTCACCCAAGGATCTTTATTTCTTTTTTCCTTTTTTTTTTTTTTTTTTTTTTTTTTTTTTTAGACATTTTTCAAGGTGTGCCAGAGGCAGAGGCAGAACCCTTCTCTATGACCAATACAGATTTCTCCATAGTTTTGATAAACTCTTGTCTTGAGAGAGGTCTCCTGTAGATCTTCAATCGATGCCCATTGACAAGCATGGGAATGGCTTCCTCATCAATGGTTCGAATGAGGACAGATCCATTGTCATGGCATTTCTCCACTGTATATGGTCCTAGCCATCTGGTTCTCAGCTTCCCCTTGAAATCTTTGTATCTGGAATCATACAACAAAGCCCAATCTCTCGGCTGAAATTGCTTGTCATGGAGATGTTGGTCATGCCACACCTTCCTCTGAAGTTGAACCACTTCTGAGTGAAGGAGGGCCTGCATGCGGTGCTCGTCCAGGCCATTCAGCTGCAGCAGCCTTTCTTGTTGTGCATGGCTGAGATCTAGGTCCAGCTGAGCTGCCATCCTCAAGGTGTTGTATTCAAACTCAATGGACAACAAAGCTTTCTTCCCATAGACCAGCTCATATGGTGTGAAACCGGTGGTGGTCTTCCAAGTGGTGTTGTAGGCCCATGTGGCTTCTACCAAGCGATCTGCCCAGTCCTTTATGCTGCTGCTCACCACTTTAGTCAAGATCCCTTCTAATGCTCTATTGGTGACTTCCACCTGCCCATTTGCTTGAGGGTGATAAGGGGTGGAAGTCCTGTGCTTGATCTTGTGATGAGCTAGGAGATCTTCAACCAGGTTGGAGGTGAACTGGCTCCCTTGATCGGTGACCAGCTCTCTTGGATAGCCAAACTTATAGAAGATGTTCTCTCTTAGGAACTCGGCCACCTTTTCTTCTGTTGCTGCTTTGACTGCTTTGGTCTTTGCCCACTTTGTCAAATAGTCAGTACACACAATGATGTAAGTCCTTTGCCTCGAAGAGGGGTTGATTGGGCCCACAAAGTCCATGCCCCACTTCTCAAATGGCTCAAGAGTCACTTGAGGTTGGAGAGGCATCTCATCCCTTTGGGTCGGTTTCCCCATTCTTTGGCATTGGTCACACTGACTGACATATCTTCTGACATCTTGATGAAGTGTGGGCCAATAGTAGCCTGCCTGCAGGATCTTGAAGGCAGTTCTCTTTGCTGCAAAATGCCCTCCACAAGGCCCATCATGACAAGTGAGGAGGATATCAAAGACTTCCTCCTCCCTTACACAACGCCTTAAGATCTGATCGGGGCCAAGCTTGAACAGATTGCCCCCGATCCAAGTGAATGAGGCACTTTTTTTGATGATTCTGCTCTTCTCTCTGGAAGATAGGTGTGGAGGGAACTGTGCTGAAACAAGATAGTTTGCTATATTAGCAAACCATGGAGAGAGTACTGAAATAGCAAACAGATGTTCATCAGGCATCTGATCGTCCACTGTTCCATCCTCATCTGCAGACAAATCCAATCTAGATAAAAAGTCAGCAACAACATTTTCTCTACCTGGTTTATCAACAATGGTTAGATCAAACTGCTGCAATAAAAGTAACCATCTAATAATACGAGCATTCACATCTGGTTTATTCATCAAATACCTAATAGCAGCATGGTCAGTATGTACAAAGGTCTGGTAACCAGTAATATAATGTCGGAACTTGTTCAATGCATGGACCACAGCCAAGAATTCTTTCTCGGTTACAGTGTAATTCAGCTCAGCTTTGGACAGGTTTTTTCTAACAAAGTAAATGGCATATGGAAGTTTCCGCTCAACTTGTCCTAAAGCTGCACCTATGGCTTTGTTCGAGGCATCAGTGTGGATGTGGAAAGGTAGGGCCCAGTTTGGACCTCTCAGGATTGGGGCTGACACCAACTTGTCCTTCAATTCATTTAAAGCACTCTGACAATCGTTAGTCCATTTAAACTCCACATCTTTCGCCAATAGACCAAACAATGGTGAGGCTAGCTTGCTGAAATCTTTAATGAATCTCCGGTAGTATCCTGCTAATCCCAAGAAACTCCGGACATCCCTTACCTTTTGAGGAGGTGGAACCCTCTTGATGAGAGCAATTTTGTTAGGATCCACCTACAATCCTTGGGAAGAAATGGTATGGCCTAGCACGGTCCCCTCAGTCATTAGGAATTCACATTTTTCAGGACTAAGGGACAAGTTCATCTCGGTACATTTGGTTAGGACTTTCCCCAGGTTGGACAATGCTTCCTGGAAGTTGGCCCCATAAGGAGTAAAGTCATCCATATAGATTTCTACTGCATCATGGACCAGCTCCGAGAAGATGCTCAAGACAGCTCTCTGAAAGGTAGCAGGAGCATTGCATAGCCCAAAGGGAAGGACTCGATAGGCAAAGGTACCCCAAGGACAAGTGAAGGTGGTCTTATCTTGGTCTTCCGGGCTGATTTAGATTTGATTGTACCCGCTAAACCCATCCAGGAAAGAGAAGAACTTCTTTCCTGCCAGTCCATCCAACACTTGATCTATGAAAGGTAGAGGGAAATGGTCCTTCTTGGTAACTTTGTTCAGTTCTCGGTAGTCCACACAAATTCTTCATTTCCCATTTTTCTTGGGAACCAACACTAGAGGGGACACCCATTCACTATCTGAGATGGGGTAGATGAATCCGTCATCCAACAGTTTCTGCAATTCTTCCTTGACAATGTCTTTAAGGGCTGGATTCATTCTCCTCTGAGGTTGCCTAACCGGTTTACAATCCTCTTTGATGTATATATGATGGGTACAGACCGAAGGATGGACTCCTTTCATTTCCTTATAGCTCCAAGCAAAAGCATCTAGGTGGTTGGCCAACAGACTACACAGCTCCTTTTCCTGGGAAGGAGATAGGGAGGAGCTGATCTTCAATGCTTTCTCAGGGCCGAACTCCACATTCTTGACTCTAGGAGTAACAGGGTTGGTTGTACAGAGATCCACTAAGGTGCTAGCTTGGGCATCCTCCACCAATTCCTCCAAGGGTAGTGCACTGGAAGGTGGATTCTGGATTAAGGTCTCGATCAAGTCATCCTCGGTTGGAGGGTCTTTTCTAGTGGTATCTAAGGTGCACAGAGGTGCTGAGTACACCTCGTCTTCTTCTCCTTCTTCCAACCAGAGTGGTAAATCATGCTCTAAAGAAGGTTGGGCAGGAGGGTATAGGACTAGCTGCTTGGACATGGGACCATTTTTGATGGTCATGTTTCCTGCCCGACAACTTATGTAAGCATCTGCAGTAGCTAACCAAGGCCTTCCCAAAATGAGAGGATATCCAGTAAGCTTGGCCTTTGGTTGCAGAACCAGGAAGTCCACAGGGTATTCCCAAGAATCAATGGAGACCATGACATCCTCCACAATCCCTTCGGGAGTCACGGTGGAGCGATCTGCTAATTGCAGTACTGTTGAGGTCTTCCTCAAGGAACCCTAAAGATTGAGTTTAAGCATGGTATCCCTAGTCATCACATTGATGGCTGCCCCCAGATCAATCAAGGTGTGGGGGATAATGGTGCCATTGATGTGAACATCTACTACAGGACTTCCAGGATCCAGGTACTTTGGGCAGATGACTTGTCCTAGCATAAGGTCAGACAGTTGTCCTATGACATTGATAGTTGAGGCATCCTTCTTCCATCTGCCTGGGTGTTTGAAACACTTCTCCTTAACCAGCTTGTTATATATTGGCACATCCTTGATGGCTTGGAGAAGTGGGATTTTTACACACAACTGCTTGAGCTCACCCAAAAGCTCATCTTCTTCGGGGTCAGGTTGTGTGGTGGCTGTTAGTCTCTCAGGAAAGGGTGGAATAGCCTTTGGTTCACTTTCCTGTTTATCTTCCTCATCCTCTGGGGGAGGAGGTTGGCGATCTGGTAGAGTCTTTCCAGATCGAAGGTTGATCTCCTGGATCTCCACAGCATAGGTAGGGCATGAGGTTTCCCCAGTGTATACCTGCTGGGCCTGTCTATTGTTGGGGTTCGGGTTCGGTTGAGCAGGAATTTGAGGTTGCCTTGGAGGAGCAGGAGGTAATGGTTGAGGTTGAACTGGTGGTGGAGGCAAAATGGCAGGAGGAGTGTTGTATTGGGGCCTCCACCCCGACTGAGGTGCATTCCATTGAGGCTGTGGCTGGGTATGTGAGTGATATGGATGAGAAGTAGGTTGAGTGGGGTACTGAGGTGGATAAGACCATGGAGGAGGCATGGACCATGAAGGATGAGCAGGGGGACCCCAGGAAGGCATAGGAGTTGACTGGTTGGGGTTGTAATAAGCTTGAGATGCCCCTTGCATCCCCTGCTGATAAGGTCTAGATCCTTGTGGCCTCCTTTGGTTGAGGTAATAGAGAGGCTCTGTGGGAGCTTCGGTCCCTTGGTACATGGCTTTAAACCCAGGTAAGGTTGGACACTGATTTGTGGGATGGTCCTCCTCACAAACGAAACACACTTCAACCGAATGCAATGGACATTCGTTCTTAGGGTGTCTCCTTGTGCACCTAGGACAGAAGACAGCCAAGGCTCTCTCAGCCTCTTCTTTCTTTTGCTGAATCCTGAATGTATCAAGCTGCATGGCAATGGTTTGTCTCACCTCACTCTTAAGATCTTCTAATTGGTTTGCAAGCTCATGTTTGGAGAAAGGGACACTAGTTGAGAGGTGGTTTCCTCTACCTCGTTTCCGAGCTGCCCTGGAGTGGTTTCTAAACACAGTCTTGATGTCCTCATAAGGCAGTTGGTAAATGTCCCCCCCAGCTAACATGTGAAGGGTATCTAAGAGGTCTTCAGGGACTCCTCGGAGTAGGACCAACTTGAGGGATTCAGGGTCAAGTGTGCACCTGTCCCGCTTATAGCTTAGTTGGAACCTCTCCTCATAATCCTCTAAGGACTCATCATTTCCCATGGACATCCGAAAGATTTCCCCCTTTGTTTCCTTGGACCTACAGTAATCCCGGTACTTGGTGTTGAAAGCTTGCTGCATCTGAGCCCAAGTAGTGATACTATTCCCAGGCAAACCCATGAACCAGCGTAGTGCTGCATCCTTGAGAGTGGAAGGGAAAAGTTTCAACTTTTGCTCATCTTCAGTATAGTCATAGGTTCTACAAAGGACAGCAAACTCAAACAGGAAGGTATCTGGATCTTCAGTGGTCAACCCATGGAAGTGAGGTAAGGCGGAGGGGCTAATGTTTTTCATTTTCATCTCTCCATTAGTCTCTCGGATGGGGAAGGCACCTTCTATTCTCTCATCTTCTCTTCTATTATCAGCCATAGCTTCAAATGGAGTAGTCTCTAACTCTTCTTCTACTATAGGATCTTTAGATATCTCAGGATGTTCACCTATAGGTTCTTCTGGGTCACTGTCACCAAAGAGGAGAGAAGGGTGACTCAGTGATGTGGTGGGGGTGTTTGGTAGGAATTTGCCTGATCTATCTCGGTTCCTACGAGGCATGAAATGGAAAAGACTTTCTTTTTTCTCTTTGATTGCTTTTGCTTTGCTTTTCTTTTGGTACCTGCAAAACTGAGACAGATTGATCTACAACTATCTATGAAAGATGCAAAATTAACTGAAAGCAGGAAAGGACTAATCTACTTTGCTCAAATGAAATTGCAGGAATGGAAATGCTAGTCTACGCTTGCGGAAAGGAAATGCTAATCTATGAAAGCAGGAAATGCAATGCTACTTTTGCAGAATGGAAATGAAGTAAACTACTTAGCAGAAGGTAAGAGTAAGAAAGTAGAAGAAAAGCAACAATTGCTAATACTCTGACGCTTCCCCGGAAACGGCGCCAAAAAGATGGTGAGCTCCGGTATTGTAGCAATAATGCTACAACTCCTGGGGCTTCCTGTCTCTTAATTTTATCAACCCGGTAGTTCGTACAAACTTGGAATCGACGGTGCTGTATGCACAAGTACTAGCTCTTGTCGCAGCTGTCACTTGGTCAGCTGGCACAAGTCCGCTAGGGCTCAAGCCAACTTCTATAGGCTCTCAGAAGAAGCTTGTTTAATGATGGACGAAAGCTAGCTCAAAGAAGACTAATCTACTTGGCAAAAATGAACTGAAAGCAAATCAAAACATGGAAACCCTAGGAAACCCTAATTTAACTAGTCTAACCTCTATGATGCAAAGAATATGAAGGAAACTTCTACCAATGATGCCATTACTTCTAATAAGTGAAAATGCATGAATCTAATCTACTTGCATCTTAAAAGACATGTTTTTGTATTTTTCCTTTAAGTGGATGGAGTGATTGTGATTTTGTGCTTATTAGGGTTTGGTTGTGCAGATGTGATGCGGAAGGAAGGAAAGCTTGGGAAAGGTTGGGGAGGCTAGGAGAGGTTCCCAGAGATCCTTAGCATCAGTCCACAGAGGTTCCTCACGTTCAGAGGCTCAGCAACCGAGTGAGTGGCCTCCTACAGGATGTCTGCAGGGGATTCTACAGGAAACGCAGGGGTTTCTACAGGAAGTCTATAAATTGCTACAGGATGACCTACCGTGGGTGTTTGAAGTGATGGTGGAGTGATGGAATGGTAGGGGGAGATGTGCAAGGTAGGAATAATGCTGGTGATGGCTCAGGAGTGGAGAAGTAGGATGGAGAACAAGTGTATGAAGTGGGCTGATGGATGAAAGGTTAGAACAACGAAATGTCTAAAGAATGAAGTTATGTGAGGAGTGGAGGAGTTTGGGAGATAACAGAGCAGAGCAGAGGTCAAGGATGTGGTTGTATGCGTGATCAAGACGAAGAAGGAGGTAATAGAACGATGAAAAGCAGTGTAAATAAAACAAATGGCTTATGATTGTCACCAAGATGAAAATTCATTAACCTAAGCTACCTGAACTCAATGAACAACAATATAAAGCGTGTAGAGGAATGTGCATGAAGCGGTGATGAAGGTGGATGGTGCAAGAGTGAAGTGCATGGAAAGATCTATCATAAACGAGACTATGTTGCAGCATGTATAAAGTGAAGAACTGCGTATTTTTGTGGCTGGTATAGGCTGCACTCCAATCTCCAAACAGAGATGGCAGTGGAGACTTCCTCAACCTTTTTGCTGGAGCTCCAAGAGATTATATCTATCCTCCTATCAAACTTAAGCAACTGAAAGCAAATCACCATAAACTAGTCCTATCTATTCTCATGAAAACGACTAAATTACCAAACTGTGAATTCGAATTGCATGTGGAAATAAACAAACTCAAAGTGCTGGAACGAAATGCAAACACATTACAACACTGAGGAGATCTATTGCTCTCAGGTTGGGCCCTAACCTGAGAGCTATAGCTCCTTGAGAAAACTCAGAACTAGATCAAAATCTGCCTTCTTTATTCATAATCTGATGTCATGCCAAATTGGCTTACAAAAAGGAACAAAGACTGAGCTCTAGCTCGTACTTTCCAATTACAAGAGTAATGCCAAGGTTCAAAAAGCTTCTATCCAAGGCTACGGCCTCAGTATTTATGCAAAAACGATCATCCAACAGGTGTCCTTGATTTTAGGAGCTCGGCTGTCCAACTGAAGTTTAACTGCTGATCCTGTAGGACAGTCATAACTACTGTTCCTGTAGAACAGTTATAACTGTTGTTCTTGTAGAACAACTGGCTGCTTCTAAGCTCGGTGGGGAGATGGATTGGAGCTCGGAGTTCTTGGTGGGAATTACGAGGAAGGTCCCCAAGACCGTGGACATCCTCTCCTAAAAACCAGCAGTGCCACCTCATTGTCTCCTTTTTCGTTGTCTTTTTCTCCCTTTTAATGCCAAAAACCTGAAAGCATCATGCATTAGTCACGTAGATAAAATGTCTACCCTTTTTCCTACAAACAACACGAATAAACTAAGAAATGCATGCATAAGCAGTAAAAAGTGAATGGTTTGAGCAAAGCAAGTAGGCCAAATGAGCCCAAATTATACCAAAAATTGGGGCTCCTCAGCGTCTATTTATAATAATGCACCGGTGTGTTAGTGTATTATAAACGAATTATTAAAAAACATATGCTAAAACATCCACCCACCCAACTCCACTAGTGACCTCCACTAAAAACAAATTTATGAGAAATGTTTATAGGGGTTTCCGCAAAAACTTCTGTTAAAGGGTCTTTTCTTTGTAGTGTGATCATGAAGAAGAAAAACTGCGACCTTTCCTAACTATTGAAAAATCCCTCAACTTTAAACAACATATTGAGGAAATTACCATTAATAGATTTATTAGTCAACCATCCATCGTGAAACACCTGACATGCCAAAAATTGGAAGTTATACTGGGTAATGAAGCCCAAGGTGATCCTATGGAAGAATCCAATGGTAATTATACTCCCACGATAATAGTTCACAACAACAATCCCATTGAAATATAATCTGATAAATCATTAAATAGTAACAACAACTTAACTTATTCCCAATGGGAATGATTGATGGAAGTTTTCCAAAAGCATAAACAAGCTTTTGCTTGGGATTACACAGACATGAAGGGTATTGAACCTTAACTTTGCACACATTGTATTTATATGCAAAAGGATGCCTATCCTATTCATCAACTGCAAACTAGAATGAACCCACACCTTAGGGAGGTAGTTAAACAAGAACTCTAGAAAATTCTTGATGTTAATTTCATATACCCTATATTAGATAGTCAATGGGTTTGACCATTAATTGTTGTCCCTAAGAAGAAAGGAAAATGGCATATTTTCATAGATTATAGGGAATTAAATAAGGCCACGCAAAAAGACCATTTTCCTCTCTCATTTATTTATCAATTCCTCGACACTCTTACTGGGAAGAAATATTTTTCTTTCCTAGATGGATTTAACAGATACAACTAGATTCAAATCACCCCAGAAGACTAAGACAAAACTATATTCACTTTCCCTTGTGAAACATTCACATACCGTGTTATTCCCTTCAGCCTTTGCAGTGCACTTGCACCCTTTCAAAGAATAGTGCTAAGCATATTTTATGATCTAATTAATGGACTTGAAATCTACATGGATGATTTTATGCCTTATGGCAATGAATTCTGTGAAGCATTGACTAATTTGGAAAATGTATCCATTAGATGCATAGTCACGAGATTGTGCCTTAGCAATGAAAGGTGTCACATGATGATGATATAAGGCATGGTTCTAGGACATTTTATCTCTATTGTAGGCATCAAGGTGGACCCAACAAATATCGAGTTAATTCTTAAACTTCTTGTTCCTCGGACACAAAAAGAGGTACGTAGTTTTCGTGGTTACGCCAATTATTATCATTGTTTTATAACTCACTTTTTGAAGATTGCAACACCATTGTATGTATTAAAATGACATGTGGAATTTGACAGGAATAACAAATGTAATAATGCTTTTGCAGAATTAAAAATATTATTATCAATAGCACTAGTATTACGAGGTCTTAATTGGAAATTTCCATCCCACATATATTCAGGCGCACCTGACACGATTATAGGAGTAGTATTGGGGTAAGAAGAAGACAAGAAGCCTTATGATATCTATAACATTAGAAAAAACTTGACACATGTAAATACAAACTATATTGTGACTGAAAATTAATTTTTGGTCGTTGTTTATGATGTTAATAAATTTTTTCAATATATTATAGGTTATCGTATATTTTTACATACCGATCATTATGATATTAAATATCTATCTAATAACTAGTTACTAGTGGTAGAGTGATTTATTGGATTCTTTTATTACAAGAATTCAATATTACAATTAAGGATCGACTAGGAAAAGAGAATCTTGTTGCTGATTTCTTGTCTAGAATTCCACTTGCAATTGATTCCTCTCCTATGGAAGACAAGTTTCCAAATGAACATTTATTCGTAGTGTCCATTAAAACAACGTGGTATGAAGATGTCACAAACTACTTAACAATAAGGAAATTGTGGTCACATCTATCACCTTGAGAGAAGAAACATATTATCTAGCGAAGTGCTCGATTTTCCTGGATAGATGGTTTCCTTTTCCATACAGGACCAGACCTTCGAATTCGCAAGTGTATCAAGGAAGATGAGGTTTATCATATCCTTAAGGCCTTCCATGATGATCCCTGTGGAGGTCACTCCATTATTCGCAGAACTAAGAAAAAATTGTTGCATATGGGATACTTTTGGCCCACAATATTTAAGGATGCCAACAAGTATGTGCAGAGAGGTGAAAAGTACCAAAGAATGGGGCATACCATTCATTCTCGTGAAATGCCCCTTCAAACACAGTGTGTTTTGGATCCATTTAAAAGGTGGGCTATATATTTTGTAGGCCCCATTAATCCTCCTTCGAATTAGAAATCCTACAGTCTAATCTGTACATATTACATGATGAAATTGGTAGAAGCAACAACTATTTCAAGAGCCACATAGGAGGTAGTTATCAATTTCTTATTTGAGCTCTTCATTCGATATGGTATACCTAGATAACTCATCACCGATGAAGGATCACAGTTTAAAGCTCAAAATATTTTACAACTCTATGGAAATATCATATTAAACATAGGGTTACTTTTTCGTACCATCTGCAAGAGAAAGATCCAGTTGAGAGCACAAATAAAGTTTTATAAAATATCCTAACTAAAATAGTAGTCGCTAATCACCGATATTGGGCGTCTAAAATTCCTAAAGCCTTATGGGCTTACCATATGACCTGGAATAACACCACTGGCTTCTCACCTTACCAACTTGTTTATGGTAAGAATCTAATTTTTTTGATTGAATTCAAAATCAAGACTTAAAATTGTCAATGAAATTGGCCTAGATCTTACAGAAGCACAAAAATAGTGCCTGCAATAACTTAATGAGTTGGAAAAAATGCACCTTAATAATCTCCAGCAAACGTATATATTCCAACAACAAAGGGACAAATTTCATGATTGAATTATTTAAATAAAAACCTTCTAGAAAGGTTATTGGGCATTTTTATACGATTCTAGGTTTTAGGACTTCCCAAGGAAGTTTCAAATTACATGGTTGGGCCCTTATGAGGTTAGTGAAGTGTATGAAAATGGAAATGTGTGCCTCACTACCATTCACGGATCTCACATCTCTTTTCGTACTAATGGTCATTGATTGTGCCTTTACCATCAACCAGTCATGACTGAGTCTTTCTTCCATAAAGTTACGAATGACATCGATTTGTAGATCATAGTCAAGTAGGGGAATATTCCCACTTTTGTGACTGGGTAAATTCTTTATTTTTGTAGTTCTCCTTAATAATGTATATATAGTCTTTTTTTTATTGAATTTATTTCTAATATTTTATGTATATTTTTTTATTTTCTTTCTTTTAATAATTTGTTTTGTCTTGACTCCTAAAGTGTCATTCCTTAAATCATGATTGTTGTTACTGCAAATATAATTATTTTTACTCAAGTCACAATTACTATAACCTTAACTCGCAATAGTTATTGTTGTTACCTAAGTCACAGTTGTTTCCTATCTAACTTGTAGTTGTTGATCCGCAATTTTTGTTACCTAAATCATTCATTGTTACTTAAGTCATGAATGTTGTTACGTCGGTCACAACTATTGCTACTTCGACTTATTTTCATGATTTTGTCCCTTCTATTTGATTTGAAACTTATAATTCTTCCTAATATTTTTTCCTTTGATTTGAATGGGAATACTTTTGATGTTTTTGGGCCATCTTTGACATGATGATTGGAAAATCAATTTATCTTGGTTTATCTATAAACATAATTTTATTTTGAAAAGGATGGTTTTACAAAGATGATTTCATTATAGCGATTTTCAACTTTCTTAATCTGTCAAGTCCCGAATTGTGTAAAATATATGGTGATTATCTTAAGATTTTCATTTAATTCTCTTTGTCACTCTCTAATGAATTGTTCCTCAACCTCAATCTTCATATAGCAAAATATATTTATAAACAATCATTTTAAGGTTATTAGCCTTTGAGAAGCAATAATATCCAAGTTGAAAATAGTTGCTATTTTTTTTTACATCATCCCTAATTCTTAAGGAGTTGACTCAACACCCCATATATTAAGTAATCTTTGTTGATTGACAATAACCATTGTCAAATTTTAAACATGGAGAGTCAACAAGAGGATAGGAGGCCTCATCATGAGCCAACCTACCATGATCATAGGTCCTAATGAAGTGACATTACCACTTCTGGTCACCAAGCTATGGTAATGGACTTCAGGCATAAAGTTGAAGGACAAGAGGTCTCATCATGAGCTGACTTGTTCAATTTTGTTATCTCCCAAGAATGACATTGTTATTAATTGGTTACCAAGCTAGAACAATGATCTTCAGTATACATATAAGTGGTCTTTAGTAACTATGTATTTATTTCTAATAGATGAGACACTGGCATCTAGATGGGTTAAAATGACATCCTTTTGAGGCTATGGACGCCTAATGACAACAATGTCCATTCCTATGGTATAGAAGTTAATTCAATACTATTATCTACTTGGTTACCTTGTGTTCTCAAAACTAATTGCTCGCAAAAGCCCACTGTTGTATATATAAGGGTTGCTAGAAATATGATTTTTGGGGTAAATTTTAATCATTTCTTAGATGATGATGGTTGTTGTTTATATTTATTAATCAATTCTAAATATTTTCTTTACATGTCATGGGTGAAACTTTTTGGATATTTGAGATTTGGCATATTGTATCATCTAATTCATCATTCCTTTATTTTGTAAGTTTTGTATCGTTAACCAAAGATAGCCGCTTTGCTGAATCAATCACCATTTATTGTTAGCTTAACAACACTCCTATTATTTTGGGGTGAAATAAAGAGGTCCTCATCTAAAGTTTTCAAAATTTCCCTTTTCCACCCATACCCATGGTATTAGTTGGGATAATTATTCCAATGTTTCTTCCTCATCTTTGCAATTATCCACTTGCATTTTTCAAATTATTATTTATTTTTCTTCATAAATGAATATTAGGTGGATTAATCATTTTATAGATATCAGAAACCGACCTTTTTACTCAATGCAATATTTATGGTGTAATATCCCTTACTATTTTACCTCGAAACATCATTACGAAGTAAGTCCATACCCTCAATCATTCGAAATAACCAACCATTTGACCTCTTGCTGATTAACGATGTGACTATCGGCCGGTCACAACCTTTAATTTCATTAGGGGGCATGGGGGTGCAATGAATGAACATTTATGCATGTTGAGCTAATATTCGTATGTTGTTATACTCTACCGAAATTATATGTTGTAACCTTGGTTGTGAATGACAGGAAATTGGTAAGGCTAACTCTATTTTGTAGATTTTGTAATTGTTCTCATCCTGAATAATCCACAAGGTTGCAACAATGGGAGGATAGTTTTTTAGACATGAACCAAGCCATCTATGAACTATAGATGAATACCATAATATTTCTAACCATGTCAGATGGTTGGATTACTTCGGAAGGATTCATGGGTTTAATAGAGAAATAGCACTAGAATTAATGCATAATTTGAGTGAAGGGATAATGATGGTGAAAAATATACAGGCTCAAGTTGATGGAAAGGCCATAGCCAAAGTCACAAGGCTTGTAGTAGAAGGGGAGAAATGGTACGAAAATCATACTTCATTACATAATGCAACTCTCTTATTCCTAAACGATGGATAAGAATTAGTGAGGAAAGAAAAGGGGTATAATCCCAATTCATTTTCAGAATTGTGGAAGGAATTGGAAGGAATTATTCAAAGGTACATCACATGCAATAGGAGATATGATGTGGTCTGAGGATGCCACCTCAATATGATGGCGTACTTGAGGAAAAAGGTACCCCTAAATATCCTCTTCTTCCTTAAATCTATCTTACATGAGACTGCATGTAGAGTGAAAAAAAAACTAAAGATCCTACCCTGATTGTGAGTCGCCATGGGATGATTAAATTATTAGTTATGAGGAATTTAAACCAAGCCCAGTAGACTTGGGGAAGTATTATAGGATAACCATGCATGAACAAGAATCCCTACCGAGAAACCCTGATGTGACTTTAGTTGACAGTGGAAATTTTGAATCCACAGTTAGTAATGAACATCCATAAGTTGGAACCAAAGATCAAAATTTTGAAGAAAATGCCAACACACCTCAAAGTGAATCCCATTTTTTTTAAAATTATCCACAGGTACCTTTGCAATCATAAGTCTCAACTCTCCAAAAACCTAGTAAGGTGGAAAAATGAATTGCATATTTCCTGGCTTCTTTGCCCAAAAGAAGGAGGAGGTCAGGCAGGTTAATTAGTTGTAAAATGGTAAAAGTTCATCTTCTTTTGTCTCCCCTAGATAATATATATATCAAAAGGATTTAGCTCAAGAAAATTCTGATGAAAGGGATGTGCAAAACCTTGAAGAAACTCAAAAATATTCTAAAGATAATTTAGGCCATCGTACCTATAATATTGAGGATCCACCATTGTTTGGGAGAATGAATCTAGATCACGAGGAACCTAATATAGAAGTGGCATATACATTGGAAAAGTGGAATATTTATTTGAATCCATGGATTGGGAAGATGGGACAATTGTTGTGACCGAAGGACATCTTTATGATCCAATTCAAAAATATCAAATTGACTCTCTAGCAGCAGTAGCCCAAATTTATCTCGTTGATTCTCCAACTACCACAGTCTTAGAGCCATATTATAACTCTATGGCCACTATGGTCTAGGAACCTTTTATAGACTATGTAGCCATAGTATTATAATCTTATTCCCTGGAAAAAATATCTCAATTATTTTCTTTTGATGTTCCCATCCTTACAGTTCAGGAGCATAATATTAATCTTTTAGTAGTCATGACACAAGAGTCTCAAGATGATCCTTTAATTTCTACTTCTTTGGGACCCCTTGTTTATTTAGTAGCTACTAAGGTTTAACTTATCTATTGATCCTTTAGTGATTAATCCTCCATTTGCTAAAACTCAAGAGCTCATTATTGAGTGTCCTAAAACTAAAATTTCTACCTATTTTGTTGATCTTCTACCAGCTTTGTCTAAAAGTAATGAACAAGGAACTCAAAGCTCAATAGTTATGAGAAATAGGAAAAGGAACATATTTCTTGCAAAAATTATTGCTTTAAAAAAGGATAATGTTGCAGTGAAATGAAAAGTTCAGAAATTGAAAGATCGGCTAGCAATTGGTAAATAATCTCATGATGGTCACAAGAGGAAGGAAATAAGACAATCTAGGGTTCATAAGAGGAGGAAAATTTTTGAACATCACACGATTGAGACCTGGACTGAGTGGAAAATTTTGGTTGAAACACGAGTATATGCTAAGTTTGTACCTCCTTACTCTCCGTTAATTTTGGAAATTTAAATGCATACCTTACAGAAAACTGTATCAAGATATCAGGGAGAATTGATTCCTTGGGAGGAGCACTAGAAATTGTTGAAGAAATTTTATAAGTTAACTCATACATAGATAAATATAGTTGGATAATTGAGTGATGTTAAAAAGCAAAATTGTAGGCTACAAGAATAGGTTCATAAGTTGAAAAATGAGAAAAATGATATTTTCTTCATATTTATAAACGTTATGGCTTGCATGCCTCCATCCTGCAATTATGCCTTGTTCTTGACTAAGTAATATTTGATGCTCAAGATTCAGGCTGTACAATATGGAGTTTTATATGATTTTTCTATTGTTTTGGATTTCATTATTATTTTTCACAAGAAAAATGAGTGTATTCAGCATCTCCTCTATGAATTATACACACACAATTTTCTGCTTCTTGAACTAAGAAATGAAAATGTTCTACCATTCACTAGAGATATTTAGTTCCAAGAATTCATGTCCATTGCTCGAAATCAAATCAAATGGTAGGATGTGTGAATCATATATGAACAAAATGAGAAAAATTGTGAATTATGGGTAAGAGGGGAACCAAAGAATGCATTTTGTTCATTTTAAACACACCATAGTTGTGCAAGGAAACCACATGTTCCTTCTACACTTAAACACATTCATGTTGGAGTATTGATGGAAGGACTACAATGTCTGAATGACATAAAGAAGTATGTATTCAAAGGAGTTGAATTAAGATAGAAGAGGTATTCAAATGAAATCCAGAGAAGGGAACGTTTTAGGTCGCGCAACTTTCAACAAGCACTTTCTCGAATTCATGCTTATGTCACCATTGTAATGGAAGTAGGAGTTAATTGGACGAGGTGTAGATATCGATGCCTCATGATTTGGTGCCCTCCTTTTTTCTATCAATATAATTATGAAATATCTCAACAAAGTGAGTATCAAGATTTTCAATAAATTAGGGATAGGCGCAGATTTAGATGCATAGGAGAAGAGATGTGTGAAGCTTATTCTCTTACTACCCTGCATGTCAACAATTTTTTTTCATATAGATAGTTGTTTCATGAGAACACGTAATCAAGTCAATTGGGGGGTGATGTTGGGTCTCATAATTTTCATACTTATTTCATTTAATTCTTAGTTTCTATAATGGTTCCTTATCCTTTTGTTCTAAATTCATGACCTATTGTTTGATAAAGTTTGGATTTTCATAGATTTAGTTCACTCATTTGATTGTGTTTTAATGAAGGTTATTTTATCTCTAAAAAGAGCTAATAATGGGTTGTATGTGGTCTTACTATGAACAAATTGCAAGGATGGACTAATGATGGTTGAAGGAGATTTAGCATGATTTCAAATGAGGTTGTTATAAACCAAGGAGTTGGTTGAGAGACATGATTCTCAATTTCTTTGCTCAAATATATTAAATATATCTTAATTGGAAAGTACATCCTAAGAATCTTCTATTCTCAGGGCATCCCATACCAAAAATATTTTCTGTTAAAATCTCATTTTTATAATATAAAAATAGAGGTTGTTTCGTGAGTAGGATGATGAAGAAGTGTAATTCGAGATAGATAATAATTTGAAGAACTAATTGTAATTTCATTTTCAAATATCAAAATGTTAAAGATTTTCAACTAATTTCAAATTTCAATTATTTGTATCCTCATCTAGATTGTTTCAAAGATACTCTGCTCCTGGTGGTTGGGCCTGCTTCTTGGAAGAGACTCTATATTTTATTTATATTAGTAGCTTAATTGTGTTTTTCTTTCCTTCTTTAGCATAATTCATATTTATGTAATTAGATTAGCGAATATATTCTTGAGATTGTTTTTACCTTTCCAAAAGCACGATAGAACTATTTACATTAATCTTTATTGATGTTTCCTATTATTGATTATAGTTTTGTTATGGTTGTTTCTTTAGTTACAATTTTCATTTATTAAGACACAATTGTTATTTTAAATAAGTATTGGTTTTCTTTATAATTAGTTAAATAAGTTAAAATAAGGGTTGGATGGTTTCTATGTTGTTTCTTTATTATAGTTTCTTAATCATAAGTTAATTATGCATTAGATTTCTATTTCTGAAAGAATAGGTCATTTCATTACCATCGTTAGTCTTGGTTATTGGTAGTTCTCTTGCATAGACTTTTCATATTGTCTTGGAATAAAAATACAAATCCCTGGTTGATAGATTAATGTTTGGTAATTTAGTTGTTTATTCAAACAATTGCTAGTCCCAACACATACATTCAAACATATAATTTTTCACATATTATTTAATAACTTCCTAAAAAATGTAGTTATTTATCCTATGGTATGTTTTCAAGAACAATGAATGTCTTCTTATAAGATAAGTGTATAATTTGAAAAGGACCTTTCATCTAAGTTAAAAGTTCTCACATAAGTATAAGAAACCTTGATACAACAAAAAATCATTCTTCCACATGAACATTTATCCTACATTGAGGTCCTCATGTATTTGTTGAATTATCTTGCATACCTTCTTATCTTGCTTCCATTATATCCTTGCTTCTTCCGCGTAGTCGGATTGTGGAATGGAAACAACATGTAGTAAACCTTTTGTGTCTTCCTCTTTCCTTGAGAGTGCATCTAGCACAATATTTTTTTTTCCTTCTTGGTAGATAATTTGAAATTCATAACCTAGTACATTTTTGTTGTTATTTTGAAGATAGTATTTATTCCAAGAATTACTTCAAACTATCATGATATGCTTTTACTTTAGAGTGCCTTCCTATTAGTTATGGATGTAATCTATTAACTACATGTAGTATGGAAAACAATTATTTTTCATAGATGGGTCTTAGTAAGCTCTTTCCTTTAAGTTCACTACTTTCAAAGGCAAGGGGCCTTCCTTCTTGCATAGACACTACACTAATGCCATCCCCTTAGGCATCACATGCCATATTGAAGGTTTTTGTGAAATCAGGTGTGGCTAGCATGAGAGTTGTACACATAGTCTCTTTAAGTTTTAAAAATATTTGGTGGCATATATAGTCCAAGAAAATGCTTCCTTATTCAATAATTTTGTTATAAGTACTATCATACTGAGGATTATTTGAAAAACTCCAATGGAAATTCATTAAAAGTGAAATGTATTTATTACATGGAGAATATGTGTGTGTTTTCAGTTTTCCCAACCAACTATCCATTACTACACCTAATATCAAACCCAATTAACTTTTTACCATAAACCTAAAGGATTAAGATGTGTAACCCCCCTATCTAAATGGGTGTTTGTGAGCCGAAGCATCATTCTGAACTTACCAATTTTTCTCTTCCAAGTTCTTTGGTGAATCAATCTGCAATTTTCTCAACTGTGGAAGAATACCTTAGATGAATAGTTTTGTCCTCCACGTGGTATCAAATCAAATGATACTTTGTGTTGATGTGCTTAGTCGATCATGGAATCTGGGATTCTTGGCCAACTTGATTGCAAGAATATTGCCAACAAGAAAAGGAGTTGATTTCACTTGTTTCTCCTGCAATGATTTAAGTATATTCTTAAGCCAACAATTTCCTTTGTCACTTTTGTGGCTACCACATATTCTACCTTTGCTGTTGAATCTTCCAAAATTGATTGTTTTCCTCACCTCTAAGATACAAATACATGCTAGACTCATGAGATATCCTAAAGTTAATACTCCATTTTCCATCTCCCTCTCGAAGTCTAAATCAAAATATTGAGTTCCCTTTAAGTATATCAAGACTCTTTTTCCAGAAGACCATTGTCCCTCACATGGATTTTGCATAAATCTAGAAAGGATGCTCACAACATATAAGATATTTGGTCTCTTTTGTTGGGTTGTGTTATATTCTTTCCTTGACTACATGGGGGGTCACACGGGGGGCAAAATCCCCCCTTGTATAGGGGGTTTGAGGGGGGTGGTTAGCCCCCCTCTATGGGGTCCGGGGCGAACCCACCTATGGTTTTGTGCATGGTTTTCGCACATGGTTTTGGGCACGATGGTTTTTGGTCCATGGTATTGGATGCTTTGGCATGTATATACATATTGTAGCATTGAAAGTAACATAATGAAAAATTAAGCTGGTAGTCCCGGTTTCGGGATCCACGGGAAAATCTCTGTGTATATGTGTTTTATGTGTTATGCTCTCACATTTTTTATTTTTTGTTCTTAGAATTCATATGCAGGTAATTTCTGTATGGGGTTAAAACCTACATTTGGTATCAGAGTTGTTTTGGCTTCAATGGGATGCCTTTGTTGTTGAGGGGTTTCGCTCGGGCCTGTGGTAGACCCTGTTTAGTGGGAGATCTGCAGGATCGATTTTGGTGGTGAAAGAAGATGGCGAGTAGTGGAAGTATAGAGATTGAGAAATTTAATGGTCAGAGTTTTGAGTTATGGAAACTCAATACGGAGGATCTGTTGGTAGATAAAGATTAGTGGATTGCGATAGATTTGAGTACTAAACCAACGAGAGTGTCTGATGAAGAATGGAAGAAGTTGGATCGAAAGGCAAAGAGAACAATATGATTGTGTGTCTCAGATTCAGTATTGTTGAATGTATCAGGGGAAGCTATAGCTAAGGCTTTGTGGGACAAGTTAGGGACTTTGTACCAATCTAAGTCTCTGGTGAATAAATTGCTCCTACGGAAAAAGTTGTATAACTTGAGGATGAAATATGGAAACTCGATGACAGAGTATATGAACGCATTTAATATTGTGGTAAGTCAGTTATTATCTATTGATATTAAAATTTCAGATGAAGATAAGTGCATCAATTTTTTGTGTTATCTACCAGATTCGTGAGATAGTCTGGTTATTGCAATAGGTAGCAATGCAACTGCCTTGCAGTTTGATGAGATAGTCTCATCCTTGTTGACGAGGAGATGAGATGGAAAAATATGGAGAGCCATAATGGTGATGCCTTTTCTATACGAGGAAGGTCCCAGAACAAAAACAAAAATAAGTCATTGAGTGGGAGATCTAAATTTCTTGGAAAACTTGTAAAGGTGTGCTCGAAATGTGAAAGGAAATGCACTACAAAAGGGATTGTGAATCTAAAGCTCCTGAAAAAGGAAAGGGATTTGATGATTCTCCTTCTGTAGAGGCAAAAACCACCTCAGATGAAGGTGACGATGTGTACTTGGCTTCTTTAAGTACACATGTAGATCATGAGGCATGGTTTATTGACTCAGGTGCATCCTTTCACTTCACTCCCCATAGAGAGTGGTTCTGCGAGTATGAGAAATATGATGGTGGTGATGTCTTCTTAGGGGATGAAAGGAAGGCTGAAATCGTTGTTTGCAGAAAAGTTAAGTTGAATTTGCAAGGTGGAAGGATTAGAACACTTCTGGGTGCTCTGCATCTTCCTGCATTGGCCAAAAATCTGATTTTTGTAAGTAAGTTGGATGATGCAGGTATAAAAACAGTGTTCGAGAAGGATACCTGCAAGATGGTTTGGGGAGCACTGTTATTGATGTGAGGAGTTCAGATTGGAACTTTGTACAAGCTGCAAGGTAGCTCTGTTGTTCATGGGTGCAACAATTATGTGGATCCTGACAGTGGAGCAGAAAATCTAGTGGTCTCTGGAGAAAAGACCATGTTATGTCATCAAAGGCTTGGACATATTGGAGAGAAGGGCCTTCGAATACTTCATGGTAAAGGTATGGTAGAAGGTATGACTAATATCTCTTTGGATTTTGATTTCTGTGAAAATTGTGTATATGGGAAATAGAATCGGGTGAGTTTCCCCTTTGGTGGTAAGAGGGCGAAACATATATTATAGCTTGTGTACAGTGATGTGTTTGGACCTATGAAGGTTCCATCACTGGGTAAGTCTGTGTACTATGTATCATTTGTAGATGACTTCTCAAGAAATACATGGATATATTTCCTTAAGATAAATTTGAAGTCTTTGACAGGTTTAAAGAATTTAAGGCTCTGGTGGAAAACCAAATAGAGAAGAAGATAAAGGTGTTGAGGACAAATAATGGTAGAGATTTTTTCAAGAAGGAATTTGAAGAATTATGTAAGAAGTGTGGTATAGCACAACAGAATACTACTCCATACACACCTGTGTAAAATGGACTTGCATAAAGAATGAACAAGATATTATGGAAAGGTCAAGAAGCATGCTTAGTGGTGACGAGTTAGGACAGGAATTCTAGGTAGAGGTGGTGGAGACTGCATGTTACCTAGTCAACAGATCACCTTCATCAGCGTTGGAGGATAAGCCTCCACAAGAGGTATGGACTGGTAAGAAACCCTCTCTTTCACATCTGAGGGTATTTGGATGTGATGCATATGTACATGTTCGAAAGGAGAAAAGAACAAAGTTGGATAGTAAATCTGAAAAGTGCATCTTTATTGGGTATAAGGATGCTTTAAAGGGTTATAAGATTTTGAGCCTAGTAACAAGGAAGGTTGTGTATAGCCGAGATGTGGTGTTCAGAGAGGTGAAAGATGTTATTAAACATGAAGTCCAACCAAAGGAACCTGAGAAGATAGAGTCTGAGCTTAAGGAGGAAGAATCAAACTCTACAGCGGAAGAGGAATCAGAAGATGAAGAGCCACAAACTCTGGTTGTGAGAAGATCATTTCGAGAAAGAAGGTAGCCAGAAAGGTATAGTCCATCTTCTTTCTATTCAAAATTTTCTTTCTTTATTACTGATGATGATCCTAGGACTGTGAAGGTAGTAGTAGATTCAGAGGATGGAAAACTCTAGAAAAAAAGGCATGGTTGATGAAATGGATTCTTTGCAAAAAAATGAGGCTTGGGATCTGGTGGAGTTGCTGGCTAGAAGGAAATCCATTGGTAGTAAATGGGTATTCAAGAAGAAGACAAATGCGGAAGGAAAGGTGGAGATATACAAAGCTTGATTGGGATAAAAAGGTTATTTCTAGGTGTCGGGAATTGATTTTGGTGATATTTTTTCTCCTATTGTCAAGGTAGCTTCTATTAGATTACTTTTATATGTTGTCCCTTCTTTTGATTTTGAGGTAGAACAGATGGATGTGAAGACAACGTTTCTTCACAGGGATCTCGAAGAGGAGATCTACATGAAGCAACCTGAAGGCTTTGTAGTGAAGGGTAAGAAAGAACTAGTATGCAAGTTAAAAAGTCTGTGTATGGGTTAAAATAGTCACCAACGATGTGGTATCAAAAATTTGATACATTTATACAGGGACTTGGCTTCACTATAAGCAAACCAGATCACTATGTGTATTTTAAATTAATTGGTGACTCTATTATTTATCTAGTCTTGTATGTGGATGATATGTTTCTAGTTGGAAATGACAAAGAAATTATCCAGTATTTGAAGACCCAATTGTCCTCCAAATTCGACATGAAATGTCTTGGTGCTGCAAACTATATTTTGGGCATGGAAATTAAAAGAGATTGGGCAAAGAGGAAGCTCTGGTTAAACTAGAGGAAGTATGTCGAGACAATACTACAGAGGTTTAATATGCAGGTGTTAGTGCTCGAATCTGCCTCAGGATGAGAAAGGCAAAACTCGAGGCAACATCAAACCAAGCTCAGCCTCGTAGCTAGCCCTACGAGGACAGGAGAGGGCTCTCTCCAGTCAATCTCGATAAAAATGAGCAATAGGGTGCGAGATGACTTAAAATGGGAACTGATTTTAATGATTTTAGGCTAGTAAATAAATATGAAAGAAATATTTGATTTTTAGGCTGGGTTTTCTGGGCTGTATGGGACCAAGGAACAACAATGAACAGAGAAGTTAAATCAAAGACACAGATTATCTCCTGAGGCAAGATAGGCAAGAGATTTAACATCAAATTTAAAATACTGTGGAGTGGGTGGACTGTTGAGAGGTTGAAAAGGGCATAGAAGATGAATCCTTGTCAAACAGAAGAAAACATTAAATATGAACACTTTCCCAAGGCAGAGCAATGAATTGGATTCTGCCTTTCTCACTTTAAAAGCATTCAGCTGAAAACGATTATGAATGAACTATGAAACAGAAACACGAGACATATGAAACAGGAGAAGAAACACATGCTAAATTCATACTGCAAGCATCTCATGAAACAGAGCTGTACCATTCAATTATTTCTCTGTCAAATCTGTACAATGAAGCGCTGGGTTTTTTCCTCCCACACTTTTTCTCAGAAACTCCGAACCTTTTACCTCATGACCTTCAATACAATAAATAGACTCACTCTATCAAAAAATGAATCGACTCAGAATATGGGGTGATTTAATCATTACTAACTGAAGATGAAAAGCCATCCATCGCTAAAAGGAGCAGCGTTACATTTTTGCTCAGATCTAAAAAAGTGACATATGTAGGTGTGAATCCTTTGAAATTGTAATTGAAGACAAAAATATGCCCCGTGTCTTACTTCTCTGCTATGGTTGAAGGTCATACGTTTTACATTTGGGCGTTAAATCTGTGACTGTTCGCTTTAATTTGGCTTTACGGTTTCTGACTTTTTGTCTTCCCTTGCGTATGCTCCTTTTTATCTTCTTTTTATAACTCCTTTCTCTAGATGGTTTCTTCATGAAATTCATGTGAACCACCTTCTTTGACTGCTAGTTATATATTCGATACATCCTTTAACCTGATTATGTACAACATCATGTTGGCCTTTTCTTGAAAACTTTAGACCTGTCAAATTTATTTCATGGTCTTTAACAGCTTCTATAAAACCTTCAGTTTGAACATCATCATCTGTACTAGTGCCATTTGTGTTCTCCATAACTTTAAACTTGTACATTTTCCCAGCTCTTCTCTCAGATGTTGAGTAACTCTCTTTAACTAAATCTTGTTGTATATCTTTCTTGTTATGAATCCCACTGCTTCTGCGAACTTTCTCTTTTCTATGTTGACCATTCTCAACCTCATCTCGGTCCTCCAAACCTTCTAATTCGGTGATGTTATGCCATGAAGTTTGATCGTGAGCACCAACAGCTTTAGCTGGGGATTTGACAGCTGTTGTAGTAGCCACATAATCCTGTTGCAATTCAGCTTGATGCTTTCGACTTATTCACCTTTTGTGTCATTCAAAGCCTCCTCCTTTATGCACTTGAAATTAGACCTACTGATTCCTGGTTATCATGACATTAGTGACTTTTTGTGCATTTATGACACAAAAACCTAGTACAATAAATGTTATACTGTAAAGATGAATTCGCTAACAAGTCTTTTATATCGAGACTACCATTCCATCTGGATTCTGGATTTACATGCTATGTGACCTTCACCTCACTACTTTTTACCTAGTTTCGATGGATTTTACTTGGGAATATGAAACTTTGTCTGTTGGAAGTAAAATCCAACACCCACTAACCAGTCGCTTCAGCTGATGTAGACTCTCCCTATTTTAATTATTATGATCTCCATTAAAGCTTCTTACTGATCTCTTCATTACATGTTCATAATATGACATTTTCTGAACAGATGATATTCCAGAGGAAAAATCATGTCTTTCGTATGCAGTTGAGAAAGATGTTCGACATTCTTCAAGTTTCGCTTGTGTTTTACTCTGAAGAATTTTGAGAGCATCATCATTGTTAGCATCTTCTAAAGATTTTCAAACCTCCATGATCTCCATGAGCAATTCTGGATCAGGCACAGTGGCTTCCTCATCAACACGGATGCCTTGTAGGTGCAACTATATATAAAGAGCTATCAAGGGCTGCGCAGAACTGTACAAGTCCATGTGAAGTGAATAATTAAGTGAATCCATGAGATTTTTTTTTTTTATTGGCACCATGAAATGAGTGTGCTGCTGGATTATAGAGTTGTCTAAGTAGCAGATATCATGCTCTGGATAGAGGCTTGAGAAGCACATTATAAGCCTTGATCACTTGAGCAGACTGCTGAGCCGAATACTCCTTCTCTTCCTCAGAGTTTCACTGAAATAAATCATGATGCAATTTCTTCTACCAATCTTTGTACTTTCTCTCTAGATCATTTATATGCACATCATATCCTGGCTGCCTGTATTGAAGACTTGTTGTTATAGACATTTTTGTGCCTTACAGCATGAAGCATGAAATGTCGATAATATAAGGGATCCAAAGTCCCTAAACATGTTGTTCCTACCCCTAGAGGAACAAGGTCAGCAAACCACAGCACTAAATATCAGTTCTCCACCTGAAAACACTCAAAAAAAAGCTAATTCTGGATCATGTCAACTGCTCCACTGAGCATCTACGCTGAATGTCAAGAGCTACACTGTCTACCTGCGCTGAATGTCAACTGCAAGGAAGGCTACCTGCGCTGGGCGAGTTGGGACAAGTGGCACAGTCATTCTTCAAGGTGTCAATGCCCAGGAAGCTTCCAAAATGACACTTGGATCAGGGAATTCGACTTGTGATGAGTAAGAGGGTCTAGATCTCCAAGTGGAAGCAAGAACCTCCAAGTGGACTCAAGAACTGAAGAATAACTGAAGTGGGAGAGGACACTAGTCAGCTTCATGCCAGCTACAAGCTGACTCATCCTTTCTCCAAATCTCCTATATATAGAGCTCTCTCATGAGGTCTAGGGAGGCTGGAATCTGGTGAATGTAAGGAAGTTCTGTTGGTTTGAGTATAGAACTATTGGGTGATTTGCTTGAAGGAGGTGAAGAGGAGATTTCTTTCTGCTGGGAGGTGATGCTGGATTGGGCCTTTTATGGTTGTATTACTTCCTGAACTTTACTTCTTCCATTAATAAAGCATTTGAGGTTCTTCTATATGCATGTGTCTCAATGGTGTATTGCTATACTTGTGTATTTGATTTATCCTAATCCTTGAATCAATTATGAATGTATGCTTCTTGTAGTTTCCCTCTCTTGCCATTTTGCAGGATCTTGGTGTAGATGGGTCAGTGAAAGAGCAAGGAGCTGGGAGCAAGCAGCAAAGAGAGAAGATTGGATCAATCATTAGCGGAAGACAACGGTTAGTGGATCTCTTTCTCCCCTCTCTTACATCTCATAAAGAAGTAATCTCGAATAGCTTTGCTTTGATTGTTGCTGAGGTACTATCACCCTTAGAGTGGGATAGGGTCATTCCGTATTGGATACTTTTCCCAACAACAAATTGGCGACTCCGCTGGGGAACGTATCTTGTTGGTTGTTTGTGTTTTTGCTATTCATTTCATAAACATAGGGAGTACCGAATCGAACTGCATTTGAATCTTTCAAATGCAAAGTAGAGGGCAGCTACTCTAGCTCAGTTTCTGGGCAAGTTTATGATTTGAAGAGCTGATCCACAAGGACTCTGAATAGCTCTTAGTGATAGCTTTTCATCCTCCTTTTCATCCCTTAGTGTGTACTTGACTGATAGCTTCTGATTTTGGCCAAAAACTGTGAATTTTTGAGCAATCTGTGACCCGGAAACTGAGAAAAACGAAAGTTTGTCTCTTCAGTGCAGGCACTGTGAAGGCAGTCTGCATTTCAGCGCAGTTCCCGAAGGGGCTATCTGCGCTGAAGGTCAAACTGCCAGTGTACTACCTGCGCTGAACCAGTTTTTCCTAGTGCTACTGGGGTTCCCTCCTGTTTATTGCCCTGTTTTCACCCTTGTTTTTGCAGCCTGTTACCAGTCAATGTACCTATCTGAAACCAACTTTCCTTGCCACTATTTCGCCTCGGTTGTATAAAGAAACTGTGTTTGTTATTTATGTATTTCTTATATCATTTACAGTTTCCCATAACGAAAGTGAACTAGTCTTGCTGTGGCCTCTTAGATCTAGACCTGTGATTAGTGTCGTTTTGATCTTAAGAGTTAGTTTATTTGCTGTTCATAGCTGATTGAGCTTTTGCTTTCATCATATGGTTTGAATTTATATATTTCTAGTGTCGAAACAAGTAAATCTTAAGGTGTCTTTTGATTTTGGACAAGCTCGTTTGCTTTCGCTTGAAATTGAATTCAGAATTATACAACAGCTTTCTTTTTGTATTACATCAACATTAAGAAAGAGAAAAGAAATACCTGCATTTTGCATTTTGCATTTGATAAGTTTGCATGTTGATTTAGGGAAAAAGTGCATTAGTGTATGCTCTTTGATCTGTGTGAAAAGATTTTGTCTTTCTTTTCCCTCAGTAGTTAAGATTTTCATAAGTCTAAAAGATTGAAAAAGGTTGCTTCTCATCTTAGACTGCATTTAGGAATTTGTATCAAACATCTCGTGGTGAACCTTGAAAGGAAAAATTTAAAAAGATCAACCTTAAAATATATTGAATGAACCTAACAACGCTTTGAAACATAACGCAAACACATAGAGGTCTAAGCTAGAGACGTGTTCTGGCGTCGTTAAACGTAGTGACTGTCGATCTCGACGAAGGTGGGTGATTCCTCCTGAGAGTCGGTGGCACTAATACGGACTTGTGCTCCCACGTACCGTCGCGTATATATTGGGAGACCCCTATAGGCATATATCTTTTATCCATAGGAAGCCGTGTCGGCCGCCCTACTGATCGCAATGCAGTGAACACAGCATTCACGAAGATTGACCACCCGTACCGTAAAACGTATTCTGTGGTTTTGCGAAAGGTTTGGCACACCCTCTGCCTAGATCTCCAGAGCAGTTTCTTTTGGCCTTTTTCAAACTCTATAACTGAAAAAGTCCAACCGAGCATTTGTCACTTCGGGCTCGTTAATACATCGAAGGAGACTAGAGTCATCTTTAGCTTTTTCTCGACTCTTAAAAAGTGAAAAAGCAAGTTGTGTCTAAAAGCGTCTAATAAAATTCATTCAATTCGGAAACACAAATTTCCCCTTTTAATATTTTGGTTGGTCGAGTAATCCGCAATCGTGGAAGAAAGTCAATTGAAACCCCGTCGTTCGCGGAGGCTTACGAGTCAACCGTCTTTGTCTCCGGAATCGAAAATAGTACGGACAAAGCGAACTCGTTTAACCGGTTCAAAATCTCCTATAAAAGTTAGAACAAGTGTTCCAACTGCATCTGAGGTTCCGGTTACTCCTAACACTTCTGGAAACCCTGCCTCTATAGAAGAAGTTCAACAGCCACAGAAGGACAGTAATACTGATCCTAGTCTGGGGGCAAATACTTGTATAACTGAACTAGTTCCATCTGTAACCGGTCCAGAGAGTTTTGTTCCCCAAACAATTGTCGCTGTCGAAGCAACCACTTCTTCGGCACCAGAAATATTTTACGGACCTGACGGTCTTCCTCTTCCACCGGGTTTGATTGCGATAGAGGAAATTGCAGAGGATCCGCAAGCAAGTACTCCAACCCATTTTGGAGTCGGGGTCACTCTATTTCCTTCATCAGAAGTTAATCCACCACAAGTGGAAGTTCCTGTAGAATCGCTAGGCAATCTATTGGATAGACTTAAGATGTCTGAACAACCGTCATCATCTAGGACTGTGTCAAATGACACAGCGACAGCAGAAGCCCCTGCCGTCACTCCGACGATGTTTGCCGGCATACCAGCTGTCCCAACTAGCTCACAACAGCTAGAAGGAGTCCACCAAGGGACTATTTCGACAGTATGGTCTGTTCCAGTTTGTTCATCCGGAGTAATACCCGGCAACTCTTATGTTGAAACTCGCCAAATTGATCCATTTGGAGGTCAATCTGGGCAATCAATCCCCTTGAGTTCTGGATTGATACCGTATGGGGGGCAGTATGCCCTTTCATTACCCCCTCCGGGAGGGTACCCATACGTGAGTTCACAACAGTATTCAGGTTATACTGGAATTGCATCAAGTAGTTGGGTACCTATGCTACCTCAACAACCAAGGGTTGTATATTCCATGCAACAGTGTGTACCTATGACGAACATCCCGACCACACCGGCTATTGTAACTGTGTCACAAGTTCAAGCGATACCTGTTGCATGCCAACCTCAGATTTCTCAAGTTGTAATGCAACAGCCTCTTGAACATGGGTCACAACCACAATCGCCAACTGGTGGGACGACACAGGTCCAAACGGGTACAATCACCCCACACCTTGGCCCAACGGTTAGCATAGCACAACAGAACATGGCGTCACAACCGTGGCTTGTGCAATACCAACAACCGCAATTCCAGCAGGTGTACCAAGGCTCTGAGCAGCAGATCTTTGCGAACAGTGGACAACCGTATATCCAAAACGGTCAAAACCAACCACTTTACAATGGTCAAGTCCACCAACCATATCAGTCATACCAACATCAATTACATTATGCTGGTATGCAAAGACCCACTGCTCAAGCGATTCCATCGTACCCTAGTTATGCTTCGCCTAACCTGAATCAACAGTTACCATTCGTGGCAACTTTAGAGTTACCCGATTTACACCGGTTAACCAACGATCCGATTGCTTATGCCCCTTGGTGGCCAGCGATTCCTCATAAGCTTCCATCTGACATTCCTAAATTCAATGGAAATCCAGGTGAAGACCCATCGAATCACGTGATGACTTTTCATCTGTGGTGTTCGTCGAACACCCTAAACGACGATTCGATAAGAATTCGCCTTTTTCAGAGGACATTGACAGGTCCAGCGGCTAAATGGTATATTGAATTGCCAAGAGCCTCTTTCGACAATTTTAGTTCCCTAGCCACGACTTCCTTAACACATTTCCAATTACCGATAAGGTATGAAACGGGAACAGAAATATTAACCAACTTCAAGCAGACAACTGCCACCCATATATCTGATCATATACATGAGTGGCATCGTCGTCGTAGGATGGTGAAAACATACGTTCCCGATCAGCTGTTAGCTAAATGGTTTATAAAGTCGTTACTTCCTGCTATAACGGAAGATGTGGCTAAGGGGGGAGTCGTAACAGAGGAGCAAGTTATCGCTCATGCACAGTATTTGGACTTAGTTTATACTCAGTCCGGCACGCTCTACGACAAAATACCTGATGCCCCTAGACCAGAATTTTCAATTCCTCCTCCTAAATCAAATAGTGACTCTCATGCCGGTGACGGTGTGATTGGCACGGCAAACGCGAAATCGATAAAGGCTTCGTCAAAGAAAGCCCGTAAAAATTCAGATCAAAATGCAAAAGAAGAAATTCTTGCTTCGGAAGTAAATTCCGTATCAGAAGATAAAGGCAAAGAAACCAATCAACCAGGAAGCAAGAAAAAGCAAAACAAAGGGAAGAAGAAGAAACAAGGTGAATCATCTCCTAGGAAAAATTCTTCAAACCCTCCTGGGCAAGGGAAACAATTTTATCCATGTCAAATATGTGATGAAGAGGATCATTACACAAAGAATTGCCCATTCAAAGCTGAGTTAAAGAGGTTCTTTAAAAGTTCCCAAACCTCAGCTGTGTTAACTTATCCATTTCCCAACCCAGGTCAAAATCTGGTTGATAGTGGAAATGCTTCCCCGTCGCAAGTACTTATGTTGTCGGTTTCAAAACAGCAGAATGATGCTTTGATTTCGACAAGGAACAAAGATTATGGGAATCCTCAACTGTCGAACGAAAAAGGTAAAGATCAACCAAGTAGTTCGACAACAACTTCGACAGAAGTTGTACCACCCATCATCCCTGAATTAACAATAAAACCACCAAAGGGTGTAGTACACAAGTCGACATTTAATCCTCGCGCCAGAGCGGCGCAGCATTATAACATAGTGGAATATTTGGCACAATCGCCATCCGCTATGTCGACTCTTGAAGTACTACAAAATTGTCCATCCCAAAGGCAGGCATTGTTATCAGCAATTGGTGGGGTTGATCCTAAGGATTCCAATCTTGTATCCTTTGATCACAAGGGATACGATCCTCAGTTACCAGCTCAACTAGCTTTCCTTATTCAAGTGAAAGCCCTCAACAAAACTGTTCACAGAACAATAATTGATGAGGGAGCATCGACATGTATTATGTCGATGAGTTGCTGGAAAACTTTAGGATCTCCAACCTTGTCACGATCTTCGCGACATTAAAAGCTTTCGACGAAAGGACTTATACCCCATACGGTATCCTTAATAACTTGAAAGTTGAACTAGGGGGAAAAATAGTAGAAATTGATGTTGAGGTCATCGATGGAAATCTTGACTATAACATCCTACTGGGTAGACCTTGGATTTATGCCATGGCAGCTGTTGTGTCGACTTATTTTAGGAAGATCGCATTCCCATTTGAAGGAGGGATTACGATCGTCGACCAAAAGAATTTCCTCCCTAATGGTTCACAAGTTACAGGAAGCATCCCCATGATCCATGAGTGCAACCATTCAATTCAAGATATCGGAGTAGGATTATTGAAAGACCCCACATTGATGGGAACTTTCGCGCTACCATCTCCTATTTACATAGGAAATGTACCGTTTGTAGCAACCTGCAACATGATATCTTCCACGAAGGTCGACATGGATCGTTCAATGGTTTTGCCCCCAAGCCCTTTAGAAATATTGTAGCAATCAATGTTTCAAGCATGGGAGGCGAACCCAAATCAACGCTCATCAAGCGTCTGGGTAGATAGGTCTAGAGAATATGGAACCCCATTAGATCCTTGGTCGAAAGTACATGGGACTGACAAAGGAATCTTACAATCAATGTTGATTGAAGGGGCACCATGGAATGATCACCACCATCGTTCCCTTCTTCCGGAATATGAAGAAGATACTCAAAGTGACCTTTATCACCCTTCAGTTTTTGAATTCCTAACAAATACTGTAAACACGGTGGATTCCGAGCGAAACCTATCCAATATTGAAGAGACTATAGCCATAAATATCTCGACTAAAACAAATGTTGTAGAGAATATTTATGTCGGAAAAGGTTGTTCCCCTTCAGAACTGGAAATATATAACGCTCTTTTTCGTGAATTCAGAGATGTCTTTGCTTGGTCATATGATGAAATGCCAGGCATTGACTCGAGTATCGTTGAACATGAAATTAAAATGTATCCTGATGTCAAACCAGTAACACAACGGCTTCGGCAGGTGCACCCCAAAAAAGCCGCTGCCATTAAGGCGGAAGTTGAAAAACTCCTCCATGCTGGATTCATCTACCCGGTTCCTCTAACCGATTGGGTATCGAATATTGTCCCTGTTATGAAGAAACAAGGGACGATTAGAGTGTGTGTCGATTATAGGGATGTAAACCAAGCTTGTCCGAAGGACAACTACCCTACACCCTTCATCGACCAGATAATTGATGAATGCGCCGGATGTGAAATCTTTTCATTTATGGATGGATTTTCCGGGTATAATCAAATAAATATCTGCCCACAGGACCAGTCAAAGACTGCATTTATTTGTCCGTGGGGCACATTCGCTTATCGAAAATTACCCTTTGGTTTAAAGAACGCAGGGGCGACGTTTCAGAGGGCAATGAATTATGCCTTCCATGACATCAAGAACATTGTTCAACCCTATCTCGACGATCTTCCGGCTCATTCACGAAAGCGGACTGATCATCTCAGCATTTAAGAGCGATATTTCTACATTGCCGACACTACAAGATAAGACTCAATCCACACAAATGTGTGTTTTGCGTCGGTTCTGGTCGTTTACTTGGCTTTGTAGTCTCTAAGGATGGGATTCGTCTCGACCCCTGTAAGGTTCAGGCAATCATTAATTTGCCTCCACCTTCAAATTTGCTTCAGATTCAGAAACTCCAAGGGAAAGCAAACTTTCTAAGGAGGTTCATTCCAAATTACGCAGAACTTGCTAAGGGTTATACTCGTCTTTTGAAAAAGGATGTACCTTTTGTCTGGGACCAGGTGGCGCAAGCTTCCTTTGATGCTCTGAAAGATTGTCTAGTAAAAGCATCATTAATGTATGCCCCGGACTATCAAAGAGATTTTAACCTGTATCTGGCTGCAGCAGATACGACCATTGCGATGGTTTTAGTTCAAGAGGTCGATGGAATGGAACATCCTATATATTATTTAAGTAAAAACTTAAATGATACAGAAAGTAAATATTCTTATGTTGAAAAACTAGCACTTGCAGCTGTTCAAGCGATTCAAAGGTTTCGACATTATGTCCTCTTTCGGAAGACTACCATCTTGTCAGATTGCAACCCCATGACTTATATACTGTCGCGACAGTTGCTGGGGGGCAAATATTCAAAATGGATAGCGATCCTTCAAGAGTTTGATCTGGAATTTGTAAAATCCAAATCAAAGAAAGCTCTAGTTTTCGCAGAATTATTATGCGATCTCCCATCATCGTCCAACGATGAAACATCGGAAGAGTCAATCGTGGACGAAAGTTTGTTTCTGATATCTGCAAGTGATGAGTGGTATGGAGATATCATAGTTTATCTCCAAACCCAAAAATTCAGGCCTAACACCTCTCGCTCCGAACAAAAACGTATACGATACCAAGCAAAAGACTACATGATCGTCGGTGATACACTTTACCGTCGTGGTGTCGATACAGTTCTGAGGAGGTGCCTTACCCAAGAGGAGGCCGAAAAAGCCCTGAATGAGTGTCATTCAGGCGTGTGTGGGGGGCATCAATCTGGATATGCAACAGCACAAAAAATCTTACGAGCAGGATACTTCTGGCCAACCATGTTCAAAGATTGCATAACCGCAGTCAGAAGTTGCCATGCTTGTCAAATTTTTGATAGCAAAACCAGACGACCACCCGCACCTTTACAGCCGATAGTTGCTGTTGGGCCCTTCGCCAAGTGGGGCATCGATTTCATGCAATGTAACCCCACCTCGACCGGGGGGCATGGGTATATTATAGTCGCTGTTGACTATTTTACCAAATGGGCCGAGGCGATGCCTACATTGGATAACACTGGTGAAACAGCTGCCCTTTTCTTTTTCAATCATGTAGTCGCCAGGTTCGGCGTACCACAGGCTATAGTTACAGATCATGGGTCGCATTTTCGCAATCACATGATGGTCGAATTAGATGCCAAGCTAGGGCTATCTCACGACAGCTCTACCCCATATTATCTGCAAGCCAACGGACAAGTTGAGGCAATCAACAAGGTCCTGAAGCGTATGTTGCAAAGGATGATCGGGGTTCATAAAAGAAGGTGGCACCTAATCCTGTACTCAGCCTTGTGGGCTTACCGAATGTCGGTAAAGAACGCAACCGGGTTCACACCTTTTCAACTGGTGTATGGCCTGGAAGCAGTCTTGCCAATCCAGTGCGAAATTTCGTCGCTTAAACTCGCAATCGATCTCCTCCCTGGAACTTCAGAAGAAGAGGCTCGTTTCTTGGAATTAATCCAATTGGATGAAACCCGTCGTGATGCCGCTCTGGCTAACGAAGCTCATAAGAAACGAGTCAAGGCTCAGTTCGACAAAAGTTTCAAACCCCGTGTCTTCTCAGAAGGTGATTTGGTCTTGCTTTATGACCAAGAATCCGATAAATTGGGAGCAGGTAAATTCAAGTCCTTATGGATGGCCGCAAGGAAAATTTTAAGGACGGAAAATTTTCTTGAAGTTTAAAATATTGGCGAATCTCACTAATCCCTAATATGAAAATTATAAATGTTTATTGATATATTTGTAAAATTAATCAAATTTATAATTATTTTATATATAGTCTCTATATAATGTTGGCGATTTTTAAGGTAAAATAATTTTATATTCTAAAATTTGGGCGAATCGTCTTTTATAAAATTGGAAATTGGCGAATCTTTTTTGTGGAAAAATCATGGAAAATTAGCCCACTGGGCGAACATTAGCCCCTAAAATTTTCCATGGATGGGCCCCTATATTGTTAAAAGGGTATTAGCAAAAGGAGCCTACGAGTTAATGGATTACGACGGAATTCCACTAGCGCAGCCCCGCAACGGGCTGTACCTCAAGCGTTACTATGCTTAAATAGTAACCCGCATGCTTTTGTTGTATTTTGTTTTCGCTAAAGTATTTGTTCTGGTCGAGTGATCGAGTATTTGCTAAAGGATGATCGGGGTTCATAAAAGAAGGTGGCACCTAATCCTGTACTCAGCCTTGTGGGCTTACCGAACGTCGGTAAAGAACGCAACCGGGTTCACACCTTTTCAACTGGTGTATGGCCTGGAAGCAGTCTTGCCAATCCAATGCGAAATTTCGTCGCTTAAACTCGCAATCGATCTCCTCCCTGGAACTTCAGAAGAAGAGGCTCGTTTCTTGGAATTAATCCAATTGGATGAAACCCGTCGTGATGCCGCTTTGGCTAACGAAGCTCATAAGAAATGAGTCAAGGCTCAGTTCGACAAAAGTGTCAAACCTCGTGTCTTCTCAGAAGGTGATTTGGTCTTGCTTTATGACCAAGAATCCGATAAATTGGGAGCAGGTAAATTCAAGTCCTTATGGATGGGCCCCTATATTTTTAAAAGGGTATTAGCAAAAGGAGCCTACGAGTTAATGGATTACGACGGAATTCCAGTGGCGCAGCCCTGCAACGGGCTGTACCTCAAGCGTTACTATGCTTAAATAGTAACCTGCATGCTTTTGTTGTATTTTGTTTTCGCTAAAGTATTTGTTCTGGTCGAGTGATCCACCTTTTTCATTTGTTGCAGATGTCGAATCTTCTGGAGACATGTGTTGGATATGCCGACGGAGCGATTCGTAGTTCGCGGAACCTATCCTCCACAGCCTGGGCCATTTTTGATCCAAGCGGCGAGTTGGTGAGAGGAGTATGTATTGGGAAATCAACGAATAACATCGCTGAGTATAGCACGTTGATAGAACTAATCTCTGATGCCATCACACGTGGCATACGCTGACTAATTGTCAGGCTAGACTCACAGCTCGTAATACTACAACTCAATGGTATATATTCTGTTCGCAATCCAGCTATTTATCGCATGTTCCTAAGGGTTAAGATCTTGGAAAGACGATTTGATTCAATTCAATATCAACATATTTCGAGAAACTTAAACACATTGACTGACTCATTAGCAAACTATGTGTTAGATAGACATTTGCAACATTTATAAAAGGGACACATCATCAAAGATTGTACATATGGATCATATAACTCAAACAGAATAAAAATCGAAAATCAAAATATATAAGCTGTTTATAAAGTTCATACATAATGTTCTGTAACCAAGACAAAATTGGTCATATGACCTAAAACTCAAAAAGATGCTAGGGGGCACCCTAGCCTAGTGGTGCTCACGATAGCACGTCACGGCCTGTGCAATCATGCGCAAGAGACGAGTCCATCGTCTAGGTACACCGGTAGTGTGTCGCTGTAGCTGTAAAGGTAACTCATCAATCCTCACATCGGGAATGCCAAGAGTAAGGCTCTCAACCTGCTCCTGCACAGCTGTAAGGGTCTCAGTATCGTCAAGGTCACGAATAACATCTATCCTAGCAGGCTCCACTGCCAGGGCAGCAACTGGCGGTCTCAGACGAACTGCTGGACGAACAGGACCAATATCTGCATGCACCCAAGAGTACAATTAAAAGTCTTGATAGAATAAATCACAGCAACATTATAAATAAGAACAGTAAACAGTAATATGGTCAAGGAGTTTACCAATGGCGCCCCACTGTTCGCCATCCGGTAGCACCAAATCCGGATCACCTCGAAAATCCATACCCACATATGGATACTCGGAAAACGCCATCTCCTGGTGCTCGAACCACCTGAAGAAGGCCTCAGTAAAAGTAATCTGAGGTTGACCAGCATGCCTAGACATGTGGTCAACCCACCTCTGCATACGTGGTTCGGTCGGAGAAGGCAAGTCGAGTATGATGTACTGAGGCTGCATCAGTGGGATTTTCTCCAAGGCGAAGGCAGTCAAAATAGAACCAAATCCAAAGTTCTTCAGCTTCCCGTCCTTTACCTTGGTCAATTGACTTTTCATCTGAACAAATATTGCATCACACCAGTTGAATACTTTCGGTTGGAGACACTCCAAGGCGTGCTGCATATAAGATCTGTTGGCAACATGTAGAGCTGCGCTACCGGCCATCCTACCAATGGTATACAGAATGGACCTAAGAGACCTGTCAGTAATCTCACGGATAACAATCTTGCCGTCTCTGCTCGGCTGAGAACCTTCCCTGCAATACTGGCGGACATAATCTCTGGTGGAATTGGTCCCCCGGGCTGTACCTGACAAGGAAATGGGGGCACCTCGTCTTGACAATCCAGTCAAGAAGTACATGTCCTCTATGGTCAAGGGGATGGACTTTCCCCTAATCTGGAATACTTGGTTAACAGGATCCCAAGCATCAAGCATATACTGCAGCAAAGTAATCTGTGCTCTCATGCTAGAGATACGGAAGAACTTCAGCAGGCCACAGTTCCGCAGCGCGTTCACCGTGACCGGGTCATGGAGGGCAATCATGTCCTCCTCTTCATGTTCTCGTTCTCGCCATGTAAGGGACATTTTGTTCAAATTTCCCTGCAAACCAAACAAAGAAGGAGTAAGTTCCTGATTTTGATGAAAAACTAGCGAAAAATCATCAAAAAATGACCTGAAAACTCAGTTTTCTGAGCCCAGCGCAGGCATAGAGTGTCCCTCCTGCGCTGAAGGTCAGGCTGCCTTAAGGCAGCTTGACATTCAGCGCAGGTTTCGAAAGGGGAACCTGCGCTGAAGTTAGGGCGATTTGGCAAAACCCCTGGGGCTCAGAAACACTGAAAAACAGGCCTAAAACTGGAAAATGAAACCATGAAAAGAAAGAGCTAGGGTTTAGCTCCTACCTGGTCCAGACGGCGCCAAAAATCGTCCGCAGAATCTCCCGGAATCAGCTGGTGAAAATCAAGGAAGAAGAGGCACCTCCAGAGCTCCAACAAACCAAATGCAAATGAAATGGTAAATGAGAGGTAAAAACACCTTTTAATGGCTTTTTACGTAGTTCAAAGTGAAATATTAGGGTTATAATCTCATTTTCATGCAAATATTATTCATTTCTAACAAAGTTTGTTGCAGCAATTGAAAATGCAGTACTATACTTGAAAAGAGAAAAGCTAGTAATGGTAAAAAATCAAGATTTGACCATATATATCGAGCAGTTTTACCGCGGAATTTATGCTCGTTAAAAAATAGAAAAGCGAGATCCGAGCAGTTTTAGCACATAGTTCATGCTCGTTAAAAAATAAACATAAGATTGAGCATTCAAGCTCATTAAAAAATGAACATATTCTGGTAAATAACCATTGTGATCGTAAATTTATTAGCCATAAAAAGCCTTGGTCGTGTTTGCACCTGCCACCTCCATTCCATTTGGCCAATCGTTCACCTCCATATGATTGTTTACCTATTTTTGAGGAACAGCTGCGAAGAGTGATTTCACTTAGCCATCCTTGTGACACTGCCGTGATTGGAAAATTCCAACCTGTACCTGGAATCTGCTGTTATCCCTGTTTATCACTCGTTCCTCAAAAGACGAGTCTTCTTTGAGCTCTTTTCATCTGACTCGTAAAATATGAAAAGTTTGCCGAGTTTTGGCCTTCCAGCTCGTTAAAGTGACCGAAAGAGCTATCCCTCCTCTAGATTTTAATCTTTTTGTACCTGAGGGATTATTACACAAAAAGGTCGAGCGCTTGTTTTATTCGGCTCGTTAAAATTATCGAAAACTCATCCCTTCTGTATTGTTTTATACTTTTTCTGACTTAAGGGATTAGATGACGAAAACGGAATTTTGGAGTTAACTTTCTGTACCTTTTCAGACTCTCTAAAAATGAAAAGGACTGAGTTTTCCTTGTCGTTAGACTCGTTAAAATGATTAAATAGCGACAAACTTGTCTTTAGACGAGAACGAGTTTCCCTATCGCTAGGCTCGTTAAAACATAGCGATGGGCTTGCCCGAAGGGCAGGTTATAGAACAAGCATATGTTATCCTCCTCAAGCTTGACAAAAATAAAGAGGTACTGGTCAGAAATGACTGGGGAAAAAATGGGAGAACCTCAAAGCTTTAATGGTAGCAAGTCGCTCTTGAACATGACACTTTTCCTCCGTATCACATCGGGTTGGGTTGTTTCATTCACCGGTCTCATCACCATGGTCTTCGCCAAACCATCCACATTTGGGGTAATGCTACCGATCCATCGCATCAGTGTCGTTATATGTTCAAAAGATGTTGTTCAGAAAGAGTCAACCATGTCCCATCCACTGCCATACATTATCCTTCATCCACCCATGATCGCCACCCTGAATCATATTTCACAGATTGTTTTCACCTCCACTAAAATCATTAGCTCCGTTCCGTGTCAATGATGTGGGATTCATTAAGGCCCTCCTTTGACGGATCGCTTCTTGTCGACTTCAGCTCATTATCCAAGAAGTTGATCTAGGAACAACCCCCTCAGTACTTTGAAGCTTGCATGCCTCAATGGCAAGTTTCTCACTTCCAGCGACAGGTATACATCAATGACCTTCGACCAGAAGATTTTGCGTGGTGTTCGACGCCAAGTCCTTTATTCCCACCACGTGAATTGTACTGCAGTACCTTGAGGGTCATTATCATTATCGGTGATTCCTCTCGCGCTTGTTAACGGTTTACATTATTGACCGGTAATCAAGCGATGTCTTTCCATGTTCGACTTCAGCGCAATTCTCACATGGATCGACTTGTACTTAGAGTGAAGATCGAACGAGTTTGAAGACCCCGGATCTAGTTTCATCCATCCGGGCTGTGATATATATTCAGGAAATATAAAGACATTTGACATGTACATCATTACAGCAGATGATCATCCTACTCAAAGGATGATAATTTCAGCAGAGAATTATCAGTCTACCATCAGACGATCGTCTGTTATATGTACCAAAATGAATTTATAAAGCTGAGCATGGGAATGCCCGCCTCAGCTAGATCATGAAAGCAGAATGAAAAATAATGTATTGTATTGTATTTTATTACAGGTCACCTCTCAGCGATTGAATGAACTTCGGATCCTCCTGATAAAGCATTTCACCCGATAAACGACCTCATACTTTAGGGGGCAACTGTTATAGACATTTTTGTGCCTTACAGCATGAAGCATGAAATGTCGATAATCTAAGGGATCCAAAGTCCCTAAACATGTTGTTCCTACCCCTAGAGGAACAAGGTCAGCAAACCACAGCACTAAATATCAGTTCTCCACCTGAAAACACTCAAAAACAAGCTAATTCTGGATCATGTCAACTGCTCCACTGAGCATCTGCGCTGAATGTCAAGAGCTACACTGTCTACCTGCGCTGAATGTCAACTGCAAGGAAGGCTACCTGCGCTGGGCGAGTTGGGACAAGTGGCACAGTCATTCTTCAAGGTGTCAATGCCCAGGAAGCTTCCAAAATGACACTTGGATCAGGGAATTCGACTTGTGATGAGTAAGAGGGTCTAGATCTCCAAGTGGAAGCAAGAACCTCCAAGTGGACTCAAGAACTGAAGAATAACTGAAGTGGGAGAGGACACTAGTCAGCTTCATGCCAGCTACAAGCTGACTCATCCTTTCTCCAAATCTCCTATATATAGAGCTCTCTCATGAGGTCTAGGGAGGCTGGAATTTGGTGAATGTAAGGAAGTGCTATTGGTTTGAGTATAGAACTATTGGGTGATTTGCTTGAAGGAGGTGAAGAGGAGATTTCTTTCTGCTGGGAGGTGATGCTGGATTGGGCCTTTTATGGTTGTATTACTTCCTGAACTTTACTTCTTCCATTAATAAAGCATTTGAGGTTCTTCTATATGCATGTGTCTCAATGGTGTATTGCTATACTTGTGTATTTGATTTATCCTAATCCTTGAATCAATTATGAATGTATGCTTCTTGTAGTTTCCCTCTCTTGCCATTTTGCAGGATCTTGGTGTAGCTGGGTCAGTGAAAGAGCAAGGAGCTGGGAGCAAGCAGCAAAGAGAGAAGATTGGATCAATCATTAGCGGAAGACAACGGTTAGTGGATCTCTTTCTCCCCTCTCTTACATCTCATAAAGAAGTAATCTCGAATAGCTTTGCTTTGATTGTTGCTGAGGTACTATCACCCTTAGAGTGGGATAGGGTCATTCCGTATTGGATACTTTTCCCAACAACACTTGTGTCATACTATCCTGATATAAGTGGGAATTTATTCTACCATTTTGCTGCTGAATGTCCTTTCGCCCTTGGTAACCATAGTACTCATCAATAGGGACACCAGACTAGAACTGATGGTGTGAAGAACTACCATAGCTATGAAGATGATTCTGATTGTCATTATATCTTTCACCATAACTATTGAAAGCAGATACAACATAACCCTGCTCATTACTCTGACTGCCATTGTATGTTCCACCATAAGAATCACAAGCAGAGGGTGGATAACCCTGACTACGATTCTGACTGCCATTATACATTCTGCTGTTATATTTTTGAGAGCTTTCTGAAGGATATCCATTTTCATATCCAAGATTATCATCTCATTTTGGATATGAATTAGAACTATAAATCATGTTGGTACCTCCCCCAGTACGAGCTTCATGCTGCACACTAAGTGTTTCCTCCTGTGAGATGCTGTTCCTTAATTGTAGACTGTTGGCAATAAGACGATGAGTAGATTTTCCTAGATGAGGAGCTGAGGTAGGTCCCGTATGGTGTGGCCTTTCTTGATCATATGCCTTCCTCCCATTATCTTCATGCCATAGAGTTTGTGTATTTACATCATTCTCACATACAGACTTCTTTGGCTTTATTACTCCATTAGGAAGCCTTGAAATGTGTTTGTGTGTTGGTGGGAACTTGTAAATAACAGAGAGCACTTGATTGTTTGTGATATTTTCCATCCCCTTGACAGGCAAAGTGAAGATAGGGGGGCATACTTCTCCATCACAAAGTCAAAAGAAACCATTCATACCCCCATTAACTCTAGGATCCATTTCTTCATTTACTCCAAGTCTTTTCTGCCATGAAAGATGGCTACCTTGATCAAAAATTGAAAAAACCTATGGTGACAATGGATGGCTCGCGGTCACAAATAACAAGTCATACATCACAGTATTTCTGCGCATTTCCTTTGCTGTCAAGGTGCACTCAACCTTGTTAACCTCTGTGAGTAGGCGAGCTTCATCAATAAAAGGCAATTTTGCAACACCCTGCCAAGCGAAGCGTTTACCATTCATGTCTATCTCAAAATTAGTAGGATAAAAATCAATAATAGATGAGTTTGGATCAGTCATCAAGGGTCTATAATGTTTCAGGAAGAACATTTTCACTTGCAGCTGGAAGAGTTCCCATGATCTGAGTGAATGGATTGAATGGCTTCCCTAGTTTCAAAGATTATCTCCAACCGATCCATATCCCAGAACCAGCGAGCATGCAAATAAACTTTGCCACGTTTCCACCTATCAACTCTTTGTTGGACTGTAGATATGCTTCCATATCACCTTTAGAATAATTCCCCTCTGTACTGAGTTGTCGTTTCATAACTTCTCATAATTGTAGTAGCGCAAAAGCACCTGTTGCTGTGATGACCTGAGATTTTATAAAATGCCCTTTTTTTTAGAACCATTCAGCTATAAATGGTGCACCCTAATCTATGGCTTTCTTTCCAAGTTCCTTTGTCGCTTGTATTGCTTATATTAACCAATTTTCTATAGCATATCACCTCCATAAGTTGCGTTGTTGAGCTGTTGAATAAAAACCCATTCTTAATAAAAATGGTTTAAATTGAGATAATCGACACATATTCCAAGTAATCGCATAATATGGCCCTTCCTAACTCTACAACTTTAATTCCACTTCATATTGCTGATATCGGTGGAAGTTCAACAATCCTTTCAACAATAAACATATCTTGTTGAATAACTTAAGCAAAAACTGTATATTTTCTATCCCATTCATCATGATTTGCAAGACTGATGAAGAAAACTGGCCCACCATCAATCCAAGCTACCAAACCTCTCTTGATACTTGGACAAGCTTCTTTAGGAACCCCTACAAAATCTGCACCTCGAGTTTCAAGTGTACCTTGCAACAAGGCATACGGTAGGCTAGGTGGACACTGAAAAAGGCGATCTCCAATTATATCCCAACTCTTTCCTCATCTCTGCACGATAAAATCGGTAACCCTCACAATGGTGTAATTTTAGTAGATCAAGTATATATGCTATAGAGCGTGGGGGGCAATTAGGAACCAAATTTATATGAATTGCTCCATATTAAGTGTCCAATGTGCCACAATTCCCACACCCTTCCCATAGATGAGCCCAGATGTCCATTCAACAATACTAGACAACGTATGTACATCAGGAGATAGTGGATCATCTTGCTCCTTCAATCAACACTGTAAAAGGCTCAGAAAATTTTGATCGACCAATCCTACTTATTGAGATGCGAAACTGTTTGAAGCCGGAGTAGGTTCGGAAGATACAGTCCTTGTCATTCCATGATACTGCTGGTGTTGTAACTATGTTTGTGCAACAAATGATTGAAAAGGCCGAAATCGCTGCTGTCCATAGTGGATTTTGAAACTGAGTTGACGTTTTTGACATTATCAATCCTCCTATTCTTTCCAAACAAAACCAACAAGCAATTTAAAGATTCACATCGAAACATAGGAGGCGAAATTTTGAGTGAGAAGTGGTAAAAAATTTTGTTTCAGGCCTGTGTGCCGCGCACTAACCCAACGTGCCACCCCTGGTGAGTGCGTCGCGCCAGTGTAAAAAATGCACTGTGGAGGAGCGCCCACTGTGCCATGTGGCCCATATGCGCCGCGCGTTGACTGTCAGCACAATTCCGGTCTCAAAACAAAAGATTCGTCCTTTAACCCTTCAATTAGATCTTTTTGGATGCAAATGGCCCTTCGATCAATGAAAATATCTTGATGACTTTGATTTTGGCAAATTCATTTTGTAAAGTTGTAGAGTCTTGGCATTTTGACAACTTGGACACAAACTCTGATTTCTTGTTTCCTCTGACTTTTGGTTTTGAAATGATGAATTTTTCTTGATTCTTTGCAGGGATAGGAGCTGCTGAACCTAGCAAGATGGGCAGGGCTGCCTGAAGAACTGTAAAATCTTATCAATCATGTATTAAACGAACTTAATAATTTCTTCTTCAAAACAGAGTTTTGAAGAAGAAATGTCCTTCAGCATTATTAATAATGTGGATCTTGAAGTGAAACTTAATGAACCTCCATCTGGCCTGCAAGCGTTATTTCACACTTCTGGAGACAAAACCCTGAACTCAAGAATCAAAATGACTCTTTTTGACCAATATGGCATTTGATGACTGCAAATGACGAGAAATGAACTTTGGTGAATTTGACTCTGACAGAGGATGAACAAGGTGAGTCTAACATTGGCTCCAATTGGGATGGCAGCTGCCACTCCATGGAGGTGCCAAGAACATCAGATCTCTGGGAGAGCTAGACAATGCCTTCGTCCATTGGGCTATGGAGTCCATTATTCCGACAAAATAACATGACTCAATTTATTGACTGAAACTTGACTCAAATTAACTCAATGCAAATTGAAATGACTGAACAACTTGACTCTAACAAAGTAACTCAAAATGACAAAGACCTAGACTTAAAACTTAAAGCTTGGTGGCAGTACATGGCCACCTGTGTTTCTTACAAGACAATATATCCTCAAACTATATCAAAATGCCAATGCAACCAGTCAAGAAGATGGCTTCTTGACTGATTTTTCCTATCAGATCTTCTGGTCAACAGTACAAACTGATCACTAGGCATCCAAAAACATAGTTGACCATGATCTCCTTCATCACTGAACACTGCAATAAACACTTTCACAGCTGACTGCAACAGATTGGCCATTGGATCCTGAAAAACATGAAGATTTACCTCTTGTTGAAAGAACAAGGTGCCCTTTTCACATGCTTCTGATCTTTCTTCAAAATGTACTTCAGTGAAAATCTGCTACTGGTCCCTAAAAAATTCTGAACAAATAGATGAGCAGATCTCTTCTTGGAAAAACATTTCAACACATGAAACATATGAAGAAGAATTTGAATGGAAACCCTGAATGTTTTGATCTTCTGCAGTGTGAATGTACTACAGGTCATCTTCATATGATATGATAGCCAGGTTTTCATGTTCCTTATTACATTCATTAATCATATGAAAAGCAACTTCAGATGATTCTTGAAACTCAGGCATGACGTCTCTATCATCTATCATAAATTCACCCAAAGAAACATTTTCACCTACTTGAACAAAGATATCCTCTTGTTGTTCATGAATTGGCTGGATTACCTTGGTAGGAAGGTTGTATTTTGATGAGATGAGGGAAGTTAGGCCTGTAACTCTACCTTCTTTGTTTGAGGCAGCCTCAACAATGCAATTCTCTTCTATGGGATCCGGAACAACATGTTTTTCCTCATCACAATCCGTCTCTCAATCTGGTTTATCATCATCACTTTTCGGGATTAGAACATCATTTTCCTGCGTATCCTCATTTGTTTCAACCAGATCTGAAATAGTACTTCTTTTTTCATCATTTTCAGTCATATGGAAATCTTTAACCTGCTGATTTTGATCCCGCTGCAAAGTTTCCTCTAAGAATTCTGTAGACTGCTGAAACGGATTTTCATACAATGCTTCCATGATTTCTTCGTCCATAAAATTATCATCTTCATAATATTTCTCTAGGCTTTCAATAAAACTATGAACATGGCTACAACAGTTCTGAACTAAAGTCAAGGATGGATATGATTCTTTGTACCTTTCAAGGAATACTGCATGATAATCCTTTAAACAATAAATAGAAGCAGGTGGCAAAATTTCATACCAAGATTGGGCTTCGTCTTCCAGGGTAGCCATAAACATTTTCATCAAACTGTCTTTAGGAAAATTGATCTTTAACCTATGCACATGAATGTGAAATTTCACCAGATGAAGAGCAGCATCATTACCTTCCACATTTCTTAACACAGGCAAATTCTTTGACCAATCTACCTTGGGCATTTTCTTTGGAAAACCTGGGATGTGCTCTCGGCTCATGGGAGCGTATCTTCTTGCAATCCGATCCATCTTAAAAATGTCAAATCTACTGACCTCTCTACAGTGGAGTCACCATGAAGCACCGGTTGCTGGCTTCTTCAGTGAAAGGAGTCGCCGGGTGAATGATTTCAGCCATCTTCTTATGTCTGATCATTGTTCACCGTCAACAATGAGATCTGCACTTGATAGATGTACTGGGGCAAGACTATCTTCAAGCAAACCATTTCATCCCCAGTATGGTTGCCACTATGTTAGCGCTCGAATCTGCCTCAAGCTGAGAAAGGCAAAACTCGAGGCAACATCAAACCAAGCTCAGCCTCGTAGCTAGCCCTACGAGGACATGAGAGGGCTCTCTCCAGTCAATCTCGATAAAAATGAGCAATAGGGTGCGATATGACTTAAAATGGGAACTGATTTTAATGATTTTAGGCTAGTACATAAATATGAAAGAAATATTTGATTTTTAGGCTGGATTTTCTAGGCTGTATGGGGCCAAGGAACAACAATGAACAGAGAAGTTAAATCAAAGACACAGATTATCTCCTGAGGCAAGATAGGCAAGAGATTTAACATCAAATTTAAAATACTGTGGAGTGGTTGGACTGTTGAGAGGTTGACAAGGGCATAGAAGATGAATCCTTGTCAAACAGAAGAAAACATTAAATATGAACACTTTCCAAAATCAGAGCAATGAATTGGATTCTGCCTTTCTCACTTTAAAAGCATTCAACTGAAAACAATTATGAATGAACTATGAAACAAAAACACGAGACATTTGAAATAGGAGAAGAAACACATGCTAAATTCATAAGGCAAGCATCTCATGAAACAGAGCTGTACCATTCAATTATTTCTTTGTCAAATCTGTACAATGAAGCGCTGGGTTTTTTCCTCCCACACTTTTTCTCAGAAACTCCGAACCTTTTACCTCATGACCTTCAATACAATAAATAGACTCACTCTATCAAAAAATGAATCAACTCAGAATATAGGGTGATTTAATCATTACTAACTGAAGATGAAAAGGCATCCATCGCTAAAACGAGCAACGTTACATTTTTGCTCGGATCTGAAAAAGTGACATCTGTAGGTGTGAATACTTTGAAATTGTAACTGAAGAAAAAAATATGCCCCGTGTCTTACTTCTCTGCTACGGTTGAAGGTCATATGTTTTACATTTGGGCGTTAAATCTGTGATTGTTCGCTTTAATTTGGCTTTACGGTTTCTGACTTTTCGCCTTCCCTTGCATATGCTCCTTTTTCTCTTCTTTTTATAACTCCTTTCTCCAGATGATTTCTTCATGAAATTCACGTGAACCACCTTCTTTGACTACTAGTTATATATTGGATACATCCTTTAACCTGATTATGTACAACATCCTGTTGGCATTTTCTTGAAACCTTTAGACCTGTCAAATTTATTTCATGGTCTTTAACAACATCTTTAAAACCTTCAGTTTTAACATCATCATCTGTACTAGTGCCATTTGTGTTCTCCATAACTTTAAACTTGTACATTTTCCTAGCTCTTCTCTCAGATGCTGAGTAACTCTCTTTAACTAAATCTTGTTGTATATCTTTCTTGTTATGAATCCTACTACTTCTTCGAACTTTCTCTTTTCTATGTTGACCATTCTCAACCTCATCCCGGTCCTCCAAACCTTCTAATTCGGTGATGTTATGCCCTGAAGTTTGATCGTGAGCACCAACAACTTTAGCTGGGGATTTGACAACTGTTGTAGTAGCCACATAATCCTGTTGCAGTTCAGCTTGATGCTTTCGACTTTTTCACCTTTTGTGTCATTCAAAGCCTCCTCCTTTATGCACTTGAAACTAGACCTACTGATTCCTGGTTATCATGACATCAGTGACTTTTTGTGCATTTATGACACAAAAACCTAGTACAATAAATGTTATATTGTAAAGATGAATTCGCTAACAAGTATTTTATATCGACACTGCCATTCCATCTGGATTCTGGATTTACATGCTGTGTGACCTTCACCTCACTGCTTTTTACCTGGTTTCCATGGCTTTTACTTGGGAATATGAAACTTTTTCCGTTGGAAGTAAAATCCAACACCCACTAACTAGTCGCTTCAGCTGATGTAGACTCTCCCTATTTTAATTATTATGATCTCCATTAAAGCTTCTTACTGATCTCTTCATTTACATGTTCATAATATGACATTTTCTGAACAGATGATATTGCAGAGGAAAAATCATGTCTTTCGTATGCAGTTGAGAAAGATGTCCGACATTCTTCAAGTTTTTCTTGTGTTTTACTCTGAAGAATTTTGAGAGCATCATCATTGTTAGCATCTTCTACAGATTGTCGAACCTCCATGATCTCCATGAGCAATTCTGGATCAGGCACAGTTGCTTCCTCATCAACATGGATGCCTTGCAGGTGCAACTACATATAAAGAGCCATCAAGGGTTGCGTAGAACTGTACAAGTCCATGTGAAGTGAATAATTAAGTGAATCCATGAGGCTTTTTTTATTGGCACCATGAAATGAGTGTGCTGCTGGATTAGAGAGCTGTCTGAGTAGTAGATATCGTGCTCTGGATAGAGGCTTGAGAATCACATTATAAGCCTTGATCACCTGAGTAGACTGCTGAGCCGAATACTCCTTCTCTTCCTCAAAGTTGCACTGAAATAAATTAGGATGCAATTTCTTCTACCAATCTTTGTAATTTCTCTCTAGATCATTTATATGTACATCATATCCTGGCTACCTGTATTGAAGACTTGTGTCATGCTATCCTGATATAAGTGGGAATTTATTTTTCCATTTTGTTGTTGAATGTCCTTTCACCCTTGGTAACCATAGTACTCATCAATAGGGACACCAGACTGGAATTGATGGTGTGAAGAACTACCATAGCTATGACGATGATTCTGATTGTCATTATATCTTTCACCCTAACTATTGAAAGTAGATACAACATAACCCTGCTCATTACTCTGACTGCCATTGTATGTTCCACCATAAGAATCACAAGCAGAGGCTGGATAACCCTGACTACGATTCTCACTGCCATTATACATTCTACTGTTATATTTTTGAGAACTGTCTTAAGGATATCCATTTTCATACCCAAGATCATCATCTCATTTTGGATATGAATTAGGACTATAAATCATGTTGGTACCTCCCCCAGTACAAGCTTCATGCTGCACACTATGTGTTACCTCCTGTGAGCTGTTGTTCCTTAATTGTAGACTGTTGGCAATAAGACGATGAGCAGATTTTCCTAGATGAGGAGCTGAGGCAGGTCCCGTATGGTGTGGCCTTTCTTGATCATATGCCTTCCTCCCATTATCTTCATGCCATAGAGTTTGTGTATTTACATCATTCCCACATATAGACTTCTTTGGCTTTTTTACTCCATTAGGAAGCCTTGAAATGTGTTTGTGTGTTGGTGTGAACTTGTAAATAACAGAGAGCACTTGATTGTTTGTTATATTTTCCATCCCCTTGATAGGCGAAGTGAAGATAGGGGGGCATACTTCTCCATCGAAAAGGCAAAAGAAACTATTCATCCCCCCACTAACTCTAGGATCCATTTCTTCATTTACTCCAAGTCTTTTCTGCCCTGAAAGATGGCTACCTTGATCAAAAATTGAAAAAACCTATGGTGACAATGGATGGCTCGCGGTCACAAATAACAAGTCATACATCACAGTATTTCTGCGCATTTCCTCTGCCGTCAAGGTGCACTCAACCTTGTTAACCTCCGTGAGTAGGTGAGCTTCATCAATAAAAGGAAATTTTGCAACAGCCTACCGAGCGAAGCGTTTACCATTCATGTCTATGTCAAAATCAGTAGGATAAAAATCAATAATAGGTGAGTTTGGATCAGTCTTCAAGGGTCTATAATGTTTCAGGAAGAGCATTTGCACTTGCAACTGGAAGAGTTCCCATGAGCTGAGTGAATGGTTTGAATGGCTTCCCTAGTTTCAAAGCTTATCTCCAACCGATCCATTTCCCAGAACCAGCGAACATGCAAATAAACTTTGCCACGTTTCCACCTATCAACTCTTTGTTGGACTATAGATATGCTTCCATATCACCTTCAGAATAATTCCCCTCTGTACTGAGTTTCCATTTCATATCTTCTCATAATTTTAGTAGCGCAAAAGCACCTGTTGCTGCGGTGACTTGAGATTTTATAAAATGCCCTTTGTTTCAGAACCATTCAGCTATAAATGGTGCAGCCTAATCTATGGCTTTCTTTCCAAGCTCCTTTGCCGCGTGTCTTGCTTATATGTAACCAATTGTTTGTACCATATCACCTCCATAAGCTGCGTTCTTGAGTTGTTGAATAAAAACCCATTCTTAATAAAAATGGTTTAAATTGAGATAATCGACACATATTCCAAGTAATCGCATATTATGGCCCTTCCTAACTCTGCAACTTTAATTCCACTTCATATTGCTGATATCGGTGGAAGTTTAACAATCCTTTCAACAATAAACATATCTTGTGGAATAACTGAAGCAAAAACTGTATATTTTCTATACCATTCATCATGATTTGCAAGACTGATGAGGAAAACCAGCCCACCATCAATCCAAGCTACCGAACCTGTCTTGATACTTGGACAAGCTTCTTTAGCAACCCCTACAAAATCTGCACCTCGAGTTTCAAGTGTGCCTTGCAACAAGGCATACGGTAGGTTAGGTGGACACCGAAAAAGGCGATATCCAATTATATCCTAGCTCTTTCCTCATCTCTGCACGATAAAATCGGCAAACCGCACAATGGTGTAATTTTAGTAGATCAAGTATATATGCTATAGAGCGTGGGGGGCAATCAGGAACCAACTTTATATGAATTTCTCCATGTTCAGTGTCCAATGTGCCACATATCCCACACCCTTCCCATAGATGAGCCCAGATGTCCATTCAACAATACTAGATGACGTATATACATCAGGAGACAGTGGATCACCTTGCTCCTTCAATTAGCACTGTAAAAAGGCTCAGAAATTTTGATCGAACAATCCTACTTATTGAGATACGCAACTGTTTGAAGCCGGAGCAGGTTCAGAAGATACAGTCCTTGTCATTCCATGATACTGCTGGTGCTGTAACTATGTTTGCGCAACAGATGATTGAAAAGGCCGAAATTGTTGTTGTCCATAGTGCATTTTGAAACTGAGTTGACGTTTTTGACATTATCAATCCTCCTATTCTTTCTAAACGAAACCAACAAGCAATTTAAAGATTCACATCGAAACATAGGAGGTGAAATTTTGAGTGAGAAGTGGTAAAAAATTTTGTTTCAGGCATGTGCGCTGCGCACCAACACAATGCGCCGCGCCTGGTGAGTGCACCGCGCCAGTGTAAAAAATGCACTGTGGAGGAGTGCCTAATGCGTCGCGTGGCCCATATGCGCCGCGCACTCTTTGTATGCGCCACGTGTTGACTGTTAGCACAATTGCGGTCTTAAAACAAAATATTCGTCCTTTAACCCTTCAATTAGATCTTTTTGGATGCAAATGGCCCTTCGATCAATGAAAATATCTTGATGACTTTGATTTTGGAAAATTCATTTTGTAAAGTTGTAGAGTCTTGGCATTTTGACAACTTGGACACAAACTCTGATTTCTCGTTTTCCTCTGACTTTTGGTTTTGAAATGATGACTTTTCTTGATTCTTTGCAGGGATAGGAGCTGCTGAACCTAGCAAGATGGGCAGGGCTGCCTGAAGAACTATAAAATCTTATCAATCATGTATTAAACGAACTTAATAATTTCTTCTTCAAAATAGAGTTTTGAAGAAGAAATGTCCTTCAGCATTATTAATAATGTGGATCTTGAAGTGAAACTTAATGAACCTCCATCTGGCCTACGAGCGTTATTTCACACTTCTGGAGACAAAACCCTGAACTCAAGAATCAAAATACTCTTTTTGACCAATATGGCATTTGATGACTACAAATGACGAGAAATGAACTTTGGTGAATTTGACTCTGACAGAGGATGAACGAGACTGAGCCTAACAGCAGGAAAGTAAACTAGTGAAGGTTCCTATTCCTGTAGTTGTAAAGTTATATGTTGAACAATGTCCCAAGACACAAGAAGAGCAAGAGGACATGTCCCGTGTTCCATATACAAGTGCAGTCGGTAGACTGATGTATGCGATGGTCTATACTAGACCACACATTGCACATGCAGTGGGAGTATTGAGCAGGTTTATGTCAAAACTAGGGAAGGAGCATTAGATAGCAGTGAAGCAGGTTTTTAGGTATTTGCGTAGCACCAGTGATTATGGTTTGTGCTAGCAAGGAAGACCAGAATTGGACAGATTTTTGGATATTCATGGCTTTTTTGATGTAGACTGGGTTGGAGATCTGGATCAGAGAAGATCTACAAGTTGGTATGTTTTTAGCCTATTTGGAGGTGCAGTCAGTTGGATGAGTAAGAAATAATCTGTAGTGGCACTATCAACTACAAAGGCAGAATACATGGCAGCCACTCATGCAAGCAAGGAAGCAGTTTGGTTGCAGAGATTTTGCTCAAGTATGGGGTTAGTACAAGGATCTATAAGGATATAATATGACAACCAAAATGAAATTTTCTTGGCAAAGAACCCTGCTTATCATTCAAAGACAAAGCACATTGATGTTTAGTATCACTTTATGAGGGATATGATAGAAGACAAAAAGGCGTTGCTGGTAAAGGTGGACACTTTGAATAATACTGAAGATGAATTGACAAAATTTGTGAGCTCTGAGAAGTTCTCTTGGTGTAGAGAAACAATGGGAGTAGCAGGGCTAGATAAATGACTAAGCTCTCTTGTGGCCCCTTGTAGAAAGAAAACAACAAGTGGGAGAATGTTGGGTTGTGTTATATTCTTTCCATGAATAGCACCCCTAGTTAACCGGGAGGTTAGAGGGGGGTAGTTAACCCCCCTTTTTGGGGTCTGGGGCAACGCCCCAGGGAAAATTTGTTTGGACCCTATATTAGGTGGGGCAAACCTACGTATGGTTTTGTGCATGGTTTTCGCACATGGTTTTGGGGGCGATGGTTTTTGGTCCATGGTATTGGATGCTTCGGCATGTATATATATGTATTGTAACATTGAAAGGAACATAATGAAAAATCAAGCTGGTAGTCTCGATTTTTGGATCCAGGGGAAAATCTCTGTGTATATGTGTTTTATGTGTTATGCTCTCGCATTGTTTATTTTCTGTTCTTAGAATTCGTATGCAGGTAATTTTTGTATGGTGTTAAAACCTACTTAGTCATGGTGAGGTAGATGAGACATCCTACGAATGGTATGTACTTTGTTGCATCCTAAAACTCATTCCCTTATTTTGATGTAAGCTTCAAGTTTTGTTCCATTATAGTGGATAGAGGGTTGCAATCTCCCATACCAAATCTATTTAGTAGTCCTCTAATGTACTTATTTTGAGAAATGAATATTGATTTTGGAATTTGATTGACTTTGATTCCCATGTAATAATGAAGATGTCCTAATTATGTCATTTCAAAACCTTTCTTTAAATAATTATTCACATATGCAATATAACTTTCATTGTTTTTAGTTATTAACAGATAATTTACATATACTAAAAGATACATAATTATTTTTCCAACCCTTTTGACAAACAAACTTGCATCAACAAGATTGTAATGTTTAAAATTTAGATTCAGAAGATGCTCGGTTATCTTTTCATACCATGATCAAGGTGCCTATTTTACACCATACAAATATTTGATGAGCTTGAATACCTTTTGTTCTTGTCTCTTCACAACAAACCTTCAGGATGAGACATAAAAACTTTTTCTGTCAAACCTGTTGAAAAGTGTAATTAGATTCAATCTTCATAATGACATGTAATTGTGATTTTATGTAATAGATGTAAAGAATAAAAATAAAATTATTATAATGCTTGCATAATGGGTTTCATGAGAAAGATATTTTATTTTTTAGTTAAGGCTCACATTGTGAGCCCTTAGGGATATTTTCATCTAGTCATAAAAGTCTAAATAGTCATTATCATGTAATGAAGGCATGTTACACATTGTAAAGAGTCAAAATTGTTTTGTAAGTCATCCTTCAAGACATTGTAACTAGCCCTCTCTCAAGTCAGCCTACAGCAAAAGGTTAATTATATAAAGGTGAAGTTGACCTACTCCAAGGGATCATGTCAGCCTAATAGTGATGAACCAACTACTATAAATAGCAGTTCTCGGCATCATTTGGAGGACATAAAATTTAGTGAAGTAAGTTTCTATCTCAAGTGCACAAATCATATTGGAATAAGTGAAGTAGAGATTCATCATTGAGGACTATTTTTAGGATAGTATACCCTCACACATGCGAAGTTTGAAATTCCAAAGATGGAAAGGAAGTATCGAAGATTGGAGTCACCTAGAAGTGATCTTGTTTGGGTAGAAGCCTTCTCTTAATGAATCTGATTTAGAGAGATAAGAATCTATCTGAAGGAGGAGACTACTTGAGGAGAAAATTCTAATCTAGCGTTTTTGTTATGAAGATAAATAGTTGCAAACCTACACGAAGAGGCTGAGAATATGGAGGAAGTCAAGAAGAGAAAGAGGAAGAGAAACATTGATCTAGGGGAGAAGAGGAGGATTATGAATTGGCCTTGGAAGGGCTCTAGTGTCAAGGGTCTTTGTCATGGTATTGGTATTCGTCAATTGAAGGTTCTAGAAGAAGAATTTTGTTTGGGTTTTCCTCTCAAAGATTTAGAGATTTTGGCACTGGATAACAACCTATATACTATGTCTCTTGTCATTTTATTGTTCATGATTTTGTAATTGTCTTAATGAAAATAACAAAATAATAACATAAGAAAAGAATATCATAATCAAGAAGTAAAAATACACTCACAAGAAATTATCATAATAGAGAAATCACCTACCTAATGATGCCCTATATTTCTCAACATGGTTTCAAAGTTATGGTGACAAATTCAAGAAACAGGAATCTAATCAAAGATAAAATCAAGGATCTAGTTTAAAGAAAGGAATCAAAGCATGTCAAAGGATATCAAAGTGAAGTCAAGATCTACATCGAAGTATCAAATCCTAGATCGAAGAATAAGTCTTCACCAAAAAAACTTTTTGATCCTCTAGTCATCATCAAAATACCACAAAGACCCTCATCAACTTGAAGAGATATACATAGCAAGTATATACATCCAAGAGAAGCACTTCAAGGAAAAAGATCACATCATCTTGGATAAATTCAAAACATTTATGTATCTGCACTCATTCACCACTGAATAAGTCAAAATATCTTGAAGACTAGTTATCCAAAGAAGGTTAAATGCATTGTCATCATATTAAAAAGGCTATAAGGAAAGTTCCCTCTCATTGAAGCAATGACCCCTTCCTTATCCTTAAAATATTATCATCCAATGAAGCACTAAGACATCCTCATCAATCACCATCAACAAAGGGAGATAGATCAAAAGAAGTTGTCATCATAAAAGAGGAAATCTCATTTTATTGAAGAAGGGATTTCATTTGGAAGAAGATCATCCAAAAGGGCACTAATATATTTTCGTCAACCACCATCAAAGGGATAAAGTTGAAGATTTCATATTCACTTTTCAAGTATCTTTTATTCTATAATCTAATCTAGTAAAATGACTTCGTTTTGCAAGGAGAACTATAAGTTGGTTGGGTCATCGAATTTCCTTGCATGGAAAAGGAGGATAGACATAGTCCTCAAAGAAAGTGAAGTCATTGATCATACCAATGGAAAAGTCTCCAAACCATCCGAAGGTCAGGAATTATCTGAATACATTGAAAGGGATCAAAGGCTCAAGATATTCTTATGAAATCAGTCAAAGGTCCCCTCATTCCCTATATGGCTGGATTGGAGACATCAAAGAGATATATGATAAGATGGTAGAAATATTATCTAAAGATGCGATACGAAAGGACATATCACTTAGATCTGATCTACACAACTTGAAGGTATCAAAGGATGAAGGGATATCTTCATAAGATCTCAACTGCATGATTTGGGGGAGATGATTTTAGATAAGGAAATCATTTATTTTGTTCTAAATACATTAAATTATGAAAAAGGTAACAAATGGCTATGAGGATAAGAAAGCTATTCTATTCAACAAATTTTGGTTTCTATGCAAGATAAAAGAAAACAAGTTCAGGGAAAAAGGTGTTCAAACATTTTCCAGAAGGAAGGGGAAGTTCAGAAAATTTGGTCCTCATAAAGGAAAGAATAACATAGCTAAGATTCAATGCTATAAGCATTACCAAAAATATTTTCCTAAGGGAAGTAACAAGAAAGATATAGAAGAATTCTATTTCACAAAATAAGTGGAGGAAGTTGAAAATAAGAAAGTCCAAGGAAGAGAAAAAGAATTAGAAGAGCGAGCTAGTGACATCATCATATATAACATGAAGTGTGTCTATAAAAAAATCTATGGCAATCAACTATCTAGGATATATCCCTTGGAAACTGTTATGCTATGCAACAACCCCCACATTTTTATTATATATAATACAAATAGGGACCCTTTTCAATTGAATTTTTCCCCTCTTTGTGAATAAAATTCCAACTCCTAGAAAATTGTCACTTTTCAAAAAAGCCCTTTTTAACATAAAACATATTAAAGTCCTCATCGCAAATCGCAAATCACATGATTCCTTAGTACCAAAGTTGAGCACATTCAAAAAATACCAATATGCAACTTGCGATTGAACTTTGTATGCAACATCATTATGTCAAGATCTTAATTGTTACCTATCAAAACCCCGATATTGCGATATCCCGATATTGCGATCTTGTGATTTTGCGATATCGCATATGGAAAATTGCAAGATCCATCAATAAAGTTCCATTTGCGTTATAGCTTAAATATCCGATATGACGGATTTGACAGATGTTTAATAAGTGTTTTCAAGTTGGACATGAGTTAGGTCAGAATGATTTAATACGGTTATCCTCCCCATGCATGTAATCATGGTGTTCGTTATGGTTGATTAATGTTGAGCTCACTCCCAGATATTTTCTTTCAAAGTGTAGTAATTTCATCAAATATTTTATTTTATGCAACAATTAATTGTTGTTGGTTTTAATAGGAACTCCGCTCAAGCGATGTCCATTTGAAAGGTGATGTAGAAGCATACCAAGCAGTCTATCACAAAAATTGAAAGCACAAAGATGTCGTCCATCTTTATAGATACAGTTTGCACTGCAGATGGAGGTTCCACTACATGACAGACTATCTATACTATGCTAGAGAATGAAAACCCTGAAGTAAAAGACATTTGGCCAACCACTGACAACACAGAACCGTCAGGAGTGCATTTCAGAGACACTGCGTGCTCTTTCCTTCACTGAATAGTAGCAAGGGCTAGGCTCTTGCCATACAAAGATATGATAATATGGGTAGTATAAAATACAGAAGTCGAAGATAGACTTATCAAGACAGCTAAAAATACAGTCTTGGGTTCTTTTAGAGCCGAAGATTTACAACAAATGTACAAGCTACCTGATGCCCAAGACATATACAACAAAAAAATTGTTGCAAAGTTTGTAAAGGAAAACGAAGACCCGTCTCAAATGATACAGGAATGGAGGAGAAGAGACAGTAAATTAAAACAAGATAAAGCAGGTATGTACCCCATTGCTTCTTTGGCCAATCCTTATAATTTTGTAGCCTCTATGCTATGTATATTGTATGGTCTCCATGATAATTTTAAGTTCTCGATCAATTGGGTTCCTTTAATTGAGGTTTGTGTTAATTCTCACATTATGAATTTGGTAACCATTCTGTCTGAGAATTTGGCAAAAGCTATTACTGAATATCGCCAAACCAGGGCTACCTCCTCTAGAGCAATTCCACAATTCTTGACATCTGCATATGTCTTTGATGCAATTTGTTTCTGCACTCATCTTCCAACCATGGGTTGGAAATGGACTACTAATGATTCTACCCCTATCTTCCTAAGTTATAAGAAAATGTGGGAACAAGATTATATTCCACATTTTCACCAATTATGCGAGGGAGTTGTTCTTCCTTTACATCAGTTAGTTTTTAACAGAAGATGTTCGAGATTCACAAAAGAAGCTATCACAAACCTCTAAGCAATCAGAAGGTATTTTCTTGAAGAGTCATTCTCTTATATCAGGATATTTGGTAGCCAAGCTTTCCCACATGTCCTCCCTATGCATGTATCGGATAAACTATTGGCAAGAGAAGTAGCATACCAAACAGTAGGAAATGCCCTCACAAAAAAATTGAAGGAAATGAAGAAATCCTTATGGCAAAATTTTCCCCTTCAGTGTGGGTCATTTACCCTTCTTAATTATGGTCATGCATATAAAGAGTATCAGAATATGTAGTTATTAAAGCTCTTCGCTCTACCAGCAAGGCCTTTTGATCCACAACAAATAGCAAAAAAATTCACCCTTTCAGTTAAGATCAAACCTGTAACTCATACAGTTGATGAGTTTGAAGATTTACTGGAATTAGCCGAGGACTTTGAGCAGATTCTGAATGCAGCCAAGACAAAGTTTGACCTAGAGAAATTAAGAAGATTCTAGGAGTTTAGAGGACAAAGGTTAGAATACCTCCCACAAGAATTTTGGATTACTGATCATAGAATTGAAACCAAGTTTCAGAAGCAGAATAAGCTAGGCACGTCACGAGAGAAGGAAGTAGAAATAGATGAATTAGAAAAGTTGTGGAATGCATTCAATGACAAACTACAGGATACCCCTAAGGTATCATCAACACAAGAAACCACAGGATTTCAGACCCCGCCAGGGCAAATAGCAGTAGTGACCACTGAAGGTCCAAAAATAAGTTTCCAAGATACAGAGGTAATCCCTGCAGATCCAACTACTGAAATTATCTTGAATGTAACAATATCCCTCCTCTAGACGTCTTTTACAACCCTCTTCATAAAGTTTTTGTAAGAAGATAGAGAAAGAGGAGGAGAACTGAAACTCCTTCAGAACATGAATTTATGGATGTCCTATGGAAGGACACACAAATAAATATGACTGAGCATTTTACTCAGCTATCTCAATTTTTGAAATCCTACCCTACAGAAACAATCGACAAAGCAACTGAAGTCTCTGTTTTGATCAAAGAAAAGGGTGACCAAATCACAAAATTACTGCGATAGTTAGATGAAGAAAGAGCCAGCGTGAACCATCAAGCAGAGGTGCTGCATAAGTTAGAAGAGGATATGGAAGTACTAAAAACAAGTCATGAAAATGACTAATCTGATAAAAACAAACAGATCTAGGAGATAAATAGTGACCTAGAAAAGTATAACGCTATTCCTACTATAGAGGAATTCATTAATGAGGCTTTGACACTGAATACTTTACTGACAAAGAAAAATCAGCTCTTCCTCCAACATATATCAAATATCATTCCACCTTTGAATACCAATGAACAATTAACAAACATCATTATTGATCAAAGAATTGAGTTCAATGAAATCAATTCTAATATCTATGATTATATTGAGTGGCAGGATTCAGATGAAGGGAAAAGGCCAAGTCTCCTGAAGATCAATGAAAGACATAAGGATATTCTATTCATTGATTGGGACTCACAGGTGAAATAGGCCAAACTAGAAATAGCCAGAGCATCGGGTATTTCAAAAAGCATTGTCAAAACAATAAATCACATGTTGCACACATCCAACCTCATAAAGGAGAGTGACCCAAAAACACTTCCTGATCTTAAATAATTAGATGAGAATTGAAAGAATAAGAGTCAACTACAGAAGGAAACAATTGAGGGGCTATCAAAAATCGACTGGGAACCAGTATGGAAACTTTTGGTCAAACCACACAGTCAAATCATGACCTTGAATTGCTCCTTGGATTCAGTACAGAGAATGTTGCCACCTTTACATGATGCTATATTTGCAGGGCAGTTGAGAACACAATTCGGGATGCCACCACAAGTCAGGCCAATGTCCGACATTTGTGTGTTGAGAGGCAAAGCTGGCAGCGGTGATTAATCAATGAACACCTGAGTCATTTTTTAGCAATATTATTTTTGGAAATTTGGATACTAGGAACAAGGAAGGTTATTTGAAACCTCCTCATAGATATTTTGCACAAGTTATTTTTAATTAATTAAGAATAGTATTTAAACCCTTCTCATGCATTTAGAGAAGGGTCCAAAATTTTATTAAGAACATTTACAAAGAATGCGCTATCGTAAGTTTCTAGATGCCTTGATGGAATCATGGAACATGGTCTTTTCAATCAAATATATATATATTTTTTTTATCACTGTTGATGCACTATTGTATTCTTTGGGATACTTATTGGTAGAAGATTGATTATGGCATATTGTCACTAGTCAAATGAGAAGAACGGTACACATCTAGTACTATTATCATGCTTGCTAAATCTTTGTTCTAGTATTAGTGATAAGTTTATCTTTCATGAATTATATATGAAATCTGTCATCTCTATTTAAAGTATCAGTTGCACAATTGTATGATATTTGAATAGAGAATGGTCTGTTTTATATGTGATCATTAGAATATGCGATATGTTTTTCACAATTCTTTTGATTAAGTATTTTCTCAAAGGAATTATCTTACAATATATTAACTCTATATAGTCTGTGATTGATCTATATCATCATAGATTACATATACATCTTGTTATATCGCAGAAAATCAGCAATACCTCAGGTTAGATTAAAATAGATTTAATTCAAAGTTTTGCATCTTAGAATAAAGTTGTGTTAATTTCTAGTTATTATTTTGCCAATCATCAGGAAAAATCCCACAAATCATATAAACTCAAAACATTGGGAAATTGGTCCCATCATATCCAGTTGGAGCCACTATCCCAAATGGAAAAGGAGCTGCTCTAAGGTCCGGACTGGGTCGTTACCCCCCTTATTGTTGCCACAAATTTATGAGGCTTCAACATTTTTGGCGCTAGAAGGAGGGCCTTGACTATGAATGGCATATAAATCTAAATCTCAAACTCGAAGCCTTCACAAAACTTCTAAAACTTTGATAGTTTTAGATACAGTGGAATACACTATAGTTGAAGACATGAAAAAGACTAAAGAAACATTTCATTATATGAAATGACCAAACTCAAACAGCAGCAGAAAATTTTACTGAGAGAACTCAAGGCAGTTCATGTAGATCCCATACCACTAGTTATAGCCAAGCTGACAAAGATATGGGAAAATCCCCATCACCTTCAGACAAGGTAAAACCAAATGATCTTGTGTTGATTGGTGATAGATCTAAGTCTCACACTCCTTCTTTCCTTCTGACTTATGAGATTTTTAATAAAAATGTTCATAATTATCTCATTGATTGAGGATCTTCTTCGAATATCATGCCAAGATCTGTGTGCATGAAACTTAATGTTACCCCTCAAAAGTCTGTTGTGCATATAGTCCAATTGGACAGAACAAAAGTTGAGGTTGTGGGAGAAATGTTATCAGTATCAATTAGATTATCATCCAACCCAAAGGTGCTGCAAGTGATTGATGTCTTAGTGGCATACATCCCTAAATTTTATGGTCTTATTTTAAGCAGGGATTGGTCTGAGAAACTACATGGATAGAGTTCAGGATTTTGTGATCCATATCAAGTTAAGAAAGATTCTTCGGCGAAAATCACATGGAATATCATGCGTCGACAAATGATATTCCATGTGATTTTCGCCGAAGAATCTTTCTAAACTACATGGATATTTCACAACCGATTGGTCACACATGTGGTTACCATATAATGGTAAACCAAATCAAATTAGAGTTGATCACGAAAAATTCACGAAACATACAGTCACTAAATTAGAAGGACCGAACGAGTCTGTGATTTTTACTAATAATATTATTGGAAATTGTTCTGCTGAATCATTCCTTGGCTCATTCAATACCCAAATCTCGCCTTTCCCAAAAAATAATATTACTTCTCAGGTTGATTTTTTTTTTCAATCAGACACTTCTAAATGTATTAATTTTAGTAATAAAACTTTAGATCATTCTTTATTCTAGACTTTATACTTTGATGGTTCAAAATCAGACAATGGTGTAGGAGCAGGTTGCATTTTAATCAATCAGCAAGGGGAGAAAACAATGCTAGCTTGTAGACTCGAATTTCAATGCATGAATAATACTATCGAATTTGAAGCATTGATTCAAGGCTTGTAAAAAGGCATTGGATTAAATGTTAAATATTTGCAGGTATATGGGGACTCTGAAATAATTGTTAAGCAAGTCAGGAACACAATCTGTTGTATTTTTGGACACCTGAAACATTATCAAGCATTAGCTCAAAACCTCACTTCTCATTTCACTGCATTTAATATTTCAATAATCCCTAGGTTACAAAACGCAATTGTTGATTTACTTGCCAATGTAGCATCTAAATTGATACCGTCATAATAATTTAGTCTAGATAGATCTTCGATTGAGTTTATTTTTAGGCCTTCCATTCCCGATAACATAACAAATTGGAGTGTGTTTAATGATGATACAGATATAATCGACTTTCTTTCATCAGATGGATCTTATGAAGGTCAAATTGTAGATGAACATGAACATGACCTACAGATTGAAAATAAACAGGATGCAAATCCAATTCCCAAATCTATAGTCAAGATGGAAGATCTCTAAGATTTAAAAGATAGGTTTAAAATGACTACCAATTCAAAAACACAGAGTTCTACTCTAATATTTGAGTTGATTAATCTTGGTACACCTAATAAACCTCCAAACATAAACGTAGGTTTGGGCTTAGCACCCGATTAAAGGATGTCATTCATTAAATTGCTAAGAAAATATAAAAGTTTCTTTGCCTAGGATTATTCAAATCTCAAAACATATGATACTTCTATAATGCAGCATAATATACCCATGATTTCAAATGACAAACTTGTCCAAGAGAAGCTTAGGAAGATCCACCCAAATTTAGAAAGTCAAATTAAGTCTGAACTCAATAAAATGCTTAAAGCCAAAATCATTTTCCTTGTTAGACATTCAAAATGGGTGTCAAACATGGTTCCTGTGGGGAAAAAGAATGGATACATTAGGATTTGCATAGATTTTAGAAATTTGAATAAAGCTTGCCAAAAAGATAATTTTCCTTTGCCTACCATGGAGCAGATTTTACAGTCAGGTGCAAGTTCTAAATTGATGTCTTTTCTTGATGGATTTTCAGGTTACAATCAGATTATGGTTCATCCAGATGATAGATTTCAGACTACATTTAGAACAAAGTGGGGAGCATATGCATATCAAAAGATGTCATTTGGATTGATTAATGCTAGTGCTACATTTCAACGTGCTATGGACATAGATTTTAGAGGACTAATCAACAATTCAGTTGTAATATATTTAGATGACATCATTGTCTATTCTAAAAATACAAATAACCATTCAGTCACATAAAACAAATCTTTGAGAGATGTGAGAAATTCGACATTTCTTTGAATCCTAAAAACTCTTATTTCGCCTTGGCAGAAGGTAAATTATTAGGAATCGTGGTATCTAAGAAAGGAATCTATATCAATCCTGATAGGATTCAAGAAATTGAAAAAATTCCCCTGCCACATAACAAAAAAATATGCAATCATTTTTAGGGAAAATTAATTTCTTTAAAATATTTATTCCTGATTTTTGCCAAATCATCTTTACCCCTACATTCAATGATTCAAAAAAATTCAACTTTTAAATGGGGAAAAGACGAGAAAGATTCTTTTGAGTTGATAAAGAAAGTCATCATTGAGGCTCCTTCCTTAACAACTCCCAATTTCCTAAAACCATTTGTATTATACACATTCTCTTATGATACCTCTTACACAACAGTTTTGACACAGCCAAATGATTAGAACATTGAAGCACCTATTTCATTCTTTATTTCTAACTTACAAGGTGCTGAGCTAAATTATTTAGTTGTGGAGAAATAGGCCTTTGTTGTATTTAAAATTTTAAAACATTTTAGACCTTTCCTCCTAAAATCACACACTAAGATAATAGTCCCTTACCCCGTTGTAAGGCAATTGTTAATCCAACGAGAAGTAGGAGAGAAGAGAGCAAATTGGGTTACTGCACTTCAGGAATATGATGTAGAAATACATCCTGCTAAACTTATTGGAGGTCAAGGTTTTTGCAAAATGATAATTGGAGCCTCTCACTTACCAACAGAGGATGATCAATCTACTGAAGTGCAATTATCTAAGGTAAGCCTCAACGATTCTGAATCACAATATGCTGACCTGAAATTTTCCTTGAAAAATGGACATGATCCATTATATCTCAATTATATAGCTAAGCGTGCTCTAAGGCTTAAAGAAAATCAGTATCAATTAATTGATAATGTGTTATTTAGAAGAAACTATGATGTTGTATTATTAAGATGTTTAGGGAAACCTGAAGCTGAAAAGGTAATGCAAGAATTACATGACAGGCCAGCTGGAGGTCATTTCAGAGGAAATAACATAGCACATAAAATTATGCATGCAGGGTACTATTGGCCAACCCTTTTCAAAGATGTACATGAATATGCAAGGAAATTCAAAGTATGTCAAACCACAACAGGAAGAGAAAGGAAAGAAGCACTCCCATTGCAGCCAATAAATATACAATAACCATTTGAACAATGGGGGTTAGATATTATTGGTGAAATAACTCCAACCTCCTCCAAACAGCGTATGTATATTCTAACTACAATTGATTATTTTACAAAGTGGGTAGAAGCTATTCCATTAAAGGTAGTTAACACCCAAAACATTACGTATTTCATTGATTAGTTTATAATTACTAGGTTTGGTCTCCCATTAGCTTTAATGTTTGATAATGCATATTAATTTTCCGGAAATGCTATGGTAGAGTTTTCCTTGAAACGAGGTTTTAAATTGAAATACTCAACTAACTATTATCCGCAAGGTAACGGATTAGCTGAATCTACAAATAAGAACTTGATTAGAATTATCAAATGGACTGTAGAGAAAAATCATAAGAACTGGCACAAAGCACTAATATTTTCTCTCTGGGAAGATAGAATCACTCAGAAGGCCTCAATAGGTACTTCTCCATTTGTATTGGTTTATGGGAAAGAAGCAATTTTACCCACAAACATAACAATACCATATCTTTCTTTAGTTCAGTTTATTGATGAAAACCCTTCTTCTTCTCTTCAAATTAGACATGGTCAAATCCTTAAATTAGAAGAACAGAGGGAGAAAGCTAAAGAAATACATGCTCATCATCAATGGATAGTCAAAGCTTCATTTGATACAACATCCACTAGCCCAAGAACTTTTGAAATTGGAGATCTTGTTTTGAAATGGAATAAGGCACATGAGGAAAAAGGCAAACATACCAAATTCCAAACACTGTGGCTTGGTCCATTTCAAATCATAGAGAAATTAGGCCCATCCAACTCTTTGTTACAAGATTTGTCGGGTAGAAAAGACTCTTTACGTGTAAATGGGAAAATTCTTAAAAAATATTTTTCTTAGAAGTTAAATGTTCGTTTTAAATAGTATCTCTTTTGGTTGTTCAAAATTTTAAATTTATGATAATTTAATTGATTTTTCTCGCTCATATAAATAATAAGAGTAAAAGGACAATTATAAATATGAGATTTAAATAAACCTTATATCTTTGGGAAAATTTTGAATTTACTAAACACATTTAGTTTCTGAAAAGACTCTTCATTTTATAAAGTATATATGTTTTTGTACTAGTCAAGAAAAGAACCAGTAACTTAGCAAGGGTTCTCTGCAAATAGGTATTTACCAACTCTATAATTATCATCCATAACTCTTAAATGAGCCAATGATTCACCCCATCTGATAAAATTTTCTTTTTTTTTTCACAATGTAATTAAAAATATTCAAAACTTAAAAGATAATGAGTCTCATCACGAGCTTGTTTATCATGATCACAGGAAAATAATTTAGACTGATATTACCAAGACTGCATATCATAACATGGTAATAACTCTTGATTGAAACAATCAAAAGACTAGGGGTCGCATCACGAGCCATCTTGTTCAATTTAAATTAAAACCAGTGAATCACATTGTTACCATCAGGTCACCAAGCCTGGACAATGGCTTTTAAGGATATTTAAAGTAAAAAAGTACCATAAAAAAGAAACAAGTTCCAAGTAAAAGGACATTGAATAAAATTTTGATTAAATTTTGAAATTAGTAACCAATTTCAGATGGGACTATGAATTATTTTTGGTTAAAAGATAACCCTATCGAGGCTATGAACACCTGCTGGCAATAGAGGCTCTATCTATGATAAATGAGTAAAAATCCATAAAGCAAATTTTAAGAGAATACCTACTTTATCTTTATAAATCTAAGTATTGATTGATACAGATATTTATGTTTTATCATCTAAAGAGTTAAGTAAGAAAATAAGTGAAATAGGTGAATACTTTATATTCCATAGAAACACTGTTTAATTTATGAATAATACAATTCTTATTTTTTAACAACTTTTCTTGTTTTGAAAGTTTGAGAAATGTCAAAGAAACTAATCAGAGATAGCTGGTTCTCCCAAGTGAATCGCCAATTGTTGTGCTATGCAACAACCCCCCCATTTTTATTATATATAATACAAATAGGGACCCTTTTAAATTGAATTTTTCCCCTCTTTGTGAATAAAATGCCAACTCTTAGAAAATTGTCACTTTTCAAAAAATTCATTTTTAACCTAAAACATATTAAAGTCCTCATCGCAAATCGCAAAGCGCATGATTCCTTAGTACCAAAGTTAAGCACATTCAAAAAATACCGATAATCGACTTGCAATTGAAATTTGTATGCGATATCCCGATCACATATCACACATCAGAGGATATTATGTCAATATCTTAATTGTTACCTATCAAAACCCCGATATTGTGATATCCCAATAATGCAATCTTGCGATTTTGCGATATCGCATATCACAGATCGCAAGATCCATAAATAAAGTTTCATTCGTGCTATAGCTTAAATATCCGATATGACGGATTTGCCAAATGTTTAATAAGTGTTTTCAAGTTGGACATGATTTAGGTCTGAATGATTTAATATGGTTATCCTCCCCATGCATGTAATCATGGTGTTCATTATGGTTGATTAATGTTGAGCTCACTCCTAGATCTTTTCTTTCAAAGTGCAGTCATTTCATCAAATCTTTTATTTTACGTAACAATTAATTGTTGTTGGTTTTAGTAGGAACTCTGCTCAAGCGATGTCCATTCATAAGGTGATGCAGAAGCATACCAAGTAGTCTATCGTAGAAACTGAAAGCACAGAGATGTCATCCATCTTTATAGATATAGTATGCACTACAGATGGAGGTGACACTACATGGTAAACTATCTATACTACGTTGGAGAATGAAAACCCTGAAGTAACAGACATTCAGCCAACTGTTGATAGTACAGAACCGTCAGGAGTGCAGTTCAGAGACGCTGCGTGCTCTTTCCTTCACCGAATAGTAGCAAAGGTTAGGCTCTTTCCATACACAAATATCATAAGATGGGTATTAGAGAATACAGAAGTTGAAGACAGACTTATCAAGACATCTAAAAATACAGTCTTGGGTTCTGTTGTGCTCTACAACAACCCCCCATTTCATATCATTATTATTCACAAAACTATCATATGAAATGGGTCCCTTTTAGTTTTGATTGGTATCAACATTGCATTATTCCAAAAGGTCCGAAAACAAAATGAAGACATTATAAAAAACCTTTTGGACAAACCAATTGTGGTCTTATAATATAAATAATCAATCTTTTATCATTGTGATAAAGCGATCGCAAGATCGCATATCGCAATGACATAGGAGGCATACTTTAAAGGCCCATTGGTTTGTTCCGATGCGATAAAGTTCCTTTCGCTTCGATGCGATGCGATATCGCTATCAGAGATCGGCGATATACTATGCATGTTTTAAAGCACCCCAGGTAATACACTCGATGCGATGCGATATCGCTATCGGCGATCGGCAATATACCATCCATGCTTTCTTAAAGTGCCCATACTCCCGATGCGATATGATATCGCTATCGGTGATCAGCGATATACTATGCATGTTTTAAAGCACCCCAGGTAATACACCTGATGCGATGCGATATCGCTATCGGCGATCGGGGATTTCAAAAGGTGTCAATATAAGGATTTAAGTTTTCCCCGATGCCCGATTGCGATAAAGCCAGAAGCACAAACTTCAACAAAGCCGTTAAAACAAAGGGATATTACGATTAATTCATATTAAAGGCCTTATCTGTCGAACAGTGATTTACCTGCGCTCAACCGCCAAAACATCCAAGGCACGCTTAAACAAATCATTCAGCCGATTAATGATATGATGGACATTTAAAGGATTGGCAGGTTTTAAACGGCCATTTAATGTAATAGTAAGTCCTAAAATCTTCTCATAGATTGTATCCGCGGCCACTTTAAAGTTAATCCCTCATCATGCATTGATCAATATATTTCTCTCATATTTGATTTTCACTACCAATTCTCTATGTTACGCTTATTTTCACGCCTGTGCAGAATTCTTCTAAAGCAGAAAACTCAAGCAGAATGGGGAAGAAGTCTAAGAAAACCACAGTTGCTTCCGCTGTGCCAGCCACAGGACAAGCCGTCGCTGATCCAACAAATAAAAAGAAAGGATTGATATCTGATACTACATGTTCTGGTCTCGGCAAAACTACTTGGCAAAGTATCTATAATTTGATTGAGGCCGAAGAACCTGAAGTGACAACAGTACAAGCCACTGCAGATGCGACTTGGAAATCTGATGGTACTTTAAACGACTTAGCCGACTCCTTCCTTCATCAGATAGCAGCTCGGGAACAAATTCTCCCATATACGGATGTAGTGAGGTGGGAAATTGAGGAAATCCCAATCAAAGACAGAACTTTCTGCACTAGAGATGGGAGAATCTTCGGTTCATTCAAGGCTGATGATTTAAGGCAAATGTATCATTTGCTTGAGCCAGAGAAGAAGTACAACAAGGCGTTTTTGGAGAAATTTCGAAAAGAGAACGAAATTGAATCCGAACCCATCCGGGATTGGAGACAAAATCCGGCAAAACACAAGCATGAATCTTCCGGTAAGTACTCTGTTGATTCCCTATGTTCCCCTTATTGGTATGCTGGGATAATGATGTGTAGATTGTGGGGGTTGCACAATTCCTCTAATTTCACTATAGAAATGGTTCCCTTGATGGAAGTGGTGTGTAACAGTGAAATAATGGATTGGGCAACTATACTGTCAGATAAACTAGCAACAGCTGTTCTTGATTTTAGAAATAAGACCCGCATTACTGAAAGGTTAATTCCCCCGTTATATTACAGTGCCTATATTCTAGATACCCTGTGTTTTAATTCTGAATTTCCCGTGCTCGGCTGGAGGTGGACATCACAAGACCCCATGCCTATTCACATATACCATCAGAAATTGTGGAAATCTTCTTATAAGCACCATTTATACCAAGTCTGCAATGGCTTTATGTTACCCATTCATTACTCTATTTTTGATAAACCTGCTCCCAAGATTTCCTACCAAGCCGGGATTGATTTAACATCAATAGGAAGATGGTTCGGGGAGGAAAAGTTCTCTTATATAAGAGTTTTCGATAGCCAAGCCGAACCTCATGTCCTTCCTTTGTACATACCTGATAAATTGCTGGCGAGGGAAATAGCTTATCAGATCATTGCCGAGGGAGTTACATAGACTCTCAAGAAAAATAAGAAGCAGGTCTGGCCCTCTTTTCCTCTGAGATGTGGTGTCTACATGTTGCATGACTTCAAACATGCAAATAAAGAAGCTACAAAGATAAAATCATTAAATCTAGCAACTCTCCCTAATAGGCAATTTGATCCCAACAAAGTCGCCTATAATGCACTTGAACAGGCCAAATTGGCAAAGTTTGATCATAAAGAAGATATGTTCGATGACCTGTTCTCCTCAGCTGAGTCAATAATGCAGGTTAAGTCATTAGCCATAATGAAATATCAGGATGAAGGGTTGGTTGAATTCAAAGACTTAGAGAACAGAGGTTGCAAACTCTGCCTCTAGATCTGTTAGCAACAACCCCAACAACAGCATCAAATGAGCCTGAATGGTAACATTCAAAGGAACCTCCGGTTACAACAAAAGAACAAGAGAAATCACAGGAGGAAACTCAGACTAAAGATCAGGAGAAAGTGCGGGAGGAGACCCAGACTAAAGAGCAGAAACAGAGCAACATAGAAGTAAATGTGGATACTCATATTGATCCAAAACTGCTCTAGGAATGGCAGCAATTTGGTTCTATTATCAGCAGTCTAGAATGTTCAAAGGACACCGAAACTTCGAAAGCAGCAGACACACAGGAAACCACTTCACAACAGGTTCCAAGTGGAACCAGCGGCCTACCCAGTACAAAGGAAGTAGAAATAATACCAAAGGACCCCTCAGATCAAATCATTTTGCAGGTAGAAGAGATTCCTCCCTTGGATGTCTTCTATAGCCCAAGGCATAAAGTTGTAGTAAAATGACAGAGGAAGAGAAGAAGGACTGATCAAACTTCCCTTTTCCCAGAACAGACGGTCATGGGCAATGTGGTTTGGAAGGAGGAATTTGACCCCTCTGATGACCTGACAAAACTATCACAATATGCTGGAGCCTATTTGGCAACAACAATAGACAAAGCATCAGAGGTGAGTCTTTTATTGAAAACAAAAGACCAGGAAATCTTTTTATTGCAGGCACAGCTAACAGAAGCACAGCAGGAAGCGGAGCAGGCATAACAGCAATTATTAACACAACAGCAATTAAATAATCGATTAACTCAACAATTGCAGGTAGAGAAACAAAGGACTGATCACAGTGCAATCCAGAAGCAGAAAGAGTTGTCTGAAGCCTTGGCACAACTGAGGACAACAAATGAACAAATGCTGAAAACAAAAGATGAGCAGATTGCTCAACTATCAGCACAGCTTGAGAAAACAAAGGGCGTTCCACAAATAACTGAATTCATAGTAGAGGCACTACAGATAAATACGACATTAATAGCCCAAATCAAGATTCTATGTCAACAAATCGCCCAGGCAGAACCACTATGCGAATTGACGGCATCAATAAGTGAAAAAACAGAAAAGGCTAGAGCGGAATTGGATCAAGCTGAAGAAACGATAGCTGCATTTCTTGACTGGCAAGATACCGATCATGGACAAGCAACAAATTTACCAAGAATTTTAGAGTCACATAAAGATATATTATTTACAGAATGGCAGTCCCAGTTAATGAAAACAGAGAGGGCAATTTCAAGGTGCAAATCAACTACAAGCAATTTGGTTGAATTGGTTAATAATACTCTCTACTTGTCAAACATGATTTCCCAATGCACTCCAGGAAAATTGACAGCAATGAAAACATTGGAGCAGTCATGTTATCTAGATCTAGAGGAAAAGGGGAGATTAATTGCTGGAATTAACAGTTTAACATGGGACACCTATTGGTTCTTCTTGGTAAAACCACACAGTCAAAGAGCCGCCCTCAAATGCCTTACAGATGCAATCGGGTATATTATCCCCGATATTCAGGATGCCACCTATGCCGCCCAGCTTAGCTCTCGCCTCAACAGACCGCCCGAAGTGGAGCCAATGCTTGCGATAAGTCAGCTCAGGTTTAAAGGCAAACAACCTACTTGATGATTCATGCCGCCGATTGCCAGGTTGCTGAGAAGAATATGATCAAAATCAATTGATACCAATTAAGTAGGATTTCAGTTTCATAGATAGTTAGCTTAATTAAGTATTTATAGACCCTGTCATTGTTTTGGAAAGGGTCGTAAAGTTTTGTGCTTGACTTAAAGACTGAAGTTGCACTACTGTACTTCAGCCATATTCTTTTATAAAACTGGACCAGTTATTCTAATTTTGACAAGGAAGCTTTTATGGAAATGTGCACTACTGTCTTTGTTTGAAAGTATTTCTGCGTTGGAAGAAGAATCTCAAATAGCGATTGATATTGGGAGTGACTAGCAACTCATATGGTACTATTATCTATGTCTGAATTCATTCTTTTCATATGAATGGTTATTTGATTGCCTTTGCTATTATCGAATATATGTATGTCTTTTAACAACATTTATTTATTCCCTCCACTATTGGATGTTTATGGGATGCTTTTCCTTTGATCATATATGTATCGATGATATATAAGTGTAGCAATATTGCGCTAATCCCTTTGTTTAACGATTTAAGCAAAGTAATTCTTGAATGAATAAAAGTCCATGTTTATTGAATAGAGTCATCTACATGCCTGTTTATAAACATAGATCATCAAGCGCTACACTTTAAAGTACAATAGTTCCCGGGATTAGTAGTATTTCTTTTATTTCGCTGATAAATTAAGTTATTCGCCTATCATTAGATTAGTCAATCAATCATTCATTCATCCCGTTTACTCATTGCTGGGAAACTGGTCCCATTATCCCCAGTCGGAGCCACCATTCCAAACGGAAAAGGAGCTGTATTAAGGTCCGGACCGGGTGGTTATCCCCCAATGTTGATAGAACGATTTTCGGGGCTTCAACATTTTTGGCGCTAGAAGGAGGGCCTCAACTGTGAATGGCAAGCAAACCCAAATCTGCAGGCCATTCTAAGAGTAATTCTCCCTCCGTATCACCTCGTACTTCCCAATTGCATGTTGGTTCTCCAGTATCCAAACAAGAAGAAGAGGAATAAACTACCACTGCTCAAACCCATTATACTCCAGAACAATTAAGTCTTGAATCCTCTGAAGTCCAGTCCCTTATCCACAAACTTCAGAGCTTCTTGATTTCACCACAGAAATCTGAGGTATCACAAAGCAGTGCGACTTCGCAGTTCAATTTACCTCACCCTCTCACCAGACTTCAGAGCAGAAAGCTTGGTATTGAACCCACTGAGTTCCATTTACCCAAAAGGAAAGAGGCGAAGAAATATACTGAGGGATCTGACAGTGAAGAGCTTTCATCCACATCCTCCATCTCATCTTCCCCTGTGCGAAGTCAACCATCCACTCCCCTATTACATATTGTTGTTCATCAGGGATTAGGAACTTTAACATCCCAACCTTCTCACTCCGCAACATCATTTCCTTCCCAGACATTTGGAATTTCAACAGTAATATCATCTACTACTGCTGTTATAATGGAAAATCCATGGACCAGGCCTGGTGCAGTCAACATGCCTGCACCATTACTTGCATTACCTGATGCTCCTGAAAAATGGCTACCCAAGTTTAACCCAGATGATGGAACGCAAGCTGAGGAACATATTAATAACTTCATGTTGGCAGTCAACTTGAAGGGAGTAACAGAGCAAGATGTTGTTGTTAGACTCTTCCCTTATACTTTTCAAGGATCAGCAGGATCCTGGTATTTTTCTTTACCTTCTGGTTCCATTACCAGTTGGAACACTTGCCAAGAACAGTTTCTTACTAAGTATGGAGATGATAGGTCTTTGGCTACACTAATAAACGATCTCTCCAATATTAGGATAGAGCATAGGGAACCGATTAAGGAATTTAACGCCCGATTCAATAAACTCTTGAATAAAATCCCAACGGCCTCCAAACCAAGTGAGAAAATCCGAAGCGAATGGTATATAACTGCCCTACCTGCCAATATAGTTATTTTTGTAGACAGGGCTGGGAAACCTACTTTAGCGGAAAACATGAAAGAAGCACTTGCTGTGGAGAAACGCATTAATGCTCTAGAAAAGAAAGCTGCTCTGGAAGACAGAAAAGCCAAAAAAGTTTCTTTTAAAGATGATTCAAAGAAGAAAACCCGAAAAGATCCATATGACATGGAGGGTCTGCAAAAGGTCCTTAAGACTATGTCAAACGAAATGGTTGAAATAAAAAAACAAGTAGCTGAAACCTCAGCCAAAAGACCCTTTAGAAATTATAAGAAAACTGAATCAAAACCACCAAATGTTATATCAAATGCAGATTCAGATCTTGAAGAAGGAGAAGAAGAAACATCTACACCTACTGATGAAGAAGAGGAAGTTGTTGAATGTCATGGAATGTGGAATTTCATACTGCCTAACTCCGATACAGATAATGAAGAAGAATCATTTCCTATCACTACTAGGAGTAAAAGTACCTCCGAACCTGTTCAGGCAACTTCAAAGAAAAGGAGTGCAGGTGCTGCTACAACAAAGGAAAAAGTATCTATAAAGAAGCCACCTGCAGCAGTTCCTCAGAACCAACCTTCAACCTCAAATACTCCTTCAACATCTAACACTTTGGTAGTATCTGATTCAATGGATTACAATATTGTTGATGATATGAAGAAAACTAAGGCAAACATTAAACCATGTTTGAACTTAGCAAATTAAAACATCAGCAGAAATTGCTTCTCAAAGAATTAAATGATGTTCCTACTTCACCTCTTCCCAGTGCTAAAGCGGCAAACGATGCAGGTCAACCACCTTCTGGGATGGTTGAAGCTACTGATGCAGTCCTAATAGGAGATATATCAAACTCTCATACTCCACCTTTCCTTCTAACCTATGAGATCTACAATAGAAACCTGCACAACTGCTTGATTGACTCAGGGGCATCTTCTAACATAATGCCAGCTTCAGTTTGTTCCAAACTGAACATTGAACCCCAGAAGTCTGCTATTCATATTGTACAGTTGGACAGGACTAAAGTACAGGTTTTGGGAGAGATCAATTCCGTAACCATCAAGTTATCTTCTGATCCTAGAATAGTACAAAGGATTGATATCCTAATAGCCGATATACCTGAATTTTATGGTTTAATCTTGAGTAGGGATTGGTCTAAGAAACTACATGGGTATATTTCTACTGATTGGTCACATATGTGGCTTCCCTATAAGGGTAAGCCGAATCAAATAAGGATCGATCAGGAAAAGCATATGACCCATACAGTTACTGAGTTTGAACAAGAAAACCAACCAATAGCATTTAATAACAACATTTTGGGGAATTATTCATCAGAGTCATTCTTTGGTAACTTCGCTGCCTAGCCATCCCCTTTCTCAGTAAACCATTTTACATCTCAGATTCAAAATTTTTCACAAACAGATAGGTCAAGATGTTTCAATGGTACTAAGAAAACTGCAAATAAAATTGTTAATACTTCTTTATTTTGGTCGTTATATTTTGATGGGTCCAAATCTAGTGAGGGCTCAGGAGCAGGATGTATTTTGATTAGCCCACAAGGGGAAAAACAATGTTGTCCTGTAGGTTAGAATTTGAATGCACAAATAACACAGCAGAGTATGAAGCCTTAGTCCAAGGACTATATAAAGCTATTGGCCTTAAGGTCCAATATTTGGAAGTGTTTGGAGATTCTGAAATTATTATCAAACAGGTAAGGAATACAATTCATTGTCTTTCCACCCATCTCAAACATTATCAATCGCTGATACAGGAACTCACCTCCCACTTTTTGGCATTCAATATTTCTTCTATTCCCAGGTCTCAAAATTCGGTAGCTGACCTGCTATCCAATGTTGCTTCCAAGCTCCTACCTTCGAAAACTACAACCCAGATAGATTTTCAGTAGAATTGCTTTTTAGGCCATCAATTCCTGACAATGTCACCAATTGGAGAGTATTCAACCATGATGAAGACATTTTACAGTTCTTAACTTCCGAAAAGTCCTATGATGATCAAATCATCGACGAAAATGAGCATGACCTTCAAATGAGAGGTAAACCTGAGGAAAATTGAATCCCTAAGCCTGTGATGAAGCTTGAAGATCTTTATGATATTAAAGATAGGTTTAAACCTGTGACTAATGCAAAGCTCCAAAGTTCTACCCTAAGGTTTGAGTTGATAAACCTTGGCACTGAGCAAACTCCTCAAAACATTAATTTAGGATTAGGACTTTCCTTGGAAGAAAAGAAGGCATTCATTAGACTGTTAAGGAAAAATAAACAGGTTTTTGCTTGGAAATATGATGATTTAAAGACATATGATACATCCATCATCCAGCATACCATTCCAATGCTTCCCGAACAGAAACCAATTCAGCAGAAGTTGAGGAAAATACATCCAAACTTAGAGAGTCAAATAAAATCTGAACTTAACAAACTCTTGAAATCTAAGATTATTTTTCCCGTTCGACACTCAAACTGGGTCTCCAATATGGTGCCAGTCAGAAAGAAAAATGGCGACATTAGGATTTGTATCGATTTTAGAAATTTGAACAAGGCAAGCTTAAAAGATAATTTCCCATTACCTACTATGGAGCAGATACTCCAATCAGTAGCAGGCTCTGAATTAATGTCCTTTCTAGACTGTTTCTCAGGATATAACTAAGTTTTGGTCCATCCTGATGACCAGCTCAAAACCACATTCAGAGCAAAATGGGGAACATATGCGTATCAAAAAATGCCTTTTGGACTTATTAATGCAGGAGCTACGTTCCAAAGAGCGATGGATATAGCTTTTAAAGGGTTGATTAATAGAACAGTAGTCGTCTATCTAGATGATATTACTGTATTTTCTAAGGAGAAGTCTAATCATTTGCATGATTTAAATCAAATCTTTCAACGCTGCAAAAGATATGGTATTTCTCTTAACCCTAAAAAATCTTTCTTCGCTCTTGATCAAGGAAAGCTCTTAGGCTTTATTGTGTCTAAAGATGGCATTTATATTGATCCTGACAGGATCAAAGAAATCTCTGAAATCAATTTCCCTCATAATAAAAAATCCATGCAGTCATTTTTAGGCCAAATCAATTTTGTCAAAAGATTTGTTCCAGATTTTTCTCAAATCATTTTGCCACTTCAAACTATGATTAAGAAAAATTCAGTCTTTATGTGGGGATCAACAGAAAAGGAAGCGTTTGATTTAATCAAACAATCAATAATCAATGCCCCAGCCTTAAATACTCCCAATTTTTCTAATCATTTCACACTGTATACTATCGCATCCAACTTGTCTTATGCAGCAGTACTCACACAGCTTAATGATCACAATTTGGAAGCACCCATTTCATTCTATAGTTCAAATCTTCAGGGTGCTGAATTGAATTACTCCGAAGTAGAAAAACAAGCCTTTGCTGTATATAAAGCTGTCAAACATTACAGACCCTTACTTTTAAAAACCCACACAAAAGTTATAGTTCCTTTTCCTGCAGTAAGGAAACTATTGATCCAAAGGGAACTAGGTGAAAAAAGGGCAAATTGGGTTACAGCACTTCAATAATATGACTTAGAAATTAAACCAGCAAAGATTGTTAGAGGCCAAGGTTTTTGCAGGTTATTGGCAGGAGCATCCAACATTCCAGAATCAGGTGATACAGATCGAACCGAAGAAATCAACAAGATAAGTATTACTGATTCTGAGTCACAATATGCTGACTTAATCTTTTATTTGAAAAATGGATATGCACCTCCTAACCTGTCTTACAAAAACAAAAGGGCCATTAGATTGAAAGCAAAAAATTTCACAATTATTGATGATGTGCTTTTTAGGCAAAATTATGATTCAATCTTATTAAGATGCCTAGAAAAACCTGAAGCACAAAAGGTTTTGCAGGAATTACATGATGGACCAGCAGGAGGACATTTTGGAGCTGACACAACAGCCCATAAAATCATTCATGCTGGATATTATTTGCCCACTCTGTTTAGATATGCTCATGAATATGTAAGGAAATGCCGAAATTGTCAAACTTCTAGTGGAAGACAAAGAAAATCAGCTTTTCCTTTGCAACCGGTCAACATTGAATAGCCATTTGAGCAATGGGGATTGGACATCATTGGGGAAATTACTCCGCATTCTTCCAAACAGCATAAGTATATCCTTAATGCTACTGATTATTCTACTAAGTGGGTTGAAGCAATTCCTTTGAAGACAACAAATTCTGAGGCAATTATTGAATTCATAGATCAATTCATCATTACCAGGTTTGGTGTCCCAAATTCTCTTGTTTTTGATAATGCATCTTACTTCTCAGGAAATGCTATGTTTGATTTCACTATTAAAAGAGGATTTAAATTAAAATATTCTGCTAATTACTATCCTCAAGGTAATGGTTTAGCAGAGTCTACAAATAAAAATCTGATTAAAATTATTAAGCGAACTATCGAACAGAACCATAAAACATGGCACAAATCATTAATATTCGCACTATGGGCTGATAGGATAACACAGAAGGCTTCCATAGGATCTTCTCCATTTAACCTTGTGTATGGAAACGAAGCAGTGTTACCAACAAATCTTGTCCTTCCTTCCCTAGCCTTAGTTCAGTTTATTGAGGAAAGCCCTTCTTCTTCTATTCAACTTAGACATGACCAAATTCTAAAATTAGAAGAGGAAAGGGAAAAAGCCAAGGTTATTCATGCAAAACATCAGCAAATCATCAAGTCATCCTTTGATTCAGTCTCATCAGGTTCAAAACAATTTCAAGTCGGTGATTTAGTTCTGAAATGGGACAAAGCCCATGAGGACAAGGGAAAACACACCAAGTTCCAGAAGATGTGGCTTGGGCCATTTCAGATATGTGAGAAGATAGGCCATTCGACCTTCATATTACAAGATTTATCAGGTTTGAGGGATTCTCTCCCTGTTAATGGCCTTATCTTAAAGAAATTCTTTAATTGAGGAGGTAACCCCTTCTCCTTTTTAGTTTAATAGAGTTTTGTAGTTTGTAGGACCATTAGAAAATAAAGTTGTAAGGTATCTTCCATTGACCTTTGCTGTACTTAAAAGTTGCTCAACAGAAGTAGTGATGATATTTACTTTTAAAATAATAGAAGTCTTACACAAGAGGGATAATTTCTAGGAAACTAGGTATAATTGCATTCCAAAACCACACTTCAATTTTTGTGAACCCTTCTCAAAGTTTAGAAGTATTGTAAATCATTTTATGTTTTCAGATTGGTCACAAAAAGGTTATCAATATCAAAACAGAAACTAATCCAACTTCAGCATCTTTAACTCTTACCTTGTCATCCATTTACTCTTGAGGAGAAAATTGTCCATCCCATTCACCAAAGTTTATGGTTACTCAGAGTGTAATTCTAAAATATCTGATATTAAAGATAAGAGGTCTTATTACAAGCCTGCTTACCATGTTCATAGCGAAATAGTTTAACCGAGATTACCAATATTGCATACCAAAATAGGGTAATGGCTTAGAATTATAAGACAAGGGGTCTCATCACGAGCCAGCTTGTTCGGTTAGATTACTACCAGTGAATGGCATTGTCAATAACTGGTCACCAAACCAAGACAATGGCTTTTTATCTTAGCAATAACAAAAAAGAAAGGAAATACAAAATATGAAAACATGTTTTGAATTCATTCTGTTAATCACACTCTTAAATGGATGGGACAATGGACAATAATATGGTTTAAAGGTATCCCTGTCGAAACTATGAACGTTTGCTGGAAGCAGAGGCTCTACCTATGACAAAGGAGTCAATTCTAAAAGCTGATTTGGAAAGGTTCTCTGTTTTATCATTATAAACCAATAATGGCCAATTTAAAACTTAGAATGTATCTAATCTTAAACAACAGAGGAAATTAACAAAGATAGATTCATTTTATCTAGAATGCATCTATACCTAGTTATATTAGAATTTTCCCCTTTAATGAGAACTCTATTTTGAAAAAGTTTAAGAATTTTCATACTTTTCAGAGATAACTGTTTCTTCCAGCGAATCGCCAATTGTTATGCTCTACAACAACCCCCCATTTCATATCATTATTATTCACAAAACTATCATATGAAATGGGTCCCTTTTAGTTTTGATTGGTATCAACATTGCATTATTCCAAAAGGTCAGAAAACAAAATGAAGACATTATAGAAAACCTTTTGGACAAACCAATTGTGGTCTTATAATATAAATAATCAATCTTTTATCATTGTGATAAAGCGATTGCAAGATCGCATATCGCAATGACATAGGAGGCATACTTTAAAGGCCCATTGGTTTGTTTCGATGCGATAAAGTTCCTTTCGCTCCGATGCGATGCAATATCGCTATCGGCGATCGGTGATATACTATGCATGTTTTAAAGCACCCCAAGTAATACACCCGATGCGATGCGATATCGCTATCGGTGATCGGCAATATACCATCCATGCTTTCTTAAAGTGCCCATACTCCCGATGTGATGCGATATCGCTATCGGCGATCGGCGATATACTATGCATGTTTTAAAGAACCCCAGGTAATACACCCGATGCGATGCGATATCGCTATCGGCGATCGGGGATTTCAAAAGGTGTCAATATAAGGATTTAAGTTTTCCCCGACGCCCGATTGCGATAAAGCCAGAAGTACAAACTTCAAAAAAGCTGTTAAAACAGAGGGATATTACGATTAATTCATATTAAAAGCCTTATCTGTCGAACAGTGATTTACCTGCGCTCAACCGCCAAAACATCCAAGGCACGCTTAAACAAATCATTCGGCCGATTAATGATATGATGGGCATTTAAAGGATTGGCAGGTTTTAAACGACCATTTAATGTAATAGTAAGTCCTAAAATCTTCTCATAGATTGTATCCACGGCCACTTTAAAGTTAATCCCTCATCATGCATTGATCAATATATCTCTCTCATATTCGATTTTCACTACCAATTCTCTATGTTACGCTTATTTTCACGCCTGTGCAAAATTCTTCCAAAGCAGAAAACTCAAGCAGAATGGGGAAGAAGTCTAAGAAAACCACAGTCGCTTCCGCTGTGCCAGCCACAGGACATGTCGCCGCTGATCCAACAAATAAAAAGAAAGGATTGATATCTGATACTACATGTTTTGGTCTCAGCAAAACTACTTGGCAAAGTACCTATAATTTGATTGAGGCCGAAGAACCTGAAGTGACAACAGTACAAGCCACTGCAGATGCGACTCGGAAATCTGAAGGTACTTTAAAGGACTTAGCCAACTCCTTCCTTCATCGGACAGTAGCTCGGGAACAAATTCTCCCATATACTGATGTAGTGAGGTGGGCAATTGAGGAAATCCCAATCACAGACAGAATTTTCTGCACCAGAGATGGGAGAATCTTCAGTTCATTCAAGGCTGATGATTTAAGGCAAATGTATCATTTGCCTGAGCCAGAGAAGAAGTACAATAAGGCGTTTTTGGAGAAATTCCGAAAAGAGAACGAAATTGAATCCAAACCCATCCGGGATTGGAGACAAAATCCGGCAAAACACAAGCATGAATCTTCCAGTAAGTACTCTGTTGATTTCCTATGTTCCCCTTATTGTTATGCTGGGATAATGATGTGTAGATTGTGGGGGTTGCACGATTCCTCTAATTTCACTATAGAAATGGTTCCCTTGATGGAAGCGGCGTGTAACAGTGAAATAATGGATTGGGAAACTATATTGTCAGATAAACTAGCAACAGTTGTTCTTGATTTTAGAAACAAGACCCGCATTACTGAAAGGTTAATTCCCCCGTTCTATTACAGTGCCTATATTCTAGATACCCTGTGTTTTAATTCTGAATTTCCTGTGCTCGGCTGGAGGTGGACATCACAAGACCCCATGCCTATTCACATATACCATCAGAAATTGTGGAAATCTTCTTATAAGCACCATTTATACCAAGTCTGCAATGGCTTTATGTTACCCATTCATTACTCTATTTTTGATAAACTTGCTCCCAAGATTTCCTACCAAGCCAGGATTGATTTAACATCAATAGGAATATGGTTCGGGGAGGAAAAGTTCTCTTATATAAGATTTTTCGGTAGCCAAGCCGAACCTCATGTCCTTCCTTTGTACATACTTGATAAATTGCTGGCGAGGGAAATAGCTTATCATATCATTGCCGAGGGAGTTACACAGACTCTCAAGAAAAATAAGAAGCAGGTCTGGCCCTCTTTTCCTCTGAGATGTGGTGTCTACACGTTGCATGACTTCAAACATGCAGAGAAAGAAGCTACAAAGATAAAATCATTAACTCTAGCAACTCTCCCTAATAGGCAATTTGATCCCAACAAAGTCGCCTATAATGCACTTGAACAGGCCAAATTGGCAAAGTTTGATCATAAAGAAGATATGTTCGATGACCTGTTCTCCTCAGCCGAGTCAATAATGCAGGTTAAGTCATTAGCCAGAATGAAATATCAGGATGAAGGGTTGGTTGAATTCAACAGACTTAGAGAACAGAGGTTGCAAACTCTGCCTCTAGATCTGTTAGCAACAACCCCAACAACAACATCAAGCGAGCCTGAACGGAAACATTCAAAGGAACCTCCGGTTACAACAAAAGAACAAGAGAAACCACAGGAGGAAACTTAGACTAAAGAGCAGGAGAAAGTGCGGGAGGAGACCCAGACTAAAGAGCAAAAATAGAGCAACATAGAAGTAAATGTGGATACTCATATTGATCCAAAACTGCTCCAGGAATGGCAGCAATTTGATTCTATTATCAGCAGTCTGGAATGTTCAAAGGACACCGAAACATCGAAAGCAGCAGACACACAGGAAAACACTTCACAACAGGTTCCAAGTGGAACCAGCGGCCTACCCAGTACAAAGGAAGTAGAAATAATACCAAAGGACCCCTCCGATCATATCATTTTGCAGGTAGAAGAGATTCCTCCCTTGGATGTCTTCTATAGCCCAAGGCATAAAGCTGTAGTAAAATGACAGAGGAAGAGAAGAAGGACTGATCAACCTTCCCTTTTCCCAGAACAGACGGTCACGGGCAATGTGGTTTGGAAGGAGGAATTTGACCCCTCCGATGACCTGACAAAACTATCACAATATGCTGGAGCCTATTCGGCAACAACAATAGACAAAGCATCAGAGTGAGTCTTTTATTGAAAACAAAGACCAGGAAATCTTTTTATTGCAGGCACAGCTAACAGAAGCACAACAGAAAGTGGAGTAGGCAGAACAACAATTATTGACACAACAACAAGTAAATAATCAATTAACTCAACAATTGCAGGCAGAGAAACAAAGGATTGATCACAGTGCAATCTAGAAGCAGAAAGAGTTGTCTGAAGCCTTGGCACAACTGAGGACAGCAAATGAACAAATGCTGAAAACAAAAGATGAGCAGATTGCTCAACTATCAGCACAGCTTGAGAAGACAAAGGGTGTTCCACAAATAACTGAATTCAGAGTAGAGGCACTATAGATAAATACAGCATTAATAGCCCAAATCAAGCTTCTATGTCAACAAATCGCCCAGGCAGAACCACTATGCGAATTGACGGCATCAATAAGTGAAAAAACAGAAAAGGCTAGAGTGGAATTGGATCAAGCTGAAGAAACGATGGCTGCATTTCTTGACTGGCAAGATACTGATCGGGGACAAGCGGCAAATTTACCGAGAATTTTAGAGTCACATAAAGATATATTATTTACAGAATGGCAGTCCCAGTTAATGAAAACAGAGAGGGCAATTTCAAGGTGCAAATCAACTACAAGCAATTTGGTTGAATTGGTTAATAATACTCTCTACTTGTCAAACATGATTTCCCAATGCACTCCAGGAAAATTGACAGCGATGAAAACATTGGAGCAGTCATGTTATCCATATCTAGAGGAAAAGGGGAGATTAATTTCTAGAATTAACAGTTTAACATGGGACACCTATTGGTTCTTCTTGGTGAAACCACATAGTCAAAGAGCTGCCCTCGAATGCCTTATAGATGCAATCGGGTAAATTATCCCCGATATTCAGGATGCCACCTATGCCGCCCAGCTTAGCTCTCGCCTCAACAGATCACCCGAAGTGGAGCCAATGCTTGCGATAAGTCAGCTCAGGTTTAAAGGCAAATAGCCTACTTGATGATTCATGTCGCTGACTGCCAGGTTGCTGAGAAGAATATGATCAAAATCAATTGATACCAATTAAGTAGGATTTCAGTTTCATAGATAGTTAGCTTAATTAAGTATTTATAGACCCTGTCATTGTTTTGGAAAGGGTCGTAAAGTTTCGTACTTGACTTAAAGACTGAAGTTGCACTACTGTACTTAAGCCATATTCTTTTATAAAACTGGACCAGTTATTCTAATTTTGACAAGGAAGCTTTTATGCAAATGTGCACTACTGTCTTTGTTTGAAAGTATTTCTGCGTTGAAAGAAGAATCTCAAATAGCGATAGATATTGGGAGTGACTAGCAGCTCATATGGTACTATTATCTATGTCTGAATTCATTCTTTTCATATGAATGGTTATTTGATTGCCTTTGCTATTATCGAATATATGTATGTGTTTTAACAACATTTCTTTATTCCCTCCACTATTGGATGTTTATGGGATGCTTTTCGTTTGATCATATATGTATCGATGATATATAAGTGTAGCAATATTGCGCTAATCCCTTTGTTTAACGATTTAAGCAAAATAATTCTTGAATGAATAAAAGTCCATGTTTATTGAATAGAGTCATCTACATGCCTGTTTATAAACATAGATCATCAAGCGCTACACTTTAAAGTACAATAGTTCCCGAGATTAGTAGTAGTTCTTTTATTTCGCTAATAAATTAAGTTATTTGTCTATCATTAGATTAGTCAATCAATCATTCATTCATCCCGTTTACTCATTGTTGGGAAACTGGTCCCATTATCCCCAGTTGGAGCCACCATTCCAAACGGAAAAGGAGCTGTATTAAGGTCTGGACTGGGTGGTTATCCCCCAATGTTGATACAACGATTTTCGGGGCTTCAACAGGTTCTTTCAAAGCCAAAGATTTACAACAAATGTACAAGCTACCCAATGCCGAGGACATCTACGACAAACAATTTCTTGCAAACTTTTTAAAGGAAAATGAAGACCCATTTCAAATGATACAGGAATGGAGGAGAAGAGGCAATAAATTCAAACAGGATAAAGCGAGTATGTACCCCATTGCTTCTTTGGCCAATCCTTATAATTTTGCAGCCTCTATGCTATGTATATTGTATGGTCTCCCTGATAATTCTAAGTTCTCGATCAATTGGGTTCCTTTAATTGAGGCTTGTGTTAATTCTCACATTATGAATTGGGCAACCATTCTGTCTGAGAATTTGGCCAAAGCAATTACTGAATATCGCCAAACCAGGGTTGCCTCCTCTAGAGCAGTTCCCCAATTCTTCAGGTCTACATATGTCTTCGATGAAATTTGTTTCTGCACTCGTTTTCCAACCATGGGTTGGAAATTGAATACCAATGATCCTACTCCTATCTTCCTAAGTTATAAGAAAATGTGGGAACAAGATTATATTCCACATTTTTACGAATTATTCTAGGGAGTTGTTCCTCCCTTACATCAGTTAGTTTTTAACAGAAGATGTCTGAGATTCACAAAAGAAGGTATCATAGACCTCCAAGCAATCAGAAGGTATTTTCTTGAAGAGTCCTTCTCTTATATCAGGATATTTGGTAGCCAATATTTCCCACATGTCCTCCCTATGTATGTGTCAGATAAACTATTGGCAAGATAATTAGCATACCAAATAGTAGGAAATGGCCTCACAAAAACATTGAAGGAAATGAAGAAATCCTTATGGCCAAATTTTCCCCTTTAGTGTGGGTTATTTACCCCTCTTAATTATGGTCATGCATATAAAGAGTATCAGAATATGCAGTTATTAAATCTCCTCCTTCTACCAACAAGGCCTTTTGATCTAGAACAAATAGCAAACAAATTCACCCTTTCAGTTAATATCAGACCTGTAACTCATACAGTTGATGAATTTGAAGATTTACTAGAATTACCCAAGGACTTTGAGCAGATTCTAAATGCAACCAAGACAAAGTTTGACCTAGAGAAATTAAGAAGATTCCAAGAGTTTAGAGGACAGAGGTTAGAATAACTCCCACAAGAATTTTGGATTACTGATCATAGAATTGAAACCAAGTCTCAAAAGCAGAATAAGCCAGGCACGTCATGAGAGCAGGAAGCAGAAACAGATGAATTAGAAAAGTTGTGGGATGCATTCAATGAAAAAATACAGGATACCCCTAAGGTATCATCAACACAAGAAACCACAGGATTTCAGACCCTGCCAGGGCAAATAGTAATAGTGACCACTGAAGGTCAAAAAATGAGTTTCCAAGATATAGAGGTAATCCTTGCAGATCCAACTACTGAAATTGTCTTGAATGTAACAGATATCCCTCCTCTAGATGTCTTTTACAACCCTCTTCATAAAGCTGTTGTAAAAAGACAGAGAAAGAAGAGGAGAACAAAAACTCCTTTAGAACATGAATTTATGGATGTACTATGGAAGGACACACAAATAAATCTGACTGAACATTTGACTCGACTATCTCAATTTTCCAGAGCTTATGCTACAACAGCAATCGACAAAGAAACTGAAGTCTCTATTTTGATCAAAGAAAAGGATGACCAGATCACACTATTACTGCGGTAGTTAGATGAAGAAATATTCGGCATGAACCGTCAAGCAGAGGAGCAGCTGCATAAATTACAACAGGATATGGAAGTACTAAAAGTAAGTCATGAAAATGACTTATCTGCTAAAAAAAATAGATCCAGGAGCTAAACAATGACCTAGCAAAGTATAACGATATTCCTACTGTAGAGGAATTCATTAAAGAGGCTTTGACACTGAATAGTTTACTGATAAAGAAAAAGAAACTCTTCCTCCAACATATATCAAATATCATTGCACCTCTGAATACTAGTGAACAATTAACAAACATCATTATTGATCAAAGAATTGAGATCAATGAGCTCAATTCTAAGATCTCTTATTATATTGAGTGGTAGGATTCAGATGAAGGGAAAAGGTCAAGTCTCCTGAAGATCAATGAAAGACATAAGGATATTCTATTCACTGATTTGGACTCACAGGTGAAACATGCTGAACTAGCAATAGCCAGAGCATCAGGTATTTCAAAAAGAATTGTCAAAACAATAAATCGCATGTTGCACACATCCAACCTCATAAAGGAGAGTGACCCAAAAACACTTCCTGGTCTTAAAGAATTAGACGAGAATTGGGAGAATAAGAGTCAGCTATAGAAGGAAACAATTTAGGGGCTATAAAAATCGACTAGGAAGCAGTATGGCAACTTTTGGTCAAACCACACAGTCAGATCATGACCTTGAATTGCTCCTTGGATTCAATACAGAGAATGTTGCAACCTTTACATGATGTTATATTTGTAGGGCAGTTGAGAACACAATTCGGGATGCCACCACAAGTCAGGCCAATTTTTGACATTTGTGAGTTGAGAGTCAAACTTGGCAGCGGTGATTAATCAATGAACACTTGAGTCATTTTTTGAGCAATTTTATTTTTGGAAAGTTGGATACTAGGAACAAGGAAGGTTGTTTGAAACCCCCTCATATATATTTTGTATAAGTTATTTTTATATAATTTAGAATAGTATTTAAACCTTTCTCATGCATTTAGATAAGGGTCCAAACTTTTATTAAGAACATTTACCAAGAATGCGCTATCGTAAATTTGTAGATGCCTTGATGGAATCATGGAACATGGTCTTTTCAATCAAATATCTTTTTGTTGATCACTGTTGATGCACTATTGTATTCTTTGGGATACTTATTGGTAGAAGATTGATTATGGCATATTATCACTAGTCAAATGAGCAGAACGGTACACATCTGGTACTATTATCAGGTTTGCTAAATCTTTGTTCTAGTATTAGTGATAAGTTTATCTTTCATGAATTATATATGAAATCTTTCATCTCTGTTTAAAGTATAAGCTACACTATTGTATGATATCAGAATAGAGAATGGTTTATTTTACATGTGATCATTAGAATATGCCATATGTTTTTAACAATTATTTTGATTAACTATTTTCTCAAAGGAATTATCTTACAATATATTAACTCTATATAATATGCGATTGATATATATCATCATAGATTACATAGACATATTTTTATATCAAATAAAATCAGCAATGCCCTGGGTTAGATTAAAATAGATTTAAGTCAAAGTTTTGCATCTTAGAATAAAGTTGTGTTAATTTCTAGTTAGCCTTTTGCAAATCATCAGAAAAAATCCCACAAATCATATAAACCCAAAACATTGGGAAACTGGTCCCATCATATCCAGTCGGAGCCACTATCCCAAATGGAAAAGGAGCTGCTCTAAGGTCTAGACCGGGTGGTTATCCCCCTTGTTGTTGCCACAGATTTCTGAGGCCTCAACAGAAACCTCATTGAAATATCAAGTGATACTTATGGAAAAAGGAAGAAGTCATCTAGGACAAGGATGATCATACATCTGTCAAAAGGTAACATCTACAGGATAGGATATGCAAGATCATCAAGATTCCTTGATGGAATATTCATTGTAGGGTTCACCGATCACCGATGATGGTATGATGACATAACTGTGAAGCAGATTAAGGGAATGAAGTTCCTTCATTCAAAGGAAGTTGTTGCAGGAAGTCTATATGATCCGAAGCAAAGTTAAGGTATGTATGCTTACATATGATATTATGGAAGTCATGTCATATGGTTGCAGGCAACATGGATCACTACTCTATCTTGAGAAGCATGATCAAAGAAAGGATCTCCTCCCTCAAAGGGATGTAGGAATGCATGGGTCACATTTTTACTCGATGAAATCAACATAATATGTCCTCATATGGAGTATGAGGTGGTTAACTAAAATTGAGGAACTCTGGTGGGAAGCTCCTGGGAATGAAATGTGTCAGGAAAGGAAGGAAGAGATTCTAGACTATGCAACCATGAAGAAGGCAATCAACATTTGAAAGACCAATAATATTTGACTATGATATCTCCTAGAAAGATATGCAGGCTCTGATGGAAGTCTATAAAATATGGAGGTCATTGACAATACATGTATTTAGGAGATGTGTAAACATGTATGCAGGATTTTGATGCCTATAGGAAGATTTCATGATGAAATACCATCAAAAATTTAATTATGATTTAATTTTTCATTTCTTATTTTTGAACAAGTATCTAGATGGGCTTATGCAGATCTTCCAAAGGAAGAACTGTGGATGTCTTCACAAGAACCATGAAGAAGGATGTAATATCCTTTCGAACAAGTTAATATGAAAATGGAAGAATGAAATGAATCAAGTCCAAATGTAGACTAATGGATTGATTTCTAACTCATGGATTAAAGTGATGGATGGCTTCTTCTTATTAAGAAATCCCAAAAGATGAAAAAATTTGTGACAAAGAAATTCATGATATCGAAGGAAGGAGTTCTTCAAGAAGTTGGTCGTCTCATCATCTCCACCTGAGGAGTTGTTGTAGGTCCCTAATTAAGAGGGAGACCGGAAACAAGTTTCTTACATGGAATAAACTTGGAAATTCCTAAGCTAAGAGGGAGCTTAGGTACATTCCTTTATTTGAATAGGTATGTCCTCCCTAATTGAGAGGGAGAGATAGACACATCATTTTGGTCTTCACTTGGGAAGACAAAATGGATGATTGGGTAATCATTTGGCATATGATAATCTTTGAGGATGATATATGTCATCCAAGATAATATTAGTCATAGAGGACCAATATTGTTTGAGGACTAGGAATCCAAGATAATAATAGTCCTGATGGAACACACCCTGAGAACCTAGGTGGGGTATGTTCCAGGAGAGACAATGATGAGAGTGTCTATAAATCATTGGACTTGCCAGCATTGAGCTCATATCTTGTGGAGAGATAGAGTTGTTAGTCAAGGCCTTGTTATGTGACAATGTTGGTTGATATGATGCTATAGAAATCAGTTACCAATCCAATTCTTCTTATGAGAAATGCTTTAAATTGAGAATGACCAAGTACCATTATGAATACCTCCCTAGTTAAGAGCAATTGTTGAAAAGTGTAACTAGGTTTGGTCTTTATAATGATATGTAATTGTGATTTTATGTAATATATGTAAATAGGAAAAATAAAATTATTATAATGCTTGCATCATGGGTTTCATGAGCAAGAGATTTTATTTTTTAGTTAAGGCTCCCATTGATATCCCTTATGGATATTTTCATCTAGTCATAAAAGTCTAAAGAGTCAATATGATGTAATGAAGGAATGTTACACATTGTAAAGAGACAAAAAAAATTTGCAAGTCACCCTCCAAGACCATGTCACTAGCCCTCACTTAAATCGGCCTACAAAAAAAGGTTAATTCTAGAAAGGTGAAGTCAGCCTACTCCAAGGGATCATGTCCGCCTAACTTTCTTGAACCAACCACTATAAATAGTAGTGCTTGACCTCATTTGGTGGGCATAAAATTTGGTGAAGCAAGTCTCTATCTCAAGTTCACAAATCATCTTGGAATAGTCCTTAAAGCCAGTGAGGGAAGGAGGAAGGATAGTGAAGGAGAGAGTCATTGTTGAGGATTGTTTTCGGGCTAGTATACCTTCATAGGTGTCAAGGTTGCAAGTCCAAAGTTGGAAAGGAAGGATTGAAGATTACAGTCACCTAGAATTGATATTGTTTTGGTGGAAGTCTTCACTTAAGGAAGTTGAGTTAGACGGAGAAGAGTCTCTCTCAAGGAGACTATTTGAGGAGCCAAATCAGATCTATGGTTTTTGTTGTTAAGATAAAGGGTTGTAGACCTACGAGAAGAGGCTGAGAATCTGAAGGAAGTGGAGAAGAGAAAGAGGAAGAATAACGTTGATCTAGGGGAGAAGAGGAGGCTTGTGACTTGGTCTTGGAAGGGCTCTATTGTAAAGGGTCTTTGGCATGGTATTGGTATTCTTCAATTGAAGGTTCTATAAGAAGATTTTTTTTTTTGGGTTTTCCTCTCAAAGAGTTAGAGTTTTTGGCCCTGGCTGCCATCTTATACACTTTGTCTCTTTTCATTTTATTGTTCATGTTTTGGTAATTGTATTAATTAAAAGAACAAAGTAATAACATAATAAGAGAATATCATAATAAAGAAGTAAAAAGACACTCACAAGAAATTATCATAATAGAGAAATCACCTATCTATTGAGGCCCTAGATTTCTCAACATGGTTTGAGAGTTATGGTGACAAAGTCAAGAAAAGGGAATCTAATAAAAGAGACATTCAAGGATATAGTTTCAAGAAAGGCATCAAATCAAGTCGAAGGATATCAAAGTGAAGTTGAGATCTACATCAAAGTATCAAACCCTAGATCAAAGAATAAGTCTTCATCAACAAAACGTTTTGATCCTCTAGTCATCATCAACAAAACGTTTTGATCCTCTAGTCATCATCAAAAGACCACAAAGACCCTCATAAAGTTGAAGAGATATACAAAGCAAGTATAGACATCTAAGAGAAGCACCTCAAGGAAAAATATCACATCATCTTGGATAAAGTCAAAACATTTATGGATCTGCAATCATTCACCATCAAAGAAGTCAAAGTATCTTGAGGGCTAGTTATCTAAATAAGGCTAAATGCATTGTCGTCATCTTCAAAAGGCTATAAGGCAAGTTCCCTCTCATTGAAGCAAGGACCCCTTGCTTATCCTTAAAATAAGACCATTTGAGGAAGAATCAAGACATCCTCATCAATCACCATCAACAAAGGGAGCTAGGTAAAAATAAGTTGTCATCATAAAAGGGGCAATATCCTTTTATTGAAGAATCAATTTCATTTGGAAGATCATCCAAAAGGGAACTAATACATTTTCATCAACCACCATCAAAGGGATCAAGTTGAATATTTTATCTTCACTTTTCAATTAAGTGTCCTTTATTCTATAATCTAATCTAGTAAAATGACTTTGTTTTGCAAGGAGATCTATAAGTTAGTTGGGTCATCGAATTTCCTTGAATGGAAAAGGAGGATAGACATAGTCCTCAAATAAAGTGAAGTCATTGATCATATCAATGGAAAAGTCTCCAAACCATCCGAAGGTCAAGAATTATCTTAATATATTGAAAGGGATCAAAGGGCTCAAGGGATTCTTATGAAATAAGTCAAAGGTCCCCTCATTCCCTATATAGCAGGATTGGAGACATCAAAGAGATATATGATAAGCTGGTAGAAATATTCTCTGAAGATGCAATAAGAAAGCTCATATCACTTAGATATGACATACACAAATTGAAGGCATCAAAGGAGGAAGGGATATCTTCATAATATCTCAACTGCAAGGTTTGGGAGAGATGATTTCGAATAAGCAAATGATCTACTGTGTTCCAAATAAATTAACTGATGAACAAGGTAACAAATGGCTATGAGGATAAGAAATCTATTCCTTCAACAACCTATGGTTTCTATGCAAGATAGAAGAAAACAGGTTCGGGAAAAAGGTGTTCAAACATTTGCCGGAAGGAAGGGGATGTTTGGAAAATTTGGTCCTCATAAAGGAAAGAATAACATAGCTAAGATTCAATGCTATAAGCATTACAGGAAATATTTTCCTGAGGGAAATAACAAGAAAGATAGAGAATAATTCCATTTCACCAAAGAAGTGGAGGAAGTTGAAAAGACGGAAGTCTAAGGAAGAGAAAAAGCATTAGAAGTAAGAGCTCGTGACATCGCCATATATAACATGAAGTATGTCTAGAACAAAATCTATGGCAACTAACTATGTAGGTTATAGCTCTTGGAAACCTCATTGAAAGCTCAAGTGATATTTATGGAAAAAGGAAGAAGTCATCTAGGACAAGGCTCATCATACATCTGTCAAAAGGTAACATCTATAGGATAGGATATGGAAGATCCTCAAGATTCTCTAATGGAATATTCATTATGGTTTACCGATCATGAGGGGAAGTAAGTGTTTCATCAAGAATTCCAAACTTATGAAATTCATGGGATGATGATATGATGGCATAACAGTGAAGAAAATCAAGGGAATGAAGTTCCTTCATTCAAAGTAAGTTGTTGCAGGAAGTCTAGATGACCCAAAGGAAAGAAGAGGTATGTATGCTTACATTTGATATTATGGAAGTCATGTCATATGGTTGCAGGAAACATGGATCACTACTCTATCTTGAGAAGAATGATCAAATAAAGGATCTCCTACCTTAAAGGTATGTAGGAATGCATGGGTCACATACTTATTAGATGAGATCAACATAATATGTCCTCATATGGAGTATGAGGTGGATGACTACAATTGAGGAACTCTAACTGGAAGCTCTTGGGAATGAAATGTGTGAGGAAAAGAAGGAAGAGATCATGTACTATGCAACCATGAACAAGGAAATCAACATTCAAAAGAAAAAGAAGATTTGACTATGATATCTCCCAAAAATATATGAAGACTCTGATGGAAGTCTGGAAAAGACGGAGACCCTTGAAAATACATGTCTTTATGAGATGTGTCAACATGTATGCAGGATGTTAATTCCTACAGGAATATGTCATCCATCACAAATTTAATTGTGATTTAAGTGTTCATTTCTTATTTTGAACAAGTATCTGGATGGGCTGATGTAGATATGCTAAAGGAAGAACGGTGGATGTCTTCTTGAGAACCATGAAGAAGGATGTAAGATACTTCCGAAGAAGTTAATATGAAAAAGGAAGAATGAGATGAAGCAAGGCCAGATGTAGATTGATGGATCAATTTATGACTCATGGATGAAAGTTATGGATGGTTTGTTCCCTATTAAGAAGTCCCAAAATATGAAAAACTTTGTGACAATGAAATTCATGAAATCGAAGGAAGGATTTCTTCAAGTAGTTGGTTGTCCCATCATATCCACCTGAGGATTCTTTATAGGTCCCTAATTAAGATGGATACTAGAAACATGTTTCTTAATTATAAGAAACTTTGAAATTCCTAAACCAAGAGGGAGCTTAGGTACATTCCTTCTGTAGGAATGAGTACATTCCTTATTGGAATAGATATTTCCTCCCTAATTGAGAGGGAGAGATAGACACATCATTCAAGTCTTCACTTGGGAAGATAGAATGGAGGATTGGGTAATCATTTGGCATTTGATACTCTTTGAGGATGTGATATGACATCCAAGATAAGAGTAGTCGTAGAGGACTGATATTATTTGAGGACTAGGAACCTAAGATAATAATAGTCCTGATGGAACATACCCTAAGAACACGAGTGTGGTATGTTCTAGGAGAGACAATGATGAGAGTGTCTATAAATCATTGGTATCGCTAGCATTGAGCTCATATCTTGTGGATAGATATATTTTTTAGTCAAGGCCTTGATATGTGACAATGTTGGTTGATATGATGCTATACAAATTGGTTACCAATCCAATTCTTCTTATGAGAAATTCTTTAGATTGAGAATGACCAAGTACCATTATGAATACCTCCCTAGTTAAGAGGGAGTGTTGAAAAGTGTAACTAGATTTGGTCTTTATAATGACATGTAATTGTGATTTTATGTAATATATGTACAGAAGAAAAATAAAATTATTGTAATGCTTGCATCATGGGTTTCATGAGAAAGATATTTTCTTTTTTAGTTAAGGCTCCCATTGAGATCCCTTAGGGATATTTTCATATAGTCATAAAATTCTTAAATAGTCATTACAATGTAATGAAGGCATGTTACACATTGTAAAGAGACAAACTTTTTTTGTAAGTCACCCTCCAAGACCTTGTCACTAGCCCTCACTCAAGTCGGCCTACAACAAAAGGTTAATTCTAGAAAGGTGAAGTTTGCCTACTCCAAGGGATCATGTCAGCCTAACAGTGATGAACCAACCACTATAAATAGCAGTGCTCAACCTCATTTGGAGGACACAAAATTCGGTGAAGCAAGTCTTTATCTCAAGTGCGCAAATCATCTTGGAAGAAGCCTTAAATCTAGAGAAGGAAGGAGGAAGGATAGCAAAGGAGAGATTCATTGTTGAGGATTGTTTTCAAGCTAGTATACCCTCACACATGTGATGGCTGTAGGTCTGAAGTTGGTAAGGAAGGATCAAAGATTAGAGTCTCCTATAATTGATCTTATTTGGGTGGAATTCTTCGCTTAAGGAAGATGAGTTAGAGAGAGAAGAGTCTCTCTCAAGGAGGAGACTATTTGAGGAGCCAAATCAGATCTACGGTTTCTATTATCAAGATAAAGGGTTATTGAACTACAAGAAGAGGCTGAGAATATGAAGGAAGCCGAGAAGAGAAAGAGGAAGAGAAACATTGATCTAGGGGAGAAGAGGAGGCTTGTGATTTGGTCTTGGAAGGGCTCTATTGTCAAGGGTCTTTTTCATTGTCTTGGTATTCGTCAATTGAAGGTTCTATAAGAAGAATTTTGTTTGGGTTTTCCTCTCAAAGAGTAATAGGTTTTTGCACTTGATGACAGCCTATACACTGTGTCTCTTGTCTTTTTATTGTTCATGAGTTGGTAATTGTATTGATGAAAATAACACAACAATAACACAAGAAGAGAATATCGTAACAAAGAAGTAAAAGACACTCACAATTAATTATTATAATAGATAAATCACCTATCTATTGATGCCCTAGATTTCTCAACAAAAACTCCATTCAAGAAAGTTGTATTCACATCTATCTGATGTGTTTTCCATCCTTTCTATATTGTCAAAGATAATATGGTCTAGATGGTCCCCCCATTTTGTTGTGGGAGTGAAGGTTTTCTTGTAGTCAATACCTTCTTTTTGTGTAAATAAATTTTCCAAAAGCCTTGCTTTGTTCTTTTCAAGTGAGTTGTATACTTTATACTTGTTATTGAATACCCACTTGCAGCCAATTGGTTTGGTTCCATATGGAGGGTGCACCAACTTCCAAGTTTCATTTTTCATGAGTGCATCATATTCCTTTTGCATGGTGTTGTTGGGAAAAGTATCTATTCACAACGCTCCTATCCCACTCTAAGGTACGACAGTGCCTTAGCAACAAACAAGGAAAACTACTTGAGTATTCTTCTTTATCAAATGTAAACAGAGAGGAAGGATGAACTAACCTGTGTCTTGCGCTAGTTTGTTGATCCAATCGCTCTCCTCTTCGTCAGCTTCCAGCTATCTGCTCCCTTACTGGCCTAGTTTCACCAAGTTCCTGCAAGATCATAGAAGAGAGAAACTACACAAAGACATAGATTTACATTCATAAAAAGCTTAGGATTAGATTAAGCTAAACATGCAAATATAACAAAACATCACTGATACACAAGCATGTAGGAGAAACTCAAATAGTTTTATTGATGCAATAAGAAGATCCAGGAGGAGATACAACCAAGTGAGTCCCGATCCAACATCTACCTCCCAGCAAAGGAATCCCTTCCTCACCTCCAACAAAGCATAAATCACCCAATGCACTAATCTCAATCTCAAACCAACAACAATTCTCTACAAAGTACAAAATTCTAGCCTCTGGATCTCCGGGATGAGGGATCCATATATAGATGTAAGCAGAGAGGATGAGTCAGCTTATGTTTTGACTTGTGGCTTCTCTTTGTCAGTTCTTGCTTCCACTTGGAGACTGAGAGCCTCTTACTCATCACTGGTCGAATTCAGTGAGGCAAGTGTCATTGGAGAAGATTCTGGAAGCTTCCATTGTCTCTCCACCTCGTTGAATGACTCTGCCACTTGTCATTTCCCGCTCAACGCACCTGGGTAGTGCATTCAAGTGCGTTGCAACGCACCTAGCCAGTGTATTTGGGTGCTTTGCAACGCAGGCAGCTAGTGGAGCATCTGAATTGATCCTGATTTGACTAGTTCTGAGTAGTTTTTGGTGGAGAACTTCTGGGAGGAGCTGTCATTGGTTGACCTTGTTTCTTTAGGAGTCGGAACAACATATTTAGGGACTTAGGATCCCTTGGTTTATGGACATTTCATGCTTAGAGCTGTAAGGCACAAAAATGTCTATAACAGTTGCCCCCTAAAGTATGAGGCCGTTTATCGGGTGAAATGCTTTATTAGGAGGATCCGAAGTTCTTTCAATGCTGGGAGGAGACCTGTAATAAGATACAATACAATACATTATTTTCATAATTTTTTCATGATCTAGCTGAGGCGGGCTTCCCATGCTCAGCTTTAAATTCATTTTTATGTACATAGGACGGACAATCGTCTGATGGTAGACTGATGATTCTGATGAAGTCATCATCCTTTTGGTAGGATGATTATCTGTGTTGTAATGTTGTACATGTCAATGTCTTTATTTTTCGTGAATATATATCGCAGCCCGGATGGATGAAACTAGATCCGGGGTCTTCAATCTCGTCCGATCTTCACTCGAAGTACAAGTCGATCCATGTGAAAAATGTTTTGATGTCGAACATGGAAAGACATCGCTTGATTACCAGTCGATGATGTAAATTGTTAACAAGCGCGAGAGGAATCACCGATAAGGATGATGACCCTCAAGGTACTGCAGTACAATTCACGTGGTGTGAATAAAGTACTTGGTGTCGAACACCACGCAAAATATTTCGGTCGAAGGTCATTGATGTATACCTGTCGCCAGAAGTGAGAAACTTGCCATTGAGGCATGCAAGCTTCAAAGTACTGAATGGGGTGTTCCTAGATCAACTTCTTGGATAATGAGCTGATGTCGACAAGAAGCGATCCGTCAAAGGAGGGCCTTGATGAATCCCACATCAATGACACGGAACGAAGCAAATGATTTTTATGGAGGTGAAAGCAATCTGATGATATATGGTTCAGGGTGGCGGTCATGAAAGAATGAAGTATAATGTATGGCAGTGGATGGGACACGGTTGACTTCTCTGGATGACTTCTCTTGAACATGTCGGCGACACTTATGTGATGGATCGGTAGCATTTACCCCAAATGTGGATGGTATGGCGAGACCATGGTGATGTGACCGGTGAATGAAACAACCCAACCCGACTCAAGCACGGAGTGGAAGTGTCATGTTCAAGAGCGACTTGCTACCAATAAATATTCTTTGAGTTTCTTCCCAATTTTTTCCCAGTCATTGCTGACCAGTACCTCTTTATTTTTGTCAATCTTGAGGAGGATAACATATGCTTGTTCTATAATTTTCCCTTCGGGCAAACCCATCGCTATGTTTTAACGAGCCTAGCGATAGTGAAACTCGTTCTCGTCTAAAGACAAGTTTGTCGCTATTAATGTTTTTAACAAGTCTAACGACAAAGATAACTCGGTCCTTTTAATTTTTAGAGAGTCTGAAAAGGTATGTAAAGTTAACTCCGAAATTCCTTTTTCGTCATCTAATCCCTTAAGTCCGAAAAAGTATAAAACAATACAGAAGGGATGAATTTTCGATAGTTTTAACGAGCCGAACAAAACAAGCGCTCGATCTTTTTGTGCAATAATCCCTCAAGTCCAAAAAGATTAAAATCTAGAGGAGGGATAGCTCATTCGGTCGCTTTAACGAGATGGAAGGCCAAAACTCGGCAATCTTTTCATATTTTACGAGTCAGATGAAAAGAGCTTAAAGAAGACTCGTCTTTTGAGGAACAAGTGATAAAATGGGTAGCAGCTGATTCCAGGTAAGGGTTAGAATTTTCCAAGCACGGCAGTGTCACAAGGATGGCTAGTGAAATCACTCTTCGCAGCTGTTCCTCAAAATGGGTAAACAATCAAATGGAGGTGAATGATTGGCCAATGGAAAAGTGGAGGTGACGGTGCAAACACGACCAAGGCTTTAATGGCTGATAATGTTACATTCACGGTGGTTATTTACCAGAGGATAGTTCATTTTTTAACGAGCTTGAACACGGGTTGAAACACTTGCTCGGTCTTATGTTTATTTTTTAACGAGCATGAACTATGTGCTAAAACTGCTCGATAACATGGTCTTGTTTTGATTTTTTACCATACATAGCTTCGTATTTTCAAAGATAGTACTGTACTTTCAATTGCTACATCAAACTAGTTAGAAATGAACAATATTTGCTTGGAAATGAGATTAAAACGCTAATATTTTACTTTGAACTACGTAAAAAGAAATTAAAAAGTGTCTTTACCTCTCATTTTACCATTTCATTTGGACTTGGTTTGTTGGTTTGGAGGTGCCTTTTCCCCCTTGATTTTCATCAGCTGATTTCGGGAGATTCTGTGGACGATTCTCGGCGCCGTCTGGACTAGGTAGGAGCTAAACCTGAGCTCTTTCATTTCATGGTTTCCTTTCCGCATTCTGTGCTTCATTATCTGCTTTTCTGAGCCCCTGGGGTTTGATGGGTGCGTTCTGCCATCAACACACCCTGGGCATATCGAAACCTGCGCTGAATGTGGGTCATCATGAAGGTAACTTGACATTCAACGCACCCATAACACATGTGTAGGTGCGTTGGGCGCAGAAAGGAAAGTTGTTGCACAGTTTTTAATGGAATTTTTCCCTGTTTCTCATCAAAATCAAGATTTAATCTCCTCTCCTATTTGTTTTTGCAGAGATATTGGAGCAGAATGACCCTTACATGGCGAGAACGAGAACATGAAGAAGAGGACATGATTGCCCTACATGATCCTGTTACAGTGAACGCGCTACGGAATTGTGGTTTGCTGAAGTTCTTCCGCATCTCTAGCATGAGACAGCAGATCAACCTACTGCAGTATTTGCTCGATGCTTGGGATCCTATCAATCAAGTTTTCCAGATTAGGGGCAAATCTATCCCCTTGACTACAGTAGACATTTACTTCTTGACTGGCTTGTCGAGGCGGGGTGCCCCCATTTCTTTGTCAGGTTCGGCCCGAGGGAGTGACTCTGTGAGAGATTATGTCCGCCAGTATCGCAGGGAAGGATCTCAGCCGAGTAAAGATGGCAAGATCATCATCCGTGATGTCACTGACAGGTCCCTTAGGTCTATCCTGTTTACTTTTGGTAGGATGGTCGGGAGTGCGTCTCTTCATGTAGCCAACAGATCTTATATGCAGCATGCCTTGGAATGCCTCCAACCGAAAATATTCAACTGGTGTGATGCAGTACTTCTTGTGATGAAAAGTCAGTTGACCAAGATAAAGGATGGGAGGTTGAAGAACTTTGGGTTCGGTTCTATTTTGACTGCCTTTGCCTTGGAGAAGATACCACTGATGCAGCCGCAATACATTGCACTTGACTTACCTTCTCCTACTGAACCACGTATGCAGAGATGGGTTGACCATATGTCTAGGCATGCTAGTCAGTCTCAGATTTCGTTTTCTGATACCTTCTTCAGGTGGTTTGATCGGCAGGAGATGGCTTATGCCGAGTATCCATATGCTGGCATGGACTTCCGGGGTGATCCGGATTTAGTACTGCTGGATGGCGAGCAGTGGGGCGCTATTGGTAAAATCTTTGACCATATCACTGTTTACTGTTTTTATTTATAATGTCCTTGTGCTTTATTCTATCAAGACTTTTAATCAAACTCATGTGTACATGCAGATGTTGGTCCTGTTCGTCCAGTAGTCCGTTTGAGAGTGTCAGCTACTGCCCCAGCAGGAGAGGCTGCCGAGAGGGTTATTAGTCATGGCCTTGATGTGGTCGAGACTCTCACAGCTGTGCAGGAGCAGGTTGAGAGCCTTACTCTCGATATTCCCGATGTGAGGATCGACGAGCTACCTTTGCAGTTACAATGGCATACTACTGGTGTGCCTAGACGATGGACTCGTCTCTTACGCATGATCGCACAGGCTGTGACTTGCTATCACGAGCATCATTAGACTAGGGTGCCCCCTAGCATTTTGAGTTTTTGGTTCATGTGACCGATTTTGTCTTGGTTATAGAACATTATATGTAAACCGCAAACAGCTATATATATATATTTTGATTTTCGGGGTTTTATTCTGGTTGAGCTATATGATCCACATGTAAAACACTGATGATGTGTTTCTTTTTATAAATGTTGCAAATGTCTATCTAACACATAGTTTGCTAATGAGTCGGTTAATGTGTTTAAGTTTCTGGAAATATGTTGGTATTGAATAAAATCAAATTGTATTTCCAAAATCTTAACCCTTATGAACATGCGATAAATAGCTGGGTTTCGGACGGAATATATACCATTGAGTTGTAGTATTACGAGTTGTGAGTCTAGCCTGACGATTAGTCGGCGTATACCATGGGTGATGGCATCAGAGAGAAGTTCTATCAACGCGCTATACTCAGCGATGTTATTCGTTGATTGACCAATACATACACCTCTGAAACTTACTAACTCGCCGCTTGGATCAAAAATGGCCCAGGCTGCGGAGGACAGGTTCCGCGAACTACGACTCGCTCCGTCGGCATATCCAACACATGTCTCCAAAAGGTTTGACATCTGCAATAAATGTAAAAAGGTGGATTACTCGACCAAAACGAACACTTTAGCGAAAACAAAATATAACAAAAGCATATTGGTTACTATTTAAGCATAGTAACGCTTGAGGTACAACCCATTATGAGGTTGCGCCAGTGGAATTCTGTCATAATCCATTAACTCACAGGCTCCTTTTGCTAACACTCGTTTAACAATATAGGGGCCCATCCATAGAGACTTAAATTTACCTGCTCCCAATTTATCGGATTCTTGGTCGTAAAGCAAGACCAAGTCACCTTCTGAGAAGACATGGGGTTTGACATTTTTGTCGAACTGCGCCTTGACTCTTTTCTTATGGGCTTCGTTAGCCAAAGTGGCATCACGACGGGTTTCATCCAATTGGATTAATTCCAAGAAACAGGCCTCTTCTTCTGAAGTTCTGGGGAGGAGATCGATTGCGAGTTTAAGAGACGAGATTTCACACTGGACTGGTAAGACTGCTTCCAGGCCATATACCAGTTGGAAGGGTGTGAACCCAGTTGCATTCCTTACCGATGTTTGGTAAGCCCACAAGGCTGAGTACAGGATTAGGTGCCACCTTCTTTTGTGAACTCCGATCATCCTTTGCAACATACGCTTCAGGACCTTGTTGATCGCTTCAACTTGTCCGTTGGCTTGCGGATAATACGGAGTAGAGCTGTCGTGAGACAATCCTAGTCTGGCAGCTAATTCGAGCATCATGTGATTGCCAAAATGCGATCCATGATCCGTGACTATAGCCTGTGGTACGCCGAATCTGGCGACTACATGATTGAAAAAGAAAAGGGAAGTTGTTTCACCAGTGTTATCTAATGTAGGCATCGCCTCGGCCCATTTGGTAAAATAGTCAACTGCCACTATGATATACCCATGCCCCCCGGTCGAGGTGGGCTTACATGTCATGAAATCGATGCCCCATTTGGCGAATGGCCCGACAGCAACTATCGGCTGCAGAGGTGCGGGTGGTCTTCTGGTTTTGCTATCAAAAATTTGACAAGCATGGCAACTTCTGACTGCGATTATGCAATCTTTGAACATTGTTGGCCAGAAGTATCCTGCTCGTAAGATTTTTTGTGTTGTAGCATATCCAGATTGATGCCCCCCACAAGCTCCTGAATGACACTCATTCAGGGCTTTCTCGGCCTCCTAATGGGTGAGGCACCTTCTCAGAACTGTATCGATACCACGACGGTATAGTGTATCACCGACGATCATGTATTCTTTTGCTTGGTATCGAATACGTTTTTGTTTAGAGTGAGAAGTGTTAGGCCTAAACTTTTGGGTTTGGAGATAAATTATTATATCTCCATACCACTCATTGCTTGTAGATATCATAAACAAATTCTCATCCACGATTGATTCTTCGGATGTTTCATCGTTGGATGACGATGGGAGATCGCATAATAATTCTGCAAAAACTAGAGCTTTCTTTGATTTGGATTTTACGAATTCCAGATCAAACTCTTGAAGGATTGCTATCCATTTTGAATATTTTCCCCCCAGCAACTGTCGCGACAATATATAAGTCATGGGGTTGCAATCTGACAGAATGGTAGTTTTCCGGAAGAGGACATAGTGTCGAAATCTTTGTATCGCTTGAACAGCTGCAAGCGCTAGTTTTTCAACATAAGAATATTTACTTTCTGTATCATTTAAGTTTTTACTTAAATAATATATAGGGTGTTCAATTACATCGACTTCTTGAACTAAAACCATTGCAATGGTTGTATCTGCTGCAGCCAGATATAGGTTAAAATCTCTTTGATAATCGGGGGCGTACATTAATGATGCTTTCATTAAGGAATCTTTCAAAGCATCAAAGGAAGTTTGCGCAACCTGATCCCATACAAAGGGTACCTCCTTTTTCAAAAGACGTGTAAAACCTTGAGCAAGTTCGGCGTAATTTGGAATGAACCTCCTCAGAAAGTTTTCTTTCCCTTGGAGTTTCTGAATCTGAAGCAAATTTGAAGGTGGAGGAAAATTTATGATTTCCTGGACCTTACATGGGTCGAGACGAATCCCATCCTTGGAGACTACAAAGCCAAGTAAACGACCAGAACTGACGCAAAATACACATTTGTGTGGATTGAGTCGTATCTTGTAGTGTCGGCAACGTAGAAATATCGCTCTTAAATGCTGTGGATGATCAGTCCGCTTTCTTGAATGAGCCAGAAGGTCGTCGAGGTATGGTTGAACGATGTTTTTGATGTCATGGAAGGCATAATTCATTGCCCTCTGAAACGTTGCCCCTGCATTCTTTAAACCAAAGGGTAATTTTCGATATGCGAACGTGCCCCACGGACAAATGAATGCAGTCTTTGACTGGTCCTGTGGGCGGATATTTATTTGATTATACCCGGAAAATCCATCCATGAATGAAAAGATTTCGCATCCGGCACATTCATCAATTATCTGGTCGATGAAGGGTGTAGGGTAGTTGTCTTTGGACAAGCTTGATTTACATCCCTATAATCAACACACAATCTAATTGTCCCTTGTTTCTTCATAACAGGGACAATATTCGATACCCAATCGGTTAGAGGAACCGGGTAGATGAAACCAGCATGGAGAAGTTTTTCGACTTCTGCTTTAATGGCAACGGCTTTCTTGGGGTGCACCTGCCTAAGCCGTTGTCTTACCGGTTTGACATCTGGATACATCTTAATTTCGTGTTCAATGATACTCGAGTCGATGCCTGGCATTTCACTGTATGACCAAGCAAAGAAATCTTTGAATTCGCGAAAAAGAGCGTTATATATTTCCAGTTCTGAAGGAGAACAACATTTGCCAACATAAATATTCTCTACAACATCTGTTTTAGTTGAGATATTTATGGCTATAGTCTCTTCAATGTTGGATAAGTTTCGCTCGGAATCCACCGTATTTACAGTATTTGATAGGAATTCAAAAACTGAAGGATGATAAAGGTCATCTTGAGTATCTTCTTCATAATCTGGAAGAAGGGAACGATGGTGGCAGTCATTCCATGGTGCCCCTTCAATCAACATTGATTGTATGATTCCTTCGTCGGTTCCATGCACTCGCGACCAAGGATCTGAAGGGGTACCATATTCTCTAGAACTATCTACCCAAACGCTTGATGAGCGTTGATTCGGGTTTGCCTCCCATGCTAGAAACATTGATTGCTATAATACTTCTATTGGGCTTGGGGGAAAAACCATTGCATGATCCATGTTGATATCGTTTTCTGAAATATTTGTGGAAGATATCATATTGCAGGTTCCTATCGACGCTACTTCCACCAGATTGATTGGAGGTGGAAGAGAGAAAGTTCCCATTAGTATAGGATCTTTTAGTAGGCCTACTCCGATACTCTGAAGCGAATGGGGGCTTCCATGGATCATGGGAATGCTTCCTGGAACTTGAGAACCATTAGGGAGGAAGTTTTGTTGATCGACGATTGTAATCCCTCCTTGGAAGGGGAATGCAATCTTTCTAAAATAGGTCGACACAACAGCTGCCATGGCATATATCCATGGTCTTCCTAGTAGGATGTTGTAATCAAGATTCCCATCGATGACTTCAACATCTATTTCTACTGTTTTTTCCCCTAGTCCTAAAGTTTTCCAGCAACTCATCGACATAATACATGTAGATGCCCCCTCATCAATCATTGTTTGATGAACAGTTTTGTTGAGGGCTTTCACTTGAATAAGGAAAGCTAGTTGGGTTGGTAACTGAGGATCGTATCCTTTGTGGTCGAAGGATACAAGATTGGAATCCTTAGGATCAACCCCACCAATGGCCGATAACAAAGCCTGCCTTTGGGATGGGCAATTTTGTAATACCTCAAGAGTCGACATAGAGGATGGCGATTGGGCTAAATCTTCCACTATGTTATAATGTTGCACCGCTCTAGCGCGGTGATTAAACGTCGACTTGTGTACTACTCCCGTTGGCGGTTTTATTGTTAATTCAAGAATGATGGGTGGTACAACTTCTGTCGAAGTTGTTGTCGAACTACTTGGTTGATCTTTGTCCTTGTCGTTCGACAGCTGTGGATTCCCGTAATCTTTGTTCCTTGTCGAAATCAGAACATCATTTTGTTGTTTTGAAATCGACAACATTAGCACTTGAGGCGGGGAAGCATTTCCACTATCAACCAGATTTGCTCCTGGATTTGGGAACAGATCAGTTAACACAGCTGAGGTTTTCGAACTTTTAAAGAATTTCTTAAGCTCAACTCTGTGTGGACAATCTGCGGTCCAATGATCCCCATCACATATATAGCATGGATTTTTTGGTTTCCTATTTCCAGGAGGGTTTGAAGAAGGTTTTTCAGGAGATGACTCATCCTCTTTCTTCTTCTTCCCTTTGCCTTGTTTCTTCTTACTTCCTGGTTGTTTGGTTTCTTTGCCCTTATCTGTCGATACGACATTTACTTCTGAAGCAAGAAGCTCGTCTTTTGCATTTTGATCTAAAATCTTACGGGCCTTCTTAGATGTAGCCTTCGTCGATTTCGTGTCTGTTTTTCCAATCACGCCATCGCCAGCGTGAGAGTCATTGTTCGATTTAGGAGGAGGAGGAATTGAGAATTTCGGTCTAGGGGCATCCGGTATTTTGTCGTAGAGCGTTCCGGACTGAGTATAGATCAAGTCCAGATATTACGCACGAGCTATAACTTGCTCTTCCGTTACGACTCCCCCCTTTGCCACATCTTCCGTTATGGAAGGTAATAAAGACTTGATAAACCATTCAGCTAATAGCTGATCGGGAACGTACGTTTTTACCATCCTGCGACGACGTCGCCACTCATGTATATGATCAGATATGTGAGTGGCCGTTGTCTGCTTGAAGTTGGTAAGGAGTTTTGTTCTCGTTTCATACCTTATTGGTAATTGAAAATGGGTTAAGAAATTCGTGGCTAAGGTACTGAAGTTGTCGAACGAAGCTCTAGGCAATTCAATATACCATTTTGGTTCTAGACCCGTTAACGTCCTCTAAAAAAGGTGAAGCCTTATCGAATCATCGTTTAGGGTGTTTGATGAACACCATAGATGAAATTTCATCACGTGATTCGATGGATCTTCACCCGGATTTCCATTAAATTTAGGAATATCTGATGGAAGTTTATGCGGAATCGCTGGCCACCAAGGGGCATAAGCAATTGGATCGTTTGTTAACCGGTGTAAATCAGGTAACTCTAAGGTTGCCACGAATGGTAACTGTTGATTCAGGTTAGGTGAAGCATACCCAGGGTAAGATGGGATTGCCTGAGCAGTTGGCCTTTGCATACCAGCATAATGCAGTTGATGCTGGTATGACTGATAAGGTTGGTGGACATGACCATTGTAAAATGGTTGATTTTGACCGTTTTGAATGTACGACTGTCCACTGTTCGCAAAGATCTGCTGCTCATAACCTTGGTATACTTGCTGGAATTTTGGTTGTTGGTATTGCACCAGCCACGGTTGTGAAGCCATGTGCTGTTGCGCTATACTAACCATTGGACCAAGGTGTGGGGTAATTGTACCCGTCTGGACCTGTGTCGCCCCACTAGTTGGCGATTGTGGTTGAGTCACAGGGTCAAGGGGCTGTTGCATTACAACCTGAGAAATTTGAGGTTGGCACACAACAGGCAGCGTTTGAACTTGTGACACCGTCACAATAGCTGGTGTAGTCGGGATGTTCAACATAGGTACACATTGTTGCATCGAATACACAACTCTTGGTTGTTGAGGTAGCATAGGTACCCAACCAATTGAGGTGATTCCAGTGTAACCTGAATATTGTTGTGAACTCCCGTATGGATATCCTCCCAGAGGGGGTAATGAAAGGGCGTATTTCCCCCCATACGGTGGTAATCCGGAACTCGAGGGGATTGTCTGCCCTTGGGGACCGGATTGCCCAAATTGACCTCTAGATGGATCAATTTGTTGAGACTCAACATAAGAGTTACTGGATATTATTCTGGTTGAACAAACAGGAACGGACCAGACTGTCGAAATAGCCCCTGAGTGGGCTCCTTTTAGCGATTAAGAGCTAGTTGGGACAGATGGTATGCCGGCGAACATTGTCGGAGTGATGGCAGGGAGTTCTGCTATCGCTGTGTTAGTCGACACAGTCCTAGATGTTGACGGTTGTTCAGACATTTGGAGTCTATCCAAAAGATTACCTAGCGATTCTACAGGAACTTCCACTGGTGGTAGACTAACTTCTGATGAAGAGGGATATAGAGTGACCCCGACTCCAAAGTGGGTTGGAGTACTTGATTGAGGATATTCTACAATTTCTTCAATTGCAATCAAACCAGGTGGAAGGGGAAGACCGTCAGGTTCGTAAAAAATTTCTGGTGCCGAAGAAGGGGTGGAATCGACAGCGATAGATGTTTGAAGAGCAAGACTCTCCGAACTGGTTGTAGATGTAACTGGTTCAGTAACACAAGTGTTTACTCTCAGACTAGGATCAGTATTACTGTCCCTCTGTGGTTGTTGAACTTCTTCTGTAGAGGCAGGATTTGCAGAAATGTTTGGAGTAACCGGAATCTCGGATGTTGTTGGAACACTTGTTCTAACTTTAATAGGAGATTTGGAACCGGTTAAACGAGTTCGCTTTGTCCGTACTGTTTTCGATTCCGGAGACAAAGACGGTTGACTCGTAAGCCTCCGCAAACGACGAGGTTTCAATTGACTTTTCTTCCACGATTGCGGATTACTCGATCAACTAAAATACAAAAAGGGGAAGTATGTTTCCGAATTAAATGAATTTTAGATGCTTTAGACACAACTTGTTTTTTCCGTTTTTAAGATTCGAGAAAAAACAAAAGATGACTCTAGTCTCCTTCGATTTTTAATGAGCCTGAAGTGACAAGTGCTCAGATGGACCTTTTCCGTTAAGGAGTCTGAAAAGGAACGAAAGGGACTGCTCTGGAGATCTAGGTAGAGGGTGTGCCAAACCAATCACAAAACTGCAGAATACGTTTTACGGTACGGCAGTCAATCTTCCAGAATGTTGTGTTCGGTGCATTGCGATCAGTAGGGCGGCCGACACGACTTCCTATGGATAAAAGGTTTAAGCCTATAGGGGTCTCCCAATATATACTCGACGGTACGTGGGAGCACAATCCGTACTGGCACTTATCGTCTCACAGTGGAGGAATCACCCAACCATCAGTGAGGACAACAGTTACCAGGCTTTATGACGCCGGAACACGTCTCTAGCCTAGACCTCTATGTTGTGTGTTAAGTTCCAATGCGTTGTTAGAATCATTCAATTTATTTTAAGTTGATATTTCTTAGAAGTTTGCCTTTTTGGATCACCACGAGATGTAGATGTAATTCCTAAATGCAATCTAAAGATGATAAGCAAGCTTTATCTCTTTTCAACAATGAAAATCCTAGCTACAAGGGGAAAAGAAAGACACAATCTTTTCTCAAAGAGCAAAGAGCACACTGTAAATGCACTTTTCCTAAATCAAACCATACAAACTATCAATATGCAAATGCACAAATGCATGTATTTGTTTTCACTTTCTTAATATTGATGCCTAAAAAGAAAGTTGATGTACAAATTTGAATTTGCTTTCAAGTGAAAAACACAAACAAGCTTCTTTTTCGAAATCAAAAAGGTAGAGAAGATTACGACACTTTATGATTTTGAAGTAAACACTCGTTTCGACACTAGAAAGAGACAAATTCAAACCAAATCAAAAGTAAAAAGTATAATCAACTGTCAACAGCAAAGAAACTTTCTCCTAAGATCAAAATCGACACTTACGACAGATCTAAATCTAAGGACGACAGTATGACTATTTTACTTTTCAATGGAAAACTGTAAATGATGTAACAAATACACAAAGAACACCTACAGTCTTTTTGTACAACGGAGGTGGAATTAAGGTAGAGAAAAGGGGTTTTCAGATAGATACACACACTGATAACAGGCTGCAAAAATCAGAGATAAAACTAAACAAAATGAAGCAAAGAACCTCAGCTGCACAGGGCAAGGGCTGATCAGCGCACCTGTTGCACAGAGAAACTGAATTTTAGCGCAGGTAGCCCTCTCGGGACCTGCGTTAAAATGCAGAACCTCTTCACAGAGCCTGCGCTGGGGCAGAAACGAGACTTCTATCGGGGTTCTGGGTCACGGTTTGCAGTTTAATCTATGGATTTTGGCCGAGTAAAAGCTATCAGTAATGTACAATTAGAGGGATGATTTAAAGGAGGACTAAGAGCTATCACAAAGGGAAATTAGAGCATTTGTGGATCAACTATTCAAATCATAAAAAAATCCAAAGGGTGGATTGAAGTAGTAGCTACTTTGCATTTGATAATGGCAAATGCAGTTCGATTGCTACTTCTGTGTTTATGAAGCAAACAACAAAAGAAACACAAACAAACTAACTAGACACGCTCCCCAGTGGAGTCGCCATTTTGTTGTTGGGAAAAGTATCTATTCAGAACGCCCCTATCCCACTCTAAGGTGTGACAGTGCCTTAGCAACAAACAAGGAAAACTACTTGAGTATTCTTCTTTATGAAATGTAAACAGAGAGGAAGGATGAACTAACCTGTGTCTTGCGCTAGTTTGTTTATCCAATCACTCTCCTCTTCGTCAGCTTCCAGCTATCTGCTCCCTTACTGGCCCAGTTTCACCAAGTTCCTGCAAGATCATAGAAGAGAGAAACTACACAAAGACATAGATTTACATTCATAAAAAGCTTAGGATCAGATTAAGCTAAACATGCAAATATAACAAAACATCACTGATACACAAGCATGTAGGAGAAACTCAAATAGTTTTATTGATGCAATAAGAAGATCCAGGAGGAGATACAACCAAGTGAGTCCCGATCCAGCATCTACCTCCCAGCAAAGGAATCCCTTCCTCACCTCCAACAAAGCATAAATCACCCAATGCACTAATCTCAATCTCAAACCAACAACAATTCTCTGCAAAGTACAAAATTCCAGCCTCTGGATCTCTGGGATGAGGGATCCATATATAGATGTAAGCAGAGAGGATGAGTCAGCTTATGTTTTGACTTGTGGCTTCTCTCTGTCAGTTCTTGCTTCCACTTGGAGACTAAGAGCCTCTTACTCATCACTGATCGAATTCAGTGAGGCAAGTGTCATTGGAGAAGATTCTGGAAGCTTCCATTTTCTCTCCACCTCGTTGAATGACTCTGCCACTTGTCATTTCCCGCTCAACGCACCTGGGTAGTGCATTCAAGTGCGTTGCAATGCACCTAGCCAGTGTATTTGGGTGCTTTGCAACGCAGGCAGCTAGTGGAGCATCTGAATTGATCCTGATTTGACTAGTTCTGAGTAGTTTTTGTTGGAGAACTTCTGGGAGGAGCTGTCATTGTTTGACCTTGTTTCTTTAGGAGCCGTAACAACATCTTTAGGGACTTAGGATCCCTTGGTTTATGGACATTTCATGCTTAGAGTTGTAAGGCACAAAAATGTCTATAACACATGGATTCTTTCCATCCATCATCAAAAGAAGCTTCTTTGAAGGAAGTAGGTTCAAAGTCAACAAAAAAATTCAGTTCACAATTATACAAAGTATTTATGTCATTTAAATCACTTGAATTTTCAACTCCATTTTCATATCTAGTAGAACTTTTGTTCCCAGTATTTCCAATGTCATCAGGATGGACACTTTCAATTATCTTGATAAACAACTTTGGTTGTTTTGGAGAATAACTAGATGGCTTCTCTAAGGGTGTAGCATCATCAATGTTCAACTTCTTAATTGTTCTTATAACATCATCTAAATTTGATGAGGATTTTGGAACTTCTTCATGAGGTGGAGTTGGTTTTGGTTCTACAAAGGGAGATTTCAAAAATTGACCCAAAATTGGGTTCCCCCTTTCAACATTTGGAATATCATTGTAAATTTATGATAATTATTCATCAGAAAAATATTTTTTATAAGGTCAAGTTATCTTTCAATGCTTTTGGTGGACTCAAGGAAATTTATGACCTCTCTAGAATGTGAGTTTGTTATTTTCCTTATCATAGAGATAATAGGCCTTGGTGGTATCTGAATACCTAAGAAAATAGATCTACGACTCCTTCCATCAAGTTTCTTTCTTGTTGTTTTGGAATTAAGGCATAGCAGGTGGACCTAAAAACCATGAGATGCCGAATGGAAGGGGTGCGACCATACCACATTTCGTAAGGAGTCTTGTTTTGAACAGCATGTGATGGACACTTGTTAATTATATAGACTACACATAAAATAACTTCAGCCCAAAACATTAGTTTTACATTCTTAAAGAACATCATGGAACAAGCCAGATTCAACAATGTTCTATTCATCCTCTCATCTACACCATTTTGTTGAGGATTGTATGGAACTGTAGTCTGATGTTGGATCCCATGTTATCGAAGATAGGATTCAAAATCAATACTAGTATATTCTTTACCATTATCAGTATGAAGGAAACCAATCTTAGTTTGTGCTTCATTTTTAATCCATACATGAAAGTTTTTAAAGGCTTAAAATTATTTATAATTGTATTTTAACAAAGATACACAACCCATTATGGTGTAGTCATCAATAAATGTCATGATATAGTTATTTCCCTTTGCAGAAGGTATAGACATAGGACCACACAAATATGAATGAATCAAACCAAGTGTTACAGGACATTTTATCGCACTTAGTCAAAAGGCCCCACCCTGGATCTCTCATCATCCGTTAAACTTTGCATCAATCCCCTGCAAGGCCAAAATCAAAACTGTTTCCAAAATTTATAAGAAACCTAGATTACATTGGCTCAAAAACCTAATTTAAGACTCCACTGCACTTAGCTTCATTCCAACCTGTGATGGTGCATGTTTCCCACATGTAACTCGCGCTGGTAAACATAGGTTGCCTTTACTAAAAGTGAAATGACACCTAAAAGTGAGGAAAAATGAAATAAAATTTAAAAGATTCCTTCTCTAGAAGCTTTGGGAGTTGATTCATCCATTTTCTATTAAATATGATCTCGAATTCCTACTAATGAGGCTTTATCCCTTATCTCATGTAACTTATCTCCTTTCAAAGTGGATCTAGCCCTAGTATGGTGGATCTAAAATTCCTCATTTTTCCTATAAAAGCGATACCTATTGTAGAGTCTAGGTTGGATTTTCGAGACTTTGATTCCACCTTTATGCTGTTAGTTTGAGTTTGGAGATCCATAATCCATCCTTATGCATTAGTGAGATTGAAGGTTTTATCATTGTGGAAAATAAAGTATGAGAAGTGTTAGATATATGATCCAAAGTACATAAGTTAATATTTAATTATTTAAAGTTTTGTTACAATATTTAATTAATTGTTTAAGGTCTTAGAGTCTTCTTAGAATATCTATTTGTTATAAGAGATATGACACCTAGAAAGGTGTCGTTTCTAAGGAACTAATTTAGGAAAATATTTAGGAGTGTTGTTATAAGTGCATTATATGTAAATGGACACTTGTAAATGAAATAAGTGATCCATAACAAAATTATTTTAGAACACAAGATTATTTAAAGCTTGTTTCTCTCTAATTGCAAGAGTGTTGAGTGATTGCGTGTAAACTCTTGCAGATTTCATGTAATTTTCTTTTTCTTATTGATAAAATTTGTGCGTCTGAGGATACTTATCATATTTTTGTGGTATCAAAGCCTCAATGATGTAGATGGAGTGAAAAATTAGATTCTATCTTTGTAGGCTTTTGGAAAACTTCATTGAATTGGTTATCTCTTGATTGCTTGTAGGATCAAATTTGTGGTTGTTGAAAGCACAAATATTGTATTTTGAATTGAATTGGAGGAAGTTGTTTTTGGGTTGCAAATAGAACCCAATTCCTTGAACATCTTCTCACAATCTTCCTTCTTGGCTGACTGGTTCTCATCCAGCTATTCAAGAGCCTCCTTCAATGTTACATCTATTTTCTCCTTTTCATCAGAGTCGATTTTGTCAGCAAGCACAATGTAGTAGTCTCATGTCCACCACCCTGAGGTCGTGTGCTATAGAAATGATTTGTTGGCTTCCTTGTTAATTGTTGAGTTTTCCATAGCCCACCTGTCGCATCCAAGAAAAATGTCAGGCTAGGTAGTAACTCCATAGGGCAGAAATAAATTGACTATGTTATTCCATCAGGTAGGTCCTTATTATATACATGAGGGAGAGACTGTTCAGTTCGTCTCCCGATGACTATTCATATTTCCTATTTATCTATTTACAATATTCACCCAATTACAAGGATTAGGTGTCAACATTCCCCCCCTTAATCTGAAGGGATGTTGGTGAGTCCAAGCATCATTCTGAATCGTTCAAGCTTTTCCCTACCAAGCTCTTTGGTGAAGATGTCTGCAATTTGCTCATTTGTGGAACAATGACGGAGATGGATTGTTTTGGCCTCAACATGATGTCGAATCAGATGATATTTAGTATTGATGTGCTTCGTTCGATCATGGAACTTTGGGTTCTTCGCCAACTTTATTACAGAGGTATTGTCAATTATGAGTGGAGTTGATTGTACTTGTTTTACTTGCAAATCTTCAAGAATTTTCCTGAGCCACACAATTTCTTTTATTGCTTCAGCTGCTGCCACGTATTCTGCTTTTGTTGTGGAATCTGCTCGAACTGATTGTTTGCATGATCTCCAGGAGACAGCTTATGATCCAAGACTCATAGCATATCCTGAAGTAGATACCCCAATTTCTTTGTCTCCATCGAAGTCTGAATCAGAGTATCCAATCAAGCTGAAGTCGTCCACCTGTGTATACTTGATTCCAAAGTCTTGAGTTCCCTTCAAGTACCTTAGAACTCTTTTTGCAGCAGACCAATGTCCCTCACAAGGCTTTTGCATAAACCTAGAGAGGATTCCAAGAACAAACGAAATGTCTGGTCTTGTAGTAGTTAGGTAGTTGAGACTTCCTACAAGTTGTCTATACTTTGTTGCATCCTCAAATTCTTTTCCTTCAATAGATGTGAGCTTTAAGTTTTGTTCCATTGGAGTGGTAAGGGGATTGCACTCTGTCATGCCAAACCTGTTCAACAGATATCCAATGTATTTCTTTTGAGAAAGAAATATGGACTTTGGATGTTGGGTTACTTCAATGCCAAGATAGTAATGAACATAGCCCAAATCAGTCATTTCAAAACTTTTCCCCAATTCCTTCTTTATGGATGCAATGTAGCTTTCATTGTTCCCTGTCATCAAAAGATCATCTACATATACCACAAGATATACAACTATTTTTCCAACTTTCTTGACAAATAAAGTTGCATCATCAAGATCAAAATGTTTGAAATTGAGTTTCAGAAGATGATCGGTTAGTTTTTCATACCAAGCTCGCGGTGCTTGTTTGAGGCCATACAAGGACTTCACAAGTTTTCATAATTTATGTTCATGTCCTTTTACAGCAAATCCTTCAGGCTGGGACATAAAAACATTCTCTTTTAGATCTCCATTCAAGAAAGCAGTTTTTACATCCATTTGATGGACTTTCCAACCGTTCTGAGCTGCTAATGAAAAAAGTGTCCAGATGGTAGCCCATTTTGCTGTGGGGGAAAAATTCACCTCATAATCGACGCCTTCCTTCTGTGTAAAACCTTTTTCCACAAGCCTATCTTTGTGCTTGTCAAGTGAGCCATCAGCTTTATACTTGTTCTTGTAGACCCACTTGTAGCCAATTGGTTTGGTTCCAAATGGAGGATCAACCAGCTTCCAAGTGTCGTTCTTTATGAGGGCATCATACTCCTTTTGCATTGATTCTTTCCATTCATCATGAGAAGCAGCTTCTTTGAAGGAATTTGGTTCAAAATCTGTAGACAAGTTCAATTCACAATCATAAGAAACCTCCATATCAACAAGTGAATTAGAGTCATCTACATCACCTCCATTTTGCTGGTTTGAATTTCTGGTTCCTGTCTTTCCAACTTCATCAGGATGAAAACTTTCAAGTGTCTTTGTCACCCACTTTAGGGGACCTTTTTTAGATGGTCCAGGTTGCTCCATTGATTGAGTTGGGACTGAATCAATATTGAGTCTCCCAATTCTATCAATCACATCACTTAAAGCATAATCCGTTGTTGGAGTTTCATGCGGGGGAGAGTGTTCTTCAGAAGAAGATTCCACATGTTGATATAGTATAGGAATCCCCCCTTCAAGATGTGGAATCTAATTATCAAATTCTTGAAATGATTTTGCTTTTGCGAATCTATCCAAGCGATCAAGTTGCCGCTCAACAAGATTGTCAGTTTTGGATGATTCAAGGAAAATTACATCTCTAGATACAACAAATTTATTATTTACTTCATCATAGAGGCAGTATGTCAATTTGGAGGTGTTTGAATATCCCAGGAAGATACACTTATGACTTCTAGCACCAAGTTTGTTTCTATGTACCTTTGGTATCAAGGCATAACAGGTGGAACCAAAGACCCTGAGATGCTTTACCGAAGGAACATGTCCATACCACATTTCATATGGAGTCTTGTTTCTTATAGCATTAGATGGACATCTATTCTTTATATATGCAGCACATAGAGCAGCATCAGCCCAAAACATTATCTTTACATTCTTGAAAAAGAGCATGGATCGTACCATATTTAAGATTGTCCTATTCATTCTTTCAGCTACACCATTCTGTTGGGGATCATAAGGCATAGTTGTTTGATGTTTGATGCCATGTTGGCGAAGATAGTTTTCAAATTCATTTGATGTGTATTCTTTTCCATTATCAATGCGAATAGACCAAATATGAGATTGTGCATCATTTTCAATCCATTTATGAAAATTCTTGAATGTTTGAAAAGCATCAGATTTGTTCTTCAATAAATAAACCCAACACATTCTGGTGTAGTCATAAATAAATGTCATGATATATCTATTTCCATTTTCATAAGGAACAGGCATTGGACCACATAAATCTGAATGAATGAGTTCAAGATTCCTATGTGCTCTTGAATGTGAATCATGAAAAGACTGTTTGTTATTCTTTCCTAGAATGCAAGCATCACATTGCTTAAGTTTCCTAGGAATTGTAGGCAAACCAGCAACACCATTTTTCTTCAATAAGCGGAGACTGTCATAGTTCAAATGTCCAAATCTAGCATGCCATAATAAACTTGATGGAAGTGTACCTTCTTCATGATGAGAATTTTATGAGAAATGTTGTGCATGAGCAGAGTTTCCTTGTAGTTTGAGAAGCCTTTCTTCTTCTATTCCACTCATGACAAGTGAGTGGTCAGATGCTTTTCTTACCTCTTGCCATCAAACATATGAATGGAGTGACTTTACTGGCGGATGTGGACCATGGACAACAAGTTTCTTTTGAGCTATGGGAGATATAGAACATGATCCAGAAGAAATTCTGGAAGACCAGGCAGTTTAAGCCTGATTGTGTCAAGCCTTGATGGCTTGATTTTTGATTGATCTGCAAAGTATACTGCTCCATCAACATTGTCAGTGAAATCTTCAAAAAAATCTTTTCTATGAGTCATGTGGCAGATTGCTCATGAATCAAGAAACCAATCATTTTTCTAGGAAGCAAGTGAAGCACTAAATAAATCTTCATTTACTCCAATGTTACATTGTGCCACAACATAGTGAGCGGATTCAGGTGCTTTACCTTTGTCTATATCATCAGTTTTACCTTTCTGTTGGTTTCTTTTCTGCTCAATTTTGTCCCATGGTAGCTTGCATGTAGAGGCATCATGTGATACATTTCTTTTGCAGCGTATGCAGTGCAAATCTGCCTTTTCTCCTTGAGAATGTCTGCCCCCCTTGCCTCTAAAATATCTTCCTCTTCCTCTTGAATGCATATTGTAACAAAAAAAATACTTTTGTTGATAGAAAAATACTTCTGCCAATATACAGTAAAGTTGTACTCAAAAGGGCATTGTCAAAAGATTTCAAATCTCTTCCTCATATACCAATATGTACGTCAATACCTCACGTTACAACTTTATGCAACATATTTTCTCCAAACGTATTTTCTTCAAATGCCTCCAATGTTTGATATAAAAGCATCCAACATTACATTCAAATATTACATATCACTTCAACGTTTTAAATGGTAATGTAATATATGCCCATTACATTCAAATATTACATATCACTTCAACGTTTTAAATGGTAATGTAATATACACCCATTACATTCAAATATTGCATATCACTTCAACGTTTTTTTTAAATGGTAATGTAATATATGCCCATTACATTCAAATATTACATATCACTTCAACATTTTTTAAATGGTAATGTAATATACGCCCATTACATTAAAATATTACATATCACTTCAACGTTTTTTAATGCTCCAATGGTAATGTAATATACGCGAAGCACACGTTACCATACAATGAAGCACGCAGGCGTGATGATTTCCCACAGGAGAGGAGCAGCGGTGCGTGGTCTCTTAAGATCGTGCAGTGTCAGGTCTTCTTCCGTCTGGAGCTCAGCCTCTTTGGATGCGCCTTGTCTCGTTTAGCCACACAAAAGTCAATGAACAACAATGGAGTTCCTTCAAACAATCCCAAGTGCTGTCATGAGCTTCTGGTTCTTTCAAGATAGGAAAGCTACGCTTTACAGTGATGGCGGTGGGTGTTTTGTGACATAGAAACCAATGCAATGCAACATCAACAACTGTCGGCGGTATACTCCACATTCACAACTTCAAAACAGCGTATATATGTGACAACGTTTCCGGAGCCAACGTATACGCTTTCAAAATAGTGTGACAGCATTTCAAAACAACCATAGTATAGAGCGGCTAGAAACTCCTCCCATTCTCGCTGAAATCGAAACCTAAGACCGAGATCCGAAATTCCTCCCACGAAGTAAAACCTCAGGGAATCCAACAGACAATAGGGCAGCCTGGCAAGGCACGTGGAAGTGAAGGAAAGCGCTAACACTATGAAATGTTTATGGATTCTATGTCAGGACAGCCAGAGAACGTTTGCATTGTTCAGGTGAATGCACAATGCTTCTGAAATGTATATGAAACCATGTCAGAACAGCTTGGACAGCGCTGATACCGTGTCAGGGCAGCGCCTCTTTTTTTTTTTGAAATGTTTAGACCTAGCAGCGACAGCTTGGACAACGCTGGTAGTGTCAGGCAGAAGAGAATTTGCAATGTCAGGCGCAGGTCTGTATAAAAGGAATATGGCAGACAGGGCGCAGCTAATTGTATGGAGGAGCAGTGCAGGTATATGAGAGCAGACAAGGGAATTACAAGGGACAAGAGCTAAAAAAGGAGCTGGCTCTAATACCATGTCAGGCTAGGCAGTAACTCCATAGTGCAGAAATAAATTGATTGTGTTATTCCATCAGGTAGGTCCTTATTATATACATGAGGGAGAGACTGTTCAGTTCGTCTCCCGATGACTATTCATATTTCCTATTTATCTATTTACAATAATTCACCCAATCACAAGGATTAGGTGTCAACAAAAACTTCAAATTAAGCTTCCATCATTCTTTATCTCATGGAAAAGCCAAACAAAAGGCCATCTACGTTTGCTAGTTGCTGATGCTGGATGGCTAGCACTTTACTCTTGGACAATGAACACATTTTTATGAGTGTTTTTGGAACTTGTCACAATGTGACTTCTACTCCTTCCACAAAAGTGATACCTTTTTTACTCTCCTCAGCAAGTTACTCTACATATCCATACAGAGAATAGTAGACAATGTAAATTTTGACGACCATTTTGAATTTGTTGAATGCGTTGGATCAACGAACAATGTTCCTTCACTATTTCTCATGGAAAGAAAGCATCACACTCCTCTTTGTATTTGTGCCAGCGGTAACAGCAGTGTTGATTGGAATTTTTTTTTGGGAGTTTTGTAATATTTGGTGTAATAAGGTGTACTGTTTTTTTCTTTTTTTTTTTGTAATAACATATTTTGTGTCAAAGAAACAAAATTATTTTTGGAGGGATACAGTGTAGTTTTTATTGACTTTTGTAATTTTGAATTTTGTAATTTTGGAGTGATAAGGTGTAAAATTTTGAGGGAAACAAGTTTTCAATTTTTACTTTGAGGGGGGACTACAATCAAAGAATTCAAATTGCAAGAGAATTTGTAAAAAGTCAAATTTTAAAAGTTTCATTGTAAAATTTAAGAGAATTTGACTAGAGCCAAGTGCAAAGCTTGGTCACTTTTCTCCTCAAAGGACTATACGAGGCTCAAGGCCAAGCCCCAATAGATAGTTTTTTTGTGTGTGGTGCTATGTGTGGTGTTGTTTATCTTCTTTTTGTGGTGCATGATCCATATTGGTGCATACATTTACTTTTACAATGTCCAAGATGGTAAATTTATTTCCCAAGTCTGACAAACTTGAAGGCTCAAAGAATAACAAGACATGGAAAAGGAACATAGAAATCACTTTGATTTACAATGAAATTTTGCAAGATGTATGTGATGGTGATGTTAAAACAAACAAACATACAAATGCATACTCACTAACTAAAGGGGAGGTCAAAATGCCAAATTATTAGCATTAATTAAATCTTCAGTTAATGATGAAATGTATGTTCACATTGAAAATGATTTTGATGCATGGTCTACCTAGAGAACATTTAAATATTTATTTGATACACAACCATAATCTAAAAGAGTTGACCTTCAATTAAATTTTCTTCAACAGAAATTGACAGAAGGGAGATATGTACTTGAGTACATTTCCATACTTAAGAACATTAAGCAAGAAATAGTAAAGGTTGGATTTCAAGGAGTGGATGATAGCTTCATGACTACTATTTTGATTTCTTGGTTGCCTTATTCATCTACACATTTATTGGAAACTTTATAGGTTACTCGAAAGCTAAAGAAATTAAAATTTGAGGAATTAAGTGAAATGTTAGCTCAACATGACAAAACTTTTGGAAAGAATAAACATGTTGGAGAAGATGTCTTCTTTATAGAAGCTAGCACTAGTAAATATTCAACTTAATGTTCTTGAGGTAGAGGAAGATGACACAACAATAAAAATCAAGTAGCACATATAGGACAAGTTCATGGTAGAAGTCAAGGCAAAGGGACAACTTTAGCAGAGACAACAGTTCTAGAAAAGGCATCATTCAAGGCAGAGGCAAAAATCAAGGTAGAGGAAACAATCAAGGAAGAGGAAAAATTCAAGTCAGAGGAAAAAATAAAGGTAGAGGAAAAAGAAGAGGCAGAGGACAAAGAAGAGGCAGAGGACAAAGTCAAGACAAAGGAAAATATTTAAATCAAGTTGTTTGTAGAAGATGTAACGGAGTTGGTCATTATGTTAAAGATTGTCGAACTTCTATTGAAAAAATTCCAAAGTTTCAACAACACTTGGCATAGTTTGCTAATGATCAAGAAGTTGATGGCTCAGAATTTGTCTTCACTACACTTCAAAGTTTAGAATCAATGGTAATACAGGTCTCCACATATCTTAAAAGTAATTATGAAGATGATTGGATCTTAGATACAGGGGCAACACAACATATGACTTTTCGACATGACTTATTTTGGACTTTTCAACAACGCCGACTCAATTCAATCTTTCTTGCAGATGATACAAGACATAATATTTGTGGAAAAGGTGTAGTAAAAGTTTCTCTTCTTGGCATTGGAGAAAAAATAATTTCAAATGTTTGGTATTTAACAACTTTCAAGAAGAATTTGTTGTCATTAGTCACGATTCGACAAGCAGGACATCATGTTGTTATGTATGATGACTTAGTAAAAATCAATTACATTAAACAAAATATGAAGAAATTCATGAGAAGATATGAATATGGAAAAATTTTAAGGATGAAAGGAACAATCATTCCACAGAAGTCTAATTTTGCAGGAGCAACAAGTATAGATATTTAACCAATAATATTGTGACATGTTAGATATAGGCATTTAAACTTTGAAAGTCTCTCTCAACTTCGGAAGCAGGTAATGGTTAAAGGTATTCCAAATTTTAAGAAAGAAAATTCAAGATGTCAATATTTCATTTATGGGAAACAAAGTAGAGAGAATTTTCCAACAAGTTCATGGCTTGAAAACATGGGTTTGCAATTGGCTCATAGTGACATTTGTGAACCTATACAAACTTCTATAGGAGGTTGTAGATACTTTTTACTATTCATTGATAATTTTAGTAGAATGAATTGGGTTTATTTTTTGAAACAAGAGTCAATAACATTCGAAAAGTTTAATACTTTTCACCAACTGGTTGAGAATGAAGTTAAAGAGAAAAGTGGCACTCTCAAGACAAACAATGGAGGGAATTCACTTCCAATGAATTCGAAACTTATTATAGGGACAATCGTATTAAAATACAACTTAAAAATGTCTACACTCCACAACAAATTGAAGTAGTAGAGAGAATAAATCGCGCCTTGTTAGGGATGGAAAAACCAATGCTAACTTTCAAAAATTTAACTCCTTTATATTGGGCAGAAGCAATAGATACAACAGTCTACTTAAGGAATACTTATCCAACTGGTTATTTGGATGGAATTACACAATATGAATCATGGTTTGGTTTCAAACATCGATTGAAACATAGATTTTTTGGTTCAATGTGTTATGCCTTAGTTCGAAAATAAAAGTGAACTAAGCTCGATTCATGAAGTTTGAAGTGTACATTGATTGGGTATTTCGATGAAAAGAAGGGATATTGTCTTTTGTCTAATGGAAAGTTTATTATCGTTAGGGATGTTATATTTGATGAAATAGAAAGCAAGAGTACCACATAGATAGAAATCCTTCTACAGAAATTGGAAACTAAGGGAGACAAAAAGAAAATAAAAATGAAAAGTCAACCAAGTACAAAAAATCGGTATGAGATTGGATTTCCTTCATCATAAAATGGTTCATCCAACTCACCTACTTGATCTACAACATCTGGATCTTCTGGAATTTCATTTGAATCTCCTAGAAGTATCTCATATAACAATGACCCTCCACCCCTTGAACCTTCACATGATCGAAGAACATTTGTTTATATAATTCCACTTTATAATGATGGTGATTATTCAAATTCACAAACAAGTGAACATCAACTCCCTAAATGGGATATTCAAATTCTGAAGGTTGTCAGGCCAGATAAAAAAAAGACAAGAACAAGAAGTTCACAAATAAATGAATAAAAAATTTCCTTAATAACACAGGGTTTTACTGAGCCCTCTACATACAAATAGATAGTAAAACATATAGAATGGAAAAAGGAAATGGTTGAAGAATACAAGGCAGTGATGGAAAAAAACACTTGGAAACTTGTTTACTGTCCTAAAAATGTGAAACCCATCAGATGAAAATGGTTTTACTAAATTAAGTATAAGCTAGATGGAAACATTGACAAGTAAAAGGCAAGGCTTGTTTCCAAAGGTTTTTCACAACAAGAAGGAATCGACTATGAGGAAACATTTGCACCTACAGAAAAATGGAACACCATCAGATTAGCACTTGCATTAGCAGCTCATAAAGGATGAGAATTACATAAAATGGATGTTAAAAGTGCCTTCCTCAATAGAGACTTACAGGAAGAAGTATATATGACTCAACCTCCAGGTTGTGGGATCGAAGGGAAGGAACACAACGTATGCAAACTAATCAAGTCTTTATACGGATTGAAACAAGATCCACGAGATTGGTATGAAAAAATGGATGAGTATATTCTCAATGTTGGATTTAAGTGAAGTGAATCTAATGATACTTTATATGTGCGCCAACAAGGTAAAAATCTGGTGATTCTAGTTATGTATGTGGATGACTTGATCATTACTAGGAATAATAATGATCATATTATGCAGGTAAAGAAGGAGTTACAAGTTGGATTTAAGATGAATGATTTGGGATTACTTCACTACTATCTTGGAGTTGAAGTATTCCAATATCCAAACAATATTTTCATTAGTCAAAGAAAGTATGCATATGAACTTCTTCAAAAATTTGGAATGCAAGATTGCAATTTTGTTCTCGACACAATGCAACAAAACTTAAAACTTTCAAAATTTGAAGGGGGGGAATTGGTGGATAATACTACTTATAGACAGTTGATTGGAAGCTTGATCTATATGAAAACCACTTGTCCAAAAATATCTTATGCAGTTAGTATTCTACCATGTTTTATGCATGAATGAAGGGAAAGCCACTGGAATGCATCAAAAATGGTTCTTAGATATATCCAAGGGACGAAATATTTTGGTATTATTTACAAAAATACTAAGAAATTTGTACTTGGTGGATATTTAGATGCATATTTTGTTGGAGGTATTGATGATCGAGCAACAACATCAAGTTATTTGATGAACATAGGGTCATCTGTAGTTTCTTGGAGTTGTAAGAAGAAAGCTACAATGACCACTTCTTCGGCAGAAGCAGAATATATATCAACATGGGAAGTGACATGTGAAATTTTTGGTTGTGTAGATTTTTTAAGGATTAAGGTGTTCCTCAAGAAGAAGCCACATATTTATTCATCGACAGCCAGTCAACCATAAAGCTTTCCAAAAATCTAGTTTTCCATTCCAAAACAAAGCATGTGGACACAAAGTATCATTACATCAGGACACTCATCGCAAAGGATGTCATCAAGCCAACATATTTTCCTTTAGAAGATTAGACCTCAAATATTTTCACAAAACCACTTGGCAGGATCAAATTTACTAAGTTTAGGGATGAGCATGATATATGTTGTAATGTACCTTTGGATCGAAGGGGGGAATGTTATATATATGATCCAAAGTACATAAATTAGTATTTAATTATTTAGATTTTTGTTATAATATTTAATTAATTATTTAAAGTCTTAGGAGTCTTCTTAGAATATGTATTTGTTATAAGAGATATGACATCTAGAAAGGTGTCGTTTCTTAGGAACTAATTTAGGAAAATAGTTAGGAGTGTTGTTATAAGTGCATTAAATCTAAATGGACACTTGTAAATGAAATAAGTGATCCATAAAAAAATTAGTTTAGGATACAAGCTCATTCAAAGCTTGTTTTTCTCCCCTTGCAAAAGTGTTGAGTTATTGTATGTGAACTTTTCCACGTTTCATGTAATTTTCTTTTTCTTATTAATAAAATATGTGTGTTTGAGGACACTTCTGCTATTAATAAGGTTGGGATAGATTTGCAACATCAAGGCCTCAACAAGGGTTCTAATATTTATTTGTTATCATTAATACAAATTGCATTGTTTTTCCCATACATCATGTATTTGATTATACATGTGTAGAATAAGATTCCTTGATCTCTTATTTAGATTTATTTGAATATATCATGTTGTATATCTTAATTTCCTTTTTTGTCTTAGCTAATGTGAAGGTTCTTCTTTCAAGAGTTAAAGTTGGAGTTGGAGTGAGTAGGTGTAAGGAAGAAGGAAGCTTGCACTGGACACCAGGTAGGTGTTCCTCTTATGTTTCAAATATCTCTAGGGAAAGATAATGTAGTTTGGTTGGTTGTTTCTAGGTTAAGCCATTGAACCTAGGGATATCCTTTCTATTCACCGAAGGGATTTTTCCAAAAAACGTCAATTTTTCTACATGCTCTAGAATTGGAGTCATGGAATGGTTGTTTGTTGTGTTTTCTAAGAATAGAGACATGTCATTGCTTTAAGTTTTGAGGAATAGTTTGAAGACTAGAAACACCATTCTTCTTCATCAAATGAAGATGATCATAACTAATATGTCCAAATCTAGCATGCCATAGAAGACTTGAATACATTGTACCTTCGTTATGTTGAGAAACATGAGCTGAATCTTGTGTAAAAAATGTGGATGTACCCTTTAGCTTCACTAGCTTATCTTCGTCCTCTCCAATCATCATGATCTTGTTATTGGAATTCCTCCTTATCACAAACTTTCCATCAAAAATATGAATGGAATTTCCTTATTTTCAAACATGCATAAGGGATAACAAGTTCCTCTGCAACTAAGGAAGATAGAGAATATCATGTAGGGAAAAATCTAAAATTTTGGGCAGTTTAAGTCTTATTGTTCCAATCCATAAAGTATTGAGACTTGACATATCAGCAAAGTATACATCTTCTACATTTTCATCAAACTGTTCAAAATATTCTCTTTGAAATGTTATGAGGTAGGTGGAACCTGTGTCAACCTGCCATTTATCTCTCCAAGAAGCAGATGCAATGTTAAATACATTCACATGCAATCCAATATTACAATGAGTTATAACATAATGAGCAGATCTTAGTGCATTACCTTTTTCTTGTTCTAATATTTTTATTTTCCTTATTAATCTTTGATCTTCTCCCACGAAAATTTTCATGTTTTAGCTTCATGTCCTTTTATTCCTCAACAAGCGCAATGCAGATCAAGTCTCTCTATCTGGTTCTGTCTACCCCCACTTTCGTTTGAAGTTCTTTCTATCATGTCCTCTTTTGTTGTTTCCATATATGGTAGAATCTCTCTTTCATTTATGGGAAACACATATAGTTTATTCAATGGATTTTGATGCTTGCTTCTTCCTTCCAAAGGCCTTTTCTCTTTCTAAAATCTTCATAACTAGTGTGTCAAATGTTATGATTTTCATCTAGACACTCACTTTCAGAGATTCAAGGTAGTGATAGTAAATAGGATAGAGGGAATTTATGAAGGTTGTGAGAGGCGGATCAATCTTTACTCTGGTGGCATCAATGTCATGCATTATAGCTTTAATTTATGAAGTTACTTCCATGGGTTGATCATCTTTCAATTCAATATTTAAAGGCTTCACAAGCAACTGTAAGATTTCTAGCTCTGAATTAGAATCGTACAGATATTTTAACTTCTTAAGAGCACTATAAGAATTAGTAATTGAGACAAAGTTCCTTCTTAACTCCTCTCTTATTGTAGCATTGATAAGGGGAATATCTCTTTTCCTTGCTCTTCCAAATGGAAAGTTCTCTGGAAAATGTGGGATTGACTAGTGCTTCTTCCTTTGGCTTCACTTTACATTCATTGTCATCATCATGTTCTACAATTTCTCCTTTGCAAAATCCATTCCATAAATAATTAAAAATGAGTGTGCTCTTTATCTTTCTAAGGAACTTTTTGTAGTTTTCCTTACCGGTCAATACTACGCCAATTATGGAGTTTAACGAATGTATTTTACATGATATATTTCAACAAAAAATTCATCCTTTGAACATTTTATTTCGTATACTTGTAGTTATACTAGTGCATACAAAAAATTATGGGAATGGTACCCAACAAAGACTATTTTCTTCACTGTTATAATTGAAAAATAGATAACAATCCATGGTGGTAGTAGGTAACCATACAATAAATTTTATTTTACATTTAACAACAAAGATAACAAAATAAATTATAATCTCAACACACTCACTTGCCTATTTTTGTTTCGAGGAGCAAAATCATGAAGGGACTTATTTGGTCATATTGTTGCACAGGTTTGATGTGTGATAATTCCAAAAGCTACATTGTGTGAACATTTTCCATTGTTTTCTCTGCCAATGCACATTACGCTATGTAGTTATCAAATTATCATTCTTTCAAATGGCACAAGAGATCACTCGATTTTGTAGGGTGATCGCTTGCATTGATTTTACAAATTCAAATTTAAAATATAAAATTTCAAATTCAATAATCAAGATTAAAAATTGCATTTAAAATTGGTTTCCTTGATGATCAATCTTCACACCATGTACATGTATGAGAATAACATCCTTTAGTTTTGTGTTGGTAGGAAGATGTCATGTCTCTGATTTCCCACGATTGGTTCTAAATGAAACTTTCTTCGACAAACAACAAAACCCCATAACTAACTTACAAATCTTAGTCTAACATGGATAACATTATCATGGGAACTCCCCCAATAACATACAACCATTCTTCTCCACTTTCTCAGTTCTTTAGACCTAGTGATTAGGTCTTATGTAATACTTTGAGCCACTCTATTTGTAGGTCATCAAATATCAAGCTTGCTTCCACTCATATGTGAATGAATTTATGTTTTGTTTGACTAATCAACATAATTAGGAGAATCAACAAATTTTATACCTTCAAACCTAGTAAATTTAATTAGCGAGCTTACTCATTTTCTGCATCCGTGAACTAGCCAATGACTACTCTCTCGATGTGTCAGAGGTTATAGCAGATTGCTGGTAGGAAATAATATGATCTTGTCATGCATCATTTGCACCTCCGATGTCATGTGTTCAATACCCTAAAGAAAATTTGATGAGAAAAAATGCATAGTGGTAGCTCTTATGTGCTTATTTTCTCAAATGAGTTTAGAATCAGCATTGTGAGAGAGAAACTATGAGATTCTGGTGATGCTAAGTATGGTTTTATGTGGGTTGAAAATGAAAAACAACTCATAATAACATGAAAAGGTTGCCATTGATACACATATTTCGTTCACCTATGTACTAGACTACCAAGAATCTCATTTTCCGCACTATCAACTATGCAGGAGGGCAGAAGTAGGAGGAGCACAAAGAAGAAGTTTAGAGCACTTAGCTCTGATACCATGTCAGACTAAGGTTCATGCAAAAATCTCTAATGAACATTAATTAAAATTTAAATGTATCTATTACATGAAGAATATGTGTGGGCTTTCATTTTTCCAAACTAATTATTTGTTACTACACCTAATTTCAAACCTAATTAACTTTATATGATAACCCTGATGAATTAAGGTCTCTAACATGTACTACTATTTGACCATAATTCTTAACAAACTTGTATTAATATCCTTTGAATTCTAAGAATCCATTGATTTTTTTCAAGGTCTTAGGGATCATCCATTTCCTCATAACTTTGATTTTGTTAGGGTAAAATTTGACACCTTCATGGGATACAATATGACCCAAATATTCCACTCCTTGAAACCCAAAGACAAACTTGGAAGGCTTTGCATATAGTTGTTTCTCTTTCAATATTCCTAAGGCCCCATCAACATGGTGTACATGCTATTTCCAATATTTGTTTTTGATCAATATGTCATCAAAAAATAATAATACAAATTTTCTAGAGAAGTGATGAAAATAGAATTCATTAAGCTCTAAAATGTTGAAGGTGTATTAGTAAGTCCAAGTGGAATAACCAAAAACTCATAATGACGTTCATGTGTTCTAAAGGATGTTTTGAGGATTTCGTCTAGCGTCATTTTGATTTGATGATATATAGAATGGAGATCTAACTTAGTAAAGCAAATTTCTTTATGCAATTCATCTAATAATTCATTAATTACGGGAATAGGAAACTTGTCTTTGATTGTCATTTTGTGAGATGTCTATAATTGGAACACATGTGCCACAAACCATCCATTTTGACAATCATCACCACTTATGAAGACAAAACACTTTGGGTAGGTTTAATGATGCCAAAATCTAACATATCTTGAATCGTATATGCCCAATCTCTCTTTTGTGCATATGGATACCCGTAAGGCCTAATGTTAGATGGTATACTTCTAGGTTACAAATGGATAACATGATCATGATCTCAAGTAGGTGGAAGATCCTTAATCATTTATCCAAATACCTTGGAATGGTTGTTCATAACTTTTTGGAGATCCCGTGGAGTAGATATTATGCATATATAAATATCTAAAGAACACAATTGTGCAATCATGGTATCCATTTTTTTAGTAATTTTCTCATGCTATTAGAGATTATCACTTTAGAGTATTTCTCTTAAATAAATCTAAGAATAATTTCATTTCTTTCTAAGGAAAATATCTTGAAAATTAAAGGCCATTTTCCCCAATGATTGTAACCATTGAACCCATATTAAAACATTAGCACCACCCGTTTGGATTGATATCATAATACTATCCAATAAATACCCCCCCATGTTGAACTTAATACTATATAACTTCCTAGAACAATTTATGATACCTCCATCTACAATATTTTCTTCAAATCCTAGCGCTATATATACAAAGTAGTTAAGAAATTTGGACAAATTGTAATTGAGGAAGTTGTGTGTACTACCTTAATTAATCAAAATTGTTACCTTTTTATTTTTGATATATCCTTCTATATTCAAGGCTTTGGGAGTATCCATGATGCCAATGCATGAAAATATATTGTTGAAGTAGTCTCTTCTATCTCTAGATCTTATGACATATCCATTTCTTGATCTTCTTCATTTTCATAATCTATGTATAATAATTTATTCTCGCCATATTTATGCCCCTTACTATACTTTATATCATAATTGAAACATTGTCCCTTTTATTTTCTTTTATCCATTTGCTAAGATGTCAACCTTTTTGGTTTAGGAGAGTGAGCATGATGTTATTTATAGTTATTATTGACCAATTTTCTAGTAGCCATATTTGTACTTTAAACTTTCATTGCTAGACTGTAAGCATGCTCCATGGTTTTAAATTCAAAGAGATGCACCTCATGTTGCATGCTTTCCTTCAAAACTCCCATAAAGAGTTCTAAAAAATTATCCTTTGAAATATTATTTACCATAAGACTAAAATTTTGGAATTGTTTAATGTACTTTGTAACAAAACCTTATTTTCAAATATTTACCAATTGACTAGATAATTTATTTCTCTTAATATACCCAAAATGTACAATAAATTCCTCTTTAAAAATGGACCAATATACAATATAATGATTTTTCCTTATAGAAATCCATTGATACCATGCATGTTGATCTTGTTCTAAAAATATGGTTGCAATATTTACCTTTTGTAAGGTTTCCACTTGGTGTTGACCATAGTATTGCTCCATCTAGAATATTGATCTGATAGGATCATCTTACATCAAACTTCCTCATGTTGATATTGAAAATTTCGTATTTCCTTAATACTTACTTGAAGCCTTAATGATGTGGGTATTTGAGTGAAAAATCATGATTATGGTTTTGAGATTCAATATTTGTGCTCTCGAATTGTGATAAAATACGCCCAATGCATGATTAAGTTCCAAAATAGTTTTTCTTCTTGTATCTCAATATCCCTTTTAGGAAGCCTATCCAAGAGAATATTTTCCATATCGTTCATGGAATTTTTCATTTCTTCCTTGTTTCCGTTCATCTTCTTTTGAATTTCATCCATATTCTTTCCCATTTCATCCATCATTTATCTTTTAAAATTTTCTTGAGAACTTGATAAATCCATATTTTCAACAAACGACCATCTATTTCATTAAATTTATTCTCTAGTTGGGAAAACCTAAATTATTATTCTTCACTTCCTTCATGAACCTTGGATGAGCCTTCAGGAGATTTAATTAGTGTAGTAACTTTCTTGGGAGGCATAGTAATAGTAGAGCCTCTCATATTGCCCTGGTTCACAGAGGAGGAGCCCTGTCGAAATATAGAGGAAGGAATCTAATAGAATAGTTGTATTAGCCCTGGTTCATATAGCCTGGTTGACAGAAGAAAAAGCCCTGATTACAGAATAGCCTGGTTCATATAGACCTAGTGTTGTTGGGAAAAGTATCCAATACGGAATGACCCTATCCCACTCTAAGGGTGATAGTTCCTTAGCAACAATCAAAGCAAAGCTATCTGAGATTACTTCTTTATGAGATGTAAAAGAGGGGAGAAAGGGATCCACTAACCAATGTCTTTCGCTAATGATTGATCCAATCTTCTCTCTTTGCTGCTTGCCCTCAGGTCCTTGCTCTTTCACTGGCCCAACTACACCAAGATCCTGCAAAATGGCAAGAGAGGGAAACTACAAGAAGCATACATTCATAATTGATTCAAGGATTAGAATAAATCAAATACACAAGTATAACAACACACCATTGAGAAACATGCATATAGAAGAACCTCAAATGCTTTATTAATGGAAGAAGTAAGGTCCAGGAAGTGATACAACCATAAAAGGCCCAATCCAGCATCACCTTCCCAGCAGAAAGAAATCTCCTCTTCACCTCCTTCAAAGCAAATAACCCAATAGTTCTAAACTCAAACCAACAGCAATTCTTTACATTCACAAGATTCCAGCCTCCCTAGACCTCATGAGAGAGATCTATATATAGGAGTTTTGGAGAAAGGATGAGTCAGCTTGAGGCTGGCATGAAGCTGACTAGTGTCCTCTCTCACTTCAGTTATTCTTCAGTTCTTGAGTCCACTTGGAGGTTCTTGCTTCCACTTGGAGATCTGGAACCTCTTACTCATCACCAGTCGAATTCCCTGTTCCAAGTGTCATTTTGGAAGCTTCCTGGGCATTGACACCTTGAGGAATGACTGTGCCACATGTCCAAACTCGCCCAGCGCAGGTAGCCTTCTTTGCAGTTGACATTCAACGCAGGTAGACAGTGGAGCAGTTGACATTCAGCGCAGATGCTCAGTGGAGTAGTTGACATGATCCAGAATTGCCTTGTTTTTAGTGTTTTCAGGTGGAGAACTTTTATTCAGTGCTGTGGTTTGCTGACCTTGTTCCTCTAGGGGTAGGAACAACATGTTTAGGGACTTTGGATCCCTTAGATTATGGACATTTCATGCTTCATGCTGTAAGGCACAAAAATGTCTATAACAGTTGCCCCCTAAATTATGAGGTCGTTTATCGGGTGAAATGCTTTATCAGGAGGGTCCGAAGTTCATTCAATCGCTGAGAGGTGACCTGTAATAAAATACAATACAATACATTATGACTGTTTTCATGATCTAGCTGAGGCGGGCATTCCCATGCTCAGCTTTATAAATACATTTTTTCTGTACATAGAACAGACAATCGTCTGATGGTAGACTGATAATTCTCTGCTGAAATTATCATCCTTTGAGTAGGATGATCATCTGCTACAATGATGTACATGTCAAATGTCTTTATATTTCCTGAATATATATCGCAGCCCGGATGGATGAAACTAGATCCGGGGTCTTCAAACTCGTCCGATCTTCACTCTAAGTACAAGTCGATCCATGTGAGAATTTCTTGGAGTCGAACATGGAAAGACATCGCTTGATTACCAGTCAATGATGTAAACTGTTAACAAGCGCGAGAGGAATCACCGATAATGATGATGACCCTCAAGGTACGACAGTACAATCCACGTGGTGTGAATAAAGGACTTGGCGTCGAACACCACGCAGAATCTTTCGGTCGAAGGTCATTGAGGTATACCTGTCGCTGGGAGTGAGAAACTTGCCATTGAGGCATGCAAGCTTCAAAGTACTGAGGGGGTTGTTCCTAGATCAACTTCTTGGATAATGAGCTGAAGTCGACAAGAAGCGATTCGTCAAAGGAGGGCCTTAATGAATCCCACATCAGTGACACGGAACGGAGCTAATGATTTTAATGGAGGTGAAAACAATCTGTGACATATGATTCAGGGTGGCGGTCATGAATGGATGAAGGATAATTTATGGCAGTGGATGGGACACGGTTGACTCTTTCTGAACAACATCTCTTGAACATATAACGACACTGATGCGATGGATCGGTAGCATTACCCCAAATGTGGATGGTTTGGCGAGACCATGGTGATGAGACCGGTGAATGAAACAACCCAACCCGATGTGGTACGGAGGAAAAGTGTCATGTTCAAGAGCAACTTGCTACCATTAAAGCTTTGAGGTTCTCCCAATTTTTCCCCAGTCATTTCTGACCAGTACCTCTTTATTTTTGTCAAGCTTGAGGAGGATAACATATGCTTGTTCTATAACCTGCCCTTCGGGCAAGCCCATCGCTATGTTTTAACGAGCCTAGCGATAGGGAAACTCGTTCTCGTCTAAAGACAAGTTTGTCGCTATTTAATCATTTTAACGAGTCTAACGACAAAGAAAACTCGGTCCTTTTCATTTTTAGAGAGTCTGAAAAGGTACATAAAGTTAACTCCAAAATTCCTTTTTCGTCATCTGATCCCTTAAGTCCGAAAAAGTATAAAACAATACAGAAGGGATGAGTTTTCGATAACTTTAACGAGCCGAATAAAACAAGCACTCGATCTTTTTGTGCAATAATCCCTCAGGTCCAAAAAGATTAAAATCTAGAGGAGGGATAGCTCTTCCGGTCCTTTTAACGAGCTGGAAGGCCAAAACTCGGCAATCTTTTCATATTTTACGAGTCAGATGAAAAGAGCTTAAAGAAGACTCGTCTTTTGAGGAACGAGTGATAAACAGGGATAGCAACTGATTCCAGGTACAGGTTGGAATTTTCCAATCACGGCAGTGTCACAAGGATGGCTAGGTGAAATCACTCTTCGCAGCTGTTCCTCAAAATGGGTAAACAATCATATGGAGGTGAACGATCGGCCAAATGAAAATGGAGGTGGCAGGTGCAAACACGACCAAGGATTTTTATGGCTGATAATTTTACGATCACAGTGGTTATTTACCGGGATAGGTTCATTTTTTAGTTAAAAATGAGCTTAAACTCTGGAGGAAACATTGCTCACTGCTTATATTTATTTTTTAACGAGCATGAAGACCGCGTTAAAACTGCTTGGATCTTGCGTTTATTTTTTAACGAGCATGAACTTTATGCTAAAACTGCTCGAATTACCAGTCATAAGATAAGAAATGTCTCCTGAAAGACCCCATTTTTTATAGAGCTTGCGCCTTACCAAAGCTATGCTCACTCATCCTTTCTTTATGCAAGTTCGGAAACGGCTAATCCAAAAAACAGATAAATAACCGCTCTTTGCTCGCACTCCAAAAGGGTTGCATGCCCCCAGGTATAAAATACAATTTCAAGGCTGCCCCTCCTCCTTCCCACCTCTGCTTTTCTTTGGGTGTTCACAGCTACTTGTCGTCTTGCTAGTCCAATTTTAACGATACTTGTCTTCTCGTTAACTTTAACGGGTCTATACGATACTTGTCTTCTCGTCAGCCCAACTTTCAACAGATTTTTCGCAAGATCGCAAGAGAACAGCTACTTGCGACAAGAGAGCAACTACTTGCGACAAGAGAAGAACACTACTCAAGGACAAAACATTTGTGTTATTGAGGGAGGCTTACCTCTTTCTGGTTACCCAAAGATTGTCCTGTTATTTTTTCAACAAAACACTTCCTCGGCAATGTCTACCGAAATAGACAAGGGTGAATGACCTTTGTCAAACACGTAACTTTGACAAAAGAATCTTATTCCAGAACAACCCCTCTTCCATCCACGGACGGGGTACGGACTAGTCATATTCTCTCGCGGAAATTCTACCTTATACCCAAAGTTTTCTCTACCCAACGCAGACCAGGATGCATGCCCCCTCGGTTCCAGTCCTATCTTTCCGAATCACTCGCACTCATCGAGAAGAAGGACTAGGGGTGGAGACATTTCTTGATTGAATAGACCATTCAGGGTTGGTATGTGACTATTTGCGATGCCTGATCCCGGAAATGAAAGTTGGTCTACGAGCTTGACCATTCTTCCTTCGTGTGGAAAACACATTACCCTAAAGAGTGAGGAGACTATTGCTCCCATGCAATATATATAGTCTCGTCCAAGGAGTAGGTTATAATCCAAGGGTCCTTGAACGACCATCACGTTCATTTGAACTGCCTTCCCTTTCAATGTAATAGGCACATTGGGGAGGATCCCTAAAGGTCGACTGGTTCCTTTATCGAAACCCGAGAGATTTCTTATCTCAGGCAAAAGCGCCGGGGAACCCAGTGCTTTCCAAGCAATAGAGGAAAGGATACTCACAGATGCCCCTTCATCAATGATAGTGCCAGCCATTACCATTCTATATATTTGGACTATGATTCTAAATGGTATATTGGCTGGCAACCGGGGTCTGCCTAGTTGGTTCCAATCAAAGGACACAACCAGGTTGCTTGGTGGTGGGACCGAATACACGGCCGGATATGACCCTGACGATGTTCCTTCTTGCGATAAAGGAATGGGTGCATTGCCCTGACGCTCGTCAGAGTCTGTGTTGATGAAAAGAATCTGGATGGTGTCATCCTTCTTCTCTTCAGTGAGGGTGTCATTTGAAGATGAATCTTCAGTGACGGTGTAATTTGAAGATGAAACTTCTGAAGGGAGAACCAGGTCAACTGCCATTTCGACCTTTGTACTTTCATCCGGTCTGGATTCAGTAGGTTCATTTTCAATGACTGACGCTTCAACTGACCACTTGAGCGGGCCAGCTGTATTCTCAACCAACGAAGGACTTGGCACGAGTTTTTTGTATCCAGGAGGAAGTCTCAACGGTGAAACCGGACGATCTTCCAAAAATCTCTTTGCTTCGTCTAAGAAGGGACAACGATGGATGGCGTGATCGCCTTCACACAGTCTGCAGGGGGATCTTGCTCCCCCTCTTTGTCTTGAACCTTCACTTTCGCTGGTTGACGGTAAGCATTCAACATGGCTATCAGAGGTTGATGCTCCCGAACTGTGCAAACGAGGGGACCAGTCCCTTAGTATCCAGGGAATACAGGGACAATCTCTATGGAAGTGGTCTCCTCTACATATGACACATGGCGATTTAGGCCCCGTCTGTGCTGTGTGTGGATTTTTGTCAGATGTCTTTTGCTTGCCCCCAGTCGCCTTAGGCTCCTTCTTCTTCTTCTCTCTCTTCTTCTTCTCCTTCTTCTCCATGGGAGCTTGGCTTTTGCCGGCTCTACCTTGCGAAGATGAAGGATTGGAGGAAGAGTTATAGGAAGTAGAAGGCTGGTGGGCAGCTCTAGACTGATCTAACTGTTGATTCAACTGTTCAAGAACCATGGTGTTCTGAACTACATTGGTTGAGAATAGCCAAATTGGCAGGCCAATTGTCAGTCCTGGAAGCGACAATGTGGCCATGTGGGGCACACCAACTTCTCCCCAAGAGGAGAAAGGACTAGGATTTCCATCATGGGGAATTCCTTGGTTGGTGCGTTCCATGTTCTCAACCTACAGATCAACGCAGGAATAGGAGGTGATTATGTTCCGTTTAAAATAAATTTTATAACGACGCTTTAGACACAACTTGCTTTTTCACTTTTTAAGAGTCGAGAAAAAGCTAAAGATGACTCTAGTCTCCTTCGATGTTTTAACGAGCCCGAAGTGACAAATTCTCGGATGGACTTTTTCAGTTATAGAGTTTGAAAAAGGCAAAAAGAAACTACTCTGGAGTTCTAGGCAGAGGGTGTGCCAAACTTTTCGCAAAACCACAGAATACGTTTTACGGTACGGGTGGTCGATCTTCGTGAATGCTGTGTTCACTGCATTGCGATCAGTAGGGCAGCCGACACGGCTTCCTATGGATAAAGGCTTTATTCCTATAGGGGTCTCCCAATATATACGCGACGGTACATGGGAGCACAAGTCCGTATTGATACTTATCGCTTCACCGTGGAGGAATCACCCAACCACTCACCGATAAGATATCACGTTTAACGACGCCGGAACACGTCTCTAGCTTAGACCTCTATGTGTTTGCGTTTTTTTTCAAAGCGTTGTTATGTAAATTCAATTTATTTTAGGTTGATCTTGTTTAGAAGTTTGCCTTTATGGATCACCACGTGGTGTATGGTACAACTCCTAAATGCAGTCTAAAGATGAGAAGCAAGCTTTTTCAATCTTTTCAACTTATGAAAATCTTAACTACTGAGGGAAAAGAAAGACATCATCTTTTCACACAGATCATAGAGCACACACTAATGCACTTTTTCCTAAATCAACATGCAAGCTGTCAAAATGCACATGCACAATGCAGGTATTTCTTTTCTCTTTCTTAATGTTGGTGTACTACAAAAAAGAAAGCCGTTGTATAACTTTGAATTCAATTTCAAGTGAAAGCAAACAAGCTTTTGTCCAAAATCAAAAGACACCTTAAGATTTACTTGTTTCAACACTAGAAATACATAAATTCAAACCATATGACGAAAGCAAAAGCTCAATCAGCTATGAATAGCAAACAAACTAACTCTTAAGATCAGAATGACACTTATCACAGGTCTAGATCTAAGAGGCCACAGCAAGACTAGTTCACTTTCGTTATGGGAAACTGCAAATGATATATAAGAAATACACAAAGAACAAATACAGTTTCTTTATACAACCGAGGCAGAATAGTGGCAAAGAAAAGTGGTTTCAGATAGGTACATTGACTGATAACAGGCTGCAAAAACAGGGATGAAAACAGGGCAACAGAAAGCAGAGAAACCCAGTTGCACAAGGCCACACTGGTTCAGCGCAGGTAGAACACTGTCAGTTTGACATTCAGCGCAGGTAGCCCCTTCGGGACCTGCGATGAAATGCAGACTGCCTTCACAGTGCCTACAATGAAGAGAGAAACTCTCGTTTCTCTTGGTTTCCGGGTCACAGATTGCTCAGAAATCAACAGTTTTTGGCCAAATCAAAGCTACCAATCAAGTACACACTAAAGGATGAACAGGAGGATGAAAAGCTATCACTAAGAGCTGTTCAGAGTCCTTGTGGATCAGCTCTTCAAATCATAAACATGCCCAGAAACTGAGCTAGAGTAGCTGCGCTCTACTTTGCATTTGAAAGATCCAAATGCAGTTCGATTCGGTACTCCCTGTGTTTAGGAAATGAATAGCAAAAACACAAACAACCAACAAGATACGATTCCCCAGTGGAGTCGCCAATTTGTTGTTGGGAAAAGTATCCAATACGGAATGACCCTATCCCACTCTAAGGGTGATAGTTCCTTAGCAACAATCAAAGCAAAGCTATCTGAGATTACTTCTTTATGAGATGTAAAAGAGGGGAGAAAGAGATCCACTAACCGATGTCTTTCGCTAATGATTGATCCAATCTTCTCTCTTTGCTGCTTGCCCTCAGGTCCTTGCTCTTTCACTGGCCCAGCTACACCAAGATCCTGCAAAATGGCAAGAGAGGGAAACTACAAGAAGCATACATTCATAATTGATTCAAGGATTAGAATAAATCAAATACACAAGTATAACAACACACCATTGAGACACATGCATATAGAAGAACCTCAAATGCTTTATTAATGGAAGAAGTAAGGTTCAGGAAGTGATACAACCATAAAAGGCCCAATCCAGCATCACCTTCCCAGCAGAAAGAAATCTCCTCTTCACCTCCTTCAAAGCAAATCACCCAATAGTTCTAAACTCAAACCAACAGCAATTCTTCACATTCACAAGATTCCAGCCTCCCTAGACCTCATGAGAGAGATCTATATATAGGAGTTTTGGAGAAAGGATGAGTCAGCTTGAGGCTGGCATGAAGCTGACTAGTGTCCTCTCTCACTTCAGTTATTCTTCAGTTCTTGAGTCCACTTGGAGGTTCTTGCTTCCACTTGGAGATCTGGAACCTCTTACTCATCACCAGTCGAATTCCCTGTTCCAAGTGTCATTTTGGAAGCTTCCTGGGCATTGACACCTTGAGGAATGACTGTGCCACATGTCCAAACTCGCCCAACGCAGGTAGTTTTCTTTGCAGTTGACATTCAATGCAGGTAGACAGTGGAGCAGTTGACATTCAGCGCAGATTCTCAGTGGAGCAGTTGACATGATCCAGAATTGCCTTGTTTTTGAGTGTTTTCAGGTGGAGAACTTTTATTCAGTGCTGTGGTTTGCTGACCTTGTTCCTCTAGGGGTAGGAACAACATGTTTAGGGACTTTGGATCCCTTAGATTATGGACATTTCATGCTTCATGATGTAAGTCACAAAAATGTCTATAACACCTAGTTCATAGAAAGAGCCTTATATTTGTTACAACTTCTAGTCACAAAAAAATTTGGATCCTCTAATCAAAAGTTATGTCACTTGTAAGTTACATACCTTTCAAACATTAATTTAAAAGATATATAAATTACTAACCTTTCTATTTATATATCTCTAATATTTGATCCCTTTTGAATCTAAAATTTTGGCCTATAATACTCTAATATGTATTCTCTACAATTCCATAAGTCTAACGAGAATCTGATGTGCCAAGTGAAAGTTATAGTAACCTGATCAAAACATGTTAATTTTTGGCCTCTTCCCAAGAGAAATCTTATATACAATGCCACTTCCTAAATTCATCAAATATAATTTTGAAATGTTGAACTAAGTTATTCCATTATGTCTCCTCATGTCTCTTAAAATTTCATAGTCTAAAGTGTCCCAAAAAAATTATTTTAAAAATTCCATGATCACTCATTTGAAACTAATTTAAGGACCATTCACAAAACCTAACTTCCTTAGGGTACATCTCAGAAATTATGGCAAACTATAATCTAAAATTTATACTATATATACCTTGCAATTTTTTGGGAGCGGGATCCCCCAAGGACAATTTTGGGGCTAAAAGCCCATGTTTTGGTCAATTTTTGTAATAAACTTGTAAAGAATCCACATTTTGTGGTCACAGAGTGCGAAGGTGTCATAAGTATAAAGAGTTTTCCACCCTTAGTTTTGTAAAGTAAAATTCGATTGTAAAAGATCTACCCATGGTCCGCAAACCATGGGATTGTATAAAAAGAGCTAAGCTCTAAGTAGTTTTAGAGTCATGTCATGAAGAAGATAGTCATAGCTCTAAGGTAAGAAGTCTAAGTTTTGGGTTGTAGCATAGGTAGAGGCTATACAACTGAGTGCGCAGAGGCCTAGGGTAGAAGTCTGCAGCTAAGTGTGTGGACCCCTACGGCTATGTGTGCAGGGAAAATAGAGTCTGTAATCGCTTGAAGATATCAATAAAGAGAAGTATTCTCCAGTTTTGTGTCTTTGTTCCTATTAATGCATCTTGTAATTTTATGTATGAATTTCCTTTATAATGCTTATATGGTGCACGAATGAATGTAATTATGTTGGATAACTGAATGCAAATAAGAATATCTATTTATGTAGTGCTAACTGTGAGTATCTAATAAGATAAGTAAGATTCTTAAGATAGCTTAACAATCTGAGCAATACGCTACCTTAGCATTGCAAAAGTATTTGAATTGAAGGGTAGGGTTGTGTGAAGGTTAGTTGTACCCTTTCACGGAGGTATCGAAGGAAGGAATAAGGGGTTAGGTAGATAGAGCCCTAGAACTAAGTGACATGCACGAAGGCAGGAATAGAAGGAATAAAATGACATCACGACCATCTCAGGGTGTGGAAACATGGTTCTAGCATCCCCCCATACTGCTTTGAGTGAGACTTCAGTCCGCACTCTCCTTCCTGATGCCGAAAGGGCGAATAGTGTAGGGATTTGTTTGGCTAACTAACGTTGAACCTGGGCCAGGCCCTGACAAGCCAATAAATGGTTTTGTTGTCGGGACCAAAATCTTCATAAGAGATGTGTGATGTCATATCACTGGAATCCAACTAAGAAAGAGATCGGAGATTGGTTGGATAGGAAGATCCACGAATTCGTGGCACAGGAGAACAGAAACCCACGACTGATAAAGGAATAGTGGCTGGATAGGTACCTATATACAGAGATCCACAAGATCTTCTTCTGTTCCTTTCCAGTTGAGCTATACGAGTGGATTGCAAAGCTAGCAAATAGACAAGGAAGGTGGAGACTTGACGGTCCTATTGTTTGGACCCCGGAGCTAGTATATAAATTGGAAGCATCTAAGGACAAGATTGCCCGTGCTGTCGATCATTGGCTCAATCACGTCATAGAAGGATTTGTGACTAAATTCATGGTCGACACCTCAGTTAGCTACACTAAGGCGGAGTGACACTTTTTCAAAGGACCACGAGGTAAGTACTTGAAATCTTTGAATACCTATATTAAAATGCTATTGTGCTAAAAATAGGTTATGCAGCTACCTTGATGTTTGGAGCTACGCGAAGTGGAAAAACTTATAGGAATGAAGGAAAAAAGGGTCCTGAATATAGCCCATTGATTTCACCTCCGCGAGGTGACGAAGAAGGGATAGCGCAGGTTTCACTGCGAAGTGCTATTCAGTTAATAAGACAAAGATTCCTATGACTACCACCTCCACCCACACCACCTCCAACTTCATCACTGTCACTTGTGACTTCACCCGTACCACCTCCTTCTCCACCGCACTTCAGTATGGCAAATTCAGTTAAGCTGCCTTTGTTTAAAGGCTTCGGGAATGAGGACCTGGACTAATTCTGGTTTGTTGTAAAAGCTGTATAGGAAGCTCAGGGTGTTATAGATGATAACTTGAAGAAGGCAACACTGGTTAGTGCTCTGTAGGATCGTGCGCTAACTTGGTACATCAAGTACTCTAATGATAATCCAAATGCTGGAGTGGTAGACATCTAGACCGCGTTGAACAAAGAATTCAGTAGGTCTAAATCTGAAGCACAGTCTATTGTGGGGTTCAAAGAAATCGCGATGCAACCAGGTGAGACACCTTGGGAATTAGATCAGAGGTTGAAGTGTAAGATCCGCGAAGCTAATATGAATTTAAAACATGGATAGCATCGCGAATGGTTTGTAGCTTCGCTCTTGCCACACCTAAGGGTTGCGTTGTCACAACAGAAGATAATGACTCAGACAGAGAAATTGAAGATTGAAATGAGACTACATGAAACCCCTATGAAAGATCCAAATATTGGTGTTCAAAGGATCCATGCGTAGTTGAAAAATATTTTCCTTGAGATGCAAAGTTTGATGCAGGACAGAACAGTCCAACCAAAGGTGCACGAAGAGGTATAGTTTCTGAAATGCAAGAGTCAGGGGCATGAAAAAGACCATTGTCTAGTCTTTGTGAACTATATTGTAGGAGGAGGACCAATGCCTTTGAGGCTAGAAGCTCAAGCAGGACCGAGCGCAGGGCCTGCATTATGGTGCACTATATGTCATGTGGCAGGAAAGCATGCCATGGATAACTATCATTCATTGCAAAAGTTTGTACACACACCACAACAGTTGTTCTGCAACTTCTGTAGATCGGTAGGGCATGATGAGCGTAACTGAAGAAGTTACGAATTGATGATGGATAGAACACCCGCCTATAGGGTCTAAGAAGAAATACAGCCCCCTAACCAGAGCACGGGGATGGAAAGAACGGGATTTGAGGGGCGCGGATGAGGCTGAGGCGGAAGAGGATCTGGAAGAGGTCAGGGACAGTTGATCTGCTATAATTGCAGAGGACCAGGACACTATGCCCGCGATTGCACTAACCCTATGTGTCCGTTGTGCAAGTATTTCACTCTGTTTGGTCATGAAACAGAAGACTGTACTACGTTGATAGCAAGGATACGTGACAAAGGGGCACTACTACCTCCACTGACTCAAAACCTACATATGATGAGGTCTGAGCCACATGAAGAGGATCCAAACGTGAATATAGTGCTTCTAAGTGGAATCAAAACAAGAGATGACAAGGGGAAACAGCCCGAAGATAGTACATGGGTTCGCAAAGCTCCAGTGAAGGAAGTTGAGTTTGATTTGGAGTGCACATGTGAAACCTTCATGGAAGTTAAGAAGAGCTTCATTAAGGCCTCCACCTCAAGGATCAAGGATAAGCCTAATCATAAGATGGACCCTTCTATGCTTACAACTTTACTGGAGACCTGCATGAAGCTACTGCGCGATAGCAAGGCTGTGAAGGGGTTGTAGGAGCTCATAAATAGATGTGCCGGAAACACTCCATGTGAGCCGTGCACAGTACGAAATATTGGTAAGCATAAAACAAGGAGGGGATGAGAGATGAGACTGACCATGTAGATAGGAGAGTATGAGATGGATCAGGTTATCCTCGACCTGGGGTCAGGCGTGAGAGTCTTGCAAAATAGACTTGGGAACGGATGGGAAGATCTGCACTATAGTGGTCTCTGATTAAGCTCAGAATGGCAAATCAACAGAAGATCATCCCCATGGGGCGGCTATAAGGGGTGACTATAGATATTGAAGGCGTGAGCGCGCAGGTTGACTTTGAAGTAATAGAAATTGTGGATGACAACAACCCCTATGCTACGTTCCTGGGAATTGATTGGGCTATTGATATGAATGGGGTAATCAATCTAAAGAAGCAAAAGATGATATTTGAGAAAAAAGCGCTATGCTTAATTTTACCCCTAGATCCTACTTAAGGTTCGCGCTATACTGAACCAGTCCATGATTATGAGAGTGATGACAATCTGAACTATATCTATAAGATAACAACGTGAGACCAAGACTGGGTGAATCCAACAGTGGATGGATGAATTACATTGGATTGTGAGAGTTCTTTCACCTCGAACTCTGATGAAGAATTATAGTGCTGGTAGAATAGGTTACACAAAGTAACCATGCTGAGTTGTAACATGATGACCCGGTCGTTGCACTATGTGTCATCAAAGGTAAGAAATTTGCCTACTTATGATGGCCTGAATGATGCAGATATCTTTCTGGATGCATTTGAGAGGGAGGTACTAGAAAAGCAGTGCTTCCAGGTGTTGGACTAGGCACTGCGCGCTACACCCCCAAGATGGTGGGGTACGCATAACGGAAGCTTTGATGATTGGCATGAATGTAGGAGGATGATGAGAACACACTTTGGGAAGCCGAAGGTGCGAATGACAGACAAGTATGATGGGCAGGATGACTCATGTGCGCACTTGGCCAAATGGGCTCATGCTTATGGAGAGAAGCCCCAGCCTGAATGCGTGCACTTGTTCTGTCAAACCCTGGATGTCGTCCTGATGAACTAGTATGTAGAAAGAGAGCTCTGCCATGGTACAGGTGAATGGGATATTCTGCGTGAAGGATTCATAATGACATTCAGTTTTGAAGACGGTTTTTAATGTATTGATGAGGCACTACAAGAGTTGAAAGCAATAATCTTTAGGATACCACAGGATCCTTTAGACCTGATTCAGCCTGAGTGGGCTACTCAACTGAGTCACACACTAGAATGTTATAACATAATTGTTGAAGAAGAGGACGAGGATCCGTGAAAAATTAACATCCCTAAAACAGAAGGCCACCTCGAGGTTGAAGGACCGCAGGTTGAGAATCCTGATATAGCCGTGCCACTGAAAATGAAGCAAGTAAACATTGGTATGGAGGAAGAGCCCAAATTTGTGAATATTGGAGATTACTGGGACGACGTGACAGTAGATAAGGTCGCTTAATTTCTCCATGAGTACCAGGATTTATTCCCCACCAAGTTTACGGATCTAAAGGGGATAATCGAGGATCTAGGTGCTATGAAGATCACGTTGAAGCCCGACGCGAAGCCGAATAAGCAAAGGCATTACTGTCTCAATCCAAAGTATAAGGAAAAGGTACACTTAGAGCTAGACAAGATGCTTGCGCTAGGCATCATTGAGCCTATGGAAGAATCTGATTGGTAAGCCCAATGGTGGTACAAGAGAAGAATAAAAAGGATGAAATAAGGATATGCATGGATCTCAGAAAGTTGAATGACACTTGCATACATGATCCTTTCCCAACTTCATTCACTGATGAAGTGTTGGACAATGTAGGTGGTCAGGAAGCATATTCCTTCACTGATGGGTTCTCGGGGTACCACCAGATCAAAATCGCGCTGGAGGATATGAGCAAGACAACCTTTGCGATTGAGTGGGGTTGTTTCGAGTACACTGTAATGACGTTTGTGTTGAAGTATGTACCTACAATTTTCTCGCGTGTAGTTGTTGCTACATTCAAAGAATTTTTTCATAAGTTCCTGGAAGTATACTTTGATGACTGGACTATGTTTGGGCTGGTGAAACGCCATGTAGAAAGCTTGCGCTTAATGCTGGATATCTGTCAAAGATACCAAATCGCACTCAATCTGAAGAAGTGCTTGTTTTGTGTTCCTTTAGGGACCCTGCCGGGTCATGTGGTTTGCAGATAGGGACTGATGGTAGACCCCATGAAGATCATGGTGATATTGAACTTGGAGGCGCCAAGGAGTGTGAAATAGCTTCGTGCTACCTTAGAAAATACAGGATATTACAGAAAGTTTATCAAAGGCTATGCCTAGATCAACGCACCTATGGAAAAGTTGTTGAAAAAAGATGTCACATTCTGCTGGAACAAGAACTGTAAGAAGAGCTTGGATGTATTGAAAGAAAAGATGGTCACCGCGCCAATTTTAGTCTTCCCGGATTGGAAGAAGGAGTTTCATGTGCATGTCAATGCATCATGTATAGCACTGGGAGCAGTGCTGACAAAGGCTAGTAGAGAAGACTTGGACCATCCTATCGCATTTACAAGCAGAAGTTTATCCAAAGCAGAGAAGAAATATTCCACCACTGAGTGCGAAGGGTTAGCTATGGTATACACGCTCTAGAAGTTTAGACACTACTTGCTAGGAGGCCATTTTAAGATGTATACAGATCACTCTGCGCTGAAGTACCTGGTCAATAAGCCTGTGTTGGGGGGGAGAATCTGCATATGGATGTTAGTGTTCCAGGAATATGATTTTGAAGTTATTGTGAAGCTTGGACGACTAAACACGGGACCAGACCATCTGTCGCACATCGAAACAGGGGAAGAGCCCACTAATTTGGAGGGATTTCCTGACGCGCAACTATTTGCAATGCACGTCGCAGATGGTCATTTTGAGGATATAATACACTTCCTAGTGACAGGAACTACCTATGAAGGACACACTGTCCAATAGAAGAAGGAATTAATGGTGCGTGCAACAGATTTTTCTATCATTGCTGCGAATCTATACAAAATGGGGCCTGATGAGGTATTGCGATGATATGTACCTGAGTTTGAAAGAAGCAGCATCCTCACGGATGCTCATTGGATGCTGCGGGAGTACATGATGTAGGGAGAGTGACAACACAGATGATTCTACGCGCAGGGTTGTGGTGGCCAACCCTCCATCAGGACTCAAAAGTGTATTGCAAGGCGAGTGATGTATGTCAAAGAACTGGTAGACCATCATGGAGGGATGAAATGCCTCTAAATCCAGAGATGATGTTGCAACCCTTTGAGAAATGGTTGATAGATTTTGTGGGACCTATTCGTCCCCAAGGAAAGACGGGAACGAGGTACATTATCACTGCGATAAACTATTTCACTCAATGGGCAGAAGCACAGCCTATGAAGGATTGCATAGGTGCGACTGCTGCAAAGATCCTCTTTGAGTATGTACTTATGTGATTTGGTTGTCCAAAGATATTGATGAGTGATCGTAATACACACTTTCTGAATGAGATGATCATCGTGCTAACAGAGGAATTTCAGGTATATCACTAGAAGAGCATGCCTAATCACCTGCAGGCTAATGGGACGGTGGAAGCCTTCAATAAAGTGCTGGAGAATGCACTAACCAAGGTTTTCAATGCTCAGCGAAGTGATTGGGACCTACGCATACCTCTAGTACTATGGGCTTATCAAACAATGTGCAAGAAGTTGACTAGAGAAACTCCCTTTAGGCTTGTCCATCGTTTTAAAGCGGTAATGCTTATGGAATGTATTGTGCCTAGTCTATGCATAGCGGCGCTCACGGTAATGACAGATTGCAGAGCCTTGGAGGAGAGGCTCACGTAGCTGCATGAGCTTGAGGTAAAGAGATTCCTAGCTGGATTTCACCAACAGGTCCAAAAATAGCGTGAAAAAGCGTGGCATGATCGACACATTAAGCTGCACACCTTTAAGGTAAATGACCTGGTTTTGTTATATGACATCAAGTTTGATAAATTTCCAGGGAATTTCAGAATGCATTGGTTGGGGCCCTGTGTCATTAAGGAGATTAATGACAAAAGAGCGGTACAAATGGTCAAATTGAATGGAGATCCCTTCCAAGGAAAGGTGAATGGCAACTGGTTGAAGCCATAAACTAGCGGTCCAGTCATGTGACTAGATGCAGGCAACACAGTCTTAGTGCTCCAGGCAGTTGAAAGGAGGCATGGGACTATAAACTACACTTCCTGGGTTGGGGAGTTGTGCAATTAGAGAACTTTGCAAGGAAGTGTCACAGTGTTCATCGTAGTGCGAAGGGAGCTGCGCTACCCATGGAGAAATTGCACAGGTCAGCCAGAAAGTAACCGTTAAAGTCATTGTTCATGATTTCATGGTAGAAATGTGGCCAAATGGAGCGGGTGGCTAGCATTTAAGACAAAATTTATGGCTCAGATCCTTGAAAATCTGCCACCAATCTGGCATTAATGAACCAAATTTGGGGGGGACGGTCGGATTTCAATTCAAAATGCCCTATAAATTACAAGTGACTGTCCAGCGAAAAACACTTGGCATTTTGAGAATTGAGTTGTTGAGCTTTCAGGCACTCATCAACCAATAATTTTCTGAGGCTTTGAAAGAGACTCTAGTATTTGCAAACTAACTAGAAACGTCGTGAGTACTGTTGGAAAGCATTATGTCGGCACCCGCAAAAACTATAAATATTGAAGAAATAATAGAGGAGTCAGCGCCGAAAATGAAGATAGAGGTAGAAGTAGTTGCTCCAACAGTGGACAAAGTATTAGCAGAAGTCCCTAAATCAGCAAGAATTCCGAGATTGAAGCCAACCCCAACCAAAGAGACCGTGAAGGATAAAAAGGGCAAGCAGGCTTCCATACCGGTGCACGCATCGCCAGTGCGAAACCCACCAAGACCCACCACCCAGGAGAAAGGCAAGGCAATAAATTTGGAGCTGGAGGAGGAAGACATTGAAGACATCATGATGGATGATGAGGATGTGGCAGTTGAAGTGGAGGAGGTTGAAGCCCAGGGTGCAGACCCTGTTACCCGATTGTTGGAGTATGTCCCTTCGCACAAGCCCAAGACCAAGGTGCTGAAGGACATCGATGAGAGGAATACCCCCTTGCAAACCCCTCTGCTACAGGATGAGATTGTTTTCCAGGGATCGCGCTTGGCACGGGTGCGACTGCTGAAACTTGAGGACTGGGATTTGGCTGATCATGAGAAGTTCCCACACCTGGAGATCAAGCAGTTGATGCGCCGCATCATTGATACCAATACCAAAATGACTGCATTGGAGTCACGGAGGTGGCCCAAGGGAGTAGAAAAGGCAGGATTTCTCAACCTGCTTTGGGTGCCGCACTACAACCACACCTCGGTGACAGTTTTGGTCATCAAGCAATTGTTGTGCTTGGTGCATGATGGGTGTTTGTGGCTGGAGGAGCCAATACCCATCATAGATAGGCTGATTCATAGGATAACGCGATTTCCATATACAGGAGAGAATCTAGCCATGATATTTAGTGGAAAAGGTGATGATCAGGCTCTCACAGAATCTATGAAGGAGAAATTTAAACTGGTGAAGAAGTCGCGTGGTTATGCTATATCCAACATCTGTGACCCTACTGTGAAGGTAGCCACGTACATCCTTGTAGGGAAAGTGATGAGGAAGTGTCACGCTGATGAGGTGCCAGTGCCTGTTGTTGCGCTAGCAGCACAGTGAGCTGAAGGAGTCGAGTTCAACTGGTTGGACTACCTTTGTGGAGAGTTCTTGGTGAATTACTGTGAAGCATAGGAGATAAAAAAGACGTTCCAATACACGTGGCTCTTACTGTCAATTGTGCTGGTAGCATGGGAGCTTCAAAAGGATAGCCAGTTCCCTTCGGTTGCGCCAGACCTCCTAGAAGCAATGAGTTACGCTTCACTGTGGGCGATCAAGGACGTGTAGCGAGTTAAGGACAACAAGATCTTCTGCAGCTTGATGGAGATGAACATTTTCTTGGCTATCAATCACAAACCACAATTGTCGCCTATGGCGTACGCCAACCTGTAGGGCTACGCCGAATTTAAAGCAGACTTCCATCATGTATCCATTAGGGCGCGAAAGGACCCTACACAAAAATGGTACGACTTGCCTTATTTGGCAACCAATGACTCCATTGATGCAGTGCTTGACCAATGGTCAGAAGAGTGGTGCGCTACCACAAACTTGGCGGTGGGCGGGAGAAAGTTCGTCGCGCAGAAGAAAAAGGAGGAGGTGTAACAACCCCAAAATTAAAATATGGAACTAGTTAGATCAATTATGTGATTTACAATCAACACACGTCTCTTCAACTAATTAGCATAGAATTTTTAAGAAATATGAGCAAAAGAAACTTACCTGTAGCGATGATATTCCTTACTTGTAATTTCGAAGTTGAATGTTATTTGAATCATGCTAACGGCAACAAATTTTTGGGGATGACTCTCCACCCAACTGTAGGCTCAGCTGCATATAATCTTTCTACAACTAGCCACACTCGAGCCCTCAATCAACGTACTACTGCCAGGGAATCCTTTGTCTCACAACAATTTTCTCCCAAGAGAATGGATGATGGAATCATGGAATGATCTCTCATCTTCCTCACAATCTATTAAATAGAGAAAACATTGGAAGGGGAACCGCATGCACACATTCCATGTGTCAACATGCAACTTTTGTTATTCTATTTTAAGATTTACTTAAGTTAAATTTTCTCTTAATTTATTTATTTCTTATTTTATTCATTTTTACTTTTTGATAACTTTACTTATTTTTACTATTTTTATGGTTCTTTCAGTTAACTCTTTCTTATTTTATTTTACTTTTTGTTAACTTTACTTTTTATTACTATTTTATAGTTTTACTTCTATATCTACTTATTTAGAACTTTAGTATTGTTATTTACTATTTTATTTATTTGTTATTATTATATTTCTTTATTATTTATTATCTATTTACTATTATTATCTTTTTTTTATTGTTTATTATTATTTTCTTATAAGTAATATTATATTATATTATATTATTTATTATTATTATTATTAGGGGACATTACATACTCCCCTTCTTTAAAGAAATTTGTCCCGAAGTTCAATTGAATCATTTAGCATTTTATTTATTTAGTTATTTATTACTTCATGTTTTCCCTACACCATTTGTTGAATTAGTACAACCAACACGCATCGAAAGTTTTCACAACACCCAGGAAATCTCAAGGAATCTCTATCCTTTTTCCCACTTTCGGAACCAGGCATAATCCTCATCGCTCTGTATCCTAGTCTAAGGCTGGCCCCAATGCTCACGCTTGAATCAGACCTCATCTGCCCCAAGGCAGGAATCTAATATGGTACTCAATGACTCCAGACATCTCGCAAGGCTGGCCCACTCCCTCCACAACTACTAAGGCACACAGCCACAGGCATCCAAGTCCTTACACCCCCACCAAACTTTGGCATCCAAATCCAATAACAGGCACCTAGCCTACAACATCAGGCACTTAGCCTCCTCAAGATGGTCCCATAGCCCCTCAAGATCTATCCATCAATAGATATACAAGACAAAGGAACCACTGGCATATGTAGTGTTGATTGAGTTTGTCCCTAGCCCATATGGTGTTACATATTATCCGTCACAGGTATGGGCTCCTACGAGATCATCAAATAAACTAACCCTCTCGGCCCATTTGTGGATTTCCTGTCCATCACCACATCTCAACGTACATCCAATGCATTAGCAATAACCATAGTATCATATAAAATAATCGACATGCCAAATCTTACATGTTATCATGATAACATAAAACCATTGTTAATCACCACATTCTGAATAGTAAAGAACTTCATACTCTTGCATGTCATAAAATATGCATGTAATTATCACATGCTTCACCTTATGAAATACCATCATAAGTTATAACATCAACACATATGTATCAAAGATGTATCATGACATCACATAATAAATGAACAAAATGTCAATATACATTATATTGTAACATCATAATCCCTATGCATATCATATCCATCATGAACATACAACATCATTATCATATCAAACTAAATGAATAAGAACCACATGTGCATCATCATCCTCATACCATCATACCATGAAACCTCATCCAACAACATACTCAACGTCATAACATTTAATTAAACCATAACGGAAATATGTATGATTTAGATGTATCCATAAAATTTAAACAATAAAACATGATTTAGATGCTCCATAAAAGTATCTGTCTTAGCTAAGTAAGAACTCCTATTTGGTTCACCACACTTTTTTAATCAAGTAGAGGTGTGTTGATGGTTATATATTCAAACCCCATTGGTGTTGTCATTTGAACTAACTGATTTATTTTATTTTATTTTTTCAAGTGTTTGTTGACATAATGATTTTATTATTGTTCTTCCATTCCTTCTAATTAAAGTCCTCAGAGTAAGACAACCCAATAGACATTAACTATGAATTCGATCACTATAGCTCAATAATCCTCTAAATTCATCTTAGTAGGTGTGGTAATTTAGGTACATCGTTCATTTTCAAAAGAGCATCATCATCTTGGTCCTTATGCAACCATATCACAAAACAAAAGAAAAGACAGAAAAATATTAGTGCATATGCAAGATAACCATTAACTCTATGCACATTTATGAATTTTGATATTCCACTTAAATAATTTATGACTTATTATTCTTCCCCTCTTCAAGTGATGACTTACTCTCCAACAAGGTCAAACATTATTCCTTCAACATATTGACATCATATATAAACTTGTTCATGACCATATTTTCATTGAGTAATTTTCCTTGAATTTACTTAATACTTTAAGTTAAATCCACTTTTGCAAGGGGTTCTAAACTACATTTATCTATTTGGCTTATGTCAATATCTTGTTTCTCATTGCAAATAGAAATTTATTTAAGAAATCTGTCCAACACCCAAAAATAAATCACCATTACTATTTTTATTGCAATTAATTAAAAAGACAATATCTCCAATAAAACTATATAATATTATTATTAAAATCATAATCTATCTCAAACTAAAAAATAATTATATTATTATTACTATTACAAAAAATTAATAAAAATAACATACCAATTTTATTGTCTCTGTGTGGTAGCTCAAGTGGCAATGGTTGTGGAAATGAAGTCTCACCGAACTGGAGATCTTGGGTTCAATTCTTGTGCTACCCTCCCTGGAAATGGGGTGAATAATGGACATGTAAAAGCTCAAAAATGAGAGGGTCCTACCTAAGCTTATAAAGAAAAAACATACTAATTTTATTTTATTTTTCCTCTCCTTTCAAGGTCATCTTTACTATTTTTTTTTGTTTTTAAACAATCATATAATATATATATATATATATATATAAAACCTATACTTTATTCTCTTTAATGTATTGGAAATACCATTGGCAAGCATTTACCTAAGAAATGATTACTAATTAAATCCTAATGTATTGGAAATACCATTGGCAAGCATTTACCTAAGAATGATTACTAATTAAATCCTAAGAAAAACAAAAAAATAATTATTTAAATTTCTTTTTAATAATATAATTTAAATTGATTACTTAAATTACTTAAAATTGCTTCGTGTTGTTTTCTCAAAATTCTGTATTGGAAAATTTTATTTTAATTTATTATTATTATATTGGTCTTGGGTTTCCTCGTTGAAATTTAGCATAGTGCTAATATCTTAACCCGAATTTTATTTAAGGGTTAGATTTAGCAAGAATGGCCATGTTCTTATTAATGAGAGTGGAAAGCATTATTCAATATGTTAATTCACTATTGAACATAAAATATAATATAATTTAAATTAAATATTCAAATACTTAATATAAGTATTCCAATATTTTTATGAATTGATTGCATGTCATATTGTCTTTTGGCTCATGTGGGATGTGTTTTCCATATTGTCATTATGGTTGTTGAGTGAATTTCTTCCTAGTCGCATATTGGCCTTCAGCTAAGGTGTTGGTTTTCTTTTGTGGTTCTATGTCGAGAGGAGAGAAAAAAAGAATGTCCTTTTGTAAATTGGAATTTTCACCACTTTCCTCTCCCATGCATAATCACCATTAGGCAACTGAATCCGTGTCATCTTCTAGTTTACGAAAGTCGAATTGAAACTTGACTCATTATGCGCAGTGAGATATTGTGAACTAGATTTTAGATTTTATAATTAAGATGAAAACAAAATAAATTACATGGTTAAACCCAAGGAAAGAACTAAATTTGAACTGTATTATTATTAATTATAATTCCTCAAACAATTTCATTATAGCACAAAATTTCACTGTATACGGCAATATCATCAATTTACTCAATAATTTATCTTCAAAATAAATAAAGGAGCCTCCGAGTGGGTAGAGAAACTAGAGCTCCGGCATTTGAATAGCGAAGGGGAAAGATGTTTGAATACCGACAAACAATTTTCGTGGTTCGTTTTCAATGGAGAAGTGGAAATGTTTACCCCTAGTAATGAAAATAAATAACCTTAAACAGGGCAATAAGTATGGGGCATGTGCAGAGTTTCATTTACAACCAAAAAGGAAAATCAATATTATATTAGCCGCGAAAGCCACGTATTTGACGATTTTCCAAGGGTTTCGAGCATTCCACGATAGCCACTTATGCGTTGTGTTGTTTGTATTTTGCACCATATATATATTTTAAATAAAAGAGATAATCATGCATGCATAATTAATACATGTAAACAAGAGTTATCTAAAGCTTTTATTTAATAAAATTATTTTAAATCAATATTCTAATATTATGTAGGTATATAATTATATAACATTTTAGAGGGCTGGTATATATATTTCATGGAAGTAAAAGAGTAGAATAATTTAAATAAAGAAAATTTAAATTATTATATATATATATATATTTTTTCTAAATCTCTTTTCATTAAATTATTTCACTTTATTAAAATTAAAACTATGGATTAATTTAATTATTTTTTCTCTCAAATTTTATCTAAAGGTTACATAGATTTGAAACATGTAAAAACCTCCAAATTACAATATGTAACTAATTAGATCAATTATGTGATTTACAATCAACACACCTCTCTTCAACTAATTAGCATAGAATTTTTAAGAAATACGAGCAAAAGCAACTTACTTGTAGCAACGATATTCCTTACTAGTAATTTCGGAGTTGAATGTTATTTAAATCTTGCTAACCGCAACAAAGTTTTGGGGACAACTCTCCACCGAACTGTATGCTCACCGGTATATAATCTTTTTACAACTGGCCATCCCGGAGCCGTAAATCAACGTACTACTGGGAATCCTTTGTCTCACAACAATTTTCTCCCAAGAGAATGGATGATGGAATCATGGAATGATCTCTCATCTTCCTCAGAGTCTATTAAATAGAGAAATCATTGGAAGGGGAACCGCATGCACACATTCCATGTGTCAACATGCAACTTTTATTATTTTATTTTACGATTTACTTAAGTTAAATTCTCTCTTAATTTATTTATTTATTTATTTTATTCATTTTTACTTTTTGATAACTTTACTTATTTTTACTATTTTTATAGTTCTTTTAGTTAACTCTTTCTTATTTTATTTTACTTTTGTTAACTTTACTTTTTATTACTATTTTATAGTTTTACTTTTATATCTACTTATTTAGAACTCTAGTATTGTTATTTACTATTTTATTTATTTGTTATTATTATATTTCCTTATTATTTATTATCTATTTACTATTATTATATTTTCTTTATTATTTCTTATTTATTTGCTTATAAGTAATATTATATTATATTATATTATTATTATTATAGGACATTACAAGAGGCCAAGCTTAAGATGACACAGCTATTCGAAAAGAGGAAAAAGGAGGCCGCTGATAAAGCCCAGGCGGAGCACAAGGTCGCGCAACAGATAGGGAAGTAGATAGGTGGGACAGAGCAGGGCTCTGACAAAGGTGCAAGGTCGCCTTCACCTGAGATAGAGAAGGAGATAGAACAGCACATCACAGACCATCAGGAGACGTCCGCTCACATCAAGCGCCCATGGGAGCTGGATAAAGGAGGGTCCAGGAAGAAATCAAAGGTGACCAAGACATCACTGGACCCTATCACACTAACAGAGGGCAACTTGCATGATATCGATGACACAGTGAGGGATGTCACCGCGAAGGCCCTGTAACAATTTGAGCAACAACAACAAATCATATTGGGGGCTATCTAGACAGGGTTGCAGGAACTGTAGACCCGCACGTCGCAGGTTAGCATGGTGTCTACCATTTTGGCTATCGGTGCTTTAGAAGTTATCAATATGCTGTGCGCGAAGGCCTCCATGGTGATAGTGCTTCCTAATGGAGCACTAACCACACAGTATGAGGCTGATAGGTCCACTGTTAGCACCCTAAAGGGAGTAGGGTTGAACTTGGCACCGCTCCCGTGAGAAACGCTCCACCTCTTGTAGGATGGAATGATTACAGACCTGAGGGCCTAGGAGCACCGTGCCCTCCAGGTGATCAATGAACAATGGATCAACAATGAGTAGATGACACTACAGAGAGATGTTGCCATCACCACTGAGACTGAGACGACCAATCAAGGTAAGCGTATTATGCAGGTCGTTGAGGAGGCATGCCGAATGGTCCCAAAGTTGCCCATTCTGGAGGAGGAGCTAGTCGAGGTACACATCCGCAAGATGGCCACAGGGGTGCGCGACACTCGTACTGAGATGGAATGGGTTCAGTTGCAGTTGAACCTGCAACTCACAGAGTTACAGTTGAAGGCCCAACTTTCAACTCCGCCAGAAGTGAAGGAGCAGCGACGACCGCTGTCACAGAAGTAGTAGTGGTGGTGGAAAGTGCAGTAATAGACTGCACACAATTGTTTGAGTAGTCATTTGAGGTCCTGACCAGGTTGCAGGAGGACACCAATGTACAACGACTAGAGATGGAAGCGCGCGAGCTACAACATCACTACAATGAGGTTAAGGGAACAACGAAAATCATCGCACTGACACAGAGACTAGCCAAGTTGCAGGAGGCCAAGTAGCTGAAGGAACAAGTGGATGCAGTGCTGCACAAGGAAGTAGTGATGAAGGCATGACTAAAGCCCTAGTTGGATGAGGCTTACGCAGTGATAGGAGCTATTGAAGGAAAGCTTGCAAATTTGCACGCGACTTAGCAAAAGCTCTAGGGTGACAGTTCAAGAGCAGTGACCGAGCAGATGGTTGAAGGCGCGAAGCAGGTGGCCGCATAGTGCACAACTAAGGTGGCGGTCATCCAAGTTGAACTGGAAGGTCTTCACGCAAAGATATCCATGCCTACTAAGTGACTCGAGGGTGAATCACGATGTTTGTGTTGGGGGCCTGTTGGGAGAGGGATCCCCCAATGACATTTTTGGGGCTAAAAGCCCATGTTTTTGTCAAATTTTGTAATAAACTTGTAAAGATCCGCATTTTATGGTCGTGGAGCGTGAAGGTGTCATAAATCATAACGGTTGTTCGCCCTTAGTTTTTTAAAGTAAAATCCAGATGTAAAATATCTACCCATGGTCCGCGGGCCATGGGATTGTATAAATAGAGCTAAGCTCTAAGTAGTTTTAGAGTCATGTCATTAAGAAGATAGTCATAGCTCTGAAGTAAGAAGTCTAAGTTTTGAGTTGTAGCGTAGGTAGAGGCTCTGTAGCTAAGTATGTAGAGGCCTAGGGTAGAAGTCTGCAGTTGAGTGCGTGGACCCCTACAGCTGTGTGCGCAGGGCGGATACAATCTGTAATCATGTGAAGATATCAATAAAGAGAAGTATTCTATAAGTTCTGTGTCTTTGTTTCAATTAATGCATCTTGTCATTTTATGTATGAATTTCCTTTATAATGCTTATATGGTGCGCGAATGAATGTAATTATGTTGGATAAGTGAACGAAAATAAGAATATCTATTTATGCGGTGTTAACTGTGAGTATTTAATAAGATAAGTAAGATTCTTAATATAACTTGATAATTTGAGCAATACGCTTCCTTAGCAGCGAAAGTATTTGAATCGAAGGGTAGGGAAGGGTAGCGTTGTGTGAATGTCAGTTGTACCCTTTCGCAGAGGTATCGAAGGGAGGAATAAGGGGTTAGGTAGACAGAGCCCTAGAACTAAGTGACCTGGATGAAGGCAGGAATAGAAGGAATAAAATGACATCACGACCATCTCAGGGTGCGGAAACTTGGTTCCAACATCCCCCCATACTGCTTCGGGTGAGACTTCAGTCCGTGCTCTGCTAGCTTATGCTGAAAGGGCCAGTAATGTAGGGATTTGTTTGGCTAACTAATGTTAAACTTGGGTCAGGCCCCAACAAGCTAACACAATTCATTCTCAATATGCTCAAACTTTCAAAATATCAAACATCCTAGAGAAAAAGATATAACAAAAATGTTGAGATGGCTTGTTTTAAATAGGCTTAAGGACTAATCACCAACCCTAACTTCTATAGTGTATATCTTAAAGAGTGTGCAAAAAAAATTTGAAATTTTAAGTATATTTTTTTTTAGATCGCTCAATAAGCCCAAAATTTCACCATTTGAACATTCTAGAAAAAAGTTATAGAAAAACTTTGAAGGTGACTTGTTTGAAGTAGTGAATCCTCAAGTCCATATGCTTTGATACCAAATGTTATGAATCCTACACGTTAAAAATGATAATAAACCAATAATTTTAAAAAATTGGTTTTTGTGAGATCATTCCATGAGGTACAAAAATGGGGTTCAAGGGAATCATGTCTGAGAAGAAGATTTCCTACGACAAGAACATATATGATTTGCTAGAGAAATACTCACATGTGTTGGTCCACATTGTAGACAATGTGGGATCCAAGCAGTTGTAGAACATTCATGCTAGGTTGAGGCTAGATTATGTTGTTATTATTAATAAGATTACCATGATGAAGAGATCCATTCACCTCTATGCAAAGGAGTTCGATAAAACCATTTATCAGAACTTGGTTCCTTTACTCATGGTTATCGTGAAGGAAACCATAAAGCCTTTGTCCTATGCCCTATCTATGGAGTATTTTTAGCTTCAAGAATCTTCCCTTTGTCCAAAGCTCCCTCATCATTTTTTCAACATTAACTCATAGTTTATATTTATTTGTTAGATGTAATAGATCTGTGAACTTCGTCCACTCTACCTGAACTTCCATTGATCAACAAACATAGATCTAATAGTTACCTATTTGGTTGTACCCACAGTCCATCAAATGAGAGAAGAAATTAGTGAATTAGTGGCCTATAACATGCAACTTATTTCTATCCAAATAAATTTTAAGATACTTCAAGCTGGATATCTAGTTGGAAGTAATCTAAGAGAACCTCATTGAATCCAATATGGTTCATCATAGATTTGGTTTAGATTTAAATGTGATTGATCCATCTATGTACAAATAGTTGATGGATTCTTGCATGTGTTTGGTAAACACCAGGCATGACTTTCATTTTGTACTCGACCTTAACTGAATACATGGTGCAACCCAAGAAGGTATAACACATGTTCTAGAACTTGAGGGGCATATTTCATTTTGGACGAAGCTATGTTGGTGGTGTGCAATTGGTGTTGTATGTTTTATCAAATTCTAATTGGATAGGTAGTGATAGAAATAAAATGATCACTTCATTATGTTGTTTCAATTTAGGTTCAAGTATGATTTCCTAGTTCAATAAGAAGAAAAATTTTGTGGCACTAAATTCAACAAAGGAAAAATATATGGCGCATAGTTCTATTATTTATGAAGTCATCTAGCTTAAAAATATAATAGCAAAATTTCCAAATCAAACTTTGGAAACTAGCTTACTTTACTATGACAATATTAGTTGTATCAAACTTTCTAAAAATATAGTATTTCATGATCAATCCAAGCATATTGAGATCATGTACCACTTCACAAGGTTCAAAGGGGTTGTGGTTCTATACTACATTCCAACATATCAACAAGTTTTTGATGTCTTAATTAAGCCCCTTGAAAAGGGGAAGCTTGTGATATTTAAAGATCAACTCAATGTTGTGGACAACATTTTCCTAGGTAAGAGGGAGTGCTAGTGTATGTACCTAGGCTAGTGTTGGGTAATTTAATTGATTGTTAAATTACTTATCATTAATTGTCAAACCCAGGGTTTTGTGAACTTGCGAAGCATATGTGTACTATATGTGTTAGGATATATACTTTCAAAGAAACTAATCTAATTGCGCATGAGGATTTAAACTTGTTTATCACTGAATTTTGATAATCATATGCACATGTTCTTTCTTAAAAGGCCAATGAATTCAAACTCAAAACTTTGCAATGTAAATGAAATTTTAAAGCAAACTATACTATGAAAACTCTGAGATCTATTCAAATTGGATAGGAAAATGAAATCTATTCTACTGAATAGAAATTAAAATCTATTATATTAAACAATGAAAGGAAACCTAACTAGCTTACTTGAAAAAAGAAATTTATTTATGATCTGTAAAACAATTCTACTCTAATTTTAATCTATGAGACTTGAAATAAATTTAATATAAAATACTGAAAAGAAATATAAATATCAAACTGAAAGCACAACTCTTCCTCAAAACTTGGAATTGAAAGCTATTATATCAAGTAGTGAAAAAAAACAATGATCAATTGACAAAATTTTAAGTGCAAGAACCTCCAAAGATTACTAATTTGCATATTCTATTGAGAACCAACCATATCTTACCAAAACGATGACTAGTACAAGCATGAAAAGGAAAGTTATTCTTGGGAAATACTTTAAGGAAAATGTTTTTGGATTTTTGAGTTTATATTGAGCACTCAACCTGTAACAAACAGAAAGCAAGCAAACTATATTGAAAATAGAGAATCCAAACATCTAAAGAGATTGAAAACTAAATCAAGGAAAATATTGAAAGAAACTGATAACTATACTATCTCACAACTCTAGAGGGGGGCCTCTTGGTGAGTGTGAGAAATTATAAACTCATATCAGTTGATTTAAATCACCAATTTTATTCAGAGTTGTGTCATATCATAAATTACATTCACTGGAAAAAAAAAACAGAGTTTTTCTTCTTCAAGCAATAGCAACAATTACAATTTTAAGATCCATCATTGACATATGATCCCCCCTTTCATCAAAGAGACTACAATGTATAGATTTTTGAGGCAATTAACAAACTCAAAATTCTATTGCTTGAGTTTTGGTCATGAGATCTTTATATATCAGTTTTGTAAATAAAACCCAATCTTATTTGATGGATCTTTGGATCAAATATCAGCCCAAATATGATAATAATGATCTCCCTACCACGGATTTGTTGAATCCTAGCTCATTCCAACTTCTTTTTGCTTGATTGGGCATTGATTGACACATTAGCAACCTATTTTCTCATGAAATATGCAAAATAGGGCTCCAAAGAACCTGAAAATCTCCAAAACTGTAACTAATTAGAGGCAACTGCCTATCAAGAACCTAATTGGGCTTGCGCTAAAAAAAAGCCATGTTTTCATTTTTCAAAATTCATTTTCATTTGCTTAGAAATCACATTTGAAGTTGACTTGTCAAAACTGTTGAGTTTTTCCTTTGAATTCTTGTTGGAGGCTCACACGTGCGAGCTGGGTAGACTTTGACCAACACAAATCCATATTGTAGCTTCTAGAAATCAAGTCCAAGTGTTGGATTTCCTTATAGAGTGGTGCTACTACCTTTTCCATGGAGATAGCTACGAAAATTGACTTGAGCTGCAGAATCTTAAACTGGCCAAACCATCATTAGTAAAACCATGAAAACTTCTTCTTAATTCATTAAAAATAAAGGAAATAATAATAATAAACTATGTAAACATGCATAATGGATTTATGTGCATTTACAAAGACATATCGTTAAGAATGATGACATTGTGTGAGTGGAATGATGTGAAAATGGATGATTTGATCAACAAAATAATGAAAAATAGGAGGCTCAACAGATAGTCTTCTATAAGTTGGAACACATAGAAACTCTAGGCACCTTTTATTACAACAACAATATAAGATATATGTAGATGAGGATGCACCATTAACATGATCATAGGGCACAACACTAAATCTTTCTTCCATAGTTCTAGGATTAGATATAGTTTTGAATACCTTATTGTGTCTTTCTTCATTACTATAAAAGAAAGGAAAAGGTATAAATTTGATATAGAGTTTTCATGTTCATTAATTAGTAGTTTAGTGTTTTCCTATAACATATTTTCATGTTTAAAACTAATGAAAAATAATGACAAGTTTTGGCAAACAACTATTAAGTGTTGTTATTTGTTGTCTATGTGATATGTTTATAAGTTCTAGCATATACTACGAGTTTTTTCCAAGAAAAAAAGAAGCAACTTTCTATTAATTAAAACATAGAGTTACATTGTAGTATATGCAATGAATCATTTCAGAGGTGTCCCGAAGGACTCATGTGCATGAAGCACACAAAGTAGCAGGACTTGTGTGCATGAAGCACACAGAGTTGCAACGCTACCATGGAGAAATAAAAATAAAAAATAAAAAATAAAATAAAATTGATATTACTCTTTTCTCCCTTTCTTTTTTTTCCACTTTTTGCCAACCTCTGGTGTCAGGAGTGGTTACAATGGAAAGTTGATTTTCACTTGTATGGATGGGAGAGTCTTTGTCAGATTCGAATCCTTCTAATCCATGAGTTCGCTTGATGCTGATTATTTCCATTCCTGTTGGTTGAGTTTCTTGGTGTTGCAGTGGGTTGCTGAGGTCTTTCTCCTCGTTAGGTGTATTGTTCTGTGTCTTTTTCTCCTCCATTTCTACTTTGTATTCTATTGTTTCTACTTGTTCTGCTTCTTCCTATAGGGGGGTTGTGTATTTCCATCCTTTTGGCAGTTTCTGTTGCTTCTTGTTCCATTTGGGTGGTTGTTTGGCTTTTGGACATACACTATGGAGGTGTCCTGTATGTGAACACCCACGGCATCCGAAGGCTGTATTTTCATAGTAAAGCTATTGTGGCCACTATGTATTATTAAAGTTCAATGTTATGCTTACTGGTAGTCCTTCACTGAGATCTACCTTAACACATATCCTGGAAAAAGTAAATATTCCTCTTGTAAGTCTGTCCTCATCGATTTTAAGGAATTCTCCCAATGTATTTCCTATGGCGATTAATACAATGTGGTGCCAGAAATGTAGCAGGAGGTTGTGCAACCTGACCCAAACTAGCATCTTTGATACCACTGTTGTGTTGGCATCGAAATATGGAAACCAAGGGGTCATAAATAGTCCTGCATTGACCCAGAACCATGGTCCCTTATTAAGTATATTTTCCCTTTCCTGTATTGTTCTGAATCAGACTATAAAGAATCCTTTAGGACATAAGCATATTTCACAGTCTGGTGACCAAGCATCATATATCCATTAATGCAACATATAAGATTTAGGCCAGAACCCATTGAATTTGCATATAACTGATTTGGAATAGAGATCTGTGTACAGGTTGTTTACCTTAAGCATTACGATGGTAAGCACAGGATTCTTAGATTTTTGTTCTATGATGTAAGGTCTTAGTAGCTTGGGCAGAGTTGTTGTATTGGCTTGTGCTTTATCCTTGCCTTTGACTACGTCCTTAAAATATCCAATTCTTTTTGAGCTAGTTCCAGCGTGCCCGCCCCTCAGTCACAGGTTGACCATGATGGTAGAGTCGCCATAGTCCTGGAGTGTGTGCTGGTCCTGTAGATTGTAGCCTGAGTAGATCAGGTTTTTCCGGTATACTGGTATACTGAGGTGGTTCTATACTTTTAACCTTAGCTCCTGAATCCTCCTCCCCTTCCAGATCCTCCAGCAAATAGTGTTTCCCTCCAATGTTTTGATGAATATTTGTATCAGATCCTCCTCAGTTGTGGGTGGGTTTGTCTGAGAAGGGGCTCGATTTGTTGCCCATGTTCCCTAAGATGAAAGATCTGAGTGTACTGATGCTTTATCTGGTTCTTATTTGGCTAGGTCTTGAGCTCAGTGTGGTGGGAGATCTGTATTAGGCACGCCCATCCAGGTGCCAGGGTTTCCTTCCCTCTGTTGTCGCAGGTTCTACTAGCCAGTGGTAAACAATGGAGCTTGGTTTGTGGGTAGCCAGATATGCTCCACTTCTGAGTCGATTTTCTTTCTAGCTACCCTCTTCATCTTTCCCATGGTCAGATCCATTAGGAGCGTCGCGTTTTAGGTGAGGGGAGGCCCTCCATGACCGCAGTGGAGGTCATTCTTTCACAAGGTTGTGTGCTCAGTTATCGGGTTATACACCACTACTAAATCACCCTTGTGGCCAGGACCCATGACCTGAGAGGCATCCTCAACCAGCTCTCCACCCTTCTTGATCTGATTTGTGGGTTCTGCAATACTCTTCAGATGTTTCCAGTGAGAAGCCCAAAGGAGCACGCTAATCCGATCCACATCAACCCACCCAATCTAGATTGAGCCATGGCCAGGGATGCTTTGTGTTATGGGGATGATGACGTCCAATGTGTCAGCGACCTAGTTGGTTGTTGTAGAAGCCCTCACGCGTGCCATCTTCCACTTCCCTCTGGGTTTGGTAGTAGTGTTTTGCCTTGATTTTCAGCATATACTACGAGTTATCTTAAGAGGTCTTTCAGTTTCATAATTAGTTCCTTGTAGGAATTATTTCACAAATTAGAATCAGTTCATCATGATTTAGAAAAATTTGTGATTTTAATTATTGAAGAAGGAGCTAGCACCATAAAAGCTATCATAATAATACTAAGTATTATTTAATTATGAGTATAAATCATTACATTAATTGGTTTGATACTATTATTTCTAGTTGTTAAAGATAAAGAGCCACACAATTTGAACTAAGAAACACAAGGCTTGATCAATGGGTAATGAGGGTTGAGGTTGGCATGAGATTCTACCAAAGACATTCATTACCATCATATAACTTTTGATCTATCTTTTTAATGTTGAATCAAATTTAATGTGATCTAATGGATAGTAAAATAAAATTTGATAACATTCAACAAAAAATGGGTTGACTGAGGTTATGGACCATTAGGTTTATCTCAAAAGTAATGTCCCTAGATCCAAGAACCATTTTCTATCTTAAGTTTTATCCATGGGGGAATGAGAAATACAATTTTCATTGAATTACTTCAATTGATCAACAAATGTTGAAAAACCTCGAGATTCAACCAATTTCGATTTTCAAGAAAAAAATGCCTTGAATGCGTTGACATGGACCGCAAACACAATGGATTCATTCATTTAAAATAGGATCAGACAAAACATAAGGTAGGATTTCTTAGTTACCTCGATCTCTCCTCATGGCCATACTCTCATGGTGACCTTCTAGTGATCGTGGAATGTGAATTTATTCCCCTCAAGAATGTGAACCCATGAAGAACACAATCAAATGTTGACCAGGGTTTATGGTGCAACACTCAGAGAATACATAGGTGATACCTATGGAGAACACAATCGGGTGTCGATCAGGGTTCATGGCATGGCCCATGGAGAATACATGGGTGATACCTATGGAGAACACAATCAAGTGTTGATAAGGGTTTATGGCACGACTCGTAGAGAATACACAAGAAATACCTATGGAGAAAAAATTTGGGTGTTGATCAAGGTTTATGGTGTGGCCCATAGAGAAAATATGGTTCGAATGAATAGTATATCGGTCGAAACCTTTGAAATATTATGAATAGCATATGGTTTGGTTTTATATTATATGGAAATGGGTGTTATATTATGTAGTGACGGGTGTTATATTATTGTTGTTGTTGTTGTTGTTGTTATTATTATTATTATTATTATTATTATTTTACACAGAAAAAATTGTAACATGTTATTAAGAGTTATAAAAAGTTACATAAATACATGCATGAATCATTTATCCATCAACCCAACATATAACATGAAAACAAAAACTGGGCTTCGTCAAACACAACAGGTCAAAAATAAATTGTCTAGTAATCAAAGAGCTAAAAAAACAATCTCCATATATGGCGAGAGTAGGGATTGCTACTATATTTTCATAACACTATGTCAAAAAATAAAAAGAGTCCATTGTCCCAAAATTTCAAAAGACCAGGGAAGAAAAGATAAAATGCATCATACTTGCAGTTATATTTCAAGGAAAGACTGGTGTTGGAAAGTGTGATTTGTCCCTTCTATGAATTCATTGATCTGCCATATGCCCCGATCTTATTTAGAACCCTCTTTATATAGTGAGTATGCATCTGTATTTAGTTCCCTTTATATATGGAAACAAGAGACAAAATCAAAATATAATTTTAGCTAATCAATTTCTTCTAATATAGACAACAAAATATGGTTGTGGCATCTCTAGATAGCATTGAACCAATTTATCACGTTTAAGGAGTCCCTAAAAATTTGGAGATAGTGGAAACCCAATTCTAGAGCCTAGAATAGAAGTAGTTTCAGGGAAAGAAACTTTACAGAACTGTTAGTCCCTCTTCCTGAACAGAATTTTGATTTCAAGTAGCATTGACTGTTGAGGTGCATAATTAACCTCCTTCGCAAATATCTTTCTTATCACATGCTCCATCAAAATAGTCTCATGGGATTTGTTATTTTATTTCTTACACAACTATCACGCGAGGGGCTGGGAAATATTCCTTTGAAGAAATTAGAGAATATATAGCTGCAATTTCAGAGGCAATGAGAGCAGGGTATGAGGGTCGATCTCTGACGGTTGATTTGTTCCTTGCAATGTAGGCTCCCTAATAGAAAAGGGGAGGAATTTTCTGGTGCATTTTATACTAAGCAAAATCCCACCACGATTTCCAGGCCTCCCCGAAATTTTGTCCTCTCCACTCCAGATTGCATCCCAGACACTATTTGATGAGTTCAAAAATGCTAAGAGTAAAGGGAAAAATTAGAAACATATGTCTAACTGATCCCTCTGCATTTTTTCACAAACTGCACCAGCTATGACCTTCTTTAGGTACTTTTGGGAGATTGTTCCATGTTAAAACTTTGTTTTTGATGACACACGAGAGAAACAATATATATTTGGCTAGATAATTTAGTTTCCATATTTGTTTCCACCACCATTCTTGATCCATTTGTAGCTTCTTCTTAATCTAAAAATGGTATCCAAATTTTGGAGAGTAAAAACTTGAAGGTCAGTGTACCCATTTATGTTTTTCTTCTTTCTCTCTGATTCAAATATGTGATCTTCTAAAGGAAGCTACATACTCTTATTAGTATACTACAAACTCATTATTTAACTAGAGTTGTTTTTAACTCACCAATCCTTGAGACTATAGTGTTGTTATTATATTATACATGTCCTAGACTAAGTATGTTATTCCTTGCTCGTTTAAATGAGACACCATTTCAGGAGCCAGACCAAATTTTTCTAGCCCACCTACCCATGGGTCAAGGTCGATTTCTCTCCATTGTTAATGTGCCATGCTAGGCCTGAACCTACAACATCGAATGACCCCATTATTTATTTACAAATGACTAATGAGTTTGGAACCATTTTAGATGGATTCCTTACCCATTAATCCAATGAAAGGCGAACAATATACTTCATGGATACCACCATTGTCCAAAGGTTTTTTGTTGATAAAATCCTACAAATTGATTTTTTTGATAGTGAATTAGAAAACTGGGGAAGGTATTTTAGTCCTTAGCTGCCCCATGATTTTGGTAGCATAATTTTGTCCAAAGAAACCCATGGAAGAGTGTTTTCATCATTATTTCCTGCCTAGAGAAACCTCCCACACATTTTCCTTATGGCATGAAGAATTCCTTTTGGGACCCATGTGAGAGTTGTCCAGTACACTGGAATTGCTTCAATCACTAATTTATCAAGACTAGTCATCCTACCCTTGAACACCACTTGTAGCTCCAATGCCTTATTCTATTTTCCACCTTTCCAGAAGCCACCTCCAAATACCCTTTTTGTAGGCATTTTCCTTTAGATGAAATCCCATATATTTAAATATTCCCCCTTGATCATCTTTTCCTCTAAAGGAAAGTATAACCACACTTCGGATGTATCTCTAAGTAAATATTTTGAAAGTTAAAGATGATTTCCTTTCATTGAGAATTAACCCTGTGTCTTTTTGGAATAGCAACAACATATTTCTTAAGAAATCCAGGTCCTTCTTGGATCCATTACTAAATAGCATAATATCATCCAAAAAAAGGAGATGTGGTGAATAAATTGGGTGCTATTTCAATACCCTAAAGGTCCCTACACCTCTTGGTTGTTAATAATACTCTGTCAAGGCCTTTAGCTACTAACAGAAAGAGGAGAGGGGATAATGGGCACCCTAGTTTTAGACCAATCTGAGAATGAAAGAAAGGTGATGTTGACCCATTTATCAAAACTACAAAGGATACATTAGTGATACAACCCATAACTCAATTGATAAAAGTAATTTCAAAACCCAAGTGAGTCATAATCATGCGCAAATAAATATAGCTAATTCTATCGTAGCCTTTATATAGATCAATTTTAGCTATGATGTCTTTCATATTTTGGGTTTTGATGTTGTGCATACCTTCATGTGCTACATGAATGGCTTTATGGATTTGGTGACCATCTAAAAATCCAAATTGTTCTCTAGTAATATTCTTGGATAATATGGGTTGAAGTCAAACTGGAATTATTTTGGCAATGATATTGTATATGTAGTTGCATAAACAAATCATCCTATAATCATCAAAGGATTGTGGATCATCAATATTTGGGATCAAAGCTAGGAAAGTTGTATTTAAGGGATCATGGATAAGACCCCTTTTCCTAGAGTCTTCAGACACATGAAGACATCTCTAATTAGTTCCAAAAACCCCTGGTGAAATGCCACAATCCATCCATCTAGACCTTCTACATAGTTTTGAGAAAAACTTCCAACTCCCCTTTGGTAATCAAAGCCACCAAGTTTTTCTGATTGTCTTCCTCCTCAATAAATTTAGGAAAGAATTGGGTAATTTTGATTGCTTCTTAAATTGTAGCTTCTTTTGATTCCTTGCATAGGTTTTAGATGAAATCCTTTCCCATCATTGTAATTTATTTGAATGATTTAGCTTGTATACCATCCATTTTTTGCATTTCCCAAATTGTATCTATATTATTCCACCCTCTATCGAAATTATGGAAGAACTTGGAATTATTATCGCCACCTTTAAGTCATACTGCCCTGCTCTTAAGCCTTCATTGTTCCTCTTGATGTAATAATATCCTTATTTTTCTCCCTTCTAGATCTAAGATTTTTCCTTTTTCTTTCTTTGGAATCATATCCTCCCACTTCTAGGACCTCCATTCTCTCTAGCTCTTCTTCTATCATTTTGAGATCCTCCTCATCCTTTATCTTATTTTGCTTTGCCCATAGAATTGATTCTTATTTCAAATTTTTGAGGTTTTCCATGAATTTTTTGGTAGTTGATCATGGCTCATCTAGGTTGAAAGGGTTCCAAGTGTCTTTTAGAAGATGAATATAACTCTCCTCTTTCATCCAAGAAGAGTTGAACTTATATGGACTTATTGGTTTCTTTCTACCACTTTTTTATTCTAAAAGACTAGGGTGATGATTGAAGTCACATTGAAACCCAATCCACTGATGGAACATTTGGTTTCTGCCAACGATGTCTTCTCCCATCAAGAATATGTCCAACCTCTTTGCCGCCATTGGGTTTCCTGTGTGCCTATTCCACTAGGTTGGCTTGTATTTGATCAAATTTATATCAATAAGCCTAGATTATATTAGTTTCTTGGAAAATAATTCTACTAATGGATCTTCATGTGCTTTGGGTCCCCACACCTTCAACACCCTGAGAGAGAAATTCATGTCCCCACCAATCACCAGGTTATCTGTCTTCATAAATGATTTTTCTAAGAGGGAATTCTAGAAAGGTTCCCAGTATTGGTAGGGGCCATAAACATTGATGACAGATAAATCCATACAGAGTTCATCCAATAAAACCTCCACTCCTAGAACCATCTCTGAACTCCAGGTATTTGATATTATAAACGTAATCAAGTTAAACCCTATGGAAATGTTGCCAAAGTGCCCTCTCGCATCTGAGGAGAAGAAAAACCAACTCGGAAACCTCATATTGAGTGACTCAATTATTATGTCTTCAGGTCCTAGAGTTACCTGAAGCAAGATGATGTAGGGGCATGATGAGATAATGAGCCTTTTTAGGGCTATTTTCTTATGGGTACTAGCTAAACCCCTATAGTTAAAATATATGGCTAACATTGGGAAACCGCCGTAGGGGCCTGCGCTACTCTAAGTGCCCCATCCAAGGATTTTTGTTTGAAATTGACAATGTTTATCTAGGCCTTCAACCAATCCTTTGTGAAATTATTTTTCCTTCCCCTAGATTTAACATAAGTAACTTTAATGATAAGATCCTTGAGGCCTCTCGAATGGGGTACAGAAAGTTCCTTGGGGAGTCTAGGTCAGAGGATGTACAAATTGGATATCAACAGGAAAGATATAGGGTCTGACAGACTCATAAGAGAAAGATTAAGGGGTGATATAGTGGTAATAATGATGTCCAAAGGTTCACAAAGAAAATTCATATATATATATATATATATATATATATATATATATATATATATATGACAATAGAAATAGGTCTGGAAGGACAAGGCCCCAAAGTTGATGAAAAAAAGGAAGCAATGTGAGAGGAAATGTAGGAAGTTAGAGGGGAACAAGTACCTGGTTGAAATGGGAGTTCACCAGTGCCATCATTTGTATCATGTTAGGGTCCAACCTTGACCCCTTTATTTATGTAATAATTCTAACGGGACAAGTCAGAGTCATAGTTATTTAGAGATTCAATAAAGCCTATATTAATAATTGCAATTGATTGACCCAGATTAGAGAAAAGGGACCACAGTTAGTTATAAACAGACCATAGTTAATAAATAAAGTTGTTAACCTATGTTATACAAGGGACCACTACTAGTTAGGGTTTTCGATGTCATTGAGCTATAAATAGCCTTATTTAGAAAGGGAAAGATCATCGATTCTTATTGTAATTGAGCTATGCTCTGCTGGAGGTTGCCCCTTCGAAGAGGCAAGTGAACATTGAATCTATTTCTAAATGATAAAATGATTTGCAATTTTTCTCATTTCATGTGATAATTTTGTGTTCTCGGCTATATTTATTTGTCTAGTATTCTGGATTTCTCATAGGTCAAGAGCATAACAAGTGGTATAAGAGCACTTTCCAAGGCCATTTGTACCTCCAATTTTCGCATAATTGTTTTAGGCTAGAGACGTGTTTTAGTATCTTTAAACCATGAGATCTTTCATTGAGCGCATACACCTACAAATTTGGGAAGGCATGCATGCAGGAACTACAAGAGGTGGTCATGCTTGTTGGACTCCCTTGTAACCTCTATGGGTATCCCTTCGAGTAGTAGCAAATTGGACAGAACCGCGCACGGACTGCACTTCCACGTAACCTCAGGTATATCGAAATCCCTCTAGGCTCACCTGAAACCTAACCTTAGATAAGTCATCGGTCATCTTGCTGCTACAATACACAAGGAATAGCACTCAAGGAGATTAATCGCACGTACAATAGGGTAGTTGGGTAGTGTAGCTAAGGGTATGGTCAATCCTCCTTAGTTAGCACCCCGAAAGATTGGGCCAAATATTATTGTTGTACCCCTGTGTATATTGCAATCTGTAGCACCTGACACTCCTTTGTGACCATAGTTCCCTTTGCTATCACAAGATCGCCCTCTACCTTATCTTCCAAATAAGATCCAACAGTTGGGGTTTTGTCGACGTCGTACAACTCATATTTAACGGTTGGGCTTTTCACAGTGCAGATTAGATTGTTTGTGCAGTGAGGGTTTTGGCCACCATAGTCCAAATTAGATTTTCGTAGCACATTTCGTAGGACCAAGAACTTAGGTTTTATGTTACTATAGTTCAGGACCGATTTTCGTAGGACATTGCGAAATATCAAGCTTTCTAGAATTTAGCCACTACAATGTTGACCAACGGGGGAGTAAAACTCCTTTCAGAGTTAAAATATTAAAAAAAATAAAAAAAATTGAGACCATCCTGAGACGCTTGCAAGAGACTTAGCCCATAATTTTTAGGATGACAAGCTAGTCACACTGGTAACATTCACTTTTAAGCCCCCAATTTTTTTTTGGTCCCAAAAAAAATTCCGATGTGTCTTCAAGTGACCCACACCATTAGACTCTCGAGCTCACCCTATTTCCAAGATGACTACTCTTAGATAATTGACTGGGGTGGTGTATACTAGGTAGAAAATCTCAAGTTGTGGCTTTTGAGAGGGTCGAATGCCTTGAAAAAAGGTTTTAAGAATTCCATAATAATATGGAAAATATTAACCAACAACTCTCACGACTAACAGACCTTATAACAAAATCTCATCGGGAGGATCTTAGCATTGATGCACACATAGAAGGAGAATCCAGCCATCACATTCACTTCCATGGAAATCACCACCATTCCAACCACCAGACACCTAAGCTGGACATGTAAAAATTTGATAGCTCTAGCCCTATAGTATGGGTAGCACAAATGGAACAATATGTATCCCTTAATGATATCTTCGAAGATGAAACTAAACTACATGTGGGAAATTTTACTTGGAACAAGAGAGATGGAAATGGTGGCAATGGCATAAGAAGTTTTATCTAGGGAAAGCAACTTGGAACATGTTCTCAAAATACATATGTGATTGCTTTGATCAGGAATCTAATTTTTTGGGTCATCTCACTAAGCTTCGGAAAACAGGTACAATAAAGGACTACATTGTAGCCTTTGAGCCATTGGCCATCAGAAATAATGGTCTAGGAGATGACTTATACTTGGAGTGTTTCATTAATGTCCTAAAAGAAGCCATCCAATCCCATGTCCATATGCACCACCTAGCTACTTGGTTGGATGCATGCAACAAGGCCTTAGATGTGGAAATCACCTTAAATGCCCAGTCCAATCATCCAAATTTTGTCACCAAGGTGCATCCCACCCAGGCTCAAGGCCCCACCCAATAACTTAAGGTTCAAAAGGTGTCACCAACAAAAATGGGCGAAAAAAGAAAACAAGGATTTTGCTACTACTATGATGACAAGTACTCCCCTGGACATAAACTCAAGGAACCAAAATTATTTCAAAGTTATGCTACTGCCAATAAAATCTAAGCAGAGGAAGCTCCACCCCTTGAAGTTCTCAAGGACAAAGTTGGGGAAACCCAAACCGACAGTGATCTTGCAACTATGCCAGATGAGTTGTTGATCTGAAAATTGCGGAAGAAGATCTTTCTCTGACACTTGAAAAGATTGAAAATGGGTCTTTAAAACATCATGTTAATTTGGTGTTCCCTCAAGCATGAATTAGTTCACATGTGCAAGTTAACCATTAATAACATAACACAAATCATCATTCAAACATCAAGGAAAATGACACCAAGATTGATGTCGAAGTTCACGCCTCCTAGGCTATGTCTCTGGGCCCTGCTCAAAAGGCTAGGCTTCTCATATTTAAGTATTTAAAAAGTGGTACATCAATTTGCTGTTTACAATTGTGGCTATTTCCTCTGTAAGGAAATGTTCTTCTATAGATAACTCTCACAATATATTTGAAAATCTACAATTAAAGTATCATCTTCGAAAAAAAGAAAAAAAAAGGGAAAAAAAAGTCTCTTGTAAGGACTCTAGACCTCAACTGAAATTCAGCATTCATGCATCAACAATACATCATTCAATTACCTGTCTCAACTTGACTTGGAGAGACAACGATTCATGTATTGACTTCTGAATAATTAGTTGTTGCAACTATTGAACTGACTCTATCAATGAGTCCGAAGCACACCAAAACCCCTGTTTCAGTTCTTCAATTGTCCAATTTGGCTTCTATATGACTCTAGAATGCCAAAAACCAACTCTACTCCAAAATGGCTCTCAACACCGCCTCTGAGATTTACTTGCCTCTAACTTTGAATCTCTTGTTTTCTCTTTGGTGCATTGACAACCTTTTATAAGGTTTTGGAACTCTAAGTTTTACAGTTTCGTTGCAACAACATTGCAATTTGAGCTATTCAAATTAAATCGAATTAGCATACATAGAAATTTGTTTTATTATGTGGTGTTATACAAATCGTATTTGCTTAAACCCTGCACCATATAGTTTAATTAAATATTAAACATGGAATATTGTTAAAACAACATTACCAAGTGTGGTATCCGGGCGCGCCACTTGTAATATAGTTTTAACAACCAAAGTTTGGAATATAGGTGATAACCTTGTGGTGGATAAACCCTCGACCATATTTGTCATATGGTTAGTCAACATAGCAAATTCTCCACCCCACTTAAACATTGGATGAACCCCATGGAATCTTAACCATTGTAATTTTGTGACATATGAACTCAGTGACGTGACATGAGCTTCATCAATATAGATTTATCTCTTCCTAATTCAACATCTACTAAGAGTAAAAAAGTGCATGTCAGTAGCAGACATTAAACATAGATATCAATAAATCTCGTTCCATTCATTCATCAAAACCTCCTCTGAGGGTGCAGAAGTGCATGTTCTGAAGAAACGTTTTTGACAAATTTTAGGACCCTTCTCTAAATGCATGAGAGGGGTTAAAATACTACTAACTAAATACTAAAACTAGTCTATTACAAAAATATAGGAGGAGGTTTAAATGACCGTCCTCATCTAAGGAAAAAATAAATCAAAACTAAAACTAAAACTGAATCTGAAAATTAACTATTGATGTATCTGTTCTCTGAGATCACAAGCATTCAACATTGGCTTGAGGAGCATCGATTGGCTGACCTCTAATTTTAGTTTCCCTATGAAAACAGAATCGACAAGTGCTAGTGCTATCTTCTTGGCAGAGTTCGTAAGGCATTTGAGAGTCATGCATTGACTGTGCGGTTTAACCAAATACTGCTAGTAAGAATCCCAATTCAACTTGGTTAACTTCTTGATGGACTCTGCTCTTTCTTTAGCCCTTTGTCTCCAGATTTTCTGCAGATGTTGTGCCTTTGGGAGAAATCCCGGAGCAGTCTCTGATATGAGGTTTGCTCTGTGTAGGTTTTTATTGACACAGTTAATGACGTTGTTTGTCGTTGTAGCTACTTCTTCTGCTACCTGTTCTGCCTTCCTAATCTATGTCTCCCACTTATGAAAGAGCATTTCTTTGTGGGATTCATTGATTCTAAGCGCGCCTGCTTTCTTTCCTTCTTCCGATTCTTGCCAAGCCAAATAATCAGAAATTATTTTATCAATTAAATCATAATCATGTCGCAAGTCCACAAATTGATTGGTAATTTTGTCGCTCATCTCGCAATGGAAATCCATTGCTATATTCTTTGGCATAATGCTTCTTGCTGTTGCAAGAGTTGGTTGTTTAAGGAAAGGGCTTCTGAGACAAACTATGTAGGCTTGGGATCATCTCTATGCATCTCTAGCATTACCTACAACTGATTTTCTTTTTTCAGCCAAATTGTTTTGGTATCCCAGCTGCATCTGTTGAAAATCTTGTTGTAACTTTTCTAACTTATCCTTTGCTCCACGGTTGGAACTGGCTTGCTGTAGCTGTTGCTGCAAAACTTGTATTTGTTCCTCTCTATCCTTGAGTAATTTTTGTACCTCGGACACTTTGTCAATGGTAGCAAAAGCATAGGCTCCTGCGATCTGAGATAACTTAGTGAGATTTTCAGTAGGGTCAGTGGTAGGGTCTCGCCAAAGGACATGTAACTGCTCTGCCTCAGGTGAGAGCACGCTGTCCAGTTTCCTTTTCTTCCTCTACCTTCTTACCACTGCCTTATGCTGTGGACTATAAAATACATCTAGAGGAGGAATCTCCTCTACTTTGAGCATGGTTTCAGAAGATGGGGCAATGGGAATATGCTCAATTTCTGGAGCATTGCTGTCTGTTCCAATGACCATATCAGTCATTTTCTGCACTATACTCTTAGGTGTCTTTGTGTTCTGCTCCTAAGTATTAATCAATTCATTGAATGTTTCCCACTCTTTATCCAACTCAGTTCTCACTGGATTTGGTGGCTGGATGATGGGAGGGGGAACCTTTACCTATGGTGTAGTTAAGACCTGTTGCTCTGGGAACTCTTTAGATTGGGTAGTATCTCTTACTGACCCTTCACTTTTATTATGGTCACTCTCAGACCTTTTAGAGCATTCTGGTGATTCTTTCCAAGACTTAGATTTAGACTTGTCTGTGCCTAAAATTCCACTTAAACTAATACTGGGAGTTCGCTCCCTTATCGGTTCTAAGCGTAACTTATCCAAGGGGATGTTAGCTAGTCTCCTTTCTATGTACAACTTGAATTCTTGAAATTCTGCTGGGGGAAATTGAATTTGAGCCGTGTGCAGAACTTCTTTCAATGTGCTTTTCTGTTGAAAGGTATCATCAAAAAGGTCATCTTCTTTGGAGAATACTTTTATCTTAACAGCAGTAATGAAATTCTTAATGACATCATAGGGGTTGAATTGTCTCCCTCGAAACTTGAATAATGGTAGACACAACATATTGTCTACTTCTTTGAATGCATGACCTAAATCAAATAGTGAAAAGGCCTCACAGGCCACAGGAAATTGCGGCCAAATGGCCTTCTTCTTGTCTTTCAGCTCTTTGCTCATACTTCCCACCCCGCAGGTCTAGTAGGCAATCTCTCGCGCCAATAACTTATCAGGAACATATAATGGTAGGACATGAGGGGAATAAATGCTTCCAAATACTCTAACATAGGTGAAAAACTCTTCCCCAAACCATCTTGCGATAGGGAGAATGTCAACTTCCGCTTCAGGGGAAAATCTTGGAGCATCCCTATTATACAACATTCTGTGGAGAGGTAGCATGAATCCATGGAAAATTTTGTAAAAATACAAGATAAACATGGAATCCCACAATTCCTTATGATACATGTGAATGGGCAAGGGATTTTGAGTAGTCCACTTCCAACCCATTAAAGGAAATTTGGAAATATAACAAATTGCATCCATAACATAATTAGCTAAATAGAAAGGAGGATAAATCCTCTAAGTGGTAGTTCTTTTGGACCGATAGTTCCAAATAGTTGTGGCTAAATTATCAGACAATATCTGAGCCCAATCCATAATAGTGGCATTAGTGGCTGCATCTAATAGGGGTAGCCACTCAGATGAAAACTTGTTGACGTCGGGCCTTCCAAATAGTCTACAGGGCATAGCAGTAGCATAGCAATATGGGGAAGAGAGGGAACCAGTACTATACATGCCATTTTTTTCCTTTTTCAATGGTTCTTCCCTCGCCAACCAATCCTTGGTGCACTCTGCCAAATCTTTGTTTTCTTTAGCGAACTTTTCCACAAACTGCTTGTTGTAGGTTGCCTGCGGCTTTGGTAGATGATACATAAGCCTTAAATCTTGTGGAGTGAATGACCCAATGAGGTCTTGGCCTCGAGACTTGAATTGTCTATCTGTTATATCAGCATTTTCCAGTACCCACTTAACCATGCTTGTGTATGGAAGAATTTTAGGTCTTGCCACTATCCATTGCAAGAACGAACATGAAAGTTCTGTGATTGATGCTTCAAACGACCCGCGTGAGTCTGCTATTTCTTTAACCTCCATAACTTTGGGACTTTCTTCTTCGAGCAGACTGTACATGCCTTCTCTGTTACAGGTGGTGTATATGTATAAGGGCATCATTTATTTGTCCTCAGCAACTGGAGCTTTTCCCTTCTTTCCCATTTCGCTCTGAACACTGCTGCGTATATTATTCTGCCTTCTGCTCCTGCAAATTTACAAGTAAGGAAAGAATAATGGTAAGAGATAAGGTGACAGGAAAGCTCTTAATGCCAAAATCATATAAAATATATCACCCTACGTGAAATGACCTTTTGATTAGATCCAAATCTTATCTCATTAATGACCATCAACTAACCATTAAATTGACATTAATGCCCATAACTTGGTATCAGATTACGAGAATAAATTTATTGAACGATGAGCCCTGTAGATCTGCAATAAAGTGATTTTGTGATTTGCTTCACAATATCATAGATCGCAATATCACTAATCTGATTTGTTAACAATCATTTATCACCACATGTTTCTGCGAGATGCGATTTGCGAGATGCCCTATTGCATATCGTTGGGTCGGGATATTTTACCTTAAGTGATACTTGCGGCATATGAGAGCTACGATGCACGATGGGTCTTTACAGCGTGGGTCTTTATTGTTAAGAGAACGATTTTATTTGGAACTTATCATAAAACTTAAGTTCTTTGTGTTTTGCGGGTGGTTTCCTAGGTTTATGATAGTATGTTTTATTAAAAGGGGAATATAAGTGCTAATTTTTATTTTTTAGAAGGGTCCCCATTTATTTAGTATTAGTAATAAAACTAAATAAAAAGGGGGTTGTTGCTAGCCACAACAATTAGCGATTCACTTGGAAGAACCAGTTATCTCTGATTATCTTTTGAATTTTCTAAACTTCCAAAACAGAAAAGTTTTATGGAAAATCAAACTTTATTATAGAAACATAAAGTGCATCGTGCTTTCAGCCGTTAATGGTAGTTTGTTTCTCCTGTGTTATCTCTGATTATTTACTTCCCAAAGCTAGTTATTGTATTTACATCAGCCACTACTTGGTTTATAAAGATAAAAAAAAGACTTCTTTGTAGATCAGTTTTAAGTATGCTCATTTGTCGTAGGTAGGGCCTCTACTGCCAGCAGGCATTCATAGCCTCAACAAGGTTACCTGTTACCCAGCAATGATCCTGTATCCTACTTGGAGAAATATACAATTTTCAAAGATAAATCCATATCCACACTTATTGCTTTTGTTTTCTTTTAATTCTTAAAGAACAATTTTTTGGTTTGGTAGCCAAATTATGACAGTGCCATTCACTTGATTTATAACTTTTCTAAACAAGCTGGCTCATGATGAGACCCCTTATCTTTTGATTGCAACAATCTTGAGTCATTGCCCTGTTTTGGTATGCAGTTTTGGCAATGTCAGCAAGTTATAATATCTATGATCATGATAAGTAGGCTCGTGATGAGACCTCTTATTCTTTAAGTTTATAGTGTATCGTTGGATCATTCCTTGAAACTCGTACTTATCTAGGTGAGGAGGAAGTCATTGGTTCCTTAAGAATAGCTCTGGATGACAATTATAGAGTTTTTGGAAAGAGCTTTTCTACAGAGAATCTTTGTTTTGTTATTGATGCTTTTCATTGACTGATATAAAACAAATTCTCACTAAAGATTGCTTTTTATCAAAATTCGTAAGGATGAAACTAGTAGCATTTCGAGGCTTATAGAATTTGACTGTAACTTTCAATACTAATGATCAATTTTCAAAATCAATTCTATTTATACAAGCGAAAAAACAAAATCTAAAAGAAACACTAGTCTTTTTCGTGAATTCCAAACGTAACCATTTGAAACTTGTTTTATTATCAAAATAAAGCTATAAACAATAGTTTACAAAAATAGAAGAGGTCATCTCCAATGGAAAGTATTTTTTGAGGATCTGCCCATTAACAGGTAAAGATTCTCTTTTCCCTGCTAAATCTTGCAACATGAAAGTGGATGGACCTATGATTTCCACAATTTGGAATGGGCCAAGCCACATTCGTTGGAATTTTGAATGTTTTCCTTTTTCTTCGTGAGCCTTATCCCGTTTTAAAACTAAATCTCCAATTTGAAAATCTTTCCTAGTTACCATGCTTGAATCAAAGGAAGCCTTTACTAATGCTTGATGATGAGCGTGTGTTATTTTAGCCGGTTCTCATTGCTTTTCTAGCTTAAGGATTTGTAGTTGTCTTAGCTGTAAAGATGAAGTTGGTGTTTCATCAATAAATTGAACTAAGGCCAAAGAAGGAATTGCTAGATGAGTTGGGAGAACTACTTCTTTCCCATAAACTAAATTAAAGGGAGAAGTGCCAATGGAGGCTTTCTATGTTATTCGGTCTGCCCAAGGAGCATACATCAAAGATTTGTGCCAATTTTTATGGTTCTGATCAATGGTTCGGTTAATGATACAGATTAAGTTTTTATTCGTTGACTCGGCCAACCCGTTCCCTTGTGGGTAATAATTGGAAAAATATTTAAGCTTAAAACCTCTTTTAAGTGAAAATTCAGTCATAGCATTGTCAGAAAAATATGATGCATTATCAAACATTAAACCAGAGGGTAAACCAAACCTGGTGATTATGAACTAATCAATGAAATCAATGATGTGCTCAGCATTAGCTGTCTTGAGAGGAACTGCTTCTACCCATTTAGTAAAATAATTTGTAGCTGTAAGGATATAGTTATGCTGTTTAGAAGAGTGAGGAACGATCTCACCTATTATATCCAATGCCCATTGATCAAAGGGTTGATCGATATTGATTGGTTGTAAAGGCAATGATGGTTTCTTTTGTCTTCCAGTAGCAGTTTGACAAATTTGACATTTCCTTATATAGCTATGCACATCTTTAAATAGTGTAGGCCAATAGTATCCTGCGCGCAAAATTTTATGTGTTGTAGCATCTCCTGCATAATGTCCACCTGCGGGTCCATCATGGAGTTCTTGCAACACCTTTTCAGCTTCAGATTTCTCAAGACATCAAAGGAGAACAGAATCATAATTCATCTTAAAAAGTACATCGTTTACGATTTGATATTGCTTAGGCTTCAACCTTAAAGCTCTTTTCTTTGTATAATCCAGATTTGAAGGAGCATATCCATTCTTTAGATAAAATATGATATCAGAATATATTGATTCAATATTGTTTAGGCTTACCTCATACATTTGTACTTCTTGATTTGAAGATGGTATTTCAGAAATAAGCGATGCTCTAGCCAACATTTTGCAAAAACCTTGACCTTTTACAATATTTGCTGGCTTGATCTCAGTGTCATATTCTTGTAAGGCAGTAACCCAATTTGCTCTCTTTTCACCCATGTCTTTCTGTACTAAGAGATTTCTTACCGTTGGAAAAGTACTATGATTTTTGTATGGGTTTTAAGAAGAAAGGGTCTGAAATGCTTGATCGCTTTGAAAACAACATAAGCTTGTTTTTCAATGTCAGAATAATTTAATTGAGCCCCTTGCAGATTTGAACTAAAGAAGGAAATTGGGGCTTCAGCCTTGTCCTGATTGGCTTGAGTGAGTATCGCAGCATATGATTTATCAGAGGCAAATGTATACAAAATGAAAGGATCCGAAAAATTTGGAGTCGCTAAGGATGGGGCATTAACAATCACTTGCTTAATCAGATTGAACACTTCATATTCCTCTTGGTCCCATTTGAAGAGTGAATTCTTCTTTATCATTGCTTGTAATGGTGACACAATCCTTGAGAAGTCTGGAACAAATATTTTAACAAAATTAATCTGGCCAAGGAAGGATTGCATGGCTTTCTTGTTATGAGGCAAGGGTATTTCAGAAATCTCCTTAATTTTATCACGATCAATATGGATTCCAGATTTTGACACTATAAATCCAAGAAGTTTTCCCTCAGTTAATGCAAAAAAGGACTTTTTTGGATTAAGTGAAATCCCATACCTTTGGCAATGTTGGAAGATTTGTTTTAAGTCTCTAAGGTGATTACCGCATTTTTTAGAATATACAGTTATGTCATCTAAGTAAATCACCACTAATTTGTTTACTGATCCCTCAAAATGCGATGTCCATGGCCCTTTGAAATGTGGCACCAGCGTTAATCAGACTAAATGACATATTTTGATATGCATAAGTACCCCATTTGACTCTGAACGTGATTTTTAGTTGATCATCGGGATGGACCAGAACCTGGTTGTAGCCGGAGAAACCATCTAAAAAGGACATTAATTATGATCCTGCAACCGCTTGTAATATTTGTTCCATAGGAGGCAGGGAAAAATTATACTTTTGGCAGGATTTGTTAAGATTTCAAAAGTCAATACAAATTTAATGTCTCCGTTTTTATTTCTGACGGGAACCAAATTGGAAACCCATCTAGAATGTCGAACGAGAAAAATTATCTTGGCTTTCAATAATTTATTGAGCTCAGATTTAATCTGGCTTTCCAGATTAGGATGGATTTTCCTCAACTTTTGCTGGATAGGTTTTTTATCTGCTATCATTGGGATAATATGATGAATGATTGAAGTGTTATAAGTCTTAAGGTCATCGTATTTTCAGGAAAAGAAACTTTTGTATTGTTTTAGGAGACGAACATAGGCTAATTTTTCTTCAGGGGCTAGGCCAAAACCTAGGTTGATATTCTGTGGATTGGTATCCATTCCTAGATTTACTAATTCATAGTTTAGAGTTGAGCTCTGAAGTTTTGAATTGGCAGATCTCTTAAATCAGTCTTTCAAATCATATAGGTCTTCCAAATTGACTACAGATTTTGTTATAGCATTATTAGTGCTTTCTTATTGTAACTGTTTGTCATGTTGGTCCTCATCAATTATCTAATTAGTGTAAGATCATTTCGATGTCAGGAAACTTACAATATCAGGATCATCGTTGAAAATTCTCCAGTTTGTAACATTATCAGGGATCTAGGGCCTAAAGATCAATTCGATTGAGAATCTGTCTGGGCTATAGTCTTATGAGGGAATGAGCTTGGAAGCTACGTTTTCCAGGAGGTCAACAGTAGCATTTTGGAGTCTGGGAATAGATGAAATATTGAATGCTATAAAATGTTCAGTCAGATCTTACACTAAATATTGATTGATATTGTTTTAAATGACCTAATAGACAATGTATAGTATTTCGTATCTGTTTAATAACAATCTCAGAGTCTCCGAAAACTTGTAGATACTTGATATATAAACGATTGCCTTGTACAGTCCTTGGACTAGGGCTTCGTATTCTGTAGTGTTGTTTGTGCAATCAAACTTGAGTCTACATGTTAGCATAGTTTTGTTTCTCTCTGGACTAACTAATACACATCTTGCTCTTGCTCCATCGTTAGACTTAGAACCATCGAAAAATAATTTCCAAAATAAATATTTATTTACAGGACTATCTATAAAATTAACACATTTAGAACTATCTGTTTGAGAAAAGTTTTCTAGTTGAGACAGAACAAAATGTTCTAAGTAAGGTGAAGTATGAGCATTAAAATTTCCTAGGAAAGAGTCAACAGAATAGTTGCCAATTATATTATTGTTGTATGCTATGGGTTCATTTTCTCCTTCCAATTCCCTCACTATGTATTTTTGGTGTCTTTCTCGCTCAACCTTTATCTGATTCGGTTTACCATTGTAAGGGAGCCACATATGTGACCAGTCGGTCACAAAGTATCCATGAAGCTTTTCAGACCAGTCCCTACTAAGAATTAAGCCATAAAATTCAAGAATGTCTGCAACTATAATATTAATGACTTGACATACCTTTGGATTAGATGACAACCTTATGGTAACTTGATTTAGTTCATTGATTACTTCAACCTGCGATCGGTCCAGTTGAACTATGCGTACTGCAGATTTTTGAGGTTGCACATTTAACTTTGCACATATTGGTTTGGGTAAGATATTAGATGAAACTCTTGAATCTATCAAATAATTATGCAAGTTTTTATTGAAAACTTCGTAAGTAAGAAGGAATGGAGGAGTATGAGATTTTGACATACCTCCAATTAAAGCAACATCATTTGGATCAACTTTATTAGCCATATTAATTGGAGGTCTTCCCATCTCATGAGAAGGTTGCAAGATTACAACAGCAGGGAGAGGTGCAATAGGTATTGCATGTAACTCTTTCAAAAGTAGCTTTTGTTGATATTTCAACTTGCTCAATTCATGAAAAGTAATGTTAGCCGTAGTCTTCTTCATGTCTTCAATGATATTATAATCCATCTCATCAGAAACAATCAGTGTTTTAGACGGAGTTGGTGAATCGGATTAGACTAGGCTTGTTTGAGTCGCTTTTGGTGATGATTTCTTACCTGCGACTTTATCTTTGGATGCAGAGCTTGTGCTCTTCTGTTTAGTACTAGGTTGTGGAGGATCGCGCTGATTTCTACTTCTGGTATTGACTGGTGATACCTCTTGATCCTCTTCATCTGAAAGGATGAAGTTCGACATTCCCTGTACTTCTACAACTTCATCTTCATCAATAGATTCCTCATTAGAAACTTACTCTTCTTCCCCTTCAGATTTTGCATTTGTTATAGCATTGGGCGGCTTTGAATCAGTTGAAGGATTTCTTCTATAAGGCTTCTAGAGATTTTTAGAAGAAGTCTCTGCTACTTGTCTCTTAATGTCAACCATTTTGTTAGACATGGTTTTTAGGACTTTCTTCAATCCTTCTAAATCAAATGGGTCTTTTGATTGCTTTTTCTTAAGATCATCTCTAAAAGTAACCTTCTTAGATTTTCTTTCATTAACAACATTTTTCTTTTCTAAAGCTAAGATACACTTTTCTACCGCTATTACTTCCTTCATGTTTTCAGCCAATGTTGTCTTGGCAACCCTATCAACGAAGATTACTATGTTTGATGGTAAAGTAGATATATACCATTCACTTCGAACTTCTTCGCTAGGCTTGGAAGCAGTCGGAATTTTATTCAAAAGCTTGTTGAAACGTGAGTTAAAATCTTTGATAGGTTCTCTTGATTCGGTCTTCAGATTCGCTAGATCATTGATCAGTGTTGCTGTAGATCTATCATCACTAAACTTAGTCAAGAATTGCTCTTGGAAAATGCCCCAACTAGTGATGGATCCCGATGGTAATGAAAAATACCAGGATCCAGCTGCTCCTTGTAAAGTTTAAGGGAAGAGTCGAACAACAACATCTTCATTAGTAACACCATTTAAATTTACAGATAACATAAAGTTGTTTATGTGTTCTTCTACTAGCATGCCTGCTTCAGGATTAAACTTAGGCAACCATTTTTCACGATGGGCCAATATTTGACTCAAGGGGATAGGCATTAAGACTGCCCCTGGGTTATTCCATGGGGTGGCCATCACTGAACTACTAATAGAGGAAAGCATAGAGGATGTTCCTTGTGGTTGGGAAGATGAGGATATTAAAGTTCCAGATGATTGAGAAGTAGATGTTGAAGTTCCAGTACTCTGGTGGACAACAATTTGAAGTGGAGGGGTGGATGGTTTGACTTCACAGTGGAGAAGTTGAGATGGATGATGATGATGAAAGAGTCTCACTATCAAACCCTTTAGGTGATTTCCTTGCTCTTTTCCTTTTAGGTAGAGGTAATTTAGTTGGTTCAATATCAAACGTTTTACTCTGCAAACTAGTTAGAGGATGAGAAGTATTGTATTGCGAAGTCACACTACCTTGAGATATTTCATACTTTTGCGGTGATATGGAAAATCCTTGAAGTTTATGAATCAAAGACTCAACTTCAGGAGGTTAAAAAATAGATTTCTCTAAAATGTTTGGGTTTGTGGCAGTGGTTGTCGTTTTATCGACTTCTCACTCAAGATTCAAAGATTCAAAGTGTGATGGAGAATTCAGGGGAAATGTTGAGGGCGATTTACTCTCAGAATGGTATTTAGATTTGGATTTACTAGCCATTCGCAGTTCGGGGCCCTCCTTCTAGCACCAAATATGTTGAAGCCCCAAAAATCGGGTCTACAACAAGGGGGATACCCACCCGGTCTTGACCTTGAAAGCAACTCCTTTTCCGTTTGGGATGGTGGGTCTGACTGGGGATAATGGGACCAATTTCCCAATTTGTGTGTGTGTGTGATGAGAATTGATATTTCCTTTCTAATGATTTCTATGTAAAATTCTTTTAATCTAAGCCTAATTTAAAACATGCAATTGTATTCTAATGAAAAAAATATCTAATTCTAAAACTAACTTGGGATTTAACTTTTCAGTTATGTGATCTAAAATAATTTCTAACAGCAATTGGTAATAAAGACCATTCAATTGCTATGAGAAAAGAATTCTATAAAAATAAATTGTTTCGTATAAAAAGTTAGCCGAAACAATTGTGAGCAGCATATCGCATAATAAGTCATTCATACATTAAGCATAAACATAATAGTCATCACCATACAAAAGTGACAAATGATAACTCAAACATTCAAGCCTTCATATATAAATAACTGAACATAAATATCACTTTAACACAATAAACAGAAATCATTAAGAGATAAAAGTACCATTTATAACAAGTTCTACTCATGAGCTTTAGCAATATATATTTATCTCTTCCTAATTCAACATCTACTAAGAGTACAAAAGTGCATTTCAGTAGCAGACATTAAACACAAATATCAATAAATCTCATTCCATTCATTCATCAAAACCTCCTCTCAGGGTGCAGAAGTGCATGTTCTGAGGAAATGTTTTTGACAAATTTCAGGGCCCTTATCTAAATGCATGAGAGGGGTTAAAATATTACTAAATGAATACTAAAAATATTCTATTACAAAAATATAGGAGGAGGTTTAAATGACCGTCCTCATCTAAGGCAAAAATAAATCAAAACTAAAACTAAAACTGAATCTGGAAATTAACTATCTATGTATCTGTTCTCTGATATCACAAGCATTCAACATCGGCTTGAGGAGCATCAGTTGGACGACCTTCGATTTTAGTTGCCATGCGAAAACATAATCGGCAAGTGCTGGCGCTATCTTCTCAGGAGAGTTTGTAAGGCATTTGAGAGTCATGCATTGACTGTGCAGTTTAACCAAGTACTGCCAGTAAGAATCCCAATTCAACTTGGTTAACTTCTTGATGCACTCTGCTCTTTCTTCAGCCTTTTGTCTCCAACTTGTTTGCAGATGTTGTGCCTTTGGGAGAAATCTCGGAGCGGTCTCTAATATGAGGTTTGCTCTGTGTAGGTTTTCATTAACACAGTCAATGACATTGTTTGCTGATGTAGCTGCTTCTTCTATTGCCTATTCTGCCTTCCTAATCTATGTGTCCCACTTATGACAGAGCATTTCTTTGTGGGATTCATTGATTCTAAGTGCACCTACTTTCTTTCCTTCTTCCGATTCCTGCCAAACTAAATAATCAGAAATTCTTTTGTCAATTAAATCATAATCATGTCGCAAGTCCATGACTTGATTGGTAATTTTGCCGCTCATCTCACAATGGGAACTCCATTGCAATATTATTTGGCATAATGCTTCTTGTCGTTGCAAGAGTTGGTCGTTTAAGGCAAGGGATTCTGAGACAAACTCTGTAAGCTTGGGATCATCTCTATGCATCTCTAGCATAACCCGCAACTGATTTTCTTTTTTGGCCAAATTGTTTTGGTATCCCAGCTGCATCTGTTGAAAATCTTACTGTAACTTTTCTAACTTTTCCTCTGCTTCACGGTTGGCACTGTCTTGCTGTAGCTGTTGCTGCAAAACTTGTATTTGTTCCTCTCTATCCTTCATTAATTGTTGTACCTCGGACGCTTTGTCAATGGTAGCAGAATCATAGGCTCCTATGATCTGAGATAACTTAGGGAGACTTTCAGTAGGGTTAGTGGTAGGGTCTCACCAAAGGACATCTAACTGCTCTGCCTCAGGTGAGAGCACGCTATACAGTTTAATTTTATTTCTTTGCCTTTTTACCACTGCCTTATGCTACGGACTATAAAATACATCTAGAGGAGGAATCTCCTCTACTTTGAGCATGATTTTAGAAGATGGGGTAATTGGAATATGCTTGATTTCTGGAGCATTGCTGACTATTCCAATGACCATATCAGTCACTGTTTGCACTGTACTCTCAGGTGTCTTTGTGTTTTGCTTCTTATTATTAATCAATTCATTGAATGTTTCCCACTCTTTATCCAGCTCAGTTCTCATTGGCTTTGGTGCTTAGATGATGGGAGGGGGAACCTTTACCTATGGTGTAGTCAAGACCTGTTGCTTTGGGCGCTCTTTAGATTGGGCAGTATCTCTTACTGACCCTTCGCTTTTATTATGGTCGCTCTCGGACCTTTTAGAGCATTCTGGTGATTCTTTCCCAAACTTAGATCTGGACTTGTCTGTGCTTGAACTTCCACTTAAACTGATACTGGGAGTTGGCTCCCTTATCGGTTCCAAGCGTAACTTATCCAAGGGGATGTTAGCTAGTCTCCTTTCTCTGTACAATTTGAATTCTTGGAATTCCGCTGGGGAAATTGAATTTGAGCCGTGTGCAGAACTTCTTTCAGTGTGCTTTTCTGTTGAAAGGTATCATAAAAAAGGTCGTCTTCTTTGGAGAATACTTTTATCTTAATAGCAGTAGTGAAATTCTTAATGACATCATAGGGGTCGAATTGTCTCCCTGGAAACTTGAACAGTCGTAGACATAGCATATTGTCTACTTCTTTGAATGCATGACCTAAATCAAACAGTGAAAAGGCCCCACAGGCCATAGGAAATTGCGGCCAAATGGCCTTCTTCTTGTCTTTCAGCTCTTTGCTCATTCCTCCCACCCCATAGGTCTGGTAGGCAATCTCTCGTGCCAATAACTTATCGGGAACATATAATGGTAGGACATGAGGGGAAGCAATGCTTCCAAATACTCTAACATAGGTGAAAAACTCTTCCCCAAACCATCTTGCGACAGGGAGAATGTCAACTTCCGCTTCGGGGGAAAATCTTGGAGCGTCCCTATTATACAACATTCTGTGCAGAGGTAGCATGACTCCATGGCAAATTCTGTAAAAATACAGGATAAACTTGGAATCCCACAATTCCTTATGATACATGTGAATGGGCAAGGGATTCTGAGTAGTCCACTTCCAACCCATTAAAGGAAATTTGGAAACATAACAAATTGCATCCATAACATAAGTAGCTAAATAGAAAGGAGGATAAATCCTCTGAGTGGTAGTTCTTTTGGACCGGTAGTTCCAAATAGCTGTGGCTAAATTATCAGACAATATCTAAGCCCAATCCATAATAGTTGCATTAATGGTTGCATCTAATAGGGGTAGCCACTCAGATGAAAACTTGTTAATGTCAGGCCTTCCAAATAGTCTACAGAGCATAGTAGCAGCAAAGCAATATGGGGAATAGAGGGAACCAGTACTGTACATACCATGTTTGTCCTTTTTCAATGGTTCTTCCCTCAGTGACCAGTCCTTAGCGCACTCCGCCAAATCTTCGTTTTCTTTGGTGAACTTTTCCACGAACTACTTGTTGTAGTTTGTCTGCAGCTCTGGTAGATGATACATAAGCCTTAAATCTTGTGGAGTGAATGACCCGATGAGGTCTTGGCCTCGAGACTTGAATTGTCTATTTGTTATATTAGCATTGTCCAGTACCCACTTAACCATGTCTGTGTATGGAAGAATTTTAGGTCTTGCCACTATCCGGTGCAAGAATGAACATGCAAGTTCTGTGATTGATGCTTTAGACGACCCGCGTGAGTCTGCTGTTGCTTTAACCTCCATAAATCTGGTACTTTCTTCTTTGAGCAGACTATACATGCCTTCCCAAGTAGTTATGTCGGCATCTCTCTTATAGGTGGTGTCTGTGTATAAGGGCGTCATTTCTTTGTCCTCAACAACCGAAGCTTTTCCCTTCTTTCCCATTTCACTCTAAACACTACTGTGTATATTATTCCGCTTTCTGCTCCTGCAAATTTACAAGTAAGGAAAGAATAATGGTAAGAGATAAGGTGATGGGAGAGCTCTTAATGCCGAAATCATATAAAATATTTCACCCTACATGAAACAACCTTTCGATCAGATCCAAATCTTATCTCATTAATGACCATCAACTAACCATTAAATTGAAATTAATGCCCATAACTTGGTATCATATTATGAGAAAAATATCATTGAACAATGAGCCTTACAGATATGTGATAAAGCAATTTTTCGATTTGCTTTGCAATATCACAAATCACAATATCGCTAATCCGATTTGTTAACAATAATTTATCACCACATGTTTCTGCAAGATGCGATTTGCGAGATGCCCTATCGTATATCGTTGGGTTAGGATATTTTACCTTAAGTGATACTTGCATCATATGAGAGTTGTGATGCGCGATGGGTCTTTACAGCGTGCGATCTTGCATCACGTTTTCGCAATTTTGGAAATTTGCTTATATGATGTCCTCCATTACCCTTTGTGATGCAAAGTTTTATTGTTAAGAGAATTATTTTATTTGGAACTTATCATAAAAATTAAGTTCTTTGTGTTTTGCAGGTGGTTTCCAATGATAGTATGTTTTATTCAAAGGGGAATATAAGTGCTACTTTTTATTTTTTAGAATGGTCCCCATTTATTTAGTATTAGTAATAAAACTAAATAAAAAGGGGGTTGTTGCTGGCCACAACAGGACCCTATCCCAAGAGGCCCCCAACAAAAATATGGTGACTCACCCTCAAGTCACTCTGTTGGTACCTGGATCTTGTTGTAGAGACCAAATAAATCGACCTGCAATGTTGTTATGTCAACAAAACCCTGTACTACAGCCTGCTGTACTTCCTCTACTAGCTTTTCTGTCATCGGGCCTTCTATAGCTAGGCGCTTTGTTCTCTATGTCTACTGAGGTTTCTTTAACTTCTCCTAAACTCATAGAGTAAGATGGTAGGCTTCCTCTGTCCATGGCTGTATTATAGCTTTGAGAAGGGCCTACTTCCTCTATATCTCTTCGATTTGTGATTACAACTATTTGCCTTCCAACAATCGCACGAGGCATTGGACTAGCACCAAAGTGCGCTCAATCACCCTAACTTCATCAAACCTTCGCTACGGCTCCTGGATATTTTTGCCAAGTTTCTACAGGTTTGGGTCCTCCTGCAAAGTCATCCATAGGTCCATGGCCTGATTGAATATCATCGTGCAGTCTATGACTATTGTATCCAAAGTGCTCATGCTTTCCTTGATAGCTGCTCCCAGACCTCTGGCAGAGTGATTGGATGTAATTTCAATTGTAGCTTTGAGATCTTCATCTCAAAGTCAAACGTGACTTCTCCCATCTCATCCTTTGATGCGTGGACCATAGCAGCTAACTTCCTGATCTTTGATGCAACTGCGGCATCCTCTGGAATGTTTAACTCTGGAACTGAATTGCATGTTTGCATTATCACGGTCTCCAAGCTCTGACTTTGTGCTTCCATCTCTTTTTTTTCTTTCAAAGCTTGAGCCTTCTCCATGAAAAACTATTCATTGTTCACATTGAATTCACTGATGACTGCAAGGGTGTGCTGCTCTCCAATCTTAAGCTCATATGAGACCCCCTGATTCAACGCATGGAGAGTCTAAAGTGACAGCGTGGCTAAACTCACCCCAATTTCTTTAATTGTGCTTAACATAATGTGGTCTTCCTCTGATTCCGCACAAACAGATCCTTCTGGTAAGGGTATGACTCTGAGGTCCAGAGTCTATTCCAACTCCAAAACTTTCTCACTCCCTTGCACCAGGCTTGCTTGCACCTCGCTCGCTTAGCCAATGCTCACTTGAATCCTTCCTGTCTAGATCTGCAGCTCGCACAAATCCTTCTGGATGCTCCCTAGAATCTGCATATATTGTTGTTCAATTTGCTGCCACAACTTTGTTTTTGTGTCTCTGACTTTGTCTCTAATCTCATCTGGATTCCCTTATGCGAGGATCAATGGGTCAATGCACACTTGTTTATTGGACTTGTGATTCTTCCTTGGCCCAAAAGTTGTCTCCTGACTGTGCTTCTTCAAGGTGAAGGGAGTGCTCTGCTCCTCTTCCTCGTCTCCTTCCTGCTCTGATTATTCCTACTCATCTGTATGCTAGGAAGATGATTCTTCGACTTCCTTTGTGTCAGTACACTCCTTCTCACCGCGCTCTTTTTCAACAGTTGCCTTAGCAGTTACATCTTTCCTTTTCTTCTCAGCCAATGCTCATGTTGCTTTCTGTGATGCTTCTTTTTTATTTTGCACAATTGTTGTCTATGTAGTAGAGATTTCTCCACCCTTACTCGTACCTACACCAATGTCTATGGGTTCGCGCCACTTCGTTGGCCAATTCCCCACAATCTCTTGCACATCTATCTCATAGACTAAGTATGGAAACTTGTGCCATATATGTTTAGGGTCCCTCCTCACCCTGATTGATACAATATGGAAATTGGCCTTAAACTCCACGAAGGCCCTCAACTGCTCAAATAAGGTTGGAGACAACCTTTTCCATCGACTGATTATAGTGCGAAGGTCCATTTCAACTAGTATCCATAAAATATTGGACTCCTTGATCCTTTCTAGTTATTTTTTCAACCATAGCGAAGCGAACTTCATTGCCTCAGGTAAATCTTCGTCTTGGGGAGGAAACTGACTATCCTCCAACATGTGTCGTGCTACTAGTAAAATTAGCAACAGGAGGCAGGAATAATGAAAGGGCTTACTATCCTCTTGTGCTTTGTGGATGTTCGTGAGGAATTACTTGCATAAATACTACACCCATTTATATTGTACTCCCTTCGTGAATTGGGCAGCCAATGACATAACTAGCACTGGAACTTCATTGCGCATCATTTCCTCATAATCTTTCCTGCTAATATTTGGGCGGAAAACTGCACTACCTAGTCTTGAATGGAGTGGATAGAATATCCGCGCGACTTCTTGATCAACCCAAACTCCGCCTTCATATTGTCTGCCAACTCTTTCTCTTCACTTTTCCCTCCAAACTCCTTGGTAGGGTCTGCCCCTTTATAAGACATCTTTGTAAACATATGTATCAGCATATTTGTTATAGGAATGGGTTCTCCAAGCCATAAGCACCCATCATGCACCAGTGCGAACAGTTGACGCACACACGTAGTGTTGATAATTGACATATGAAAATGTGGTACGTAAAGCATGTACAACAACCTGGCATTCTCAACACCTTTGACCCATTTCATGGGTTCCAGCAACATAACCTCGGTTTCTTCATAATATATTTTTGTCATGTATTTGTTAGTAGCAAATGAGGGAATTTTTCGTGGTCCACGAGTTCCCAATCCTCCATCTTCAGCATCAGAATGTGCGCTAAGACCATGCCTTCAAATACAACCTGTTCTAGTAACAGGGGCATCAAGACAATAAATTTTCCAAAATTAGGTTCTTTGGTTACTTTTGTCTTCCCTTTCCGCGGAGGGATATAATCTGGGATCCAGGTGATAGGCTCACCCTCCTAAACATCTAATTATTCCACTCCACCATGGAATTCTTCTTCCACCATTTCCATGATTTTTGTCAGCTTCTTATCCTTCTTCTCCTTCTGCCGAACCTTCGGGTTCTCCCTCAGTGAATGCCTCACTGGTACAAATTGCTTCTGCTTCTCCTTAGCATCTGATTACTTTAGTCTAGGTGACCTCAATGTCATAGGTACATGGGGCACATCTTCGATAGATATAACTGCAGGGCCTTCTACATGAGAAACTGCAGCCTCAGAACTGGCTGGTGCGGACATTTTTTCAAGGACAATATTTTGGTTCCACATAGGTAAGCTTGCAAATATTGGGCTTGAAGTTAAATCCTCCCAGAATTGTTGACTCATACAATGAGAATAAAAGGGATCATACACAACCGTCAGAATGAAAAGTGTTCTTCGATGAACCAAGATCCCCAAGTTATAGGAGGCTTTGAATTCAAATCCGATCGTTCCCTCCATTTTTTATCATAAATGTGTCTTTGGTAGCAGATCTCCAAAGATTTTATCCATGAGTGGCACCTACCTGCTCCTCTTAATAGATTTTTTTCCATCAAATCGTGAATAGTGACTTAAGGGGGCCTGACCCAGGTTCAAAGTTGTTCGCACCAACTAATAAAACCCTAACTGTGGGCCCTTTCAGAAGCAACCCATGTAGCGCAGACTGTAGTCTCACCCAGAGTAGTACTGGGGGATGTTAGAACCAAGTTTCTACATCCAGATACCATGTGATAAGTAATCTAAGGCCCTTGTAGCTCATATATGCCTTCACAGAGATCTATGTCTTCCTATGGTCTGCTACCAAAACTCTATGAAAATGGCCCTTAGACCTTCGTGAAGGTCTGCGATCACACTTTACAAACCTAAAAGAAGTCGACTGACACTTTCGTGCACTAAATAATAACCCTAGATCTGCCTTTACGTAGATCTACCCGATTCAACATAAATCATAACAATTTTAACCATTACCTTCATGAAAATAGATTATTACTTAGTTCATGTAGAGATATTAAAGATTCAGTAGATTCTCACATCAATTATACTTCATTCCACAGAAAAAAAATCATCAAGCCATAATTCATAGCTTGAACAGAAATAAGACTAAAACACAGAGGCCAGATACTTGTTCCAAAATCAGTCTTTATTATGTTTAGCGTTCCAATTATAGACTTTTCCAGCTTGCACACCCAGTTGCAGGTGCCCATGCACTCAACTTTGGACTTTCCAAGGTCTCTACGCACTCAACTACAAGATCCTCCCCCTTTCGCCTAAGTATAGGAAACAAAGCTTTCCTGCTTTAGTACTTTCCCAAAACAATAATATTCTCCAAGTTCTATCTATCTAGACTCACTATGAATTATCTATATATAGAATTTTTGCTTACAATACCATGGTCTGTAGCCTATGGGCGAGTCTCAAAACTGACCTATGACTTACCCATACAAGGGGCTAAATCCCATTTGGCTCCTACTCAGTTGCGCGCTCTGCTTCCACATTTTGCGAAGACTTTACATTCTTTACAAAATTCTTCTCAAAAATTGCTTAAACTAACCCAAAATTGAACCTAGGTACCCTATCCCAACAACCATGGGCTTTGACCATTGAATTTTTGACTTTGATTGTCACCGGTTGACTTTGACTTTTTACCTGTTGGAGGAAAACTTCAAAACACATTTTATTCCTCATACGGAGGTCATTTTCGAAACTGGATATACCGCTAAATTCAGCATGATGAGCTCTTCGACTTGGTGTTGATTTCATGAGCATCTGAGACAAAAAAATTTAATCATGTTGATAATTTTTGCTATCTATGACCATCTTGGTCTTCAAAAATTACATAGCAAACTTTGACTGGTCTCAAACACAATTCATCCTAGATCAACTGGTTATCTCACTACATGCCTTGGTTGGCATTTCTTCACCTTGGAATCTCAAAATTAGAGGCTTTATTAAACATTGACCAATAGTGTTATTGATTGATAGTGGCAGCAATCATAGCCTTATCCATAAGAGAGTCACATAAGTTTTTCATTGCTTTGTGTGGGCTGTATCTAATTTTGAAGTCCTTATCTCTCATTGGGGGACCATGAAATGTGAAGGTTGCTATGAAAATATTAAGCTTCAGATGGGAAACTACCACCTAAAGACCCACATGTTTGCTATTAAAATGGGTGGTTGTGACATTGTCCCAGGTGCCAAATGGCTTCGCACAATGGGCCCTATCATAATGGATTTCTAGGAGTTATATATGATCTTTAAAGAGAATGACCAAATTCATACATTAAGGGGACTCCAAGCAGGTGCTCCTACTATGATCAACTCACATCGAATGGAGAATATTTTTAAAAAGGGTCATCATGGAGTAGTCACCCAATTTAATGGCATCTATGCCATTGAATACATTGCTCCTCATATTCATCCTGAGATGCAATAGGTCTTATATCACCACCAGTGGGCCTTTGACAAACCTAAATAGCTTCCACCCTCCAGCGGTGAATATGATCATATCATCCCTATGGTTCTAGAGGCCCAACCACCTAATGTCCGCCCATATCGATATCCTTTTTCCCAAAAAAATGAAATTGAAAAATCATCAAGGAACTCCTCGAAGCTAGTGTTATTCATACATGCATTAGTCTTTATTCATCTCCAATGATCATTCTTCTAAATAAAGATGGAGAATGGTGCATGTGTCTAGACTTTTGGGCCCTCAACAAGCTCACTATCAAGGACAAATTTCCTATTCTAGTTGTTGATTATTTGCTTGAAAAAATGCATGGTGCTAAATTCTTTACCAAGCTAGACCTCTGCTTGGGCTATCACTAAATACACATGAAGGAAGTAGACATTCCTAAGACTACCTTCCAAACTCATGAAATCCATTATGAATTTCTAGTCATGCCATTTGGTCTCTGTAATGCTCCATCTAATTTTCAAAGCCTCATGAACCACCTAATGAAACCATATCTCTGAAAATTTTTCCTGGTCTTCTTTTATGACATTCTTATCTACAACATAACCTGGTACAAACATCTTCAACATGTAGACCAGATATTGCAACTACTCCGAGATCACAAATTATTTGTCAAATTATCCCAGTTCTCTTTTGGCGTGGAAGAAGTCAAGTATTTGTGACACATTGTGGGTCCTGAAGGAGTGAGGGTTGATCCAAAAATGATTCAAGTAATACAAGATTGGCACCAACCAAAAACTTTGAAGAATTTGAGGTGATTCTTGGGGCTCATTGGCTACTATCAGGAATTTGTCCACAATTATGGTTGCATTGCTAGAACCATCACTAATATTATCAAGAAAAATTCATTTCTCTGGAAGGATGCATCTCAGTAGGTCTTCTTGGCACTTAAACATGCCGTGTGCTCCACTCCCTATTGGCCCTGCTAGACTACACCAAATACTTTGTGATTGAATGTGATGCTTCTAGTATTGGTATTGGCATTGTATTAATGCAGGAAGGTAGACCATTGGCTTTCACTAGCCAAAAACTCAGTGGAAAACATTTGGGTCAATCTACTTATGAGAAAGAAATGATGGCCATCTTACATGTAGTAGACACCTAGAGGCCATACTTGTTGGGGCGACATTTCCAAATCCGCATGGACCATCAAAGCCTAAAATATTTTCTAGAGCAACGTCTATCATGGCCACAACAAAATAAATGGCTTACCAAAATGTTGGGATATGACTATGAGATAATTTACACAAAAGGGCATGACATTGTAGTAATTAATGCTTTATCGCGCCAATTTAAGGATGAGAGCAACCTACTATCAATCTCTCGACCCATACTAGATTGGATTGAAGAGGCCCACAAGGAATGGTTCTCCCATCCCTCTCTTTCCCAAATCATTAATAACTTGAGAGAAGGTCCTAATTCCTAAGTTGACTACTCTTGGAAGGATGAAAGTCTTCGCTACAAGGATCGAGTAGTTATATCATTGGCATCCACCCTCAAACCCACATCTTGGACGAGTTGCACTCATCTCCAATTGTAAGACATTTATGCTTTCAGAAGACTTATTCTCGTGCATGTCATTCTTTCTTTTGGACTAGCATGAAAAACAACATTCTTACTTTTGTAGCTTAATGTGATGTGTGCCAATGCAACAAAGGGGAAACAGTCAAGTTACTCGGAACCTTACAACAATTTCCACTCCTTGCCTCTAGCTGGACGGATTTTTCAATGGATTTTATTACTGGTCTCCCAAAGTTAGGAAACAAATGAGTCATCATGGTGGTTGTGGAATGTTGGCGTACATGGGCCTGACCCAAGTTCGGAATTTATTTAGCCAAGCAAATCCCACAGCTACTGGCCCTTTCAGCAATAGCCCGTGAAGCACGGACTGAGGTCTCACGCGAGGTAGCAGGGGAGGATGCTAGAACTAGGTTTCCACACCCTTGGTATGTCTGGATGCGATTTGGAGGGTTCACGCTTTGTTCTACAGCTTCGTGTTGCGCTATATTCACGTGGATCCTGAATACCCCGCGCAATCTACAGATCTAATATAGTGGATGAAGTATTTCGACATAGATCTATTTTTACTGGGGTCTTTAAGCAAACATTTATTAATTTAATTCAGTTTTCATATTAAGATTAAACCCGATTCACAAGTATTCAATAAGAATATGCGCGCAGATCAAAATAGTTTTATTAACCATAAAAGAACAAAGTTGCGAAAATTTGGATTTACACAGAATTCATAAGAAACTTATCTTTGTTTCCATTTATCACTCTTAAATCCAGATCTGCCCTATGCACTCAGCTGTAGGGGTCTGCACACATAGTTGCAAACTCTTCCAGGCCTCTGCGCACACAGCTACACAACCTCTATCCTCTACCCAACCCCTAACTCTTACAGACGCTTTCAGACTGCTTCAAACAACCCATTACAATTTGCCTTCAAGATCATGCCCAAAAAGATCTGCCTTTCCCTCATAGAGTCGCGCTCTGTTTATACCTATCTATGGTCCACCAACTGACTTACTTCCTATTATTTTATATTATTTTTCAGGTGGACAACCCTTTGACTCGGTCTTTTACATTTCACGTTCCGTATATTTCAGAGGTTTACAATATTTTTATCCTAATTTCTAGGCTATCAACCCCAAAACTATTACGCGGGACCTCTGCTACCCAATAGTCCCCGAACACAATTATTGTGACTCGTCCGTAGTCACTCGTTGGTGCGACGAGATGCGCTGCCGTGGCTTCGCGGATCACCTTCCTCTGAGTGATGATCGTTTTCCTACTGCTTCTTTGTTGTCTCCTACAACGCTTTGTCCAGCTCCTGCTTCAGTGCTTTTACCATTTCTTACAACCGATGGTGCTCATTCGGCTATGCTTAGTTAACACAAAACGCCCCCTCATAAGATTTTAGGTCGAGCGGGGGAGCAGCATAAGGGACCTCCTTGTACCACCATAGCCACTTCCGACCTTCATATCTTCTCTTTGCACTGTCTATTGTAGCTTGTGTTTCAATTTTGCAAGACTTTTGTTGCTGTCCGTGAGATCTCACTCCTTACTGTCTTTCAAAGATGCATTAGTAACTTCATTCCTACCCGTGGTCTCCTTCTTTCCATCCTTTCACTGAATTGTTGTAGTTTGCCGACCCACCCATGGGTGGGGCAACGACATCTGGACCACTTCTGCTTCATGGATTCCTTTTTTCGGTACATCTCCTACTGCTAAGGCTGCAACTATCAACACCATGCTCCTTAGATAGTTTTGTTGCTCCATTGGCCATATTACCACCCTCGGGCTTACTCCTTATGCAGAGATAACAGACAGCTCCATATCAAGACTCGGCATAAGCTTTGTGGATGTGTAGGTCACTTGGTAGATGCCCCTAGGTAATTTATAAGCGAGTCGAATTTCAAATTCTTGGATTGCTACCTGTTCTGTGTAAATTCTTTGGCCACTCGTGCTATATCTGGCTTGTACTCCTTCCCTTAATTGCCCGCCGCCCGCTCCTTTTTATCGTAATGCAGACATCTTGTCATGAATAGTGACATGAATGGTCACCTTTGCTCGAAGCAACGCAACAACGTACTTCTAACCGCGTGACCACGATCCCGATGATGGGCCCTATCGACGCGTATCCTGGCACTCGCACCTATTTCTCCCAGACTGCTTTATCATCCCACGCTCTCTTTCAACTGGATGGAGCGGTGAGACTGTCCTTCGAACGTTTAGTCAAGTGGCTGGTCCCACCATATAGAGCTTTAGGTGACTACCATTCACTCAGCCCGGAAGGGGTCCCCATTGAGTTTGGCAAGTTGAACTGTGTCCCCATCAGTAACTTCTTTGACGCCGTAAGGTCCCAACCAATGCATTTGGAGTTTGCTAGGGAACTTCTCGAATTTACTATCATATAGCAATACTAGATCATTCTCCTTGAAGGTGCGCACCTTGATATGGTGATCATGCCATACGTTTTCCCACTCTTTCTGTACTTGTTGATGGAATCAGCCAAAAACCGTTCCTCCTATATTTCTTCGAGCTGCGCTAGCCTTTTCTCCAAAGCCCCGTGGTCTGCCATACCTGTGATTGCCGTGATCCGTAGACTAGGAACAATATATTCCATAGGCATGATGACCTCCTTGCCATAAACTAACCGAAAAGGTGTCTGGCCCGTCAATTTCTTGCGCACAATTCGATATGCCCATAGCACAGTAGGGATGTGCAAGTCCCAGTCATTTCATCGCACATTACAGATCTTGGTCAACATAGTCTCCAAGATTTTTTTGAATGCCTCCACGGTCCCATTTGCTTGCGGGTGGTATGGTGTACTCTGTTGGTGATATATGTGGAATTCCTCAGTGAGTGCGCTAATGGTTTCATTCAGAAAATGTGTTCCCCGATCGCTCATGAGATTTTTGGGACAACCAAACCTTGTCAGTACATTCTTGAACAAAAACTTCGCAGCTGCTGCAGCCGTGCAATCCTTAACCGACTATGCCTCAGCTCATTGGGTCAAATAATCTATTGCGGTGATGATATTGTGCACGCCCATTTTTCCTTGTGGCTCAATAATTCCTACGAATTCGATTTCTCACTTCTCGAAGGGCTGTAGCATCATCTGTGGCTGGAGTGGCATTCATCTCTTCGTGACGGTTTCCTCGTTCGTTGACAGATGTCTCAGGCTCGACAGTGTGCTTTTAAATCCTGATGTAGAGTGGGTCACCATAATCCTGTGTGAAGCATCTTCTGGGCTATGGCGCGACTCGCATAGTGTCCGCCAGCAACCCCTCCATAGGCTTCGACTAGAATCTGTCCTCGCTTGAACTATGGGACATACTGATGTAGGATCTCATTGTTGCCCATTTTCTAGAGGTGTCCTGCAATCATGGTGAAGTCTGCTGCACGTATCACCAATTCCTTCTTCTGCTGAACGGAGTATCCCTGTGGCGCGGTCCCTGTAGTTAAGAAATGGATTATATCTTCAAAATGACCATCCGCTACATGTACCACATATAGTTGAGCATCTGGAAGTCCATCTTCTAGATTTGTGGGTTCTTCACCGATATCAATTCGGGACAAGTGATCTGGGCCTGCATTTAGACATCCTGGCTTGATGACGACTTCAAAGTCATACTCCTGGAATAACAACAACCATCAACAGATACACCCCCCCAACATAGGCTTATTCACTAGGTATTTTAACGCTGAGTGATCGGTATACATCTTAAACTGACTACCCAATAGATAATGGCAGAATTTTTGAAGCACGTATACCATCGCTAATCCTTCGCACTTAGTAATGGAGTAATTCTTCTCAGCTTTTGACAACCGGTAACTTGCGAACGCAATCAGGCGGTCAATTCCCTCCACTCCTGGTTGTGTAAGTATTGCCCCTAAAGCGATACATGACACGTCAACATGCACATGAAATTTGACGTCCCATTTTGGAAAGACCAATATAGCGGCCATTGCCATCTTTTTCTTAAGTGTCTCCAAACTTTTGTTACATTCCTCGTTCCAACAATAAGTAGCTCTTCAACAACTGTTCCATCGGAGCTGTGATCTGAGCGTAGCTTTTGATGAACTTTAGATAGTAGCCCGTGTGTCCTAGTGTGGCGCGTAATTTCTTGACACTTCGCAACACTTTCAGATTGAGTATGACGACAATCTTTGCCGGATCCACCATCAAGCCTTGCTTACAGACCACGTGGCCCAGCAGGTTCTTGAATGGGACTAGGAAAGCACACTTTTCAAGTTGAGTGCAATCTGATGTCGGTGGCAAGTATCCAACATCAACCATAAGCTTGCTACATGGTTCTTAACAAGTCCAAACATGGTCCAGTCATCTAGATAGACTTCCAAGAACTTGTGGATAAATTCTTTGAATGCCGCAGCTACTATTCGTGAAAAAATGGTCAGCGTGTTCTTCAATCCAAAAGGAATTATTGTGTATTGAAAACAACCCCACTCAGTAGCAAACGTTGTCTTACTCCTATCCTCTGGTGCGATCTTGATCTGGTGGTATCTTGAGAACCCATTCGTGAAAGAGTAGGCTTCCTGCCCCCCCACATTTTCTAGTACCTCATCTGTAAACGGTGTTGGAAATGGGTCATTGATGCAAGCATCATTTAGCTTCCTGAGATCGACACAGATGCGAATCTCGCTCTTCTGTTTCTTCTCCTGCATAGCCATCGAACTTACCTAGTCATACTCCTCAACTGGTTCAATGATTCTTGCTGCCAGCATTTTGTCCAATTCTTCGCAGACCTTTGCTTTATATTTTGGATTCAATCGGTAGGGTCGTTGCTTCACTAGTTTCACGTCTAGCTTCAATGTGATCTTCATCATTCCTAGTTCTCCTAGGATTCATTTTAGCTCTGTGATCTTCGTTGGGAACAAGTCTCGATATCCCCGAAGCAACTTGACAACCTTCTCTACTGTGGCATCGTCCCAGTAGTCCCCAAGCGTTGCATACTTCGGCTCTTATTCGGTTCCAATGTTAACTTGTTTTGTTTTCAAAGGCGCCGTGATATCTGGATCTTCAATTTCTGGTCCCCACACCTCCTGGCTCCCCTCTGATTTTGGAATATTGACGTTTCACAGATCATCCTCATCATATTCTACCTAGACATTATAGCATCTGAGGGCCTGGCTCAGCTACCGCGACCAGTCGGGTTGCACAGTTTCCTCTGGCTCTAATGGTGTCTTGAATATGGCGGCCTTTACCAGCTGTAACGCTTCATCCACGGGATCCATCCATTGATCTTCGAATAGGAATGTCGACAAAAACCCTGTGCGCAAGATATCCCACTCGCCTGTGTCATGCCGGAGCTCTGCTTCTGTGTACTAGTTTTTGGGAATGACATCTAGGGTGTGATAGAATAAGTGCACCCATTCTGGCTGCGGTTCCTCTCCGTATGCTTTGATCCACCTAGTCAGGTGCATGCGCGGATCATCCCGTCCATCATATTTCTCTGCTATGCATAGTTCTAGCTTCCCAAATCTGATCTTCATCATGTGCCTGTAGGTGCGCCAATCTTCGAATGTTCCTTCATGTGTGCCCCACCATCATGCAGGCATCGTGCACAGTGCCCATTTCATCGCGTCAAACCATTGGTGCTCTGGTACTGTGATTTCAAATTTGGTCAGAAATTCATCTACCATCGTCAACCCATCATACTTTGGCAATTCGTGATCCTGGGCCTTTACGTAGTACAGTGATTTCGTCACCATGTTGCAATGTAGCATGGTTACTCCGTTCAACCTATTGCACCACCGCTCGTCTTCCTCATCTGAACCATAAGTGCAGGATTTTCCATCACCTCGTGATATTCTTCTATCCTCCGATGTCTTGACCCATCCTCGCTCTTGGGCAGACTTTTTGTAACTACAATCTTCGTCGTCATTTCTTTCTCTGTCATGCACTGGTTCGATGTAGCACAGTCCTTTAGCTAGATCTACCGAAATGACAACGTGGAGCACCTTTGTTTCAAATATCATTGTCCTCTTCTTTAGATTAATAACTCCATTCATGTTAGTGGCCCAATCTATTCCTAACAACACAAGATAGGGCATATTTTCATCCATGAGCTCAATAACTTCAAAATACATGCGGGTACTTGCGCTTTCAAGGTCTACCGTAACCCCTTGCAGCCTTCCCATGGGCAGCACCTTCTGTTGATTTGCCATACGTAATTGGATAGGGACCATTGTAGTGTAGGCTTACCCATGCGCTCCCATGTCTGTTTCGGTAATACATTGGCATCTGAGCCCAGGTCCAAAATGATGTGCTCCATCTCATAATCGTTGATCTATGCTATTAATCACATTTCCCTTCTAGTCCGTGATGCATGACTTCCCAACTTTCGAATGACGCGAGGTTTACTACATCCTACGCATCTATTTATCAACTCATGTAAACCTTTAACCGCCCTGTTGTCATTAAGCAATTTTATACATCTCTCTAAAAAGGTAGTTAGCATCGAGGGATCCTTGTCCATCTCGGGCTGATCCCTATTACCTGGGGTAGAGACCTCCATGAAGCTCCCCTGAGCTTCCCGATATGTCCCCTTATCGTCGCCTGAGTTCTGTCTATCCGTTCTTGTGGCCGTGCCACTCCTTAGCACCATGTTGACCTTGGGATCTTCCTCACGGGGTTCAGACCTCATCATATGCACATTCTGAGGCATTTTTGGTTGCGTTGCTTCTATTTCATGAATATGTGCTATCAGTGTAGGATAATCTATAAAATCATGATCAAACTGTTCACAATAAATGCACAAAATTCTAGTTGGGTTGGTACAATCTCGTGCGTAATGTCTTGGTCCTCCGCAATTGTCGCAGATTAGCTACCTGTGACCCCTTCCTAGCCCCATTCCTCCTCGTCCTCATCCATGGCCTTGGAACCCACTACGCGTGATTGCCACAACTGGATCTTGACCTCGCACCTCAGTCTGCATTCTATAGGCAGGTGACTGGTCGATTAACAATTGGTAGCTAGGACAGTCTCTTTCCTCATGGCCTACCAACCTACAAAAGTTACAAAATAGTTGTTGGGGGGTTTGGTTGTATTTTGGTAATAGATGATAGTTATCAATGTTGTGCTTTCCTCCCACCTAATAGATCATGCACCAGAGTGGAGACGTGATGCTCGGTCTGTCTGTGCCTCTAGTCACAATAGCGTTGGTCTCCCTGTTCCCACAAAATTTACTACTAGTAGGTGGTGATATTTATTGTGTCCCTAGCTTTTGCACTTTATACACCATACTTCCTCTCGAACTTTGCTCATGGTACCTGGTCTTGTTTTAGCTTATTCATTGCAACAAACAAATCTTGGATCTCCGCTTGTATTTGTTGAATTCCCAACCCTGGGTCTTGCAATGGAGTTTTGTGTAACCTCATTGCCGTTTCCAGTGCTTCGGCCTGGGTTGAGATCTTCTGTTGTGATAGAGCTGCCCTTAGATGTGGTGTTAAGGATGCCATAAGCCAAGTGCAGTGTTGTGCATCTGTCAATGTCATGTTAGCCTCACGAATAGTACTCTTTAGTCTTTGGTCCAAATCCCACAGGGTTTCTCTAGGCATCATCGTGATTTCTTTGAACCCTATAATCGACTGCGTTTATGAGTTCGACCGGCTAAACTCCTCCAATTCGGTCTGAATTTCCATTGTCCCTGCAGTTGGGTGCTTACCTGAATATTTTATGTACCATGTCAGTGCTCAGTATTGCAATGTGCTGACTAAGGTATCCTTTTTAATATTATCATCCGCGATCTGTTGTGCGTCCCATACCGATGTTAGCACAAACCAGAACTGATCTAGGTCTTCACCTCCTGCTCCTTTGAACACTAGTAACTGAATCGTGTTCACCATAGTTACCATTGATCCCTTCAATCCTTCAATGGTCTTCTTTATAATGTCCCCACCTTTCACACCAGACACCCCTTAGGTAGATCCCGATCCCAACAATGGAACCATTTGTTGGCTTATATGGGCCTGACCTAGGTTCGGAAGAATTATTTAGCCAAGAAAATCCCGCAGCTACCGACCCTTTCGGCAACAGCTTGCGAAGCGCGGACTAAGGTCTCACCTGAGGTAGTAGGGGAGGGTGTTGGAACCAGGTTTCCACACCCTTGGGTTGTCTCGATGTGATTTGGAGGGTTCGCGCTCTGTTCTACAGCTTTGCGTTGCGCTATATTCGCGTGGATCCTAAATACCCCGCGCAGTCTACAGATCTAATATAGTGGATGCAGTATTTCAATGCAGATCTATTTTTACTGGGGTCTTCTAGAAAAAATTTATTACTTTCATTCAATTCATGTATTAAGATTAAACCCGATTCACAAGTATTCAATAATCATATGCGTGCAGATCAAAATAGTTTTATTAACCATAAAATAACAGAGTTGCGATAATTTAGATTTAACACATAATTTAGAAGAAACTTATCTTTATTTCCACTTACCACTCTTATATCTAGATCTACCCTGTGCACTCAGCTGCAGGGGTCCGCGTACACAACTGTGGACTCTTCCAGGCCTCTACGCACACAGCTGCAGAGCCTCTATCCTCTACCCAACCCCCAACTCTTACAGACGCTTTCAGACTACTTCTAACAACCCATTACAATTTGGCTCCAAGATCATGCCCAAAAAGAACTTCCTTTCCCTCATAGAGCCGCACTCTATTTATACCCATCTATGATCTGCAAACCGCATTAATTCCTATTATTTTATATTATTTTTTAGGCGGACAACCCTTTGACTCGGTCTTTTACATTTCGCGCTCCGCATATTTCGGAGGTTTACAATATTTTTATCATAATTTCTAGGCTATCAACCCGAAAACTGTTACGTGGGACCTCCGCTACCCAACATGGACATACGTTTTAAATATGCTCATTTTTGCACTCTACCACACCCATTTACCCCCACTTTTGTGGCTCAGTTTTTCTTGGACTAGATCTTCAAGCTGCATGGCATGCTGACTTCAATTGTTCCTAATCACGGCCCCACTTTCACCAGCAAATTTTGGCAAGAAATTTTCAAGGTACAAGGCACGCAACTCCAACTAAGTACCACCTATCATCCCCAAACTGATGGTCAAATAGAAGTAGTCAACAAATGTTTGGAGACATATATAAGGTGCTTCACTTCATAAAATTAGCATCAATGAGTGCAGTGGCTACCTATAGCTGAATGGTGATATAATACTAACTATCATAAATCCACCAAGATGACTCTATATGAGGTAGTGTATGGTCAACTCCCACCTTCACCTATTTCTCATATCGCTAGATGTTCTAAAGTATAGGCAGTTGATCAACTCCTATAGAACCATGCCGCCATGATAGCTCATCTTAAAGATAATCTATATCAGGCCCAGAACCGAATGAAGCAATAGGAAAACCAACATCGTTTCAAGCACGCATTTCAAGAAGGGGATCAGGTATTCCTATGACTCCAACCATATAAGCAAAAATATCTCAAAGAAAAGGGTTGCCAAAAACTAGCACCAAAATTCTATTGACCTTATCAGATACTTCAACACATATGAGTAGTTTCCTACAAACTGGCCTTACCCCCTACTTCAAAAATCCATCTGGTCTTCCATGTATCATGCCTCAAGAAAGTGGTGGGGAACAATTTCGTAGTTCAAATAAGTGTACCCAAATTGGATTAGGAAGGCTCACTTTGGCTTAAACCAGAACATACCTTCGATACTCGTGAAAGACATATTCGTGGTTGCACGATCAAGGAAGTCATCATCAAGTGGAAAGACACCTCTCCAGAAGATGCGACCTAGGAACCAGCCACTATTATTCAGCAGTTTCCACATCTTCAGCCTTGATGACAAGGTTTCTTTTAATGGGGGGGGGGCATGTTAGGGTCCAACCCTATCCCCTTTATTTATGTAATAAGTCTAATGGGCCGAGTCAAAGTCGTATTTAGTTAGAGAGTCAATAAAGCATGTAGTAATAATTTTAAGTGGTGTTAGCCTCCTGTTGCAACAGGTTTCATATTTCATGAATGACAGTGGAAGTGCCAAAAATGTTCATCTTTTCCATACTGCAAAAGTTTCATTTTTGAAAGATTCCTCGGTTAAAGGAAGGCCAAATAGCTTAATCTTGGCTTCCTTAGGTTTAAACTTCTTGTTTTTAGAGATAGAGAATAAATATCTGTCCAAACAGCTTAAGCTTGGCAGATTAATAGCTAGGTAGAGAATGAAGGTGCCCAACTGTCTAGTCTGGGCTCTTGGAAGCAATAAGGGTAGTTTTTAGATAGGAGGGAAGTTAAAAAGGAAAAAGCAATCAGGGTTTGCAAGTCTAAGTGCACCCTTCCTGAAGTAACAAAAAATGCTAGGAGTATTAAGCTGGGTAGGTAGCCTGGGGTTGTAGAAGCAAGATTATCTTCAGTTTTGGCCCTGACAAAGAAAGCTCATCTCATCAGTGGCAGAGGTAGAAAAGCAGTGTTTATGGTAGAATTATGAAAAGCATGTTTAATTTCCCTTCACCCCCCCTAAAGTCTCTTACTAACATCCCCCTAATGGACCTTGGAATCTGCCCAACAAGTCCTGATTTCATTTCATTTTTGTGAAACATAAAGTCAAAGTTTTGGTTTTCTCCATGAAAAGAAAGCCACATTTCTTGTACAAAAGTCATTTGTCCACTTTCTATGCAATTCCTACGTATATCACCACTTCATAGACTTATCATTGTTCCCTTTCCATTTACACTCCACCAAGCCATATTAACTTATAATTGTATTATGTAGCTCCCTAACTATTTCCCCATTCCCATTTACTACTAAAATTATATGAAATTCCCAAAAATATTAAATAACCCCCCACCTTGGCACTATAGCCATATGTTTTTAGTCCGGGAGATAGTAGCCCATCTGGGGATCCTACCAACCCTTCCGTGTCCAAGCCTGGAATTAGTCTGACAACTGGTCACACTAATAACCTTTTCCCTTAAGTCCTAACCCTACAATACTCATTTCCTGCCATTGTCCTAAGGTCACGCATGTAAACATATTTCACCCCGTTTGTATATAACCCAAAACCCACTTTCCTAAAGTTTTCCCCCTGCTAGAATAAAACAATTAATATAAAAACGCCGCGGGCCCCATATCTAACCATCCACCACGTTATCAGTGCCGCCGACCGTTAGATCTGGCGCGTCCAAGATCTACGGTGGGCGGGCCTTTTTGTGACTCGACATGCCGAGGGTTAGCGTCTGGGAGATGGGCGGTTTTCTCGTCGTACTCCCGCCACGCGTCACCCTCCCGGCTATGGTGGAGCCCCCTCCTTCGAAACCGCCTGCGCACAAAAGCGGTGCGCCTGAAACCAGATACCGCCCTCCACTATGCAAACGTCGGCGCCATGTCTCCCCATGATGTCACCTCCACGGCTCTGCTGCTCTGCCGCGATTGCCGCCACCTCATCCCTTTCGTACCCGCACCTTGCCACCGTGTCATTGCCATGTCACTGCCCCATTAGCTGCCACGTCACTTATCCATACCCGGGACCCACCGATGACGTCGCACTGACGTCATCTCGAAAAAGCGCCAAAGCGCCAAAATGTCATTTTCTGCATAAAAAGCGTGCAAACGACCGTTGTATTTCCCTTCTATTGGTTCATTTTCAAAGCTCTGACTAGTTTTTTTTACCATTTTATCATTCCCAAAGCTTGAAATTGACCAACCAAGCTGTTGCAGCCTGTTATTCGATGCCATAGCTTGTCATTGCACCAGCTCGTCCACTCTCGGTGCCATTTTAACTAGTTATCTGCCAATTTCTCCCCTCTTCGCTCTGGTTCTTCCATGTTTTTTCGCTGTACATGCTGCACACCTACAAAATTGTCAATTGGCAATTCTGCTACACCTAAGACTTCACTAAAACCCATTGGTAAGCCCTTATTTCAAAAGAAATCTTGTAAACCCGCACCCATTTACAGTTTCATCGTCAAAAACTCCATTTAAAGCTTGGCCTCCAGACAAAACCTTGTAAGAGCTCAGCATTGCCCAATTTCACCTCATTCCACTGTATAAATCAGTCCAGTTGAAGTCATAGTAACTCCCTCCCCTTCTGCATTGCTCCTTGCAGTCTTTAACTCCAAAAAGTTCACTAAGAGAAGGGAAGTTGGCCCACAAACTTTGCAAAGATTGTCTCTCTCATAGCATAAGTGCTTAGAAGTCAAGCTATCGTTACATTTGAGTTCAGTCCTAGGTTCCTCTGCTACTCCTTATAGATAACTTTGTTAGCTAGCTATTGCATTGACCTTTCCTTCCAAGCTCAAATAGTGAAAAGTTACATAATGGCCACTCCATCAGATCTGAGCATCACTCCCATGAATCCAGCAAGCAAAGAGCTTGAGTCAATGGCCTTGGCTGACACAGATTATCTCATTCAAGACCTAATCGGGAACAGGAATCATTTGCATACCTACTGCCAGCTAAGAAACAACTTTATAAACAACACTGACATGTATGGCATATGGGAGTCCAATTTTCCACATTATTTCCTCCCCTGTGTCAATATTTTTCCTGAGATTATTCACCTGTGTGCTGCAAACTATGAGCCAAATCAGAGGGCTATTAAGTCTCCATCTGGGAGAATACTTTTCTACATCACTCCTGACTCCATCAACTAGATGTTAAATTTCAAACAGACTGAGCTACTACTGCCCTTCTCCATGAACCACTTGCTAGATGAGGCTCCCTGGCCCCAAGATTGAGAGAATTGCTAAGACATTTATGAGGGCAGATTGCCAACCTAAGGAACCACCTCCATTCCTTTATGTCAATTTCAATGAGGTGGGCAAGCTACTTGTAGACATGATATCCTATGTGTTAGGCTTCAAAACAAGTGAACATGTGGATGAGACAGTGCTGGTTCTGTTGTCTTCATTCAGCCAAGGACAGCCTCCTGCTATCAAGTATAATTATGCCAAGTTCATAGCAAACAAAATTCATGACCAACTCACTAAGCTATATAGGCAGGGAGTTTTCAAATATTCCTCCTATATCTGTCATTTGTTCATATATTACCAGTCTAAATTCTTCCAATGCCCCATCAAGAAATTGGATTCAAAGGGAGAAAGAAGATTTGTTGTCTTCTGGTCATCAGTATTCCATCAAATCCAGCATTATCCTTACTCTTACTGTGAGTTCATTGACCAATTTGTTTATCCAGTCTCCTGCCTCTTAATGAAGGCTCCTCCTCCCAGAATAACTTATGAGATGCAGAAGATATTGCAGCTATCTAAGAGCTACAAAGTAGGTGATTGGTACCTATACCAGAATCACACTGTCATCATAATCTATGGCTGTGAGCTTTGTCCCTACAGGCTCCCAAGATATGTACCAATGAAGTTGTTTGCCTTGGAATACTACAGGCAGTTTATCAATTCAGATCTGACTCATTTTCACAACACCAAGAAGAAGGCTCGACTGAAATTTAAAGACCACCTAGGCCCCTTTATCATGAACAAGAAGGAAGGTTGGCAAGATGCTAACTTGATACTCAAGGATCAACTTAAGCTGAAAAGAAGCTTCTGGTGGGTCCCTTATGACCCACTTGGCTTTATTAATTCCAGAAGAGTCAAATATAGATTGACACCCTATGATCACTGCAAAACCCCACACATTGAAAAATATGCTAATCAAGATGCATGGGCACAAGGCACCTTAGTTGAAGAATTCACTTAGGAGGAAATTTTGGGGCAAATTGCTAAAGATCTTGAAAAAACTCTTGACTTGGATTCTACTGACTAGGTAACTTTCAAGCTGCCATACCAAGTTGAAGAGGGCACATCTACAACTGCAGCTTCACAAGCTGCCCAAGGAGCTTCTACATCAGCAACAGGTATAGCTAAAGGAAAAGAGCCAATGGAGATAGAGCAAGGAGTGGTCACAGATCAACCTGCCACTTCAATAGAACAAACTCAAGGAAAGGTCCCTCCTCAGCAAACAGAGGCGCTACAAGTGCCACCTTTGTAAACTCCTGTCAATGAAGAAAGAAGGAAGAAGCGAGATAGGGAAGAGTTTACACTAGCTAGTGGCTCTGCACAGCATCTCGAAGCTAAAAGGCAAAGAGTTGATCCTCCATTTGAGGAGGAAGTCAGTGAGGAACTCATAGAAAACCCGAGAAGGGAAGTAAGCCAGCATATAGCTACAAGCTCTTTCTAACAAGAGCAAGACAGACAACATGCGATGGAGGTATCTTCCTCCACACAACAAAGCAAGAGACCAACTAGCGTCAAAGCCATCTTTAAAGAAATTAAGGCTCAAAATGAGCTACTGAGAGTGCAATTGTATGACCAATTCCTAAAAGCAACACCTGCCAAGCAGGAAAGGTTGATGGCAACATATGACATTAAAGAAGAAAGGCTGATTCTCACCCACTTCAAGCCCAAGGTTCAGCAGCCACAGTCAGTTGCAGACTATGTCAGGACAAGATTAGAGGTCCTAGCCAAGGACATTCACCCCATGGATCAAATAGAGTTACATAAGCAAACAGGGGAAATGGTTTATGCCACCCTTGTAGACAAGGCCACGTTGGCCCATGAGTTGAAGGAATCTCTGAAGAATACAAACACTCAGCTGGATTTAGAAAGAATGTCCTCCACAACTAAAGACAACAGAATTAAAACATTGGAGGAGATCATTATTGACTTAGGACACGATCCTAAGGATCCTAAAGGTGTGAGGGCACTTATGAAAAAGAAGGATGATGATATTGCTGCATTAAAAAAGCGATTGAGGTTGCTTCCCACTGAGCATCCTCAAACAGGAGAACTGGTGAAAGAGAAAGAAACAGAGGATACATTGGACCTGCTAATGCAAATGAACCAGAGAATAATTAAGATGGAAGGGGAGTTGGAGAAAGCACTACAAGGAAAGCAGGGAGAGTCAATTTCCCAGCCACCTCAAACAATTCCAACTGTTTTTACTGTTCCTCCTATGCAAGCAGCAGCGACCCCTCCAATTATCTAGCTACTACAACAGCTACACAAGCTACAGCGGCAACAACAACAACTCTTGACTCTAGCATGAGCATGGATGAATTGACAAAAGCTGTCAAGGAGCTAGAGCTTCAAGCAACAGAGATCAAAGAGGCCAAAGAAAAGTTGGCCAATTTTGAAGGAAAATATGATAAGTCCAAAATGATAGTGGCTGAGCAGACAAGGGAGATTAAAGCCCTAAAGGACAAGATAAAGGCCTTGGAGAAAGAGCTGTCTTTGGAAAAAACCCTGGCTGAAATAAAAAAGATTCTATGGGCCAAGGTTAATCATTCAATCACAAGCCAATGGAGGTCAATTCAGGCCATGTATGAACAGGTAGAACTAATTGGCCTAGCTCAGTTTGAAACTCAGAGAGCCAAAGCAGCATTGGGAAACATGCCTGAGCAGGCCAACAAAATGATCAACTTTTTAAATCATCATACTAAGGAAGAGCTGGCAGCACTCCATATCATGAACAAAATAGACGCCATATTGACAACAAAGAGGGTGCTAGTATTAAGAGGCTTTGTGCAAACCCTAGAAGCAAGATGTCGGGAAATACAAAGGGATGTAGACAATTTTGAAGTAACTCTTGCAGCACTACAGACTAAAGGATTGCCCAGCCTACTGACCAGCGCTAGGAGGTTATTGACACGTGACCAATATGCAACCAGGCTCAATAATTATGTCACAAATCAGCTTACTACTTCATCAGGTTCTCCAGCAAAAGCAGAACCTCCTTCAGGATAGACTCTCTATGACAAGCTGGAAAACTTATTTTACATAGAACATGAAGTTAACCATCTGTTTGAGATGCCACCCAAATATTACAAGTACACAGAGGCTGATGATACACTCGTCAAGATACAAAAGCATCAGTTGCCTCCCGAGGATTGGTGGCAGGCAATGCTGGCCATTTTGCCCAGGTAATTTTAGTTTTTGCCCCTTTTTGTTTATTTCAAATCTCGGTCAGCTATGAGTCAGAAAAAGGAGGCACGAGAGCATCAGACAGAGCGGTCAAGGAACGCACAGAGCAGGTTGGAGCGGTGGAAAAGAAAAGAGCTGGGACGACAAGCCTAAAAGCGCGGATCTTTGAAAGCGCAGCCCAGCTGACTCAATTGGACTCAAAAGTCAATTTTTTCTGACAGAATGAACAACTATTACATTCATAATTACTGCGGCACTTATTCTTTCAGCTACTACTCCTTAAAAGTTGGCGAAGAACTTATGAGCTATTAATTCATCATATAGATATTTTGTATCTTGTTTTTTGTATATATACAACCCTCTGCATTGTAAAAAGGGTTGGTTGGTTGTATAGTTCCAAGAGAGACTCGCTCTGCATATCTGATGTTTTACTTAATCAAAGACTGCTGAAAAGCTTGGAGGAATGACTGTGTGCTATGTATTAATGTTTTGAAGAATTGAGTGTGGAATTCTTGTGCTGCAACATGACTCAATAAGTGCTTCTTATCTCTGTTTCAATTTCATATTTGTCTTTATCATATATGTATCACCATCTAAATAGAAGAAAGAAAGGTTAGCTTAGAACTTGTTTAACTGCACCCTATGCTCAATTTCTGTTGTTTCTTTATGTTTTCATCTGAATTAGTAATGAATATGAATTCCCTGTGGCTCATATTTCCCCTAATTCACTCATGTTTGACAGTTATCTAGGGATTCTTCACTACTCCTAGATAGAGCTCATTCACCTTCCCTATGCTAAGCTGAACGAGAGATTCTTAACTGCCTCTCATTCCTAGCCCTTATTCCATCCTTTTAGCTTGCATCATTGTTTCATGTGCAGCTAGCTTGCTCCATATTCCCTCTTGTGACCAAGAAAACGCACCAGTAGTCCTACTCCTTGACTCCACGCCCAATGGTTCTAAAAATTTCATGCTATCCCTGTCTCTTTACTTGAAAGCATCATCCTTCCCACCAAAACTCAAACAAAACCCTTGAACTAAATACCTAGCCTAAAATCATCATCAACAAAGCTAAATCCTAAAGAGAAAGCCCTCTTTGACTGCTGGTGGGCTAGCACCTGAAGTCCAAAGATTGGTTTGTGGTTACCTCGGCCGTATCCCTTGAGGAGCCAAGGGACAACTTGAGTGATAACAAGTGGTTGACCTGCATTAGAGAAAAAGAACCTCAGTTAGTTGTAAATGATCTATAGTTAATAAATAAAGTGGTTAACCCATGTTATGCAAGGGACCACGAGTAGTTAGGGTTTTGGATGTCATTTAGATATAAATAGTCTTAGTTAGTAAGGGAAAGATCATCGAGTCTTATTGTAATCGAGCTCTACCCTGCTGGAGGTTTCCTCCTCGAAGAGGCAAGTAAACATTGAATCTGTTACTGAATAATAAAATGCTTTACAATTTTTCTCATTTCATGTGATAATTTTGTGTTATGGGCTATATTTCTTCGTATTTATGGTATTCTAGATTTCTCGCGGGTCAAGAAAATAACATATCATTTATTGTAGCGGCCACGACATGGAGCTCCTGTTAATTTTTCATAGGGCTACATGGTTATTTTCTTAGATAATTGCATTTCTTCATTAACATATTAAGTTCACCCCATAAAATTATCAAATTATTTATATCTACAACATTATTCATCATCATATGCAAGTATGAATAAATAACAATGTCATCATCATCAATGCAGTGGAACATAAAGGAACAATAGAAGAAAATCATGCACACATAGAGAAACCACGATTGGTCGAAGACTGGGGCAAAATCCACTATGGGGAAAACCATTGTAAATTCTTCTTCTTCTTAGATCGTCATCAAATGATTCAGTGAAAGAGAGTACAATGATACATATCTTTATCAAAGCAACAAAAACAATGAGAACATCCATGACATGACCTTAAACAAACTTATACTCAAAGATCCTGATTCTGAGGAATGTAATGCAGTGTCACTAACTGTGGTTAACTGCTGGATATTGTTGTCACTATGTTGAACACTGTTGCATACTGATAACTCATATTTAGGTCCCCGATGCATGCAGAGATACTCTATGCAAGTGTCTAAGTTAGATTTGGATGCTCTCTAAAAAACTGGATGAGTGCATCTGGGATAGATATGGACACTCTCTAGTGAACTAGATGAGGGCGTCTAGGGGCAAAACATACTCAAATATTCCTCAAATCATGGACACTCCAATTAGGCTTTTGTGTGAGTGTGTATGGTAACTCGAACACTCCCTTGAACATTATGTGTGTGCGTCTGAGGACAAAACTGGACTGCATAAAACCTAACCTCCCGAACGCTCCCATAAACACTTCTTGTGTGCGTCTGAGACTTCCTGGATGCTCCCATGACCATACTATGCCAGCATCTAGGGATGAAAAAACTTAGGTACGTGTGAGTGTTTGAGACTCGGAAACCCTAAACATGTGTGAGTTTCGACCCTGTATGTTTAGACCCTTTGTGCGAGCTTTCCTCTGTCAAACTTGTGAGAACCAAAAAATATAAGAGAGAAGAGAATGATTGATGATTGTGTCCAAATGAGCTCGAGGTCTCTTCTATTTATAGCCTTTCTTACGGGTCCACTTGATGTTGAGGCTAACCTGTCTAATTGTACATGATTAAATAAATAAATTCAAAATCCAACTTCTTCTTATCCACATAAGGTGATCTTTGGGTCGATTTTGGTCCTCTCGAAAAGAGGAATCTATTGAAATTATTATCTTCATCATATGAGCTATCCAAAGTAGAATTTGACCATAGTTTCATAATTGTAACACCCCCTCTCAACTAGGGAGAATTACACCTACCAATATTTGTCCATCGATCAATATTCCATTCGGGTATCTTCACGTGCCATCACATATCATCATTGAACATCTTTGTTATGTAGTCATCATTCCATGACCATATCAAGTTTCTCATCATCCTAAATCATCAATGTACATCACGATCTCTCCCTTTCTTATTCTCTTTATTTTTCCTGCTCATATGTTGAACATTCTCGAATCTAAAAGAAGAATAATTTTGGCATTGGAGGGGAGATCAATCTACCACCCTCTGTCCATTAGAATACTACCCGGAATCTCATCATCAATCATCATTAGAGACTATATAATCAAGGAGAACATCTCCACCTGTAGCCACATCGGGGAGCACATATCGACTTGGAATCGCATGGGGGAGTTATACATCTACAACCCCATATCGATCAATGGATATCCAAATACACATGGGTGCACATCTCGACACTAAGATCACATCGAGGAGCTCAATATCAACCCAGAACCACATAGGGCTATATCAACCCATCCTATTACCTATTGATATTCCCATCGATGACCCTGAATATTCATGTGGTAGAATACCTGCATCATAATTAACTTGGGTTGTACATCAGAAGTACACTCTCAACTCATTGGCCAAACGAGGAGCGGTATTCCCGACAAGCTCTACTGTGGGTGTTGTAGTGTTTTCTTCTCAAAGATGTATGAAAAGAACCCACTTAAGATTGTGGATGACAAACAATCTCAACAATATAAATGGCTGCTAAACATTGTAGATTTCCAGCAAATGATAGAAACAAAACCTACCAAAATTCTGATCTATGCCACAATCATAGTTAAACAGCAAAAAGAAATAGTAATAACTCTAATCGTCCAATAGAAACCAGATATACAAAGAATAGTTTTATTATAGCACCTGTGGAGGGAACAAATAAATGTTGCTAGTCCCCCTCTATGGGATGGGTTCTTGGATATCCTCAAACATCTTCAGCTTGTGTAGAGTCTCTCTCCTCTATAATGTGTAAACCCAACAAAATATGGTGTGCGACAATGAAAATAGTTAGAGTTACAACAGTGAGTGAAACAATGAAAATAATCAAAAGTGAATAATGAATGGAAAACCCTTCTATTTATAAAGAAATATTGATTTATCCTCGAATAATGAGCAATGATAAAATATTATTAACCCCATTATTGGAATAACCACTTGGAATATTTTATGATATTTAGTAAGGAGGGAAAAAGTATTTAAACTTTTATTTATAAATAATAAATAAATAAATTATTTATTTATCATCTCAAGGAAATAGTTAAGGAATAATAAACAAATAGGGATTTATTTAATTATTCCTAAGGGATTTAGTCAAATTTGACAAAGAATAATAATTAATTATTCTTAGAGAAAAATAAGATAATTAATGATTTATGTGTTAATTTTTCATGATTGGGTCAAATATGACAAGGAATAATAATTGAACAATGGTTTAATTAATTATTCCTAGAAGAAAATTAAATAAATGGTGATTTATTTAATTATTCTTCATGGGTTTAAATATAAATTACTTAACAAATGTGGTTTATTAAGTAATTTCTCACAGTGAAAGAAATTTTACTATGGTAAAATTGGCTTTACATGGTGTACTTTGATCCATCTAGTAAATTAGGCCAGATGATCAATTTTTTGGTGATAACAGATTGCCCCCCAATATACGAGTGTTAGGAGCAAAACATATGACTGAAGTATGTTGTAAAGACGCAATCACTAAACAACACAGGGGAGTCAAAGAGAGAGAGAGAGAGAGAGAGAGAGAGAGAGAGAGAGAGAGACCAATAAAGATGAAGTGAAAGAGGATATGGATAGAGGGGGTGAAACTAATGCAAGTCTCCTTTTATGTTGTGTTTTCAGACCTCAATGAGACGGGGGAGGCATACCCATACCCACCGAGATAACTTAATACAAAAATAATGGTGTGCCCTGAAACATAAAACTGAGCAATGAAGTACATGTTGAATGGTACATGACATGCTGGCATGACAGAGGTAGAAAATAATACATTTTCCCATATACATAATGCACCTAGAAAAACATGAGCCAAGAATGAATACAATAATATATGAGTAAATGAGATACAGTTACCGTTCCCTCAAAAAATGGGTGGGAAGGAGGGTAGAACAATCAGAGAAGCCTTGCTGAATAGGGAAGAGATCTGCAAAACTCAATGGATCATCTGAAGGAGATGCACATGCTATGAACACTGTGATCAGTAGGTACTAAACCCATCAAATATGTGGAACTTCATATGAGGTTGTAGCATAATAGGAATGCATCCAGGCATGTGAGGGGCTACCTGAAGGGCCACCCCCTCATGAGGTCTGAAACATCTCACAGACACCTACGAATCACTGGTACAATCTGCTGCATCACTAGACTATCAAGTGTATGAATCACGAACATGAAACAACCAAGTCAAAGGGAAATAATGAGACCCTTTGTTCGATCTGAGGCATCAAACAAGAATGGAAGTTGGAACCAAGATACACCACCCTCTAGATTGTTCTTATGGAATAAATGAGCTGATGTCAACAGAATAGGGCCCTTGATAGATGAGGCAATGAGGATCCTCAACTAAGATACGAGAGAAAATAGTAATGTGACTAATGGACCAACACCAAGGATAAAGGGAAAACTGGTACTGAGGGAAAAACATACGACTTCCCTTTTCAAAGCATAAAGTGCATGGTTGACCTGGCAGCGACTAACTCAACTCCGGAGGGGATGGGGATAGTATAACTGGAGGCCACAATGGGTAACACAGGATGAATAGTATGAAACAATGGATGGAATATTGTGACATGGGATGTGAAATAGACTCCATGGATGCAAAGGTGACTCATCGTAGATGCTCTTAACAAGGGTGACTCGATGACGTTGCCAAACAGAATAGGCTCGGCGGGGACCATGAAAGAATGAGTAAAAGATGGTTACTCATGAAGAAAATTGACACATGAGATGAAAAGTATTAAGAGGAGGTGGACCTCAAAGTACAAGTGTCACGTTATGAAGAAATTCAATTTTGAGAAGCGACGAACTGACCCTTCTTGGAAAAATGACTTCCTGGTGAAGTGTCAAATCATCAAAAACTGAGAGAGACCCATTATAGTACTCGATGAGAGATTTCCAATGGTGTTGATGGTTCATAAAATGGAGCTATAGTCTGGTCGTAATGTGTGATAGAAAAACTATGGGTTTTCCTATAAAAGGGTGTTTTCCCTCCAATTTGAGAGGAGGAGAAGACCCTAAATATTGTGGAGATCATAGCAGACAAATGGACCATTAGAATTGGGATCCATGACTTTTAGGCAAGTGGCCTTACTTGTCTAAATATGGCCTTAATACTTCTTGGAACAATGGTTCCTGGTGAAGACTTAAGGGAAGAGGAAAATGAGAATGAACTACTAGAGGAGGTCTAGAATCATTCTCACCCACTAAGTCAAACATAGGGACTATGTGGACATACATTAGAATATTTAAAGACATGGTATCAAATGTCTACGATATGCAATGTGCATATGGCTCGTTGGAAGTCTGGTAGGATAAACTATCCAACGAATGGGAGGATAATTGACCATACCTAGATTCGGTGGGATCTAGGCTGAGACTTAATTGAGAAGATGGCTAACATAAAACCATCATACCCCCAAGAATGGGATACTGCTCGCAAGCATATGTGATGGAGGGGACTGATCTGGTATGCAAAGGTGGAAATGATGCCTCCTACCAGGAGGAGTTTGTGGAGCGCCATTGTGTTTCGAGAGCTCAAAAAAGGGATTCAAGCATCTCGACCCACCTTGGCACGAGATCCCCCAAAGGATAATAAGGAGATGTAGGGGCCTATGTGCCCCCTAGTATGCTATGGGTGTACTGGATGCATTTAGAGTGGTGGACTCAAAATACTTATATGTTTTATCTGATACATAATATGATTATGCATTTTTATATGAAGATGATGGTTCACCATGTGTTGTGTTTATGGTTGCCTTATGTGGTATACATGTGATAAATTTCAATCTAGAATGTTGTTTGCAATGGCATCTACATAGTTATTTTGGGCGCCAGGAACATGACTGAATGTAATGGTTTCAAATGCATGTACCAACAACTTAACTCATAGATATTTTCTAAATAGGACTTGGTTATGCACATGATACACACCATTCAATTTCATTACAAGTAGAAAGGAATCTAAAAAAACATGACGATGAAGGATGCAATGAGAAAGGGAATCGACTAACAAACCTATCACTGCATCATATTTGGCCTTGTTATTGGTGGAAGATCTAATGCACACACCGTTTGAAAGGACTAACGTATGAAAGGGGGTTAAAATGGCCGAGGCTAGATTCCTAGAGAAGCAACTCAGATTGTCAGCATGAGTGACATACGATTTGGATGATGGATCCATCTGAAAGGTGCAAAAGACAATGGATGAGATGATGCAATCTACCTAACTTCATGGCAGAAATAAAGACTCACAAATAAAAGGGATATGCAATGAACAACATGTCTAAGGTAGAGTGCATTAGGAGAATTAGGAAGGAGATTGCCTTCAGAATCCTCCAAAAAATATGCCCCCTTTCCTAAGTGCAAGGGTAACCAAAGGTAGACATAGCTTCCATGATGTCCATATCAGAATGTAAGATGGCGAATGAGAGGAAGACTGACTACATGATGTGGCAGCAGTACCTAGTGCATCAACTTGAGAGAACAGGTTCACATACACATCATCTTAAATGGGAGATGACGAGTTAGTAGATGGAGGATCTATGGATGTTGAGACCTGGGATTCTTTTGAAAGAGGTTCGATAGAAGCGTGTAGAAACATCAGAAAGGTTTTTCTGGGAGGAACTAAAGGATGATGACATGTAAAGGATATGGCCTGTGGTGTTCATCATCTGAACATCGGGGGGAGGGATCATAATGGTGGGACTAGAGTCCCCATGTTTTGGTTGATTAGTGGTACTAGAATCCACAGGTAGAGGAGTAGATGATCCACTATGAGTGGCCTCATATTCGCGAAGCACCTCAAGGAAATTGCGAAATTCATCAAGATGAGGGAATCAATCAGAATAGTGACCATGATGATCACACAGGGCACAAGGGTGATTTTTGCACAATTTTTTGAGTTTCTTGGGTGGACCTGACAAGTTAACATGGAATTCATGGATATTTGACTTAGGGAACATTTCATGAACCAAAGGTTTGAGTTGAGAAAGTTCAGGAAAATTGTTGGTGGTATGCCCAACAACTTTACATAAAGCACATGGACGTGATGGATTTGGGGCCTTAGGGGCTGGAGTAGCTTGGGAAGCCTTGTCCTTAGGTTCTTTCCTCTTGGTTGTTGATCGGATGTACCATACTACTTGAAAGAAACTCGTGACACTTGTAACATGCAAACACTCATGGAGTTAGGCTCAGAGCAGGGGAGGACCAGGGAAAGAACCCAACAATGAGGAATGTTTATAGACTCCAGGTGAAACACTAGTGAGAGGAGTTGATAACTAATTATTTGACACCGATGAGATAATGGACTCAGTGGAGGTCATGGATATTGGATCATAGTAATTCAACTGATCGATGGTAATGATCTTCCCTTCATGGGGGAAGCACATCTTGCGGAACATTGCAGACGCGATGGCTGACACGACATATGTGTAACTACGACCTAAGAGAATGTTATAATCCAAAGGGGCATCAATGACTTCAATGTTGACATGGATAATCTTGCCTGAAAGGGTTAGTAGACAGTTGTGTACATTCCAAGAGGTTTAGAGGAGTTCCCATCCCAACCACACAAAGTGATGGTGGAGGGGGACAACTCAGGTGACTTGATTTGTTTCCAAACAGTAGTGGACATCACATAGGTGGATGCGCCTTTGTCAATAATGTATCGGGAGATGATGGCATTACAGACTCTAACTGGTATCTAGAAAGCAACGGATGAAGGTAATGGGGGATGTTCTGATGTATAAATTGGGAAGACAATAAAATGATCATCAGAAATAATTGCCACACCTAAGGCACTTAGTAGATATTTCTTTTGAGATGGGCATGATTGGAGGAATTTCAGTGTTGACATGGCAATAGGTGATTGCGCCAAGTCATCTACTATAATGTATGTATGGGAAGCTCTCTTAGAAGCTACATTATGATGTAATGGCCCCTTTGTTATCTTGGGAATGGCCTCAACTTTAGGTTGAGGGATCTATAAGGGACCATTTGGTATCATAAGTGGCTCAACAAATGCTTTGGTTTTGGACTTAGAGGTAGAAAAAGTCGATGGCTACTCATATTGATGTGACTGAGTTTGCAGGTTGATATCAAAGGGATTAACCTCATCAAAGTTCATCATAAGGATCAAGTAGTCACCAAGACCAGAAGGTCGGGGGGGACAGGCTACTTGACCTGGCTGAGGTTGAGCAATTAGAAATCCATGCCGAGGGAAAGGATTTGTAAGCACTTCCATTGAGATGGCTTAGGATTTTGAGGTGATTTTTGACCTCTAGAAACTACTTGAGCTTCCCACATTTGTTGCATCTGGGGTAAGAGAGGACACTCATGCGTATAATGGCCATGTACACCATAACATGCATAAGGCTTGTTCATACGAATAGCCTTGTTCAGCTTGGGTTGGCTGCCCTGTTGCTGGTTGTTGCTGTTAGTTTGGTTCCCCTAGAGTTCATTAGTTTGATTACCTTGATTACCCTGGTTACCCTTGTTACCCTTCTAGTTATTCTTTTTCTTCGAATTTTGGGGATTGGTCGCACTCTATTGCACAAACACCTGATCCTGAGGGGCGGTAGCTGCTGGGGCTGAGGATGCATGCAAGGATGTGGCACTAATGCTTGAGGATCTAGAGCGCTAGGTTGTGCATAAGGAGGAGAAACATTTAGGTAGACAGGTTGGGGCCCTGAAAACATGTTGCTAGCAGGAGGGGCATAAGTGTTGGAGGAAATGGCGCCCCCATGCGGATATCCATAACTTTGCTAGGTATATGGCGAAGGGTTTGAAAGGGTTCCAACGATAACGTTAGTGGCATGAGATGTCCCCGGTGCATTGGCACTTCCAGGATGATTGAGGTCTGGAATGATGGTATACACATAACCAGATTGTGCATGAATGAGGTCATATCTCAGAGCGGTTTGGAGAGCTTCTTCCTTGATTTGAGGAAACTGGGATGCGAAATATTTTCCAATGGGAGATAAAAGGCTCCTAAGAAACCAATCTAGATAGACACAGTCTTCGAAGGGCAGGGCATGACATGTGCTCCTCCTTCGATGCCACTCTTGAACATGGTTGGAAAGCCAAAGTGGCGGAGGTCTGATGAAATGAGGTCAATAGCTCCGTACCAATGTCGTACCAGAGAGGTAACTGGAAATATGAGAGGAACACATTAGCAAGCATTGTGAAAATGGAATGAGATGTGGCGAGCTAATCTACATACCATTTTGAAGTGTCTCCAGTGAATGTGCGTTGGAATAGACGAAGGCAAATGGATTCATCGGTAATGGAGTTGGATGAACACCACATGTGGAATGATCGGACATGGTTGGTAGGATCCTCTCTAGCATTACCCTCAAACTTTGGGATGTCTAAGGGAAGATTAGTTAGCATAGAAGGCTAACCAACATTGTGGTGTATGGGGTCGTTTATCAACTACCTAAAATCTGGTAGACTTAGTCCAACCATAAAGGGGAGCATGGGGTCTGCAAGACCGTTTCCTGAGACTGTTCCACTTAATGTTACCATTAGGATAGAACCATAGCCAACACTAGGTTGGGTTCCTGCACCAACTATGGGTCTAGACATGGTGACGATATGCGGTCAAGGAGGCTTGGAATCAGATGTGGAATTGGATGAACCATGAGAAGAGTCGGTGTGGGGACTCAGAGGACTATTAACTCGAACCTGATGGGGAAGGGTAATATGCCCAAGTGGAGACTGGGGGTGAAGGCCTAATAGTCTCCGCGACAAACACCTTAGTGGCATAATGGTGGTAAGACACACGTGACACAAGAATGGTGAAGGTAGATCAACAATATGCCTCTGTCTTAGTGATGGGAGATAAATTTATTATGTTAAGTATTGGCTTGGAGGTGTAAAGCAAGATCCCTTCTCTTAAGGTGTGCTTGTGTGTGCAAGTGTATTTATTGATTAAGCCCAAATCGTGTTTGTAAAAAAAGAAAAAATCTTGTTGAAATAAACTGAAATTAACAGCAGAAAATGAATAGCAAAACAATTAACAAAACATCACCCAAACTGGTTTTGCAAACTCTTTGTTGATTGGTGTCTAAATCGATGGAAAATACACTAAAATGGTCAAGATAGCTAAATTTCGGTGCAACTGGGATCGAGTGACACTAAGCTGCGGGAAAGTGGTGCAACAATAGCAAAAAAAAAGAGAGGAAGATCACTCTAAAAAGATAGGGAGATGGGTGAAACACCTAGGGCTACCGATGGGACCCTAAGGCCAATGACCAAATAAGGTTTAATATGAAACTATGGATGGTGACAACCGATCGTTATAGATCTGAAACAAAAGAGTACAGATATGGAAAATATGGCTAAAAGCGTTGCAGAAACTCAGACTACTCACTCAGCTAAACTCCTCCTATAAAGATGGAAGCATACTAGAAGCCTTGGAGGGCCTAAATTCGACATTGACAAGTAAATCAGAGTAGATCAAGGCCTAAGTAGGATGTGACAAAGGTCAGATAACCTAGTAGACAACTGTCTGCAAAACCTAGAAGCAGATCTGAGAAAAACCCTAAAACCCATAAATCGCAGGTACTAATCTATTTTTCAGGTGGGATCACACCTTTTGGGCTAATAAGTGCACTCTAGCCTCCAGATTGTAATTTTTTGGCTAAAAAGTGTGATTTCTGCTTTGTGGATCCTAGTTAGAAAATCTCGGAAAAAACTACCGCCTTTGTCGTGGTTGGTTCTTGTGACCTGCTGTTATAGACATTTTTGGGCACTACAACCCCAATCATACATGTCCATAAACCAAGGGCTCCTAAGTCCCTAAAAGTGTTGCTTCACACCCTAAAATAGCAAGGTCAGCTGATTACATCATCTCCCAGAAGTTCTCCACAGAAAACTGCTCAAAATTGGTCAAAGCTGGACCATACAGACTGCCCAGTGCAGAGGGTGCGATGCATCCCACCTGCTCAGTGAAAAAGGGTGCGATGCTCACTGAAAATCCATTCTGTAGGGTGTGATGGGTGAGATTAGACAAATGGGAAAGATAGTTTGCAAGGTGGATCGTCATGGAATCTTCCAGAAACTTCTCCTGTGACACTTGCCTCTCTGAATTTGCCCAAAAGATGAGTAAGAGATCATCAATATCCAAGTGTAATCAAGAACTATCAGAGAGAGGACACTAATCAAAATCCCAGAAGCTGACTCACCCCCTGCAATCATCTATATATGGATACCTCATCCCAGAGATCCAGGGGCTGGAATTTTGTATCTTGTAAGGAAGTGTTGTTGGTTTCTTGGTGGAATATCATAGTGTTGGGTGATCTAAGCTTTTCATGAGGTGAAGAAGGGCTTTCACCAGAACACCAGGGGAGATAAATTTATTATGTTAAGTCTCGGCTTGGTGGTGTAAAGCAAGATCCCTTCTCTTAAGGTGTGCTTGTGTGTGCAAGTGTATTTATTGATTAAGCCCAAACCGTGTTTGTAAAAAAAGAAAAAATCTTGTTGAAATAAACTGAAATTAACAGCAGAAAATGAATAGCAAAACAATTAACAAAACATCACCCAAACTGGTTTTGAAAACTCTTTGTTGATTGGTGTCTAAATCGATGGAAAAAACACTAAAATGTTCAAGATAGCTAAATGTCGGTGCAACTGGGATCGAGTGACACTAAGCTGCGAGAAAGTGGTGCAACAATAGCAAAAAATAAGAGAGGAAGATCACTCTAAAAAGATAGGGAGATGGGTGAAACACCTACGGCAACCGATGGGACCCTAAGGCCAATGACCAAATAAGGTTTAATATGAAACTATGGATGGTGACAACCGATCTTTATAGATCTGAAACAAAAGAGTACAGATATGGAAAATATGGCTAAAAGCGTTGCAAAAACTCAGACTACTCACTCAGCTAAACTCCTCCTATAAAGATGGAAACATACTAGAAGCCTTGGAGGGCCTAAATTCGACATTGACAAGTAAATCAGAGTAGATAAAGGCCTAAGTAGGATGTGACAAAGGTCAGATAACCTAGTAGACAAGTGTCTGCAAAACCTAGAAGCAGATCTGAGAAAAACCCTAAAACCCATAGATCGTAGGTACTAACCTATTTTTCAGGTGGGATCACACCTTTTGGGCTGATAAGTGCACTCTAGAATCCAGATTGTAATTTTTTGGCTAAAAAGTGTGGTTTCTGCTTTGTGGATCCTAGTTAGAAAATCTCGGAAAAAACTACCACCTTTGTCGTGGTTGGTTCTTGTGACCTACTGTTATAGACATTTTTGGGCACTACAACCCCAATCATACACGTCCATAAACCAAGGGCTCCTAAGTCCCTAAAAGTGTTGCTTCACACCCTAAAAGAACAAGGTCAGCTGATTACATCATCTCCCAGAAGTTCTCCACAAAAAACTGCTCAGAATTGGTCAAAGCTGGACCATACAGACTGCCCAGTGCAGAGGGTGCGATGCATCCCACCTGCTCAGTGAAAAAGGGTGCGATGCATATGGAAAAGCCATTCTGTAGGGTATGATGGGCGAGATTAGACAAATGGCAGAGACAGTTTGCAAGGTGGATCGTCATGGAACCTTCCAGAAACTTCTCCTGTGACACTTGCCTCTCTGAATTTGCCCAAGGGATGAGTAAGAGATCATCAATCTCCAAGTGGAATCAAGAACTATCAGAGAGAGGACACTAATAAAAATCCCAGAATCTGACTCACCCCCCTGCAATCAACTATATATGGATACCTCATCCCAGAGATCCAGGGGCTGGAATTTTGTATCTTGTAAGGAAGTGTTGTTGGTTTCTTGGTGGAATATCATAGTGTTGGGTGATCTAAGCTTTTCATGAGGTGAAGAAGGGCTTCACCAGAACACCAGGGGAGATAAATTTATTATGTTAAGTCTTGGCTTGACGGTGTAAAGCAAGATCCCTTCTCTTAAGGTGTGCTTGTGTGTGCAAGTGTATTTATTGATTAAGCCAAAATCGTGTTTGTAAAAAAAGAAAAAATCTTGTTGAAATAAACTAAAATTAACAGCAGAAAATGAATAGCAAAACAATTAACAAAACATCACCCAAACTGGTTTTGCAAACTCTTTTTTTATTGGTGTCTAAATCGATGGAAAATACACTAAAATGGTCAAGATAGCTAAATGTCGGTGCAACTGGGATCGAGTGACACTAAGCTGCAAGAAAGTGGTGCAACAATAGTAAAAAATAAGAGAGGAAGATCACTCTAAAAAGATAGGGAGATGGGTGAAACACCTAGGGCAACCGATGGGACCCTAAGGCCAATGACCAAATAAGGTTTAATATGAAACTATGGATGGTGACAACCGATCTTTATAGATCTGAAACAAAAGAGTACAGATATGGAAAATATGGCTAAAAGCGTTCCAGAAACTCAGACTACTCACTCAGCTAAACTCCACCTATAAAGATGGAAGCATACTAGAAGCCTTGGAGGGCCTAACTTCGACATTGACAAGTAAATCAAAGTAGATCAAGGCCTAAGTAGGATGTGACAAAGGTCAGATAACCTAGTAGACAACTGTCTGCAAAACCTAGAAGCAGATCTGAGAAAAACCCTAAAACCCATAAATCGCAGGTACTAACCTATTTTTCAGGTGGGATCACACCTTTTGGGCTGATAAGTGCACTCTAGCCTCCAGATTGTAATTTTTTGGCTAAAAATTGTGATTTCTGCTTTGTGGATCTTAGTTAGAAAATATCGGAAAAAATTACTGCCTTTGTCGTGGTTGGTTCTTATGACCTACTGTTATAGACATTTTTGGGCACTACAACCCCAATCATACACGTCCATCAACCAAGGGCTCCTAAGTCCCTAAAAGTGTTGCTTCACACACTAAAAGAATAAGGTCAGTTGATTACATCATCTCCCAGAAGTTCTCCACAGAAAACTGCTCAGAATTGGTCAAAGCAGGACCATACAGACTGCCCAGTGCAGAGGGTGCGATGCATCGCACCTGCTCAGTGAAAAAGGGTGCGATGCATACTGAAATGCCATTCTGTAGGGTGTGATGGGCGAGATTAGACAAATGGCAGAGACAGTTTGCGAGGTGGATCGTCATGGAATCTTCCAGAAACTTCTCTTGTGACACTTGCCTCTCTGAATTTGCCCAAAGGATGAGTAACAGATCATCAATATCCAAGTGGAATCAAGAACTATCAGAGAGAGGACACTAATCAAAATCCCAGAAGCTGACTCACCCCTGCAATCATCTATATATGGATACCTCATCCTAGAGATCCAGGGGCTGGAATTTTGTATCTTGTAAGGAAGTGTTGTTGGTTTCTTGGTGGAATATCATAGTGTTGGGTGATCTAAGATTTTCATGAGGTGAAGAAGGGCTTTCACCAGAACACCAGGGGAGATAAATTTATTATGTTAAGTCTTGGCTTGGCGGTGTAAAGCAAGATCCCTTCTCTTAAGGTGTGCTTGTGTGTGCAAGTGTATTTATTGATTAAGCCCAAATCGTGTTTGTAAAAAAAGAAAAAATCTTGTTGAAATAAACTAAAATTAACAACAGAAAATGAATAGCAAAACAATTAACAAAACATCACCCAAACTGGTTTTGCAAACTCTTTGTTGATTGGTGTCTAAATCGATGGAAAATACACTAAAATGGTCAAGATAGCTAAATGTCGGTGCAACTGGGATCGAGTGACACTAAGCTGCGGGAAAGTGGTGCAACAATAGCAAAAAACAAGAGAGGAAGATCACTCTAAAAAGATAGGGAGATGGGTGAAACACCTAGGGCAACCGATGGGACCCTAAGGCCAATGACCAAATAAGGTTTAATATGAAACTATGGATGGTGACAACCGATCGTTATAGATCTGAAACAAAAGAGTACAGATATGGAAAATATGGTTAAAAGCGTTGCAGAAACTCAGACTACTCACTCAGCTAAACTCCTCCTATAAAGATGGAAGAAAACTAGAAGCCTTGGAGGGCCTAAATTTGACATTGACAAGTAAATCATAGTAGATCAAGGCCTAAGTAGGATGTGACAAAGGTCAGATAACCTAGTAGACAACTATCTGCAAAACCTAGAAGCAGATCTGAGAAAAACCCTAAAACCCATAAATTGCAGGTACTAACCTATTTTTCAGGTGGGATCACACCTTTTGGGCTGATAAGTGCACTCTAGCCTCCAGATTGTAATTTTTTGGCTAAAAAGTGTGATTTCTGCTTTGTGGATCCTAGTTAGAAAATCTCGGAAAAAGCTACTGCCTTTGTCGTGGTTGGTTCTTGTGACCTTCTGTTATAGACATTTTTGGGCACTACAACCCCAATCATACACGTCCATAAACCAAGGGCTCCTAAGTCCCTAAAAGTGTTGCTTCACACCCTAAAAGAACAAGGTCAGCTGATTACATCATCTCCCAGAAGTTCTCCACAAACAACTGCTCAGAATTGGTCAAAGCTGGACCATACAGACTGCCCAGTGCAGAGGGTGCGATGCATCCCACCTGCGCAGTGAAAAAGGGTGCGATGCATACTGAAAAGCCATTCTGTAGGGTGTGATGGGCGAGATTAGACAAATGGCAGAGAGAGTTTGCAAGGTGGATCGTCATGGAATCTTCTAGAAACTTCTCCTGTGACACTTGCCTCTCTGAATTTTCCCAAGGGATGAGTAAGAGATCATCAATCTCCAAGTGGAATCAAGAACTATCAGAGAGAGAACACTAATGAGAATCCCAGAATGTGACTCACCCCCCTGCAATCATCTATATATGGATACCTCATCCTAGAGATCCAGGGGCTGGAATTTTGTATCTTGTAAGGAAGTGTTGTTGGTTTCTTGGTGGAATATCATAGTGTTGGGTGATCTAAGCTTTTCATGAGGTGAAGAAGGGCTTCACCAGAACACTAGGGGAGATAAATTTATTATGTTAAGTCTTGGCTTGGCGGTGTAAAGCAAGATCCCTTCTCTTAAGGTGTGCTTGTGTGTGCAAGTGTATTTATTGATTAAGCCCAAATCGTGTTTGTAAAAAAAGAAAAAATCTTGTTGAAATAAACTGAAATTAACAACAGAAAATGAATAGCAAAACAATTAACAAAACATCACCCAAACTGGTTTTGCAAACTCTTTGTTGATTGGTGTCTAAATCGATGGAAAATACACTAAAATGGTTAAGATAGCTAAACGTCGGTGCAACTGGGATCGAGTGACACTAAGCTGCGGGAAAGTGGTGCAACAATAGCAAAAAACAAGAGAGGAAGATCACTCTAAAAAGATAGGGAGATGGGTGAAACACCTAGGGAAACTGATGGGACCCTAAGGCCAATGACCAAATAAGGTTTAATATGAAACTATGGATGGTGACAACCGATCTTTATAGATCTGAAACAAAAGAGTATAGATATGGAAAATATGGCTAAAAGCGTTGCAGAAACGCAGACTACTCACTCAGCGAAACTCCTCCTATAAATATGGAGGCATACTAGAAGCCTTGGAGGGCCTAAATTCGACATTGATAAGTAAATCAGAGTAGATCAAGGCCTAAGTAGGATGTAACAAAGGTCAGATAACCTAGTAGAAAACTGTCTGCAAAACCTAGAAGCAGATCTGAGAAAAACCCTAAAACCCATAAATTGTAGGTACTAACCTATTTTTCAGGTGGGATCACACCTTTTGGGTTGATAAGTGCACTCTAGCCTCCACATTGTAATTTTTTGGCTAAAAAGTGTGATTTCTGCTTTGTGGATCCTAGTTAGAAAATCTTGGAAAAAAACTACTGCCTTTGTCGTGGTTTGTTCTTGTGACCTGTTGTTATAGACATTTTTGGGCACTACAACCCCAATCATACACGTCCATAAATCAAGGGCTCCTAAGTCCATAAAAGTGTTGCTTCACACCCTAAAAGAACAAGGTCAGCTGATTACATCATTTCCCAGAAGTTCTCCATAGAAAACTGCTCTGAATTGTTCAAAGCTGGACAATACAGACTGCCCAGTGCAAAGGGTTTGATGCATCCCACCTGCTCAGTGAAAAAGGATGCGATGCATACTGAAAAGCCATTCTGTAGGGTGTGATGGGCGAGATTAGACAAATGGCAGAGACAGTTTGCAAGGTGGATCGTCATGGAACCTTCCAGAAACTTCTCCTGTGACACTTGCCTCTCTGAATTTGCCCAAGGGATCAGTAAGAGATCATCAATCTCCAAGTGGAATCAAGAACTATCAGAGAGAGGACACTAATCAAAATCCCAGAAGCTGACTCACACCCCTGCAATCATCTATATATGGATACCTCATCCCAGAGATCCAGGGACTGGAATTTTGTATCTTGTAAGGAAGTGTTGTTGGTTTCTTGGTGGAATATCATAGTGTTGGGTGATCTAAGCTTTTCATGAGGTGAAGAAGGGCTTTCACCAGAACACCAGGGGACATAAATTTATTATGTTAAGTCTTGGCTTGGCGGTGTAAAGTAAGATCCCTTCTCTTAAGGTGTGCTTATGTGTGCAAGTGTATTTATTGATTAAGCCCAAATCGTGTTTGTAAAAAAAAAAAAAAATCTTGTTGAAATAAACTGAAATTAACAACAGAAAATTAATAGCAAAACATTTAACAAAACATCACCCAAACTGGTTTTGCAAACTCTTTGTTGATTGGTGTCTAAATCGATGGAAAATACACTAAAATGGTCAAGATAGCTAAATGTCGGTGCAATTGGGATCGAGTGACACTAAGCTGCAGGAAAGTGGTGCAAGAATAGAAAAAAACAAGAGAGGAAGATCACTCTAAAAATATAGGGAGATGGGTGAAACACCTAGGGCAACCGATGGGACCCTAAGGCCAATGACCAAATAAGGTTTAATATGAAACTATCGATGGTGACAACCGATCTTTATAGATCTGAAACAAAAGAGTACACATATGGAAAATATGGCTAAAAGAGTTGCAGAAACTCAGACTACTCACTCAGCTAAACTCCTCCTATAAAGGTGGAAGCATACTAGAAGCCTTGGAGGGCCTAAATTCGACATTGACAAGTAAATCAGAGTAGATCAAGGCCTAAGTAGGATGTGACAAAAGTCAGATAACCTAGTAGACAACTGTCTGCAAAACCTAGAAGCAGATCTGAGAAAAACCCTAAAACCCATAGATCGCAGGTACTAACCTATTTTTCAGGTGGGATCACACCTTTTGGGCTGATCAGTGCACTCTAGCCTCCAGATTGTAATTTTTTGGCTAAAAAGTGTGATTTCTGCTTTGTAGATCCTAGTTAGAAAATCTCGGAAAAAACTACTGCCTTTGTCGTGGTTGGTTCTTGTGACCTGCTGTTATAGACATTTTTGGGCACTACAACCCCAATCATACACGTCCATAAACCAAGGGCTCCTAAGTCCCTAAAACTGTTGCTTCACACCCTAAAAGAACAAGGTCAGCTGATTACATCATCTCCCAGAAGTTCTCCACAGAAAACTGCTCAGAATTGGTCAAAGCTGGACCATACAGACTGCCCAGTGGAGAGGGTGCGATGCATCCCACCTGCTCAATGAAAAAGGGTGCGATGCATACTGAAAATCCATTCTGTGGGGTGTGATGGGCAAGATTAGACAAATGGTAGAGACAATTTGCAAGGTGGATCGTCATGGAATCTTCCAGAAACTTCTCCTGTGACACTTGCCTCTCTGAATTTGCCCAAGGGATGAATAAGAGATCATCAATATCCAAGTGGAATCAAGAACTATCAGAGAGAGGACACTAATCAAAATCCAAGAAGCTGACTCACCCCCTGCAATCATCTATATATTGATACCTCATCCCAGAGATCCAGGGGCTGGAATTTTGTATCTTTTAAGGAAGTGTTGTTGGTTTCTTGGTGGAATATCATAGTGTTGGGTGATCTAAGATTTTCATGAGGTGAATAAAAGCTTTCACCAAAACACTAGGGGAGATAAATTTATTATGTTAAGTGTTGGCTTGGTGGTGTAAAGCAAGATCCCTTCTCTTAAGGTGTGCTTGTGTGTGCAAGTGTATTTATTGATTAAGCCCAAATCGTGTTTGTAAAAAAAGAAAAAATCTTGTTGAAATAAACTAAAATTAACAGCAGAAAATGAATAGCGAAACAATTAACAAAACATCACCCAAACTGGTTTTGCAAACTCTTTGTTGATTGGTGTCTAAATCAATGGAAAATACACTAAAATGGTCAAGATAGCTAAATGTCGGTGCAACTGGGATCGAGTGACACTAAGCTGCGGGAAAGTGGTGCAACAATAGCAAAAAACAAAAGAGGAAGATCACTCTAAAAAGATAGGGAGATGGGTGAAACACCTAGGGCAACCGATGGGAACCTAAGGCCAATGACCAAATAAGGTTTAATATGAAACTATGGATGGTGACAACTGATCTTTATAGATCTGAAACAAAAGAGTACAGATATGGAAAATATGGCTAAAAGCATTGAAGAAACTCAGACTACTCACTCAGCTATACTCCTCCTATAAAGATGGAAACATACTAGAAGCCTTGGAGGGCCTAAATTCGACATTAACAAGTAAATCAGAGTAGATCAAGGCCTAAGTAGGATGTGACAAAGGCCAGATAACCTAGTAGACAACTGTCTGCAAAACCTAGAAGCAGATCTGAGAAAAACCCTAAAACCCATAAATCGCAGGTACTAACCTATTTTTCAGGTGGGATCACACCTTTTGGGCTGATAAGTGCACTCTAACCTCCAGATTGTAATTTTTTGGCTAAAAAGTGTGATTTCTGCTTTGTGGATCCTAGTTAGAAAATCTCAGAAAAAACTACCACCTTTGTCGTGGTTGGTTCTTGTGACCTGCTGTTATAGACATTTTTGGGCACTACAACCCCAATCATACACGTCCATAAACCAAGGGCTCCTAAGTCCCTAAAAGTGTTGCTTCACACCATAAAAGAACAAGGTCAGCTGATTACATCATCTCCCAGAAGTTCTCCACAGAAAACTGCTCAGAATTGGTCAAAGCTGGACCATACAGACTGCCCAGTGCAGAGGGTGCGATGCATCCCACATGCTCAGTGAAAAAGGGTGCGATGCATACTGAAAATCCATTCTGTAGGGTGTGACGGGCGAGATTAGACAAATGGCAGAGACAGTTTGCAAGGTGGATCGTCATGGAATCTTCCAGAAACTTCTCCTGTGACACTTGCCTCTCTGAATTTGCCCAAGGGATGAGTTTGAGATCATCAATCTCCAAGTGGAATCAAGAACTATCAGAGAGAGGACACTAATCAAAATCCCAGAAGCTGACTCACCCCCCTGCAATCATCTATATATGGATACCTCATCCCAGAGATCCAGGGGCTGGAATTTTGTATCTTGTAAGGAAGTGTTGTTGGTTTCTTGGTGGAATATCATAGTGTTGGGTGATCTAAGCTTTTCATGAGGTGAAGAAGGGCTTTCACCAGAACACCAGGGGAGATAAATTTATTATGTTAAGTCTTGGCTTGGCGGTGTAAAGCAAGATCCCTTCTCTTAAGGTGTGCTTGTGTGTACAAGTGTATTTATTGATTAAGCCCAAATCATGTTTGTAAAAAAAGAAAAAATCTTGTTGAAATAAACTGAAATTAACAGCAGAAAATGAATAGCAAAACAATTAACAAAACATCACCCAAACTGGTTTTGCAAACTCTTTGTTGATTGGTGTCTAAATCGATGGAAAATACACAAAAATGGTTAAGATAGCTAAATGTCGGTGCAACTGGGATCGAGTGACACTAAGCTGCGGGAAAGTGGTGCAACAATAGAAAAAAACAAGAGAGGAAGATCACTCTAAAAAGATAGGGAGATGGGTTAAACACCTAGGGCAACCGATGGGACCCTAAGGCCAATGACCAAATAAGGTTTAATATGAAACTATGGATGGTGACAACCGATCTTTATAGATCTGTAACAAAAGAGTACAAATATTGAAAATATGGCTAAAAGCGTTGCAGAAACTCAGACTACTCACTCAGCTAAACTCCTCCTATAAAGATGGAAGCATACTAGAATCCTTGGAGGGCCTAAGTTCGACATTGACAAGTAAATCAGAGTAGATCAAGGCCTAAGTAGGATGTGACAAAGGTCAGATAACCTAGTAGACAAGTGTCTGCAAAACCTAGAAGAAGATCTGAGAAAAACCCTAAAACCCATAAATCCCAGGTACTAAACTATTTTTTAGGTGGGATCACACCTTTTGGGCTGATAAGTGCACTCTAGCCTCGAGATTGTAATTTTTTGGTTAAAAAGTATGATTTCCGCTTTGTGGATCCTAGTTAGAAAATCTCGGAAAAAACTACTGCCTTTGTCGTGGTTGGTTCTTGTGACCTGCTGTTATAGACATTTTTGGGCACTACAACCCCAATCATACACGTCCATAAACCAAGCAATCCTAAGTCCCTAAAAGTGTTGCTTCACACCCTAAAAGAACAAGGTCAGCTGATTACATCATCTCCCAGAATTCTCCACAAAAACCTGCTCAGAATTGGTCAAAGCTGGACCATACAGACTCCCCAGTGCAGAGGGTGCGATGCATCCCACCTGCTCAGTGAAAAAGGGTGCGATGCACACTGAAAAGCCATTCTGTAGGGTGTGATGGGCGAGATTAGACAAATTGCAGAGACAGTTTGCAAGGTGGATCGTCATGGAATCTTCCAGAAACTTCTCCTGTGACACTTGCCTCTCTGAATTTGCCCAAGGGATGAGTAAGAGATCATCAATCTCCAAGTGGAATCGAGAACTATCAGAGAGAGGACACTAATCAAAATCCCAGAAGCTGACTGACCCCCCTGCAATCATCTATATATGCATACCTCATCCCAGAGATCCAGGGGCTGGAATTTTGTATCTTGTAAGGAAGTGTTGTTGGTTTCTTGGTGGAATATCATAGTGTTGGGTGATCTAAGCTTTTCATGAGGTGAAGAAGGGCTTTCACCAGAATACTAGGGGAGATAAATTTATTATGTTAAGTCTTGGCTTGGCGGTGTAAAGCAAGATCCCTTCTCTTAAGGTGTGCTTGTGTGTGCAAGTGTATTTATTGATTAAGCCCAAATCGTGTTTGTAAAAAAATAAAAATCTTGTTGAAATAAACTGAAATTAACAGCAGAAAATGAGTAGAAAAACAATTAACAAAACATCACCCAAACTGGTTTTGCAAACTCTTTGTTGATTGGTGTCTAAATCGATGGAAAATACACTAAAATGGTCAAGATAGCTAAATGTTGGTGCAACTGGGATCGAGTGACACTAAGCTGCGGGAAAGTGGTGCAACAATAGCAAAAAACAAGAGAGGAAGATCACTCTAAAAGGATAGGGAGATGGGTGAAACACCTAGGGAAACCGATGGGACCCTAAGGCCAATGAACGAATAAGGTTTAATATGAAACTATGGATGGTGATAACCGATCTTTATAGATCTGAAACAAAAGAGTACAGATATGGAAAATATGGCTAAAAACGTTGCAGAAACTCAGACTACTCACTCAGCTAAACTCCTCCTATAAAGATGGAAGCATACTAGAAGCCTTGGAGGGCCTAAATTCGACATCGACAAGTAAATCATAGTAGATCAAGGCCTAAGTAGGATGTGACAAAGGTAAGATAACCTAGTAGACAACTGTCTGCAAAACCTAGAAGCAGATTTGAGAAAAACCCCAAAACCCATAAATCGTAGGTACTAACCTATTTTTCAGGTGGGATCACACTTTTTGGGCTGATAAGTGCACTCTAGCCTCTAGATTGTAATTTTTTGGCTAAAAAGCGCGATTTCTGCTTTGTGGATCCTAGTTAGAAAATCTCGGAAAAAACTACCGCCTTTGTCGTGGTTGGTTCTTGTGACCCGCTGTTATAGACATTTTTGGGCACTACAACCCCAATCATACATGTCCATAAACCAAGGGATCCTAAGTCCCTAAAAGTGTTGCTTCACACCCTAAAAGAACAAGGTCAGCTGATTACATCATCTCCCAGAAGTTCTCCACAGAAAACTGCTCAGAATTGGTCAAAGCTGGACCATACAGACTGCCCAGTGCAGAGGGTGCGATGCTTCCCACCTGCTCAGTGAAAAAGGGTGTGATGCATACTGAAAATCCATTCTGTGGGGTGTGATGGGCGAGATTAGACAAATGGCAGAGACAGTTTGCAAGGTGGATCGTCATGGAATCTTCCAGAAACTTCTCCTGTGACACTTGCCTCTCTGAATTTGCCGAAGGGATGAGTTTGAGATCATCAATCTCCAAGTGGAATCAAGAACTATCAGAGAGAGGACACTAATCAAAATCCTAGAAGCTGACTCACCCCCATGCAATCATCTATATATGGATACCTCATCCTAGAGATCCAGGGGCTGGAATTTTGTATCTTGTAAGGAAGTGTTGTTGGTTTCTTGGTGGAATATCATAGTGTTGGGTGATCTAAGCTTTTCATGAGGTGAAGAACGGCTTTCACCAGAATACCACCCGCACCTCTGCAACTAGTAGTTGCTGTTGGGCCATTTGCCAAATGGGGCATAGATTTCATGACATGTAAGCCCACCTTGGTTGGAGGGCTTGGGTATATCATAGCCACAATATATTATTTTACCAAATGGGTCGAGGTGATGCCTACATTAAACAATAGCGGCGAAACAGCTGCCCTCTTCTTTTCCAATCATGTAGTCTCCAGATTTGGCATTCCACAAGCCATAGTCACAGATCATAGATCGCACTTTTGCAGTCACATGATGGTTGAATTGGCTACCAAATTAGGGTTGTCCCACGACAGCTCTACTCCATATTATCCGCAGGCCAACGGACAAGTTGAGGCAATCAACAAGGTCCTGAAGCGGATGCTGCAGAGGATGACTGGAGTCCATAAAAGGAGTTGGCACCTGATCCTATACTTAGCCTTGTGGCCATACCAGACATTGGTGAGGAATGCAACTGGGTTTACACCCTTTCAACTGGTGTATGGCCTCGAAGCAATCTTACCGGTTCAGTGTGAAATCTCGTCCCTCAAACTCGCGGTCGACCTTCTCCCCAGAACTTCAGAAGAGGAGGCTCGTTTCTTGGAACTAATCAAATTGGATGAAACCCACCGTGATGCCGCTTTGGCTAACGAAGACCATAAGAAACGAGTCAAGGTGCAGTTCGACAAGAATGTCAAACCCCGTGTCTTCTCGGAAGGTGACCTGGTCTTACTTTACGAACAGGAATCCGATAAATTGGGAGAAGGTAAATTCAAGTCTTTCTGGATGGGCCCCTATATTGTTAAGTGCATGTTAGCGAAAGGAGCCTATAAGTTAGTAGATTATGATGTGATTCCACTGGCGCAACCCCGCAATGGGTTGTACCTTAAGCATTACTATGCTTGACTCAAGATAGTAACCGCCATGCTTTTGTTACATTTTTGTTTTCACTAAGGGTAATTGTTTTGGTTAAGTGATCTGCTTTTATGTTTGTTGTAGATGTCGGACCTATTGGAATCATTTGTTGGATATGCTGACGAAGCGAGTCGTAGTTCGTGGAACGTATCTTCTGCGGCCTGGGCCATCTTTGATCCAGGCGTCGAGTTAGTGAGTTTCAGAGGGGTATGTATTGGTCAGTCAACAAACAATATTGCTGAATATAGCGCGTTGATAGAGCTCCTCTCTAATGCCATTACGCGTGGCATACGCTGACGCATTGTCAGGCTAGACTCACAACTCATCATCCTACAGCTCACTGGTATCTACTCCGTACGGAATCTAGCTATCTATCGCATGTTCCTAAGGGTCAAGATTTTGGAAAGGCAGTTTGATTCTATTCAAGATCAGCATATTTCCAGAAACTTAAGCACATTAACAGACTCATTGGCAAATTATGTGTTAGATAGACATTTGCAACATTTATAAAAGAAGCTTTTCATCAATATTTGCATCAAGATCACGTAACTCAACCAAAGTAAAGCTCTGAAAATCAAAAATATATATATAACTATTTATGGTTCATACATAATGTTCTATAACCAAGACAAAATCAGTCAAATGACCCAAAACTCAAAATGCTAGGGGGCACCCTAGTCTAGTGATGTTGGTGATAACAAGTCACCACCTGTGTAATCATGCGTAAAAGCCTAGTCCATCGACTTGGCACACCAGTAGTATGTCGATGCAACCTCAGAGGCAGCTCGTCGGTCCTCACATCCAGAATACCAAGAGTGAGGTCCTCGATCTAATCCTACAATGCTGAAAGAGTCTTGTCCACATCAAGGTCATGAAGGATAGCCCTCCCCACAACCTCTCTTGTTAGAGCAGCAGCTGGTACTCTCAGGCGTACTGCTAGCTGAACTGGTCCAATATCTGCATGAGTGCATGAGTTTTGATTATTCTTGATAGAAGAAAGCACAAGAACATTATAAAAAGAAACAATAAATAGAGATATGGTCATAGAATTTACCGATAGCACCCCACAGCTCACCAGTCGGCAACACCAAATCCGGGTCACCCCAGAAATCCATACCAGCATATGGATACTCAGAAAAAACCATCTCCTGACGGTTGAACCACTCGAAGAAGGTATCAGAAAAGGAAACCTAGGACTGACCAGCATGTCGGGCCATAAGGTCGACCCATCTTTGCATTCGTGGCTCAGTCGGTGGAGGTAAGCCAAGTGAAATGTACTGCGGCTGCATCAGTGGGATCTTTTCCAAGGCGAAAGCAGTCGAAATAGAACCATAGCTGAAGTTCTTGGATTTTCCATTTTTTACCTTGATCAGTTGTTCTTTCATCATAGGGAGTACTGCATCACACCAGTTGAACAGCTTTGGTTCAAGGCATTCCAAGGCGTATTGCATATAGGACCTGTTAGCCACATGAAGAGCCGCACTACCAGCCAGTCTAGCAAAATTGAACAGAATGGTCCTTAAGGACCAGTCAGTGACATCTTGGATGTTGATCTTGCCGTCCCTACTTGGCTGAGATCCCTCTTTGCAATACAAGCGAATATAATCTCTCACAGATTCGCCCCCAGGGGCGGAACCTGATAATGAAACAGGGGCACCACGCCTCGATAAACTGGTCAAAAAATAGATGTCCACGACAATCAAGGGGATAGATTTGCCTATGATATGAAACACTTGGTTGGTAGGATCCCATGCATCGAGAAGATATTGCAACAAGTTGATTTGTTGCCTCATGCTAAAGATGCAGAAAAACTTGAACATGCCACAATTCCGTAGTGCAGTTACTGTAACTGGGTCATGTAAAGCAAACATGTCCTCTTCTTCATGCTCGCATTCTCACCATGTAACAACCATTTTTCTCCGATAAATATCTGCAAAACAAGAAAGAGAATAGTCAGAGTCCTGATTTGGTAAAAAACAGGAAAAAATTCCATGAGAGAACAGTGCAAAAGTTTCCCTTCTCGCACCCATCGCACCCCAGCAGTGTACTGGGTGAGATGCATACTGACTGGCCAATGGCCAAGCCAGTATGCATCGCACCTTTCTATATAGAAAGGGTGCGATGGAGCCAGGGTGAATTTTTCAAACCCCAGGGGCTTAGAAAAACAGGGAAACATGCTCATAATTCAAAAAGGAAGGAATGCAACTGAAGAGCTTAGGTTTAGCTCCTACCTGGTCCAGACGACACCGAAAATCATCCACAGAATCTCCCAGAATCAACTAGTGAAAATCAAGAGGGAAAAGCAGCTCCAGAGCTCCAACAAACCAAAGTTCAAATGAAATGGTAAAATGAGGGGTAAAAACCACTTTTAAATTACTTTTCACGTAATTCGAGTAAAATATTAGTGTTTTAACTCATTTTTCAAACATATATGGTTCATTTCTAATTGTTTTGATGAAGCGATTGAATAGGCAGTACAACCTTTGAAGGAACAAAGTAGTTAGCGGTAAAATCAAGTAGTCAATGACCATTATCATGAGCAGTTTTTATGCGAAGTTCAAGCTCGTTAAAAATTAAACCTTAGCAATGAGAAAACGTTCCCCCAGAGTTTAAGCTCATTAAAAAATGAACCAATCCCCAGTAAATAACCATTGTGAATGCATTATCATTAGCTTTTGAGCCCTGGTCGTGTTCTTACCATCACCTCCACTCTGTTTTAGCCGATCATTCACCTCCATTTGATTGTTTACCCCTTTTGAGGAACAACTGTGGAGAGTGATCCTGTTAGCCATCCTTGCGACACTGCCATGATTGGAAAATTCCAAACCTTACCTGGAATCAGCTGCTACCTAAAATTATCACTTGTTCCTCAAAAGACGAGTCTCCTTTAAGCTCTTTTCATCTGACTCGTAAAATATGAAAAGGTTGATGAGCAATTGGCCTCTCCAGCTTGTTAAAGCTACAAGAAGTGCTATCCATCCTCTATATTTTAATCGTTTTGGACCTGAGGGCTTATTACACAAAAATATCGAGCGCTTGTTTTGTTCGGCTCGTTAAAATTACCGAAAATTCATGCCTTTCGTATTATTTTATACTTTTTTGGACTTAAGGGATTATATGACGAAAAAGGATTATTGGAGTTTCCTTTTTGTACCTTTCAGAATCTCTAAAATTGAAAAGGATCGAGTTATATTTGTCGTTAAACTCGTTAAAACCAAATAGCGACAAACTTGTCCATACAGACAAGAACGAGTTTCACTGTCACTAGGCTCGTTAAAGCATAGCGACAGGTTTGCCCGAAGGGAAAATTATAGAACAAGCATATGTTATCCTCCTCAAGCTTGATAAAAATAAAGAGGTACTGAGCAGCAATGACTAGGGAAAAATTGGGAAGAAATCTTGAAGAAACTTTATTGGTAGCAAGTCGCTCTTGAACATGACACTTTCACTCCACATCCAAGTCGGGTTGGGTTATTCCATTCGCCGGTCATATCACCATTGGTCCATCACACCATCCATATTTGGGGTTAACGCTACCAATCCATGTTAGTGTCGCCGATATGTTCAAGAGAAGTCGCTTAGAGAATTCACCTGTGTCTCATCTGCTGCAATACATTCACGCTCCATTCTTTCATGACTGCCACCCTGAACCCTATATCATCAAATCGTTTTCACCTCCAAAATCATTTACTCCGTTACGTGTCGTAGCTGTGGGATTCATTAAGGCCCTCCTACGATGGGTTGCATCTTGTCGACATCAGCTCATTATCCAAGAAGTCAACTTAGGAACAACCCTTTTAGTACTTTGAAGCTTGCATGCCTCAATGGCAAGTTTCTCACTTCCAGCGACAGGTTTACATCAATGGATTTCGACCGAAAGATTTTGTGTGGTGTTCGACGCCAAGTCCCTTTTTCACACCATGCGAATTGTACTGTAGTACCTTCAGGGTCATCATCATTATTGGTGATTCCTCTCACGCCTGTTAATAGCTTACATCATTGGTTGGTAATTAGGTGATGTCTTTCCATGTTCGACTCTAGGACATCTTTCACATGGATCGACTTGTACTCTGAGTGAAGATTGGATGAGTTTTGAAGACCCCAAATCTAGTTTCATCCATCTGGGCTGCAATATATTCAGGAAAATAAAGACATCAAATGTACATCATTGTTGCACAGATGATCATCCGAATCAAAGGATGATGGCTCTATCAGAATCATCAGTCTGCCACACGGACAGTTGTCTGTATTATTTACATGAAAATGAATTTATAAAGCTGAGCATGGGAATGCCTACCTCAGCTACATCATGAAAAATATTATGAAGATAATGTATTGTATTGTGTCTTATTACAGGTCACCTTCCAGCTCGAAAAAATTTTGGATCCTCATGATAAAGCATTTCACCCGACATCAAAAGATTAATGACCTCATGCTTTAGGGGGCAACTATTATAGACATTTTTGGGCACTGCAACCCAAATCATACATGTCCATAAACCAAGGGCTCCTAAGTCCCTAAAAGTGTTGCTTCACACCCTAAAAGAACAAGGTTAGCTGATTACATCATCTCCCAGAAGTTCTCCACAGAAAACTGCTTAGAACTGGTCAACGCTGGACCATATAGACTGCCCAGTGCAGAGGGTGCGATGCATACCACCTGCTCAATGAAAAAGCGTGTGATGCATACTAAAAAGCCCTTATGTAGGGTGTGATGGGCGAGAGTAGACAAATGGCAGAGACAATTTGCAAGGTGGATCATCATAGAATCTTCCAGAAACTTCTCCTCTGACACTTGCCTCTCTGAATTCGCCTAGGGATGAGTATGAGATCATCAATCTCCAAGTGGAATCAAGAAATATCAGAGAGAGGACACTAATCAAAATCCCAGAAGCTGACTCACCCCCCTGTAATTATCTATATATGGATCCCTTGTCCCAGAGATCTAGAGGCTGGAATTTTGTATCTTGTAAGGAAGTGATGTTGGTTTCTTGGTGGAATATCATAGTGTTGGGTGATCTAATCTTTTCATGAGGTGAATAAGGGCTTTCATGCTAGGAGGATGATGCTGGGTCAGAACAATTGGTTGTAATCCTCTTTGCTACTCTTGATATTAATAAAGCTATTCAAGTTTTCCTCCACATTCTTATATGTTTGATGATATATGCATTTGTGTGGTCAATATATATCTGGTCCTATATTGTATATGATTGTAGATCTTTGTTCTTTGATAGTATTATGCTACTTTGATTCCACAAGTGCTCTTTGAAGCTGGGTAGACGAAGGCAAAGCGGCCAGGATCTGTCAGAAGGGAGAGGAACGAAGCAAGGAACTAAGCACGAGACTGAGGTTGGTGTCCTTTGTTCCCCTCTTATCTACTTCTCATAAAGGAAAGTGAAAGTAGCTTTAGTTTGTTTGTTTCTAAGATAGCTACCAGTCTTAGTGGGACTAGCAGCTCCCAGTCGACACTAGATTTCCCGATAACACCTGCAGAAAATACCAGAAAGCTTGCAGAAGTCAGAAATTTAATAGATATAGGGTTAAAAAACTAGGAAACATTAAGAGAATTGAAAAAAGAAGAAAACCTAAGCTTAAAACAGAAGGACACCCAGGTTTCTGGATCTGAAGTATAAAACCAATAGAGTCGCCAATTTTGTGATTGGCAACAATCAGAAAATCTCTAGCGGAGTCGCCAATTTTTTTGTAGTGTTTTCTTCTCAAAGATGTATGAAATGAACCCACCTAAGATTGGGGATGAAAAACAATATCAACAACATAAATGGTTGTTAAACATTGTAGATATGCAACAACTGATAGAAACAAAACCTACCAAAATTAAGATATATGCCACAGTCATAGATAAACAACAAAAAGAAATAGTAATAACTCCAATCATCCAATGAAAACGAGATATACAAAGAATAGTTTTATTATAAAACCTGTTAAGGGAGAAAATAAATGTTACCAGTCTCCCTCTATGGGATGGGTTCTTGGCTATCCTCAAACGTCTTCAGCTTGTGTAGAGTCTCTCTCCCTTATAATGTGCAAACCCAACAAAAATATGGTGTGCGACAATGAAAATAATCAGAGTTACAATAGTGAGTGCAATAATGAAAATAATCAAAAGTGAATAATGAATCGAAAACCCTTCTATTTATAAAAAAATATTGAGTTATCCTCGAATAATGAGCAATGATAAAATATTATTAACCCCATTCTTGGAATAACCAATTGGAATATTTTATTATATTTTGTTAGGAGGGAAAAAGTATTTAAACGTTTATTTGGAAATAATAAATAAATAAATGAATTATTTATCATATCAAGGAATTAGTTACAGAATAATAAACAAATAAGGATTTATTTAATTATTCCTAAGGGATTTAGTCAAATTTGACAAAGAATAATAATTAATTAGTGATTAATTAATTATTCTTAGAGAAAAATAAAATGATTATTTATTTATTTGTTAATTTTTAATGATAGGGTCAAATATGACAAGGAATAATAATTGAAGAATGGTTTAATTAACTATTCCTAGAAGAAAATGAAATAAATAGTGATTTATTTAATTATTCTTCATGGGTTTAACTATAAATTACTTAACAAAGGTGGTTTATTAAGTAATTTCTCACAATGAAAGCAATTTTATTATAGTAAAATTGGCTTTACATGGTGTACTTCGATCCATCTAGTGAATTAGGCTAGATGATCAAGTTTGGTGATAACACTGGGTATGATGCCAACTAGGGTATACTCTACAAAGGCCAGATAGGGGAGCAACATTCTCTAACCCTATGAAGATAGGGGAGCATTATATATAACCCTATGGGTAACAAATAGGGGCCATACCCTATTGTCGAAAGTTCCATAAACCCTAGGAGCCCTCTATCTCAAATCCTCACCTTGGGAGATCAGACAAGGAGGAAGAGTTGGTTTAGTGTCATCGATCAGTGTTGCTCTCATCATACTCAAATCTGGTATCTTCTTGACTCAATAGAAGTTGTTTCCTATTCATCCAGGACATTTAATCAAATATCATGTCAAATCATAAATATTCATATAAATTACAAAAGGATACCATAATCAACCTCCCTCTAAAGGAGGTGTCAATCACAAGCCTAAGATTGTCTTGAACAGGTGCAGTGACTCAATATATGGAAGTATCTCAGTTCCAACTATATATATATGGGATTCTCTTTCACCAGAATGTTTCTAAGTCATATTCAGATCCTGAATAGATGTATCTCTAAGCAGCTTCTACATCTTGCCTCACAGCTAGCCATGCTAGAAACATCGTACTCAATCATGGTTGAGTGTAAAGCTATGGACCTGTTATGAAAAATATCATCACAAATCTCATAATAAGGTAGCACTCATATGTTCTCATTAATAATAATATATATTAACAAAAATACATCCATGTAGTCACATATCATAGAAGAAGTATCTCGGCCTCAAAAATATAACATCTCATGCAAATATTTCAAAGAATGTTTGGTGGAAACTCTATGTGAATGAAGCGAATCAATCATGACTTTATTCATGTTCTATGTACATCAAGTATATATGTATATATATATATATATATATATATATATATATATATATGGATGTTCAAAATGGAATATCAATGTTTGAATCAGTGGTTGGATGCCATGTCAAGTTGAATAGAATATTGAACTTCAAATCATAGTTTCCAAGGATTTGCAATTCTATTATTCAAAAACATTTTTCAACAGCTTTGCAATATATAATTTCTTTCCCAAATTCTAGAAATCGATTCATCATTCCATGATACATCATTTCGAGCTTCAGAATCCATATCCCTCTTCCTTATTTCATTACAGGCTCATCATGAGTAGACCATCGACATGTAAAACCAAAACCATAATCAAAAGCAAATCCATACCTTGGAACTCATCATCCTAACTTCATCAAATAACTATCAAATATGGACATATCTGGATCGGGGAAATGGCTTCATGCAATTCTCTTTGCAAGCATAATGCCTTACTAATCCAACATAATCAACCTTAAATCAATTTTGTATCAACAAAGTTAGATCATCAAAGTTCAGAAGTCAAATCAAAACTATTGTCAAAGTCATCAATATCACAGTATCAATTATTTCAAGCAGGTGATAGGTAGAGCACATATCAAGTCTTGAATTCATCTATGACAACGACTTGTCATCAACCATGCAATATCAATTCAAAACTTCATCAAGTCATTATCATAATTATAATACAAGTTATTTTTGTCACTAGATGGAAATGCATACACCAAGGATAAGTCATGCAGGTTCCATCTTGGTATTTAATCACAATTATCAATACTTCAGTCATTGTGTTAGGAATAAGGAGGCCAATACAAAATAATCTTTCTGAATACCCACATAAGTCATTGAAGGTCACTATGCCCACATCACATTAACATCAGGGAAAATCAACAATGGTCAAAATCAAATCATTAATCATCATGTAACATCCAAATTTGTTATCATAGAGAGATATATAGTCTAAAGCATATCCCAATCATCAATTCAAAGTTCTAAGTCACTGTCAAGCATCATGTCAAATCTCCAAACACAACTCAGCTATATCAATCAGACAAATCATGCCAAACTCTTGTACCACAAGCCTCAAACACAATGACATATCTATATGTATGTCCCAGTCACCTTCAAACACAAGTTCATTCTTCATGTTCATATTATGGAAAGAATTAAAGCTTTTCCTACTTGCAGATCTTACGGTTATCTACAACACATTTATAGTAATGACATCTTCCAGGTGAGTATCTTATTTCTTGCACACTACTTCATTTTATGTGATTTGTAATTTAACCCAACAACTTTAGAAACAATTTTACAGTGGTATAATATGTCAAAGACACCTCATTTAGAGTTCAAACAGCTTCAAAAAACTTCTAATGATGGTCAATTGAAGTCAAACCCTTGAACGCTTCCTTCAGGTTAGCATGGGAACTTCTTTAGCCTCCTAGACACTATATAGGCCTTAGCATGTGTGCATCCAGGGATGAAATCTCATAGTTCTATGCCCGTGTCTAGAAAATAAGCCCTAATTTTTGTATGAGATTCATATATGTGACTTTGTTGCAGTTCAATAATGTCATATGCAAATAAATCATCCTTCAATAGTACATAATGAAAATAGTGTTGTGAGTAATAATCTTGAGAATATATTATCCCTCTGACTAGGAATCTACTTCATTCATGTCATCAACCTATCTCTACTAGAGTCATGTAATAGAATATTTGTTAAATCATGGTCATCAACATCATGTCATCAATCTTTTGTCAAGAGTTAGACTTGAAATATTAGGGTAGTGAACAAATTTGACATCATATGATGAACATAATAACACTTTTCTATCAAGTGAATCCATCAAGTTAGGGCATTCATTTTAACCATATGCCATCAACACAAAACCACAGGTAATAAGAGATCTAGAATATCAATTTCATAGTTATACCTCTAACATCAAGGTTATCATGCTTATCATGATCAATAGGATCAAGTTAGGTCATTCAATAAAACTTTACCAAAACAGCAAGAGTGACAATCTCACTTTCCATTAGCTTTTCACATGCATTATCAATAGTATCATGTATACGAATTAATAAGGTAACCTTCTATGTGAAATCCATCATGTCTTATGCGCGACAAGTATCAAGAGTATCATCTACTAGAGTCAAGATGCTAGCCTTATTTATAGGATCAAGATATCCAATAGATAGATGTTAGCCAAACATCAAGTATATCAATGTATCAACATTAGATGGCCTCGTAGACTTCAAGAAGATAAAAATGTTCAACACAAAGTGCATCATTTCATCATAGGAGACATAGATCCAAGTCACTTTCATATGCATGTATGATCCATTAAAGAGAAATTATCATCATACCCTAAGGCTTACCTAGCCATCAATGTTACTGTTGCGTTAAAACATACCATGCATACCTTATGGTATTCAAATTCTTGTGCACCTTTTCATTAGACATAGGCAACTTGAAGTACTTTGCCATATTTTCATATAGTGTCTCTTTACCTTTTCCAGCTCTAGCCATCCTTCCTGCATTTAAAATAATCCTCAAGAAGGATTCACCCATAACATCTCATCAAGGAGGCTAGAAGCATCCATGTACTCAAATACATATGTAGGAAGTACGAATAATAAACATAATAATCAGATCCATAAGTCTAAACAATTGTAAGAGGTATCATAAGTCAAGAAATACTTATCTTCAACGAGAGGTGGTCCTCTCCCTATAGAACCATCCATCGTCATCCATTATCTGAATAACATTGTTACCTTTAATCAACTAGCTAGGCCTACTAGGGATTATCCCATCTAGGGCTTAATCAAATCTCTCTCAAGTGCTTGAACCTTCTTTGAGCATGATATATCTCATGTCTTTTCCATAAATCATGGTTTCTCGTAAATCCTAATCCAAATAATCAAGTTGCATAGGGTTTTCTTCAAACCCTAGAATTATTTTAGATCTTTGCCCTCCTCTTCTTACTTCCATCAATGGTGCCATCATTGAGGTGATATCCATGGCTTTTCTTTAGCCCATCTCTAATACCGTGTTAATTGTTTATAGGGATACATTATTATTTGCTTAGATAATTGCATTTCTTCATTAACATATTAAGTTCACCCCATAACATTATAACATTATTCAAATTTACACTATTATTCATAAGCATATGAAACTATGAAGAAAAAACAACAACATCATCATCAATGCAGTGGAACATAAAGGAACAATAGAAGAAAAGAATGCACACATAGAGACATCAAGATTGGTCAGAGACGAGGGAATAACTTACTATGGGGAAAACCATTATAAATTCTTCTTCTTCTTAGATCGTCATCAAATGATTCAGAAAAATAGAGTAGAATGATCCATATCTTCATCAAAGCAACAAAAACAACTAGAACATCCATGACATGACCTTAAACATACTTATACTCAAAGATCCTGATTGTGAGGACTATAATGCATTATCGTTGATTGTGGTTAACTATTGGGTATTTCTGTCACTATGGTGAACACTACTAAACATTGTTGCATACTGATAACTCATCTTTAGGTCCTAGGTGCATGCAAAGACACTGTGTGCGAGTGTCTAAGACAGATATGGACACTCTCCCCAGAACTGGATGAGTGTGTTTGGGACAAATCTGGGCGCTCTCTCGAGAATTGGATGAGGGTGTTTGGGGGAATAACATAATCAGATATGCCTCAAATTGTACACTCACATTAGGCTTCTATGTGAGTGTCTATGGGAGCTTGGATGCTCCCTGGACTGTTTTATGTGTGTGTCTAGAGACCAAACTGGACAGCGGAAACCCTAACCTCTCAGACGCTCCCATAAACATTTTGTGTGTGCATCTAAGAATTACCAGAAACTCCCATGACCATATTGTGCCAGCGTCTAGGGATAAAAAAACTTAGTTATGTGTAAGCGTATGAGACTCAAAAATCCTAGACACATGTGAGCTTTGACCCTGTAGTTTCAGACCCTTTGTGAAAGATTTTTGTCAGACCTGTGTGAACCAAAATATATAAGAGAGAAGAGAGTGTTTGATGATTATGTCCAAATGATCTTGAGGGCTCTTCTATTTATAGGCTTTCATGAGGGTCCACTTGATGTTGAGGCTGACATGTCCAATTGTATATGATTAAATAAATAAATTCAAAAAACAACTTCTTCTTGTCCAAATAAGGCGATATTTAGGTCAATTTTGGTCCTCTCGAAAAGAGGAATGTATTGAAGCTATTATCTTCATCATATGATCTGTTCAGAGGGAAATTTTACCCAGTTTCATAATTTTAACAACTCATGTCCCTCTCCCTCTTCCATTTCCATACGATCTGATCCCCTATTTAGGATTGTTGTTGCATCCATATGTGTTGTAATAGGAGTGCCCACTCTTTCAATGTCCCTATGTGGGAAGGCTCTTTCCTAAAAACCCCACTACCCATCAATCTCCACCAAGATAGAGATTTGTTTTTTTTCTCCTTTGTATCTCAATGGGAAATTTATGACCCTAAGACCAATATTGTGGCAACGTTTAAAACATTAGGAAAATTCTTCATAATCCAATTGTTACATGTGACTAAAGCCATTAGATGAAAATCTTAGGTTTTCAAATAAGCTCTTGCATGGGTTTATCTTTACCAGGATTTTTGCCACTCTTTTGGTCCACATTGCAAGAAAGGACATGTCAGCCTCCATATATTCTCGAATTTTGCCTCCAACGGCTTTGAAGACATATCCAATCCACATTTAGGGTTGAATGGTTAGTAACCTTACCCACACTGGGACTTCCTCCAATTTCTCCTTGTTTGCGTTGAAAAAAGGGCTCCACCTCTTGAGTAGAACTAGAGCTGAAGCTATGCTCCAATTTCTTACAAGCACCCATGAGACATCTTCTACATATTTGAAGCACAACATGAACCATCCATGTACAAGTAATGTCATCTCTTCCTCGCTCGTCGAGGAGTCCCACCAAGACTGCTTAACCCATTCTCAAATTTCCTTTGCAGTAAAATACTTCCCTTTGGCTCTTCTTATAAGTATATGATGAGATTCTAACATGGATGAATCAAAGTGTATATCCTTCCAAAAAGCCATATTATTGTCCTTAGTTTTATTTATAATTCCTTGTCCTTTCTTCCACTTGGAGTTGGTATTACAAATCTCCTCTCCTTCTGATTCAAATTCCTTATCTATCAATATTTGACTCTAATATGAGAAAAAATTGATATTCACCCCAAGGATCTCTTCTTCTTAGGAAGTACCATCCCCCCTAACTCTTAATTTCCATTGTAGTTGTTTTTATGTTTTCTCCTACTTCATGAGGGCTTGTCCCTTGAGGAGAAATTCCATGGAGGCCAAAACCCAAAACCCAAATATTTGTGTTGTTTTCACCATCAGTTAATGGGGTGTGCCCTCCCTACAAAGGAGAAATCATGATGTTTTGTCTTCCTTCCTCAACTTCTCTGTTGATTCCCCTAGAAACCCAATAACCTCATTTCTATTAGGATTTCCTCCCCCATCTATTTGACTTCCACCTCAATGTTGAACCTTTCCTCTGGAATGGATACCTTCTCTTGACCATGGGTTTCCTATGGTTTACTTGTGTGGTTATCCCTTCCTTGTGAAAAAATTTCGACTGTCAAGGACCCTACATAGTTTTTGTCTGAAACCCCTATTTTGTTCACCCTCCGAGGCCTATGGTTTTCCCATAGTATGCTACTCTTCACAATATCCTCTAGATCTCCCTTAAGGACTACCATTTTATTCTTATAGTACTCAAAACTAGGAAATGTAGAAATGCCTCCACTTACCGAGTCCTCGAATGAGACCTTAAATCAATCTATTTCTAGTTCTAGGTTTTTTTGTCCCTTTTCCCAAGACCTCCCATCTTGCCACATTGTCGTTCCTCACATGAATTATTCCCATATGTTTTCCTAATAGTGAAAACTCCTGAAGCCAAAAAACCTTGGTGGTCAAACTTAGAAACAGGTGGAGACTTGGATGGAAGGATTAGCCTGGATAGGTTTTGTTGATTGTGTTCCAACCCCTAGACTGCTAGGATATCCAATGGATTTGGCTCTAGCTCAACACAACCTTCTACTTTTATGATTTTACTACAGGGTAAAAACCTTTCTATGTTGTTATACTCCCATAAAAACTTAACTGCTTCCAAACTCGTTGCCATAGCAACCAGGAAAATTTTTGCTACATGGATTAATGCACGGGTGTTTGGTGATGTAGAAAACCCTCAAGGATCTTCCCAGGATCCTCGACAGACAGTCAGATTAGCTATAGCTATCACAAAGATACATTCATATATATGTTTAACAAACGAATATCAAAGTGAGAAGGGCTTATTACCTCAAGTTTTAGTGTGGTGTTGTTGGAGAGCGCAATGCAGCTAGGCGGAAGACCTCTGAGCCAACTCCAGATCAAGAACTACACATAGCAAAGACAAGCATAATATCACAGCATAAAACCTTGATAAACAAAATGCATGAACATATACAATATATCTAGTTGCATATAACTAAGCCACTCATGCTAGAATATATTATATCAACATATAAACAAGTTATACTACCAACATCACGGAGTGGACAACACAACTGCAGTTCTATATTAATGTAGAAAGAGTGATTACAACCATCAATTGCACCAACCTTCCCTCACCCCTCCATCTCCTCTCTCTCTCTCCCTTCTTAACCTCTCATAATGCCTTAATGTGAGACTCTGCTCAATAATCAAATAGGCAATTCTTTCAAATGTTTCGACCTCTTTCACAATGGCCCAAGCCTTGCATATATAGTAATTGTTATGTGCAGGTATGAATTGTTATCTCCATGCATACCTACCATACTCACACCAAATCTAACACCTTCTAGCTATATCGTGACCTACAGCTCCAAACCCTAGTTGTAGGGGTGAGCCCTCCATCCTTCCCCCTTCTTTTATCTATACATATATATATATATGTGTGTGTGTGTGTGTGTGTGTGTGTATGTATGTATGTATGTATTACATTTAAATCATATAATCATTATAAATACAATATATATAATAAATATTAAACATTATTAAACATTAAACATTTCAACATTAACCCCATTCACAACCTCTGACTTTGTGTAGGGTCAATTAATTAAAGCATAATTTCCACTAATTCCTAAATGTTAAGTGAATTGAACATTTACTTGACCTCAAGAGCATAAAGAGAATTGAACCTGTGAGCTATCAATAAAAATTTAAGGTGCGTTGATGACAGATACTTGACTAATCGAGTGTTTAACCCTTGATGGGGTTAGTAAATACATAGGATGATAATGACAATAAAAAATAATCAATAATTTAATCTTCTCAACATGTATGTTATAATTTTGTCAAATTATTTGTGTGAGTTGTATTTGAGTCTAGGAACCCTCCCATACTATCAATGCATGCATCTACCATAACCATGCCAAATTTTAGTGCATACAAGCACAGATTAGAAAATTTTCGACATTGGCCTCATTCACAACCCTCGGATCTATGTTGGGTCATGAATTAAAGCATAATTTCCATTGGTTCCTAAATTTTAAGTAAATTGAACATTTACCTCACCTTGCGAGTGTCGAGAGAATTGAACTGTTACCTATCAATAACAAATTAAGGTGCTTTGACAATGGTAATTTGACCAATTGAGTGTCTAATCCTCAACGAGGCTAAATACATACCTCAATGAACTTCTCTTGGATCCAAGAATAATATATTCTCTACTAAACAAGGGAAACCACATGAAGGTGGAAGCTCATATATCCCCCCCCACGTCACTCTCAATTCCCAAATACCTAATTTATCTACTATAAAATAGTTGAAAGAAACATAGTAAGAATCAATTGAAAACATATAAACGCATACCTTGTACTTTTCAACATTTTGATATCATTAATCTTATTCTTCATTTAAGTCAACATATGTTCCATCTTATTCAAAATTGTTATAGAAAGGATTGGCCATATTAGCATCATCATGAATGTCATCATTTCCAATCATACCATTATCATTATCATCATCAGGAACATTGTATCTTTTGTTTAATTTGACTTCTTCAAGTTCTTCATCTGACTGTTGTTGATATCATATTCATCTAGAATATTTTCTCGATTAACATATTCTTAAACTTCTTGAATGTCTTCATCTCGCACATGAAATAATTTCTCCACTACATCATCTCATTCTTCAATATCATCTTATTATACTACATTATACTCTATCAGCCTTTCTCTTGGATCATATCTAACAACATATGACCAAGCCCCTCTACCTAGAACATATGAATAAAAGACTTGTTTACATTGGCTTGGAAGAACATAGTGAACTAGTCCTGGCTCAAATGACCTGGTATTAACCATGGTAATTCCATTATCATGTTGAATAACATTTCTATTATTACCACATTCATTCCTTCATAGTATGTACCATTTTACATCTAACAGAACCAATTTGAAGGAATTAAAGTCACACTCAAGTATGTCATCCAAATACCCATAGTATCAATTTTTAGAGACTTGTGGAAGTGTGTCACTTCCAGAGAAAACATTAGTGACCTGAAAGATTATAGTTATCCCACAATAATTTTTTTTCCTATTTTCAATCAACTTTTTGATTGTTGGCTTGTATGGGCCTGACCCAGTTCAGAGGTGATTTAGCCAAACAAATCTCGTTACTATTGGCCCTTTCGGCAATAGTCCATGGAGCGTGGATTGAGGGCTCACCCGAAGTACTATGGGAAGGTGCTAGAACCAGGTTTATGCACCCTAGATATGTATGATGGTTTGTCGGGGGTTCAAAGTTTGACCCTGCATGCACGTCGCTATGCACACCTACTAGTACCTCACAGCCTGCAATGTTGCCTTCACGCAACTCTGTTCGAGGTACGATCTTTGTTATTACCAAAGTTCTTAACCTGATATTATCTCATTACTTAACTTATCTATATGAGCTTAATTATACTTAACAATGTTCAATATTCATATAAGTGCGCGCAATAAACAACACAATATAAATGCATAGAAAATCATACAAAACCAGATACACAGTATTTAGAATCAAACTTCTCTTTATTACTCTTCTTCTTGGGTTACAGACTCAACTTCGCCCTGCGCACTCAGCTGCAGGGGTTCACGCACTCAGCTGCGGACTCTACTAGGCCTCTGCGCACTCAGCTGCAGAGCCTCTTCCTACTACTATGACCCAATACACTTAGACTTCTTCTCTATCCGCTACTAGATCATTACATTAATCCATCTCTCGTTATCTCCTATTAGCTATCTTTACAACTTAGAGCCTCGCTCTATTTATACAATCCCATGGTCCATGGACCATGGGTAGGCGGACATGAAATTACATTACATTACATTACATTACATTACATTACATTACAATACTTAGGGTGGACAACCCTATGACTTAATATACATTTCACGCTCCGTGCTCACAATTCGCGGTATTACAACATATTTGACCAAAACTTGGGCTTTGAGCCCCAAAACATGTTGTGGGGGGATTCCATGACCAACAAGCCCCCAACACAAATGTCATGACTCGCCCTCGAGTCACTCTATCGATGTGGCAATATTGGCATGGAGTCCATCCAACTGGTCCTGAACTACTTGAATGTCGGTAGCACACTGAGTTGTTGCATGCTGTACCTGTTTCATTCTTGCTTCTGAATCATTTGTGTTTGAATTGTGTCCTTACCTTGGTACTGGCATCTGTTGCATGTGTTTATAGTCCCGCACCCTTGTCTGACTCCTTGGGTCACAAAGACTATGCTTCGACCAGTTAGTCAGATAGTCGGCCCACCCATGTAGGGCTTCAAGCGACTGTCGTTTACTTTTCCTGGGAAGGGTTCTCCATTTAGTTTGACTAGCTAGACCACATCTCTGTCTGTGACGTCCTTAACCACGTATGGTCCTAGCCAGTGCATTCTAAATTTTCCTGGAAAATTTTCAAACTTACTGTCATACAACAACACTAAGTCGTTTACCTTAAAGGTGTGCAACTTGATATGGCAGTCATGCCAGGCCTTTTCACGCTGCTTTTGTACCTGCTGCGAAATCCAGTGAGAAACCGTTCTTCCTCAAGTTCTTCTAATTGCGTGAACCTTTTTTCTGAGCTTTGTAGTCCATCATGCCTGTGAGCACTGCTATTCACAGACTAGGTACGATGTATTCCATCGATATGACAGCTTCCGTGCCATAGACTAACCAGAAAGGTGTTTGTCCCGTCAATTTCTTGAACGTTGTCCTATAAGCCCATAATACGGAAGGTACGTGTAGGTCCTATTTGTTTCACTGCGCGTTACACACTTTGGTCAGTGCAGTCTCTAGTATTTTGTTGAATGCCTCTATTGTCCCATTAGCTTGTGGGTGGTACAGTGTACTTTCATGATGATACACCTGGAACTATTCTGTGAGTTCGATGATGGTTTCATTCATGAAATGTGTTCTGCGATCACTCATTAAGATTTCTTGATAGCCAAATCATGTCAACACGTTTTCGAACAAAAAAATTGCAGCCGTAGTGGTCGTGCAGTCTTTGATTGGCTGCGATTTTGCCCATCGTGTTAGGTACTCTATCGTGGAAATGATGTAGCACGCGCCCATCTTTCCTTGAGGTTTGATCAATCCCACAATTTTGATTGCCCATTTTTCAAATGGCTGGAATGTCATCTGTAGATTTAATGGCATCTCATCCCTTTGTGATGGTTTTCCGGTCCTTTGACATATATAGCAGGCCTTACAGTGAGCTTTCGAATCCTAGTGCAAGGTTGGCCACCATAACCCTGCACAAAGAATCTTCTGCGTGATTGTGCGTCCTGCATAGTGTCCTCTTGCAGTGCCTCCATGTGCTTCCATGAGGATTTGACCTCATTCAGATTCAGGTACGTATCTTTGCAATATCTCATCATTGCCCATTTTGTAGAGGTGCCTCGCGATGATAGAAAAGGTCGTCACACGCACCACCAATTCCTTCTTCTGTTGGACTGAGTATTCCTCCGGCGTAGCCCTTTTTGATATAAAATGGATTATATCTTCAAAGTGTTCGTCCGCGACGCACACTGCAAAGAGCTATGCATCAGGTATTCCCTCCTCCAAATTCGTTGGTTCCTCACCCATCTCAATTCATGACAAGTGATATGGTCCTGTGTTTAGGCATCTCAACTTGACTATGATCTCAAAGTCATTTTCTTGAAATAGTAAGATCCATATGCATATGCACCCCCCCAACACAAGCTTATTCACCGTGTATTTCAATGCGGAATGGTCGATATACATCTTGAAATGTTCTCCGAGTAAATAGTGTCAATATTTTTGGAGCGCGTACACCATTTCCAACCCCTCGCGCTCAATGGTGGAATAGTTCTTTTCTGTTTTTTACAATCTCCGACTTGCAAACGCGATCAAGTGATCCATGGCCTTTGCGCCCTCCTGTGTGAGTACAACTCCGAGTGCAATACACGACGCATCAACATGTACATGAAATTCCACATCCCATTTTGGGAAGACCAGGATTGGAGTAGAGGCCAGTTTCCTCTTCAAGACATCCAAAATTTTCATGCAATCATCATTCCAACAATATGTAACATCCTTTTTCAATATCTTTTCCATCAACGTTGTTATTTGGGCATAACTTTTGATGAAGTTCCTATAGTATCCAGTGTGTCCCAAAGTAGCACGCAGTTGTTTAACACTTCGCGGCGTTTCCAAATTTAGAATAACAACAATCTTCGCAGGGTCCACCATTATTCCTTGTTTGCAGGCCACATGAACCAGCAGGTTCACAAAGGGAACAAGGAATATGCACTTCTTAAGGTTCAGCGCAATCTGGTGTTGGCGACAAGTATCCAGCATCAAGCATAAGCTTGCTACATGTTGCTTAACTAATCCAAAGATAGTCCAATCATCCAGATAGACCTCCAAGAACTTGTGGATGTATTCTTTGAACACAACCACAACGATGCGCTAAAATATAGCTGGCACGTTCTTTAGTCCAAACGGCATAACGTTGTTTCGAAAGTAGCCCCATTCTATTGTGAAGGTTGTTTTGCTCCTATTTTTTTGGTGCGATCTTGATCTGATGGTACCTTGAGAACCCATTCATGAATGAGTATGCTTCCTGACCACCAACATTCTCTAGTACTTCATCTGTGAATGGTGTCGGGAATGGATCATCTACATAGGCATCGTTCAACTTCCTAAGGTCCACGCATATTCTTATTTTTCCCTTCTGTTTTTTCTCTTGTACTACCATAGGACTCACCCAATCAGATTCTTCCACTGGTTCAATAATTGTGGCTGCAAGCATCTTGTCTAATTCTTCACGGACCTTTTCTTTATACTCAGGATTCAAGCGGTAACGCCGCTGCTTAACTGGCTTCACGTCGGGTTTCACGGTGATCTTAATTATCCCTAAGTTGCCAACGATCCCTTTTAAGTCCATAATTTTGGTCAGGAACAAGTATTGTTATTCATGGAGCAGCTCAGTTAACTTATCCACCGTGGCATCGTCCCAATAGTCCCCAAGTGTGGCGAACTTCAGCTCTACCTCCATTCCAATGTTTACCTACTTTGTCTTTAGTGGCGCAGTGATGTTGGGGTCTTCAAGTGACGGTCCTCGAAACTTGCAACAGCCTTCCATTTCTGAAATGTTAATATTTCATGGGTCCTCATCATCCTCCTCAACATTTACATTGTAATACTCTAATGCGTAGCTCAACTATGTCACCCATTCTGGTTGAAGTACTTCCATTGGCTCCTGGGGTATTTTGAAGATAGCTGCTTTTATTGCCTGTAGCGCATCGTCAACAGTATCTGACCAATGATCTTCAAACATGAAAGTTAACAGAAATCCCTTGTGCAAGACATCCCATTCGCTTGTACCATGGCGGAGCTTTGTCTCAGTATACCAATTCATGGGTATGACATCCAGGGTATGACAGAATAAATGTACCCATTCAGGTTGAGGCTCTTCCCTGTAGACCTTGGTCCATTTCGCAAGGTGTGTGTGTGGATCATCTCATCTGTCATATTGTCGACTAGTCATATCTGTGGTTTCCCAAATCATAGGCGTATCATTCTTTTGCATCAACGCCAGTCCTAAAAACTTCCCTGATGCATACCCCACCATCTTGCGGGCATTACGCACAATGCCCATTTCAAAGCATCGAACCACTGTTGTTCTGGTACTGCACTTTCAAATTTGTTTAGGAAATCATCAACCTCTATCAACCCATCATATGTAGGCAGATCTCTTGCCTCTGTTGTCATGCAGCAGAGTGATCTAACCATCATGTTGCAATTAAGCGTTGTTACTTCATGCAGCCAATTCTGCCATCGCTTTATTTCCTCGTCTCAATCTGAAGTGCAGGAGATTTCGCGCTCCCACAAAATTATTCCATCTGCATTCGGATTCACCTAATCCTATTCTCACACAGTTAACTTGTAGATGCAATCGAGGTCGTCATCACTATAATTGTCGCACACCGGTTCAGTGTATCATGCTCCTTCGACTGGATCTAGCGGTACTACTATGTATAGTGACTCTTTTTCAAAGATCGTTTTTCACTTCTTTAGATTTATGACTCCGCTCATATCGGTGGACGAGTCTATTCCTAGTAGCGTAGGATAGGGATTACTGTCATTGACAATCTCTATCACTTCAAAATCCACCTGCACGCTCGCACCTTCAATATCTGCTATTACCCCTTGCAATCTTCCCATGGGTAATATATTTTGTTGGTTTGCCATTCGTAACTGAATAGGAGACCATTGTAGTGTGGGTCTACCCATGTGTTCCCATGTTTGTTTTGGCAGTACATTCGCGTTTGATCCGAGATCTAGGATTACCTGATCCATTTCATACTCGCTGATTTGCGCAGTCAACCTCATTTCCCTTCCTATGCACAATGCATTCTTTCCAAGTTTCTGGACCACGCGCAGTTCTCCTGACCTCACGCACCTAGTGATAAGTTCCTATAGTCCTTTTACTGCCTTGTTGTCGCATAGAAGTTTCATGCACGTCTCCAGAAAGGTAGTGAGCATTGAAGGATCCATCACTGGTTCTAGTTGATCCTTACTACTTGAAGTGGAGGCCTTCGTGAAGCTCTTCTTAGCTTCCATGAATGTCTCCTTCGCGCGTTATAAATCAAATTCAAGTTCCTTTGTAGGAGCCTTGCGAACCCACACACTTTCTTTTGACTGCTTACCTTTATCATCACCAGTGGTCATAGTGCTCCTAAGCATCATGTTTAAATTCGGGTCTTCTTCGCACGGCTCAGACCTCATCATCTACAAATTCAGAGCCAGAGGGGGCTGAAGTACCCCTTTTTCACGCAGTCTCACTATCAATGTAGGGCAGTCTTCTGCCTTATGATCAAACTGAGTACAATATAAACATGATGTCCTTGTCGGGTTTTTACAATCACGGGCATAGTGCCTTGTTCCTTCAAAATTATAACAAATTAGTTGTCCGCGACCCCTTCCTAGTCCCATTCCACCTCGACCTCAACCGTGCCCCTGAAATCTAGCACGCGCCATTCCCGCATTTGGGTTAAGGACTCATGTTTTGGTCTACACCCTGTAGGTAGGAGTCTAATCCATCATTAGTTCGTAGCTTCTACAGGTGTGTTCATCGTGGCCTACCGACTTGCAGAAATTACAAAAAAATTGTTGGGATGTCTGCATGTACTTCTGCAATAGATGACAATTATCTGTAGTGTTTTTTCCTCCTATCTAACGGATCGCACACCATAATGCAGGAGCTATTCTTGGTCTTTCCTGTGCCTCAATTCTTAACAACATCAGTCCTCCTCCTACCAAGTAATTTGCAAATACTGGATAGTGGTCCTTGTCATGCCCCTGGCCTTTGCATTTTATGCACCATACCTCCTCACACACCTTTGGCCAAGGTGTCATGTCCTGTTTCAAACTCTGCATATCCAAACACAGATTTTGTAGCTGTGCGTGGATTTGTTGGACTCCCAGACCAAGCTCTTGTAAAGGGGTCTCATGCAATCTCATTGCCATCTCCAAAGCTTCGGCCTGGGTGGAAAGTTTTTGCTGTGACAACGTCTTCCTTAAGTGTGGTGTTAGTGATGCTACAAACCATGCGCGATGTTGTCCATCCATCAACATCATGTTGGCTTCGCGAATCATGCCCTTCAATCTTTGGTCCAGATCCCAGGGGGTCTCACCCGGGAGCATCGCGATCTCCTTAAACCTGATTATTGATTGTGTTTCCGTCTTTGGCCTGCTAAATTCCCTGTTCAACACATTCTAGATTTCTGTGATTTCTATGTTTCGATGGTCATTAGAATGCTTGGTGTACCATGTTAATGCGCGATCCTACAATGCACTTACTAGCATAGCCTTTTTGATATTTTCATTCATGACTCCTTGTGCTTCCCATACCACTCTTGCCACGAACTAGAATAGGTTCGGATCTTCATTCCCTACTCCTCTAAATACCAGTAGTTTGACCGCACTCACCATACTGAACTATTTTGGTGGCGGAGGTGGGTAGGTAGAGATGGAGGTGAGAAGGGTGAGACGGGTGGTGGTGTAGGTGGAGGTGGAAAGCTTGGAATTCGTTGCCTTATCAGACTGACCCCGCTTCTCGGATAAAATTTCGTGAGCTCTTCCTCTCTTTCTCGTGAGGGGTAAATTAAGGGACTGGTTTCAATCCTTCACTACTTTTGCTTTTGTAGATCTTCCCACTTCGCATAGTCCCAAACATTAATTTATTCGCATAACCCGCTTTTCACACAATCGCATCTTAATCCAAGTGTTCAAAGATTTAATATACTTACCTCATGGTCCTTTGAGGAAACATCACTCCGCATCACTGTAGCTGACGGTTGTATCTACCAACGAACTCAATGATAAATCCTCTTATAATTCGATCGAGGCAATGGTCAACAGCTCGCGTGATCTTATCTCCTGACGCTTCTAGTCTGCGCACTAATTCCGGAGTTCACAAAATTGGTTTGTTGAGCCTACACCTTCTCTGACTGTCTTTTAGCTTCACAATCCACTTATACAACTCAAAAGGAAAGGATGTAAAGAAAATTTCATGGATTTCGTATACAAGTAGCGCCCCAACCACTGTTCCTTAGATACTCACAGATTTCTGTTTTCATGCATTGCGAACTCGTGAATCCTCTTGTCCAACCACCCTTCAATTTCTTTCTTTGTTGGATTCCAGTTGCACAACATCAGACATCCCTTATGCAGATCCTGGTCCCAAAAACGGAACCATTTGTTGGCTTGTATGGGCTTGACTTAGGTTCACAGGTGATTTAGCCAAACAAATCCCAGTACTACTAGCCCTTTTGGCAACACTCTGTGGAGCGCGGACTAAGGTCTCACCCAAAGTAGTATGGGTGGGTGCTAGAACCGGGTTTCTGCACCGTAGAGTTGTCTGATGGTTTTTCGAGGGTCTGCGGTTTGACCTTGCGCGTATGTCGCTACGCACACCTATCAGTACCTCACAGCCTACAATGTTGCCTTTGCGCACCTCTGTTCGAGGTATGATCTGTGTTATTACCCAATTTCTTAAACGATATTATCTGATTACTTAACTTATTTGTATGAGCCCAATTATACTTAACAATGTTCAATATTCATATAAGTGCGCATGATAAACAACACAGTATAAATGCATAGAAAATCATACAAAACCAGATACACAATATTTAGAATCAAACTTCTCTTTATTACTCTTCTTCTTGGGTTACAGACTCAACTTCGCCCTGTGCACTCAGCTGTAGGGGTTTGGGCTCTCAATTGTAGACTCTACTAGGCCTCTACGCACTCAGTTGCAGAGCCTCTTCCTACTACTATGACCCAATACACTTAGACTTCTTCTCTATTTGCTACTAGATCATTACATTAATCCATCTCTTGGCATATCCTATTAGCTATATTTACAACTTAGAGCCTTGCTCTATTTATACAATCCCATGGTCGGACCATGGGTAGGCCGACATGACATTACATTACATTACATTACAATACTTAGGGCAGACAACCCTATGACTCAATATACATTTCGCGTTTTGTACCCGCAATTCATGGAGTCTTACAACGTATTTGACCCCAAAACATGTTGTGGGGGGATTCCATGCCCAACATTGATGCAAAATTTATGACCATTGTACCATATAACCTTATGGTGTTTCAACTGCAATATGTCAAACACATAACGAAAGACGTTTTCAATTAATAAACATACTTATATAAACTGGAAAGTATATGAAAAAAAACACCTACATTCACATTAATAATATATAAAATAACTTAATAAAATATTGTAGGGTCAAAATGCATGCTTTCCTATTTCTCCTTCAAATCATTTTCTAAACCAATTTCCCTCTTTTTAAGAGTGGTATCTCCTTTTTGATGAGATTTGATAACCAATTTATACACCCCTTCCCATGATAACCTACCATCACGTTGCATTAATCTTTTCTTCCATACCTTCATCTGGTCAAGATTATTTGCAATGTACATATGTAGTGCATCCCACTTTCGACCAAATTTGTCAGAAAAAATAGAATTCACCAATAAATATTAGTTACCATGGTCAACATTAATACTTTATGAAAGAATAAATATTAAATAAGAGTTATATAAACAAAACTGAAAAGTTATATGTATTATAAATAATCTCCACATTAAATATTTAATTACCTCTCACTTTGCTTATTCTATCTTTCCCCAATAGGTCATCCCCTTCAATATTTTTTATGGAGTTCACATCCAAAATATGATCCACGTGCATATTTTCTACTAATTTAGGAAGATACTTAATAATATGCACCATGGTTTTATATAATATATATCCCTCCACCATAGAACCCTCAGGATGTGCTCTTTGTCTATCCAAAGCCTTCAATGATTTTGAGTGACTCTCCACCATCCACATTAACCTTATGTGTACAGGTCCACACAATTAAATCTTCTCAACTTGGTGTATGATATAGTTTTCTTGTTCATTGAAAAATGTTGGAGATAGATACTTTTTCATTTCACACATTAGTTGAGTAATTTCTCTCTTCCAATAATTTATATCTTCTTTATTGATTTCTTTTAATGACAACCATCTACAAATGATACAAGAAAATAACATGTTTCAATAAAACATAATATATTACATTACAAGTAAAACATGTTTCATTAAGTTGATCAACAAATTGAAAAAACACTTTGCATATAAATTGTTACTTACCTCATGTATTTATAAATTTTTACTTACCTCATGTATTTCCCAAGATCATATATAATTTGTTTGACATTCTTGTCAAAGTCATATAGGAGAGATAGAGGTAGAACATATTGTAACAAGAAAAATGAATTGTTATTTGTTCAATCCAAAGTAGACAAAAAAAACAATGTATACCAAAATTGAAATATATATAATAAAATAATTATCTTAATGAAGGTATGCCAATCATGTGTTTTTACCTCACCAAATTCACCTTTCTTTCTTAATATATTTTTTATGTTTGAAGAAAAACCTATGAGAAATTTAATTCTTCGAATGAACTGTTTACATCATTGATTTGCTTCTCTATTAATAACCATGGAAGGATATTTCAATATCCATCATTATTCAATTGGATCACACTTTTCATTGCATCATTGGCTTCTTGAATGTCACTACAAATTTTGACGATTATTTCTTTATCCCTCATACATCTATGATTTGCCATAATGTTTCCATCACATTCTTCCCAATATTCATTGTATCAAACAAATAAACTATTCTTAGGACCTAATAGTAGGCAAACCTCATGAATTGAGTGGGATGACTTTTCATTCCTTGTGGAAGCCCAATAACTTCATCATATTCATGATTAAGCATAGAATAAATCACAAAAAAATTATCAAATATGATAAAATGAATTATATAAAAATAAAAATTCAAAACATTACATACATGATACATAAACAAATTAAATACCTTGACAATTGTTTTTATATTCCAACTTCCATAGGTTGGGTGTTAGTCTTTGTGGTTTTAATCGAGCCTCTTCTTTTCCATTGAAAATATTTTTTTTAGTAGCATGATACCTTTGGTTCTTAGAGAGGAAGTTCCTATACTCATCAAACACCTCCTTTCATAAAGTTTTTAAATAATGAAATTTCATCTTAGGACCACAAACTGGACATGAAAATTTACCCTTTCTTTGAAGACCTGCATTAAGTGATGCATTAATGTAAATTATACAAAGGGATTATTTAAAACAAATGCACCATATCTTCAAATAATTATATACTATTAAAGTGAAATATTGGAGTGTTACATACCACAAAATGTGTTAGTCTTGGGGAATCATGAATTGTCCATATAGGTCTTCCATGAAATTGAAATTCCCTTTGCCTTATTGGTTTGCAGTTGTTATTCATACTAATGTCGACCCATAAATTTAGTAACTCGTCGATAAGAGGCTCGATATATACAGATGTATCTTTAACTTCATACTTACCTAGTAATTGTTTGAAATTACGCATAATTAATACCATGATATGTATGTATATAAGCAAATAAACAAATATAAGATATTATGAAACAAGCAAGACAAATGAAAATGTTATTGTTATGAATAAATTATTCATAAAAAATATCAATTAATAAATAACATTAAAATAACAATATTAATAATTAATTAATTAATTAAATTAATGAATGTCCCAGTAATTATGAAGGGGCATGGGCTACAATATGTGACCACTCATATTTGTGGCTAGTCAATACCTATATAGGCACACCACCATGAATAATTGTAATCACCATTTGATTTGATCAATAATACAATTACTTAATTACTCTCTTACACATTATAGAGACAATTACATTTTGTTACTGGCGTTTCTATCTCCTATAATGGTATCAGAGCCACATGTTCTAATTTGCCTCTGCTGCACATACTCCTCACTATATCCTTCCATTGCATTCATCATCCATGCCCTATGTCACCATCAATACTCCTCTCCACAATCGTCAAACTCTTGCTGCCATCGCTATCAGTCACACTGTCTCACCGTCCACAAGTCCGTGCATCGTGCCATACTGCCCTAACTCCTTATTTGCTTTCCCGTGCTCTTTTTGGCATCTGCAAGTCCCTATTTTGTTGCCATACTCCCCTGACTTGTTGCACTTATGTTACTTCCATCGTTGTCCACCAAAGATCCTCGACATCCAAGCCAATCATTGTTCCTATCCTCCGAGTTTGATCCTTTACCATTGTTCATCGCTTCTTCTTCCTGCTCGACTATCACGACCAGTTGTCTTCTCCTTTGTCCGTCGACATCCCTTATAACGAACGTCTCCTTGTCTCATTCACGAGTTGTGTCATGTGATTATAGTTGTTATATAATTTATAAACTATAATTCATAACTACAAAGTTTAATAATTATATAATTATAACTATACAGTTTATAATTATATAATTAATTGAATTATTATTATATTATATATATCATAATAATTAATTTAAAAAATATTATTATTTAGTTTGAAAAAAAAACTTGGTTTTGCAAAGAAGAAAAACAAATCTAAGATGGGGAATAATGATGAACCCAACTCAAACAAATATCAAGAATAACTTGATAAGGTACAATGTCAACTCGAAAATGTAGAAAAGACTCTAGCATAATTAGGAGAAGGACAAAATAATATAATTAAAACTCAAGGGGAATTAGCAAGCGATATAAAAAATATAGATAACATTGAGAAAGTGTTGCAAGGAATGCAAAACCAAGAAAAAAGGGATTTTGATTATTGTTGGCAAGCCTTATTAAAATTACAAGATGATGACAAGTGTGAATCATCCCTTAAGGTTAAATAACAAGAAGAAAGGATGGATCAATTAACAAAAAGGGATATTTTATTTTTTTTAATCCTTTAATCCCTCAAGAACTAAGACAGCCCCAAAACTCTAGATAGCAAAGATTCCCCAAATCATGAAATTTTGCAAATGTCGCAAATACACTTCTCAGGTAGCCAGTACTATACAAAATATCCAGAGAAATACTATCAATGGATTAAAATGGAGCTCCCAAAATATGATGGTAAAGAACATAAAGTCATTATTGTTTGCTTTAATAAAATGGAATCCATTTTTGAATCAAAACCGCCAATAAGCGAATGAGAAAAAATCATGGCCGCATCCAACAATTTGGAATTAGAGACATATGATTGGTTCCTATGGTGGTTTGCAAAATAAGATGCATGTTAATTTTCATTGGAATACTTTTGTGGATGCCTTGCTAAAAATGTTTTCTGATGAAGAAGAAGATGATATCTATGAAAACATTATTCATCTCAAGAAAAAAGGGTTTGTAAATGAATATACCTATAAATGGGAAGTATTAGCTACAAGGCAAAGAGGATCTATTGATGAACATCTACTTAAAATGTATAGAAGTGTAATTAAAGAGTATATTCTTGCAGAATTGAATTTGTACAAACCTCAAACTATCGAAGAAGCTAGACATGTATCAAAACTTTTTGAACAAAAGCATAAGTTCAATATGTCATAATTTAAGGAAGATGAAGACCCGCAACAATACTCGTGTAAAAAAGAGTCAAACAAATGTAGGTATTTTAGAGACAAATTGATGTTCCGACACAGATGCCTTAACAAGAAATTGTATACTTATGAAGTTGAGGAAGAGTTATACACTTCAAGTAATGAGTCAAAGAATAGGATAAAAAAGAAAAATAATTGTCGCAAGTGTGGAGAAAATTGGGTGCTAGTTGATAAATGTGAATACACATATTTACACTACTATAAAATAGTAGATGGGAAGCAATTTGAAGTACAAGGACGTGATGAAGAAATTATTGTCACACAAAGTGAAGCTTTGGATCCTGAGGAACCATCATTAGTTGCAATCTCATGTGTCCAACAAAATCAAGATGAAGAGAGAAATTCCACCACACCTTCAGAAGCAGAGAAACAAATCTCCAAGATCAAAAAACATTAAGCCTACTAATATACAAACAAACATGACAAGGAGAGTAAGCCCTAAAACCCTGAATCTTAAAAGGATCATAAGAGGCAGAAATTTCAACATACTTGTAGATTCCTGCAGTACTCACAATTGTATAAACTTTGATCTTCCTAAAGAACTTAATCTTTGTATATTCCCAAACAAGGACTTGACCATGTTTGTCGCTACTGGCAAAAAGTTTGAAGAGATAGGAGAATTCTATAAGGTTTCAATACATATACAAGAACTAGAGCTACAAATAGATCTATTTTCACTACCACTCAAAGAAATGAATATAGTGTTGGAAATAATATTGAGAGGGGGGGAATCAATATTATCAGATCAATAATTTTATTTCCCAAATAGATTTATATACGCTACTTTAGTGAAGTGAACTAGCATGTACACGCAATTGTGCTTGAAGAAACCAACATATATGCAGAGAACTTGTGATTTAGACAGTTTATCATGCGTTGAGATTAAACCAATATATCAGATATTTATTAGACAATGTAGTAAAAGCAGAATAAAGCATCACACATAAGCAACACACATGAACACCAAGATTTAAGGTGGAAAACCAATGTGGGTAAAAACCATCTGCTGCTATCGTCTTTGTCTTCTTTTAATAATAAGAAAATATGTTTAGAATCTTGTATTGGTGCAAACTCATACCAGTACATAGGCTTCTACTTGCATAAGGTTACAACCTTCTCTCATTTTTAGCTTCTACCAGAAGGGAGCTACAACCCCCTAGCTCTTGTACTAGCCAATATGTTTACTAGTACGTAGGTGCCAGTCTACAGAAAACTCCACTCTTCCACTAGGGACCATGTTTCATGAATTTTCAGACTGGGTACTCCTGGATCACAACACCACAAGCTAAAGGCCACGTTTCATCAAATTTTCACATTGGACCCATTAAAGCCTTTTAAACTTAAACTGCATCAACCAATATTTAGTTAATCTGAACAATCAAATCACTGACACCAGAACACTGTGCTAAACCCATAATCTTACATCATCATCCAGAACTAGCTGTAACCTCAAAAATCATGCATTAGAGTGTATACACTACTTGGTTGAACCCAACCTGCGTGTATACACTACTTCTTTTAACTCAGCCTATGTATATATCTAAAGATACTAAATCATAAACTTCTGAACCACAGACTGTGCCAATCAGTGACATTCTGAAGATCTATTGTCATATTATAGAGTTCAAAACAGATCGCAACAAGGATCACCCTTCCTTCTCAATCAATCAATCAATCAGACTCAGTTTCCTTATACAGCAATTCTACGTTTAGATCTAAGAGGACTTCATTGACAGACAACAGTAAAACAACAAAATTTGATCAGATAGATCAGTCAGATTTGAATAGAAGATTTTCTTTTTGTATACGCTACTTGAAAGAGTCGAACCTGCATGTACACGCACTTTGGCTGACACGAACCTATGTACAGATCTGCAAATTTTGACTCAGAACTTTGCTGCAATTTTAGATTTCAGACAAACCCAGATCATGATAGATAACAAGTAGAACAGGCAAAAAACATCAGATTTAGTCTCAACCAATATCATATCATTCAAGAATAAGTCATTTCAAGTCTCATGATTCCTGATCCAATGTTGAACTCAATGTGCACATGAAAATTTCAGATCCAGTCCCAAACATAACCCTGCAACATAATATATACTTCAAATGGAAGTATTCCTTAGAATATCATTGCTTACACCACCTGACCTAATGACCTTCTCCTCCTTATATACTCTTAGGTCTTTCTCAATACCTTGTACCAAAACCAGTTAGGACCAATACCTTGGACCCAATACCTAGGGTCAATACCTCGGACCAAATGCCTCGAACCAATTACCTTGGACCAAAATACCTTGGATCAAATACCTTGGACCAAAAACTTGGTTTTCTAACATGTACATGCTTTTCCTCCTGTGAAAGTCCGTGTATACGTTATACGCTACTTCTGTTCTGTTACACCATGTGTATATGTGCCTTGGACAAAGTGAACTAGTGTATACCTCTCTTTCTTCATTCTTTGGAGTCTGATCTGTAATCCTTTGTTGTTGACCTACTGCACTATGAACTTTCATATGAGTGAGTTTCCATCAAGGACAACACCTGTATCATAATGCCAACAATATCCCCCTTTGGACTTAATGGCAACAACAACACCAAGACACTCTCCCCCTTTGAAATCAAGGGAAAAGGGTAGACCAAGATATTCTCTCCCCTATGCTGTTCATGCTCCCTTAGAGTACATGCTGAATTTTCTGATTGAGCTCCCCTTTGTACATGCTGAGATGCACTGAAACCATCCATGCTCCCCCTGAGCACAAGCAGAGTCTGCAAAAATATTCTCCAAAAGAATAACATGACTCTATAACTCATCTATGTGAGTATGACCTTCCTATCACCAATGACTCATACGTACATCCATCTCCCAACCAAGTGGGGATATACCAAATTTGACTCATCCACCCAACCATGTGGGGATATACCAATTCTTTATACATGACAGAAATATAATTACACCTTCCATCTCATGCAAAGTGGGGATACAAATCACATCATTTCTTCAATAGGACTCATTCAAATGTATGAGAAGACATATCACACCCTAGACTTTTACATGACTTAAGCAACAAAAGGTATAAATATCTGAAGCCATAGCTAGAGTCAGCAACCATAATGTCAAAAATGCAGAATGCGGGTGAAGGCTAATGCTCCACCTAAACCTGTGCTACCTATGCATTGTTAACAAGTCAATGATCAAGGCATATTTGTTAGTTAGATAAAAATTAATGAATAAAGCATATCAATAGACTGTAATCATCAACATTAGACAGAGCACCCATATCAGAGCCTGCCCCACTTTTTTTCTTGTATGAAAAACATATACGCTCCTTGACCCAAAGAAAATTGCATGTGTACACAAATATACTTCATGAAACATGCATATAATAACCTTTCTCTGAAAAATTAGATTTAACAGTAGGATGATGTAGCAACTACTCCCAGCTTTTGTTTGAGATATTCAAATGTTTCTCTGGGCAGTGGTTTAGTGAATATATCATCAACCTATTCTTTGGAGGGAACATACTCCAATTTTACCTTTTGTTCAAGCACTTGTTCATGTAGAAAATGGTATTTGATGGGTATGTGCTTGGTCTTGGAGTGCATGACTGGATTCTTTGAAATACTGATGGCACTTGTATTATCACATAGAATGGAGATGGGTGCAGTATATGTGATCTAAATGTCTTGCAAGGTTTTCATCATCCAAAGTAGTTGTGTGCAGCAAGATGCAACAGCCACATATTCTGCTTTAGCTGTAGATAAAGAAATTGAACTTTGTTTCTCGCTAAACCAAGACACTAACCTAGAACCCATATAGAATGCACCACCACTAGTGTTTTCTCTGTCATCAACACTTCCTGCCCAATCTGCATTTGTATATGCATGAAGAGTAAGAGCTGCATCTCTAGGATACCATAAACCAAATTCCTAAGTTCCTTGAAGATATTTGAAAATTATTTTGACTGCCTGAATGTGTGATTCCTTTGGATTTTCTTGGAATATTCCAACTATTCCTACTGCATGCATGATGTCAGGTTGGGTACCTGTTAGATAAAGCAGACTGCCAATCAAGGATCTATAAGTTGGTTTATGTACTGCTGTTGATTCATCATTTGAGCTGAGACTACATCCTATTACCATTGGGGTACATACAGGTTTAGAATCTTCCATTTCGCACCTCTTCAAGATCTGTTTGAGATATTTGGTTTGTCAAAGAAAAATACCATCTTTATTTTGTTGAACTTGTAGACCAAGAAAATAGGTAAGTTCACCAAGCAAGGGCATTTCAAATTCTTACTGCATTACTAAAGAAAAATTCTAACTCATGGATTCTTCATTGCTACCAAAAATGATATCATCAACATAAACAATAATAATTAGCAATTTATCAGTTTCAATCTTTGTATATAGATTGCTATCTATTGAACCTTTTGTAAAACCTTATTCATGTAGATATTTGTCAAAGCGGTAATACCAGGCCCTTGGAGCCTATTACAGACCATAGAGGGCCTTTTCGAGTCTGCATATAAGTTTTGCATCATTTCCAAGAATGAATCCTTTTGGCTGTTCAATATAAACTTCTTCTTCTAAATCTCCATTTAGGAAGGCTGATTTTATCCATTTGGTATACTTTGAATTTCTGAAAGCTAGAAAGAGAAAGAAGCATACTTATGGCTTCAAGTATGGCAACAGGTGCAAAAGTTTCTTCAAAATCTATACCTTCTTATTGAGTATACCCTTTACAAACAAGTCTGGCCTTATTTCTAATGACTTCTCCATTTTCATTTAGCTTGTTTTTGAATATCCATTTAGTTCCTATAATATTTCTTTCATAAGGTCTAGGAACTAATTCCCAAGTATCATTTTTTTCAATTTTCTCAAGTTCTTTATCCATGGCCTTGACCCAACATTCATCTTTGCATGCTTCTTTTACATTTTTAGGTTCGGTGGATGCTAATAATGCTAGATAGCTTGAGGTCCCCGTAATAGTTATTATTATCTATACAACTGCCTCTTCTTCCCCTAAAATTTGAGTTTCTGGATGATTTTTCTAAACATACCTAGACGAATTCTTTTCTTCTACCATTATCTCTTCTTTTGGTGCTTCATTGATTTCTTCTTCAATATGATTTTGATTTGATGTGGGAAAATAATCCCCATCTTCTTCATTGTCATAATTTTCTGTTGATTTCATCTGTTTTGGATTTTTTCATGCTTCATCAACTACAACATCAATGCTTTCAACAATTTTTCCAAGTCTTTTATTATAACATTTATATCCTTTACTTCTAGAAGAATAACCAAGAAGAATACCTTCATCTGCTCTGGGTTCAAACTTACTGAGTTTTTCATCAATCCTTTTGATATAACATTTGCTTCCAAAAACTTTAAAGTATTTTATAGTAGGAGTCTTACCATACCAAAGTTCATGTGGAGTTTGAGTGTTGTTTACCCAAACATTTGCTTGGTTGAGAATAGTTACGACAGCGAATGTAGCTTCACCCCAGAAGGTTGCAGGAGTTCCAGATTCATCTAGCATAGTTCGAGCTATTTGTTGAACTGTTCTGTTCATTCTTTCAACCACACCATTTTGCTAAGGAGTCCTTGCGGTGGAGAATTGCCTTTTTATTCCATGTTGTTCACAAAAGTCTAAGAATTCATTCGAGGTAAATTCCCCTCCTCGATCAGATCTGAGGCATTTGATTTTTCGATCTGATTCATTTTCAACCAAAGCTTTAAAGGCTTGTAACTTTTCAAAAGCTTCATCTTTATGCTTTAGAAGACCTATCCAACACATTCTAGAAAAATCATCAATGAACAAAATAAAGTGTTCTTCTCCACGAGGTGACTTTTTCCTTGATGGTCCACATAAATCAATATGGACAAGTTCAAGAGGCTTACTAGATAACCCTTCCTTTTCCATGAAGTGAACTATGGTTTTCTTGCCGATTTGACATGGTTTGCATATTGTATTTTCTGGGATGCTAATATCCAGAAGATCACGAACAACCTTGAATCTGCATGCTTTGCTTATTTGAGAAAAGCTTAGATGTCCCAATATTCTATGCCACAACTAGTTTTCATCATTTTTTATTAGATAGCACTATTGTTGTCTTCCCTTGAGTATGTATAAGTTGTTTGGAGTTCTTGTACCTTTGATCATGGTCTTTCTTATATCAAGCTCATGAACAATACATCTGTTTGATCAAAACACCACTTCATTTCCTTGATCACACATTTGACTAACACTCAACATGTTATGCTTTAAACCGTCTACATACATAACATTTCCATGTTTAACCTTTTCTTTCAGGAAAATAGAGCCTTTACCTTTTATGATAGTATGAGTGTCATTTCCAAATGAGACATTCTTTTCCTTTTCTAAGGCATTATATGAGTGAAGTTTTTCTTTGTCACATGTCATGTGTTTTGAGCATCCACTGTTGATGCACCATTGATTTTCTTGTCCTTCTGCCTACAAGGCTATACCACATCTTTCTATTTGAGATTATTTCCTTCTCCATATCTAGGGATTTAATGGAGTTTTGTCCTTTTGATATGGTTGCCAAAATTTTCTCCTGCATTCAGATTCTTCATGACCAAAGTTGTTACATATTGAGCATTCTATTTCATTTTCAAGAAGAGAGAAGTTATTATAGGAACTTTTCTTGATCCTTGTTACATTCCTTTGATTTTGTGCTTCTCTAGTCATGATGGTTTTTTAGGTAACACATTGAGTAGCTTTGTGTCCAAAATTATGACATGAAAAACATTGCCCATTAAAGAAGTCCTGTGACTATCGAATCTATTAACCTGGTGATTGTAGTTTCTATTGATATTCATCTTTGGAGAAAATAGAGTATGATTTACCTGAGGTTGGTTGTGGCTTCTATTCATCCTTGGAGTAAATTGAGTCTGATTTACCTGGTGATTTACTTTATTCCTTTGCAGACGATCGTCATATTGTTTCAATGGTCTTTTCTGCATCAAGATAGCTTTTGGTGGAGGTTGACGACTTCTGTAATTGAGATGATTCTTCATTATATCCAAGACCTGTATTTATCAGAGGAGAATGTTGAAATTTGATAATTTCATTTAAATTTTTTGATCCTTTAGCAAATCTAATATTGAGAGATTTCATTTTTTCAAGATCCTTTCTTAGACCCACAATTTTGCATTCTAGTTTTTCATTGTGTTTTTCTTTTTCAGCAAGTTGGTATGTCAAGGTATCTATAATCATATTATTTTCTTCTAAACATATTTTGAGTTTATACATTTCTTCATGAAGGTCTTCCTCTTCTAAATCATCCCAAAAAATATCATCGTCATAATCCATGAGAAGTTTGTAATCTTGTCTAGTTTCATCTTCATCACTATTAGATAAACCATCGCTATCTTCATGAGTATAGTAACTCCTTTTATTCACAACTTATTTTCTATTCCCTTTTGCATATCCCTATCCTTTTTCAAATTTATCTTTATGAGGACATCTGGCATCATAATGATTGACTCTGCCACAAGAAAAGAATTTGAAGGGTAACTTACCTCTAAATCTTCCAAAACCCCGTTGAAGCTTTTTGACAAAGTTTGGCTCATATTCTTCTTTTGAAATATGTCCTCATTCATTGTGTTCTTCCTTTCCTTTTGCTGAAGCTTTGAATGCGTCTTCTCTCATATCTGATGGTCCTCCTTTTCTCATCTCAAAGGCAGTTAAGATTCCATGAAGCTGTGTCATAGTGATATTCTGCAAATTCTATTTTTCTTCTATGGCAAACACTTTGGATTTAAATTTAGCGGATAGGGATCTCAAAACTTTCTCTACTAAGGTAACTTCCTTAATTTCTTCACCCAGATTCTTCATACAATTGAAAACCTCACCTATACGTAGGAAGTAACTAGGTATGCTTTCATCACTATGTATATTAAGAGTTTCATATTGAATTTTGAGAGTTTGAAGCTTAGAATGTTTTACCTGAGAGTCTCCTTCGTAGCTCAGAACGATTTTGTCCCATATTTCTTTGGTTGATTTGAGCTGCATGAATTTGAAAAACTCTGATTGTGACAGACTTCCCAATAAAGTATTGACATCTTTAGCATTGGTTTCATATTGCTTTTTACCTGCCGTATCTACAGGAATTGTTGTTGGAAATGTATATCCTCCTTCCACAATTTCCCAAACATCCGTTCCAAGTGATTGTAGATAGGTCGTGGTTCTTATTTTCCAATAACCAAATTTTCTCCCATCGAAGATTGGCAGTCTGATGGATCCTATGCTTTCTTGATTATTCATGTTGATGGATCCCCCTTCAAGCGATCAACCTTCTTCTGAAGAACCTGCTTTGATACCAATTGTTAGAAATAATACTGAGAGGGGGGTGAATCATTGTTATCATATCAATAATTTTATTTCCCAGAGAGATTCATATATGCTACTTCAATGAAGTGAACTAGTGTGTACACGTGACTGTGCTTAAAGAAACCACTGCATATGCAGAGAATTTGTGATTTAGATAGTTTATCATGTGTTGAGCTTAAACTAGTATATCAGAGATTTATTAGACACTGCAGTAAAAGCAGAATAAAACATAACACGTAAGCAACACACATGAACACCAAGATTTAAGGTGGAAACCCAATGTGGGTAAAAACCACCTGCTGTTGTTGTCTCTGTCTTCTTTTAATAATAAGAAAATCTGTTTACAATCTTCTACTAGTGCAGACTCATACTAGTATGCAGGCTTCTACCTGCAGAAGGTTACAACCTTATCTCATTTTCAGCTTCTACTGGAAGGGAGCTACAACCCCCTAACTCTTGTACTAGCCAATATGTTTACTAGTACATAGGTGCCAGCCTACAGAAAACTCCACTCTTCCACTAGGGACCATGTTTCGTGAACTTTTAGACTGGATACTCCTGGATCACAACACCCCAAGATGAAGGCCACGTTTCATCAAATTTTCACACTGGACCCATCAAAGCCTTTTAAACTTAAACCGCATCAACCAATATTCAATTAATCTGAACAATTAGATCACTGACACGAGAACACTGTGTTAAACCTAGAATCTTTCATTATCATCTAGAACCAGCTCTAACCTCAAAAATCATGCACTAGAGTGTATACACTACTTGGTTGAACCCAACCTACGTGTATACACTACTTCCTTTAACCCAACCTACATATATATCTAAAGATACCGAGTCATAAAAATTTGAACCACAGACTGTACCAATCAATGACATTCTGAAGATCTATTGTCATATTACAGAGCTCAAAACAAATCGCAGCAAGGATCACCCTTCCTTCTCAATCAATCAATCAATCAGACTCAATTTCATTATACAAAAGTTCTATGTTCAGATCTAAGAGGACTTCATTGACAGACAATAGTAAAACAACAAAATTTGATTAGATAGATCAGTCAGATTTGAACAAAAGCTTTTCTTTTTGTATACGCTACTTGAAAGAGTCAAACCTGCGTGTACACACACTTTGGCCGAGATGAACCTATGTATAGATCTGCAAATTTTGATTTAGGACTTTGCTGCAATTTCAGACTTCAGACGAACCCATATCATGATAGATAACAAGTAGAACAGGCGTAAAACATCAGATCTGGTCTCAACCAATATTAGATCATTAAAGAATAATTCATTTCAAGTCTCATGATTCCTAATCCAATGTTGAACTCAAGGTGCACATGAAAATTTCAAATCCAGTCCCAAACATAACCCTGCAACATAATATATACTTCAGATAGAAGTATTCCTTAGAATCTCATTTCTTACACCACCTGGCCTAATGATCTTCTCCTCCTTATATACTCTTAGGCCTTTCTCAATAGCTTGGACCAAAACCACTTAGGACCAATACCTTGGACCCAATACCTAGGGTCAATACCTTGGACCAAATGCCTCAGACCAATTACCTTGGACCAAAATACCTTGGATCAAATACCTTGGACCAAAAACTTGGTTTTCCAACATGTATGCACTTTTCCTCCTGTGAAAGTGCATGTATACGTTATACGCTACTTTTGTTCTATTAAACCATGTGTATACACACCTTGGACAAAGTGAACCAGCGTATACATCTCTTTCTTCATTCTTTGGAGTCTGATCTGTAATCCTTTGCTATTGACCTGCTATGAACTTTCATCTGAGTGAGTTGTCATCAAGGACAACACCTGTATCATAATGCTAACATATAGTTCTAGGGGAAAAGTGGTTAATACAATAAGGAAGATATACTAAAAACCTTGAAGAGAAGTCTATGGATTTTAACTGGAAAGGACGAAATTATAAATTATATTGTGTTAATTCTTCCAGGTTCAAGGAAGGTACAAATACACATGACTTCACTAGGCACAAACCAGGTCAAAGTAAAGATGTCATTCCATAGCAACGTGTTCAACTAGAGAAAACCCTTCTTGTTATGCTTTGACGATAAATCATGTCTAAAGGGGGTGGCAATGTTATGAATAAAATATTCATAAAAAAATATCAGTTAATAAATAACATTAAAATAATAATATTATTAATTAATTAATTAAATTAATGAATGTCTGATTATTATGAAGGGACAGGTCAAAATATGTGACCACTCATTTTCATGGTCATTCAATTCATATATAGGTACACCGCCACGAAGAATTGTAATCACCATTTAGATTTGATCAATAATACAATTACTTGCTCTCTTACTTAGTCTACATACAATTGAATTTTGTTACCAATGTTTTAGTCTCCTACAGTTACATTAAAAAAATTAATGTAAAAAAATATCTAGATGATCATTGTCAACATTATGTGCTCCATCTTTATTGACATCCAAGGAAGAAGGTTATTGTTGATAGAAAAAATTGGCCACATTGAGTAAATGGACTTAAGCTCCCCAAATAGATTAACATTGTTAGTTGCTAATGAAAAACTAACATTATGAGGTTCATTCTTAAAATGTGGCCATTTTTCCTCAATTTCCCTAAATTCGTAACCATCTATGGGCATTTGATGAATGCCAACTCCACTTCCCTTTCGTGCATGGTAATCCATAAATTATGTTACGCTTTTGTACTTGAACAATCACTGCAAATGTGTAATTATGGGAATAGGACAAAGAACCGTTTGAGACACAATTTTGTTATTTGATCAATTCAATATCTACTGCTCTGACATTGCGGGAAATTTGTTTTTGATGCATGTTGTCCATAATATATAATATGATCATTAGGACATGCATCTATAGCTTGATACTCCATTCTAATTTCTTTCATAATGGCATGTAAATCTCAATATGTTGGAGGTAACATATTTGACAACGGTGATAGAAATTCACCTAACAATCTACAACATAAAAAAAATCACTAGTTAGTGTAAAGGATATTAATCGTAAATATTCCATTCTTATTTTATACATTAATTAACACATAAAAAGGAAAAAAACCAACCTTTATGTATAATATGTGATGAAACATATTACATGCCTTAGGATCTGTGTCATACAAGTGTTTGACAAATCATTCAAAACCTTTAAGTTCACCAATAATAATGCAGTAGAGAGAATATTTTCTTTTAAACCTTCATTAAGTGGTGTCATTTCCTTTTCCAACAGATATTCATCAACAATATTATCAACATTATCCTCATCCTCATCATTTATTGATCAATTCATATATCCCATAATCTTGAATTATGTTATTTTTCCCATCTTATTCCATAGGATCATCAACTTGATATTTAATATTTTCTCCATGTTTCTTAGCTTGTACAACATTTCTACTACTACTTGGGGTATTCAAACATTCTCTAAGGGGGCAACTTGACTTTATAATTAGAAGCAATCATGAAAATTAAAATCAATTTGCATAACAAATATTATAACAATTTAAAATTCTACAAATACAATTGATATAAAGACAATAGATATCGAATATATGGCTTACCAAGGGATGATAGTCCTTCGGCCCCCGTTCAATGTGCCCATGTTTCTTACAATGTATTTTAGTTATTTATCTTAAAACTCTTATGGTACATAATCCCTCGCATTCAGCACAAGGGAAATAACATTTACCATCATCCCCTTGATTTTTCCCCCAAATAATGTTTGTTTACATTCTTCCCAACAAAAAAATTATGCGATGATTATGTTATAAAATTGAGTATTGCACTAGGTCTATTATATTTTGATCCGAATTTAAACAGGAACGCAATAAAATACAGAGATAACCATAAAGACAGATATGCAGCGGAAATAATACCTCATTTCATTACTGTAAAATACTGAAATATGCTTACAAACAGAAATGGAAATAAACCAGCTAGGGCGATGGTAGCTTATCTCTAAGAAGAGATGTGGTGGCTACATGCCTCTGAACTGTCTTACAATGAGGCTTGAAGGCCTATTTATTGTTGAGAAACAATGGAAAACCCTTCACATTCCAAAACCTAAACCTAGAAGATGAAACGCCAAATTGTGGGCCCCATTTTTGGGTAAGTTGGTACATCAACTTCCCGAGGTAACGAATTGGTCGTACTATCTCCGTTTGATGTACATGATAGCCCGTTGGAAATATCTCTCCGAGGAATACGATGGAAAAGACGATTTTTAGATAGAAAAATCGCTGGTGGTAGATTTCCCAAAAAAACGTTGTTTAGGGCCTCAAAACGGCTCTGGAAGTTTAGGACCCGAAAAACTGCTAAAAATAGTAAACTGTGCTATAATTAAGGAAACTGAAAAAACTATAAGAAGCACTAGAGGGGATCCAAGTGGAATTAGCGAGTGGCCACCAATATCCACCTGGATCATTCCTCCCCCCTTAGGAAGCAATGGTCCCCATTGCATTGAGTTCCTCCATGAGATGAGGGAACTTCTGCTGCACTTGGTCCCTGGTGAGCCACTTGCCCTAGTGAAGGAGTTGTCCTGCTTTGACAACTCGATACAGTTGGATATTCTGTTGGCGAGTGTGCTTGATCTGTGTGTCCATGATCCCATCAGTTGCAGCTTGTTCCATGCAAGTTGGATTTAACTTTGTGGGTGTGAGTTGTTTTGCAATGTTGGACGTGTCTAGTAATGGTGGAAAGTATGGCCGAAGGCGGTCGACATTGAACACTGGGTGCAAGCCAAGGAATGGGGGAATGCTGAGCTCAAATGCATTGTCTCCCACAGCCTTGGTAATGGTGTAAGGGCCATATCAGAGTGGTCTGAGTTTCCGATAGGCTCTGGTAAGGCATTCCTTTTGCAAATGCAACCAGACTTTGTCGCCCACTTGAAACTTGTGTGGCACCCGATGTTGATCATGTCGCTGCTTGTACTTGGCATTTGATTTCTCAAGAATGTCATGGACCTGCTGGCGAATATGTTGGATGTGCTCAATGAAGCTGTTTGCCTTATCTATTTCGGACTAGACATGAGCAAAATCTGCATGAGTAGTTGCAAATGGCATGGCCACATCGATGGGAAATAGTGGCTGGAATCCCAATCCCACCTGAAAAGGGTTGTGGCCAGTCGAGCTATGGAGAGCCCGGTTGTAGCTGTGCTGAACATAGGGGAGGTTCTCATCCCATGTGCATGGATGCTTTGAGTTGTACATGCACAGAATGTGTACGATCATCCTGTTCACGACCTTAGTCTGGCCATCAGTTTGAGGATGGAAGGATGTGGACTTAGTGAGTTTGGTGTCCAGCATCGACCAGAGGCTAGACCAAAATGTATTGAGGAACCTGCTGTCCTGATCCGAAATGATAGACTGTGGGATCCCAAAGTGTACCCATACTCGTTCAAAGAAGAGTTTAGCAGTGGCTTCTGCTGTGATATTCTTCTTGCAGGCCGCCATAATGGCCATCTTCGAGAACCTCGACGACCACAAAAACACAGTCATTTCCATGCCTAGTGGAAGGGAGGCCTGACATGTAATCCATGGAGATGGATTCCCAAGGTCGACTAGGGGTAGGCAGCGGGGTATAGAGGCCTTGCTTCTTGATGTTCGGTTTGGCAATGGTGCAAGCAGTGCATGATCTGATGTACTTCCCGACATCCTGTCGAAGATTCGGCCAATAGAAATATTTCTGCAGTACTGCCACCGTTTTTTCGACCCCAAAATGCCCAATGGCCCGATTGTAGTGTGCTCCCGAGATCATCTTGGCACGCTCGCTTGAAGGAACACAAAGGTGACCCAGGTGGCATAACAGGTCATCTTGGAGGTGAAAATTTGGAACATGCTGACCCTCCAAGAGTGTCTGGTATGTGTGGCCAAATTCCGGGTCACTTTTGTAGAGCAGTGGCCAATCAGAAGTCTCGTGCCCACAAGAGTTGAGCACGGTGGTTAACGCCATGATCGGTGGTCGACTGAGGCAATCTGCAACATTATTGGTGCTGCCCTTCTTATACTTGATATTCAAATGGAAATGTTGCAGGTATGTGGACCACTTCTGATGGCGATCATTCTGCAATTTCCCTTGGGTCTGTATGAACTACAAGGGTCAGTGGTCTGTGTGGATGACCGTTTCCTTCCCCAAAATGTAATGCTTCCATTGTCGGCAGGCCTGCACAATGGAATACATCTCTTTGTCATAAGTGGGATACTTCCGAACTGTGTCTGAAAGTGTCTCACTGTGATATGCCACTGGATGCCCGTGTTGAGTAAGGACTGCCCCAATAGCATAGTCAGAGGCATCTGTCTCGACCTCAAATGGTTGTTGCAAGTCTGGTAAAGCAAGAACTAGTGTTGTGCAGAGTCGATCTTTCAACTCTGTGAATGCCTTCTGTTGAGATTCAGACCAAATTTTTTTTTCTTTCACTCCTCCCTTGGTGACCTGACTCAAGGGCCAAGTGATATGAGAAAATAACAACACGAACCTGTGGTAGAAGTTGGCAAGGCCTAGAAAGCTGCGAAGCTCTGTCAGAGTGGTTGGAGATGGCCAATCCCGAATGACTTGGATCTTGGTTGGATCCACATGCACCCCCCGTTCATCAATAATGTATCCCAGACACTGAACCTAGGTCATGCCAAAAGTGCATTTCTCCAAATTGGCACATAACTTGTGTTATCGCAGTGTTTGGAGAACCTGTTGGATGTGGTGGAGGTGCTCTTCCCAGGTCTTACTAAAGATCAAGATTTCATCCAAGTATACCACTACAAATGAGTTGGTGAATGGCTGCAAGATGTCGTCCATTAGCCTCATGAAGGTTGCAGGAGCATTCGTCAATTCGAAAGGCATAACCAACCATTCGAAAAGGCCCTCCTTGGCTTTGAAGGCAGTCTTCCACACATCGGAGGGTTCGGTTGGTACCTGGTGATATCCTGACTTCAAATCGATCTTGCTGAAATATTTTTCCCCCTTTAGTTGGTCCAGTAGGTCATCAATCTATGGGATTGGGTACCTATTACGGACAGTGATCTTGTTCAGCGCCCGATAGTCAATACAGAGTCTCCAAGTCCCATCCTTCTTTTGTACCAGCACGATCGGGCTCCCACAGGGCGATGAACTCGGACGGATGTGACCTTTTTGCAGCAGCTCCTGAATCTGCCTCTTGATTTCATCGTTCTCCAAAACAGAGCGCCGATAGATTGGTCCATTGGGCAGCGACGAACCTAGGGTCAGATCAATGGAGTGCTTGACCTGACAGTGCAGAGGAACACCTACGGGGGAGGTGAAGATGTCCTCATACTCCTCCACTACGTTGTCCATCTGTAGTTGTCGTGCGGAGGGGCCCTGTCTGGAGGTCGTGGCCACCGTCTTCTTCTTTTCTTGAGGGCATATCATAAGGAAAACAAAGTTCCCGGTTTTGGAAATGAGCTTACTGCATTGTTTTTGCAGTAACCAAAGAGATGGTGGTAGGCGGTGCTACCTCTGGTATCCTGTACAACTTATTTCCCAAAGTAACAATAACAGCACGGGGCCTTGACTCATACACAACATGTCGCTTCCACAAGTATGGTTGTCCTAATAGCACATCACAAACTTCAAGGGGAGCAATGTCACACAATATCTCATCCGTGAAGGGCTTGATGTTGTATGGAAGGTGACACTGTTGGCTCATGCGGAGATCCCGTCCTTGGTGCAGCCACCCAATGGTGTATGGTTGTGGATGTGCTGTGGTCGGTAAGCCGAACCGTTTCACGACCTCTACCGAAATGAGGTTCTTTTGGCTCCTGCTGTCGACAATGAACTGTAGTGGGGAGCCCTTTACCCACATCTGGGAGTGGAAGAGACGCTCCGCCTCCTCTGGATCTTCAGGTTCCTCCTTCTGGATCTTCGTGGTGGCAACGGTGGCGTTGGGCTGCGCATCGATAATCTGCTTCCCTTTGTCATTCCCCTTATCGGGTTCTGACTCAGAGTCAGAACATGCATCTAATTCTGAAACCTTTAGCTCGGCCACCAGTGACTGCTTGGCTCGACACTCACTTGTGTTGTGAGTGGAGCTCTTATGGAACTCACACCACTTTCTGGTGTCCTTTTTCGGCTTCGCGACGCTATTCTTTGCTTGCAGCTTTGGCAGGTTGTCTTGGGCCGCCCCGCCTTGGCTTTGTCCTTTGTTCTGCGGTTTGGGGGCACCTTTCCCTTGTTTCGGATCCGCAGACCCAAAGTCTCGCTTCTTCTGTTTAAACTTTTGCTCGACCTTGACGGCATATCGGTATGCCATGCCGAGCGAGGAGATGTTCAGGAATTCTATTTCTTCTTGGATGTACTTGTGCAGGCAGCCATGGTATTTGAGTACCAAATGCTGCTCTGTATCCTTGATACCCAACTTTGTGCGAAGGGTATGGAAAATATTGGTAAACTCTGGTACGTCTTGGTCCCTTCCCTGTCGTAGCGTGGTCCACGTTATGTATTGATCCTCATAGCTTCCGACAGGGTAGTACTTCTCCTTGATGGCATCTCGGAATGAATCCCAAGTCAGTGTGACTGAAAATAGTGAGCCTGTACTTTCATCCTTTTGCTCGCCGTAGGTTTCCCACCAATCCTTGACGTGGGGGGCTACTTTGAGAAGAGCAAAAATAATCTTTTCCCGACTAGAAAAATCATGAACAGAAAAATAACCCTCTAGCACATTTAACCATTTATCGATGGCACCTGCATCTATCTGACCCTCGAATATGGGGATTTCAAAATTAACTTGCACCTTAAATGGTGTGGCGTTTCCAGAGTTGCTGTTGTAAGCCGATGCGTCGCCCCTGGGTAGCCGCTGAAGGATTTCGGCAAAGTTGTCCATCATCGCGTTCCTTTGTCGCTCGAGGGCTTCTTCGAGCAATATTTTGATAGGATCTCTTGCCCCCTCGTCTTTCTTTTCATCCGCCATGGGCGGTCATCGGGATTTGCGAGGCTGGTATTGCAAAGGTTCGACCAGTTCAAGCCCTAACTCCTTATATCCCGACCTTGTTGGGGACATGCAAAGAAAAACAGAGAAGAAAAGCAAACCACTCTGATACCACTGATCCGGATTTAAACAGGAACGCAATAAAATACAGAGATAACCATAAAGACATATATGAAGCGGAAATAATACCTCATTTCATTACTGTAAAATACTAAAATATGCTTACAAACAGAAATGGAAATAAACCAGCTAGGGCGATGGTAGCTTATCTCTAAGAAGAGATGTGGTGGCTACATGCCTCTGAACTGTCTTACAATGAGGCTCGAAGGCCTATTTATTGTTGAGGAACAATGGAAAACCCTTCACATTCCAAAACCTAACCCTAGAAGATGAAACGCCAAATTGTGGGCCCCGTTTTTGGTTAAGTTGGTACATCAACTTCCCGAGGTAACGAATTGGTCGTACTATCTCCGTTTGATGTGCATGATAGCCCGTTGGAAATATCTCTCTGAGGAATACGACGGAAAAGACGATTTTTAGATAGAAAAATCGCTAGCGGTAGATTTCCCAAAAAACGTCGTTTAGGGCCTCAAAACGGCTCCGGAAGTTTAGGACCCGAAAAACTGCTAAAAATAGTAAACTGTGCTATAATTAAGGAAACTGAAAAAACTGTAAGAAGCACTAGAGGGGATCCAAGTGGAATTAGCGGGTGGCCACCAATATCCACCTGGATCATATTTTGCAATGCAATTGATATATGTAAGAATAAATATGTTTTTTCTCTTAACAAGAATACCTCAAAACCTTTTAAAACCATTGTACTTATAGTGAAAATATCGCAAAATCTCCTAAAAGAAACATATTTATAAATTTTCTTATCGTTCGAATTCTAATGGTAGTTGACCAAGTCAAAGTTGACTAATCAAAAATTGACCCAACATTCCATTAATAGTGCAATGGATAGAAGAAAAGGTTTTTTGTTGGTATTGCAATGATTGTTAAATTCCTTTGATCTTACAACAGTATGAAGAATATTGTTGGAAGTGCGAAATGTTCAAGACATGCCATCAGAATACCAATGAATTTGAGCTAGTTAAAAAAAAATAAAAAATTGACATTAATCCTTATAATTTTCTATGGTATGGCGAATTTTAGCCATACTATTGTAATTTTCCATCAAAATTTATTACTATACATTGTAGTTGAAGTCGAAAACTTGAGTGCACATATGGATTCCCCTTTCTATACAAAGTTGTGGTAGAGACAGTAACTGACAAAAAAAAAGTTGGATCTAATAACGCATGGATACTCTGCACTATGATTCAAGTGGAGGAGTTAAAAGTAGTTGGGATTATTTTTGCTAATGTCTATAGTTAAATGAGTACATTGACTATTGAACAAGGAGACACTATGAATTCCCATATTGGTCCCAGCTTTACAATTCTAGCATCATCATTATCTATATTTGATACACTCAGTGGAATATTCTGGGTTCCAGTTTATGACCGTCTAATTGTTCCACTTGCACGCAAATATACTGGTCATCAAAGGGGCTTTACCCAACTACAGCGTATGGGGATTGGCTTGGTCATTTCTATTTTATCCATGGTGATTGCAGCCATTGTTGAGATCAAGAAAATCAACATGATCAAGGAGCATAACTACTATAAAAGACTTCACATACCCATGAGCATTTTTTGGCAGGTTCCATAGTATGTTTTAGTAAGTGTTTCTGAAATTTTCACCTTCATAGCGAAATTGGAGCTTTTTTATGATCAAGCACCTAATGCTATGTGAAGCCTAATGAGTGTCATGGCATTAGGAAATTACTTGAGTACTCTATTTATTGCCACTATAATTGACATTACAACAAGGCATGGACATATATCAAAGAGTCGAGAAGTCGAGGCCTAAGTCATCCATCCATAAGAATTGTATCACCACCCAAGGGCACATAACTAATTACATCAACTATGTTACTAGTCTTTTACAAGAAATAAAGGCACCAAAAAATTTCCTTGAAGGTAATTGGTCCATAAGTAAAACCATTGTTGTCACTAAAATCTAAAAATGTCGGGTTCCTGGTTTGTATCAATCTACATTTATTATCTCAACAAGAATAGTTAATTTTTGAGATCCTAAAGAAGGAATACTACCTCTAGAAATAACTCGACATGTTTCTATGATATCTACCACTTTTGCCACTAAGGAACTTGATACAAAGTCACAAAGTTACCAATATCCATTATCAATTGATCATATTAAAAAACTAAATGATGGTTTTAATGGAGATGTGCAAGGTGGTATAGCTATAGGATGTAAACGGAAGGTGAATATTCTTGAAGTGGTAATAATGGACAAGATTCAACTAATTTTTCTCCTCGGCCCTATTATCCCCTAAAATGTCCCAAGTTGAGGAGGAGATCGAAAGAGGTAACTTAAAACCACTTAAAGTTCAGTAGCTAGCCCTACTGAACCAGAGAGGGATCTCTCTAAGGATTTCTCAATGAATAACTGGAAAATAAATGGATTTTAGGCTATATGTATAAGTCTTGTTTGAGTATTTGAAAATTTAGGGTTTTTTAAGGATGATGGACCAAGGATGAGAGAAAGCAATTAGATCAAGGTAACAAGTTTGCAGTAGCATGCATGAAGAGGAGATAGATAACAATGTGTTGTGGTGAAATTAAGATTTTGTCAATGTAGTATAGGTCTGAAAGTTTAAGAAATCATAATGAGCATGTATCAGCATGAATTCATTAATCTAGAAGAAGAGATACATAAACATGATTTTCCACATAAATAGATCTTTGAATCTAAGAATTCTGCCTATATGGATGTAAGGAAAACCATAAGAAGAAATAAAATCATGTTAAGAGAGTTGAATTCATGAATAAGAAACTGATATGAAAGGAAAACAACACCACAGACCCACTGAACAAGTATTCCTGAAAAAAGATGCAACTTCTCCTTGATTAACTGTATGAAAACATAAGGTACAAGTCTCTCCACAAAAGTCTATTACCGGGAAATCTAGTGTCTATTCAGAGCTACTAGTCCCACTAAGACGGGTAGCTATCTTAAAAACAAATAGATTAAATCACTTGTTTTTCCTTTACGAGAGAGAGATGAGAAAGAAGCAGAGAATACCAACCTTAGCCTTCCGCTTGGCTCCTTGCTTGTTTCCTTTCCCCTTTGATAGAATCTCGCAACTGCTTCCTTACTTGTCCAACTTCAAAGAGCACCTGTAGATTCGCAGCAGCGTAATACCATCAAAACATAGAGATACTTCACTGTAAACAATATAGGATCAGATATATATTGACCATACAAATTCATATAACAAACACAGTATTCAGAGATACACAAGAATATGGAGGAAAAATCAAATAGATTTATTAGTAAAAGTCATAGAAGAGAGGATTACAACCACTTGGTCTGACCCAGCACCATCCTCCCAGCTTGAAAGCCCTCTTCACCTCACACAAAGCAAGATCACCCAACAATGTCTTCAAAGAGAAACCAACAACACCTCTTTGCAAATTACCCAATTCCAACCTTTGGATCTCTTGGATGAGGGATCCATTTATAGATATTTGCAGGGGGTGAGTCAGCTTCTGGGATTTTGATTAGTGTCATCTCTCTGATAGTTCTTAGTTCCACATGGAGATTTTAGATCTCTTACTCATCCTTGGGCAAACTCAGAGAGGAAAGTGTCAAATGAGAAGTTTCTAGAAGATTCTCTTGGTTTCCACCTAGCAAACTGCTTGTGCCATTTATCTGCTCTCGCTCATCGCACCCTATAGAAGGGCTTTCTAGTATGCATCACACTTTTTGCATGTGATAGGTGAGATGCATCACACCTTTAGCATTGGGCAGTCTGTATGGTCTTGCTTTGACGAGTTCTGAGTAGCTTTTCATGGAGAACTTCTAGGAGATGATGTAATCAGTTGACCGTGCTCCTTTAGGGTATGAAACAACACTTTTAGGGACTTAGAAACCCTTGCTTTATGGACATATGTGATTGGGGTTGCAGTGCCCAAATATGTCTATAACAGTTGCCCCTAAAGCATGAGGTCGTAAATATTTTGATGTCAGGTGAAATGCTTTATAATGAGGATCCGAGGTTTTTCGCACTGGAAGGTGACCTGTAATAAGATACAATACAATACATTATCTTCATAATATTTTCATGATCTAGCAGAGGCGGGCATTCCCATGCTCTGCTTGATAAATTCATTTTCATGTACATAGGACAGACAATTGTCTGTGTGCAGATTGATGATTCTGGTAGAGCCATCATCCCTTAGTTTGGATGATTATCTGTGTAGCAATGATGTACATTTGATGTCTTTATTTTCCTGATTATATCGTCGCCCGGGTGGATGAAACTAGATCCAAGGTCTTCAAAACTCATTCAACCTTTGCCCGAAAGTACAAGTCGATCCATGTGAAAAAGATGTTCTGATGTCGAACATGGAAGGACATCGTTTGATTACTAGCTAATGATGTAAGTTGTTAACAGACACGAGAGGAATCACCGATGATGATGATGACCCTCAAGGTACTGCAGTACAATTCACGTGGTGTGAATACATGAGTTGATGTCGAACACCACCCAAAATCTTTCAGTCGAAGGCCATTAGTATAAACCTGTCGCCGAAAGTGAGAAACTTTCCATTAAGGCATGTAAGCTTCAAAGTACCGTAAGGGTTGTTCCTAGGTCAGCTTCTTGGGTAATGAGCTGATGTTGACAAGAAGTGACCCATCGTAGGAGGGCATTAATGGATGCCACATCTACGACATAGAATTGAGCAAATTATTTTATGGAGGTGAAAATGATCTGATGATACAAGGTTCAGGGTGGCGGTCATGAAAGAATGAAGTGTGAAGGTATTGTAGCAGATGAGACAAAAGCTGGGTAGGTGAATTCTCTGAGCGACTTCTCTTGAACATATCGGCGACACTGGAATGGATTCGTAGCATTAACCCCAAAAATGGATGGCATGGTGGACCAATGGTGATATGACCGGTGAATGGAATAACCCAACCTGACTCAATCATGGCGATGGAGTGAAAGTGTCATGTTCAAGAGTGACCTGCTACCAATAAAGTTTCTTCAAGTTTTCTTCCCAGTTTTCCCCAGTCATTTCTGACCAGTACCTCTTTATTTTTGTCAAGCTTAAGGAGGATAACATATGCTTGTTCTCTAAGTTTCCCTTCGGGCAAACCTGTTGCTATGTTTTAACGAGCTTAGCAACAGTGAAACTCGCTCTTGTCTGAATGGACAAGTTTGTCGCTATTGTTTTAACGAGTTTAACGACAAGGATAACTCAGTCCTTTTCAATTTTAGAGAGTCTGAAAAAGACAGAAAGAAGACTCCAATATTCCTTTTTCGTAACATAATCCCTTAAGTCCGAAAAAGTATAAAACAATGCGAAAGGGATGAATTTTTGATAGTTTTAACGAGACGAACAAGACAAACGCTCGATCTTTTTGTGTAATAATCCCTCAGGTCCAAAAGGATTAAAATCTAGAGGAAGGATAGCACTTCCAATCACTTTAACGAGCTGGAGAGGCCAATTTCTTGGAAATCTTTTCATATTTTACAAGTCAGATGAAAAGAGCTTAAAGGAGACTCATTTTTTGAGGAACGAGTGATGTTTTCAGATAGCAACTGGTTCCAGGTAAGGTTTGGAACTTTCCAATAACGGCAGTGTAAGAAGGTGACTAATAGGATCACTCGTCACAGTTGTTCCTCAAAAGGGGTTAATAATCAAATGGAGGTGAATGATCAGCAAAAATAGAGTGGAGGTGATGGTAAGAACATGACCAAGGCTCAAAAGATAGTGCATTCACAATGGTTATTTACCAGAGATGGGTTCATTTTTTAATGAGCTTAAACTCTGGTGGAACATATGCTCATTTCTAGGTTTAATTTTTAACGAGCTTGAACTTCGCGTAAAACTGCTCATGCTAGTCGTATAATAAGGATGTCTCATCAATAGGTTCATTTTTTAGGGAGCTTGCACCATTCGAAATTATGCTCCGACTCCTATTATTATGTAAGCTAGGAACCACCAATCCTACGAGTTTAAAGGGTTAAGAACCTACAAACCAAGAAAATAAATGGTCACTTTTCACTTTCACGTAAAAAGTTTGCATGCCCCCAGGTATAGCGAAGTAGAGTTTCCAAGGTTACCCCTCAATTTGCAGACAAAACACTTGTTCTATCAGGAAAGGCCTACCTTTCCTGGTTACCCTTCAATTTGTAGACAAAACATTTGTTCTATTAGGAAAGGCCTACCTTCTAACAAAGGTATCTTATTCCAGTCTAATCCTATTTTCCTAAATGGACGGGTGTGTCAGACCAATCATATATCCTTTGCGGAAACCTACCCTATACCTGAAGTTTTCCTGCCGAAGCAGGCCAGGGTGCATGCCCCCTAGGTTTTAGTCTTGACCACCGAATCACTCGCACTCATCAGGTGGGCGGACTGGAAATTGATGAGACATTCCTTGTGACAAAAGACCTGTTAAGGATGGAATTTGACTATTAGCTATATATGAACCGGGGAATGAAAGTTGGTCTACGAGCTGGACCACTCTTCCTTCATGCGAAAAATACATTACTCAAAAGAGTGAGGAGACGACGGCTCCCATGCTATAAATGTATTCGCACCCAAGGAGTAGATTGTAATCTAAAGATCCTTGGACTACCATTATGTTCAAATAAATGGTTTTCCTTCTCAAAGTTATAGGCAAACTTGGAAAGATCCCTAATGGTCGATTGGTTCCTTTATCGAAGCCTATCAGATATCACATCTCAGGAAAAAGCGATGGCGAACCAAGCGCTTTCCAAGAAGTTGAGGAAAGGATACTCACAAAAGCCCCTTCATCTATGATGGTAACAACCATGACCATTTTGTAATTTTGCACTATGATTCGAAATGGTACATTAGATGGTAAATGGGGTCTGCCTAGTAGATTCCAATCGAAGGAAACAACTACGTTGCTTGGAGGTGAGACCAAATAAATGGCTGGATACAACTCCAACAAATTTCCTTCCTGTGGTAAAGGAACGGGCAGATTGCCCCCATGTTATCGAGAAATCTAGTGTCTATGCAGAGCTGCTAGTCCCACTAAGGCTGGTAGCTACCTTAGAAACAAACAAACTAAAACCACTTTCATTTTCCTTTATGAGAAGTAGATTAAGAGGGGAAAGAAGGAGACCAACCTCTGTCTTGTGGTTGGTTCCTTGTTTGATTCCTCTCCCTTCTGATAGATCTTTGCCACTCGCTTCCTTGTCTACCAAGCTTCAAAAAGCACCTGTAGAATCAAAGCAACATAACACTATCCAAGAACATAGATCTACTATCATAAACAATATAGGACCAGATATATATTGACCACACAAATGCATATATCATCAATCATACAAGAATGTGGAGGAAAACTTGAATAGCTTTATTAATAATCAAGAATAGAAAAGAGGATTACAACCAATTGTTCTGACCCAGCATCATCCTCTCAGCAGGAAAGCCCTTCTTCGCCTCATGAAAAGCTTAGATCACCCAACACTATGATGTTACACCAAGAAACTAGCAGCACTTCCTTACAAGATACAAAATTCCAGCCTCTAGATCTCTGGGATGAGGGATCCATATATAGATGTTTGCAAGGGGGGTGAGTCAGCTTTTGAGATTTGATTAGTGTCCTCTCTCTGATAGTTCTTGATTCCAGTTGGAGATTGATGATCTCTTACTCATCCCTGGGCGAATGCAAAGAGGCAAGTGTTATAGGAGAAGTTTCTGGAAGATTCCATGATCCTCCACCTTGCAGATTGACCCTGCCATTTGTCCACTCTTGCCCATCGCACCCCATAGAAGGGCTTTTCAGTATGCATCGCACCTCCCATGTGTATTTAGGTGGGATGCAGCGCACTTTGACCATGGAGCAGGTGAGATGGTCTAGTTTTGACCAGTTCTGAGTAGTTTTTCATGGAGAACTTCTAGGAGATGTAATCAGTTGACCTTGTTCTTTTAGAAGTTGGAACAACACTTTTAAGGACTTAAGATCCCTTGTTTTATGGACATTTATGATTGGGGTTGAAGTTCCCAAAAATGTCTATAACAGTTTCCCCCTAAAGCATGAGGCTGTTAATCTGTTGATGTCGAGTGAAATGCTTTATCATGAGGATCTGAAGTTTTTTCGAGCTGAAAGGCGACCTGTAATAAGATACAATACAATACATTATATTCATAATATTTTCATGATCTAGCTGAGGCGGGCATTCCCATGCTCAGCTTTATAAATTCATTTTCATGTACATAAGACAGACAATCGTCTAAGTGTAGACTGATGATTCTGGTAGAGCCATCATCCCTTGGATTGGATGATTATCTGTGCAGTAATGATGTACATTTGATGTATTTATTTTTCGGAATATATATCGCAGCTCGAATGGATGAAACTAGACCTGGGGTCTCCAATCTCGTTCGATCTTCACTCAAAGTACAAGTCGATCCATGTGAGAGATGTTCTGGAGTCGAACATGGAAATACATCGCCTGATTACCAGCCAATGATGTAAGTTGTTAACAGGCGTGAGAGGAATCACCAATAATGATGATGACCCTCAAGGTACTGCAGTACAATTCACGTGGTGTGAATAAGGGACTTGGCGTCGAACACCATGCAAAATCTTTCGGTCGAAGGCCATTGATGTAAACTTGTCGCCGGAAGTGAGAAACTTTCCATTGAGGCATGCAAGCTTCAAAGTACTGAAAGGGTTGTTCCTAGATCGACTTCTTGGATAATGAGCTGATGTCGAAAAGAAGTGATCCATCATAGGAGGGCCTTATTGAATCCCACATCAATGACACGGAATGGAGCAAATGATTTTAATGGAGGTGAAAACAATTTGATGATATAAGGTTCAGGGTGGCGGTCATGAAAGGATGGAGCGTAAATGTATTGCGGTGGATGAGACACAGGTGAATTCTCTGAGCGACTTCTCTTGAACATATCAGAGACACTGACATGATGGATTGGTAGCGTTAACCCCAAATATGGATGGTGTGATGGACCCACGGTGATATGACCAGTGAACGGAACAACCCAACCTGGCTTGGATGGAGAGTGAAAGTGTCATGTTCAAGAGCGACTTGCTACCAATAAAGTTTATTCAAGTTTTCTTCCCAATTTTTCCCCAGTCATTGCTGACCAGTACCTCTTTATTTTTTTCAAGCTTGAGGAGGATAACATATGCTTGTTCGATAATTTACCCTTCGGGCAAACCCATCACTATGTTTTAACGAGACTAGCGATAGTGAAACTCGTTCTTGTCTGTATGGACAAGTTTGTCGCTATTCGGTTTTAACGAGTTTAATGACAAGGATAACTCGGTCCTTTTCAATTTTAGAGAGTTTGAAAAAGGGACATAAAGAAAACTCCAATAATCCTTTTTCGTCATATAATCCCTTGAGTCCGAAAAAGTATAAAACAATACAAAAGGGATGAATTTTCGGTACTTTTAATGAGCCGAACAAAACAAGCGCTCGATCTTTTTGTGTAATAATCCCTCAAGTCCAAAAAGATTAAAATCTAAAGGAGGGATAGTACTTCTGGTCACTTTAACGAGCTGGAGAGGCCAATTGCTCGGAAATCTTTTCATATTTTATGAGTTAGTTGAAAGGAGCTTAAAGGAGACTCGTTTTTCGAGGAATGAGTGATAAATTCGGGTAGCAGCTGATTCTAGGTAAGGTTTGGAATTTTCCAATCACGGCAGTGTCACAAGGATGGCACTCTTCGCAACTGTTCCTCATAAAGGGTAAACAATCAAATGGAGGTGAATGATCGGCCAATACAGAGTGGAGGTGATGATGAGAACACGAGCAAGGCTTCAAAGGCTGATGATAATACATTCACGATGGTTATTTACCGGAAATTGGTTCATTTTTTAATGAGCTTAAACTCTGGGGGAATATTTGCTCATTGCTTATGTTTATATTTTAACGAGCTTGAATTTCGCGTTAAAACAGCTCGATCCAGTCGTATAATAAGGATGTCTCATATAATTGGCATTTTTTCAAAGCTTTGCCCCGCATCCTTTCTTTATGCAAGTTAGGAAATGACCAATCCTACAAGTTTAAAGGGTTAGAGGACTTACAAATTTAAAAAATAAATGGTCGCTCTTCGCTTGCATGCCAAAAGGTTTGCATGCCCCCAGGTATAGTGAAGCAGAGTTTCCAGGTTACCCCTCAATTTGCAGGCAAAACATTTGTTTTATCGGGAAATGCCTACCCTTTAACAGAGGTATCTTATTCAGGTCTAACCCCATTTTCCTAAATGGACGGGTGTGTCAACTAGTCATATATCCTTTGCGAAAACCTACCCTATACTGTTATAGACATTTTTGTGCCTTACAGCTATAAGCATGAAATGTCCATAATCTAAGGGATCCAAAGTCCCTAAACATGTTGTTCCTACCCCTAGAGGAACAAGGCTAACAAACCACAGCAATTCACAGAAGTTCTCCACCAGAAACTGCTAAAAAACAAGTCAATTCAGGATCAATTCAGAGGCTCCACTAGCTGTCTGCGCTGAAATGCAGAAGTTACACTGGCTAGGTGCACTGCAACGCAAGTAGAAGCACTACCAGGGTGCGCTGAGCGGGAAGTGACAAATGGCAAGTTCATTCAACGAGGTGGAAAGACCCTGGAAACTTCCAGAATCTTCTCCAATGACGCTTGCCTCAAGGAATTCGACTAGTGATGAGTAAGAGGCTCTTAGTCTCCAAGTGGAAGCAAGAACTGACAGAGGGAGAAGACACTAGTTAGATCTCAAGCTGACTCATCCTCTCTCTAAACATCTATATATGGATCTCTCCCCCATGAGATTTGGAGGCTGGAATTTTGTTCTTGCAAAGAATTGCTGTTGGTTTGAGACTGGAATCATTGGGTGCTTAATGCTTTGAAGGAAGGTGAAGATAGGAATTTCATTTGCTGGGAAGGAGATGCTGGATTGGAGCCCTCTGGGTTGTATCTCTTCCTGAACCTTGTTATTCATCAATAAAGCTATCTTGGTTTCTCCTATATACTGATGTATCTTTGATGTATGATTGCATTAGTATGTTTAGTTTATTTCTAATCCTGAACTAGTTATGAATATGAATCTATGTCTTTGTGTAGTGTTCTCTTCTTGTGATCTTGCAGGGACCTATTGAAGCTGGGCGAGCGAGAAGGCAAGTAGCTGGGAACTCTCAAAGAGAAGAGAAACCGGATCGAGGGACAAACGGAAGACACCGGTTAGTCCATCCATCTCTCTTCATTCTTAATTCATAAAGGAAGAATACTAGAATAGCTATTTCTGTTTGTTGCTAAGGCACTGTCACACCTTAGGTGGATAGGATCGTCCTGCATAGGCATTTTTCCCCACAACATATACCCAAGGTTTTCCTGTCAAAACAGGCCAGGGTGCATGCCCCCTGGGTTTCTGTCATATCCTCTGAATCACTTGCGCTCATCAGGAGGATGGACTAGGGATTGATGAGACATTCCTTGCGTGAAAAGACCATTCAGGGATGGTATTTGACTATTTGCGATGTGTGAACCAGGGAATGAAAGCTGGTCTACAAGCTTGACCACTCTTCCTTCATGCGGAAAACACATTACTCTAAAGAGTGAGGAGACAATGGCTCCCATGCAATAAATATAGTCACGTCCAAGGCGTAGATTATAATCCAGGGGTCCTTGGACTACCATTACGTTCATGTGAACGGTTTTCTTTCTCAATGTTATCGGCACACTGGAAAGGATCCCTAACGGTCAACTGGTTCCTTTGTCAAAGCCTGTTAGATTTCTCATTTCAGGCAAAAGTGATGGCGAACCAAGCGCTTTCCAAGCAGTTGAGGAAAGGATACTCACAGAAGCCTCTTCACCTATGATGGTACCGGCCATGACCATTCTATATATTTGAGCAATGATTCGAAATGGCACACTAGCCGGTAAGCGGGGTCTGCCTAGTAGATTCCAATCGAAGGAAACAACTAGCTTGCTTGGAGGTGGGACCGAATAGATGGCCGGATACGACTCTGAAAAACTTCCTTCCTATGGTAAAGGAACGGGTAGACTGCCCCCATGTTCATCGGAGTCTGTGCTTACGAAGAGAATTTGGACGGTGTCGTTCTTGTTCTCTCCGGTGACTGTATCATCTGAAGATGGATCCTCTAAAGGCAAGACCGAGCCAAATGCCACCTCGACCTTTTGACTTTCGTCTGGTGTGGATTCAGATGGTTTATCTTCAATGATAGATGCCTCGGCCGACCACAATGGCGTGTGAGCCGCATTTTCAACTAGTGACGGACTCGGCAAGAGCTTTTTATATCCAGGAGGAAGCCGTAACGGTGAAACTGGATGGTCTGTCAAAACTCTTTTAGCCTCGTCTAAGAAGGGACAACGGTGGACAGTGTGATCACCTTCACACAATTTACAAGGAAATTTACATTTTCCTTTTTGTCCAGGGGCTTCACTTTCACTAGTCGACGGTGTATTTTCAACATGATAATCAGAGGTTGATGACACCGGATTGTGCAAACGAGGAGACCAGTATCTTAAGATCCGAGGGATACAAGGACAATCTTGATGATAGTGGTCTCCTTTTCAAATGACACATGGCGATTTAGGCCTGGACGGTGCAGTGTGTGGATTTTTGCTAGACGATACCTGGTCACCCCTTTTCGCCTTTGGCTCCTTCTTCTTCTTCTCTTTCTTCTTCTTCTCCTTCTTCTTCTCAGTTACTTGATTTTTGGCTTTACCAGCTTGATCAAGCGAAGAGGAAGGAGGAGAGGGAGAACTGGACGAAGTAGAAGGTTGGGGGGTAACTTTGGTATCATTTAGTTGCTGACTTGATTTTTCAGGAATCGCGGTGTTCTGAATGACAGAGGTCGAGAAGAGCCATATGGGCAAGCCGATTGTCAATCCTGGAAGTGACAATGTGGCCATATGGGGTGCACCAACATCTCCCCAAGAGGAGAAAGGACTAGGATTTCCTCCAAGGGGAAATCCTTGGTTGGTGGACTCCATTTTTCTCAACCTAAGACCAACGCAGGAAAGGTGATGTTTATTCCGATTAAAATAAATTTTAGACGCTTTGACACAACTTGTTTTTTCAATTTTTAAGAGTCGAGAAAAAACAAAAGATGACTCTAGTCTCCTTCGATTTTTAATGATCTTGAAGTGACAAGTGCTCAGATGGACCTTTTCCTTTAAGGAGTCTGAAAAGGAACGAAAGAGACTGCTTTGCAAATCTAGATAGAGGGATTACCAAACCAATCGCAAAACTGCAGAATATTTTTTACGGTACGGCAGTCAATCTTCCCGAATGCTGTGTTCAGTGCATTACAATCGATAGGGCGGCAGACACGGCTTCCTATGGATAAAGGATAAAGCCTATTGTGGTCTCCTAATATATACTCAACAGTACGTGGGAGCACAAGTTTGTACTGGCACTTATCGTCTCAAAGTGGAGGAATCACCCAACCAGCAATGAAAACAACAGTTACCAGGCTTTACGACACCGGAATACGTCTCTAGCCTAGACTTCTAAATGTTGTTCGTTAGGTTCCAAAGCATTTTTAGATTCATTATATTTATTTTACAGTTGATCTTGCTTAGGAAATTTGTCTTTCAGGTTCACCGCGTGATGTAGATGTACAATTCCTAAAATGCAATCTAAGATGATAAACAATCATTTAATCTTCTTTTTGCAATGAAAATCCTAGCTACTAAGGAAAGAGAGACAAAATTATTTCAACATGGAGCAGAGAGCACACACTATATGCACTATCCTAAATCAAACCAACAAACAGTCTAAATTCAAATGCACATGCATGTATTTGTTTTCAGCCTTCTTAATGTGTGAATGATAAAAAAAGAAAGCTAAGTGCAAACCTGAATTATTTCTCAAAGAAACATTACTAACAAGTTTCTTTTCAAGACAAAATGAAGACAATGACGACACTTTTTGATTTGGAATTGAAAACATGCTTTCGACACTTGAAAAACTACTAATTCAAATCAACTACAAGAGTAACAGTGTAATCGACTATCAAGAACAATTGGATTCTCTTCTATGACTGAAAACGACACTTGCGACACTTTCAAATCAAGAAACGACAGTTCAATTACACTACTTCTTTGTAAAAGAGAACTGAAAATGGATCACAATGCATAAAAATTTTTACAGTTCTTTGCACAATGGAGGTGGAATAATGGTAAGGAAGGGGGTTTCAATAGAGGTATACTGACTACAGACAATAAAACTCCTGAATAGAGCTGAAAAGAGTGAACACAGAAACCAAAATATAAGAGCAGAAGAGGTCTTGTCTGACCAGTGCACTTGTAACACAGGGAAAGTGAGATGCAGCGCACCTACTACACTCGGGAAGTGCGATGCATCCAGATTCCAAAGAAGAGATAATGCGATGGTCCAGAGACGAGACTTCAACTGGGTTCCGGGTCACAGTTTGCAGCTCAGTTCAGGGATTTAGGCCGAGCAAGTGGTAATCAGTAAATAAATCACAAGGGTAGATCTAAGGAGGTTACTAGAGCCACCACAAGGGCAATTAGAGAGCTTGTAAATCGATTTTTCAATTCATAAACAAAACCCAGAGATAGACTGAAGCAGCATTGATCTACTTTGCACTTGCATAGCAAATGCAGTTCGAAGGCTAGCTGGCTTGACTTCAGGCTCCATCTATAAGTTTATAAAGAAAAAAAATATAGACAAACAAACTATCTATTCGATCCCCAATGGAATCGCATTTTGTTATCAGGAAATCTAGTGTCTATGCAGAGCTTCTAGTCCCACTAACGCTGGTAGCTACCTTAGAAACAAACAAACTAAAACCACTTTCGTTTTCCTTTATGAGAAGTAGATTAAGAAGGGAAAAAAGGAGACCAACCTCTGTCTTACGCTTGGTTCCTTGCTTGATTCCTCTCCCTTCTGATATATCTTTACCACTCGCTTCCTCGTCTACCCAGCTTCAAAGAGCACCTGTAGAATCAAAGCAGCATAACACTATCCAAGAACATAGATCTACTATCATAAACAATATAGGACCAGATATATTTGACCACACAAATGCATATATCGTCAATCATACAAGAATGTGGAGGAAAACTTGAATAACTTTATTAATAATCAAGAATAGAAAAGAGGATTACAACCAATTGTTCTGACCCAACATCATCTTCTCAGCAAGAAATCCCTTCTTCACCTCATAAAAAGCTTAGATCACCCAACAATATGATGTTACACCAAAAAAACAGCAACACTTCCTTACAAGATACAAAATTCCAGCCTCTGGATCTCTGGGATGAGGGATCCATATATAGATGTTTGCAAGGGGGGTGAGTCAACTTTTGAGATTTGATTAGTGTCCTCTCTGATAGTTCTTGATTCCACTTGGAGATTGATGATCTATTACTCATCCCTTGGCGAATGCAGAGAGGCAAGTGTCATAGGAGAAGTTTCTGGAAGATTCCATGATCCTCCACCTTGCAGATTGACCCTGCCATTTGTCCACTCTTGCCCATCACACCCCATAGAAGGGCTTTTCAGTATGCATTGCACCTCTCGTGTGTATTTAGGTGGGATGCAACGCACTTTGACCATCGAGCAGGTGAGATGGTCCAGTTTTGACTAGTTCTGAGTAGTTTTTCATGGAGAACTTTTAGGAGAAGATGTAATCAGTTGACCTTGTTATTTTAGAAGTCGGAACAACACTTTTAGGGACTTAAGAGCCCTTGGTTTATGGACATTTATGATTGGGGTTGTAGTGCCCAAAAATGTCTATAACACCGCATGTTCATCAGAGTCTGTGTTTACGAAAATAATTTGAATGGTGTCGTTCTCATTCTCTTCAGTGACTGTATCATCTGAAGGTAAATCTTCTGAAGTCAAGATGGGGTTGACTGTTGTGTTGACCTGTGGAATTTGGTCCGATGTGGACTTAGAGGGTTTATCTTCAATGATAGGTGTTTTGACCGACTCCAATGGTGGGTCAGTCGGATTTTCAACTAGTAATGGATTCAGTAAGAGTTTCTTGTACCCAGGAGGGAGTCTATGTGATGATATAGGACGATTATCCAAGACTCTTTTAGCTTCATCCAGGAAGGGACAATGGTGGAGGGCATGATCACGTTCACACAATCTGTAGGGAAATTTAGATTTTGTCTTTCATCCAGTGACTTTACTTTCACTAGTTGACGGTGCACTTTCAACATGATCGTTAGAGGTTGACGACACCGGATTGTGCAAGTGGGGAGACCAATCCATTAGGATCCATGGGATTCAAGGACAATCTCGGTGATAGTGGTCTCCTTTGCAGATGACACATGGAGATTTAGGTTTAGACGGTGTAGTGTGTGGATTTTCACTAGATGATGCCCGGTTGTCCCTTTTTGCCATTGGCTCCTACTTCTTCTTCTCCTCCCCCTTCTTCTTCTTCTCAGTTACTTGGTTTTTAGTTTTACTATCTTCACCAAGGGAAGAGGAAGAAGGAGAGGGAGAGACAAATGAAGTAGAAGGTTGGGGGAAAACTCTGGTATCATCTACTTGCTGATTCAATTGTTCAGGAATCACGGTGTTTTGAATGACAGAGGTCGAGAAAAGCCATACCGGTAGGCCAATTTTCAATCCTATAAGGGACAATGTGGCCATATGAGGTGTACCAACATCTCCCCAAGAGGAGAAAGGACTAGGACTTCCCCTAAGGGGAAATCCTTGGTTGGTGGACTCCATTTTCTCAACTTAAGACCAACGAGGGAAGAGTGACGTTATTCCGATTAAAATAAATTTTAGATGCTTTGACACAACTTTCTTTTTCACTTTTTAAGAGTCGAGAAAAAGCTAAAGATGACTCTAGTCGCCTTCGATTTTTAATGAGCCTGAAGTGACAAGTGCTCAGATGGGCCGTTTCCTTTAAGGAGTCTGAAAAGGAATGAAAGAGACTACTCTAGAAATCTAGACAGAGGGATTACCAAACCAATCACAAAACTGCAGAATACTTTTTATGGTACGACAGTCAATCTTCCCGAATACTGTGTTCAGTGCATTGCGATTGATAGGGCAGCAGACCCGACTTCCTAAGGATAAAGGATATAGCCTATTGTGGTCTCCCAATATATACTCGACGGTACGTGGGAGCACAAGTTCATACTAGCACTTATCATCTCAAAGAGGAGGAATCACCCAACCTACGATGAAAGTGACAGTTACCAGGCTTTACAACGCCGGAATACGTCTCTAGCCTAGACTTCTAGATGTTGTGCATTAGGTTCCAAAGCATTTTTATGTTCATTGAATTTATTTTACAGTTGATATTTCTTAAGAAGTTTGCCTTTATGTTTCACTGCGTGATGTAGATATACAATTCCTAAAATGCAATCTAAAATGATAAACAGTGGTTTAATCTTCTTTTTGCAATGAAAATCCTAGTTACTAAAGAAAGAGAAATGAAATTATTTCAACATAGAGCAGAGAGCACACACTAGATGCATTGTCCTAAATCAAAATCAACAAGCAGTCTAAATGCAAATGCACATGCATGTATTTTTTTTCGCTTTCTTAATGTGTGAAAGATAAAAAGAATGTTGAGCACAAATCTGAATTATATTTTCTTTGAAAGCGATAGTACTAACGATTTTCTTTTCAAAAAACGAAAAGGAGACAAGACGAAACTTTATGATTTTGAATTGAAAACTGCTTTCGACACTTGAAATACTACTAATTCAGATCAAATACAAGAGTAACAGTACAATCGACTATCAAGAATAGTAGGATTCTTTTCTTTGACTGAAAATGACACTTGCGACACTTCCAAATCAAAAGACGGCAATTCGATTAAGCTACTTCTTTGTAAAAGAGAACTGTAAATGGCGCACAATACATAAAAAAATTCACAATTCTTTGTACAATGGAGTTTGTATGATGCAAAGAAAGGGGGTTTCTACAATTGTCTATTGATCATAGACAGCAAAACCCCTGAATAAAACTGAAGACAGTGAAGAAAAAATCAAAATCTGGAGGCAGATCTAGTCTTGTCTGATCATCGCACCTGTAACACACGAAAACAGGATTGCATCCCACCTACTGCACATGGGAGGTGTGATGCATCCAGATTTCCTAAAGGAGAGGGTGTGATGGTCAAGGAACGAGACTTTAACTTGGTTTTTAACCATAGTTTGCAATTTAGTTTAGGGATTTAGGCCGAAGAAATGATAGTCAGTAACTACAAAGTATAGGGATGATCTAATGAGGTTACTCAAGCTACCTCTAGGGCACTTAGGATGTTTGCAAGTCAATTGTTCAGTTCATAAACAAACCCAGAGATTTACTAAAGCAACGTTGATCTACTTTGCACTTTCATAGAAAATGCAGTTCGAAGGCTAGTTGGCTTAACTTCAGGCTCCGTCTTTGGTTTATGAATCAAACAAATAGAGACAAGCAATCAAACTAATCACTCCCCAATGGAGTCGCCATTTTGTTACCAGGAAATCTAGTGTCTATTCAGAGCTGTTAGTCCCACTAAGACGGGTATCTATCTTAGAAACAAACAGATTAAAGTCACTTGTTTTTCCTTTACGAGAGAGAGATGAGAAAGAAGCAGAGAATACCAACCTCAGTCTTCTGCTTGGCTCCTTGCTTGTTTCCTTTCCCCTTTGACAGAATCTCACCACTGCTTCCTTACTTGTCCATCTTCAAAGAGCACCTGTAGACTCACAGCAGCATAATGCCATCAAAGCATAGAGATCTTTCATTGTAAACAATATAGGATTAGATATATATTGACCATACAAATGCATATAACAAACACAATATTCAGAGATACACAAGAATATGGAGGAAAACTCAAATAGATTTATTAGTAAAAGTCATAGAAGAGAGGATTACAACCACTTGGTCTGCCCCAGCACCATCCTCCCAGCTTAAAAGCCCTCTTCACCTCACACAAAGCAAGATCACCCAACAATGTCTTCAAAGAGAAACCAGTAACACCTCTTTGAAAACTACCCAATTCCAACCTTTGGATCTCTTGGATGAGGGATCCATTTATAGATATTTGCAGGGGGGTGAGTCGGCTTCTAGGATTTTGATTAGTGTCATATATTTGATAGTTCTTAGTTCCACATGGAGATTTTATATCTCTTACTCATCCCTGGGCGAACTCAGAGAGGCAAGTGTCAAATGAGCAGTTTCTAGAAGATTCTCTGGGTTTCCACCTATAAAATTTCTTGTGCCATTTGTCTGCTCTCGCTCATCGCATGCTATAGAAGGGCTTTCCAATATGCATCGCACTTTTTGCATGTGGTAGGTGAGATGCATTGCACCTTTAGCACTGGGCAGTCTGTATGGTCCTGCTTTGACCAGTTCTGAGTAGCTTTTCATGGAGAACCTCTGGGAGATGATGTAATCAGCTGACCTTGCTCCTTTAGGGTATTAAACAACACTTTTAGGGACTTAGAAGCCCTTGGTTTATGGACATATGTGATTGGGGTTGCAGTGCCCAAAATATGTCTATAACAAAGTCCAACCTTTCTCTCTAAATAAGAAATGATACATATATACTCAATCAAACATCTTCCCCACCTTCAAGAGTTGAATTCCTAAGTGGTGGAACTGTTTCCAAAATTCTCTCAACCAATAAGTGAGAGTGAGAAGGTCAAACACAAACTCTTCTCTTAAACTTTGTTTTAGGTTTTGCTCCCTTTATGAGGCCTAATTAGCCATAATAAAAACTTGTAATTCCTATTTATTCATTATTACATCATATAAACCTCAAACTACTGAAGTTAGATGATGATTTTAACTTTGACCAAGTCAAACTAAAAACCTGAGAAATTACACAATGAAATTTTTAAATAAAAACTCAGAAATTTGCAAAAGCGTAATGCCAACTTTGAGGGCACTTTTGAGTGACTTCATGAGGTCAAATTTGATATATGAGAGATTTTTCAACTAGCCTTGCCTGTCTAGTTTCTATAAAACCTTAAATGTTTGAAAATGACCCATGGGAAAGGCCTTAAAAATTTTTTTCCCGCAAGGTGTCTCTAAAAGCGCAATGCCTATCAAAAAGAGTGGCAGAATGATGATTTTTGACCCCTTTTTATCCTTTTTCTCAAAATCTGAGCCCTTTCTGAGAAATATTATGAAATGAATTTTGAGAGGAGGTCATCAACTTTCTAAAAATGTAATCCACTTGTCATTTGGAACCTTGCGAAAAAAGCACACCGCCTAGCCCAATTTTTGAAATTTGCACCAAAATTCTCAAAAAACAAAAAATGCTCAAAAAACCTCCAAAACTAGTCATGAAGTGAAAAATGAGGTGTTTCATACTCTCATGTATGCTTTAGCAAGCATATACAAGTTATCCCTCTCATCTTTTTCCTTTACAGTTTCCTTTAGCTTGTTTTTCAATTGTTTGAGCTTGATGTTGAAAATCATGTTTCTGGTATGATAATGATGGGCCATGTGCCTCAATAGCTAGTTGTCCCTATTGGATTTGTTAAGAATATATTCCAAGTGGCCATTGACCTTACTTATCCAATACTCTCTATCCTCATTGATCTCCAAGGAAATTTTGTCTTCCATGTCTAAATTTTCAACTAGCAGGTTATGCTCTTTCTCTTCCATCAATACCCTTTTGAGTCCCTTGGTTCTTGGCTGCTTCTTTCCTACTTGTTTTTCATGTTCATCATGATCACTAGGTTCTAACACTGCTTTACCTTTTCCTCCTTGCTGCAACACCTTAGATTTCTCTTTTTCCATGATGAGTTGTTTGACCTTAAGCTGATTGCTTTCTTGCTCAAGGAAGGAAATGACGAATCTTGCCCCTGCCATATTGTCCATGAGTTCTTTGATTTGAGAATCCTTCTCCTTGATAATATGTTGCAGATTTGAAGGTTCATTTGATCCCTCTAATTCAACTAATTCAAAATCATGTTCAATTTTTTCTTCATCGTGTACATGTGATCCCTGTTTTGTTGATGTAGAAGGCTTGACGCTTTTCTCAACTTGAGAAGTAAACACAAGCCTTTTTCCTCTCTGATATATTTTGGTCACCTCAGGTTTAGGTGCCTTTGGAACCTCCACTAAATTTCTTGATGATCCTGCCTCCACCTGCTATGTTGATGTATTTGGATGATGACCTGATGAAGTAGTTTCATGCCACTAGAAAGTTGTTTCTATGAAAGAATTCATGCCATGTTCCTTTCTACTCACTGATGGAGAGCTACAATCTTTATTAAGTTGTGATGAAAAAGACTAGGGTCATGCTATTTTCCTTTCATTTGTACCTTTTCAGAAATTTTGACAAGGCTTCCACATAAATTATTACACATGTTGAGAGGTTTTAGAGCTGTGAAATGCCTTAGCAGTCTAATGTGTTACCCATACAATCTGGAAAACCTTCCCTCACAGGTGAAAATGTTCATTACAACCTTTGTCAATGGCACATACGTTTCCAACAGGTACTTGAATGGGATGATGTGTGAATGGGCCTCTCTCTAGGGTGATTTCAAGAAAGGTTGGTAATGTTCAAGGTCTAAGCTCATGCCTTTGAACTAGTACTCCCCATGATCAAGTATCCCTGTGGCAAGAGAGATGGAAGCTACTGAAAATGTGAATTCAATCCATGCTATGATGGCCCTTTCCCCTTTCATATTGGTGGCAATCCGATCAGTTAACTGCTCATGGAAACCCACTTCATCCACCTTTTGACAAAACCCTAGACAATTGACATCTTCAAAGAACTACTTGATGAATGGTGAGGAGTTGATTTCATTGTAGTTGGTAGGCTCATATCTCAGGATTCTCCCTCCTTTATGATGTTTTCTCCTTTCTGATGGTGAATAATCTCCCTCCATTTTGATAATAACCCTATATAATAGGAAAATGGAAAAACAGTGAGGAATGAGTGAAATGATGAAATGAGGGGGTTAGGGAAGGGAAATGATGATAGGAGAATTTTGGGAGATGGATAGGGGTTGTAGGAAACTTAGGAAGTTTTAAAATAGTGAAATGAGAGAGAAATATGAGTAGGAGAATTTTGAAAATAGTCTTGCAAGAAATTGTCCAAAATGATAGGTATGAGCTAGGGTTTGTGCAAAGGTGAGGTAAACTATAGGTAAATGAGTTGATTAGTGAATGATAGGGTGATTTATACATGTCCAGAGGTATGATATGACAAATTTAAAAGTTTGCAATGTCATAACTAACAAAACCCATCATTTGTACTAGCCTTGTAGCATGAAATTTCACATAAACCCTAGATGAAGAAAACTCACATTTCACTTACTTTGCTAAAGAAAAAAGGTGAGTTAGATGATGATACTTACTTTTTGATCAGCTTAGAAGAACAAAAAGTAGGAATTCAAGCTTAAAATTTCAGTTTGGGTGAGTTTTGGAAATTTTCGGGTTTCTCTCTCACAAGCATAACATTGTTGGCAAAAGCACAACGCAGTTCATGGAAGCACAGTGCCACCTCTAGAAGCACAATGCAGTTCACAAAAGTGCAGCGCCGGGAGATTTTTGCTAGTTTTAGCTAGAAAAGTTGTGTTTTATCACCAAAGGAGGGGAGAGATCGATGAACAAAGGAGGTAAGGATGCAAATGAAACATGTTTGGGACTTTTTGGCTTTTATAGGCACAATAAGAGCTTCTTTTGAATAAAAATGGGCCCCACATACCTTTTCAAAACATGACTTTCACCTTTTTAAACTTGGCCACTTTGGAGACTTGAAATCTGAACTTGTCTTTATCTTTTTGAACAGTGAAACTTCTTCCTTTTGAAACCTTGAGATTTTAACCATGAAACACATATGAAATTTCATAAAAAATTATTGCAAAGAGTTGCTTATTACAACTCATCCTATGTTGGATTTTATGCATGAAATGAAGATGGACCTTGAAACCCTAATGACCTAATGAAGACATCAGCTGAGTGAAATGGTAATGATGATGAATGATATGATGAAGACATTCTCTTATTATGATTCACTCATCTGAGTGATGTAAGCAACTGGCATGTGAGATTTTGTTTAAGAGAATAGAGACATTCCTAGATAACTAACTAGTGACCAAATTTTACTCTAAAAACCTAGTGACATGATAAAATTTGACCTTGAGACCCCTAAAAAAATTGGTAAAATCATATTTAATCACTGGTGATAGGCAGACAATACTAGCATTAACATTGGCTCCAGCTGGGGATGACATCTCCTTGTAGGTGTCAAGAACACCATAGTCCAGGTAGCCTTATTCATTGGGAAATGGAGTCAAAATGCAGAAAACTAAACTGAAATTGAAAATTGACTCACGATTTGACATGACGGGACTGTAAAGGTAAAATAAAAGCAGTATCTGATCAAATAAACCTTATGGTCTTCTCATCAGCTTTCAAACTCCTATGATAGCCACTTGGAAACTTAAACATAAAAAATTAACTGGTATATAGAATGGTGGTGAGAATTTGCAAAAAATTCTTCAAGTATTGTAGTGCTTGAGAAGCCTACCATTGATCTCTCCTCCTGAATAATATTATTCATTCAATTCATCCAATAGAAAAGCATTCTTTCCTCTGAAAGCTGAAATTCTAAATGGTCCTTTCCATAAATTTTCAAACTTGCCATGTTTGCCTTTTTCTTCATTCCTCACATCCCAACGAAGAACCACATCCCCCAAGTTGGAATTGTCTTCTTTTTTCTTGCGATCATAAATATTTTTCATTCTTTCCTAAAGTTTAGAAGTGTTTTGAAAAACTTCCTCTCTAGTTTGTTGTAGATGGATCATCTGATTTATCCTTCGTTGCATATCATTTATTTCATTTTCCATTTCCTATAGAATTTTCATGACTGGGATAGCAAGAGATGAAGGAAAAATAGTGTCAACCCCGTACACCAACTGAAAACAAGACATACCTATGGATTTCTTGGTACTGAATCTGTCCACCCATAAAGAATTAATGATATTTTTGTGCCAGTTCCTCTTATTGACTTCTAAAACTTTCTTGGTGATGTTGATCAAAGATTTGTTGGATGATTCGACCAGACCATTCCCTTGTGGATGATAAGTAGTGGAATGCACCAATACAATATGATAATTTGCACAAAACTCCACCATCTTCTTGGAATTTAAAGTAGTGATATCAGTGATTATCTTCTTTGGGTAGCCAAATCTAGACAAGATATTAGAATCAATAAACTGAATGATAACAGAATCTTTAGCTTGCCGGGTTGGTATTGCTTCAATCCATTTTGTAAAATAGTTTGTGGCTGTCAAGATCCATTTATGTTGTACTAATGATGAAGGATGGATCTCACCAATGAAATCAAGACCCCATTGTTGGAAAGGAGCTATGATTGAAATGTATTGCAAGGGTAATGGCAAAATTTGTCCTTTTCCTTGGAAAATATGACATTCATGACAGCTCATCATTGTTTTATACACATCAAAAAAAGGAGTAGGGCAATAGAAATCAGCTCTCAAAATTTTGTTTGCTGTAATCTTCCAGAAGTGATGGCCACCATAATCTCCTTTATGAAAATCTCTCATTACATCATTTTCTTCATTTTCTACCAAATAGTTCAATAACACACCACTAAGATCTTTCCAAAATAAAACACCATTAAGAATACAATATTTTGAAGCTTTCAACTTTAAAGATCTAATTTTACCTTTGGGTAGTTCTGATGGAGGATTTAAATGCTACAACGAATAAACAATGTCAGAATACCATGGAAATGAAATGAAAATGTCAGACACTTGTAACTATGAGTCTTCTTCTTCTTCTTCAGAAAGTGCGATAATCAAATTGATATCTAATGCATGCAAATTAGATTCAACCATGAGCTTAGCCAAACCTTGTCCCTTGATGAGATTTGTGGGCTTTATCTCCAAATCATACTCTAGCATCGCTGCGATCCATTTTCCCCACCTGCCTTCTGGATCTTTCTGCATAAGAATTTCTTTTACAGTTGTTGTGGGAACATAGGTAATGGTATGAGAATGCAGATATAAACTCGAAAATCTTTGAGAGCTTTCACCAATGCCAAAGCCTACTTCTCAATTATGTTGTATTTTAGTGCTTCATCCCTTATTGTTTGACTAAAAAATGCTATAGGTTGTTCATTTTTCTAATATTTATTTTGCATTAGGACCACTGCTAATGTATGCTTAGAGGGGAATGAAAATATGATGAAATCCGAAGGAAAATATGGACTAGTCAGAGTAGGAGTAGTAGATAATGAAAATTTGACTGCATGAAAAGATTTCTTAGCATCTAAAGACCATTTTACCTCATTGTCCTTTTTAAACATGTATGTCATATCTTTCATATGTTCAGCGAGGTTGGGGATGAATCTTCTCAAAAATTTAATTTTCCCATTAAAACACTGAATTTCTTCTTTTTTCCTTGGGAAATCTAATTGTTGAATGGCTTGAACTCTTGCAAGGTCAATGTGAATACCATCCTTGGAGATAATATGTCCCAGAAGCTTACCTTCCTCCATGGCGAATAAGCTCTTCTTCGGATTAAGTGATATACCAAATCTTCTACATTTTTGAAAGACAATTCTTAAATGATGTAAATGGTCTTCATCAAATTTAGAAAAAAACTATGAGATCATCTAAATAAATAACTATAAATACATCCTTTTCATTGATGAAATCTATGTCCATAGCCCGCTGAAAAGTCATTCCTACATTCTTTAATCCAAATGGCATCTTGGCATACATGAATGTACCCCATGGTGTTGTGAAGGTTGTTTTCAGCTGATCATCCTTATGCACCAAAGTCTGATTGTACCCATAATATCCATCAAGCAATGATATCCTGGAAGACCCAACTACCCTCTGAATAATATGATCCATCTTTGGTAGGGGATAATTGTCCTTCAAGGACACTTTGTTTAAATTTCTAAAATCAATGTAGAGAAGGATCTTCCCAGTCGTCTTTCTTACCGGCATTAGATTTGACATCCATTTAGAAAATAAAATAGGAACTATGATACCAGACTTATAAAGCCTATTTACCTCTTTTTCAATTGATGGCAGAAGTTTAGGATTAAGCCTCCTTTGTTTCTGGTGAAATGGATTTTGATCAGTCTTGACCGGAATAGTGTGCTGAACGATATTATTTTCATAGACCTTCAAATATGAATAATCCCAAGCAAATACATTAAAAAATTCTATCATTAAATCTATGTACTTACTTTTCATCTCAGGAGATAAGAACTTTGACAATTTGACCATCTTACGCTTATCGTTTGCACCAATGTTCACATCCTTGACACCTTTCTCTGTGGGAACCATCGTGGGCTTTTTCGCAACATCATCTCGATCAAACAACTCTTACAAAGGTAAAAGACCTCTTGGAATTTTATTTTCCTTCAGCTGCAATATTTCAATCTCAATTGCTTCCATTTCTGGATCATTCACATTAGATGCATCCTCAATGCGGGAACTCTAGAATTCACCTTCCATCTGCAGAAAACTATTGATTTGTTTGTCATCCCAAAACACTTGCCAAAATCTCATATTATCAGGAACAGTTGGGCGATGTTTAACATGAATAGAATACTTCTGATTGGAATGAATCGGAATCTTCACCATACTAGTTGCAATAGCAAGAGAATTAGCTATAACATTCTTAGTTCTAGGAACAAGAGACAAAGTATATACTGAAAAAGTTTGAGGATGTCAAGGACAACATTGCGATAAGCTCTCATTCTTGGATGCTTGGCCTGGTATTCCCCTTTCACTTGTTTGATTACCAACTCAGAGTCACCATAAATAGAAATTTTCTTTGCTCCCAACTTTTTCATAATTTGGAGGCTAGCGATCAGTGCTTCATATTCTGCCTCATTGTTTGATCAATCAAAAGCTAACTTATAAGAAATCATTCTTACATTGCATGGAATTTTACATGAATGATGCAATGGACCATGAATCCAGACACCAATCCCAGCTCCTTTTCCCAATGCACCATCAAACTCCATGGTCCAAAGACAATTTTCTTCATCTGGAAAAATAACTTTTGAAGGTTGAACTGTTTGATATTTTGGAGGATGACATGTTGTCTCAACACAATCTGTTTTCTACACTAACTCAACAATCCTTTCAAAATAATTTACTAGCTGCAAACATTTTTCATTCTTCTCTTTTCCTTCAGTAATCACAACTTTCTGCACACTACTTATAACATCCGAAACTTTTGAAATTTCTACAAGTTGACTATCATCATCTACTGAATTCATATCACTATACAAAATTAAAGAATCTAGATCAGTATGTACAACATGTACGGGGTGATTTATCAGTTTTTCTTTGCTACTGATCATGAATTTCATCTTCTTTTCCTAATATATTTTTCTAAGATACCCAAATACTGGAATAGTAGCATATGAAAAGTCAAGTTGTAAGGTTCCTTTCAGTTTCCCCCCCAAGACCATGAAAGAAGCATACCAAACCGAGGTGGGATATCAGTGACCACTACATCCATCAACACATTCTTGGCTAGAATTTGGTCCAGAGACACTACTAAATATTTAATAAGGCTAAGACATTTCACTCTTCCTAAATCAAATGAGTAGAGTTCATGATAAGGTCAAGTGATGCTCATTCCTAGTTTGTCCATAATGACTTTTAGCATAAGGTTATGTGAGGCACCAGAGTCTAGCATGGCATTATGGAGGATGAAATCATGAAGTTTGAGACTAAGATAAAAAGGTGGGATTTCACTATCTTTAGGACTTCCCTCTAAGGCTAGACCAAACAGAATTGCAGGCTTAGCATCAGCACCATTTAATGTGTCTGACATTTGGGCTACCTTCATCATTTTAGCAATATGAAACTTGTACTTATCATTCCTCACTAATTCAGTTAGAGGAATTGAAACTTCCAACTTAGAAATTTCATTCTCTAAACTAAATAGATTAGATTTCTTTTCTACCTATTTTGTAGTGATGTCCTTCTTTTCAATATGCCCTTTAGCTTGAGACTCCTTCTTATGGATTTTGCTTTGAACCTCCTTATCTTTTCTCACATTGCTGGTCAAGGCTTCATTGGTTTTATCCCGAATCAGTATCACAATCTCCTTTTCTTTATTTTGATTTATAGGGGCTGCTTCTTTTCTTTGTGTATCTTTCTATGCATTATTCCTCTTTCGATTCAATGTAACATGTACATTTTTGTTCCTTAAGTTGTATTGTTTCTACAAATGACTAAGAGCATTCTGATATCCTCTTTGGTATTCCTCAATTTTCACTACCCATAGATCATCACTTGCAAGTACAAGATGTTTATTGCTTGGTATAAAATACTCTTCATAAAATTGATCTTCCTCAGTCAGAAAGGTGGGTAGCTCATCTTCTTGAAAGAAATTATTTGCTTCTACAATTTCCTCTTCATCTTCTTCCTGCCCTGCGGTGTAATTCTGCTAAAATGGAGGTCTTACTTGTCCTTGAGGATCTTGATTTTTCTTCTCTTTCTATCTATTTCTAGATTGTTGTGGTTGTTGGCCTCGAAAATTCAAATTCCTTATTGAAGGCTCTGCTTGTCAATCTTTTATAGACATTATGTCCATCATTCTTTCCATGGTTTTTATCAAATTGTCAAGCTTTACATCTGATGACGATGAGGGATCTTATTTAAAAACAACTTTCTTCTTAGGTCTCTCAGGCTGTGACTTAGATTTCTTGATGAGTAGATTAGCTTCGACACTTACTACATTTCACTACATTTATTCAAGAGTTGCAGGGTCTGTCTCCCTAAGCTGATATGCCATGTCTGGATTGAAGGCATCAGGATAGTGGAGAAGTGCTAAACTAGGAGGAGATTTCATATCGTGAGGGATGGAATTATACACCATATTAAACCTTGTTGTGAACTCTTGGACTGTCTAACTTTGATTTCTCTTCATAGATTTTTACTCAGCCAAAATCTGCTATGGATTTTTCTTTTCTTTCCAATGTGCTAAGAACAACTCTATCAATCTCTGAGAATTATTTATAATATTTGCAGCCAAATTGTGAAACCATTTCTTCAGATCTCTAGAAAAAATCTAAGCTATGATTCTCATATTAGCATATTCTTCATCAATCTCTTCAAGATCAATAAAATCTATCAATTTATCGACATGTTGCTGGCCTATAATTTCTGAACTTCCATCAAACAGAGGGATTCTTTGGCCATAGTTTTGAGGTAGAGCAGCAAGTTGAGGATGTAACATAAGAGGTGTGAATCATGCCATGACTGCTGGAGGATGTTGTTATAGCTCCAAATCTCACTCCTATGGTTTGTGATGCTGCACTCATGGCCTAGGCATTATAGCTCCAAATATCACTCTTATGGTTTGTGATGCTGCACTCATGGCCTAGGGCAACCCCTCCTTCCAGACCTGGTCCTAAAATTTAAAAAACAGTGTTTTATCCCCTATACGTGACATTGCCCTGAGTTAAACACGTGTACATGCGGGTCTGTGTATACCCAACCCGCGTGTATGTATTAAAACACTTAAAAAAATAAATAATTCCTTATTTTTGGGCGGAGATCGCGGGTTTTACCTGTTGAACACCTGTTAGTGCCCGTGGCCCAATTGTTCCCAACCAACTCCTAACTAAAAAGTTACTTTGGAGATGGTATAAAAAGACATCAAAGGGAAGGCCTAAGGGAGAGAGAAAAGAAGAGCAAGATTATTATGCTGAGATTTTCCCCTTAGACCAGGTCTAAAGTCCTTGGTGCCTTCTGCACTTCCCCCATTTTGCATAGGAAACCCTTGTTTCCATGTGTATTGGTGATCATTCATCCTTTATATCACCATTGAGTAAGACTTGGAAGGAGCTCTTGTTGGAGGCTTGAGGCTGGAATGAATCCGGGAGGAAGCTTTGCTTGGAGCCTGCTGAAGGTGTTTCAGGTGAAATATTTCTGTTATATGTACTTTACTTGCCTTTATATAAAGAAACACGTCTTGGTTCCCGAAACAATCTTTCTTTGTGCTTATGAGATTCTTGTCTTGAATTCTTATGCAAGTAGTTACTTAAAGATTTTTATAACTAACTTTATAGCATGAAGATGGTTTTCATATAAGTATTTGTCCATGTACTGTTGTGTTCTTTGATTTGTTTGTTTTACAGGTCAAAGGAGAAGAAGGGAAATCCAAGAAGGGTTTGGACCCTAAAGGCCTTCTCGAACGTAGGACCTTAGGTACGTACCCTAAACATTAGAATTTGCTTACAGTAAAGATAATGGCTATGTGTGTGTTTCTTTGAATAAGCAATTTTCAGTCTGGTAGAGTCTTAACCCAAAGGACCCTAGGGGTACTTTCCCCTCAACCAGAATTGGTGACTCCGCTGGGGAACAACACTCTTGTTGTTCCTAGTTTGGGTAGTCTTCAAGCCAATCAAGGCTCAGCCCCTCTGTTTGCTGGCTCTGACTGTCTGATATGTTCTTGAACTCTAAGCTTTTCCAGTTTTTTCAGTCTGTTTTTTTTATTTTTCTTGAAAATCTTCAAATACGCTGTTTTGCTGGATTACAGTAGCGTATATACGCAAGTTATACTAAGTGAACCCGCGTATACGCAGGTTTCCTCAGTTACAGTCGCGTGTACACACACTCTGCACATCACTGCAGGCGCGTATATTATCTAATTTTCAAGATTTATAAATTTTCCTTTTGCTGAATGTTTGTCTGGTAGTTTGGGTCAGTTTGAAGCAGTCATTTTCCAGTAATAGTCCTCTGTTTAACAGGGGGCATCTTGTTCTAAACTCTTTCTAGTTATAAGGAGTATCAGTCTTGTTTTCGTTGATTGCAAGCGTCATTGTTTTTTGACACACAATATTTCTGATTAAGAATCTTGACTGCTCTGTTTTGGCAGAGTAGGAAGATTGGATTCAATATTTGTGTTCATTTTGTTTTGGTGACCTTTTGTTTGCTTAACGAAACCATTTTTGTGACCATTTGCTCCTTTGTTTCGGGAAAGTTGTTTGTTACCATTTTCTTGAAACTTGTCTTTTGATCTTTTGGACTTTCATTGCTGCTTTTGATTGTCATGAGCGATTTCAAACGCATTTATTTTTGTTGGGTTTTCATCATTTGAAAGGTGTCAATTCACAAAAGTGTTTGGTTGCCTATTCATCAATCATTGGTGTCAGTATTTTTGAGAGCATTCTTTGAAAAAAGACTTCTTGGCTTCGTTGAAAGAAAATCTTTTGAAAGTTTTGAGTTTCGCTTTCTTAAACTTGCTTTTCATTTGATTTCCTTTTTTGCGAAGTGAAAGTGCTTTGTGTTTATCTTAGAACTTGTTTTTATTGTTTGGACGAAATGATTGGTAACACATCATCTTCTATCTAAGCATTTTAGTGGCAAGACAGATTTGATAAGGCAACAACTTTCCTTCTTTGTTTTTAGAGTAGTCTTTAAATCTTGCATCCACATATAGTTCTTGCATTAGGATAGATTTTCATCTCTTTTTAGGCATATATAGTTTTGTTAGTTTTTGTGAGTGTTGAGTCTGAAAAGAAAAGGAAAATTTGTTTATATTAGAAGTACCTTTGAACCTCATAGAAATTGCTCTTCATCGAAAACAAAAAGTCCATGTGCATGTAGCTAAGTTTTATTAATTTCTTTTGCGTCCATAAAAACACCACAAGTTTCATCTCCATTACCTTGTGACTTAAAGAACAGCCTAATAAAATCAAGCGCTAATTAAAATCCACTAGAACGTTTTGTTTTAGTCAGTTACACCAACAAGTTTAGGATTTTAGGGCCTTGGATTAGGCGAGTGGAGAGTTAACTCTCCAAGGCCACATAAAACATCAAACATCAGAGTCTGAATAACAAGAGAAATTCCAATAGCGTTAGGAAGACCAGGAAAGCTCCGGATCTGGGAGTTAAGCACGAGGGTCTGTGAAGACAGGGAAGAGAGATACCCCCTTTCCTACTTGTCCGAACTTACCTCACGATTGTTCCGCCTGGCTTCTGCGACGAGTTGGTACCCATATTTGCCTCTCCTAGGGATCTACACAGGTGGCTGCGGAGGGGGAATCCCGTGGCACCTGAGGTTGACGTTGTATCACTCTCGACAGTACTACTGGAGGGCACCCTTGTGAAGCTTGGGGGCTTGCACCGGCGCAGGCTATTGTTAAGAGGTCAGCGTAACTTCCTCTAATACCTTCGCTGATAGGACTGGGCCCTCATCATCCCAGACTATCTTCAGAAGGCCCCTTGATTCACTTTCTCGTATTTTGGTGTCCGGTCCTAATCACCCGGAGCGGAAATACTTGGAAGTTGTTTGACTGGCTGTGTCTTTAGGGACTTTATAGTGTGTGCTCTCTGCTCCTAGTTGGCCTAGCTTTCAATTTTTTGAGTCTTTAGTTAGATCATAACAAAAAATTCAAAGTGGCTGACCGATCTCCTAGACGGTCTCGAAGACTTCGTGGTCTTTCGCCGCCAAGTTTAGAGCCTTCTCCGAGAAGGCGCAGAGGGAGTACCACCAGTGGGGTTTGTCCTACGCCGGTTGACGCATCAGAGATTGATCCTCCTAGCGGAGGCATTATTGCCCAAGCAAGGCCTGGTACTTCTGAACAAGAGAGGGATAATCCAGTCCTTTCTCGAGTTATTTTTCAAGCGGAGAATAACGTAGAGGTAGAAGAATTCTCAGAGTCGTTAGGGGCTCCGAATTCTCCCCTACCATTTAGTCATCCAGACGTATTGCAATACGTTGGGACTCTGTCACACAGAACATCAAGTCCAGGTTACGCTACGCGCTTACCATTCATGACCACTATTGGAAGCATGGCTTCTACGAGTGCTGCGACTATGTAAACCCCTACATCGGTGCAAGGGGGGGAACCATTTCCATCCCCTCCACTTCCTTGTTTAGATCTTTTGCGAGCACATCTCTACTTGGGTCTACCTCCATTCCGTCCACGAGTGGAAATGCCCAAACCAATGCTTTTGGTACTGGACTCTTCTCTTTTGGCACCCAATCACAGGGTATTCCATCGGTTTCGTTTAGTGCCGCTACGTCCATGATGGGTGGATCGGCTTCATTCCAGGGTTTTCCTTTCGAAAGTGGTCATATACCACATTCCAACCCGATGGTAGGATCCATGCCTTTTTCTTCTATAGGACAAAGCAACAATCCTTTCCAAGGTTGGAATAACCCTGGGGTTAGTAGCGCGGGAGCTGGGAATCCGTTTATCGGCCAACAAGGGAATAGGCCGTACACCACGGTTAGTTCGTTTCAAAGTATTCCTCCCCTTGCTTCGGCTTGGAATCCATATCAGGGGTTATCAACTCCTTACCATTCTCTAGGAGGAAACTTTGCGGGTTATGGAGGTTATACGGCAGGAGTTGGTCAAACTCTGAATTTTGCTGGACCACAAGGCTTGCCTTTTGGTTCAGCCGGTTCTACTGGTCACTTCGGGCAACCTGGTGCCTCCCAAATTCCAGGACAATCTTTTCAGAGCTTTGGGAGTTCTGCCCAGTCTGGGTGGAATCCCCTAGGTCCTCCTAGGCTTCCGTTTCTGGCAAAATTAAACTTGCCAGATCTCACAAAGTTAACAAATGACCCAATCAGGTATAATCCGGCCTGGCCTCCGGTCCCAACCAAACTCCCTTTGGACATTCCAAAATTCGAAGGGAAGAGTGGTGAGGACCCAGGCGACCACGTAACCACGTTCCATCTATGGTGCTCATCCAACTCCCTCATCGATGATTCGATTAGGTTGAGACTTTTTCAGCGCACCTTGACTGGTAATGCGGCCAAGTGGTATATAGAGTTGCCAGGGGGCAGCTTCACATCCTTCACCGACTTAGCCAATATTTTCTTAAATCACTTTCAGTTGCCTATCCGCTATGACGCCGGAACTGAACTTCTGGCCACCTTTCGTTAGGATAAGGCTACTCACATTTCCGATCACATTCAGGAATGGAGACAGAGAAAGAGGCTCATTAAAGCTGAAATTCCCCCGGAATACCGTCTCGAGTGGTTTTTGAAGTCTTTGCAACCCGAGATCTCCAAGGATGTTTCCATGTCTGGGGTCTATTCTGAGGAGCAAACCATTTTTAGGGCCCAGCAATTAGAATTGATCTACTCTCAGTCTGGGATCCTACAAAAGTACTTGCCAGATGCTCCTGGATCTAAGGTTGATTTAGCTAAGTCAAAGCCAGGTCCGCACGCGGATGGTATCGTTGGGTCAGTAGACACAACTACAGTGAACTTGTTGAATCAATTGCAGTAGTTGTCTTTGCAAACTGCTTCTAACAATCAAGTCACATTGTCTAATCCTCCCGCTTCCCAAACCTCTTCAATTAATGCCGTCCAATCCGATAACCCCAAAGGAAATCAAAATTCCAATGGGAAAAACAAAGGACGTGGTAAGAAGAAGAACCAGGACGGGAAGCCTGATGCAAATAAATCCGGCAACAATGCTGGTGGTGGTGGAAATGAGTCGAGAAAGAAAGTCAAGTTTCCTTGCAAGTTATGCAGTGGAGACCATATAACTCATCTCTGCCCTAGGATTGAAGACACTCAGTGCTTGTTAGGACAGCAAGGGACTTCTAGTTCGCAAGCTGTGTTAACTAACCCGTTTCCCCAAGGGCAACAACTTCTTGCTGGCGCGAGTTCAAACCCTGGTACCTCCGCAGGGGGCAACTAGGAAGGGGACAAGTCGTCAAATGTTTTCATGATGGGTGCTCACGCTAATGTGACCACACGGTCATGCGATTATGGTGAAGGTGAAAATTCTAAGGGTAAATTAGTTCCCGAAACTAACAACCCACTTCATATTGAGCGACCTTCTGTTGAGACTATACCTCGGGTGCTGAAAGGTTCCGCTAAACGCGCGACTATCAACCCTAATATTAGGGCAGCCCAAAATTACTCCATTGTTGAGGATCTGGCCCAGAGTCCATGTGCTATGTCCGCATTAGAGGTTCTCCAGTCATGTCCTGCTCAACGAAGTGCCTTGCTATCGGCAATGGGGCAGTGGATCCAAGTAACTCCTTAGCTCTCACTTTTGATATGGGTAATGTCAAAAAGAGACTTCCTCATCACATGGCTTTCCAGATAAAGTCTACCTACCAGAAAACAAATATTTTTCGGACGGTTGTAGATCAGGGAGCTTCCATGTGTGTCATGCTAGAAGGCCATTGGATCACCATCGGTTGTTCCTTCACCCACCCTATTGACAGCATTTGATGGTCATTCTCATTGGCCATACGGGATTATCCCGGCTTTTCCTGTACGTGTTGGAGGAAAGGTCGTTAATATTGAAGTAGAGTTCATAGACGCTAACCTAGACTATAATCTCCTATTAGGAAGGAACTGGGTATATGAGATGGATGCCATGGTTTCGACTCTGTTTCGTGTCATTTGCTTTCCTCATGAGGGGAAAATCGTTAAGGTTGACCAATTGGACTATTGTCCAGTTGATCCTCAAGCAAACTCTGACTCTACTATTCCTTTAGTGGGTAACCCCCGTCCACCTACCGAGAGTCTAGGAGTCAGGATGTACTCTTCATTGATGGGTACGTTTAATCTTCCCCCTCCTACAGCTGGTATAGATACAATTTCATCCTCCAGGGATCCTTTATGGAAAGAGTTTGTCCAAACTCCTTATTCTTCGAATCCTGGAACCTTAGCTTCATCTGCGACCACATCAGGTGACGACAAGGTGGGTGGAATAGAATCTCTTATATCTACAGTGGAACCTAGATGCGAATCTATCGATAACTCTGTAGATAAACATTCTACTATTTCCTTTGGGAAAGAAATAGATGGTGATGTGGCTCATTTTCGGACCCTTGATTCCACCTTTGCATCAGATTGCTCGGATACTGTTTTTCCATTGGATGAAGCGATATTCGAAGCAATGACGGCTATAGATCGACCTTTGGAAGATTTACATCGTCGGTTACACTTTTATGCCCCCGTGCGTGAAGTCGAATCTCGGTCCTCCAGTTCGACTAGTGATGTTTGTACGGTCCCTTTGGCTCCAACACATTCATTTTCCGAAGAGAGTATATTGATTGGTTCGATCGTCGTACCTATAAACATCCCTAGGAGTTAGTGGGCGGAGCCTCCTGATGGGCTCTACCCAAAGAAGTACTTTGCTTAGTTTTGGCCAGGCAATGGCTTCTTTGTACTTTATGTATATATTTATACATATATCGTCGAGCGTTTTCTGATATCAGTGCTTTTTGGTCTGCTGTGGCAGGTGCTGATGGATGATTTGGTCTATTTTGGGTTCGCCGATGGTGCTTGTCGACACACCCGGAATCTTGCTTCCGCAGCTTGGGTACTTTATTATCCAACTGGTCAATTGATGATATCGAGAGGCGTGTGTATCGGTCCTGCTTCAAACAATATGGCTGAGTATACAGCTGTTATCAATTTATTATCCGAGGCAATCTCTTATGGGATTGACTCGTTGGTAGTATATCTTGATTCTCAATTGATAGTGTCTCAATTAAATAACATTTATCGGGTTAGGGATCCATTATTATATCGCCAATATTTAAGGGTGAGGTTATTGCAAAGATCATTCGTTTACATTAATTATTTGCACATTCCAAGATCTCAAAATTGGTTAGCTGATTCTATCGCTAATCAAGCATTAGACTGGCATATCAATCATTCATCATCATAAAATCATACATCAAAAAGTGAAACTGTATATATATATATATATATATATATATATATATATATATATATATATATCATAAAACGCCTCGAGTGTACATATGTGTGTCCAAAAATTGGGACTCAAATGCCCATAATCATGTCAGGCATATCTAACGCCTCGGCTCAGGATGAGCGTCTAAGTATGTCACTATAGCATTGGCCACACGCCGAAAGACACGAACCCAGTCACGTGGCATGCCAACCACATGACGCTGGATATCTGGAGGAAGGTCCTCTATCTCGGCCATCGGTACTCAGCAGCTTAGTCTCGCCAAGTGTCGTTGGACGTTGTTCAGGGTCTGTTCCGTATTCGCAGCTGCCTCTTCGGCTCCTCGGCCACGCCGTCCATGCCGCGGGAATCTATCTGGTCGTAGAGGCCCAATTTCTGGAACATGATCATCATATTAGTCATTTGAATCTCATCAAAAAATATTTTTCAAAAGTCATCATTATATTTGAAAAATCCAAAAAAATCATAAAATAATAAAAAATTCTCACCAATCTCGCCCCATGCTGCATCCAGTGGTAACACTAGGTCAGGATCTCCTCGGAAATCCAGCCCAGCATAGGGGTAGTCAACCACGGCGATGATCTACTGCTCCCACCAGGCAAAGAAGTCATCATCAAATGCATTCCTTGGGACTTCCCCACCCCCCAGACGTTTCATCAAGTCAGCCCACCGGCCCATGCGTGGATCACGTGGACTACTGATGGCAACTGCTACCCTGGGGCGGAGTGCGGGAACCTTCTCGAAGAAGAAAGTGCACAAGATGGTTCCGAACCCAAAGTTCTTGGTCTGTCCCCTCCTGATAGAAGTGAGTTGTTCCTTCATGTTGGCAAGAAGAGGAGTACACCAGCCAAACAGAGTAGTGAGACAGTCCACTGCCACACTCATGGTTACCCGTGACGCCTGATGTAGTGAGGATGATTCGTTCACTCGTGCTATGGTGAACAAGATTATCCTGAGTGACAAACTCTCCACATGTGGGATAGAGATCTGGCTCTCGACCTTCCGATGACCTGGGCATAAATCTGTACATAGTCATCTACACTGAGGCTATTCCGTGTCCTGCCCCGAGAATGTACTACCTCTCCCCTTCGGGAAAGGCCCGTGATAAAATATATGTCTTCCACTTCTATCCTGAGTGGCATCTGATCAATCACAAATGCTTCCTCATCGACATCCCAATAATCAATGAGCCTCTCGAGCAGACGTGTGTTTGCTTTCATATTTGGCAATTTGAAGAATTTTAGCAACCCGCATCCCCATAGGGCATCTAATGCCTCATCATTTCCCATAACTTCATTATCCACAGCTGAGTGCTCTCTTTCACCCCATGTGATAGTCATCCTGGAAGAAAAAATCATTTTCATCCGTTAGTTTTGTTTATAAAATTAGTTCGCTGCGCACACGCGGGTTCCTATATACACAGTCGCATGTAGTGTCATCGTATACGCGAGTTCAATATTGCCAACCCGCGTGTACACCGCAAAAGAATTTTTTGCAAAAATCCAACTGTAAAACATCAACTAAAATTCCTAAAAACTATCACAATTAATTGCAAGACAAGTTTGAGGCTTACCTGGAAGTTTTCGGCAAGTTTGAACGGTTGAATTGATCACAGGGAAGTTTGCTCCTTTTGCTCCACAATTGTTGCTCTCCAAGTCAAATGGTGAAAATGGTGAGTCAAAAATGCCTTTTATAAATTTTGAAAATGCAAAATTTTTTCAAAATTTTATTTTATTTTGCCTCATGTGACTTTTAACTTGGGAGCTTGGAATGCCGAGTTTGGTTTGATTTTCAGGACATTTGGACATTTTTCGATAGTTCGAGACAGTTCCATGACCGCTGACCCGTCATGGCAGGCATCGTGTTTTCACTGGCATATAGGTTAGGGACACAATTTTTCCATTGCATTATGCATACTAGCCTCCATCTGACCGATACATCTGCCGTAGGGTCCACCCCATCGTGTTATGGTTCGTAAGCCATTTTCACTCGCCGATTCTTTAAATCATGACACGATGGTAGAGCCATCCCTTTACATGGGCATCGTAGTTAGCACCTCACTGACATTTGTTGCCCATGCTGCTTCGTTTTGAGTAGGCTCGGGAGTCCTCTGTAGTTCCGCCATGACTTATGCGTTGAAGACTCATTCCTCTTTGCTTCTTTGCTTCATTCTGGCCTTATACCCTAGAGGCTCCTATGTGTGTCGAGTTGTACTTCTGCATTGCATGTTGACCATTTGCACCTTTTGGCCTAGAGACGGCTTCACTTGGACTCGTGTTTAAGCCAAATTTTGACCATGACATCTGCAAAACCAACCTTTCATACCTTTGACTTCTGCAGCTTGACATACCCAGATCCGTGGAAAGAACATACCTCTGAGTGTCACTGACTAGTTTTCACCTCCCTGCATTGAGCATAGGAACGTTCCCTTCCCAGGAACTAGATCATCTATTTCACTGACACTCGTTCTTTCCACTGTACCATAGCATTCTTTTATTCTTTTTCCGGCTTAACAGAAAAAGACAAAAAAAATAAATATTCCAAAAAAAAGAGCGGGAACAGGGACATTATTTCCATTTATTGTTGGCAGCTAGAGTCAGTCGTGTCGCCCTTAAACAAAGCACTCAAAACAAAGTCTCCTCCGCATGCGTGGGATTTAGTTTGACTTAGGTATGCCATAACCTTGTTATTGAGTCAGTTCTCCCCCGATTGGTTATCTCTTCCAATCATATGGAGGGTTCGTTCGTGCCTCCTGCATGGCGAACTTATACAGAGTCATCATATGCTGCCACATAGTCACATTGAGTCGTGCTTTTGTTCAAGGGAAGTTAGGCTAAGTCGGCCTCTCTGCGGTGTCTCTCGACTCATTTTCAGTCGGCCATCCCTGGTTGTCAGTATCATGTCTATCATCACATCAGTATATTGGTCCTTTACTCGTGCTGGTTTGAGAAGGTCCCCATTGACTTCTTGCTGGTGGGTCTTGTCCTTATCGACGACGACACCTTGCTCTGAGGACAGGCCTAGAGCCGCACCCTGGCCCTATTTTCATTATTGATAGGTCACCTTGTGCTCAGCATCGATCAGTATCATGGGTCTTTGACTGAGTGGTTTCCCTTGTGTTCGACATCAGCATACATTATCACACATTGGGATTCGTGCAGTACCTTGGTTTCCATTTGACCCTATTGGTGGATACCTCGCCTCTGTGTCAGCTTTCATTATTGGTTGGTTCAGAGGGTTTCTGCTGTGCGCTAGCCACATCTTGTGTACACCGGAAACATACTTTGGTCGGGTTATTACATCTTTTTCGTCCGATTCCTTCCACATTATTGGCCTACGGGTTACACTCGTGCTAGATTGATGGAGGATGCCTTAATGCCTTCCTTCTAGCGGATCTTTCCCTATCGACTCCGACTCATTGCTCTGGGGCAAAGATCTAGAGTCCATTTGGCAGTACCTTGGGGTTTGCAGTCATTAGTGGCAGATTCCTCGCTATCAACAGTGGGAAACCATCATTGTCTCCTGATCGATAGATTCTTACAGGTGTTCGACTTCAGCTCATCTATTCACACTTGTTGGATTGTACTGGGTACCTTGACGCTCATTATCATTATCGGTGAGTAGTCTCGCGTTTGTTAACGGTATACATCAATGCCCGGTAATCAAACGATTTCTCACATGGTCGACTTCAGATCATTTATTCCCATGGTGTAGAAATGTACCACGGCGGTCGGTGAAGACCTCAAGTTGTATCAGCATTCATTGGTTCACTTGACAGTTGCTCCTGTTGCTGCTAGTTGATACCACTCCCCCTTATATGTTGCAGTCAGTCATGGCGACATTCTATATGCTGGCACCTGAGTTTGCAGTGTAGTACCATCCTATTCCATCATGTTCAGTTGGTACCTTTTGGGATCAGTCTTCGATATCAGTGATCCGTTGCATCTTTCAGCATCATTGACAGTCTTATATGTGATATTCAGACATGTACTTGCTCCTTATGATCAGATGATCCATTATGTATCTTCCAGTCATTTATACTTGTATACTTAGTGGATCCGCTTGTACTTGATATGCGGACATGCTTTACTTTTTCTGAGCATGGGTATGCCCGCCTCAGACAGCGTTTCTTTCTGACCTCCTTTTGGTGGCTTGGCAGGCTGAATTTTGGTGAAGTCCTCCTTGGTTTCTCGACAAGACTTCCTTTCCATGTTCTTACATAATATATTTCGGCCATCATGTTCCCCTTCTGACCTCATATATTAGGGGGCATCTGTTATAGCTCCAAATCTCACTCTTATGGTTTGTGATGCTGCACTCATGGCCTAGGGCAACCCCTCCTTCCAGACCTGGTCCTAAAATTTAAAAAACAGTGTTTTATCCCCTATACGCGACATTGCCCTGAGTTAAACGCGTGTACACGTGGGTCCGTGTATACCCAACCCGTGTGTATGTATTAAAACACTTAAAAAAATAAATAATTCCTTATTTTCTGGCGGAGATCGCGGGTTTTACCTGCTGATCACCTGTTAGTGCCCGTGGCCCAACTGTTCCCAACCAACTCCTAACTAAAAAACTACTTTGGAGATGGTATAAAAAGACATCAAAGGGAAGGCCTAAGGGAGAGAGAAAAGAAGAGCAAGATTTTATGCTGAGATTTTCCCCTTAGACCAGGTCTGAAGTCCTTGGTTCCTTCTGCACTTCCCCCATTTTGCATAGGAAACCCTTGTTTCCATGTGTATTGGTAATCATTCATCCTTTATATCACCATTGAGTAAGACTTGGAAGGAGCTCTTGTTGGAGGCTTGAGGCTGGAACGAATCCAGGAGGAAGCTTTGCTTGGAGCTTGCTGAAGGTGTTTCAGGTGAAATCTTTCCGTTATATGTACTTTACTTGCCTTTATATAAAGAAACACGTCTTGGTTCCCGAAACAATCTTTCTTTGTGCTTATGAGATTCTTGTCTTGAATTCTTATGCAAGTAGTTACTTAAAGATTTTTATAACTAACTTTATAGCATGAAGATGGTTTTCATATAAGTATTTGTCCATGTACTGTTGTGTTCTTTGATTTGTTTGTTTTACAGGTCAAAGGAGAAGAAGGGAACTCCAAGAAGGGTTTGGACCCTAAAGGCCTTCTCGAACGTAGGACCTTAGGTACGTACCCTAAACATTATAATTTGCTTACAGTAAAGATAATGGCTGTGTGTGTGTTTCTTTGAATAAGCAATTTTCAGTCTGGTAGAGTCTTAACCCAAAGGACCCTAGGGGTACTTTCCCCTCAACCACTAAGGCAATGCCTCCTTCCAGACTTGGTCCTAAAATTTAAAAATCAGTGTTTTATCCCTTATACACAACATTTCCCTGAGTTAAATGCGTGTATACGGGGGTAGGCATATACCCAACCCGCATATATGTATTAAAACACTCAAAAATATATAAAACTCCTTATTTTCGGGTGGAGATCACGGGTTTTACCTGCTGATCACCTGTTAGTGCCCGTGGCCCAATTGTTCCCAACCAACTCCCAACTAAAAAACTAATTTGGGAGAGGTATAAAAAGACCTCAATGGGAAGGCCTAAAGGAGCAAGAGGAACTTGAAGAAGGGTTTGGACCCTTGAGGACCTTCTCAAACGTAGGACCTAAGGTACATTCCCTTATCATATAATTTTCTTATAATAGCATAATAGCTGTGTGAATGTGTGAATGTGTGAATGTTTGTTTCTCTGTATAGAAAAATTTCAGTCTGCTAGGGTTTCAACCCAAAATACCTAGGGGAACATTTCCCTCAACAGAATTGGCGACTCCACTGGGGACAACACTCTTGTTGTTCCTAGTTTGGGTGTTTTCAAGCCAATCAGGGCTCAGCAGCCTGTTTGCTTGCTGTTGCTGTGTGGTCTGTTTTTGAATTCTGAGTTTTTCCAGTTTCTTCAGTTTGTTTTTTATTTTTCTTGAAACCTTTTATATACGTTGTTTTTCTTAGTTACAGAGGCGTATATACGCATGTTTCCTTAAGTGAACCCGCATATACGCAGGTTATTTTAGTTACAGTCACGTATACACACAGTCTGTACATCAGTACAGTCGCGTATATATAGAAATTTTCAAGATTTTTAAATCTTTCTATCTCTGAAGGTCTGTCTGGTAGTTTGATTCAGTCTGAAACAGTCATTTTCTAGCATCAGTTGTTTTTTTTATAGCAAGCATCTTGTTCCAAATTCTCTCTGATTGTAAGGGGTATTGGTCTTTTTTTTGTTATTATAAGCGTCATCGTTTTTGCTAAAGCACGCAAGATTTATTACTATGAATCTTGGCTGCTTTGATTCATTAGGGCAGGAAGATTGATCTCAATCTTTGTGTTAAATCTTGCTTTTGGTGATTTTTTGTTTGCTTGACAAAACCGCTTTTTGTGACCATCCACTTCTTTCTTTCATGAAAGTTGTTGATTGACACTTTCTTGAAATTTGTCTTTTTGATCTTTTTGGTCTTTGTTTCCAAAGCTTTCATTGCTGCTTTTGATTGTTAAGAGCATCCTTAAACACATTTCTTTTTGTTGAGTTTTCATCCATTGTGTGGTGTCAACTTGCAAAAGTGTTTGTTGCCTATTCTTCAGTCACAAAGTTTCAGTCTTGTTGAGAGCATTTTTGAAAAGACTTTTTTGTTGTTGTTTTTGAAGAAAACTTTTTGAAAAACTTAGTTTTTATTTCTTGAACTTTGTTTTCATTTGGTTTCCTTTTAGTGAATGAAAGTGTTTTATGTTTGTCTTGGAACTTGTTTTTAGTGTTTAGACGAAATGAATGGTAGCATATCATATTCCATCTAGACATTTTAAGTGGCCTAAAAATTGATAAGCAAGCAACTTTCATTTCTTGTTTTTAGACTAGTTTTGAATCTTGCATCAGCATATATTTGTTGCATTAGGATAGATTTTCATATCTTTTTAGGCATACATAGCTTTGTTAACTTTTGTGACTGTGAAGCGTGAATTAACGAAAAGAAAAGAAAATTTTGTTTTATTAGAAGTTCCTCTAAACCCTATAGAAATTTCTTTTCATTGAAAAATGAAAACAAGTGCATATGCATGTAGTTAGGTTTTTATTAATTTCTTTTGCGTCAAAAATACCACTAGTTTCACTTCCGTTATCCCGTGACTTAAAGAACAACCTATTTTAAAATCAAGCGCTAATTAAAATTCTCTAAAACTTTTTTTTTTAAGTTAGATAAACCAACAAGTTTTAGGATTTTAGGGCCTTGGATTAGGCGAGTGGAGAGTTAACTCTCCAAGGCCATTTAAACGTCAAACGTAGGAGTTTGAATAGTGAGTGAAAATCCAATAGTGTTAGGAAGACCAGGAAAGCTTCGGATCTGGGATTTAAGCATGAGAGTCTATGAAGACAGGGAAGAGAGATACCCCCTCTCCTACTTGTCCGAACTTACCTCACGACTATTCTGCCTGGCTTCTGTGATGAGTTGGTATCCATAGTTGCTACTCCAAGGGATCTACACAGGTGGCTACAGAGGGGGATCCCGTGGCACCTGAGGTCGACGTTATATCACTCTCAACGATACTACTAGAGGGCACCCTTGTGAAGCTTGGGGGCTTGCACCTGCGCAGGCTGTTGTTAGGAGGTCAGTGTAACTTCCTCTATTAGCTTCGCTGATAGGACTGGGCCGTCATTATCCCAGACTATCTTCGGAAGGCCCCTTACTCCACTTTCTTGTATTTTGGTGTCTGGTCCTAATCGCCCAGAGCGGAAATACTCAAAAGTTGTTTGACTGGCTGATATCTTTTAGGGAATTTTTAGTGAGTGCTCTTTGCTCGTATATAGTTGGCTTTAGGTATTTTTGTCTAGTCATGTTTTGTCTTTGTGTTCTGAGTGACTGGCTTACCACTCTACCAATCTTGAAAGGCTTTTTGTCATTCTTTCAAAAGTTGTGGAGTTGCCTCCTCAAGGGCAAAGGTTTTGATTGTGTGTCTATCTTCCTTGAAAAGTAATTTCTACATTCCCGTAAGAGAAGGCTCTACGGATCAGTTTGATATGGCTAATATTCCTGTGGAAGCAAACCAAGGTACCCTTCCAAAAGAAGATCCTTGTGCTTTTCTTTTCTTTGGAAACGTTGGCACTCCCTTGATGGCCACTTTGAATATTCCTGGGTTAAATGTTGGACTACCCATTTGGCTGTGGTCCACTCCGAATATTCCAAATGCTCTTGAAGCTTCTCAGATGAATGCTTTATTTCAGGGGCATCACATCGGTGCTAATTGTTCATCTTCTTTCAGAGAGAAATCTGGGATTCCATTTTCTCCTCCTCCTTGTAATAAGAAATCTAAAAAGAGGAGAAAGAGGAAGTCGAAGAAGAAGAATAATTCTATCCCTTCATCTTCAACCTCTGTCAGTCATGTTGGAGATGAGTCTTCAGCCGCTGCAAGTCATGCTAGGGGCATAAGTCTACTCACTGCGAGTCATACTAAAAAATAGTCACTGACCTCCGCAAGTCATGTTCAGGACTCTCCGCAAACCACTGCTAGTCATGTTGGCGGAACGGAGGTTAATAAGAAACCTGGACGTAGAAGTTTTAAACCTAAGTTCCCTTGTAAGATATGCAAGGGAAACCACCTTACTCATTTATGCCCTGGTATTCCAGAGGTTCAAAGGATATGGTCCGAGTCTGAAAGTTCTTCTACTCCTAGATCTTATATGGTTTCTCATCAATCCCATCAACCATTGGTTGATAATGTGGTTGAACCAGTGCAATCACTTGCCGATTACACTCCTCTTTTGGGGGGTGAAGTACGTAACAAAAGAGTCTGTTTGATCTCTAGTAGAGAGTCTTCTGGGATAGGGGGCATTCTGATTTCTTCGAATGTTCCCCCTCCAAGTTCTAAGAGTGTTTCCTTTGATTGGGATAGTCTTTTTGAGCCTCATCTTCCTTCTGCTGCATCTTTCCAAATAAAGGTCAGAGTGAATTCCACAAATGTCTATCAATGTATGGTAGATGAAGGATCCTCTATAAGTATTATATCCTCTTTGACTTGGAAAGCTTTGGGTTCCCCAAAGTTGTTGACAACTCAGAGTCAATTGTTAGCCTATGATAGAAGACTTGGTGAATCTATGGGTGTTCTTCCTCAATTGCCTATCACTTTAGGTGGGAAGACTGTCTTAATCGATATGATGGTGGTTGATAGCCCTTTAGAATTTAATATGCTACTTGGGCGTGATTATGTCTATGCTATGAATGTTGTGGTGTCTTCACTCTTTCGAGTAATGTGCTTTCCTCATAATGGGAATATTATCACTATTGATCAGCGTGCATCTGATAATTACCACCCTAATTCGACTTTACTACAGAATACCCCTTGGTTTTTTCCAAGTGTTCAAATAAACTCTACCCCGCCACGGGTCAATTATGTGGCATTGAATCCTCAATTTTCAATCGCTTCTGAGAATGATCCTTGGACCTGTTTTTCCCCTTCTTGGGACTTGATCCCAGCAGTTGATCGAGAGATTCTTCCTGTAGGGATATGGGACCCCTTAATTCCCTCTTTTGATCCTTGTAGTTCTCATGATTTCTTAGAACTTGTTTTGCCTTCGGAGGAGGAAATCTTTGAAGCCATGAGTTTTGACTACCAAAGGAGTCCTTGGCCTGAGCCCTGCAAGGGGTTTGTTCAGCAGAACTATTGTGCGTAAGCCGTAAGGCTGCGTGGTTCCCTGTACCATATTGTATATATAAGGTATGCATTTTCAAGTTTTGTATTCTATAACACAAGATCTTATATGAAGTTTATATGTGGGATGTATTAACTTCTTGTCTAGTGTTCTTATTTATGTATACATAACTTGGAAGATTTTTCCTTTGGAAGTTTATGGTTGGTCCGTTCTGACAGGCATTACTTCTCGAAACTAGCATATAGGTTAGGTTTTTCCACCTGCATTGTGCACTTATCAGTTTCCTTTCCCATTTTGGCCTTAGGATCGACCCCACCAAGTTATGGTGCGGAACCTTCTCATTTCTTAGAAGTTTCATGACTTGTGTGGTAGAGCCTACCTTATCATGGGTGCCCTAGTTAGTACCTTGTTGTCACTTGGCACTCATGCAGATTTTTTATCCTTAGGTTTGGGAGTCCTCTGTAGTCCCACCATGACTTATGCGATCAAGACTCATTCCTCTTTGTTTATTCGCTTCGTTCTGGCCTTATACCCTAGAGGCTCCTTCGTGTCAAGTTGTATTACTGCATTGCATGTTGACCGCTTTCACCTTTTGGCCTAGAGCCGACTTCACTTGGACTCGTGTTTAAGCCAACTTTTGACCATGACGACTGCAAAATCAAACTTGCATACCTTTGACTTCTGTAGCTTGACACACCTTGACCCATGGAAGGAACACACCTTTGAGTGTCACTAACCAGTTTTCACCTCCCTGCATTGAGCATAGGAACGTTCCATCCCCAGGAACTAGATCATCTACTTCACTGACACTCGTTCTTTCCACTATACCATAGCATTCTTTTATTTTTTTCAAGCTTAACAGAAAAAGACAAAAAAATTAAATATTCCAAAAAAGAGCGGTAACAGGACAGTATTTCCATTTATTGTTGGCAGCTAGAGTCAGTCGTGTTGCCCTTGAACAAAGCACTCAAAGCAAAGTCTCCTCCATTTGGGTAGGATTTAGTTTGACTTAGGTATGCCTTAACCTTGCTATTGAGTCAGTTCTCCCCCGATTGGTTATCTCTTCAAATCATATGGAGGGTTCGTTCGTGCCTCCTGCATGACGAACTTATACAGAGTCATCATATGCTGCCACATAGTCACATTGAGTCGTGCTTTTGTTCAAGGGAAGTTAGCCTACGTCGGCCTCTCTATGGTGTCTCTTGACTCATTTTTCAGTCGACCATCCCTGGTTGTCAGTATCATGTCTATCATCACATCAGATATATTGGTCCTTTACTCGTGTCGGGTTGAGAAGGTCCCCATTGACTTCTTGCTGGCGGGTCTTGTCCTATCGACGACGACACCTTGCTCTAAGGATAGGCCTAGAGCTACACCCTAGCCCAATTTTCATTATTGATAGGTCACCTTGTGCTAAGCATCGATCAATATCATGGGTCTTTGACTGAGTGGTTTCCCTTGTGTTCGACATCAGCTTACATTATCACACATTGGGATTTGTGACTGAGTGATGGACCCTATTGGTGGATACCTCGCCTCTGTGTCAGCTTCCATTATTGATGGTTCAGAGGGTTTCTGTCGTGTGCTAGCCACATCTTTTATATGTCGGAAACGTACTTCGGTTAGGTTACTACATCTCTCTCGTTTGATTCCTTCCACATTATTGGCCTACAGGTTACACTTGTGCTAGATTGATGAAGGATGCCTTAATGCCTTCCTTCTAGCGGATCTTTCCCTATCGACTCCGACTCATTGCTCTGGGGCAAAGATCTAGAGTCCATTTGGCAATACCTTGCAGTTTGCAGTCATTAGTGGCAGATCCTTCACTATTGACAGTGGGAAACCATCATTGTCTCCTTATCGATAGATTCTTACAGGTGTTCGACTCCAGCTCATCTATTCACACTTGTTAGATTGTACTGGGTACCTTGACGCGCATTATCATTATCGGTGAGTAGTCTCGCGTTTGTTAACGGTATACATCAATGACCGGTAATCAAATAATTTCTCACATGGTCAACTTCAGATCATTTATTCCCATGGTGTAGAAATGTACCATGGCGGTCGGTGAAGACCTCAGGTTGTATCAACATTCATTGGTTCACTTTACAGTTGCTCCTATTGCTGCTAGTTGATACCACTCCACCTTATATGTTGCAATCAGTCATGGTGACATTCTATATGTTGGCACCTGAGTTTGCAGTGTAGTACCATCCTATTCCATCATGTTCAGTTGGTATCTTTTGGGATCAGTCTTTGATATCAGTGATCCGTTGCATCTTTCAGCATCATTGACAGTCTTATATGTGATATTCAGACATGTACTTGTTCGATCATGATCAGATGATCCATTATGTATTTTCCAGTCATTTATACTTGTATACTTAGTGGATCTGCTTGTACTTGATATGCGAACATGCTTTACTTTTTCTGAGCATGGGTATGCCCGCCTCAGACAGTGTTTCTTTCTGATCTCCTTTTGTGGCTTGGTAGGCTGAATTCTGGTGAAGTCCTCCTTGGTTTTTGACAGATTTCCTTTCAATGTACTTGCATAATACATTTCGGCCATCCTGTACCCCTTCTGACCTCATATATTAGGGGGCATCTGTTATAGCTCCAAATCTCACTCTTATGGTTTGTGATGCTGCACTCATGGCCTAGGGCAACCACTCCTTCCAGACTTGGTCCTAAAATTTAAAAAATAGTGTTTTATCCCTTATACGTGACATTGCCCTGAGTTAAATGTGTGTATACGTGGGTAGGCATATACCCAACCCGTGTATATGTATTAAAACACTTAAAAAAATATAAAACTCCTTGTTTTCGGGCGGAGATCGCGGGTTTTACATGCTGATCACCTGTTAGTCCTTGTGGCCCAACTGTTCCCAACCAACTCCCAACTAAAAAACTACTTTGGGAGAGCTATAAAAAGACCTCAATGGGAATGCCTAAAGGAGCAAGAGGAAATTCTGTTGAGGGAAATGTTCCCCTAGGGCTTTTGGGTTGAAACCCCAGCAGACTGAAAGTTGTCTATGCAGAGAAACACACATTCACACAACCATTATGCTATTATAAGCAAATTCTATGATAAGGGAATGTACCTTAGGTCCTACGTTTGAGAAGGCCCTCAAGGGTCCAAACCCTTCTTCAAGTTCCTCTTGCTCCTTTAGACCTTCCCATTGAGGTCTTTTTATACCTCTCCCAAAGTAGTTTTTTAGTTGGGAGTTGGTTGGGAACAGTTGGGCCACGGGCACTAACAGGTGATCAGCAGGTAAAACCCGCGATCTCCGCCTGAAAATAAGGAGTTTTATATTTTTTTAAGTGTTTTAATACATATACATGGGTTGGGTATATGCCTACCCACGTATACACGCGTTTAACTCAGGGCAATGTCACGTATAAGGGATAAAACACTGTTTTTTAAATTTTAGGACCAGGTCTGGAAGGAGGGGTTGCCCTAGGCCATGAGTGCAGCATCACAAACCATAAGAGTGATATTTGGAGCTATAACAGATGTAGTAGAGATACTACAATGGGTTCTGTAGGTAAAGATGATGACACTAATGGAGGTGGTGGAAGAAGAGATGAGGTAGTTGATGTATTTGGAGGTGTAGTAGAGGATGAAACAACAGTTAGGTATTCAAGTTGATAGTGGATGTAGAATTTTTTAGTAATGATTTGGAGCTGGTCAGCAAGACTTTGGAGTTTATCAAAATTCAACCACAACTCATGATCAACTTTATAAAATAGGGATTCATAACAATGGAGATGAGAATCAAATTTAAAAGGTTCAAATATCAATTCAGGAAGGCAAGACTCATATTTTGACCTTGAAAGATACAGTTCTAACTGAATATCAAAAGGAAGATGCTCAAAAGTGAATACATTTTTAGGCAAAGAAGTTGTCCTTTTTATTTTTCAAACTTCACTTTCAGAGATAGGTAACTTGAGTTTTTTGAGTAGTTTTTCTGGGTCATCAACAATAAAAGGTGGATTTGGATCATGATTTGACCTAGTATGTCTTTTAGGAGCTATAATTTTCACACCTTAAACTTGATGAAATTTGTAAAATCAACCTATCTTTAGATACTAGAAGTTGTCACGTACATAACCAACCTTCTTGAAGGATCTAATAGAATGAATCCCAGGAATGATTTATCAGTGGTTTCCCTGGAAACAGTGCCAAAATGTTATCCCCTACAATGTCCCAGGCTGAGGAGGAGATCGAAAGAGGTAACTTCAAACCACTTGCAGTTCAGTAGCTAGCCCTGTTGAACCAGAGAGGGACATATCTAAGGATTTCTCCATGAATAACTAGAAAATAAATTGATTTTAGGCTAGATGTATAAGTCTTGTTTGAGTATTTGAAAATTTAGGGTTTTTTTAGGTTGCTGGAGCAGGGATGAGAGAAAGCAATTAGGTCAAGGTATCAAGTTTGCAGTAGCAGGCATGAAGAGGAGATAGATAAAAATGTGTTGTGGTGAACTTAAGATTTATTCAATGTAGTATAGGTCTGAAAGTTTAAGAAATCATAATGAGCATGTATTAGCATGAATTCATTAATCTAGAATAAGAGATACATCGACATGATTTTCCACATAAATAGAGCTCTGAATCTAAGAATTCTGCCTATATGACTATAAGGAAAACCATAAGAAGAAATAAAAGCATGTTAAGAGAGATGAATTCATCAATAATAAAATGATATGAAAGGAAAACAACATCACAAACTCACTGAAAAAGTATTACCAAAAAATAGCCGCAACTGCTCCTTGATTAACTGTATGAAAACATAAGGTACAAGTCTCTCCACAGAAGTCCAACCTTTCTCTCTAAATGAGAAATGATACATATAGACTCAATCAAATATCTTCCACACCTTCAAGAGTCAAATTCCTAAGTGGTGGAACTATTTCCAAGATTCTCTCAACCAACAAGTGAGAGTGAGAAGGTCAAACACAAACTCTTCTATTAGACTTTATTTTGAGTTTTGCTTCTTTATGAGGCCTAATTAACCATAAAAAAAAGTTATCATGCCTATTTATTCATGATTAAATCATCTAAACCTAAAACTACTGAATTTACATGATGAGTTTAACTTTGACCAAGTCAAACTAAAAACCTGAGAAATTACAGAGTGAAATTTTTAAATAAAAACTCAGACATTTGCAGAAGCACAACACAAATTTTGAGGCCACTTTTAGGAGCCTTCCTAAGATCAAATTTGAGATTTGAGAGAACGGTAAACTACCATTGCCTGTCTAGTGTCAAAAAAACCTCGAATTATTGAAAATTACCCATGGGAAGGCCTTCAAATATTGATTCTCCCAAGGTGTCTCCAAAAGCGCAACACCTGCCAAAAAGAGTGGCAAAATAATGATTTTTTTACCCCTTTTTCTCCTTTTTCTCAAAATCTGAGCCCTGTATGAGAAATATGATGAAATTGGTTTTGAGAGGAGGTCATTTTATTTCTAAAAATGTAAGCCACTTTTCATTTGGATCCCTAAGGAAAAATCATTGCGTTTCTTTGACTAGCCCAATTTCTGGAATTTGCACCAAAATTCTCAAAAAACCAAAACTTCTCAGAAAACCTCCAAAATTGGTCACGAAGTGAAAAATCAGGTGTGTCATTCTCTCATGGATGCTTTATAAAGCATCTCCAAGTTATCCCTCTCATTTTTGTCCTTTAGGGTTTCCTTTAGCTTGTTTGTCAATTGTTTGAGATTAATGTTGCAAATCATGTTTCTGGTCTGATAATGATGGGCCATGTGCCTCAATATTTGGTTGTCCCTATTGTCTTTGTTAAGAAGCTATTCCAAGTGGCCATTGACCTTACTTAGCCAATACTCTCTATCCTCATTTATCTCCAAGGAAATTATGTCTTCCATGTCTAAATTTTCATCTAGGAGGTTATGTTCTTTCTCTTCCTTCAATGCCCTTTTGAGTCCCTTGGTTCTTGGCTTCTTCTTTCCTACTTGATTTTCATTTTCATCATGTTCACCAAGTTCCAACAATGCTTTACCTTTGCCTCCTTGTTGCAGCACCTTAGATTTCTCTTTTTCCATGATGAGCCTATTTGGCCTTAAGCTGACTATTTCCTTGCTCAAGGAAGCAAATGACTAATCTTGCCCTTGCCATATTGTCCACGAGTTTTTTGATTTGATAATCCTTCTCTTTGATAATTTGTTGCAGGTTTGAAGGTTCATATGCTACCTCTAATTCAACTAATTCAAAATCATGTTCAATTTTCTCTTTATCCTGTACATGTGATCCTTGTTTTGCTAATGTAGAAGTCTTATCCCTTTTCTCAACTTGAGAAGTAAACACAAGCCTTTTACCTCTCTGATATATTATGGTCACCTCAATTTTAGGTGCCTTTGGAACCTCCACTAACTTACTTGATGATCCTACCATGTATATGGATGATGACTTGATGAAGTAGTTTCATGCCACTACAAAGTTGTTTCTACGAAAGAATCCCGTGCCATGTTCCTTTCTGCTAACTAATGGAGAGTTACTACAATTTTTATTAATTTATGATGAAAAATACTAGGATGATGCTCTTTTCCTTTCATTTGTACCTTCTCAGACATTTTGACAAGGCTTCTACATAAATAATTAAACATTTTGAGAGGTTTTAGAGGTGTGAAATGCATTAGTAGTCTAATGTGGTACCCATACAATATGGAAATATTCCCTCACAGGTGAAAAAATTCATTCCAACCTTCATCAATGGCGCATAATTTTCCAATAGGAACCTGAATGGGATGATGTGTGAATGGGCCTCTCTCTAGGGTGATTTCAAGAAAGGTTGGTAGTGTTCAAGGTCTAAGCTCATGCCTTTGAACCGATACCCCCATGATCAGGTATCCCTGTGGCAAGAGAGATGGAAGCTACTGAAAATGTGAATTCAATCCATGCTATGATGGCCCTTTCCCATTTCAGATTGGTGGCAATCCAATCAATTAACTGCTCATGGAAACCCACTTCACCCACCTTTTGACAAAACCCTAGACAATTGACATCTTCAAAGAATTGCTTGATGAATGGTGAGGAGTTGATTTCATTACAATTGGTAGGCTCATACCTCAGGATTCTCCCTCCTTTATGATGTTTTCTCCTTTCTAATGGTGAAGAATATCCCTCCATTTTGATAATAACCCTAGATAACAGGAAAATGGAAAAATAGTGAAGAATGAGTGAAATGATGAAATGAGGGAGTTAGGGAAGGGAAATGATGATAGGGGAATTTTGGGAGATGGATAGGGGTTGTAGGAAACTTAGGAAGTTTGAATGGAGTGAAATGAGAGAGAAATATGAGTAGGAGAATCTAAAAATAGTGCTGCTAGGAAATTATCCAAAATGATAGGTATGAGCTAGGGTTTGTGCAAAGGTGAGGTAAATTGTAGGTAAATGAGTTGATTAGTGAATGATAGGGTGATTTATATATTTACAGAGGTATGAGATGACAAATTTGAAAGTTTACAATGTCATAACTAACAAAACCCATCATTTGTACTAGCCTTGTAGCATGAAATTTCACATAAACCCTAGATGAAGAAAAATCACAATTTCACTTACTTTGCCAAAGGAAAAAGGTGAGTTAGATGATGATACTTACTTGTTCATTAGCTTAAAAGAACAAAAAGTAAGAATGGAAGCTTAAATTTGCAGTTTGGGTGAGTTTTGGAAATTTTTGGGCTACTCTATCACAAGTGCAGTGCCCGTTGGCAAAAGCACAGCACCAACGCACAACACAATTCATGGTAGTGCAACACCGCCTCTAGAAGCGTAATGCAATTCACAGAAGCGCAGCACCAAGAGATTTTTGCTCATTTTAGCTAGAAAACCTGTGTTTTTTCACCAAAGGAGGGGAGATCTCGATGAAAAGAGGTAAGGATGAAAATGAAACATGTTTAGGACTTTTTGGCTTTTATAGGCACAATAAGATCTTCTTTTGAATAAAAATGGGCCCCACATAACTTTTCAAAACATGAATTTCACCTTTTTAAACTTGGCCACTTTAGAGACTTGAAATCTAAACTTCTCTTTATCTTTTTGAATAGTGAAACTTCTTCCTTTTGGAACCTTGAGATTGTAACCATGAAACACTTATGAAATTTCATAAAAACTTATTGCAAAGAGTTTCTTATCACAACTCATCTTATGCCAGATTTTATGCATGAAATGAAGATGGACCTTGAAACCCTAATGACATAATGAAGACATCATACTGAGTGAAATGGTAATGATGATGACTGATATGATGAAGACATTCTCTTTATTATGATTCACTCATCTGAGTGATGTAAGTGACCAACATGTGATATTTTTTTTAAGAGAATAGAGACATTCCTAAATAACTAACCAGTGACCAATTTTTACTCTTAAAACCTAGTGACATGATAAAAGTTGACCTTCAGACCCCTAATAAACTTGGTAAAATCATATTCGATCACTGGTGATAGGCAGACAATACCGACACTAATAGACTCCATGGAGGTGGAAAATGTAGAGGTTGAGGTGGTTGAGGAAGGGGATTAGATGCAAATGAAATTGTAGCTTGATTTCTAGTATGTTACATGGATTGGAGCAGTATTGGTTTCTCTTACAATATTCAAATACAAGATTCTTTGGAGCAATAAGTATTGGTAATATTCAATTAACATGTTGTTCATTTGAAATTTTGATTACTTATGCCAATATTATGTGAAACAAAAGGATTAGTTGTGCGTTTTTTTCCTGTGTTTTTGATAGAAATAGTTGATTGTGGCTTGAGGCATTTTTACTTAACATTCTCATGTTCACATGGAATAATTGGAAATTTAATAGTCTTGTGGTTCTTTTATCCTTTTGTAGTATCAAAATATTAGAATGGAAGAATAGGTTTTATCTTTATTTATAGCAAAGAAGTTGTGAGACATGGGTTTGTGGCAATCATCACAAAATTTGAACCATATTGAGCAATAAAAATTATGCATAAGGTGGTGTTGGTGCAATTTTTACTCCTTCAAATTGTATCGAGAACGACATTTGGGATACTATTGTTTCTAGTGCATACTTGTGTGATGAAGAAACTATAAAGGTGGTATGTACAGAAGGTCTGAAAAGTGTTATAAAGAAGATGAATTTGGTGCATCTTTTAATCATTGTGAAGATGGTAGCTTCAACTTGCTAGAGAGTGAGGCCATTACCTTCTGCTATCACCCTTATTTTTTTCATGTAGACATGAAAAAGTGCAAGCATGGGGGAGATGTTGAGCTAGAAAATTGTCATTCCAAATACCTATTTTAACCACTTTCTTCATATTTTGTCATCCATTCATTACTCGTTTTGACATGTTCCTTTGCAAGTATATCAAAAAAGTTTTAAAATGTTAAATTTTATTATTTTCCTTTATTTTTAATGAATTAGAAGTATTAAGAGTTGATTTTTTGCTAATGATGGTTTAACCAGTTCAGTTCCTATAGATCCTATGCAGTTTTGGTAACCAACCTTTAGGTTTGGCATACCTACACAAATCCAAAGGTAATTCTGAAACATGGGTTTTGTTCCTAAGGATGATGTTATGGTTTCATGCTATCTATATTGCACCTAGGTTAATTCCATATGCCTCCAACCTAGGATTAATAGTTCGGACATCTTGTGCCAGGAAGAATGAAGCAACTAACTTCAAGTGTGATTCATGAGAAAATGAAGAAGAATATGGAAAATCCAAGAATTGATTTTTTTCATAACATCTCCAACTAGTTTTCACATGATACTTTCCTCCAAAAAATGTATGGATTGAAAGATATGTTCAGTTCTTTCAAGGGCATATTTTTAGTTGCAACCATTGACCAGTTTTTGCTCCAAACCGAGTAACTAGTTATTAAAAGAAACAAATTTAGGTTATTCTCAGATGATTCCATGCTAAATTGATTGTATGTAATCATATCTTCAACCAAGAATACATAAAAGACAATATTTTTTAAACTGTTCATAGTTTGACAAGCCATTTTTGGGGGAATTAGTTCTAATTTCCCCCCTACTCTTTCTTGTATAAATGTATGGTAAAAAATAAGGTTTAGGGGGTTATAGAGGAGAGGTTCTGTCATTATTCTATATCTATGAAATGATCCCATGTGATGACCATTGGGAGTGCTTTTACACAATACTACTCATGTAGCTTGTGGACTCTTTTTAATACAAGACTACCATTGATGGTTAAACTCTATATTTCATGTTGAATTGTAGTGTTAGTTGAGCTTATCTAAGGAAACACTGCTAATTAGCAAGGACCCCACAACCCTTTACATTGCTTCATTGTGATAGTGTGCTTGTTATGCAAAGTATGGTGTGTTGTCATAGTTTGTAAGTAGAGCCTATCCATTGCCTGGTTAATTTCATTTCTATGTACATATCTACCATTTTGATGTATAATGTGTGATTTTGATATTTGGTAATATTTTTTTGCTAACGTATATGTGTGGACTGATGATATTCTTATTATATTTCATTCATAGAGAATATATATAACCTACATTGTTTTCGTTTTAAATGTACAATGGTATTTTTCCATTACCTTGGTATCTGGGATAGAATCTTAAATCACTGATGCTACCAAACCAAAGATCATAATGAAACTAATATTCACATCAGAATATAAAAACCAGTAAATCTACTAGTGTGCAAAATATAAACAACTTTTTATTATTTTTAACCCAACTTCATTATAGTAATCAAACTGAATAATACAATAGTTTATGGTTTTTGTACAAGGGATAATGGCCCTCGTACATCCACTAGTACAAGAATGCAAAATTGGGGCTTGTTTTCAATCCATCGACAACCAATCTACCCTAGACAATATATTATGACCATCTGGATGTATCACACTCTCTCAACTCCTCTTGGTCATACCTTGTACCTACCTGGTCCTTCATCTCTCGATCTGTAGCTCCTACCTCTATTAATCCTCCAAGTCCATTTGGCTATTGAACCTAGGCTATCAATCTGCTCACATGTTGTGCCTTAGTCCATCAAGGGCACAACACATCGAGACTCCTGCTGAGTTATTCATAACTCTATTTGTCAACAACTCGCAACTGCCCATTGTTTCTCCTCAACTACTCAGGGACTTTAGCCCACTATGGTCTTCTAGCATTGCTCCAATGAAGACCAACATAAGGCATAGAGGGATACCACCTATCACAATAAGATGTACATCTCCAACAATGAACATAGACTAGGATTACTTCCCATCATCTGTTGTAGAATTCCTTCTCCACACTCAAGTCTAGGGATGCACAACTGCTCCTCTGGTTGTTAAAACCTTCAACTCAAATTCTACCACTCTAGCAACCACCTAAGTCCATGAAGATGGTGCACAATAGTCTCCAACTTGGACATTATCATGTTGTCCTCCAACGGACCATAAATTCCCAATCAATGTTCACACTTGGTCCAATCTCACGCTACCCTCCAACAGACCATGAGTGACCAATCCTATTGTAGCATCTGCTCCTAGTTAGGGCATCCAACCATCTAGGAAATCCCTCCTCTTGGCTACCAATATAATTCACCAAATATCCTATCCTATGACACCATCCTCCTAAAAAATCTCATCAATAAGAGAGAACATCCTCCAGCATATTATTGTTCTACTCTTTTCCTTGGGATCTATGCTACCTAAGCTCTGGTTAGGGCTGAAATCACACTGCTACAACACCTAAGAAATGCTCCAATCATTGTGTTTTCCCTTTCAACTAAATATCCTTCATTGTTGTCCCTTTTTAGGCCTCTTCCACACATTGTTTTTCCTTGGAATACTTCTCAAATCACCCTACAGCCTGTGGTCAAGCTACAACAAGAATTTTTCTATTTGTTCAAGGGTTAAGGTCCTCTGTTTAGGTTGTGGTGGCTTCTTAGAGACATCGACTGGGTGAGAGGACCCTCACTAGGCCTCTCGTCCCTCCAACAATTTTATACACATGTTGTTGTAGCATCAACACACCTGTGGCCCAAAATAGAAGAAAATACAAGCACAAAAAGAACCCTTACCTCTCCTCAAGCCTATGGCTTAGTCTTGCAAGAAGTCTACACCCTAAAACAGAGAGAAACTCCTCCCAAACTCGTCCTTCTTGCTCCATGCTAGCCTCAAATCTTCGTTGTAATTTCAGAGGTCTTTTCTTGATGATATTGCTCTTGGATATATGGAATGACCTCCAACTTCACTCCTTTTTATAGCCTCCATGTGGGTGTGACATTAAACCTTAAGGGTACTTCTAAAATGCTGGTCGACTTGTCCTAGTAGGCCTCACAACCATAAATTAACTTCAAAAATTAATAACTCAATATTGAAAACTTGGATTTTGATGATTCTCTATGCGTTGTATTCGTCTCGACATCCTTTATCATATCCCTCCATCATATGTCAGAGTCTCATCATGTTTTTGTCCCAAACATCGATGGGTGCAAAACCCCGAGCTTGGATTTCAAGCCCACAAGGCCACTTGTGGAGCTCCTTCCACCAAACCCTCGATACTCAAGGCTTGGATTGCCTCCCAAGCTATAAAAATAATAACTCCCTCTTAGCGAATGAGGTACTTACAAGACTAGTAAGTAACTATCATCATCCAACGACACTAGCCCATATGACATCAATCATTGTAGAATACTCCGTAGAATGAACCTAGAAACCTTGGTAGTCCCTCTGACTCGTCACATTTGAACCTGAAGATCCCAAACCTCCATAGGGTTGCTCCCTATGTGGCTATACTCCCTCTAAGCCTACACGATCTCCATTGGCTCAATCCTGCAAGCACTCATCCTCCTAGATCAAATACCATACTTTCAAATCCCTCCAATATCGGATATGCAACATCATGATCTGATGAATTATATAGCCTGCTAATTTGTATCCAATCACATCAATAAATATTGATCATGTTGATCTCGTACATGCCAAGGAATTCCTCAAGTTGTCCCAACCATCCATAAAAAATCAAAGAAAGTCCATGGTCAGTGATTTTCCCTACAACAAGTTGTTGTTCACCAGGCTCTCCACCAATCCACCAAAACTCCCAGCCAATCATGCTCCAAGCCAGTCAAGACCACATCTCCATGTCTTCAGCTAAACCCACTACTCCATGATATATACACTCACAACTGCTTCTGAGTTGCATCATTATGCACACTCTGATTCATTGTCCCTCAAAGTAGTTCAGATGCACTCCGATACCATGTTGTTCTTCCATGATCTTAGTATCTAGGATAGAATCTTAAATCACTGACGCTAATAAATTGTTGTAGTGGCTGCAACACCCTCCAAAATTTTGGCCTGTACTCAAATTTTGGAGCCTATGGATCCTGTGATCAATCGTTCATTAGTCACATATTGGTAAGACGGTGACAGCAAGATCCCCTTTTCAATCTTAAGATTCATTCATGCTTTTATCTTTCTACAGTGTGTTTCATCTTTGGGGGATGGGGATTATCGCTTGTTATGCAAAGGGAAGTTTGTTTTTCTTCAAGGGAAAATCTGCCAATCCTCCCTTAGCATTCAAAACTGCGCAGTGGTTTCCTCTAGTGTCCTTCCCTCAGCCAGAACCCACTGTCTCTAGATACCACGCAGTGTTTTCCCTCAACTTACCTATCTACCTTGCATCCTAAAACTACACAGATGTGTCCTCCCAGGACCTCATCCCACAATAGTGTCTTGCATCCTGAAACTGCGCAGTGTTGTCCATTAGCTTCCTAGTCTGCCTTGCATTCTAAAATTGTGCGGATGTGTCTTCCCAAGGCCTCACATTAGCAACAATCACTACCAACTAAAATAGCACAAATGTATCTCTCAATTACCACAAAGAAGGATGACATGGTATATGAATCTCAAGGAGTTGAGGAGAAATATAAGTAGACCAAGGAACCCAAGCTATGATAAAAGACTGGGACCGCATGAAGACTCCATCTGATGCATAACCCTTTGGAGGGTAGGTATGGAAAACAAAACAAATATTTTGAAATACACCTTTAGTATAGCTTGAAGGACTTCTTATCATTATCATATCATTATGTCATCAATGACAACCATAGTTTCAAGCTTTGAAAGTCATTCCATGTGTTTCCTCTATGTGTCTTGCTCCCTTTTTCTTTCTTAACCAACTGTCATATTTTCACATATTGATTGCTTTACCATGCTTGCGATCTTGTTCTAGTGATTTTGAACATTTTTCTTTATGTGTTTGGGTTCTCTTAGCTATGTGAACATTGGTCATATTCACACACAAAGTTGTAAGCATTTTCGTGCAAGTGTCATCACAGTCGTCTGAAGGTCTATCCCAAGTGTTGCACTTATCGCTTCCATCTCTAGATAGTCCCACAAAGGGTCATTATTCTCTATGTTGTCCCGGTGGTCAGTGTCATAATGTTTTCAAATTATGCTAAGTGTGTGATCACATTGTCGAGTCCTCACAAGTTCACTTTCCCCTCACACTTATCCATTTTCCTAAAAATCTCTCCAACTGAAAAACTCCACGTCACTGGACCTAGAATGAGCTGCACTGTGCAGTCTCAGCCCTTAGTGGTGCTGCTCCATCCTCTGGAACTATGTAGTGCTTGATTTTTTCCTCCCTATCAATTGCACTGCAAAATCCCAGAGGTAAGCAACCTGTCTTCCTTCCTAGAACTACACAGAAACTACCTCACTACCTATCTGAACTGCACACTTCACAAGAACAGTCATCGAGGCTCCTTCCTGCTTGCTGGAACTCCACATTGTGTAGAGACTTGAGCTTGCCCTACTCCCATAAAATTGTGCAGATATGTCCTCCCAGTGACTTCCCTCAGTCGAGACTCACTGCTCTCAAAAACTACGCAAAATTGTCCTCTGCTCCCTCTACTGTATGGCCTTGTCTTCCCCATAGAAACTACACAGAGGTGTCCCTTAGGGTCCCATATTGCAACTGCCACTGCTGTCCTTAACTGCGTAATTCTGCCTCCGAGTGACCTATGCACAGTTTTCCCCAATAGTTAAGATTGTGCCTCGGAGTTCCTTTTCCAAGCCTAAGCCATGCTCTGTGTAGTCTCAGTGACCAATCCTCCCTCCCTGTCACCTGGAACTGCTTAGTGCATAGTTATTGGGTCCTCTTCCTACCTTGTCATTTGTATCAAGCTTGGAACACAGAAAAAAAAAGCATCATGTTAAACTAGGAGGTTTTTGGATTTGATGTCATCCCATCATGAGAGAATTGCAAGAACATGTAAACTGATATATCATGGCGAGACAACGAACGGGATGAAGAAGAAGCGCACATGTTGGAAGACTTACTTGCAGTTATAAAGATGAACAAAGAACATCGAGGAGCAAGCAAAAGGAACACATGCATGGAACAATCTTGCAAGACCAAGCCCACTGAAGACCTCGCAACATCAAGCCATGCGAAGGAGAAGACAAAGAACACTCGAGATTACATCCATCACTTAGCAGTGCAACAACTTGACATGGACACCATAGCCAGCCAGTACATGTCAGCAAGTGTCATGTCAAGTTGTATCATGAGTTTTCAAGGCAAAATCTCCACTATGGACCAAATATGTTATAACTGAATGTAATGTAAAGCGGACGTCTAATGGACACACACATGAAGATGAAGAGTCATGTTAGTTGAAATAAAAGTCATAGGAAGTCGAATGGTCATGAGGATAGTCCAAGAGTCACAAGGGTCAAGCATCACCCTTGGCTATATATACCCCTCCCATCATATGAGCAAGGAAATTTCACCTTGGCTCCTCCCACATAGCCTTGAGACTAGACAACCAGTTCTTTGAGGAGCAAGGAGTAGCTCCAATGTCCCATTACTATGTCTTGGAACTTTTGCTTAATTCAAAAGTCTAATAAGGTCAACATTTTTCATTCATGTTTTGTAGAGGTTTGTGAGACTATTCTTTCAGCATTTGTAATGCATGTTTGTTTCACTTGTACTAAGATAATTTAACTACTTTAGTTGTTTTAGTAATTACATTATTAGGAATGTGTTGTATTGGTTATCACTATTATCTCATCCCTGTGGAATACTCTGTGGGATACTAGACAACCCACCTTTATGTATTGGTTATCACCATTGTCTCATTCTTGTGGACTACTTTGCAAGATACTCGACATACCATCTTTGTTTTCTGGTTATAACGATCGTCACATATGTGTGGACTACTCTACTGGGTGGTGTACGTGTTGTCACCTTAACTTTGGTTTTAACGACTACTTCATCCACTGTGGACTATTCCATTTGTGTTGGACATACCTTTCATGTCCGTGTGTGTCTCTTCCTGGGTGGTACTATTACCTCTCACTTAGAGGCTCACTTTACTCTCCCCCTCTGCAGTAAGATAACTGAGACACAAATTACATAATGTGTAGAAATTTTGAATAATTTAACACATATTCAACAGAGATTATCCTGATCATGTACTATTGCAGAATACATACACAATACATAAGCTCCTCTACGTTGATCATCAATATAGCAGCATCAATAACAATAAAACATCAAGAGCATTCACACATTAACACAATATGTAACCCGAGGAAAGCATCTCGCTAAAAACCCCACACTATTTGTATATTAATGATTGAGACCATGTAACATTACAAAGTACAATGCTTATCACAAGCAATCTAGTACCAGCTCCACCTGTTACACACAATACATCTCAGATCTGATCTCCAAATCTATTCCACTGCTTGCCTGCCTCCACTGCTTAATACCTACTCAAGAATGAATGAGAATGGTCTACCAAACTCGTATTTCACCTCCAAAGAATCACTCACAATGTGTAAGACGTGAGCAAAAGCTACAAACTGGGCAAATACATGAGCAAACTCATTGGCATACTCAATCCTTTGATTGTGCAAGATCTGATGCACAACTATAGTCACAATTGATAGCAATCCGATTCTCTAACACCTGTCCCTGCTGAACTGAACATGCACTGACATGCAACTGAGTTAAATGATGTATTCTATAGTTGTATTATGAGTTAATAATTAGTTTAACAACTCATCATTAGTCTATCTGCAGTTAGACTAACTACAACTAGTTTAACCAAGTCAAACTGAACACAAATCCATCAACTCCACAATCAACTCCACCAAACTCAACTGATTGAGTTCTAACTGAAGTCATGCATGCAACAACTCAACTGACTCATAAGAAAAGCGTACTTCCTTCTAACAGCTGCATGGGCCACATTTGTAGCTCAAACTGAAGTGCTCCAAGAGAATAAGATCAAGTTTATAGTCCAAATATTATTATGAGACAATAATATTTGACTTTTCTATTTTTGGCAGCCAGTCTAAAAATAGACTTTCATCACCCACACTTTGGTCACCCACATTTGTGATCACTCACACTGTGATCACTCACACTGTGATCACCCACACTGTGATCACCCACACTGTGATCATCCACACTGTGATCAAAAATAGAACTTGCGCCATAATTTTCCTGCAGGCCCACTTAGTGAAGGCGACTCTTTTCACTAAGCTCCATCATCATGTTGCAATCTCAACACTCCCTCTCGACAAGATATGGATTATCAGCAACCCCTATCTTGCCTCGGTGGTACTCGAATTTTCTCCTGGTGAGAGCCTTCGTCAGAATATCAGCATCCTGATCCTCCGTTGGAATGTATGAAAGCAACATGATCCTCCGCTGCACACAATCTCTGATATGATGGTACCTGATGTCAATATGCTTAGATCTATAATGAAATATAGGATTAGCCGAGAGTTTAATGCAACTCTAGTTATCACAGTAAATCACAGTAGGATCCAAATGAGAACCGAACAAACCAACCAGGATCTTCCTCATCCATATAGCCTCGCATGTAGCCAAACTTGCTGCCATATACTCGACCTCCGCTGAACTGAGTGCCACGGATCTCTGCTTCCTGCTGTACCAAGAAACTGCTGTCGATCCAATACTGAAGACCCCTCCTGATGTGCTCTTTCTGTCCGTTGCGCTCCCTGCCCAATATGCATATGTGAAGCCACATAGCTTCACCTCATCCTACTGTCTGTCCCACAAACCATATCCCGATGTGCCTCTCAAGTAGCGCAATAAATGCTTGCCCGCCTTCCAGAAGAGCTTGGTAGGCTTAACCATAGCTTGTAAAAGCTGTTTAACTGCATAGCATATATCAGGTTGTGTATTGACCAAATAAATCAGCGACCCCACCAACTGTCGATAAACAGTGGCATCCACTTCTTCTCCCGAAGTGGCATCCTCCTTCCTCCAACCTCCAGGAAGAGGAGTATCAACAGGCTTGCAGCCATGCATGTTGAACTTCTCCAGTATCTCTCGAGCATACTTGCCCTGAGAAACAAACAGTCCACCACTGCGCTGCCATATTTCCAATCCTAGGAAATAGTGAAGGAGGCCCAAATCCTTCATCTCAAACTCTGTAGCAAGATCCTTCTTGCATGACAGTATCAACGGCTCATCACCCATTAGAATCAAATCATCAACATATAGTACAATGATAAGAAACTTACCCTCCACCACAATCTGGTATAGGTTAGGATCCGCCTCGCTCTTGGAGAATCCAAGTCCTATGAAATAGCTATCTATCCATGTGTACCAAGCACGTGGTGCTTGCTTCAACCCATACAATGCTCTCTTGAACCTGCACACATGCGACTCGCTGCTGAAGACCTCAAAGACTTCGAGCTACTCAATGTACACCTCCTCCTCAATAACTCCATTGAGGAACGTAATCTTCACATCCATCTGATGAATGTGCCATCCTATCTGTGTTGAGAGAGTAAGAATTGTCTGTATGGAAGAATACCTTGCGAAAGGTGCAAAGGTCTCCTCATAATTGATCCCCTCTATCTGTGAAAAGCCTCGGGCAACAAATCTTGCCTTGTACTTCTCCACACTCCCGTCAGTTGCCTGCTTGACCTTGTAGATCCATCTCGAACCCACCACTAATTTCCCTTCTGGTCTAGGAACAATCTCCCATGCATTGTTTCTGACAATAGAATCATACTCTTCCACCATGGCGTCTACCCATGCGGGATCCTCCACAACTTCCTCGAAAGAGGATGGCTCAGTCACAACACACTTGCTCATCAGAGCCATGTATCCAGTGTACTGATCAGGTGACTGTCTCTGCCTGCGTTGGGCTGTAGGTGGTCCTACAACTTTCTCTACATCTTGAGCCAGTCGCTCAGCTTCTGTCAAGCACTTTCGCCCTCTGATGGTTGGCGCTGCATGAGTGGTCTCTTCCACTCCATGAACCTCGTCCTGTGGCTGATCCACGTCCTGAAGCTCATCCTTAGGAACTAATAGCTCCTCATCTGCATGCAAGTGTAGCTCCCTCTCAAGCGAACACTTCATGGCTTTCTTCTCCTGAAATTTTATATCCCGTCGCACAACAGTTTTACCACTTTCTAGAAAATACACACGATAGTTGTGGGGCGTATCAGTGTACCCCACAAATATCCCAACCTCTGCGGTCGGCTCCAACTTCTTCCTGGCATCCTTCGTCACATGCATGTAAACGTTAGCACCAAAAATCCTCAAATGAGAAAGATCATGCTTCTTACCAGAATAAGTCTCCTCAGGTGTACTCATGCCAAGTATCCTATGAGGACAACGGTTCTGCACATAAACTGTTGTATTTCATGCTTCCACCCACAAGTGACGGGGTAGGCCCTGATCATGCAAAATTACCCATGCAGCACCCACAATCGTTCTGTTCTTCCGCTCAGCTACCCCGTTCTGCTGTGGGTTATGGGGAGCTATGAGCTCTCTACGAATCCCTTCTACCTTGCAGAAATCCTTGAACTCATCCGAGATGTATTCACCACCATTATCGCTCCTAAGAGCCTTCACCTTCTTCCCCGACTCCTTCTCGACCAGTGCTTTGAATTCACAGAAATTTGAATATGTCTCGCTCTTCTTCTGCATGAAGAAGATCCAACACTTACGAGAGAAATCATCAACAAAAATCACATAATACCTGTGTTTTGCTGTCGAAGCAACTGAGAAAGGTCCACACACGTCTGTGTGAATTCTCTCAAGGATCGTCGCGGCGCGACTATCCTTCTCGTGAAAGGCGGCTTTCACAAACTTCCCCAAAGTACACCCTTTACACTGATCTGACTGCGCAAGTGTGCCTTTAGGAAGCCCTGTAGTGATCTGCTGCAGTATCTTCAAGGCTCCATGGTGAAGGTGACCCAATCTCCTGTGCCACAACTCGCCATCATCCCGGCTCACCAATCCTTCTGCCTTGCCCGCCATTGTTGTGCATCCATCTACATGGAACTGATAAAGGTTCCTCACTTGAACCCCTATCTTTCGGGTCTCACCAGTTGTCTTGTTGCGCAGGAAAGCCTTTCCCTCGCTGAAAACAACATCATACCCCTTGTCTTCTAACATCGCCACTGAGATGAGATTCTTCGTCAATCCTGGAACATGCATGACTTCCTTCAACACGAAGGGTTTACCAGACTCCCTCTCAAAGGAAATGGTACCGATACCAGTCGCACTGTATCTACCATCATCGCCCATCTCGATGTGCACTCCAAGATCTTTGTCCTCCAGATCAAAGAACAAATCTCTATCTCCCGTCATGTGAAAATACGCACCACTGTCCAAGAACCACACTGATCCCATCACACTTGAAACCAAGCATGTGATCAATGAAAAATCAAGCTCAAACTGTGAGGCTAGAGCCTCTCTTGCTGAAGATCCAGCAGCCTGCTTGTTCTTCTTCTTCTGCAGACAATTAGTGGCATAGTGTCCGTGTTGGTGACAGTGAAAACACTTCACCTTGGACATATCCTGCTTCTTTCCTTTCGCACTGTTATAGAAATTTTTGTGCCTTACAACATTGAGCATGAAATGTCCATAATCCAAGGGATCCAAAGTCCCTAAATGAGTTGTTACAGCTCCTAAAGGAACAAGGTCAACCAATGACAACTTCTCCCAGAAGTTCTCCACCAAAAACCACTCAGAAACAGTAAATTCAGGATCAATTCAGAGGCTCCACTAGCTGTCTGCGCTGAAATGCAGAGATTACACTGGCTAGGTGCATTGCAACGCAGGTAGAAGCACTACCATGGTGCGCTGAGTGGGAAATGACAAATGGCAAGTTCATTCAACGAGGTGGAAAGACCCTGGAAGCTTCTAGAATCTTCTCCAATGACACTTGCCTCAATGAATTCGACTAGTGATGAGTAAGAGGTTCTCAACCTCCAAGTGGAAGCAAGAACTGACAGAGAGAAGCCACAAGTCAAAACATGAGCTGACTCATCCTCTTTGCTCACATCTATATATGGATCTCTCACCCAGAGGTTCAGGAGGTTGGAATTTTGTATTTTGCAGAGAATTGTTGTTGGTTTGAGATTGACATTAGCACATTGGGTGATTTATGCTTTGTTGGAGGAGAGGAAGGGATTCCTTTGTTGGGAGGTAGATGATGGATCAGAACTCACTTGGTTGTATCTCTTCTCAGACTTTATTATCTTATCAATAAACTATTTGAGTTTCTCCTACATGTTGTATACCAATGATGTTTTGTTATGCTTACATGTTTAGCTTAATCTGATCTTGAGCTTTTTATGAATGTATATCTGTATCTTTGTGTAGTTTCTCTTTCTTGTGATCTTGCAGGAATTCGGTGAAGCTGGGCCAGTGAAGGAGCAAGAAGCTGGGAGCTACTGAAGAGAGGAGCGATTTGGATCGACAAACTAGCGGAAGATACAGGTTAGTTAGATCCTTCTTCCTCACTTGCATTCCATAAAGAAGAATACTCGAATAAGTTTACCTGTTTGTTGCTAAGGCACTATCACCTCTTAGAGTGGGATAGGGGCATTCCATATTGGATACTTTTCCCAACAACAAATTGGCGACTCCACTGGGGATCATATCTTGTTAGTTTATTTGTGTTTCTGGTATTGTTCTTCTCATAAACTCAGGAGTGGTGAATAGAAATGCACTTGCCATTTTCAAGTGCTAAGTAGAGATCTGCCACTCTAGTCCACTCACTGGGCCTGTTTTTATGATTTGAACAAACTGATCCACAAGTGCTCTAACATCCCTTTGTGATAGATCTTAGTCCTCCTGTAAATCATCCTCCTAATTGTACCTAATTGATAGCTTTGATCTGGCCAAAAACTGTTGATTTAACTGCAAACCGTAACCCAGAACCCAGAAACAACTCTCGTTTCTGCTTCAGCGCAGACTCTGTGAAGAGGTTCTGCATTTCAACGCAGGTCCCGTGAAGGCTACGTATGCTGAATTTAAAAACCTCTGTGCTAAGGGTGCGCTGATCAGTCTTTTCCTTGTGCAGCTGTGGTTCCCTGCTTCCTTTTGCTCAGTTTCATCTCTGTTTTTTGCAGCCTGTTATCAGTCAGTGTACCTATCTGAAACCCCTTTTCTTTGCCTCAATTCTACCTCAGTTGTATAAAGAAACTGTATTTGTTCTTTGTGTATTTGTTACATCATTTGCAGTTTCCCATCACAAAAGTAAACTAGTGATACTGTCGCCCTTAGATCTAGACCTGTCGTAAGTGTCATTTTGATCTTAGGACTGAGTTTGTTTGCTGTTCACAGTTGATTTAGCTTTTACTTTTGTTGTTTGGTTTGAATTTACGCATTTCTAGTGTCGAAACAAGTAAATCATAAGGTGTCATAATCGTCTATTGATTTTAAAAAAGTAACTTGTTTATGTTTTCACTTGAAATCGAATTCAAATTTGTACAACAGCTTTCTTTTTAGGCATCAATATTAAGGAAGCGAAAACAAATACATGCATTTGTGCATTTGCATTTTGATAATTTGCGCGCTTTGATTTAGGGAAAAGTGCATTACAGTGTGCTCTATGCTCTTTGAGAAAAGTTGTATCTTCCTTTTCCCCTTGTAGCTAGGATTTTCATTGTTGAAAAGATATAAAAGCTTGCTTATCATCTTTAGACTGCATTTAGGAATTGTATCATACATCTCGTGGTGATCCAAAAAGGAAAACTTCTAAGAAAGATCAACCTAAAATAAATTGAATGAACTTAACAACGCTTTGTAACTTAACGCACAACATAGAGGTCTAGGCTAGAGACGTGTTCCGGCGTCGTAAAACCTGGTGACTGTCGATCTCACTGATGGTTGGGTGATTCCTCCTGAGGGACGATAGCGCCAGTACGGATTGTGCTCCCACGTACCGTCGAGTATATATTGGGAGACCCCTATAGGCATAAAACCTTTCTCCTTAGGAAGCCATGTCGGCCGCCCTACTGATCGCAATGCACTGAACACAGCATTCGGGAAGATTGACCACCCGTACCTTAAAAAGTATTTTGTGGTTTTTCGAAAAGTTTGGCACACCCTCTACCTAGAACTCCAGAGCAGTTCCTTTTGGCCTTTTTCAGACTCTATAACAGAAAAAGTCCATCTGAGCATTTGTCACTTCGGGCTCGTTAAAACATCGAAGGAGACTAGAGTCATCTTTAGCTTTTTCTCGACTCTTTAAAATTGAAAAAGCAAGTTGTGTCTAAAGCATCTAAAAATTCATTCAATTCGGAAACATGCTTTCCCCTTTTGTATTTTGGTTGATCAAATAATCCACAATCGTGGAAGAAAGTCAATTGAAACCCCGTCGTTCGCGGAGGCTTACGAGTCAACCGTCTTTGTCTCCGGAATCGAAAACAGTACGGACAAAGCGAACTCGTTTAACCGGTTCGAAATCTCCTATCAAAGTTAGAACAAGTGTTCCAACAACATCTGAGATTCCGGTTACTCCAAACATTTCTGGAAACCCTGCCTCTACAGAAGAAGTTCAACAACCACAGAGGGACAGTGACACTGATCCTAGTCTGAGAGCAAACACTTGTGTTACTTAACCAGTTCCACCTGTAACCAGTTCAGAGAGTCTTGTTCCTCAAACATATGTTGTTGTTGATTCAACCCCTTCTTCGGCACCAGAAATATTTTACGGACCTGACGGTCTTCCCCTTCCACCTGGTTTGATTGCGATAGAGGAAATTGTAGAAGATTCGCAAGCAAGTACTCCAACACATTTTGGAGTCGGGGTCACTCTATTTCCTTCGACACCAGAAGTTAGTCTACCACCAGTAGAAGTTCATGTAGAATCGCTAGGTAATCTTTTGGATAGACTCAAAATGTCTGAACAACCGTCAACATCTAGGACTGTGTCAAATGACACAGCGACAGCAGAACTCCCTGCCGTCACTCCGACAATGTTTGCCGGCATACCATCTGTCCCGACTAGCTCACAACCGCTAGAAGGAGTCCACCCAGGGATTATTTCGACAGTGTGGTCCGTTCCTGTTTTTTCCTCCGGAATAATATCCAGCAACTCTTATGTTGAGACTCGCCAAATTTATCCATTTGGAGGTCAATTTTGGCAATCCAATCCCCAAGGACAGACAATCCCCTTGAGTTCCGGGTTGCCACCGTATGGGGGGCAGTATGCCCTTTCATTACCCCCTCCGGGAGGATATCCATACGGGAGTTCACAATAGTATTCAGGTTATGCTGGAGTTACATCAAGTGGTTGGGTACCTATACTACCCCAACAACCAAGGGTTGTGTATTCTATGCAACAATGTGTACCTATGTCAAACATCCCTACTACACCAGCTATTGTGACCGTGTCGCAAGTTCAAACGTTGCCTGTTGTATGTCAACCTCATATTTCTCAGGTTGTAATGCAACAGCCCCTTGACCTTGTGACTCAACCACAATCGCCGACTGGTGGGGCAACACAGGTCCAAATGGGTACAATTACCCCACACCTTGGTCCAACGGTTAGTATAGAGCAACAGAACATGGCTTCGTAACCATGGATGGTGCAATATCAACAACCACAATTCCAAAAAGTATACCAAGGTTCTTAGCAGCAGATCTTTGCAAACAGTGGACAACCGTATATTCAAAACGGTCAAAATCAACCACTTTACGGTGGTCATGTCCACCAACCGTATCAGTCATACCAGCATCAATTACATTATGCTGGTATGCAAAGGCCAACTGCTCAGGCAATCCCATCGTATCCTAGGTATGCTTCACCTAACCTGAATCAACAGTTACCATTCGTGGCAACTTTAGAGTTACCCGATTTACACCGGTTAACAAACGATCCAATTGCTTACGCCCCTTGGTGGCCAGCGATTCCTCACAAACTTCCTTCAAACATTCCTAAATTTAATGGAAATCCAGGTGAGGACCCATCGAATCACATGATGACATTTCATCTATGGTGTTCATCAAACACCCTAAATGATGATTCGATAAGGCTTCGCCTTTTTCAGAGGACGTTAACGGGTCCAGCGGCAAAATGGTATATTGAATTGCCTAGAGCTTCGTTCGACAATTTCAGCACCTTAGCCATGACTTTCTTAACCCATTTTCAATTACCGATAAGGTATGAAACGGGAGCGGAAATCTTAACCAACTTCAAACAGACAACGGCCACTCACATATCTGATCATATACATGAGTGGCGACGTCATCGTAGGATGGTAAAAACATACGTTCCTGATCAGCTATTAGCTGAATGGTTTATCAAGTCATTACTTCCTGCTATAACGAAAGATGTGGCAAATGGGGGAGTCGTAACGAAAGAGCAAGTTATCCCTCGTGCGCAATATCTAGACTTAGTCTATACTCAGTCTGGCACGCTCTACGACAAAATACCTGATGCCCCTAGACCGGAATTCTCAATTCCTCCTTCTCCTAAATCAAACAAAGACTCTCATGCGGGTGATGGCGTGATTGGCACGACAAACGCGAAATCGACAAAGGCCAACTCCAAGAAGGCCCGTAAGATTTCGGATCAAAATGCAAAAGACGAAATTCTTGCTTCGGAAGTAAATGCCGTATCAGCAGATAAAGGCAAAGAAACCAAACAACTAGGAAGCAAGAAAAAGCAAAGCAAAGGGAAGAAGAAGAAACAGGGTGAATCATCCCCTGAAAAAACTTCTTCAAAACCTCCTGGAAATAGGAAACCACCCTCAACGGGATGTCACATATGTGATGAGATCATTGGACCTCACAATGTCCATACAAAGCTGAGCTTAAAAGATTCTTCAAGAGTTCGCAAACCTCAGCTGTGTTAACTGATCCGTTTCCAAATCCAGGACAAAATCTGGTTGATAGTGGAAATTCTTCGTCGTCGCAAGTGCTTATTTTGTCGATTTCCAAGCAACAAAATGATGCTTTGATTTCAACAAGGAACAAAGATTACGGGAATCCGCAGCTGTCGAACGGCAAGGAAAAAGATCAACCAAGCAGTTCGACAACAACTTCGACAGAAGTTGTACCACCCATCATTCCTGAATTAACAATAAAATTGCCAAAGGGAGTAGTACACAAGTCGACATTTAATCCTCACGCCAGAGCAGCGCAGCATTATAACATAGTGGAAGATTTGGCCCAATCGCCATCCGCTATGTCGACTCTTGAAGTACTACAAAATTGCCCATCCCAACGGCAGGCTTTGTTATCAGCCATTGGTGGGGTTGATCCTAAGGATTCCAATCTTGTATCCTTTGACCACAAAGGATACGATCCTCAGTTACCAGCTCAACTAGCTTTCCTTATCCAAGTGAAAGCCCTCAACAAAACTGTTCACCGAACAATTATTGATGAGGGGGCATCTACATGTATTATGTCGATGAGTTGTTGGAAAACTTTAGGATCTCCAACCTTGTCGCGATCCTCAACAACATTAAAAGCATTTGACGGAAGGACATATACCCCATATGGTATCCTAAATAACTTGAAGGTTGAACTAGGGGGAAAAACAGTAGAAATAGATGTTGAAGTCATCGATGGGAATCTTGATTACAACATCCTACTAGGAAGACCATGGATCTATGCCATGGCAGCTGTTGTGTCGACCTATTTTAGAAAGATTGCATTCCCTTTTCAAGGAGGGATTACGATCGTCGACCAACAAAACTTCCTCCCTAATGGTTCGCAAGTTACAGGAAGCATTCCCATGATCCATGGAAGCCCACATTCGCTTCAGAATATCGGAGTAGGCCTACTAAAAGATCGTATACTAATGGGAACTTTCGCTCTTCCACCTCCAATCGACTTGGCGGAAGTAGCGTCGATAGGTACCTGCAATATGATATCTTCCACAAAGATCTCAGAAGATGATATCGACATGGATCATGCAATGGTTTTTCCCCCAAGCCCAATAGAAATATTGTAGCAATCAATGTTTCTGGCATGGGAGGCGAACCCAAATCAACGCTCATCAAGCGTTTGGGTAGATAGGTCTAGAGAATATGGCACCCCTTTGGATCCTTGGTCGCGAGTGCATGGAACCGACGAAGGAATTCTACAATCAATGTTGATTGAGGGGGCACCATGGAATGATTGCCACCATCGTTCCCTTCTTCTAGATTATGAAGAAGATACTCAAGAAGACCTTTATCACCCTACAGTTTTTGAATTCCTATCAAATATTGTAAATACGGTGGATTCCGAGCGAAACTTATCCAATATTGAAGAGACTATAACCATAAATATCTCGACTAAAACAAATGTTGTAGAGAATATTTATGTCGGCAAAGGTTGTTCTCCTTCAGAACTGGAAATATATAACGCTCTTTTTCGCAAGTTCAGAGATGTCTTTGCTTAGTCATATGGTGAAATGCCAGGCATCGACTCGAGTATTGTTGAACATGAAATTAAGATGTATCCAGATGTCAAACCGGTACGACAACGACTCAGGCAGGTGCACCCCAAGAAAGCCGCTGCCATTAAGGCAGAAGTTGAAAAACTTCTCCATGCTGGTTTCATCTACCCGGTTCCTCTAACCGATTGGGTATCGAATATTGTCCCTGTTATGAAGAAACAAGGGACAATTAGAGTGTGTGTCGATTATAGGGATGTAAATCAAGCTTGTCCAAAAGACAACTACCCTACACCCTTCATCGACCAGATAATTGATGAATGCGCCGGATGTGAAATCTTTTCATTCATGGATGGATTTTCCGGGTATAATCAAATAAATATCCGCCCACAGGACCAGTCAAAGACTGCATTCATTTGTCTATGGGGCACATTTGCATATCGTAAATTACCCTTTGGTTTAAAGAACGCAGGGGCGACGTTTCAGAGGGCAATGAATTATGCCTTCCATGACATCAAGAACATCGTTCAACCATACCTCAACGACCTTCTGGCTCATTCGCGAAAGCAGACTGATCATCCGCAGCATTTAAGAGCGATATTTCTACGTTGCCGACACTACAAGATACGACTCAATCTGCACAAATGTGTATTTTGCGTCAGTTCTGGTCGTTTACTTGGCTTTGTAGTCTCAAAGGATGGGATTCGTCTCGACCCTTGCAAGGTCCAGGCAATCATCAATTTGCCTCCACCTTCAAATTTGCTTCAGATTCAGAAACTCCAAGGGAAAGCAAACTTTCTGAGGAGGTTCATTCCAAATTACGCCGAACTTGCTAAAGGTTATACACGTCTTTTGAAAAAGGAGGTACCCTTCGTCTGGGATCAGGTTGCGCAAGCTTCCTTTGATGCTTTAAAGGATTCCTTAATAAAAGCATCATTAATGTACGCACCTGATTATCAAAGAGACTTTAACTTGTATCTGGCTGCAGCAGATACGACCATCGCAATGGTTTTAGTTCAAGAAGTCGATGGAATCAAACACCCGATATATTATTTAAGTAGAAACTTAAATGATACAGAAAGTAAATATTCTTATGTTGAAAAACTAGCGCTTGCAGCTGTTCAAGCGATACAAAGGTTTCGACACTATGTCCTCTTTCGGAAAACTACCATTTTGTCTGATTGCAACCCCATGACTTATATATTGTCGCGACAGTTGCTGGGGGGCAAGTATTCAAAATGGATTGCAATCCTTCAAGAGTTTGATCTGGAATTTGTAAAATCCAAATCAAAGAAAGCTCTAGTTTTCGCAGAATTATTATGCGATCTCCCATCGTCGTCCAACGATGAAACATCCGAAGAATCAATCATGGACGAGAACTTGTTTCTGATATCTACAAGCAATGAGTGGTATGGAGATATAATCATTTATCTCCAAACCCAAAAGTTTAGGCCTAACACCTCTCACTCAGAACAGAAACGTATACGATACCAAGCAAAAGACTACATGATCGTCGGTGATACGCTTTACCGTCGTGGTATCGATACAGTTCTGAGAAGGTGCCTCACCCATGAGGAGGCCAAAAAAGCCCTGAATGAGTGTCATTCAGGCGCGTGTGGGGGGCATCAATCTAGATATGCTACAACACAAAAAATCTTACGAGCAGGATACTTCTGGCCAACCATGTTCAAAGATTGCATAACCGTAGTCAGAAGTTGCCATGCTTGTCAAAGTTTTGATAGCAAAACCAGAAGACCACCTGCACCTTTACAGCCAATAGTTGTTGTTGGGCCTTTCGCCAAATGGGGCATTGATTTCATGACATGTAACCCCACCTCAACCGGGGGGAATTGGTATATTATAGTCGCCGTTGACTATTTTACCAAATGGGCCGAGGCGATGCCTACATTAGATAACACTGGTGAAACAACTGCCCTTTTCTTTTTCAAACATGTAGTTGCCAGATTCGGCGTACCACAGGCTATAGTTACGGATCATGGATCGCATTTTCGCAATCACATGATGGTTGAATTAGCTGCAAATCTAGGGCTATCTCACGACAGCTCTACCCCATATTATCCGCAAGCCAACGGACAAGTTGAAGCGATCAACAAAGTCCTGAAGCGTATGTTGCAAAGGATGATCAGAGTTCACAAAAGAAGGTGGCACCTAATCCTGTACTCAGCCTTGTGGGCCTACCGAACATTGGTAAGGAATGTGACCGGGTTCACACCTTTCCAACTGGTATATGGCCTGGAAGCAGTCTTACCAGTCCAATGTGAAATCTCGTCTCTTAAACTCGCAATTGATCTCCTCCCCGGAACTTCAGAAGAAGAGGCCCGTTTCTTGGAATTAATCCAATTGGATGAAACCCGTCATGATGCCGCTTTGGCTAACAAAGCCCATAAGAAATGAGTCAAGGCGTAGTTCAACAAAAATGTCAAACCCCGTGTCTTCTCAGAAGGTTACTTAGTCTTGCTTTACGACCAAGAATCCGATAAATTGGGAGCAGGTAAGTTTAATTCTTTATGGATGGGCCCCTATATTGTTAAACGAGTGTTAGCAAAAGGAGCCTACGAGTTAATGGATTATGACGGAATTCCATTGGCGCAACCTCGTAATGGGTTGTACCTCAAGCGTTACTATGCTTAGATAGTGACCAATATGCATGCACCTCGATTTGCATTATTATGCTGGGGGCATGCAAAATTATCATCGAGCAGTTTTAGCACATAGTTCATGCTCGTTAAAAAATAAACATAAGGAGCAGTGTTTTTCCGCGTTTAAGCTCGTTAAAAAATGAACTATCTTCTGGTAAATAACCACCGTGAATGTAACATTATCAGCCATTAAAGCCTTGGTCGTGTTTGCACCGTCACCTCCACTTTTCCATTGGCCGATCGTTCACCTCCATATGATTGTTTACCCATTTTGAGGAATAGCTGCGAAGAGTGATTTCACTAGCCATCCTTGTGACACTGTCGTGATTGGAAAATTCCAACTCTTACCTGGAATCAGCTGCTAACCCGTTTTATCACTCGTTCCTCAAAAGACGAGTCTTCTTTAAGCTCTTTTCATCTGACTCGTAAAATATGAAAAGATTGCCGAGTTTTGGCCTTCCAGCTCGTTAAAGCGACCGGAAGTGTTATCCCTCCTCTAGATTTTAATCTTTTTGGACCTGAGGGATTATTGCACAAAAAGATCGAGCGCTTGTTTTGTTCGGCTCGTTAAAACTATCAAAAATTCATCCCTTCTGTATTGTTTTATACTTTTTCGGACTTAAGGGATTAGATGACGAAAAAGGACTTTCAGAGTTAACTTTACGTACCTTTTCAGACTCTCTAAAAATGAAAAGGACCGAGTTATCTTTGTCGTTAGACTCGTTAAAAACATTAAATAGCGACAAACTTGTCTTTAGACGAGAACGAGTTTCACTATCGCTAGGCTCGTTAAAACATAGCGATGGGTTTGCCCGAAGGGAAAATTATAGAACAAGCATATGTTATCCTCCTCAAGCTTGACAAAAATAAAGAGGTACTGGTCAGCAATGACTAGGGAAAAATTGGGAAGAAACTCAAGGAACTTTATTGGTAGCAAGTCGCTCTTGAACATGACACTTCCACTCCGTGCCTGAGTCGGGTTGGGTTGTTTCATTCACCGGTCACATCGCCATGGTCTCGCCATACCATCCATCTTTGGGGTAAATGCTACCAATCCATCACACAAGTGTCGGCGATATGTTCAAGAGAAGTCATCCAGAGGAGTCAACCGTGTCCCATCCACTACCATACATTATCCTTCATTCTTTTCATGACCGCCACCCTGAACTATATATCATTAGATTGTTTTCACCTCCATCAAAATCATTTTCTTCGTTCCGTGTCACTGATGTGGGATACATTAAGGCCCTCCTTTGACGGATCGCTTCTTGTCGACATCAGCTCATTATCCAAGAAGTTGATCTAGGAACACCCCCTTCAGTACTTTGAAGCTTGCATGCCTCAATGGCAAGTTTCTCACTTCCGGCGACAGGTATACATCAATGACCTTCGACCGAAAGATTTTGCGTGGTGTTCGACGCCAAGTCCTTTATTCACACCACGTGAATTGTACTGCAATACCTTGAGGGTCATTATCATTATCGGTTATTCCTCTCGCGCTTGTTAACGGTTTACCTCATTGACCGGTAATCAAGCGATGTCCTTCCATTTTCGACTTCAGAACATCTCTCACATGGATCGACTTGTACTTAGGGTGAAGATCGAACGAGTTTGAAGACCCCGGATCTAGTTTCATCCATCCGGGCTGCGATATATATTCAGGAAAAATAAAGACATTGACATGTACATCATTGCAGCAGATAATCATCCTACCAAAAGGATGATGATTTCATCAAAATTATCAGTCTACCATCAGACGATTGTCTGTTCTATGTACAGAAAAATGAATTTATAAAGCTGAGCATGGGAATGCCCGCCTCAGCTAGATCATGAAAGCAGTATGAAAAATACTGTATTGTATTGTATCTTATTACAGGTCTCCTCCCAGCATTGGAAGAACTTCGGATCCTCCTAATAAAGCATTTCACCTGATAAATGGCCTCATACTTTAGGGGGCAACTGTTATAGACATTTTTGTGCCTTACAACATTGAGCATGAAATGTCCATAATCCAAGGGATCCAAAGTCCCTAAATGAGTTGTTACAGCTCCTAAAGGAACAAGGTCAACCAATGACAGCTTCTCCCAGAAGTTCTCCACCAAAAACCACTCAGAAACAGTCAATTCAGGATCAATTCAGAGGCTCCACTAGTTGTCTGCGCTGAAATGCAGAGATTACACTGGCTAGGTGCACTGCAACGCAGGTAGAAGCACTACCAAGGTGCGCTGAGCGGGAAATTACAAATGGAAAGTTCATTCAATGAGGTGGAAAGACCCTGGAAGCTTCCAGAATCTTCTTCAATGACACTTGCCTCAATGAATTCGACTAGTGATGAGTAAGAGGTTCTCAACCTCCAAGTGGAAGCAAGAACTGACAGAGAGAAGCCACAAGTCAAAACATGAGCTGACTCATCCTCTCTGCTCACATCTATATATGGATCTCTCACCCAGAGGTTCAGGAGGCTGGAATTTTGTATTTTGCATAGAATTGTTGTTACTTGGAGATTGACATTAGCACATTGGGTGATTTATGCTTTGTTGGAGGAGAGGAAGGGATTCCTTTGCTGGGAGATAGATGCTGGATCGGAACTCACTTGGTTGTATCTCTTCTCAGACTTTATTATCTTATCAATAAACTATTTGAGTTTCTCCTACATGTTGTATACCAATGATGTTTTGTTATGCTTACATGTTTAGCTTAATCTGATCTTGAGCTTTTTATGAATGTATATATGTATCTTTGTGTAGTTTCTCTTTCTTGTGATCTTGCAGGAATTCGGTGAAGCTGGGCCGGTGAAGGAGCAAGAAGCTGGGAGCTACTGAAGGGAGGAGCAATTTGGATCGGCAAACTAGCGGAAGATACAGGTTAGTTAGATCCTTCTTCCTCACTTGCATTCCATAAAGAAGAATACTCGAATAAGTTTACCTGTTTGTTGCTAAGGTACTATCACCTCTTAGAGTGGGATAGGGGCATTCCTATTGGATACATTTCCCAACAACACGCACCAGACTGAGAAGCTTTCTTGCTCTTCCCTTTCTTTGCTTTGGCAGCCAAAGCACAATTCTCTTCATCAGATACCTTTGATGAAGATCCATTCTCACCTTTATTGTTTCTGAGTTTATCCTTGAGCACCAGGTCGCTCTTGCTTTGGAATAACATTTGCAATCCGTTGAAAGACATTTCAACAACACTGCTGCAAATTCGATTTCCACCAGCTCAAACTCAACCACTGCCGATCTAAGATTCGTGAGAACACAATATTTCTCGTATAGAGATTGACTGTATGGGCATTCACCGGATATCTCACCTTATAAAGGAAGGATGAATCCAGAGGCTACCTGGCCCGATTACAGACTCTACCTGAAGAAATAGAATGTAAACACTTCCTGAATAGTAGATCTGATGATCAACAACTCTAATACCATGTAGAAACCTTTTCTACAATTATCTAGCTTGCTCCGATACCATGTAGAAATTTTGAATAATTTAACACATATTCAACAGAGATTATCCTAATCATGTACTATTGCGGAATACATACACAATACGTAAGCTCCGCTACGTTGATCATCAATATAGCAGCATCAATAACAATAAACATCAAGAGCATTCACACATTAACACAGTATGTAACCCGGGGAAAGCATCTCGCTAAAAACCCAACACTATCTGTATATTAATGATTGAGACCATGTAACATTACAAAGTACAATGCTTATCACAATCAATCCAGTACCAGCTCCACTTGTTACACACAATACATCTTAGATCTGATCTCCAAATCTATTCCACTGCTTGCCTGCCTCCACTGCTCAATACCTGCTCAAGAATGAATGAGAATGGTCTACCAAACTCGTATTTCACCTCCAAAGAATCACTCACAATGTGTAAGACGTGAGAAAAAGATACAAATTGGGCAAATACATGAGCAAACTCATTGGCATACTCAATCCTTTGATTGTGCAAGATCTGATGCACAACTGTAGTCACAACTGATAACAATATGATTCTCTAACACCTGTCCCTGCTGAACTGAACATGCACTGACATGAAACTGAGTTAACTGATGTATTCTATAGTTGTATTATGAGTTAATAATTAGTTTAACAACTCATCATTAGTCTATCTACAGTTAGACTAACTACAACTAGTTTAACCAAGTCAAACTGAACACAACTCCACAATCAACTCCACCAAACTCAACTGATTGAGTTCTAACTGAAGTCATGCATGCAACAACTCAACTGACTCATAAGAAAAGCGTACTTCCTTCTGACAGCTGCATGGGCCACATCCGTGGCTCAAACTGAAGTGCTCTAAGAGAATAAGATCAAGTTTATAGTCCAAATATTATTATGAGACAATAATATTTGACTTTTCTATTTTTGACAGCCAGTCTAAAAATAGACTTTCATCACCCACACTTTGGTCACCCACATTTGTGATCACTCACACTATGATAACTCACACTGTGATCACCCACACTGTGATCAAAAATAGAACTTGCGCCATAATTTTCCTGCGGGCCCACTTAGTGAAGGCGACTCTTTTCACTAAGCTCCATCATCTTGTTGCAATCTCAACATAATGCACTCACCAGGCACACTTACCTTGTTGTTTAAAGGTACCAGTGCAACACTCTCATGTGCTAACAGCCAGAGCTAAGGCATATCTCTAACTATATGGAAACTGGGCCTTTATACCAAATGGGACTCCTACACCAAATGGTGTGAGGTCTAGTTTGGACTTAACATTGGGAAGATCCCCTTGGTTAATGGATTTACAGCACCGTAAAAAAAATGGTGCTAGAAGGACGGCCAGATGAAAGGATGTGCCCGTAGATTCTGGTTTGAATCTCTTATTCTAAAAATGGCTCTTCCTGAAATAATAATCCTGAGATGTTTTTCTATAAAGTATGAATGTACAATCCCTATGAATTTATTCATGACTTTCCAAGTTGAAGTTAAGTGGTGAGGGTGAACCGTCTTTTTGTGTGAATGTGCTTCAATTTATGACTCTTTGCAATCATCACCAAATAAAGTCCGAAGATGTTCGGGCTTTACTACTCACCTTCACATTCGAAGTTCATGCTCAACATTGGTGTCATACATTACCCCTTGCCTCTATCGATTCATTTGGTTAACTTTCCTTGATGATGGTTAAAATGTTCAATGAGTATAGCCATCGGGATCTCTATGAAAAACTATGCAGTTTAAGAATGGAGCTTGATGAATTAGTTGAGGACTTTCTTGATCACTTCCTTCACCTTTGTTGCGAAATTCATGAACAACTTTTGAGCTCGAATTTCTTGAGAAAAGAGTTTAGACGCTTGGTTCATGTTTCCCAATAAGGTGAACCCCATGATTTCGCTTTCTCCCCAACTCTTGTGGATCATGAGGCAGCTCAAATTGTAAAGGAGGAGCCCACCACCCTGTTTATTCCTTGTCCTCCTCCTTTTCTGGTCCCAATGTGGGTTCCCCCTCATGGTAATTATGAAGCTGATAAATTTGTGCAACGTGTCCCCAGCCCATCTCCTCATCTGTCTCCTGCTTCAATGGAGGAAATTCCAAAATGGCTCAAGAAGCCTACATCAAAGACTCACTGCTCCATTCCGCAAGAGGATGTCACCGTTCATGACTCAAGTCTTGAATCTGATCTGTACCTATGCCATCGTATATCATGTACAAGCCATGACTCATTGTACCATGACTTGCTTGATCAATCTGCTTCACCAACTAGTTGTTTTCATTCTCTTGATTTTCAAGCTGCTGGCTCAAATTGTGATCAGGCCCAAGGCAATCACATTACGCAGGCAGAGGAGCAGAAAGGTGAGGACACTTTATGAAAGATTCTTCAGCGTAAATCACATAGAATATCATTTGTCGACGCGTTTCGAACCAACTAGTGTGGTTCATCGTCAGGACAAGTTGAAGAAATAGATCCAACTTAGCATGTTAAATAGTCTGAGCAGAGTCTCCAACAGCTAATTCGACCAACGACTAATTTTGACTTTGGGACCAGGGTCAAATTATTATTATTATTATTATTATTATTATTATTATTATTCATTTTTAATAAATAAAATAAATCTAATTGGTGTTATTGGTTAGTAAAAAAAATTAATTAATTAATTTATTTAATAATTAATAATTATAAAGATTATAATAATAGGGTGTTAATAAAAGTTAGTTAGAATTAATAAAAATATAGGAACGAGGTAAACCTCGTTCCAATTATTTTTATTTTTTAAGTTACCTCGTTCCTATATTTTTATTAATTCTAACTAACTTTTATTAACAACCTATTATTATAATCTTTATAATTATTAATTATTAATTAAATAAATAAATAAATAAATTTTTCTTACTAACCAATAACACCAATTAGATTTATTTTATTTATTAAAATGAATAATAATAATAATAATAATAATAAATAAATAAATAATAGTAATAATAATATTAATAATTTGACCTTGGTCCCAAAGTCAAAATTAGCCGTTGGTCGAATTAGCTGTTGGAGACTCTGCTCAGACTATATAACATGCTAAGCTAGATCTGTTTCTTCAACTTGTCCTGATGATGAACCACACTAGTTGGTTCGAAACGCATTGACAAATGATATTCTAGGTGATTTACGCTGAAGAATCTCTCATAAATTGATATGGATCACAGAAGCCTCAATTCAACAAGGTGAGGACACTATCAATATTCCCTCTCTGTTTCAAAATTTTCCACCTCAAAACAATGAGCTTCCATTCTTGAATGATTCTCAATTTGCTAATATTGGTGGAACATCTTGTACAATCATTTAATTTCAATCAAAACCCAGTTTTGAGTGGTCATCACTCCCATGCTTCCATATGCCATGATGAATGCCCAAGCACATCATGTGATCTTTTGTTATCTCATGAAGATTCTAACTCTGATCTAGAACATGATTTAGTCAAAGAAGACATATGTATTGAAACTTCCTCTTCACCTCACTTTCCCTTGTGTCCTACTATTTGCAACGCATATGAATGTGGCAAAGATACTCCGTGCTCTTTTTTTTCTCTATCTGGTGAGATATCTCCTCGATCAACACAAGGTGGTGAGGTTTTTCATGATAAAATTGAAAACTGTCTAATCATAGAGTGTCCTTCTTGTTTCCCATCATCCCTTCTTTTGCATGAAGATAACTCTTCAAATCAGCTTGTTGAAGCTGAAAAATCTGGTGAAATTTGTGACAGAGATTGCTGCCATCTGGAGAGAAGTTTTGAAATTAATAACAACATCCACCATCGAGTCATGCATGATCTCACTCAAGCTTCAAAATATGATTCTGCAATTCTAGAAAGTTCCAGGACATACCATAAAGTCAAGGAAATTCAATGTTTTTTGATGGTTATGTCAAGACTTCGTGACTCTGGTAAGCCCCTTGAACCAAATTAGATCTGGTTTCTCACACACAATCCATTTATCTGCATGGTTTCATTCGGTGTGGATCCCCATGTAAAAAAAATTTGGTATTCCGGGTGTGATCTTTCAAATTTTCAAATTTTCACTTATGACTGAATCCACGAATCTGTTACAACGCATCTGTCTTCATGCAAATATCTCACGTCAAACTCAGGTTTGGAATGTTTGTCTCTCACAAATTCATGGAATTGTGAAGTTGATCATCTCAAAGACTATCTTTGCTTGCAATCATACTTATCGAATTTTCCCCTTCATGGTAAGCTACTCGGTCTTCTTGTGAAACTTGTACTACAAATATGTCCGCTCATCACACCATAAATCCCCCTACATGATGATGAACGCATAAGCTATCACACGAATAAAGTTCCTCTCCATTCACCACGCCCCAGCTCATTTCATTCATTCACAGTGCTAGCATCCTTGTTAAATTCTTGTGATGACTATGATGCTTGCGTAATTTTCACCAGTTGCTGGGAGGTGGTCTGTCATGTCTATCTCACAGTTAACTTGGTTCCATTGTTCATAGCATTCACAATATTGTTTAAATGAATCTTTATTTGTTCATTACAAACTGGGAATCTAATGTCTCTACTAGCTCATCTAATCATTTCTCTATCTTGGGTGGATGTCATTCAGCTTATCATTTTTCATGAGAACATCCAATGACAGTTTCTTCGCGCACTCCGTTCTTCATTTTTTAGCATATTCCTCTTCATGTGTATGTCAAGCTGGTGAGGAACTTCATCCTTCGCTGATGGTTATTGTAGGTCCTCATTGTCTTGGCAGGACTGTTGAGAAAGATCAAATCTTTTTTTCCTTCCCAGATTCCCATCATGATCCTGCTTCTCGAATCAAAATTAATCTTTTCAAATATCATGAGGCTTTCTAGACATCCACCATGAATTCTATGATCCAATTGTTGAATGGCTAGAACAATATTACTTGGCAAGCTCTGTTGCGAGCAACAAGTTTCAATCCTTCTGTGTGCTTCCTAAGAAGCTCAGTGTAGACAAGGATGCACCTGCAAGAGGCTTCTAAGGTTTGTTGCAAAGTAGTATCCATCAAACAGGTAAGCATGTGCATTGGGTAAAAATAGTGGTTGTGACATGCCTTTCTACCCATAGGCAAGACCTTCCTTCCCATGTGCAATTTTTTCAAGTTTATGTATTTTCCATTGCACATCATTTTTATCTTTTTAATCATTTGTATCTTTGTGGATGCAGGTTGGGAATGACTACGGTGGTTTCACTGGAAATTTTATTACACATAACCTTGACCGTCTAGCTGTTAGGATAGGAGTAGGATTAGCTACATCTTATTTTTCCCTTCCTTGCACTCGTAGTCCATTTTGGTTTTCTTATTCTGGTTTTATATCATGTTTTCTTTGGCCATTTTGTTCCATTGCCTTTTGATTTTCTTTCTGGTTTTGTGTCTTCTTTCTTTTGTTGAGTTTTCCATGTTTTTCACTACACGAATAAGTGTTGTGCTTGGAACTGTGTCCTGGCTTATGAATGTGTATGTATCTGACATTCAAAGAGTCTTGTGAAACTGCAACCCTTAGATAGTCTTGTGTCTATCTTCCTTGTGTTTGGTTGTAACTTTTGGCTAATGAAGTCTAGATGGAAAATATGATTCATCTGTAAGGAAAGCTTTGGTCTGACCATGAACCTGTGTCTAGACTGGGAAACCTCATGTTTGTACTGAGATTTTGCTTTGGTGTGTTCAAGCTTATCCAACTAGTATAAATGGAGAAGGGGAAATATCTAAATGAGCAAACCTGAATCAAAGGTCTTTACATACTTCTTTGAAGGAACAACCTCTCCTACTCTCAATAATTCAGTATCCCTCTTCCTCCCCCAAAATAAGTAAGTGTTGATGCATAGTTCTATTTCAAAAATAACAAAGGTCAAAGAAGAGAAGGACTTCCTATGCAGAGAGGTGAAGCAAGCAACCCCACTTGGTACTATCTAGGCTCACTGGTAGTGGAGCAATGCTTGTGTTCCTACATGAATCCATCAGGGTACTGTCTAAACCTGCTGGTAGCGGAGCAACACCAGAGATGAAAAACTATACTTTGAAAATATTAACTTTGAGAGCCAAACTATCCTTCCCAATTTGAAACACTATGATCTGGATAAATCTTATGTTGCGTTCAACTAATTTGGTACAAGGAGAACCATGGCTATCCATGGGGTAAATGGGGAAGTTGAAGTGATCTAAACTATGAATCAATACTACCTAATGGACCAAGGCCCTGCACTGAACGAAACAAGATAGAGAAGCTGGAATTCAACCAGTGTGTCGCCAAGTGTTGTAGTGTTTGCAACACCCTCCAAAATTTTGGCTTGTACTCAAATTTCAGAGACTACTATGGATCATGTGATCTATTGTTCTTTAGTCACTTATTGGTAAGATGATGACCTCAAACTCCCCTTTTTGATCTTAAGAGTCGTTCATGATTTTATCTTTCTATAGTATGTATCATCTTTGGGGGATGGGGATTATCACCTCTTATGTAAAGGGAAGTTTGTTTTGCTTCAAGGGAAAATATGCCTAGCCTCGCTTATCATTAAAAACTATGTGGTGGTTTCCTCCAGTGTCCTACCCTCAGCCAGAACCCACTATCTCTAGAAACTACGCAGTGTTGTCCCTCAGCTACCCAGTCTGCCTTTCACCCTGAAACTGCGTAGATGTGTCCTCCTAGGACCTCATCCTGTAGCAGTGTCTTGCATCTTGAAACTGCACATTATTGTCCCTTAGCTACCCAGTCTGTCTTGCATTCTAAAAGTGCACAAATGTGACCTCCCAGGGCCTCATCCCAACAAAAGTCACTACCCACTGAAACTGCACAGATGTATCTCTCAGTGACCAAAAAGAAGGATGACATGCTAGATGACTCTCAAGGAGTTGAGGAGGAAGATAAGAAGACCAAGGAACCAAAGGGACTGCATGAAGACTCCATCTTATGCATAACCCTTTGGAGGGTAGGTATGGAAAACATAGCACATCTTTTGAAATACACCTTTAGTGTAGCTTGAAGGACTTCTTATCATTGTCATATCATTATGTCTTGAATAAGATGCATAGTTGCAAGCAATGAAATTCATTCCATGTGTTTCCTCTATGTGTCTTACTCTCTTTTGCTTGCTTAACCAAGTCATATTTTTGCATGTTGATTGCTTTTCCATGCTTGCAATCTTGTTCTAGTGATTTTGAAGGTTTGTCCTTGTGTGTTTGGGTTGTCTTAGCTATGTGAACATCAGTCACACTCACACACAAAAGTGTAAGCACTGTCATGCAAGTGTCATCATGATCATCTAAAGCTCTATCCCAAGTGTCACACTTATTGCTTCCAGCTCTAAACAATCCCACAGAGGGTCATGCTTTGCCATGTTGTCCCGGTGATCAGTTTCATCATGTTGTTGAAGTATGCTAAGTGCGTGATCACATTGTCGAGTCCTCACAAGTTCACTTGCCTCTCACACTTAGCATTTTCTTGAAAATATCTCCAACTAAACAACTCCACTTCATCGGACCCTAACTGAGCTGAATAGTGCAGTCTTAGCCCTTAGTGGTGTTTCTCTGCTATTTGGGACTCGCAATTATTTTTTGATCATGTTGGGTTGTGTTATATTCTTTCCACGAATAGCCCCAACAGTTAAACCGGGGGGATAGAAGGGGGCCGAAGCCCCTTCTTCGTTGCACTAGGCATAGCTATAAGATCACGGGGGGGGGAAGCCCCCCCCTGTTGGGGGGTGGTAGCCCCCCTCTATGGGGTTTGAGGTAGCACCCCGGGAAAAAAAATTTGGACCCTATATTAGGTGGGAGGACCTACCTATGGTTTTGTGCATGGATTTCGCACATGCTTTTTGGCACAATGGTTTTTGGTCCATGGTATTTTGTAGATCTGGTCTAGGGAAATATGGCTATGTTTTAATCCAGGGTTAATGGATTGGGGTTTATGGATGATTCGTCATGTATATATATGTATTGTAACATTGAAAGGAACATGATGAAAAATCATTCTAGTAGTCCCAGTTTTGGGATCCAGGGAAAAATATTTATGTATTTGTTTTATGTGTTATTCTCTCGCCATTTTTTATTTTCTGTTTTTAGAATTCTTATGCAGGTAATTCTTTTACGAGGTTAAAACCTACATTTGGTATCATAGCTATTTTGGCTTCAAGGGGGTGCCTTTGTGGCTAAGGGGTTTTTCTCGAGCTTATGGTAGGCCCTGTTTAGTGGGAGATATGTGGGATTGATTCTTGTGGTGAAAGAAGATGGCGAGCAGTGGAAAGATAGAGATAGAAAAATTTAATGGTTAGAGCTTTGAGTTGTGGAAACTCAAGGTGGAGGATTTGCTGGTGGATAAAGATTAGTGGATTGCAATAGATCCAAGTACTAAACCAACAACAGTGTTCGATGAAGAATGGAAGAATTTGGATCAGAAGGAAAAAAGCACAATTTAATTGTGTGTCTCAGATTTAGTATTGTTGAACGTTTTAGGGGAAGCTACGACAAAGGCTTTATGGGATAAGTTAGGGACTTTGTACCAATCTAAGTCTCTGGTGAATAAATTGTTCATACATAAAAAGTTGTATAACCTGAGGATGAAAGATGGAGACTCGGTGATAGAGCATCTAAACGCATTAAATACTATGGTAAGCCAATTAGTGTTGGGTGTGGAGCCTGATTATCTTCTATATTCAAAGGTATCGCCACATAGGACCCCAGTTCGAAATGGGGGCGGCAACGCCGCCCGTAAAATATTCGCTGCAGGGGGGGTCCAGGGGGGGGCGGCTGCGACCTTTGGGAGCCCCCCCCTGGCGGGGGGTTTCGGGGGCAGCGCCCCCGAAGCTAAAAACAGCTGTAAAATTGCCTTGTAAAAGTATAGTAATTTCTAGTCAATCTGGGCCGTTCATTAGGCGGATGATCTAACGGTAGAACTTATGTTTAGTTTAGGGTTTTTTGCCCTAGAAGGCAACCCCTCTCTTTGTATGAGGGTATTGTATTTGAGGCTGTGAGATAGATGTGTATTTGGTGAGCGAGAAACAGAGAGGTGAGACTGTGAGAGAAAACAGAGGATATTACAGCGGATTTGTTGTAGGTTGTGTCTCTTCATTTTGCTGGATAATAGAAAGGAAGGACTGGCTGTTCGGGGTGGACGTAGCCCAAACTGGGTGAACCACGTATATCTGTGTCTCTCTTGTTTTGTGCATTTTCTGTGTTTATATTTCTGCAATATTTTATGTGTTCCATTGCTCCGTAATATATAATTTTCTAACAATTATTATCTGTTGATATTAAAATTTTAGATGAAGATAAGTGCATCAGTTTATTGTGTTTTGTACCAAATTCTTGGGATAGTCTGGTTGTTGCAATAAGTAGCAATGAAACTGCCTTATAGTTTGATGAAATAGTCTCATCCTTGCTGACGGAGGAGATGAGACGGAAAAATATGGAGAGCCATAATGGTGATGCCTTGTCTATACAAGGACGGTCCCAGAAAAAAAAACAAAAATAAGTCCTCGAGTGGGAGATCTAAATCTAGAGGGTGATCTAAATCTCCAAGAAAACCTGTAAAGGTGTGCTGGAAATGCATAAAGGAAGGGCACTACAAAAGGGACTGTAAATCTAAAGCTCCTTAGAAAGGAAAGGGATATAATGGTGCTCCTTCTGCAGAGGCAAGAACCACCTCAGATGAAGGTGGGGATGTGTACTTGGCTTCTTCTTAAAGTACACATGTAGATCATGAGGCATGGTTGATTGACTCAGGCGCATCCTTTCACTTCACTACCAATAGGGAGTGGTTCTATGAGTATGAGAAATATGATGGTGGTGATGTCTTCTTAGGGGATGATAGGAAGGCTAGAATCATTGGTCGCAGAAAATTCAAGTTGAAGTTTCAAGGTGGAAGCATTAGAACACTTCCGAGTGTTCTTCATATTCTTGCATTAGCCAGAAATATGATTTCTGTAAGCAAGATAGATGATGCAGGTGTAAAAACAGTGTTCGAGAAATATACTTGAAAGATGGTTCAGGGAGCACTAGTATTGATGCGGGGGGGTTCAAATTGGAACTCTGTACAAGACGCAAGGTAGCACTGTTATGAATGGGTGCAACAGTTCTGTGGTTCCTGAAAGTGGAGCAGGAAATCTAGTGGTCTCTAGAGAAAAGACCATACTATGGCATCAAAGGCTTGGACATATTGGAGAGAAGGGCCTTCGAATACTTCATGGTAAAGGTATGGTAGAAGGTATGTCTAATATCTCTCTGGATTTTTATTTTTGTGAAAATTATGTATATGGGAAGCAGAATCGGGTGAGTTTCCCCTTTGGTGGTAAGAGGGTGAAAGAGATATTAGGGCTTATGCACAGTGATGTGTTTGGACCTGTGTGAGTTCCATCACTGGTAATTATGTGTTCTATGTATCATTTATATATGACTTCTCAAGGAATACATGGATATATTTCCTCAAGAACAAATCTAACGTATTTGACAGGTTTAAAGAATTTAAGGCTCTGGTGGAAACTAGACAGAGAAGAAGATAAAGGTGCTAAGGAAAGATAACAATGGGGAGTTTTTCAAGAAGGAATTTGAAGATTTCTATAAGAAGTTTGATATAGCACAGTAGAAGACTACTCCATACACACCTAAGAAAAATTTACTTGCAGAAAGAATGAACAAGACATTGATGGAAAGGGCAAGAAGCATGCTCAATGGTGTCAGGTTAGGACTAGGTAGAGGTGGTGGAGACTACATGTTACCTAGTCAACAGATCACCTTCATCGGTGTTGGAGGATAAGACTCCAAAAGAGGTATGGACTAGTAATAAACCTTCTCTTTCACATGTGAGGGTATTTGGATGTGATGCATATGTACATGTTCCAAAGGTGAAAAGAACAAAGTTGGATATTAAATCTGAAAAGTGCATATTTATTGGGTATAAGGATGGTTTAAAAGGTTATAAGCTTTGGAAACCAATAACAAGGAAAGTTGTGTACAACCGAGATGTGGTGTTTAGAGAGGTGAAAGACCTTATTAAACATGAAGTCCTACCAGGAACCTAAGAAGAAAGATTTTGATCTAAAGGAGGAAGAATCAAACTCTATAGCAGAAGAGGAATTAGAATATGAAGAGCCACAAACTTCGATTATGAGAAGATCAATGCGAGAAAGAAGGAAGCTAGAAAGGTATAGTCCATCTACTTTCTATTCAAATTTTTCTTTATTTATTAGTGATGATAATCCTAGAACTGTGAAGGAAGTAGTAGATTCAAAGGATGGAAAACTCTGGAAAGAGGCCATGGTTTATGAAATGGCATCTTTGCACAAAAATAAGGCTTGGTATTTGGGGGAGTTGCTGGCTGGAAGGAAACCCATTGGAAGCAAATGGGCATTCAAGAAGAAGATGAATGCAGAAGGAAAGGTGGAGGAATACAAAGCTCAATTGGTAGCAAAAGGTTATTCCCAAGTTTCGGGAATTAATTTTGGTGATATTGTTTATGTTGTTTCCAAGGTAGCTTCTATTAGATTACTTTTATTTGTTGTCGATGCTTTTGATTTTGAGGTAGAACATATGGATGTGAAGAGAACATTTCTTCATAGGGATCTAGAAGAAGAGATCTACATGAAGAAACCTAAAGGCTTTGCAGTGAAAGGTAAGAAAGAACTGGTATGCAAGTTAAAAAAGTCTTTGTATGGGTTAAAACAGTCACCAAGGATGTGGTATCACAAATTTGATACATTTATAGGGGGAATTGGCTTCACCAAAAGTAAAGAAGATCAATGTGTGTTAAAGAAGATGATATGTTGCTGGTTGGAAATGACAATGAAATTATCCAAGATTTGAAGACCAAATTGTCCTCCAAATTTGACATGAAATATCTTGGTGTTGAAAAATATATTTTGGGCATGGAAATTAAATGAGATCAAGAAAAGAGGAAGCTCTAGTTAAACTAGAGGAAGTATGTCGAGACAATACTACAAAGGTTTAATATGCAGGATAGTAAAGTGGTGAAGGTTCCTATTTCTGTAGGTGTAAAGTTATCTATTGAATAGTGTCCCAAGACACAAGAAGAGGAAGAAGACATGTCATGTTGGTTTAGTGGTTCCTAACCCAGGTTCAGAGTTAGCTCCGCCAACCACAAAAACCCTACACTACTGGCCCTTTCAGAAATAACCTGTGTAGTGTAGGCTGCAGTCTCACCCAAAGTAGTATGGGGGATGCAAGAACCAAGTTTCTGCATCCAGAGACTAGTGTGATGTCTTTCAACTCTTTAGATCTGCCTTTACGCAGATCAATACACTCTTAGGGCTCATTGCTACAACTCTGTTAAACAACCTTCAGACCTTCATGAAGGTCTACGATCCATCCTTGCAGACCTTTAACAGTCAATTTTTCTACTTACGTGCATGATAGAGCAATCCTAAATTAGGGTTCGCACATATTTACTTAAGTTATTAATAAACATCAGATAATTCATCAGAGTCTTCATGAAAGTACTTATACATGCATTGCGTACATCATTAACACTTATTCAAGAGATTCATGTAACATTCAATCAACTTTCCATAAAACAAATCATTCATCAACAACATATAACAGAAATAGAAACATAGATCATAGAAATACACAAGAATTCTTCAGAAACTATCTTTATTGATCTTCTTCAAGGTTACAGACTCAAAATTTCCCTGCGCACTTAGTTGCATGGGTCTGTGCACTCACCTGCGGACTCTACCTAGGCCTTTGCGCACTTAGTTGTAGAGCCTTTCTTCTCCTATCTTACCCGCTTCTTCTCGCTATCACTTCCTCAATATCATGCCTTAGACTCTCTAAGACACACCTATTTATAGCCTTTTTCATACAATTACATGGTCCGCGGACCATGGGTGAATCTAAAAATTGAATCAAACTTTACATAAAACAAGGGGATAAGCCCCTTTGACTCCTATTCATTTACGTGCTCCACATCCACAAATCGTAGAGACTTTACATTATTTACACAAAGTGTACCAAAACTTGGGTTATCTTAACCCCAAAACTAACCCAAGGGACCCCATCCCAGCATGTCCCATGTTCCATATGCAAGTGGAATTAGTAGCCTGATGTATGTGATGGTCTATACTAGACTAGACATTGCACATGCAATGGGAGTATTGAGTAGATTTATGTCAAAACCAAGGAAGGAGCATTGGACAGCAGTGAAGCGGGTTTTCAAGTATTTGCATGGCACTAGTGATTATGGTTTGTGCTACCAAGGAAGACTAGGAATGGACAAAGTTTTGGACATCCATGGCTTTGTTGATGAAGACTATCTTGGAGATCTAGATCGGAGAAGATATACAAGTGGGTAAGTGTTTAACCTATTTGGAGGTGCAGCCAGTTTGATGAGTAAGAGACAATCTATAGTGGCATTGTCAACTACAGAGGAAGAATACATGGCATCCACTCATTCAAGCAAGGAAACAGTTTGGTTGCATAGGTTGTGTTCAAGTATGGGGTTAGTACAGTGATATATAAGGATAGACTATGACATCCAAAGTGAAATGTTCTTGGCAAAGAACTCTTCTTATCATTAAAAGACAAAGCACATTCATGTTCAGTGTCACTTTGTGAGGGATATGGATGAAATTAAAAATGTGTTGATGGTAAAGGTGGATTGATCCAAGTGGATATTGGTGGCCACCTACCAATTCCACTTAGACCCCCACCATTGCTTCTTTCAGTTTTTCAGTTTCCTTAATTGTAGCATAGTTTACTATTTTTAGCAGTTTTCGGGTCCTAAACTTCCAGAGCTCTTTTTAGGCCCTAAACAATGTTTTTGAGGCAAATCCCGATGACCTCCCATGGAAAATGAAAAGAAATATGAGGGGGTAGGAGATCATATCAAAATCTTGCTCTAAGAAGCCCTCGAGCGACAAAGGAACACGATGATGGACAACTTTGCCCAGATCCTTCAGCAGCTACCCAGGGGCGACACATCGGCTTCCAACAGCTACTCTGGAAATGATGCACCATTTAAGGTACAAGTTAATTTTGAAATCCCCATATTCAAGGGTCAGATAGATGCAGATGTCGTCGATAAATGGTTAAATCTACTAGAGGGTTATTTTTCTGCTCACAATTTTTCCAGTCGGGAAAATATTATTTTTTGCTCTTCTCAAAGCATGCCCCCATGTCAAGGACTAGTGGGAAACCTACTGTGAGCAGAAGGATGAAAGTACAAGCTCACTATTTTCAGCCACACCCACTTGGAATTCGTTCCGGGGTGCCATCAAGGACCAGTACTACCCTGTTAAAAGCTATGAGGATCAATACATAAAGTGGACCATGCTGCAGCAGGGAAGGGACCAAGACGTGCCAGAGTTTACCAATACTTTCCATACCCTTCTCATAATGTTGGGTATCAAGGATTCGACCAGCATTTTCTACTCAAATACCACGGCTACTTACACAAGTACATCCAAGAAGAAATAGAATTCCTGAACATCTCCTTGCTCGGTACAACATACTGATATGCTATCAAGGTCGAGCAAAAGTTTAAACAGAAGAATTTGGATCTACAAATCTAAAGTAAGGGAAAGGAGTCCCAAACCGCAGAACAAAGGACAAAGCCAAGGCAGGGTGGCTCAAGACAACCCACAAAAGCTGCAAGCAAAGAACAGCTTTGTGAAGCCGAAAAAGGATACGAAAAAGTGGTGTGAGTTCCATAAGAGCTCCACTCACAACACAAGTGAGTGCCGAACCAAGCACTCACTCGTGGCCGAGCTAAAGGTTTCAGAATCAGATGCATGTTCCGATTCCGAGTCAGAACTCGACAACGGGAGTGAAAAAGGGAAGCAGATTATCGATGTGTAGCCCAACACCACCATTGCCACCATGAAGATCCAAAAGGAGGAACCCAAATATCCAGAGGAGGAGGAGCGTCTCTTCCACTCCCAGATGTCGATAAAGGGCTCCCTGCTACATTTCATTGTTGACAGCGGGAGCCAAAAGAACCTCATTTTGGCAGAGGTCGTGAAGCATCTAGGCTTACCGACCATAGCACATCCACAACCGTACACCATCGAGTGGCTTCACCAAGGACGGGATCTTTGCGTGAGCCAGCAGTGTCGCCTTCCATACAACATCAAGCCCTTCACGGATGAGGTATTGTGTGACATTGCTCCCCTTGAAGTTTGTGATGTATTATTAGGACAACCATACTTGTGGAAGCAACATGTTGTGTATGTATCAAGGTCCCATGCTGTTATTGTTACTTTGGGAAATAAGTTGTACAGGATACCGGAGGTAGCACCGCCTACCACAATCTCTTTGGTTACTGCAAAACAATGCAATAAGCTCATTTCCAAAATCGGGAAATTTGTTTTCCTAATGATACACCCTTAAGGAAAGAAGAAGACGGTGGCCATGACCTCTAGACATGGCCCCTCCACACGACAACTATAAATGAATAGGTCGTGTAGGAGTATAAGGACATCTTCACCTCCCCCGTAGGGGTTCCTCCGCATTGTCAGGTCAAGCACTCCATATATCTGACCCCAGGTGCATCGCTGCCCAATGGATCAATCTATCGGTGCTCCATTTTGGAGAATGATGAAATCAAGAGGTAGATTCAGGATCTGTTGCAAAAAGGTCACATAAGTCTGAGTTCATTGCCCTGTGGGAGCTTGATCGTGTTGGTACAAAAGAAGGATGGGACTTGGAGATTCCATATTGACTATCGGGTGCTGAACAAGATCACTATCCATAATAGGTACCCGATCCCATGGATTGATGACCTCTTGGATCAAATAAAGGGGGGAAAATATTTCAGCAAGATCGATTTGAAGTCAGGATATCACTAGGTACCAATCGAACCCTCTGACGTGTGGAAGACTCCCTTCAAAGCCAAGGAGGGCCTTTTCGAATGGTTGATTATGCCTCTCAAATTGACAAATGCTCCTACAACCTTCATGAGGCTAATGGATGACATCTTGCAACCATTCACCAACTGATTTGTAGTGGTGTACTTGGATGACATCCTAATCTTCAACCAGAGTTGGAAAGAGCACCTCCACCACATCCGACAGGTTCTCCAAACACTGCGACAACACAAGTTATGTACCAATTTGGAGAAATGCACTTTTGGCATGACCCACATTTAGTACCTGGGATACATTATTGATGAACAAGGGGTGCATGTGGATCCAACCAAAATCCAAGTCATTCAAGATTGGCCATCTCCAACCACTCTGACAGGTCTTTGCAACTTTCTAGGACTTGCCAACTTCTACCACAGGTTCGTGTTGGGATTTTCTCATATCACTTGGCCCTTAAGTTAAGTCACCAAGGGAGGAGCAAAAGGAAAATTATTTTGGTTTGAATCTCAAAAGAAGGCATTCATAGAGTTGAAAGATCTCCTCTGCTCGGCACCAATGCTCATATTACCAGACCTACAACAACCATTTGAGGTCAAGACAAATGCCTCTAACTATGCTATTGGGGCAGTACTTACTCAACATAAGCATCCAGTGGCATATCACAGTGAGACACTTTCAGACACAATCTGGAAGTATCCCACTTATGACAAAGAGATGTATTCCATTGTGTAGGCCTGTAGACAATGGAAACATTACATTTTGGGGAAGGAAACGGTCATCCACACAACCACCAACCCTTGTAGTTCATACAGACCCAAGGGAAATTGTTGAATGATTGACATCAAAAGTGGTCCACATACTTGCAACAGTTCCATTTGAATATCAAGTGTAAGAAGGGAAGCACCAATAATGTTGTAGATTGCCTCAGTTGACCACCGATCATGGCGTTAACCACCATGCTCAACTCTTGTGGGCACGAGACTTCTGATTGGCCACTTATTTACAAAAGCGACCCAAAATTTGGCCACACATACCAGACACTCTTGGAGGGTCAGCACGTTCCAGATTTTCACCTCCAGGATGCCCTGTTATGCCACCTGGGTCACCTTTGTGTTCCTTTAAGCAAACATGCCAAGATGATTTGGGAAGCACACTATAGTCAGGTTGTTGGGCATTTCGAGGTCGAGAAAATGGTGGCAATACTACAGAACTATTTCTATTGGCCGAATCTTCGACAGGATGTTGGGAAGTACATCAGATCATGCACTTCCTGCACCATTTCCAAACCAACCATCAAAAAGCAAGGCCTCTATACCCCGCTTCCTACCCCTAGTCGACCTTGGGAATCCATCTCCATGGATTACATGTCAGGCCTTCCTTCCATTAATCATGGAAACGACTGTGTTTTTGTCGTCGTCGACAAGTTCTCAAAGATGGCCATTATGGCAGCCTGCAAGAAGAATATCACAGTCGAAGCCACCGCTAAACTCTTCTTTAAATGAGTGTGGGTACACTTTGGTATCCCACAGTCTATCATCTCAGATCGGGACAACAGGTTCCTTAGTACATTTTGGTCCAGTCTCTAGTTGATGCTGGACACCAAACTCACTAAGTCCATAGCCTTCCATCCTCAAACTGATGGCCAGACAAAGGTTGTCAACAGGAGGATTGTAAACATATGGTGCATGTACAACTCAAAGTATCCACACACATGGGACAAGAGCCTCCCCTATGTTCAACACAGCTACAACTGGGCTCTCCACAACTCAAGTGGCCATAGTCCTTTTCAGGTGGGTTTGGGATTCTAGCCACTATGTCCCATTGATGTGGCCATGCCATTTGCAGCTACTCACACATATTGGGCTCATGTTCAGTCCAAAATGGATAAGGAAAACAACTTCATTGAGCACATCCAACATATTATCCAATAGGTCCATGACATTCTGGAGAAATCAAATGCCAAGTATAAGCAGCGACATGATCAACATCAGGTGCCACACAAGTTTTAGGTGGGTCATAAAGTCTGGTTGCATTTGCAAAAGGAACACCTTACTAGAGCCTATCGAAAACTCAAACCAATCCGATATGGTTCTTAAACCATTACCAAGGCTATGCGAGACAATGCATTTGAGCTCAGCATTCCCCCATTCCTTGGCCTACACCTAGTGTTCAATGTGGATCGCCTTCGACCATACTTTCCACCATTACTAGACACATCCGACATTGTAGAATAACTCACACCCACAGAGTTAAATCCAGATTGCATGGAACAAGCTGCAACTAATCAGATCATGGACACACAGATCAAGCACACTCGCCAACAAATATCCAACTATATCGAGTTGTCAAAGCAGGCCAACTCCTTCACTAGGGAAAGTGGCTCACCAGGGACCATGTTCAGAAGAAGTTTCCTCATCTCATGGAGGAACTGAATGCAATGGGGACCATTACTTCCTAAGGGGGGAGGAATGATCCAGGTGGATATTGGTGGCCACCCGCCAATTCCACTTGGACCCCCACCATTTCTTCTTTTAGTTTTTCAGTTTCCTTAATTGTAGCACAATTTACTATTTTTAGCAGTTTTTTGGGTCCTAAACTTCTGGAGCAGTTTTGAGGCCCTAAATGAAGTTTTTCTGGAAATCTACCACTAGTGATTTTATGTCCAAAATCATATTTTCTGTCGTAGTTCTCAAAGAGATCTTTCCAACAGGTTATCATGCACGTCAAACAGAGATAATATGACCAAGTCAAGACCCCGGGAAGTTGGCTATCTAACTCACCCCAATGGGGCCCATAAACGCTTGGTGTTACATCTCCTCGGGTTAGGGTTTTGGTTGTTTAGGGTTTGCTCTTATTTTTCAATAATAAAAATGCCCTTGAGCCTCACTATAAGACATTTTAGAGGCATGTAGCCACCACATCTCTTCTCATAGATAAACTACCATCGCCCTAGCTGGTTTATTTCCATTTCTATTTGTAATCATATTTCAGTATTTTACATTACTAAAATGAAGTACTATTTCCACTGCATCTCTGTGTTTATGGTTATCTCTGTAATTTGTTGTGTTCCTGTTTAAATCCAGATCATGGACACTTTGAAGAATACTGCAAATGCATTGAAAACATTTGTGAGCATTGAGAAGTTCTCTTGGTGTAGAGAAATAATGGACATTGCAGGGTTGGACCAATGACTAAGCTCTCTTGTGGAAAGAAAGCAACAAGTGGGAGAATGTTGGGTTGTGTTATATTCTTTCCATGACTAGCCCCAAAAATTAAACCGAGGGGATGGAGCCCCCCTTCGTTGTGCCGGATGCAGTGGGGGGTGGAAGCCCCCCCTATTGGGGGGTTTGAGGGGGGAAATAGTCCCCTCTATAAGATCTAGGGCAGTGCCCCTCGAAAAAAACTGGACCCTATATTAGGTGGGCAAACCTATCTATGGTTTTGTGCAAGGATTTTGCACATGGTTTTGGGCGCGATGGTTTTCAGTCCATGGTATTTTATAGATCCGCTCAAGGTAACTATGGTTATGTTCTAATCCAAGGTTAATGGATTGGGTTTTATGGATGCTTCGGCATGTATATATATGTACTGTAACATTGAAAGGAACATAATGAAAATCAATCTGGTAGTCTCGGTTTTGGGATCTAGGGGAAAATCTTTGTGTATATTTTTTTATGTGTTATGATATCACCATTGTTTATTTTTTGTTTTTAGAATTTTTATGCAGGTAATTTTTTTACGGGGTTAAAACCTACAGATCAGTGGTTGTTATTGATGTAAACCAAGGCAGCACCAAGGGCTACCCTGATATTCCATGGGCATTTTGACTTGACAACTTACTCTATTCTAAGTCAAGGATCCTCTATATGGATTCTACTTGTCAAGATGTTTCTGTTGATATATGGCACGTCACGTAATTCTTCACAGTTTGAAAGATATTCGTGTTTGAAGTTAGTAACCCCAGTTAGTGGGCTAAAACCCTATGGGGTTGTGGCATGGCACTCTGTTACACTAAAAAATGTCACCATGACGATTTACAGTTAGGATGGCTCTATCAACAGTCATGCTACCCTCTTAGGCAAGTCTTATGCCTCTGCTCTCCATGTCAAACTCCAAAAAAGAGAGAAAGTCTTTCTAAATGTATTTATCTCTGGGGACGCAAGTTCTCTCAACCTTACCTGTGGGGACGCACCCAATGTTCACAAAAACTGCGTTTTTGGACGCTCTGTATGTAAAGGTGCAGGTGCGTCCCCCTGAAAAGGTTAAAATGCGCAAGTTTCATCTTTAAAAAGTCACTTGTGGTTATTTCTAGAGCATTCTAGAAGGTTGTTCGACGTGTATTGAGCGCCTCCAGATGGTTCATGCACTCCTACCAAAGAGGAACTTATCCCATCAATAGGGGAGCTATCCCATCCAAAGAGGGGATTATCCCATTGACGGTGGACCTGATTAACCTTCTCTTGAACACTATAAATACAGGCATTGGGCCAAAAGGAGAAGAGGTTAAAAGCTATACATTTCTAAGGGTAAATGCTGCAGGAATTAGGACTCCCATTTAGAAGCTTGTGAGGAGAGATTGCCATCTTTGCTTGTTCTATTTGGAAGTGGGTGAGCTTTGTCAAAGTAGAGGAAGACTCTTGTGGACCCTGGAAGGAGCTTGCACAACACCAAGGCTCAGGTTGTAATGGTTCCTTTTGATTACCTTTAATGCAAATTGGTCCATTCTTCTCAATAGCTTGTTGTTTATGAGTTATTTCATGTACTCCTTGGTCTATATGTTGAATATGCTTTGTTTTATGTTATAATCAGGTGCTATTTAATGGTTTGACTGTTGGTGATTGCAGGTTTTGGAGAAAAGGAGGAGCTCATCCAGATCAACAAAGCTTGGACTTCTACAACAGCGTTTGGACAAAGGTAAGAACAAAACACTTGATTTCTCATACCATAATGCATGTTTAGAGAAGGATAGCTCTAGTTTGTTTTGTTTGTCATTAGAATGTCTTATACTTCTAGGAAGGTCAGTTGTGTCTGCACTTTTGACTGATTCCGTGTGACAAATTGGCGACCATACTGGGGAACCATTGATGTGAAAAGTCTTTTCCTTTGTGTGAACTTTGCTCTGAGAAAATTGGTTTATTTTTCTGGTTTTGGCTCTGTGACTTTGTCTTTGGGTGGGTTAGCTTAGGGTTAGATTCATTTTGGTTTTTCTTGAGTTTTCCAGTAGGACGTACCCTCTGCGTATTGCCCAGTGCGTCCCTGGACGCACTGTTGCTGTGTGCACAGAGCGGGCCCGCACCTGGCTTAACAGGTTGCCTGCGTCCCCTGCTAAAAATTAAGAAATTTCCATTTTTTGCATTTTTTCTCTTAGATTTTGCTTTTTCTTAGTTTTTACTGCCCAGATCCACTGGTTACCTGCCATAAATCTTCACCTAAGCTTGTTTCATTGGCATTCATGCTTTAAGCTTTCATCAATTGGGTGTTTTGAGTCTCTTTTTTAAGAAATTCTTGATTTGATTTCCTTTGGTCATTACTTGGAGGTTTGTCTCAGTCCTTTCACAAGTTTGCATCTTTTTGCTTGTGTTTTTGCAAAAAAAAAAATTCCCCCTCATTCGCCGGGGGGGGCTAAATTGTGTATGAGTGTTAATCGCCTTTGAGTGTTTTTATTTTATGATCTTTGGAACTCTCACCCAATTTTCTCAACTTGCACTTGATTGGTTCTTAGATTACATTAGAATCATCTTGTGCTTGAGAATTCTCTTGCATAGATCACATTTGCATAATTAGAATTCTCATTTTCAGAATATTAATGTAAAATGTGCATAGATTACATTTGCATACTTTTCAAGTGAGTTGTGCATAGATTACACTTGCATAGTTTACATTCTGAAAAATCAATCGTAGATTTAGATCAGTTTTCTTTGATTTGAATTTACACAAAAATAAAAATAAAAAAGGTTTTTGGAATTGATTTGCATTAGTTTTTCTTAATGAAATTAGTGCATTAGAGAATTTGTTATATTTTCTCTTAGTGATCAGTTTTTTGCATTGTTGGAAGTGAATGGAAACTCTCTCCTTACTTTAGTTAGGATTCATCGAATTGAAAAGATTACATTATCATATTTGATTGCATTCAGTTGAGTCGGGTCATAACACCATTGGTTTCATATCCATTTACCTATTTGAGTAATAACAGCCTTAATAACACAGCGCTTAATTAAAATTCATCTAGTGATTTTTACATTTCTAGGGCTCTGAAACACCAACATAGCTTAGGCTAGTGTCTTGGAGTAGGAGAGTAATTAACTCTCCAAGACAGTAAAACCAAACAAGTAGCTCATCTTGTGGTAGGATAAATCCAATTGTTTCATTTGTACTCTGGGAAAGCTCCTCTTAAAGGAGAAGCACGAGCTCGTGTCCGAACCAGTGAGGGGATCAATCCTCCCTCGTTGGGAACGACGCCAGACACGCACATATTACAAACGGTAAACCTCGGATTAACCATTGTCGAGGAGCCAGGGGTCACTTGTCGGTAAACCTTGGATTATTGTCAAGGAGCCGGCAAGGGGATTGAGCTTGATACTCTGCCCTTGCGTGTTGTCGGAGTGTAGACTGTTCCCCCAGGTGCATTTGTTGCTGTTGGTAACCTTAGTGACCATTATCTTTAGGATTCTACCCAAGGTGACGGTGGAGGGAAGATCCCACTGTACCTGGAGCAAACGTCGGCTAGACTCACTTGGATTTTCTGGGGGGTTCACTTCACTCGAGACGGTTAAAGTGGAGGAACTTGATCCAGTCTATTCATTAAGCAGGTTGCCGAGGTAACTGTTCCGCCCGCCACTTCTGTACTGAATTCTGCGATGTTGGATTTCATCCCCAACTAGTGTTTTCGGTCCGAAAGGTTACTGTTTGTGTATGGTTTGACTCCTAGATTTGATAGCGCGTGTTAATTTGTTTGTTTTTACTTTTAGAGACCATAGGTGTGAATTGTGAATTTTAATTGTTAGGTGTGAATTGTTAATTGTTAATTTTGTTTTTAAAATTGTTAATAAAATTTACTGAAGTTGAATATAATGGCAAATGTTCCGGAATTTATCAACCTAGGAACCCCTCCTAATGAGAATCCTAGTACTTTTCCTTACTTTGGAAATGTTGGTCCTCCTTATATGGCTACTTTGTCATTACCCGGATTTACAATAGGTTTACCGATATGGTTATTTTCAACTTCGTTGGCCCAAAATACTCCAATTGTTCCATCTCAACCGGATGCTTCACCTCAACAGAGTTCACCATCTCAACATCACCAACCTTCTGTTGACCCTTTACCTTCTTCGCCTAATTTTTCTTCCTCCATTTCTTCCTCTTCACCTGGTAAAAGCCTTGATGCTAGTAACCAGGAGGCTAAGAAGAAGAAGAATAAGAAGAAGAAGCAAGATAAGAAAGAAGTCAACCAACCAACCATGGCTGTAAGTGTTGGTTGTGTTGAGGAAAATTCTGACATGCATCGTAAACCTAAATACCCTTGCAGGCTTTGTAAGGGTGACCACTTCCTTGTCAATTGTCCTGGTATTCCAAAGGTCTTGGAAGTATGGTCAGAAAAATCTCATCAACTTTCCATTGATCCATCAACCAGTGATAGTCAGGTTCCTGGGAAAAAGGGTAAAGTTAGGTTTCCTTGTAAGTTATGCAAAGGGAGTCATCAAACTCACATTTGCCCTCACATGGATGAAGCCTCAACATTGTTGGAAAACCTTACTATTCCACAGCAATAATTTCCAACTGGTTACCGTAAACTTTCTCCCAACCTACCATCAACTGACGGAGTGATTGATCTAAATTCAATTACAATCGATCACACTCTTCCATTGGAGAGTGAAACTCATGTCACTCAGGTTGATGATCCATTAGTTGATCAAGTCGTCGATTCAATTTCACATTCGGTTGATCCCACTTTCCCTTTAGAAAGTGAATTTCAGACCGCTCAGGTTCTTCTTGTTACATCAGATTCTTCTACGCCAGGGGACATTTCACTTGTTTCTATAGAACCCCCTCCAAGCACTGAGGTCTTTTCCTTTGATTGGAATAGACTGACAGAACCTCGTCTTCCTTCCTCCATCCCTTTCCAAATCATTGTTAAGGCTGGTGGTAGGGACATACATCGTACTCAGGTAGATGAAGGTGCTTCTGTTAGTATTTTATCCTCAACTGTTTGGAAAGCTTTGGGTTCCCCTCAGCTTGCGCCTATTACGCAGAATCTGAAAGCTTTTAACAGAACCATTAGTGAACCTTTAGGGATCCTTCCTAATTTTTCCATTACCTTGGAAGGTAAAACTGTCTGTATTGATCTTATGGTAGTTCGAGGTCCCTTGGATTTCAATTTACTCCTTGGGCGAGACTATGTTTATGCAATGAAAGCTGTCGTATCGACACTCTTTCGCGGGATGTCTTTCCCTCACAATGGCAGTATTGTGACTGTAGACCAGCTTTCGTTCCCTAGTCTTGTCTCAACTACCAATAATATGACACCCCTAAATGTTCCTGATCCTAAAGTGGTATCTACCCTGCCACGGGTTAATTATGTGGCAACCGGTCCCATGTTTTTAGTTACCGATGTAAGTGAGCCTCTCACTGTTGATTTAGATCCGGTAATTGACATGGAAAACTCTATGGGATTATTTGAACACGATGTTCTTATCCCTTTTGAGTCCCTTGACATGTGTTCCTTCCAAAAAACTATTCTTCCTTCGGATGAAGACCTTTTGGAAGCCATGATCAAGGTGTGTCCATTGACATGTCTTTCTTCCAGTTGGAAGCCATGATCAATGGTGTGAGGATAGTTTGTTCCTCTCTCAACCTCGTTAAAAAATGAAATTGGATGTTCAGAGGATAGTTCTTTTTACTGTGTCAACCTCGTTAAAAAATGAATCAGTGTGTACAAGGAAAGTTCCTTTTACTGTGTCAACCTCATTAAAAAATGAATCAGTGTACGAGGATAGTTTTTTCCTGTATCAACCTCGTTAAAAAATGAAACAGGCTAGCATGAGGATAGTTCTTTAACTGAGTCAACCTCATTAAAAATGAATCAGGTAGATTTTAGTATATGTAGGTAGATTGTAGAAAGTAGGGTTTTGAGGATAGTTCCTGTTACTGAGTCAACCTCGTTAAAAAATGAATCAGGTTTGAGGATAGTTCCTGTTACTGAGTCAACCTCGTTAAAAAATGAATCAGGTTTGAGGATAGTTATTTTCTTGTGTCAACCTCCTTAAAAATGAAACAACTCCCTTTTTAAGTTAAATATTGAAATTAAACCTTCATTCCATCCATCTGGTTGAATGCAATGAAGCTTGGGGGGCATGTACCTCGCTTTGCATCATTAAACTGGGGGCATGCGAACTTTTTGAGCATAGTTCCTTGTCTTGTGTCAAGCTCGTTTAAAAAATGAAATAAGGGTAGGTTAAATAGGTAGATTGTAGAGTGTAGTCATGAGCATAGTTCCTTGTCTTGTGTCAAGCTCGTTTAAAAAATGAAACAAGGGTAGGTTAAATAGGTAGATTGTAGAGTGTAGTCATGAGCATAGTTCCTTGTCTTGTGTCAAGCTCGTTAAAAAATGAATCAAGGATTTTAGAGCATAGTTCCTTGTCTTGTGTCAAGCTTGTTAAACAATGAATCAAGGTTTTTAGAGTAGAGTTTTTTGTAGAGAGTAGTTATGAGCATAGTTCCTTATCTTGTGTCAAGCTCGTTTAAAAAATGAAACAAGGGTTTTGAGGATAGTTCTTTTCCTGTGTCAACCTCACTAAAAAATGAAACAACTCCCACAAGTCTTTCCAAGATCTTGAAAGTAAAGCTTCATTCCATCCACCTCATTGAATGCAATGAAGCTTGGGGGGCATGTACCTCGTTTTGCGTCATTATGCTGGGGGCATGTGAACTTATAACAAGCATAGTTTTTCGTTTCAAGCTTGCGTAAACATGAAACCGAATCCGAGCATAGTTCTTTTCCTGTGTCAATCTCGTTAAAAAATGAAACAAATCCTCCTCTACTTGAGTCAAGAGTTTGACTAGATCTCATAAATGTTAAGTTGTATATTTAGGTTAGTTATTTTAGTGTTTTGCATAATTTTCTTACAAGTTTTAGGTCGAGTCTTTCAAACGATCTCGTTCATGAACCTTCATTCCATCCAGCTTGTACTTAGTTGAATGACATGAGGCTGGGGGGGCATGCACTCTAACAGTTACGCTTAGGGGACATCAAGCACAGTTTCTCTCTGTTTCAAGCTTGTGTAAAAATGAAACCACTTTGAAGCATAGTTTTTCTCTGTTTCAAGCTTTTGTAAAAATGAAACCTATCTCGAGTCAATTTTAGTTATTTTCAAGACTCGTTAAACTCATGAAAATCCCGAGATTATTTTGCTATCTTTCATTCTTGCAAAACAAATGAAAATGCCGAGTTCTTTCCGTCTTTCCTGCTCGTAAATTAAATTGAAAGTCGGCCATATGAGTACATTTTTTTTATCATTTTTTCGAACTCATTAAAATTTATGAAAAAGTGAAAACCATGAGTACATTTTTATCCCTTTTTCGAACTCGTTAAAACTTACGAAAAAGTGAAACCTCAGAGTCATCTTTTAAGCCCTTTTCTGACTCCTAAAAAATGAAAAGATTGCCGAGCGTTTCTTTTACACTCGTTAAAACGGAATTAAAAGACGGTCCCCTTATAGCTCTTTTCTGACCGTAAAATCAGGAAAAGATTGCCGGGTTTTTGTCGTTTCAAACTCGATATGGAAATAAAACGACGTGTCTTTGATCGCTTTTTACTTTTCAGGTCAGTGACACTAATTATGAAAGTACTCCTTGGTCGCAAGATCAAGCGGTTCCCCCAGGTATTATTTTATACTTTTTCGGGCTTGAGGGACACAAATCTACGAAAAAGTTCAACTTGGAGTCTTCTTAAGTTTTTCAGACTCTCTAAAATTGAAAAACACCGAGTTTCTCCTATACTGGGCTCGTTAAACATTTCACAGTAAAGGACCTGTTCAATTACAAACAGGAACGAACCACTCCTTCCTAGGGTTCGAACCAAAACTGGGTTGGACTCATCCGAAGGATGAGCTTATAATCAAGCATATGTTATCCTCCTCAAGCTTGTTAAAAATAAAGAGGTACTTGCCAGAAATGGTGGGGGAAAAGAGAGAAGAATGAGCCTATTTCTTACCTTTTGTCTCAGAAGAAATTTTACTACCACTCTTGAACACGACACTTTTCATTCACCTGGGTTGGGAAATCCTTTACCTCACAGTTGATCAAACCACTTTGAAAGTCCTCAGCCGGGTTCCGGGGATTAACTTTGAGTTGTTTATCACCAAGCCATCTATCGTGTCGTTATGTGTTCAAGAGGTCTGCAAGCAAAAACTTTCATCTGCAAAATACTTGTCATCCATTTGACCATCCCTGAGTCAGTCCTTACAGCAACATTTCTTCAACTTGAACAATGATTTCGTGTTGTGGGCTTGCCTGCAACGGGTCGCTTTCTATCGACATCAGCACATTATCTAGAGAGATGACTTAGAAATCGTCAGTACCTTGAAGTCTGCATGCATCAATGGCAGGTTTCTCGCCTTTGACGTCAGTTTACATCATTGACTTTCGATCGAAGGATTCCGTGAAATGTTCGACATCAACTCATTCATTCACATCTCATGGATTGTACTGGGTACTTTGAGAACCATTGACATTACTGGTGGTCTCTCTCACGCTTGTTAACGGTTTACATCATCGAATGGTAATCAAGTGGTTTCTACCATGTTCGACATCAACTCATTTATTCGCATGGCTAGAATCGTACCAATTCGAGAAGTAGAAATGAAGACCCTGGATCTAGTTTCCACCATCCAGGCTGCGAGGAATTTTGTATTCATTATCTAAGTAGACTAATCATAAACAGATGGCTGCGTCCATACTGTGTCTACAAAAGTCTATGATTATGATGTACTACAAAATCATTCTTGTATCAGAGTAGTTAGTCTGTTAGTTAAAGTTTTAATCTGAGTATGGGAATGCCTACCTCAGTGATGATATAATCTTATACATGTATTTTGTGTTGAAAATTGCAGGTTCTGACCAGGCTCTCCACGAGATAATCCTTGAAATGATAAAGCGCTTCACCCTTCCTAGATAATACAAAACCCTAATCTATTCTAGGCTTCGCACTTTAGGGGGCAATCTGTTACACTAAAAAATGTCACCATGACGATTTACAGTTAGGATGGCTCTATCAACAGTCATGCTACCCTCTTAGGCAAGTCTTATGCCTCTGCTCTCCATGTCAAACTCCAAAAAAGAGAGAAAGTCTTTCTAAATGTATTTATCTCTGGGGACGCAGGTTCTCTCAACCTTACCTACGGGGACGCACCCAATGTTCACAAAAACTGCGTCTTTGGACGCTCTGTATGTAAAGGTGCAGGTGCGTCCCCCTGAAAAGGTTAAAATGCGCAAGTTTCATCTTTAAAAAGTCACTTGTGGTTATTTCTAGAGCATTCTAGAAGGTTGTTTGACGTGTATTGAGCGCCTCCAGATGGTTCATGCACTCCTACCAAAGAGGAACTTATCCCATCAATAGGGGAGCTATCCCATCCAAAGAGGGGATTATCCCATTGATGGTGGACCTGATTAACCTCCTCTTGAACACTATAAATACAGGCATTGGGCCAGAAGGAGAAGAGGTTAAAAGCTATACATTTCTAAGGGTAAATGCTGCAGGAATTAGGACTCCCATTTAGAAGCTTGTGAGGAGAGATTGCCATCCTTGCTTGTTCTATTTGGAAGTGGGTGAGCTTTGTCAAAGTAGAGGAAGACTCTTGTGGACCCTGGAAGGAGCTTGCACAACACCAAGGCTCAGGTTGTAATGGTTCCTTTTGATTACCTTTAATGCAAATTGGTCCATTCTTCTCAATAGCTTGTTGTTTATGAGTTATTTCATGTACTCCTTGGTCTATATGTTGAATATGCTTTGTTTTATGTTATAATCAGGTGCTATTTAATGGTTTGACTGTTGGTGATTGCAGGTTTTGGAGAAAAGGAGGAGCTCATCCAGATCAACAAAGCTTGGACTTCTACAACAGCGTTTGGACAAAGGTAAGAACAAAACACTTGATTTCTCATACCATAATGCATATTTAGAGAAGGATAGCTCTAGTTTGTTTTGTTTGTCATTAGAATGTCTTAGACTTCTAGGAAGGTCAGTTGTGTCCGCACTTTTGACTGATTCTGTGTGACACACTCATAATTGATTGTGGTCATTGAATAGTCAATAATTAATAATGTTTTTCTTCTCCTACAATCCCTCCAACATTCCCTTGTTGAGGACCCTCTCAGCTCAAGACATTCATATAAATAATGACCGTCATATCCTCCTCTAGTAGGGATTTTATGGCTTCAAACAGGTCATCGTGCAATTTTCACTATAACGTTGTTTCTGCAAAGCTTCAAAATTTGAAATTAAAACTCATTTGAGAAAAAATCTTGATGGACCTCATGACTGATTTTGAGATCTTGGTGTACTATATTTTCAGATATATGATCTGAGTAAGTTAAGGTTTTGGCAGGCTCCTAAATTCCATGTACAATGTGTGACGTTAGGAAAATCGTCATAACTTTCTCTCTGAGCATTGGATTCAAATTTTGTAAATAGTGATAGAAAGAGGAAAGACTGTAGTTTTTTGGGGCATCCATTTAGTTGATTACTGAAGAAACTAGGGTGTTGGGGAGTCCTTCCAATGGGAGCTGGAGAAGAATTATTTTCTAGAATTCTAGGAAGTTGTTGCTTTCATTTCAGTTGGGGTTGAAGATTAAAGAATTTATTAGAAAAGTGTTTGGTGGTTTTTTACCCAGAGGGGGTTTTCCACCTCAAATTTTTGTGCCTACTTTGTTCTTTTATTTACTGTTATTATTGCATAAACATTAATAATAATTGAATATTAACTAATGCTATGAAAATATTTAAAAGTTCTAATTGCTAAGGAATATGAATTCACCTCCCCTCTTAGTATTTCCAATGATTGGTATCAGAGCTTGGTTACTTCAATAGAAGTCTAACAACTGGAAGGAGATCATGGAGTATATTAAGAATATAGTTCCTTTGTTCAATGGAAATAAGTATTCACTTTGGAGTGGAAGAATGCAGGTTCATTTGTTGGCGCAAGGATATGAAGTATGGGAAATTGTTGACAAAGGCTTCACATCGACCTCGAATGAACAAGGTAAGAAAAATATGGTATAGGATGCAAAGGATAAAGATATTATTATTAGTGGGCTTATCAAACCTTTTTATCTTAAGGTATTGAGTTGCAAAACTACTAAAGAGGTATGGGGCAATCTTGAAATATATATGAAGATGACTCAAAGGTGAAAGAAGAAAAGCTTCAAATTTTAAAGGAAAAATTTGAGCAACTCAAAATGTGGGAAGATGAAGATATTTCTTCATACTTTCAACGTGTTGATGAAACAACAAATACATTGGAAGGTTTGGGAGAACTTTTTGAAATGAAAATTGTTGTCTGAAAGATCCTCTAAACCTCGCCAACAAGATTTAACCCTAAGGTATCTGTCTTGGAAGATAGATCGAATCTAACCAATCTCAGCATAGATGAATTGCATGGAATTCTTATGGAATATGAAATGAGGATTGAAGAAGGGCATGGCACATCTCACTTAGAAACAACATTTTCTGCATGCAAGAAGAATAGTAAGGAAAAGCAAACTTTGAAAGAAAAAAACTTGCAATTCTAGGTATGAGGAAAAGGAGGAAGATGAAGAAGATTTCTCAAATAATTAATTTTCCTACTTCATGCAAAAAATGAGAATAGGTATGGGAGAAATTAAAAGGTAAACTTCTATTAGTATGTTTTGATTGTGGCGAGGTTGGGCATTTTGCAGCCCAATTTCCTCACAAAAATGAGGGTGTTATGAAAGGGAAGTCCTAACAAGTCCAACAAGCAAGGGAAGAAGAAATGGTTTAAGAAAAGTTTATTTTCCAAAGAAGATAGTTCATCATCCAAAGAAGATAGTGATAATGAAGAAGAATTCAACGGAAGAGTATTATTGATGGACAAGCACAGTAAACAAGAGGCACCTGACAAAGAAGGAGACAAAGAAGAAGAAATAGCTGAAGCCAAATTTCAAAATGAAGTAATCAATGTTATCAAAGAGCTCAAGGCCAAAAAGAAGCCTGTTAACACTCTTGAAGATGAATTGAAAATAAAAAAAGGAATAGGTCCTCAATCTTAAAATCAAGGTTGAAGAATACAAGCGAATTGAAGAATCACTCAGGAAAGAAGTAAAGGAAAGGAACAAGGAGAGAGAAGCATTAGAAGCTGAAATAGTTCTCTGCAAAAGGAGGCAAAAAGTGGAAAAACTCTTCAAGACTACGCCAACAGTTCAAAGGCTTTGGATGAAATGATCATCAACCAATGATCATACAGTGACAAGACTGGTCTTGGTTACAAAGAAAAATATGAAAAGGAGTCAAGTCCTTCTATGAAAACTAAAGAAGATGGATATGAAAAAAGGATAGATCCCCCAGCTAGATCAAGAGATCAAGAATCGTAGGAAGAACCTTGGAAGATAGTTCCTCAAAGAAGATTTCCTCCCGGGTATCAACCTATGTTTTATGGTCACTATTATTCATGTGGAAAGTTTTGACATAGAGCTGTAGAATGTCGCATGTATGACAATTATTCCAAGAGATCTTTCAAAAATGGATATTCCATAACTCAATGAGATATCAACAAATTTGATTATCTAAGAGATAGTGTCGAATGTTACAAATGTAGCAATTTTGGACGCCTGACTAAAGATTGCAGACTTGGAAGCTCTCCAAAGGAGTTCACACAAAATCGAAATGAACAAATATGGAAAAAGAAGACTAAAAGGTGTTCTCTTTCTCTCAAGGCTCAAAGCAACAGAAATGTGTGGTATGTTGACAGCGGTTTCTCAATGCATATGACTGGAGGTAAAACAAATTAATGTCCTTGAAAGAAAATAAGGATGGAACAATGTCTTTTGGAAATGACAAGGCTTCAAACATCATAGGAATAGGTACGGTCACTCTTGGAAGCAAGGATGCATTAGCAAAGGATGTGTTGTTGGTTGAAAACATGAATCATTATTTTCTCAGTGTTGGACATATGTGTGATCAAGGGCAAACGATGCTATTCAACTCAAAGAAATCTGAAATCAAGAAAGGCGAGTTTGGTAAAATTGTGGCTACAACAAGCAGAGCTCCAAATGACATATACATTTTGGATGAGACACCTAAAAGGTGTATCTTGGAAAAAGAAGATGAGAGTTGGTTATGGTAGAAACAAATGGGACATATAAATTTCAACAATTTGGTCATGATCATCAAAAAGGAAGCAGTTAGAGAAATGCCAAAAAATTTGAAACCTTCCAATACGACATGTGAATCTTGTCAGCACAACACATAGACAAAATTTGAACTCCAGTCAAATGAACACTTTGTGTCACATCCATTGGAATTAATACATACTGATCTATGTGATCCTATGAGAACAAAAGGCTTAGACGGCGAATTATACTTTATGCTAATGATATATGATTACACCAAAATGACAGTGGTCGGTTTCTTGAAGAAAAAGTCTAAGGCATTTGAGTGTTTCAAAATCTACAAGAAATTGGTCAAAAATGAAACTGATTTGAAGATCAAATGTCTGAGATCAGATAATGGCATAGAATTTACATCCAAATCATTTCAGCAATACTGTGATGAAAATGGAATAAAAAGGCAATTCTCAATAGCTATAACACCACAACGGAATGGATTTGTTGAAAGGAAAAATAGAACCGTAAAGGAAATGGCTAGAACAATGTTAAAGGACTCAAACTTAGATGATAAATTTTGGGTTCAAGTAATTGACACTATCGTATTCATCTTAAACATAGGCATGCTCAAGAACAACTGTAACATGACTCCATATGAACTATGGAAAGGAACACCAACTAACATCAAATACTTCAAAATATTTGGAAGTAAATGTTACATAAAAAGAGAAAACCAAAAATTTGGAAATTCAATTCCAGTGTTGACGAAGGTATTTTCATTGGTTATTTGTGCAAAATAAAGTTGTATAGATCCTACAATATGCAGTGAAAACAAATAGTTGAAAGCATAAATGTTACTTTCGACAAAAATGGTGTTCTAAAGGATAACAATGAGATCATCTCTTGATCCATATTTAAATAGGAATACAAAACATTATAGATATAACCATAAATATAATGATACAGTAGAAATAAAACTTCATTTCATTAATATCAAACACTCAAATATGCTTACAAATAGAATGGAAATAAGACTAGCTCGGGCAATGGTAGCTTATCTCTGAGAAGAGATGTAGCGGGTACATGCCTCTGAACTATTCTACAATGAGGCTCAAAGGCCTATTTATTATTTAGAAACAATGGAAAACCCTAAACGTCCAAAACCCTAACCCTAGGAGATGAAGCGCCAAACCATGGGTCCCGTTTGGGTAAATTGGTACATCAACTTCCCAGGGTCGTAACTTTGGCATACGATCTTTGTTTGATCTGCACAATACCTCATTAGAAAGATCTATCTGAGGAATACAACTTTGGAATGATGAGAACTGGTCAAATACCCATGTTGGTCCCAATTTTCCCAAAAAAACGTCGTTTACAGCCTCAAAACGACTCGTAAGTTCAGGACCCAAAAACCTGCCAAAGATAGTAAATTGTGCTACAAATAAGGAAACTAAAAAACTAAAAGAAACAATGGTGGGGGTCCAAGTGGAATAGGTGGGTGGCCACCAATATCCACCTGGATCATTCCTTCCCCCTTTAGGAATTAATGGTCCCCAATGCGTTGAGTTCCTCCATGAGATGAGGAAACTTCTACTAAACTTGGTCCCTGTTGAGCCACTTTCCCTAGTGAAGGAGTTGGCATGCTTTGACAACTCGATATAGTTGGATCCTTTGTTTTCAGATGTTATTGATCTGCATTTCCATGATTTGATCAGTTGTGTCTTGTTCCATGTAATCTGGATTTAACTCTGTAGGTGTGAGTTGTCGTGCAATGTCTTATCTATCTAGCAATGGTGGGAAGTATGGTTGAAGGTGATCCACATTGAACAATGGGTGCAGGCCAAGGAATGGGGGAATGCTAAGCTCAAATGAATTATCTCAAAAAGCCTTGGTAATGGTGTAAGGACCATATCAGAGTGGTCTGAGTTTCCGATAGGTTCCAGTAAGGCGTTCCTTCTGTAAATGCAACCAGACTTTGTTGCTCACCTAAAAATTGTGTGGCACTCGATGTTGATCATGTCGCTTCTTGTACTTGGAATTTGATTTCTTTAGAATGTCATGGACCTACTGGTGGATATGTTGGAGGTGCCCAATGAATTTGTTTGCCTTATTGGCTTTGGAATGAACCAAAATGTACTGAGGAACCTGTTGTCCCGATATCTGATGATAGACTCTTGGATCTCTAAGTGTACCCAAACTTGTTCAAAGAAGAGTTTAGTAGTTCCCTCTACTATGATATTATTCTTGTAGGCTGTCATAATGGGCATCTTTGAGAATCTATCAATGACCACAAAAACATAGTCATTGCCATGCTTAGTAGAAGGAAGGCCCAGAATGTAATCCATGGAGATGGATTCCCAAGGTCGACTAGGGGTAGGCAGCGGAGTATAGAGACCTTGCTTCTTGATGGCCAGTTTGGTAATGGCGCTGGCAGTGTAGGATTTGATGTACTTCCCGACATCTTTTCGAAGATTCAGCCAATAGAAATACTTCTGTACTACTGCCACTATTTTCTCAACCTCGAAATGCTTAGCAGCTCGACTGTAGTGTGCTTCCCAAATCACCTTGGCACACTCGCTTGAAGGAACAAAAATGTGTCCCATGGGGAATAATAAGGCATCCTGGAGATGAAAAGATGGAACTTCCTGACCCTCCAAGAGCGTCTGGTATTTGTGGCCGAATTATGAGTCGCTTTTATAGAGAAGTGGCCAATCATAAGTCTCGTGCCCACAAAAGTTGAGCATGGTGGTTAACGCCATGATTAGTGGTTGGCTAAGGCCATTTGCAACATATTGGTGTTTCCCTTCTTATACTTGATATTCAAATGGAACTCTTGCAAATATGTGGACCACTTTTGATGAAGATCATTCTGCAACTTCCCTTGCATCTGTATAAACTGCAAGGGTCGGTGGTCTATGTGGATGACCATTTCCTTCCCCAAAATGTAATGCTTCCATTGTCGCAGGCCTACACAATGGAATACATATCTTTTTTATAATTGGGATACTTCCATACTATGTCTAAAAGTGTCTCACTATGATATGCCATTGGATTCCCCCGTTGAGTAAGGACTACCGCAACAGCATAGTTAGAGGCATCTATCTCGATCTCAAATGGTAGTTGCAAATCTGGTAATGTGGGCACTGGTGCAGAGAAGAGGCGATGTTTCAACTCTGCAAATGCCTTCTGTTGAGATTCAGACCAAAAGGATTTTTATTTCTCTCCTCCCTTGGTGACTTGACTGAAGGGCCAGGTGATATGAGAGAATCCCAACACGAACTTGTGATAGAAATTTGCAAGACCCCACAAAGCTAGGGAGCTCTGTCATAGTGGTTGGGGTTGGCTAATCTTGAATGAATTGCACTTGGTTGGGTCCACATGCACCCCCTAACCATCAATAATGTATCCCAGATACTAAACCTAGGTCATGCCAAAAGTGCATTTCTCTAAATTGGAACACAGCTTGTGTTGCCATAGTGTTTGAAGAACCTATTGGATGTGGTAGAGGTGCTCTTCCCAACTCTTATTGAAGTTGGTGAATGGCTGCAAGATGTCATCCATGAGCCTCATGAAGGTTTCAGGAGCATTCGTCAACCTGAAAGGCATAACCAACCATTCGAAAAGGCCCTCCTTAGCTTTGAAGGCAGTATTCCACACATCAGAGGGTCTAATTAGTATCTACTGGTATCCAAACTTCAAGTCGATCTTGCTGAAATACTTTTCCCCCTTGAGTTGGTACAGAAGGTCATCAATCCATGGGATCGCGTACCTATTTCAAATAGTGATCTTGTTCAGCACCTGATAGTCAATATAGAGTTTCCAAGTCCCATCCTTCTTCTATACGAACACGATCAGGCTCCCACATGGCGATGAACTTGACTGGATGTGACCTTTCTACAATAGCTCTTGAATCTACCTCTGATTTCATCATTCTCCATAATGGAGCACCGATATATTGGTCCATTGGGATATGGTGCACCTAGGGTCAAATCGATGGAGTGCTTGACTTGAAAGTGCAAAGACACCCCTACGGGGGAGGTGAAGATGTCCTCATACTCCTCCACAACCTTGTCCATTTGTTTTTGTCATGCGGAGGGGCCCTATCTCGAGGTTGTGGCCATCATCTTCTTCTTTCCCTAAGGGCGTATCATTAGGAAAACAAATTTCTTGGTTTTGGAAATGAGATTACTGCATTGTTTTGCAGTAACCGAAGAGATGGCATAGGAAGTGCTACCTCCAGTATCCTATACAACCTATTTCCCAAAGTAATAATAACATTGCGAGGCCTTGATTCATACACAACATGTCGCTTCCACAAGTATGTTTGGCCTAATAATACATCACAAACATCAAGGGGAGCAACATCACATAATACCTCATCCGTGAAGGGCTTGATGCATATGGAAGGTGGCACTCCTACCTCGCACAAATATCCCCTCCTTGGTGAATCCACCTGATAGTGTGTGGTTGTGGGTGTGATATGGTTAGTAAGCCTAATTGCTTCATGACCTCTACTGAAATGAGGTTCTTTTGGCTCCTACTATCAACGATGAACTATAGCGGGGAACTCTTTACCCACATCTAGGAGTGGAAGAGGCGCTCCTCATCCCGTGGATCTTCGAGTTCCTCCTTCTAGATCTTCATGGTGGCAACAGTGGCATTGGGCTCTGCATCGATAATCTTCTTCCATGGAAAATTTTAGGGGCTAATGTTCACCCAGTGGGCTAATTTTCCATGATTTTTCCACAAAAAATATTCGCCAATTTCCAATTTTATAAAAGACGATTCGCCCAAATTTTATAATATAAAATTATTTTACCTTAAAAATCGCCAACATTATATAGAGACTATATATAAAATAATTATAAATTTGAATAATTTTACAAATATAGCAATAAACATTTATAATTTGCATATTAGGGATTAGTGAGATTCGCCAATGTTTTAAACTTCAAGAAAATTTTCCATCCTTAAAATTTTCCTTGAAGTCTTCTTCCCTTTTTCATTCCCCTTGTTGGATTCTGACTCAAAGTCGGAACATGCATCTAATTTTGAAGCCTTTACCTCGGCCACCAGTGACTGATTAGCCGAACACTCACTTGTGTTATGAGTGGGGCTCTTATGGAACTCACACTACTTTCTCGTGTCCTTCTTCACCTTCGTGGTGTTTTTCTCTGCATGTGGATTTGGCAGGCTGTCCTGGGTCGTCCCATCTTGGCTTTGTCCTTGGTTCTGCAATTTAGGGGCACCTTTCCCTTGCTTCAGATTTGTGGATCTAAATTATCGCTTCTTTTGTTTAAACGTCTTCTCGATCTTGATGACGTATCAGTACGTCGTGCCGAGTGAGGAGATGTCCAGGAAATCCATCTCATCCTAGATGTACCTATGTATGTAGTTGTGGTACATGAGTACCAAATGTTTCTCAGAATCCTTGATACCCAACTTCGTGCAAAGGGTATGAAAAACATTGGTAAACTCCAACACATCTTGGTCCCTTCCCTACCGTAGTGTTGTCCACTTTATGTATTTATCCTCATAGCTCCCGAGAGGGTAGTACTTCTCCTTCATGGCATCCCATAATGAATTCCAAGTGGGTGCAGCTGAAAACAATGAGGTCGTACATTCATCATTTTTCTCATAGTAGGCTTCCCACCAATCCTTGACGCAGGGGGTATATTTGAGAAGAGCAAAAGTAATATTTTCTCAGATGGAAAAATCATGAATAGAAAAATATCCTTCTAGGAGATTTAACCATTTATCTATAGCCTATGAATCTATTTGGCCCCTCAAATATGGGAATTACAAAGTTTACTTGTACTTTAAAAGGACTGGAGCCACTAGAGTGGCTGCTGGATGTGGATGCGCCACTAGTGGGAAACCATTGAAGGATTTAGGAAAAGTAATCCATCATCACATTCCTATGTTTCTCGAGGGTCTCCTCAATCTATATTTTGATAGGATATTCTATCCCCTCTTCTTTCTTTTCTTCCCCCATGGGCGATTGTCGTGGTTTGCAAGGTTGATCTTGCAAAGGTTCAACCAGATTGAGCCCTAACGCCTTATATCCCGACCTCTTTGGGGACATGCAAAGAAAAACAAAGAAAGAGCAGACCCTATGATACCACTGATCTGTATTTAAACATGAATGCAACAAATTAAAAATATAACCATAAATACAATGCAGCAGTAGAAATAACACTTCATTTCATTAATATCAAATACTAAGTATACTTACAAATGGAATGGAAATAAGACTATCTCAAGTGATGGTAGCTTATCTATGAGAAGAGATGTGGCAGTTACATGCCTCCGAACTATGTTACAATGAGGCTTAAAGGCCTATTTATTATTTAGAAGCAATAGAAAACCCTAAACATCCAAAAACCTAACCCTAGGAGATGAAGTGCCAAACTATGGACCTTCTTTGGGTAAATTGGTACATCAACTTCCTGAGGTCGTAACTTTGGCATACAAGCTTCGTTTGATGTGCACAATACATCGTTAAAAATACCTATCTGAGGACTACAAATTTTGAATGAAAAACAATAGTATATAACCCATGTTGGTCCCCTTTTCCAAAAAACGTCATTTAGGGCCTTAAAAAGTTTCCAGAAGTCCAGGACCCAAAAAACTACCAAAAATATTAAATTGTGCTACAAATAAGGAAACTGAAAAATTGAAAGAAAAAATGGTGGGGGTCCAAGTGGAATAGGCAGATGACCACCAATATCCACCTAGATCATTCCTCCCCCCTTAGGAATAAATGGTCCCCATTGCATTGAGTTCCTCCATGAGATGAGGAAACTTTCGCTGAACTTGGTCCCTTGTGAGCCACTTGCCCTGGTGAAAGAGTTGGCCTACCTTGACAACTTGATATAGTAGCATCTTTTCTTATCAGGTGTTCTTGATCTGCATGTCCATGATTTGATTAGTTGTTTCTTGTTCCATGCAATCTGGATTTAACTATGTAGGTGTCAGTTGTTCTGCAATGTCTTATGTGTCTAGTAATGGTGGGAAGTATAGTCAAAGGCGGTTCACATTAAACACTGGGTGTAGGCCAAGGAATGGGGGAATGCAGAGCTCAAATGCATTGTCTCCCATAGCCTTGGTAATGGTGTAAGGACCATATCAAAGCGGTCGAAGTTTCCAATAGGCTCTGATAAGGCGTTCCTTCTACAAATGCAACCAAACTTTGTCGCCCACCTGAAAATTGTGTGGCACCCAATGTTGATCATGTCATTTCTTGTACTTGCCATTTGAATTCTCTAGAATGTCATGGACCTACTGGTGGATATGTTGGATGTGCTCAATGAAGTTATTTGCCTTATCGGCTTCAGTCTAGAACAAAATGTATTGAGGAACCTGTTGTCCCGATCTGAGATCATAGACTGTAGGATCCCAAAGTGTACCCACACTCGTTCAAAGGAGAGTTTAGGAGTGTCTTATGTTGTGATATTCTTCTTGCAAGCTGCCATAGTGGCCATCATCTAGAATCTGTTGATGACCACAAAAACACGGTCATTTCCATGCTTTGTAGAAGGAAGGCCCCACATGTAATCCATGGAGATGGATTCCCAAGGTTGACTAGGGGTAGGCAGCGGAGTATAGAGGCCTCTATTCTTGATGGTCGGTTTGGAAATGGTGCAAGAAGTGCAAGATCTGATGTAATTCTTGGTGGTCTGTGTGGATGATCATTTCCTTCCCCAAAATGTAATGCTTCCATTGTCGACAGACCTGCACAATAGAATACATATCTTTTTCATAAGTGGGATACTTCCAGACTGTTTCTGAAAGTGTCTCACTTTGATATGCCACTGGATGCCCTTGTTTAGTAAGGACTTCCCCAACAGCGTAGTCAGAGGCATTTGTCTTGATATCAAATGGTTATTGGAAGTCTAGTAATGTGAGCACTGGTGTAGAGAAAAGGTGATGTTTCAACTCCATGAAGCCCTTCTGTTGAGATTAAGACTAAAATAATTTTTCTTCCACTCCTCCCTTGGTGACTTGACTCAAGGGCCAAGTGATATGAGAGAATCCAAACATGAACCTATGGTAGAAATTTGCAAGACCTAGAAAGTTGTGGAGCTCTGTCATAGTGGTTGGGGCTGACCAATCCCAAATGGCTTGGATCTTGGCTGGGTCTAGATGCACCCCCCGTTCATCAATAAATAATCTCAATATTGAACCTAGGTCATGCTTAAAGTGCATTTCGCCAAATTGGCACACATCTTGTGTTGCCGCAGTGTTTGGAGAACTTGTCAAATATGGTGGAGGTGCTCTTCCCAACTCTAGCTAAAGATCAGGATGTCATCCAAGTATACCACTACAAATGAGTTGGTGAATGACCACAATATGTCATCCATCAGCCCCATGGAGGTTGCAAGAGCATTCGTTAACCTGAAAGGCATAACCAACCATTCGAGAAGGCCCTCCTTGGCTTCGAAGGAAATATTACACACATCGGAGGGTTTGATTAGTACCTGGTGATATCTGGACATCAATTCAATCTTTTTGAAATACTTTTCCCCCTTGAGTTGGTCTAGATGGTCATCAATCTATGGGATCAGGTACCTATTCTAGATAGTGATCTTTTTCAGCACCTAATAGTCAATACAGAGTCTCCAAGTCCCATCCTTCTCATGTACTAACACGATCAGGCTCCCACAAGGTGATGAACTTGACCGGATGTGACCTTTCTGCAACAGCTCCTAAATTCGCCTCTTGATTTCTTCATTCTCCATGTCCTCGTACTCCTCCTTGACCTTTTCCATCTGTTTTTGTCATGCAGAGGGGCCCTTTCTGGAGGTCGTGGTCACTGTCTTCTTCTTTCCCTAAGGGCGTATCATCAAGAAAACAAATTTCCTAGTTTTGGGAATGAGCTTTTTGCATTGTTTTATAGTAACCAAAGAGATGATGGTAAGTGGTGCTACCTCCAGTATCCTATACAACCTATTTCCCAAAGTAACAATAACAACACAAGGCCTTGACTCATACATAGCATGTCGCTTCCACAAGTATGGTTGGCCTAATAATACATCACAAACATCAAGGAGAGCAACATCACATAACACCTCATCCACGAAGGGCTTGATATTGTATGGAAGGTGGCACTGCTGGCTCACGTGATGATCATGTCCTTGGTGAAGCCACCTGATGGTGTACAGTTGTCGATGTGTTGTGGTCGGTAAGCCTAGCCACTTCATGACCTCCGCTGAAATGAGGTTCTTTTGGCTCCCACTGCTAACAATGAACTGTAGAGGGGAACCCTTTACCCACACCTGGGAGTGGAAGAGGTGCACGTCCTCCTCTGGATCTTCGGGTTCCTCCTTCTAGATCTTCATGGTAGAAATGGTGGAGTTGGGCTCCATATTGATAATATTCTTACCTTTTTCATTCCCCTTGTCGGGGTCTAACTCATATTCGGAACATGCATCTGATTCTGAAGCCTTCATCTCGGCCACTAGTGACTGCTTGGCCCGACACTCACTTGTGTTATGAGTGGAGCTCATATGGAGCTTGCACCCCTTTCCCATGTCCTTCTTCAGCTACACAGTGTTGTTCTTTTCTTGCAGCTTTGGCAGGCTTTCCTAGGCCACCCCACCTTAGCTTTTTCCTTTGTTCTTTGGTTTCGGGGAAACTTTCCCTTACTTAGGAATTGTAGATCCAAAGTCTCACTTCTTCTTTTTAAACTTCTACTCGATCTTGATGATGTATCGACACATCATGCCAAGTGAGGAGATATCCAAGAACTCCATTTCATCCTAGATGTCCTTGTGTAGGTAGCCACAATACTTGAGTACCAAATGTTTCTCAGAATCCTTGATACCCAACTTCGTGTGAAGGGTATGAAAAACATTGGTAAACTCTAGCACATCTTGGTCCCTTCCCTGCCCCAGTGTTGTCCACTTTATGTATTTATCCTCATAGCTCCTAACAAGGTAGTACTTCTCCTTGATGGCATCCCAGAACAAATTCCAAGTCAGTGTAGCTAAAAAAAGTGAGGTCATACTTTCATCCTTCTGCTCACAATAGGTTTCCCACCAGTCTTTGACATGGGGATGGCTTTGAGAAGAGAAAATGTAATCTTTTCTCGACTAGAAAAATCATGAACAGAAAAATATCCTTCTAGCATATTTAACCATTTATCTATGGTGTCTACATCTATTTGGCCCTCAAATATGGGAATTTTTAAGTTTACTTGTACTTTAAAAGGAGTGGAGCCTCGAGAGTGGCTATTGGATGTGGATGCGTCATCAGTGGGCAACTGTTGAAGTATCTAGGGAAGGTTATCCTTCATCGCATTCCTTTGTTTCTCGAGGGCCTCCTCGAGAAATATTTCGATAGGATATCCTACCCCCTCTTCTTTATTTTCTTCCCCCATGGGCGGTCGTCGAGGTTTGCGAGGCTGATCTTGCAAAGGTTCAACCAAATCGAGCCCTAACTCTTTATAACTTGACCTTGTTGGGAAAATGCAAAGAGAAATGGAGAAAGATCAGACCCTCTGATACAACTTATCCAATTTAAATAGGAACATAAGAAATTACAGATATAACCATAAATACAATGATGTAGTAGAAATAACACTTGATTTCATTAATATCAAATACTAAAATATGCTTACAAACATAATGGAATAAGACTAGCTCGGATGATGGTAGCTTATCTCTGAGAAGAGATGTGGTGGCTATATGCCTCTGAATTATCTTACAATGAGGCTCAAAGGCCTATTTATTATTGATAAACAATGGAAAACCATAAACATCCAAACACCTAACCCTAGGAGATGAAGCGCTAAACTATGGGTCCCGTTTGGGTAAATTGCTACATCAACTTCCCGGGGTCGTAACTTTGGCATACGAACTATGTTTAACGCACACAATACCTTGTTAGAAAGATCTATCTGAGGACTACAATGTTTCAATAAAAAGCATCAGTCAATGAACCATGTTGGTCCTATTTTTTTCAAAACGTATTTTAGGGCCTCAAAATGGCTTCGGAATTTCAGGACCCGAAAAACTACCAAAAATAGTAAATTGTGCTACAAATAAGGAAACTAAGAATCTGAAAGAAACAATGGTGGGGGTCCAAGTGGAATAAGTGGGTTTCCACCAATATCCACCTAGATCATTCCTTCCCCCTTAGGAAGCAATGGTCCCCATTGTGTCGAGTTCCTCCATGAGATGAGGAAACTTCTGTTGAATTTGGTATTTGGTGAGCCACTTCCCCTGGTGAAGGAATTGGCTTACTTTGACAACTTGATATAGTTGGATCCTTTGCTGTCAGGTGTTATTGATCTGGGTGTCCATGATCCGATTAGTTGTGGCTTGGTCCATGCAATTTGGATTTAAATTTTGTAGGTGTTGTTAGCTACCTATACCAAAAGGTTTCATATTTCATGATTGGCAAGGGAAGGTCCAAATATGCTCTGCTTTGATCATGCAAAGATCACATATTTCCAAGGAAGTACAAGGTGTGTAAATAGATTAATGCATCCCAATTTTGATGGATGGTCCAACAGTCTAATCTGGATCATGCCATGTTTTGAATTTCCAGTTGTAGATTAGAGAAAGGAGTCTGTCCAAACTGTTTAATCTTGGCAGACAAGTAGTTCAGGTAGAGAAGAAAAGGCTCCCAACAGTTTAATATGGGACCTTGGAAGAGATAAGGGTAGAAGTAGATAGAAAAAACAAAGAAAAAGCCAAAGAAAAGAAAAGACAAGTAAGGGTTTGCAAGTCCAAGTGCACCCTCCAAGGAGAAATAAAAAATGCTAGGTAAGTAGCTGGTAAGTAGTTGGGGTTGCAGAAAGGTTATCTTTACCATTGCACATATGTTAACTGTGTTTACCAGAGTAAAGTCAATTAATTGACAAGGTGTTCCCCTCCATCAAGTTACAGCAAGGAGCATGACTAACCTCCCTCCTTCCCCCTTCCATTTCATTACTAACATCCCCTCATCAGCTGAGATTCATGGAAGAAGAGCATGGTTTCATGGTGGTTCTTGTTCATTCAAAAGCCACATTTCTTGTCTAAAAATCTTTTCATTTTGATCTACTCTCTAAACTAAGTAAGTTGAAAATAAGCTTAGTGGTTTCCCCTCCATTTACCCCTTCATCCATATTAACTCTAACACTACTATGTAAATCCCCTACATTACCTTTTCCCCTACTAGTATCTAACATCATGGTGTATAAACCCCAAATTTTGTATAAATATCCCTCCCCTTGGTATTATAGCCAATAAGTTCTGTGTCATGGATCAAATGGCATCTGGTCACTTTGATGAACCTAACCCTAAACCCCTCCCCTCTTCTGAAGTCATTTAGCCCCTTGGAAAGCTTCATTTGCAAAGATAACCCCTAAATACCCACTTTGTTCTTATCCAAAGTATCGGGCCTGCATTATTGCGCATTGAAAACCTTTATAAATCCCCTTTACCCATAAACCCCTTTCAAAACACGAAAAGACCCAAAAGACCCACTTCTAACCGCCTAAACCAAAGTTGGCGCATGCATTTGGTTTATTTTTTGAAATGCATTGAAAACATTGTAAAAACCCATATCCGAAGGTCTCCGCCCGCATGCATATCCCCCGAACATATCATTCCCTCGTCCACCGTCGGATCAGATCCAAGAGATCCGACGGTCCGTATCAATATCGGAGCAGCCCCCGCGGCGGACGTTTAGCGCCCGAGAAAATGACGTTGCGTCACGTCAGGGTGCGGCCACGCGTCGCCCGTTCAGGACTCTCGGAGCGCCTTCTGACAAGATCTGCTCTGTACCCTAACCGCCCCGAGAAACCGTGGCGGCTATCCTTAACCGTAACCGCTACGGCCCTAACCGCCAAGCTGCTATCCCACGTCATGCCCACGTCACCTCCACCCTGCTACCGCATCACACTTTTGTCCGCATCTGTGCCAACGTGCCCGCCACCTCATTACCCCGTGGACCAATGGCAGCCTGCCACCTCACCCGATGACGTCATGCTGACGTCATCCAAGGCTGACCCCACCCTATGACGTCATGCTGACGTCATCACAGAAAAAGCGCCAAATTGCAAAAGTCCATATTTAGCCAAAAAACGCGTTTTTTTTGTACTTTTCGCTCATTTGCTACTGTTTCCTTTGCATGCTGTTTTTACGTTCTGAACTGCGCCACCTGCGGGAAACGTCCGGAAGACCTCCAGAGCACCAATTCCACCCACAGCTACGACCTCTGTTCGCAGTTAGCCAGGTATTTCTCATAGTTCGTCCTCCATACGCCTGAAATTCACTGTAAATTGCTCAGAACGCTTAAGGAATACTGAAACTCACTATTTCACCGATATCTTTCCTCTGCAAGCACTTTTAATTACAAATGCAACCTTAAAAACACCAGCAGAGCCTTCATTTCCCGAGTTTTGGGTCAAAAAAAAAAAACTGTAAACTGCTCGCGCAAACGTGAGACAGTTGGTCAAGTTACTTAAAACCTGCCATAGAAGACAGAGGGAGACCAGGCATTGGTCTTATTTATAATTCGAGCAGTATTTCAATTGCTGCGTGTCCACTCCACCCTCTGCTCCCCATAATTCACAGTTGCATTGCAAAAACTCACCTCTGTGCTGTACTGCTCACTTGAAACTAATTCACCTGCAAGACAGAAACTAAATAGACCATGGAGACTCCAATTGCACTGAACATCAAGCCTCTCAATGCCCCTCACCAGGAATTAGAATGGAAAGCCCTGGGAGATATGGATTATCAAATGCTAGACTGGTTTCCATTGGGCTCCAAATATAATATTCAGATGCTGAATGAGTTGAAAGCCCAGCACCTTAGTGGAGCAGACATCTTAGGGATTTGGGACTCAAACTTGCCCATCTACAACCTCCCCCAGGTAAATCCTATGCCAGAGTTGATCTACAGATGCCAGGAGTGCTATGACCCAGGCCAAAGAGCTGTCATCAGCCCTACAGGCTCAGTCCTGTTCCATATCACCCCAGAGAGTATAAATGAGATGCTGCACTTCCATACTGCAAAGCTATTGACCCCCCTCCACATGCAGAACTTGATAAAGAAGGGGAGCAAGTTGTCAAATGACCAACTCATCAAAATCAACCAGCTGTTTGTAAAACCAGGCTCTGAAGCCATCAGAACTCCTCCTATTGGATATCAGTACTTGAATGAATTGGGCAGGATGTTAGTGGATTTGATCAGCTATGTCCTAGGGTTCAAGGGACTGGAGGATGTGGATGAAATCATAATGGCAATGCTGTCTCTATTCTCTCCTGGTAAGCCCCCAGCTGTACATTATGATTATGCTACATACATTGCAGATAAGATCCATGACCAGTTTATGAATTTGAAGAGGGAAAGACTGTTCAGGTATACCTCATACATATACCACCTATTCTTGTTTTATCAGCCAGCCAGCTTCTCTATTCCCTTGAAACAAGTCAATGCCCAGGGAAATCCAAGGTCAGTTGTGTTTTGGACCTCTGTCTTTCATAGTGCCTCTGTATCACCTTATACATACTCCGAGTTCATTGACTTATTCATTCGTCCAGCCATGACAGTATTGCATGGTGTTCCTCCTCCAAGGTTAACTGATGACATGAGGAGAATTCTCCACCTGAACAAAACCTACAGCATTGGTAATTGGTACCTCTACCAAAACCACACAGTCATCAGAATATATGGCTGTGAGTTGAAGCCTTTTAGGTTGCCAAGGTATGTCCCCATGAGGCTTTTCGCCTTAGAATATTTCAGGCAGTTTGGGAATGCTGACTACCTCCACTTTCAAAGCAAGAACAAGAAGTCACAGTTAAAGGTAAGGAGCCAGCTGGGCCCTTTCCTATACAACAGAAAAGAGGAGGGGTGGAAAGAGGCAAACAGTATCCTAGAGGCCCTCAAACTGCAAACTAGCTTTGAATGGATACCCTATGACCCCAATCACTTTGTATCCCTCAGGAGGATAAAATACAAATTGGGCAGCTATTCACACGTAAGGCAGCTTGAGATTGAGCAGTATGCCAATGCATTAAGCTGGGAAGAAGGTACCCTAGAAGAGGAAATTACTAGTGAAGAGCTGCTAGAGAGAGAGGCTAGCAATATTCAAAAGGAAGCTGACTTAGAAACTTGTGGACAGGTTCCCCTCTCATACAAAAAACAACTTGGAGCAGCTACTTCATCATCAACAACACATCAGCAAGCTGCCGGGAATACTGAAGAGACAGCCAGCAAAGGCAAAGAAAAGCAGGTGGAACAGCCACCTCCTTTAACAGAAGAGCAAGTGGAAACATTGTTGCAGCAACAAGAAGAGATGGAGCAGCAGGGAGAAGGGCAACGGCAAGAAGGAGAGCAACATGACAGACAGCAGCCCCTGCGGCAAGAAAGAGTAGTTGATACTCCAAGCTCCACTGAGCAACAGGCTCAAAATATAGTGCCTCCTAGGCCAGAGACTACCTTTGATGCCTCGGTCCTCCAAACTCCTCAAAAGGAGGATACATTTGTTTTTAGGAAAAGGGATAGAGAAACTCCCCTGACATCACCTATAAACCAGGGAGAGAAAAGGCAGAGGTTGAATGACTCTTCTGAGGATGACATAGCAACAAGGCAAGCATTGGGCATGGGCCCACCCAGCAGAGAAGTTTCAGCCAGTTCCTTCCAGCAGGAACAGGACAGAGCTATAGGAGGAGAGGTCAGCTCCTCCAGCCAGCAAAAAGAAGGACAAGTAAGCATCAAACAACAATTTATAGACATCAAAAGGAGGAGTGATCCTATCAAAATACAGCTGTACAATCATCTGCTAAACTTGGCTCCCACCAATCAGCAAAGACTCATGTCTGCCTTCGATGTAAGTGAAGGCAAAATGATCATGAGTCACTTTATGCCCACAGCTCTGCATCCCCAATCTGCCTCAGATTACCTCAGGACCAACATGGAGGTCCTGGCCAAAGACATACACCCAATGGACAAAATCGAACTGCACAAACAGACTGGTGAGATGGTGTATGCCTCCTTGGCAGATGAAACATTAGAAAATTACAAACTAAAAAGCAGCCTTGATAATACAGCCTCTCAGCTAGAATTGGAGAGAGCATCATCACAAGCTAAGGACAATAGAATCAGGTCCTTGGAAGATATAATTATAGAGATGGGACATGATCCCAAGGATGTTAAGGGTATCCAAGAAATATTGAAGTTGAGAGATGTAGACATGGCGGCCTTAAGGAGGGAAATCAAACTCCCAGCCACAATCCACCCTCAAACAGATGATGTTGCCCAACAAAGACTTGAAAAAGATGCCACAGATCTAATGATATCTCTGTACAAGGAGCTGATCCGGACTCAAGACAAACTAGGAGAATCAGAGGTTGCAAAGGCAGCACTACAGGCAGCATTGAAGCAAAGAGAAGAGGGTCAAACCTCCCAGCCTCCTCCTGAAATAATCAATCTTGAGGAAGCTCCTCCAACAACTGCCCCTCCTCCTCAGCAAGCAGGGCCTACAGCACCAACTACATCAACAACTACACCAACAACAGAGCAGACTCATAGTCTGGATATGCAGAAGCTCCGAAATGAAATTCAAGTCCTGGAAGCTCAAATGTTGGAGCTCAATTCAGCCAAAGAATCTTTGGCTAAAGTAAATAAGAGATATGATAAGAGCAAACAGAATGAAGCTGTAAAGGAACGAGAAATAAAAGCTCTAAAGAAGAGGATAACTGAGCTTGAGAAGGAGCTCACACTAGAAAAGGTGACAGCAGAGCTAAAAGCAGTCCTCTGGGGCAATATTGGCCGGTCTATCACCAATCAGTGGCAGTATATTGAGACTATGGATGAACAATCAGTACTCATTGCAAAGGCAAACAGGGAAATACACAGAGCTAGAGAAAGCCTTGGCAACATGCCTGATGCTGCCACCAGAATGATCAATATTTTAAATAACAGGACAAGCTCTCAACTGGCCACCATGGGAATTGCTCACAGGACTGAGACAATCTCAATGGTTAAAAGGGTCCTGACACTATGAAACCTGGTCGGAACATTGGAAAGAAGAACCCAGGATATGCAGACTGAAATCAACAAGTTCATGGACAGATTTCAGGTATTACAGAACAGAGGCCTCCCCAGCATATTAAGCAGTGTAGGAAGACTGCTTACCCTTGAAAACTACACTAAGAGGGTTGATGCCTATGCTGCAGAACAAATTGCAAGACAGCCCAGCACTTCAGCAGAATCAGGGCCAGCATCAGGGCAAACTTTATACAATAGGGTGGACAACCTATTTTTTATTATGAATGAGATCAATCATCTGTTTGATGTGCCTCCAAATTTCTTTAAGTATACAGAAGCAGATGAAACCATAGAGGCAATTGTGAAGCACCAATTGCCCACACAGGAAGTCTGGAAGAATTTGACACAGATAATATTATCAAGCCAGAACCTGTAAGTGATAATTTTTCCAGTTTATAAGTAGTCATACACAGGCAGAATTTGGGTAGATAAGCATACAAAGGAAAGATAAAGGCTGAGCCAACTCAGCAGGGCTATTCGGTCACCACAGCAGCAATCTCAATCACAGGTGGCAGACCCGAGAAAATACAGCGCAGCAAGCATAAAGACGCGTTCGCCAGCATTAAAGCAGAGCGGCTCAACCGACTCAATGATCTCCAAAGGTCAAATTATCCTCTGACAGACATAAAGGGAATTTATGCTGCATTTAAAGTTGTAATAACTTCTTCTCTACTTTCTGAACAAATTTTTGAAGATATTTTCTCTCTCAGATGACTCAATGCCTGAGATATTTTGTATACGCATTCCTATAAAGTCCCCTTCGCATGAGCTTGCAAGGGTTGTTGTTGATTTCTCCAAAAGAAATTCTTATGCTGTAATCCTTTCAGAAGTTTAATAAAGAAAGCGATGGAATTTCTTGGATTTCTGAAGTGTTGGATGCGTTCTGGTGTCTGTTGATAACTGCTGGATTCCTGTGTATTTCACCATACAATAAGTCTCTGTAACTCTCTCTGTCAATTAGTTGTTTTGTTAAAATCCATATATGTTGTCTGATTTTCAATACTAAGCAACAATGAAAAAGAATAACTTTCAGGATTTATTCACTGAGTACCCTGAGTTCAATCTGCGTTGTTTATGAATGTTTTCTTCAGCTGTAATCTAGATAAGTGTAATTCTTAATTGCTGCACTTTCAGAATACACCTTTCACAGTGGCCTTTGTCACAGGAATTTCAAGTTTTGCTCCTGTGCAGTGTGTTCACCTTCACCTCACCAACTTAATAGAAAATTCTTAATTGCTTTCTGTTGGTTGACATACATCACCATTTAAGCTAATTTTGTTTGTCTAAACTACACAATAGGCCCTGCAGTTTGAACACCACCAATCCAGCGTATCAAATCATTTCACAACTCCAGACTCCATTGCCCAATGGTATTTCACTATCTAAACACTATATCATAAGACCTGAAAGAAATCCTTCAACCAAAACATAAACCAAAACCTGAGCATAATAGCTAGCCTAAAAACATCATCATAACAGAGACAAATCATAAAGAGAGAGCCCTCTCTGACCACAGTTTGGCTAGAAGCTGTGATCCAAAGATTGGTTAGTGGTTACCCCAGCCGTATTCCCTTGGGAGTCATAGGGAACAACCTGGGTGTTAACATAATTGGCGACTCCACTGGGGAGCTTTTTAGGATTCGTTAAATTGCTATTTATCTTCCATAGCTACCATCAAGCCTGAAATCAGCCAAGAGGCCTTAAAACTGTTTCTGCTATCACAGTGACAGCTTTAGGGAAGAGCTTATTTAGGGAATCTTCATCTTAGCTTTGAAATATACATAACCATTCCAAAATCTTCATCCAGTCCTTCCAGATAATAAAATTTCCTACAAAACCCTAAAAAACAATTAGAAGCTGGCTCCTAAGAAAAATCCACGGCATACTAGGGCAAATCCTGACCCTAATCCACCCATCATTGTTGATAATCCAAATACCATCCCAAGAAACATTAGGAGGCAGCAAAGGCAGGAGCAGCCTGCTGACTTAACCCCTCGTACAGTTCATCCCAACCCCATTTCTACTCCAATAAAAGTCCTTTTTAGGTCTACCCCTAGTTCCCCTAGTTCACCATCCACATCTCAAAGTCCCCCTCTCACATCTTCATCCACTGCACATATCCCCTTGAACCACACTTTAGGTTCAGCTTCACCTGTTACCCCTGTGGTACCCACTGTTCCTATTATCCCAGCAGCACTTATTAATACACCCAACCCTCCAAATATGGCTAACAGATATGCACCCTTGCGAATACCAGCTAATGCTGCAGCTCTACCTCAAGACTACCAAACCAAAATCTCATATTTTGACTCCAATGGCCCTCTGACAGCTGTCCAGCATGCGAAGAAGATGCAAGACCATTTTGAGACCTATGAAATAGACGATGACAGTGTCAGAATGAGGATGTTTGTTCAAAGCCTAACTGGGGATGTAAGAACCTGGTTTAGATCCCTGAATGCAAACTCCATTGCAACTCCTGATGATCTGTATCAAGCCTTTACCACCAGATGGGAGAAGAAGAAAGATCCCCTGCACATACTTGTTGAATATGAAACAATCAAGAGAGGTCCGCAAGAGACCGTTCTGGAGTATTGTGCTAGATTCAACAACGTGTACAATGCAATACCACAAAACCTCAGACCTCCTCCTGATTTGGCCTTGTACAAATTCCCTGATGGATTTGATCCTGACATGGCATATCAGTTGAAGGAAAGAGAACCTGAAACCCTTGAAGACGCCCAGAAGGCTGCTGTCACAGTAGAAGCAAACCTGATTGCCAAAAGAAACAGGGCAAGGTTAGAAAAGAGAAGCATATACAAAGAAGAAACTACAGCCTTTGATCAAAAACTTGATGCAATACTTAATGGTATGAAGAGGTTGGGTGATAGGGTAGAATCAGTGGAGAGAAAAGCATCATGGGAAGCACCACAAAATAATCCTCCTAGGAATCCAAATTTTAGGAGAAATCCAAACCCAAACATTGGCAAGACCAGTGCTGACCAGGACATAAGACCCCCTTTCCAGGAAAATTATGCAGAAACTTCCACATCAGCTGAGCCCAATGAAGATCCTGAGATTAATTTAATGGGTCTAGATGGTGAAAGTCAAGTTTTCTTAACACAAGAAGATCATGAAGATGATGAAATCAAACTATTCCAAACTAAATCAGGTGAATCCTTTGACTTCAAACAAGGCTATGACACTGCTGTTTACGAAGTCCATAAACAGTACAAGCTGAGGAGCAGAACTGTGAATGTTAACCAGCCTGAAAAGAAAAAGGATAATCAGCAGCCTGAAAGAGTTATAGTCACACAACCTAGTGACAAAATAAATTCACCTACAGAAGAAGTGATTGTTGAAGAAATCACTGAGCCACTGTCCTTAAGACAGCAGTCTCTGGACACTTCATCTTCTCATTCTAATTTAAATGCTACTCCTCAAGAGATGAGTAAAAAGGATAAATCTCAAAGTCAAGATAAAAATCTAGAAGGAGACTTAATGAACAAGGAAAGAACTGTCACCTATAACCCCAAGACCCAAGCTGAGAAACCTTTTGACCTTGAAACAGAAATTGGCAAAATAAAAATAGCTATTCCTCTCTTAGAACTTGCCAAGCATGACAGCTATAAATTGCAAATCAAAAGGTCCCTTCAACTCACTAGCAACAAAGATGATGTCAATGTATTGGATGACACCCCAGAACTCCTGTTTGGCCCAGAAGTGGATGGAAAAGCAGTAGTCACAGGGGTACTGCCTTTTTATGTCAGTTTACATATTCATGACAAAATACTACATAATGCAATGTTTGACTCAGGTGCCTCTCACAACTTTATGCCAAAAGCAGTCATGGAAAGATTGAATTTGGACATAACAAGACCATACAAGGATCTGTTTTCCTTTGACTCCAGCCAAGTCAAGTGTCTAGGTCTCATAAAAGACTTATGTGTCTCTCTAGTTCAATACCCAAACAAGACAATCCTAATGGACGTGGTAGTTGCTGATATCCCACCTAAGTATGGAATGCTGTTATCAAGATCATGGGGAGCCAAACTCCAAGGTTCCCTACAATTAGACATGTCATATGCCACCATCTCTGTGTTTGGGCAACCAAAAAGACTGTATAGAGAAACACTAATGAAGTACATGGTCAGCAGCGAAGAAAAACCTCAAAATTTTCCTATATATGCTGTCCATTCAGACATAGACTCATACATTCTCTTCAATGATACAACTACTCCCTCAAAAGGTGAAGTTGAAACCAAGATATTCATACAGGAGGAAGATGCAAATGAGAGTAGTATCACTCATGAAACAACAGTCAATCAAACATTTGATAGTGCTGCTGCCTTAAATGTCAAGAACATCCAATCAAATGATGAGACTGTCCTAGAAGACAAGTCAGAGAAAAAACCACAATTGCTACTCACATTACCAGCTCATGAACATATCATCAAATGTCCTTCCCAACAGGACATTCTATGGTTCCTTGAATTTGATGGTGCAGTTAACAAATTAGGAGCAGGGGCTGGAGTTTGGGTACACAATAAAGAAAATAGCTATGCAGAAGGCAGAGCCTATAGATTGAATTTCAGATGCACTAATAACATGGCAGAATATGAAGCTCTTTTACTAGGCCTCAAGTTAGTAAAGTTCTTAAAAGCTGCTAGGGTTTCAATCATGGGTGATTCAGATTTAGTTATTCAACAAGTGAAAGGAAACTTTGTCACCAATGACAAAAGACTAAGGACTTATAGATCTGCTGTTGCTGAGGTACTAAATTCCTTCTTTGAATTCCAAATCACCAAGATTTCTAGGACCCACAATCTACATGCTCATAGTTTAGCCACCTTTGCAAGTACCTGCAAGCTGCCTTTTGAGCCCCATCATTGTTTTACAGCTGAGATAAAACACAGACCCTCCATCCCAAACAATGTTAAAGATTGGCAAGTATTTGAGGATGACAAGCAAATAAACAATTTTTTGACTTTACAGCAAGAATTTTCAGGACTAAATATTGACAATGAGACAACAAGTCAATCACAAATACTTAATGGAGCAAGTCCATCACAAATACAGTTTCAACAGACTGCTCAGCCAATATCACCTAGGACTGCAAAGCAAATGCTGAATCCAACTATTTTCAATACAGAAAACATCCAGCAAATTCAACAAGTTGACTGGGAAGAGGGAGTGTCCAATGCTGAAACTGAAATCATTGAGCTAAAAGACAATCTTCTACCAACAGGCCTAACCCCACTAGAGGACATCTTTGACTCAAATGATATTCCCAGAAAACCAAAAATGCAGCCCCTGAATGCAGCCATTGAAGAGTGCAACATAGGTACAACTGACAAACCCAAGATAATTAAATTATCTGCTTCCTTACCTCCTGACCAAAAGCCAAAATACATTGACCTCTTCAAAGAGTTCCAGGATGTTTTTGCATGGAGTTATGAGGACCTAAAGTCCTATGACACCTCTGTAATCCAACACACCATCCCTCTCAAACCTGATCAAAAGCCCTTTAAACAGAAACTGAGGAGAATCAATCCTATGCTTCTCCCAGCAATGGAACAAGAGGTACATAAAATGTTCAAAGCAGGCATCATAGCACCAATCAGATTCTCTGAATGGATTTCCAACTTAGTCCCTACAAGAAAGAAGACAGGTGAGATCAGGCTGTGTGTGTACTTAAGGAATCTAAACCAAGTATCCTTAAAGGACAACTACCCCTTACCTAAGATGGATCACATTCTTCAAAGGGTGGTGGGGGCCTCAAGGATCTCATTACTGGATGGATTTTCAGGTTTTAACCAGATCTTAGTTCACCCTGATGATCAGGACAAAACAGCATTTACAACCCCATGGGGAACTTTCAAATATGTAAAGATGCCTTTTGGATTGAAGAATGCAGGGGCAACATTTCAAAGAGCAATGGATATTGCCTTTGCCAAGGAAATTCATGAATTTTTAGTCATTTATCTAGATGACCTAACGCCTTTCTCAAAATCAGACCAAGAACACATAAAACATTTGAGACAGATCTTCCTAAAATGCAGAAAATATGGAATCTCCTTGAATCCGAAGAAGTCCCTCTTTGGTTTAGAAGAAGGCAAGCTCTTAGGACACATCATCTCAAAAGATGGCATTAGAATTGACCCAGATAGGATACAAGCTATCCTGCAAATGCCTCACCCAAGGAATGTCAAAGAATTACAAGGATTCTTGGGAAAAATCAATTTCCTGAGAAGGTTCATCCCAAACCTAGCAGAGCTAACCAGATTATTAAATAACATGCTGAAAAAGGACTCAAAAGTGAAGTGGACTGTTGAAGCCAATCAAGCATTTGAAAGTATAAAATTGGCCCTTACCCAAACCCCAGTCTTGACCAATCCTCAGTTTGACAGAGAGTTTATTATTTTCTCTTTCGCCTCCCAGCATACTATTGCTGCTGTTTTATTACAAAAAGATGACCAAGGAAATGAGAAGCCAATTGCTTTCTTTAGCAAAGCTCTCAGAGATGCACCTCTGAAGTATCAAATAATGGAAAAGCAAGCTTATGCTTTGGTCAAAGCAATCAAGGACTTTAGGATTTATATCCTTTATTCCCATGTCATAGCATATGTGCCAAGTCCTATTGTTAAAGACATTCTCACCCAAGAAAATTTAGAGGGCAGAAGAGGAAAATGGATTGCTAACATACTAGAGTTTGACATTGAAATAAAACCTACAAAGCTAATAAAAGGGCTAGGTCTGGCCAAATTAATGACAGAAGCAAATTTCCAAGCCCTAGACATCAATCAGCTGGACAGTGAAACAGAGCTGGCGACTCCAAAGATCAATGTAGCCTTTGAACAATCCCCCTGGTACTCTGATATCTGTTATGTGTTACAAAACCTGTGTGCTCCCCCAGGACTGTCCAAAACTAAGTGTAGGTTCTTAAAAATGAAAACATCAAGATTTTGTGTAATGGATGGCAATTTGCTTTGGAAAAACCATGAAAGTATATTGCTGCACTGTTTAATGGAAAATGAAACTAACAATATCATGCGAGAGTTTCATGCAGGAGACTGTGGTGGACATTTGTACTGGAAGTCCACTGTGGACAAAATACTAAGGGCTGGTTATTACTGGCCCACCATGTTCTCTGATGTCAAGAAATTCACAACTTCATGTCACAAATGCCAAGTGTTTGAGGGCAAAAGACAGTTGCTGCCACTCCCCTTAAGACCCATTGCAACAGAGAGACCTTTTCAACAATGGGGCTTGGACTTCATTGGGGAAATTCATCCCTCATCTTCAGGCCAACATAGATGGATTTTGACAGCCACAGACTACTTCACCAAGTGGATTGAAGCTGCCCCATGCAGACAAGCAAATGATTCAATAATCATTCAGTTTTTGGAGAACAACATACTGGCTAGATTTGGCTGTCCTGACAAAATAATAACAGACAATGCTGCTACTTTCAGATCCAAGAAAATGGTGAACTTTTGCCATCAATTTCATATTACTTTGGGCCATTCTACTGCATACTATCCCCAAGGAAATGGCCTTGCTGAATCATCAAACAAAAGCCTTGTAAACATTATAAAGAAGGTACTTGAAGAGAACAAAAAGAACTGGCACAAGAAACTAGTCAATGCCTTATGGGCAGATAGACTAACAACAAAAAGATCGATTGGGACCAGCCCATATGACTTGGTTTATGGACTAGAAGCCAAATTTCCCTCTTCACTAGGAGTACCTGTTATGAAGCTTCTTCAAGAAAGCCAAGCAGAACCAAATAATATGCAAAGAAGGATAAATCAAATCATATGTTTGCAGCAAACCAGAGATCAAGTTTTCGGCAGAGCTCAGGTATTACAAGAAAAACTAAAGAAGGCCTTTGACAGAAGAACCAAAGCGGAAAATTTTAATGTTGGTGACAAAGTCCTCAAGTGGGATGCAAGGAGAGAAGACAAAGGAAAACATGGAAAATTTGACTCCCTTTGGAGAGGACCATTTGCTGTCCAAGCAGTACAAGGTAATAATACCTATTTCCTCAAAAGTCTAACTGAAGCTGACTTGGATGAAGGTCCTGTCAATGGCAGGATGTTGAAGCACTATTTTGACTATTTCCCATGAATGCAACCTGAGGTTCCCTTGTATATATGCAGATGTACATATTATTTTCTGTTTAGATTGTAAAAATGCAGTTTTCCAAGTTTATTGACTGACCAGCAAAAGATAAATAGAATCAGAGGTCTACCAAGAAGAGAAGCACACAATTTGGGCACTTCAAAGCAGCAAACTTCAAAGATTGGCAAGAGCAGTCAAGAAACAAGGCAATCTGACCTGCTGTTCTTGGTCTTTCAAATGAAACACCATCCCCATGTGGAGCCACTGTTAGCTATCTATACCAAAAGGTTTCATATTTCATGATTGGCAAGGGAAGGTCCAAATATGCTCTGCTTTGATCATGCAAAGATCACATATTTCCAAGGAAGTACAAGGTGTGTAAATAGATTAATGCATCCCAATTTTGATGGATGGTCCAACAGTCTAATCTGGATCATGCCATGTTTTGAATTTCCAGTTGTAGATTAGAGAAAGGAGTCTGTCCAAACTGTTTAATCTTGGCAGACAAGTAGTTCAGGTAGAGAAGAAAAGCCTCCCAACAGTTTAATCTGGGACCTTGGAAGAGATAAGGGTAGAAGTAGATAGAAAAAACAAAGAAAAAGCCAAAGAAAAGAAAAGACAAGTAAGGGTTTGCAAGTCCAAGTGCACCCTCCAAGGAGAAATAAAAAATGCTAGGTAAGTAGCTGGGTAAGTAGTTGGGGTTGCAGAAAGGTTATCTTTACCATTGCACATATGTTAACTGTGTTTACCAGAGTAAAGTCAATTAATTGACAAGGTGTTCCCCTCCATCAAGTTACAGCAAGGAGCATGACTAACCTCCCTCCTTCCCCCTTCCATTTCATTACTAACATCCCCTCATCAGCTGAGATTCATGGAAGAAGAGCATGGTTTCATGGTGGTTCTTGTTCATTCAAAAGCCACATTTCTTGTCTAAAAATCTTTTCATTTTGATCTACTCTCTAAACTAAGTAAGTTTCAAATAAGCTTAGTGGTTTCCCCTCCATTTACCCCTTCATCCATATTAACTCTAACACTACTATGTAAATCCCCTACATTACCTTTTCCCCTACTAGTATCTAACACCATGGTGTATAAACCCCAAATTTTGTATAAATATCCCTCCCCTTGGTATTATAGCCAATAAGTTCTGTGTCAGGGATCAAATGGCATCTGGTCACTTTGATGAACCTAACCCTAAACCCCTCCCCTCTTCTGAAGTCATTTAGCCCCTTGGAAAGCTTCATTTGCAAAGATAACCCCTAAATACCCACTTTGTTCTTATCCAAAGTATCGGGCCTGCATTATTGCGCATTGAAAACCTTTATAAATCCCCTTTACCCATAAACCCCTTTCAAAACACGAAAAGACCCAAAAGACCCACTTCTAACTGCCTAAACCAAAGTTGGCGCATGCATTTGGTTTATTTTTTGAAATGCATTGAAAACATTGTAAAAACCCATATCTGAAGGTCTCCGCCCGCATGCATATCCCCCGAACATATCATTCCCCCGTCCACCGTCGGATCAGATCCAAGAGATCCGACGGTCCGTATCAATATCGGAGCAGCCCCCGCGGCGGACGTTTAGCGCCCGAGAAAATGACGTTGCGTCACGTCAGGGCGCGGCCACGCGTCGCCCGTTCAGGACTCTCGGAGCGCCTTCTGACAAGATCTGCTCCGTACCCTAACCGCCCCGAGAAACCGTGGCGGCTATCCTTAACTGTAACCGCTACGGCCCTAACCGCCAAGCTGCTATCCCACGTCATGCCCACGTCACCTCCACCCTGCTACCGCATCACACTTTTGTCCGCATCTGTGCCAACGTGCCCGCCACCTCATTACCCCGTGGACCAATGGCAGCCTGCCACCTCACCCGATGACGTCATGCTGACGTCATCCAAGGCTGACCCCACCCTATGACGTCATGCTGACGTCATCACAGAAAAAGCGCTAAATTGCAAAAGTCCATATTTAGCCAAAAAACGCGTTTTTTTTTGTACTTTTCGCTCATTTGCTACTGTTTCCTTTGCATGCTGTTTTTACGTTCTGAACTGCGCCACCTGCGGGAAACGTCCGGAAGACCTCCAGAGCACCAATTCCACCCACAGCTACGACCTCTGTTCGCAGTTAGCCAGGTATTTCTCATAGTTCGTCCTCCATACGCCTGAAATTCACTGTAAATTGCTCAGAACGCTTAAGGAATACTGAAACTCACTATTTCACCGATATCTTTCCTCTGCAAGCACTTTTAATTACAAATGCAACCTTGAAAACACCAGCAGAGCCTTCATTTCCCGAGTTTTGGGTCAAAAAAAAAAAAAAAAAAACTGTAAACTACTCGCGCAAACGTGAGACAGTTGGTCAAGTTACTTAAAACCTGCCATAGAAGACAGAGGGAGACCAGGCATTGGTCTTATTTATAATTCGAGCAGTATTTCAATTGCTGCGTGTCCACTCCACCCTCTGCTCCCCATAATTCACAGTTGCATTGCAAAAACTCACCTCTGTGCTGTACTGCTCACTTGAAACTAATTCACCTGCAAGACAGAAACTAAATAGACCATGGAGACTCCAATTGCACTAAACATCAAGCCTCTCAATGCCCCTCACCAGGAATTAGAATGGAAAGCCCTGGGAGATATGGATTATCAAATGCTAGACTGGTTTCCATTGGGCTCCAAATATAATATTCAGATGCTGAATGAGTTGAAAGCCCAACACCTTAGTGGAGCAGACATCTTAGGGATTTGGGACTCAAACTTGCCCATCTACAACCTCCCCCAGGTAAATCCTATGCCAGAGTTGATCTACAGATGCCAGGAGTGCTATGACCCAGGCCAAAGAGCTGTCATCAGCCCTACAGGCTCAGTCCTGTTCCATATCACCCCAGAGAGTATAAATGAGATGCTGCACTTCCATACTGCAAAGCTATTGACCCCCCTCCACATGCAGAACTTGATAAAGAAGGGGAGCAAGTTGTCAAATGACCAACTCATCAAAATCAACCAGCTGTTTGTAAAACCAGGCTCTGAAGCCATCAGAACTCCTCCTATTGGATATCAGTACTTGAATGAATTGGGCAGGATGTTAGTGGATTTGATCAGCTATGTCCTAGGGTTCAAGGGACTGGAGGATGTGGATGAAATCATAATGGCAATGCTGTCTCTATTCTCTCCTGGTAAGCCCCCAGCTGTACATTATGATTATGCTACATACATTGCAGATAAGATCCATGACCAGTTTATGAATTTGAAGAGGGAAAGACTGTTCAGGTATACCTCATACATATACCACCTATTCTTGTTTTATCAGCCAGCCAGCTTCTCTATTCCCTTGAAACAAGTCAATGCCCAGGGAAATCCAAGGTCAGTTGTGTTTTGGACCTCTGTCTTTCATAGTGCCTCTGTATCACCTTATACATACTCCGAGTTCATTGACTTATTCATTCATCCAGCCATGACAGTATTGCATGGTGTTCCTCCTCCAAGGTTAACTGATGACATGAGGAGAATTCTCCACCTGAACAAAACCTACAGCATTGGTAATTGGTACCTCTACCAAAACCACACAGTCATCATAATATATGGCTGTGAGTTGAAGCCTTTTAGGTTGCCAAGGTATGTCCCCATGAGGCTTTTCGCCTTAGAATATTTCAGGCAGTTTGGGAATGCTGACTACCTCCACTTTCAAAGCAAGAACAAGAAGTCACAGTTAAAGGTAAGGAGCCAGCTGGGCCCTTTCCTATACAACAGAAAAGAGGAGGGGTGGAAAGAGGCAAACAGTATCCTAGAGGCCCTCAAACTGCAAACTAGCTTTGAATGGATACCCTATGACCCCAATCACTTTGTATCCCTCAGGAGGATAAAATACAAATTGGGCAGCTATTCACACGTAAGGCAGCCTGAGATTGAGCAGTATGCCAATGCATTAAGCTGGGAAGAAGGTACCCTAGAAGAGGAAATTACTAGTGAAGAGCTGCTAGAGAGAGAGGCTAGAAATATTCAAAAGGAAGCTGACTTAGAAACTTGTGGACAGGTTCCCCTCTCATACAAAAAACAACTTGGAGCAGCTACTTCATCATCAACAACACATCAGCAAGCTGCCGAGAATACTGAAGAGACAGCCAGCAAAGGCAAAGAAAAGCAGGTGGAACAGCCACCTCCTTTGACAGAAGAGCAAGTGGAAACATTGCTGCAGCAACAAGAAGAGATGGAGCAGCAGGGAGAAGGGCAGCGGCAAGAAGGAGAGCAGCATGACAGACAGCAGCCCCTGCGGCAAGAAAGAGTAGTTGATACTCCAAGCTCCACTGAGCAACAGGCTCAAAATATAGTGCCTCCTAGGCCAAAGACTACCTTTGATGCCTCGGTCCTCCAAACTCCTCAAAAGGAGGATACATTTGTTTTTAGGAAAAGGGATAGAGAAACTCCCCTGACATCACCTATAAACCAGGGAGAGAAAAGGCAGAGGTTGAATGACTCTTCTGAGGATGACATAGCAACAAGGCAAGCATTGGGCATGGGCCCACCCAGCAGAGAAGTTTCAGCCAGTTCCTTCCAGCAGGAACAGGACAGAGCTATAGGAGGAGAGGTCAGCTCCTCCAGCCAGCAAAAAGAAGGACAAGTAAGCATCAAACAACAATTTATAGACATCAAAAGGAGGAGTGATCCTATCAAAATACAGCTGTACAATCATCTGCTAAACTTGGCTCCCACCAATCAGCAAAGACTCATGTCTGCCTTCGATGTAAGTGAAGGCAAAATGATCATGAGTCACTTTATGCCCACAGCTCTGCATCCCCAATCTGCCTCAGATTACCTCAGGACCAACATGGAGGTCCTGGCCAAAGACATACACCCAATGGACAAAATCGAACTGCACAAACAGACTGGTGAGATGGTGTATGCCTCCTTGGCAGATGAAACATTAGAAAATTACAAATTAAAAAGCAGCCTTGATAATACAGCCTCTCAGCTAGAATTGGAGAGAGCATCATCACAAGCTAAGGACAACAGAATCAGGTCCTTGGAAGATATAATTATAGAGATGGGACATGATCCCAAGGATGTTAAGGGTATCCAAGAAATATTGAAGTTGAGGGATGCAGACATGGCGGCCTTAAGGAGGAAAATCAAACTCCCAGCCACAATCCACCCTCAAACAGATGATGTTGCCCAACAAAGACTTGAAAAAGATGCCACATATCTAATGATATCTCTGTACAAGGAGCTGATCCGGACTCAAGACAAACTAGGAGAATCAGAGGCTGCAAAGGCAGCACTACAGGCAGCATTGAAGCAAAGAGAAGAGGGTCAAACCTCCCAGCCTCCTCCTGAAATAATCAATCTTGAGGAAGCTCCTCCAACAACTGCCCCTCCTCCTCAGCAAGCAGGGCCTACAGCACCAACTACATCAACAACTACACCAACAACAGAGCAGACTCATAGTCTGGATATGCAGAAGCTCCTAAATGAAATTCAAGTCCTGGAAGCTCAAATGTTGGAGCTCAATTCAGCCAAAGAATCTTTGGCTAAAGTAAATAAGAGATATGATAAGAGCAAACAGAATGAAGCTGTAAAGGAACGAGAAATAAAAGCTCTAAAGAAGAGGATAACTGAGCTTGAGAAGGAGCTCACACTAGAAAAGGTGACAGCAGAGCTAAAAGCAGTCCTTTGGGGCAATATTGGCCGGTCTATCACCAATCAGTGGCAGTATATTGAGACTATGGATGAACAATCAGTACTCATTGCAATGGCAAACAGGGAAATACACAGAGCTAGAGCAAGCCTTGGCAACATGCCTGATGCTGCCACCAGAATGATCAATATTTTAAATAACAGGACAAGCTCTCAACTGGCCACCATGGGAATTGCTCACAGGACTGAGACAATCTCAATGGTTAAAAGGGTCCTGACACTACGAAACCTGGTCGGAACATTGGAAAGAAGAACCCAGGATATGCAGACTGAAATCAACAAGTTCATGGACAGATTTCAGGTATTACAGAACAGAGGCCTCCCCAGCATATTAAGCAGTGTAGGAAGACTGCTTACCCTTGAAAACTACACTAAGAGGGTTGATGCCTATGCTGCAGAAAAAATTGCAAGACAGCCCAGCACTTCAGCAGAATCAGGGCCAGCATCAGGGCAAACTTTATACAATAGGGTGGACAACCTATTTTTTATTATGAATGAGATCAATCATCTGTTTGATGTGCCTCCAAATTTCTTTAAGTATACAGAAGCAGATGAAACCATAGAGGCAATTGTGAAGCACCAATTGCCCACACAGGAAGTCTGGAAGAATTTGACACAGATAATATTATCAAGCCAGAACCTGTAAGTGATAATTTTTCCAGTTTATAAGTAGTCATACACAGGCAGAATTTGGGTAGATAAGCATACAAAGGAAAGATAAAGGCTGAGCCAACTCAGCAGGGCTATTCGGTCACCATAGCAGCAATCACAATCACAGGTGGCAGACCCGAGAAAATACAGCGCAGCAAGCATAAAGACGCGTTCGCCAGCATTAAAGCAGAGCGGCTCAACCGACTCAATGATCTCCAAAGGTCAAATTATCCTCTGACAGACATAAAGGGCATTTATGCTGCATTTAAAGTTGTAATAACTTCTTCTCTACTTTCTGAACAAATTTTTGAAGATATTTTCTCTCTCAGATGACTCAATGCCTGAGATATTTTGTATACGCATTCCTATAAAGTCCCCTTCACATGAGCTTGCAAGGGTTGTTGTTGATTTCTCCAAAAGAAATTCTTATGCTGTAATCCTTTCAGAAGTTTAATAAAGAAAGCGATGGAATTTCTTGGATTTCTGAAGTGTTGGATGCGTTCTGGTGTCTGTTGATAACTGCTGGATTCCTGTGTATTTCACCATACAATAAGTCTCTGTAACTCTCTCTGTCAATTAGTTGTTTTGTTAAAATCCATATATGTTGTCTGATTTTCAATACTAAGCAACAATGAAAAAGAATAACTTTCAGGATTTATTCACTGAGTACCCTGAGTTCAATCTGCGTTGTTTATGAATGTTTTCTTCAGCTGTAATCTTGATAAGTGTAATTCTTAATTGCTGCACTTTCAGAATACACCTTTCACAGTGGCCTTTGTCACAGGAATTTCAAGTTTTGCTCCTGTGCAGTGTGTTCACCTTCACCTCACCAACTTAATAGAAAATTCTTAATTGCTTTCTGTTGGTTGACATACATCACCATTTAAGCTAATTTTGTTTGTCTAAAATACACAATAGGCCCTGCAGTTTGAACACCACCAATCCAGCGTATCAAATCATTTCACAACTCCAGACTCCATTGCCCAATGGTATTTCACTATCTAAACACTATATCATAAGACCTGAAAGAAATCCTTCAACCAAAACATAAACCAAAACCTGAGCATAATAGCTAGCCTAAAAACATCATCATAACAGAGACAAATCATAAAGAGAGAGCCCTCTCTGACCACAGTTTGGCTAGAAGCTGTGATCCAAAGATTGGTTAGTGGTTACCCCGGCCGTATTCCCTTGGGAGTCATAGGGAACAACCTGGGTGTTAACAGGTGTGAGATGTTCTGCAATGTCTGATGTGTCTAACAATGGTGGGAAGTATGGTCGAAGGCGGTCCACATTGAACATTAGGTGCAAGCCAAGGAATGGGGGAATGTTGAGCTCAAATGCATTGTCTCCCATAGCCTTGGTAATGGTGTAAGGACCATATCGAAGAGGTTTGAGTTTCCAATAGGCTCCGATAAGCCGTTCCTTCTGTAAATGCAACTAGACTTTGTCACCCCCTGAAACTTGTGTGGCACATGATGTCGATCATGTCGCTGCTTGTACTTGGCATTTGATTTCTCTAGAATTTCATGGACCTACTGGAAGATATGTTGGATGTGCTCGATGAAGTTGTTTTCCTTATTGACTTCGGACTAGACCAAAATGTACTGAGGAACTTATTGTCCCGATGTGAGATGATATATTGTGGGATCCCAAAGTGTACCCACACTCATTCAAAGAAGATTTTAGCAGTGGATTTTGTTGTGATATTATTCTTATAGGCCGCCATAATGGACATCTTAAAGAATCCATCGACAACCACAAAAACACAATCATTTCCATGCTTGGTAGAAGGAAGGCCCGACATGTAATCCATGGAGATGGATTCCCAAGGTCGACTTGGGGTAGGAAGCAGAGTATAGAGGCCTTTCTTCTTGATGGTTGGTTTGGCAATGTCACAGGTAGTGTAGGATCTGATGTACTTCCTGACATTCTGTAAAATATTCGGCTAATAGAAATACTTTTACAGTACTGCCACCATTTTCTTGACCCTGAAATGCCCAGTGACCTGACTCTAGTGCACTTCCCAAATCATCTTGGTACACTCGCTTGAAGGAGCACAAATGTGCCCCAGGGGGAATAATTGGGCATCCTAGGGGTGAAAATTTGGAACTTGCTAACCCTAAAAGAGCATCTGGTATGTGTGGCCAAATTTTGGGTTGCTTTTATAGAGAAGTAGCCAATCAGAAGTCTCGTGCCCACAAGAGTTTAGCATGGTGGTTAACGCCATGATCGGTGGTCAGGTGAGGCATTCTGCAACATTATTGTTGTTTCCATTCTTATGCTTGATATTCAAATGGAACTATTGTAGGTATCTGGACCACTTCTGATGGTGATCATTCTGCAACTTCCCTTTCATCTGTATGAACTGCAAGGGCCGGTGGTCTGTGGGGATAACCGTTTCCTTCCCCAAAATCTAATTCTTCCATTGTCGATAGGTCTGTACAACGGAATACATGTATTTTTCATAAGTGGGATACTTCTGGAATGTGTTTAAAAGTGTCTCACTGTGATATGCCCCTGTTGAGTAAGGACTACCACAACAGCATAGTCAGATGCATTTGTCTCAATCTTAAATGGTTGTTGCAAGTCTGGTAATGTGAGCACTAGTGCAAAGTAGAGGCGATGTTTCAACTCTGTGAATGCCTTCTGTTGAGATTTAGACCAAAATAATTTTTCTTTCGCTCCTCCCTTGGTGACTTGACTCAAGGGCCAAGTGATATGAAAGAATCCCAACATGAACCTGTGGTAGTAATTTCAAGACCCATAAAGCTACAGAGCTCTATCATAGTGGCTGGGGCTGGACAATCTTGAATGACTTGGATCTTGGTTGGGTCCACATGCAACCCTCATTCATCAATAATGTATCCCAGATACTGAACCTGGGTCATTTCAAAAGTGCATTTCTCCAAATTGGCACACAGCTTGTGTTGTCGTAGTGTTTGGGGAACCTGTCGGATGTGGTGGAGGTGCTCTTCCCAACTTTGGCTAAAGATCCAAATGTCATCCAATTATACCACTACAAATGAGTTCGTGAATGGTTACAATATGTCATCCATCAGCCTCATGAAGGTTGTAGGGGCATTCATCAACCTGAAAGGCATAACCAACCATTCGAAAAGGCCCTTCTTGGCTTTGAAGGTAGTATTCCACACATCAGAGGGTTCGATTAATACCTGGTGATATCCGAAATTCAAGCGGATCTTGCTTAAATATTCCCCCCCCTTGAGTTGGTCCAGAAGGTCATCAATCTGTGGGATCGAGTACCTATTCCTGACAGTGATCTTGTTCAGCGCCTGATAATCAATACAAAGTCTCTAAGTCCCATCCTTCTTATGTACCAAAATTATCGGGCTCCCACAGGGTGATGAACTGAGCTGTATGTGACCTTTCTGCAGTAGCTCCTGAATCTACCTCTTGATTTCGTCATTCTCCATAACAGAGCACCAATAAATTGGTCCATTGGGAAATGTTGCACCTGGGTTCATATCGATGGAGTGCTTGACCAGACAGTGTAAAGGCACCCCTACGAGGGAGGTGAAGATGTCCATGTACTCATCCATGAGCTTTTCTATCTGTTATTGTCGTGTGGAGGGGCCCTATCTGGAGGTCATGTCCACCATCTTATTCTTTCCCTGAGGGCATATCATTAGGAAAAAAATTTCCCAGTTTTGGAAATGAGATTACTCCATTGTTTTGCATTAACCAAAGGGATGGTGGTAGGTAGTGCTACCTCTGGTATCCTATACAACCTATTTCCCAAAGTAACAATAACAGCACAAGGCCTTGACTCATACACATCATGTCACTTCCACAAGTATGATTGGCCTAATATTACGTCACAAACATCAAGGGGAGTAATGTCACATAATACCTATTTCGTGAAAGGCCTGATACTGTATGGAAGGCGACATTTCTGGCTCAGCAAAGATCCCGTGCTTGGTGAAGCCACTCGATGGTGTATGGTTATGGCTGTGCTATGGGCAGTAAGCCCAGCCACATCATGACCTCTACTAAAATGAGGTTATTTTGGCTCCCGCTATCGACAATGAACTATAGCAAGGAACCCTTTACCCCCACCTGGGAGTGGAAGAGGGGCTCCTCCTCCTTTGGATCTTTGGGTTCCCCCTTCTGGATCTTCGTGGTGGAAATGGTGGCGTTGGGCTCCACATCAATAATCTACTTCCCTTTTTCATTCCCCTTGTCAGGTTCTAACTCAGAGTTGGAACATGCATCTGATTCTGAAGCCTTTAGCTTGGCCACCAGTGACTGCTTAGCCCGACACTCACTTGTGTTGTGAGTGGAGATCTTATGGAACTCACACCACTTTCCTGTGTACTTCTTCGGCTTCGTGGTGTTGTTATTTTCTTGTCGATTTGGCAAGTGTTCCTAGCGCTCTGCCTTCGCTTTGTCCTTTTTTCCGTGGTTTGGGTTCACCTTTCTTCTTCGGATTCGTATATCCAAAGTCTTGCTTCTTCTATTTAAACTTATACTCTCCCTTAACGACATATCGGTACATCATGCTGAGAGTGGAGATGTCCAGGAACTCCATCTCATCTTGGATATGCCTATGTAGGTAGCCGTAGTACTTGAGTACCAATTGTTTCTCAGAATCCTTGATACCCAACTTCATGCGAAGGGTATAAAAGCATAGGTAAACTCTAGCACATCTTCGTCCCTTCCTTGCCACAACATTGTCCATTTTATGTATTTATTTGCATAGCTCTCGACAGGGTAGTACTGCTCCTTGATGGAATCTTGGAATGAATTCCAAGTGGGTGCAACTGAAAACAGTGTGGTCTTACTTTCATTCTTCTACTCACAGTAGGTTTCCCACCAATCCTTGACGTGGGGGGCGTCTTTGAAAAGAGAAAAAGTAATCTTTTCTCAACTAGAAAAATCATGAATAGAAAAATATCCTTATAGCATATTTGACCATTTATCTAAAACATCTGAATCTATTTGCCCTCAAATATGGGAATGTCAAATTTTACTTGTACTTTAAAAGGAGTGGAGCCTCCAGAGTGGCTGCTAGATGTGGATGCGCCGCCAGTGGGTAACCGTTGAAGGATCTAGGAAAATTTATCCATCATCGCTTTTATTTGTTTCTCAAGGGCCTCCTCAAAAAATATTTTGATAGGATCTCATGCCCCCTCTTATTTCTTTTCTTCCCCCATGGGCGGTCATCGAGGTTGCAAGGTTGATATTGAAAAGGTTCAACAAGAACGAGCCCTAACTCCTTATATCTCGACCTCATTGGGGACATGCAAAGAAAAATAGAAAAAAATAAGACCCTCTTATACCACTGATCTGGATTTAAATAGCAATGCAAAAAACTACAAATATAACCATAAATACAATGATGCAGTATAAATAACACTTCATTTCATTAATATCAAACACTGAAATATGCTTACAAACAGAATGGAAATAAGACTAGCTCGGGTGATGGTAGATTATCTCTGAGAAGAGATGTTGTGGCTACATGCCTCTGAACTCTGTTACAATGAGACTTAAAGGCCTATTTATTATTAAGAAACAATGGAAAACCCTAAACATCCAAAAACCTAACCCTAGGAGACGAAGCGCCAAACTATGGGCCCTGTTTGGGTAAATTGGTACATCAACTTCCCGGGGTTGTAACTTTGGCATACGATCTCTGTTTGATGTGCACAATACCTCGTTAGAAATATATATCTAAGGACTACAACTTTAGAATGGAAAGAATAGGTCATACACCCATGCTAGTCTCGGTTTTCCCAAAAAATGTTGTTTAGGGCCTCAAAATGGCTCTTGAAGTTCAAGACCTGAGAAAATGCCAAAAATAGGAAACTGTGCTACAAATAAAGAAACTGAAAAACTGAAAGAAAATATGGGGGGGTCCAAGTGGAATAGGCAGGTGGCCACCAATATCCACCTAGATCATTCCTCCCCCCTTAGGAAGTAATGGTCCCCATTGCGTTAAGCTCCACCATGAGATGAGGAAACTTCTGTTGATCTAGGTCCCTAGTGAGCCACTTGCCCTACTGAAGGAGTTAGCCTACTTTGAAAAATTGATATAGTTGGATCCTTTGCTGTCAGGTGTTCTTGATCTATGTGTCCATGATCCGATCAGTTGTGTCTTGTTCCATGCAATCTGGATTTAACTTTGTAGGTGTGATTTGTTCTGCAATGTTTGATGTGTCTAGCAAAGGTGGGAAGTATGGTCGAAGGCTGTCCACATTAAACATTCGGTGTAGGCCAAGGAATGGGGAATGATGAGCTCAAATGCATTGTCTCCCATAACCTTGGTAATGGTGTAAGGACCATATCAGACTGGTATGAGTTTCTGAGAGGCTCTAGTTAGGTGTTCCTTCTGCAAATGCAACCAGATTTTGTCTCCCACCTGAAACTTGTGCGGCACTAGATGTTGATAATGTCATTGCTTGTACTTTGCATTTGATTTCTCTAGAATGTTGTGGACCTGGTGGTAGATATGTTGGATGTGATCAATGAAGTTTTTTGCGTTATCAACTTTGGACTGGACCAAAATGTACTGAAGAGCCTGTTGTCCCAATATGAGATGATAAACTGTGGGATCCATAACTGTACCCACACTCATTCAAAGAAGAGTTTAGTAATGGCTTCTGCTATGATATCCTACTTGTAGGCCGCTATAATGTCCATCTTCAATAATCTGTTGACGACCAAAAAAACACAGTTGTTTCCATGCTTGGTAGAAGGAATACCCGAGATGTAATCCATGGAGATGGATTCTCAAGGTCGACTAGGGGTAGGCAGCTGAGTATAGAGGCCTTGCTTCTTGATGGTTGGTTTGGAAATGGCACAGACAGTGCAAGATTTGATGTACTTCCTGACATCCTTTCGAAGATTCAGCCAATAGAAATGCTTCTACAGTAATGCCACCATTTTCTTGACCCCGAAATGCCCAGTAGCCCGATTGTAGTGCACTTCCCAAATCATCTTAGCACGCTCTCTTGAAGGAATGTAAAGGTGTCCCAGGGGGAATCACAGGGCATCCTAGAGGTGAAAATATGGAACTCGCTAACCCTCAAAGAGCACCTGGTATGTGTGGCCAAATTCTGGATCACTTTTATAGGGAAGTGGCCAATCAGAAGTCTTATGCCCACAAGAGTTGAGCATGGTGGTTAACACCATGATCAGTTGTCGGCTAAGGTAGTCTGCAACATTATTGGTGCTTCCCTTCTTATACTTAATATTCAAATGGAACTATTGGAGGTATGCAGACCACTTTTGATGTCGATCATTCTGAAACTTCCCTTGCATCTGTATGAACTACAAGGGTCGGTGGTTTGTGTGGATGACCATTCCCTTCTCCAAAATGTAAAGATTCCATTGTCAGCAGACCTACACAATGGAATACATCTCTTTGTCATAGGTGGGATACTTTCGGACTGTGTCTGAAAGTGTTTCACTATGATGTGCCATTGGATGCCCCTGTTGAGTAAGGATTGCCCCAATAGCATAGTCAGGGGCATATGTCTCGATCTCAAATGGTTGTTGCAAGTCTGGTAATGTGAGCACTGGTGCAAAGCAGAGGCGATGCTTCAACTTCGGGAATGCCTTCTATTGAGATTAAGAAAAAAATATTTTTTCTTTTGCTCCTCCATTGGTGACTTGACTCAAGGGATAAGTGATATGAGAGAATCCCAACATGAACCTATGGTAGAAATTTGCAAGACCCATAAAGTTATGTGTCTCTTTCATAGTGGTTGGGGTTGGCCAATCCCGAATAACTTGGATCTTGGTTGGGTCCATATGAACACTTCATTCATTAATAATGTATCCAATATACTAAACCTGGGTCATGCCAAAAGTGCATTTCTCCAAATTGGCACATAGCTTGTGTTGCCGCAGTGTTTGGAGAACCTGTCGGATGTGGTGGAGGTGATCTTCACAACTCTCACTGAAGAACAAGATGTCATCCAAGAATACCACTACAAATGAGTTGGTGAATGCTCGCAATATGTCATCCATCAGCCTCATGAATGTTGAAGGAGAATTTGTCAACTTGAAAGGCATAACTAACCATTTGAAAAGGCCCTCCTTGGCTTTGAAGGCAGTATTCCACACATCAGAGGGTTCGATTGGTACCTGGTGATATCCAGACTTCAAGTCGATCTTGCTGAAATATTTTACCCCTTGAGTTGTTCTATAAGGTCATCAATCTGTGGGATAAGGTAACTATTCTGGATAGTGATCTTGTTCACTGCACGATAGTCAATAAAGAGTCTCCAAGTCCCATCCTTCTTCTGTACCAACATGATCAGGCTCCCACAGGGTGATGAACTTGACTGGATGTCACCTTTTTGCAACAGCTCCTAAATCTGCCCCTTTATTTCATCATTCTAGAGAACAGAGTGCCGATAGATTGGTCCATTGGGAAACGACACACTTGGGGTCAGATCGATGGAGTGCTTGACCTGACAATGCAGAGGCACCCCTACGTGGGAGGTGCAGATGTCATCGTACTCCATGAAATTTTCCATCTATTGTTGTCATGTAGAGGGGCCCTTTATGGAGCTCATGGCCACTGTCTTCTTCTTTCCCTTAGGACGTATCATCAGGAAAGCAAATTTCCTAGTTTTGGAAATGAGCTTACTGCATTTTTCTATAGTAACCAAAGAGATGGAGGTAAGCGGTGCTACCTCCGGTATCCTGTACAACCTATTTCCCAAAGTAACAATAACAATGCGAGGCCTTGATTCATACATAACACGTCTCTTCCACAAGTATGGTTGGCCTAATAATACATCACAAACATCAAGGGGAGAAACGTCACATAATACCTCATCTGTGAATGGCTTAATACTATATGGAAGGTGACACTGCTAGCTCACGCGAAGATCCCGTCTTTGGTGAAGTCACCTGATGGTGTATAGTTATGGGTGTGTTGTGGTCGATAAGCCCAGCCACTTCACGAACTCTGTTGAAATTAGGTTCTTTTGGTTCCTTCTCTCGACAATGAACTGTAGCGGGGAACCCTTTAACCACACCTCGGAGTGGAAGAGGCACTCCTCCTCCTCTGGGTCTTCGTGGTGGCAACGGTGGAATTGTGCTCCACATCAATAATCTACTTCCCTTTGTCATTCCCCTTATCGGGTTTTGACTCAGTATCGGAACATGCATCTGATTCTAAAGCCTTCAACTCAGCCACTAGTGACTGCTTGGCCTGAAACTCACTTGTGTTGTGAGTGGAGATCTTATGGAACTCACACCACTTTCCTGTGTTCTTCGGATTCGCGGTGTTGTTCCTTGCTTGGATTTTTGGTGGGTTGTCCTAGGTTTCCCTGCCTTGGCTTTGTCCTTTGTTCTACAGTTTGGGGGAACCTTTCCCTTGCTTCGGATTCACAGATCCAAAGTCTTACTTATTCTATTTAAACTTTTTCTCGATCTTGATGGAATATTAGTATGTCGTGCCGAGCGAGGAGATGTCCAAGAACTCCATCTCGTCTTGGATGTACCTGTGTAGGCAGTTGCGGTAATTGAGTACCAAATGTTTCTCAGAATCTTTGATACCCAACTTCGTGTGAAGGGTATGAAAAGCATTGGTAAACTCCAACACATCTTGGTCCCTTCCCTGTCGCAGCATTGTCCACTTTATGTATTTATCCTCATAGCTCCCGATAGGGTAGTACTACTCCTTGATGGCATCCCGGAACGAATTCCAAGATGGTGCAGCTGAAAACAATGAGGTTGTACTTTCATCCTTCTGCTCACAGTAGGTTTCCCATCAGTCCTTGACGTGGGGGGCGGCTTTCAGAAGAGAAAAAGTAATCTTTTCTCAGATGGAAAAATCATGGACAGAAAAATATCCTTCTAGCGGATTTAACCATTTATCTATAGCCTATGCATCTATTTGGCCCTCAATATGGGAATTTAAAAGTTTACTTATACTTTAAAAGGAGTGGAGCTTCTAGAGTGGCTGCTAGATGTGGATGCACTGTCAATGGACAACCATTGAGGATCTGGGAATATTTATCCATCATCGTGTTCCTTTGTTTCTCGAGGGCCTCCTCGAGCAATATTTTGATAGGATCTCCTACCCCCTCTTAATATTTTTCTTCCCCCATGGGTGATCGTCAGGGTTTTTGAGGCTAATCTGCAAAGGTTCAACCAGATCAAGCCCTAACTCCTTATATCCCGGCCTCATTGGGGACAGGAAAAGAAAAATAGAGAAAGATCAGACCCTCTGATACCATTGATCTAGATTTAAACAGGAACGCAAAAAATTAGAGATATAACCATAAATACAATGATGTAGTAGAAATAAAACTTCATTTCATTAATATGAAATACTGAAATATTCTTACAAACATAATGGAAATAAGTCTAGCTCAGGCGATGGTAACTTATCTCTGAGAAGAGATGTGGTGGTTACATGCCTCTAAACTATGCTACGATGAGGCTCAAAGGCCTATTTATTATTGAGAAACAATGAAAACCCCTAAACATCCAAAAACCTAACCCTAGGAGATGAAGCGCCAAACTATGGGCCCCGTTTGGGTAAATTGGTACATCAACTTCCCAGGGTCATAACTTTGGCATACGATCTTTGTTTGACATGCACAATACCTTGTTAGAAATATATATCTGAGGAGGACAACTTTGGAATGACTAGCATCAATGAATGACCCATTCTGGTCTCAGATTTTCCAAAAAATGTCATTTAGTACCTCAAAATGGCTTTGGAAGTTTAGGACCCAAAAAACTGCCAAAAATAGTAAATTGTGCTACTAATAAGGAAACTGAAAAACTGAAAGAAACAATGATGGGGGTCCAAGTGGAATAGGCAGGTGGCCACCAATATCCACTTGGATCATCTCTCCATGAAAATCTGAGGGGCTTGAGGTAGAATCTATGAAGGATGAAGAAGAAGCTCCAAAATAAGACCAATCAAATAAGGAAACAATAGTCAACCAAGAGGAAATAATAAATGATCAGCAGGATGTATAAGAAACTTCTCCAAAAGTTTTAAAAGAATGGTTTCAAAAGAATCATCCATCAAATCAAATCATCAGAAACATAAATGAAGGAATTAGAACCAAAAGAAGTCGACAACTTCATTCATCACAGCAAGCCCATCTTACTCTATTAGCGACTTTTGAGCCTAGAAATTTTGAGGAAGCTAGTCAAAATGAACACTAGGTAGCATCTATGAATGAATAACTGGATCAAATTGAGAATAACAAAACTTAGGAATCAGTTCCATGACCAAAGGATAAAAATGTTATTAGAACTAAATGGGTCTTCAGAAACAAAATGAATGAGGATGAACAGGTTACCAGGAACAAGGAAATATTAGTCTACAAAGGATATGCACAGGTTGAAGGAATCGATTTTGAAGAAACATTTGCTCCCATTGTCAGAATGGAAGCTATCAGGATGTTTCTTGCTTATGCTTTCTCGAGAAAATTAAGGTCTATGAAATGGATGTTAAGTCATATTTTCTAAATGGTGAATTGGAGGAAGAAGTTTACTTTGAACAACCCAAAGGTTTTCTGCTCTCTGACAAAGAATACTACATCTGCATATTAAATAAGGCTCTATATGGTCTCAAGCAAGCTCCTAGGGCTTGGTATTCTCATCTTAACAGATATCTATATCAACAAGGATTCAATAAAGGAAGTGTTGACATCAATCTTTATGTGAAAGTGGATCGAGATAACCTAACAATTATCGAAGTATATGTGGATGATATAATCCTTGGAAGAAGTGGTGACAGATTAAGTAAAGACTTTGCCACAAAAATGCAAAGTGAGTTTGAAATGTCTATGCTTGGAAAACTAACATACTTTTTAGGGCTTCAGATTTCTGAGCATGATAAAGGAATATTCATATATCAAAGCAAGTACATCAAAGAAATGCTCAATAAATTCTAGATGGAAGATTACAAGCCAACCCTTACCCCCATGGTAACAGGTTGCAAGTTAAGCTTAGAAGACTCATCAAAGGATCTGAACCAAAGGTTGTATAGATCCATGATTGGTAGCTCCTATATGTGAAAACGTCCTAGCCAGATCTGATGCAGGGAGTTGGAGAAGCAGCATGATTCCAAGCAACACCAAAAGAATCTCATATCATTGGCGCAAAAGAATTCTTTGATATCTTAAGGGCACAACAGAATATGATCTCTAGAATCCTAAAGGAAATTATTTGGTCTGTTGGTGCACTAAGATGACTACTATAAGCAATCTTAATACCTACATTAATCATCAACCTAGGTAAGTATGTTTATTTCAAGAGTGTTCGACATTGTCTATGCAACTGAATTCAAAGGCTAATTCATAATGAAATAATTTAGAATCATTGCAATGATTAGTATATAATTTTCGAAGTCCAATCCAAAACAATTCTGAAATAAATATTTAAATCATTTTCAAATCTACTTTAATCTATTATGAAAAGCACTAAATCAGAATGCAAGTGAAAGGAACCACTCTTAGCAAATCTAATTGGTATTGACAATAATTCGTTCAACATGAAGGAAAGCTGCAACAAATGAACAACACGTATGCAAACATCTCATGGAAAGAAATCAACTATAAGCTTGAGATCTCTGGTAAGACTACCTGTGAATGAATAGTAATCAAATACTTCAATCAACCTGATCAATTTGTTAAATATTAACATGCAGATTTAACACATGGCAAGATCTAGGATCTAGTTTGAATGACAAAGGCAAATCACAATCATCAATACTCACAGCAATCAGAATAATTATAATTTCACAAACTAATTGTAATAAACGATTATAAGAATAAGTAGAAATAAATATGACACAACTAAAGCAATAAATCTCCTATCGACTGGGCCCAAAATCTCCAAAAGTCACTGCTGAAAGACACTCAGAATGTGATTATAGGTAAAACACAGTCTTATTCATTAAAATCAACAATAGAGTTACAAAGTCATGGTAATGAAAGTACTCTGTGTTAGTGTCAGTGTCTTCACACTGCCATTAGTGATCAAAATTCACTCTTTTGCATTCATATTAGGAGTCCCATTCTAAATAAGTTGCATTCCATTAGGTCATGGATCAAATGATGGTAGGCACATTTCAGTTTTTTCCCTCATGACACATCTGCTGACTTCTTTGCATGAGTGATTTAGTCAATGGTTCAGGTCCAGGTTAATTTTCAGTTTATTTCATTAAATAGGTCTTAGGTCTTAGGGTTATAGTCTCATTAGGTATTAGGGTTTCATCATGTCAAATATTCAGTAACCATTGATTAATAATGGTCAGCAAACATATGAGGATGACAATAATCACTTGGAAAGCTTTAAAATTATAATTTTTAAATTTAATAAGTTTTTCACCTCAAAACTAGTTTGAGGTGAAAACAGAGCATTGGTTTTTATTTGTAAATTTCATGTAATTGCATCATTTCTCATATGTAATTAATACGTCTCATGCTGCTCCTGGTCACCTACTGATATTTCCAAATACATGCCACTGCAAAAGCAAAATATCATCAAATATTAGTTCACCTATTTTAAGCAAAAAGTCAAGCATCCAAAAAATAGAGTATTTGAGCAAGCCAAAAGACATTATAAAGTGGGTTTTGGAGAGTTAAAAATCAAAAGTGCCCAAGCCATATAAAGTTCATTTCTCTCTCAACTTAATTCATTGTTTGAATTGAATTTGATGAGAAAAATCGTGATTTTAAGGGATCATTGAGCAAAGCGAAGAAACTGCTATGTTTTTGGAGGAAACTGCCCGACGCTATGCAACAAAACTTGGCACTACGCATAGGAGCAGTGCTACGCACCTGGGCTTTTTCTCCAGTGTTTTTTTGAATGGGTGCTACACATAGGAGCTGTGCTACACACCTGGGAAGTGCGCTACGCACTTGGGAGTTGGGCCACAAACAACTACAAATTTCATCAAATTGCTTCAAAACACCCAAATTCTTCCATTGCAAGTATGTAACATCTCTTTCCTTGCAGACAAGAATTGTTGCATAAGATTTTGAGTTGTGTTGTCTCTCATAACATTAAACCCTAATTTCCACTGAACCCTAATTGTTGCTATCCCATATCATTAAACCCTAATTATTGTTGTCTCTCAAATACACTCATTGCTGCTGTCCCATATCATTTTTACTATTTCCCTAACTCTCATCCTCCCATACATAATTCCCTCCCTAAACTTTTCCCTACAAAACCCAAAACCTATACTCATATACCCCAAACCCTACCATTACTACCAAACCCTACCAATACTCCCAAACCCAACCATTACTACCAAAACCTACCATACTCCCAAACCCTACACCTTTCACTAAACCTACTTATTCCCTACATCCCCTACCCATTCTTATTCACCCTCACTTACATTCCTATCCAAAATCTCTTCATACTCATCTTACCTTCATTCACTAATCCACCACTCCTCATTTACCATAAAGACAAACAAATGTACAACAATGGAGAGGGACAGTGAGTATGAAATGGAGGAAGAGACACAGTGACAGTTCTAGAGAGAGAGACACTCAGGGCAGAAGGCCTCATAAGGGAGGAAAACACATCAAAGAGGAGCCCACCAGTTTGAGGGAGCTGCAAGCCTACACATTTTCCCTTTCTTGTTTCAGACATCAGTCATGTTTCAGTTTTTTTGAAATGGTGGAAAGGGTAAAATATCATCATGAATTAGCAAGGTTGTTTGTGAAACACTTGGACAACAATTAGGTAAACCTTGCTGGGGTTACATTCACTTTGTCACCAGCTGTCATTTCAGAGGCTACAGGTATTCCAAATGTGGGTGAAAAGTGGAACAAAGGTCAGTACATTGACAGGGAGTACTATGAGCCTTACATTAAGGCTAAATATCATAACAAACTTAGCAGAGTGTTCCCCTTTAAATTCTTGGAGGACAGGTTTTCTCCATTGATGAAGATCATCATCAAGTACTTTACTTGTGAAGGTAGGTTCTCCAGACTGTATGCCTACCACATTAGATTGTTGATGCATTTCACTAGGGTGAGAATGATTAATATCCCCTACTTCATATTCAGAAACATAAAGAAGATGGCATTCATTGTAAAGAAGAAATCATACCCCCAACAGTTAACCAACATCTACCACTTCTCTGTGCTTAAAATCATTGTTTTGCATCAGCTGAACCTACTTAACATACCATGGGAGACCTTCATTTCTCATGAAATGTTCAAAACCCCTCAATTCTTTTCATCAGTGTGACATGAAGAAGGTGGAACTTCAGGATAGGAAAAGGTGCAAGATACTGAAACTGTCGGAGTTCTAGTGTTTGTGACATATGAGAGAGGCACTAGGAAGCTTTTTGTAGCTGCCAGGAGAGTATTATCTCCACAAGGTGTGGAAGGGGTCTCCCCTTCATCTTCAGGCGAAAGGAAAATGCTATCTCCACAAAGAGTGGAAGGGGCTTTGCCTTCTTCTTCAGCTAAGCAGGTACAAGTTGGGCAGCACAGCAACGGCAAAGGTAAAGGCAAGAAAAATATGCAATATAAGGATGAGGAAGCTTAAGGCAAGCTTGAGGAAGGCCTTAAGGAGAAAAAAGGAGCATGACAAGCTTAAAATCTTGGCTGAGGCCTCACCAGCTCATAAAAGAAATTAATTAGAGTGCCTTGTGCCAAATCTGGGCAATTTTTTGTGAGTTTTTGTCATTTTAAAATTTTGAAATTTTCCAACAAAAAAAATTGCATTAGGTGCATAGCGCCACCAGCATTACGCTTTTGAATGGGAGACTTTTTGGAGGAATGGTTTGCATATTTAGATTTAGCATGATTAGAACATAAATCCTTGAAAGTTTCATCAAATTTGGAGCAAATATTGGTCACCTAAAAGTCAAAAAACCATCAAAAAATGACCTCTCTACCTCTTTTGGGACACCCAGGAAGCAGAGATTCCCGTTTTGAGGGGGTAATGACCTCCAAATGAAAAACTTAAAGATATTCCAGAAACTATACAGGAATACCTTTCCAACGATCTATCTTGGGATCAATTTGGCTAAGGGGAAGGCCTCCAAACTCAGCTACGAAGTGGTGCTATGCACAAGACAGGTGGCGCTACACATAGAACCAATTTGCTCAAAAATCCAAATTTTGCCTAGTTTTTCTACAAGTTGAATTTTTCTCTCATATTGGATGAATTTATGATTGTAAATGATGCTATACTATGTAAATGTAATTGTAAAATGACTTGAAAGGGTAGATTCATGATTTTGAGGTGGTTTCGGGGTGAATGAATCAGTTTCCATTGTTTTAGAGGCAAGTTGTTCCACTACCTATATTCTTGTTCCTAGTTTAGATATGGTTGAAACATTCCCTTATCTCTTGGATTCGACCCCTGATGGCTAGAATAGGTGGTTTTCATGTCTATATTATGTATTTTCTTCCTCATTGTTAAAGTTTCGACTCTTGTGGATGCTTTGAGCTACATTGTACATCTCTACAACAATTTGGCAAGGAAATAAACCAAGATTTGTAGCTATTTTTGTGGGATTCTTGTGGTAATGTGTTTTTGCATTGTTTCTCCTTCTGTCATTATTTTTTCTTATGTGTCATATGTGCCAAAATCTATTTCATTCTTCTTAACTAAATGAAATCAAGATAGATAGGTAGAATACATTGGTAACAGTGCTCTGCCTTGGGAATACATTTAGTTTTTGATGTTTTCCGTTGTATGAAGAGGACGCATGATCCTTGAAATCCCTCCTCAACTCCTCACCAGTATTAGACCTACGATCTCACTCAATTTCAAGTGCCAAAACACCTACCTACCTCTCCCCATAGAACACCCTGCAATCCTGACTTGATTTCCCGGACCCAAATCTGCCTTCTCCATTTGATCCAGTAGCAAAACCTTCAAAATCAACCAAAAACCCTAGAGCTACTATACCTAGCCTAAAATCCATATTTGATTCAGTAATCTCAACTGATATTGACAAGGAGAGAGCCCTCTCCCAACCTGGTAGGGCTAGCTACCAGGTTAAGCTTGGTTTGTGGTTATCCTAGGATTGCCTCCCTTCAACCTGAGGTCAATCTAGGCTTTAACATAGTGGCGACCATACTGGGGATGAAAGAAAAATTACCCCAGTACAACTGGGAAGTTCTAAACCTTTGGATGCTAAAGTTTAGAATTCAGTAGGCTAAAAAGTGGAAATTTATAAAGCAAAATCAAACTTTTGAGAACTTTGAACACACTGGCTTCAAGAAGATACACCAAGTCCATTCCTGATCCTGATCCTCCTCCTGTATTTGAAAATCCTAATCTTATCCCTCGGATACTCAGACAAGAAAGTGTATTAAGTCCTAGACCGGTTTTCAGATCTCATTCATGCCCAATAGAGTGGTTGTTCCTTGAAGATCTTCCTTTTGACGAATACTTTGGTCTCTCCCTGTTTAGAACCACATCTGATAGTGAATTGCTGGACATAGTCGCAGACCTAGAATTCACCAGAGAGCTTGAAATCCAACGAGCCAATTTGATAAGTAACCGAAATCTTCAAAACTCTCCTCAGTCATCCATCACCGTTGACCAAATTCTTGAGATTTCTTATTCAACTTCAACATCTTTTGCTTCATCATCAATTCCCCATATTCCAGTGAATCATTTGACATCTCCATTTATACCTTCCCTCCCTCATCCGCCTATCATTACTCCTCAAATTCCCATTACTTCTACTACATCAACAGCTCTTGTTGTCATAAATCCTCCTCTTTCTCCAAGACCAATTTCAAATCCGCCTCGAGTCATGGCTGCCAGATATGCACCTCTCATTCTGCCTCAGAATTTGGATGATATGCCCATTGATTACCAAAGTAAAATACCTCTGTTCGATGCCACTCAAAGTATCACAACTCAACAACATGTTGATAGGATGAACGACTTCTTTGATCTTCATGAGGTAGATGCCAAAAATGTGTCCATGAGGTTATTTGTGCAGAGTTTTGGAGGTGAGGTTCGAAAGTGGTTCAGAGCATTACCAGCGGGATCTATCAATACTTTTCCAGTTCTTCATAGACAATTCCTGGACCGATGGGAGGTAAAGAAAAATCCTCTCCAAATTCTATCTGAGTATGAAAATATTAAAAGGAATGTAGGTGAAAGTGTCCAAGGTTACTGCGTAAGGTTTAAAACAGTTTATAATGCTATTCCAACTGACATTAAGCCACTGATGGAGTTAGCATTGATCAAATTTCCCTACAGTTTCGATGTTGATATGGCATATCAGTTGAGAGAAAGAGATCCTACCACACTTGAGGATATGCAGAAGAACGCAGTGAGTGTAGAGGAAAATCTGCTAGCCAAAAGAGCAAGGATGAAAACTGAAAAGAAGGTGACTATAAAGGAAGAAGCATCTTCCTTGGATGTTAAGGAAAATCATATACTCCGGAAGCTTGAGAAGATGTTTGATCAGTCAACAATTGCAGACAAGCCTGAAACTAAAATAAAAAAATCCAAACTTCAGAGGACAGTAGCAACCTCAGTTCAGTATTAAACAAAGGGAGTAGAAGGCACAAGATCAGTCATCACAGCAACAAGTCAAAACTCCTTTGCAGCAAAACTATGTACATGGAATGGAGAGTGAAGATGATGATGATCCGGTAGTGGAGGCAAATCATTTCTTTACTGCTGATGGTTTACCTATCTATCTCATGGAAGATGAAGAATATTCAGAGATCCCTGATGTGCAAAAGGATGAAGATTATATATTGGAAAATGAAGAAGTTTTGGAGGATGAGTCAGATGATTATCAACATGGATATATGAATGCATTGACAACACAGAAGAAACAATATTCATTGAGAAGCAGAGATGTACCAATCATCCTGATTCAAAAGATAAAGGAAGCGCAACCTAAGAGTGACTCCTTGAATATTCAGAAGAAAGGGAAGGAGCCTGTTGATCCAACTTCCAGCAAAGTATCATCTACAAATGAGAAGACCAATCAACAAAGTGCAGCAAAGGAAAAGCTCTAAAAGAAGGACCCTCCAGTCAAAGAGGTAAATAAAGTTTTAGCTTTTAGTTTAGAAAATGAGATTGTTAAGTTAAAAGTTTCAATTCCTTTGACTGAATTGATGAAGAACAGCAGTTATAAACATCAAGTGTCCAAAATTTTAAACTTAGATCCTTTATCTGATATGGTCAATGTAGAAGATGATTACCCTGAACTCATCTTTGGCCCTGCTTTAGAAGGTCACTCTGAGGATAGCGAAGTTACTCCATTCTATATAAGCCTTAGATTGCACGAGTATGTCCTCCACAATGCCATGTTCGATTCTGGAGCTTCCCATAATCTGATGCCAAAATCCATTATGGAGAAACTGGGCCTTGACATTACTCAAAAGTATCATGACATGTATTCTTTTGATTCGGGTAGAGTCTGCTGTATTGGTCTTATCAAAGACTTGGTGGTGTCTCTAGATCAAATCACAACAAAGAATGTTCTCATGGATGTGGTTGTTGTAGACATTCTACCACGGTTTGGTATGCTTTTGTCCAGATCGTGGGGTGCAAAGCTTAAAGGGACTTTACAACTACATTTCTCCTATGCTACCATTCCTATGTTTGGCCAATTGAGAAAATTATATAGGGAGAAGAAGGTGAAGTGCATGATCACGAGCAAGGAGAAACCACTTAATCATCCAATTAATGTTGTACATACAGATTTAGAGTCATTTGTATTATATTCCAATGGTGGTTTGAATGATGTTGATAGTCAGTTAGTTGAAGTAGAAGATGTGCCAGAAATTTCAAAAAATTTCAGAGCAGTCCTTGACCAAGAAAGACAAAAAATTGCAAGTACCTCTGAGCAGTCCACATTTCGACAACAGCAGAAAGGTAATGAATAGCAGTAGATTGAAGAGGTCAGTTGAGGTAAGAAAGAGGATGAAACATGATTTCAACACTTAGAAGAAGAAGCAGGCCTATGGAGCATGGATTTTGATGGAGTCGTTGGTAAGGATGGTGCCAGCATAGGGATTTGGATTCACAGCCCTATTTTCCAGCCAAATAAAGTCGCTAGTAGTGTTAGAATTTGTTCATATAAATTGGCCTTTGACTGTTCTAACAATGAAGCCAAATATGAAGCACAGATTGCAGGTTTGAAAATCCTTAAAAATTTGAATGCAAAAAGGATATCAGTCTATGGAAATTTGGAGTTGGTAATCAAGCAAGTTAAGGGTGAATATCAAGCCAAACATCCTCAAGATGACAACCTACCATAATGCAGTTTTATATATCTTAAGGATGTTTCCAGATTATACCTTCTCATGTGTACCTCATGCACAAAATGTAATTGCAGATTCACTTGATACTGCTACAAGTAATTTGAAGATCCCGATGAATTCCAACAACAAATTTGAGATCCATGTCAAGCACCGCCCAGCTGTTCCAGACAATCTAAGGTATTGGCAAGTGTTTTGGGATGATAAGGAGATCAATAATTTTTTGTAGAATGAAGGAAACTACAAGGATGCTTCCATAGATTGTGATTATCATGATGATGAACCGGAAATTGAGGTGAATCGGATGGAAATATTGCAGCTGAAAGACAATGTCATTCCTAAAGGTCTCATACCTTTAGAAGAAATTTTTGATCAAGATGATGTGGCTAGGAAGCCAATATTGGTACCAATAGACAAAGGTGTTGAGGATGTGAATCTTGGAACAACCGAGAAGCCCAAGTTTGTGAAATTATCGAAGACATTGTCTCCTAAGGTAAAGTCTAAATATGTTAGATTGTTATCTGAATCTACTGATGTGTTTGCTTGGGATTATTTAGATCTAAAGGTGTATAACAAAGATATAATTCAACACACTATTCCCATCAAGCCAAATCAGAAGCCGTTCCAACAGAATCTGAGAAGAATCAATCCCAATTTGTTGCCATCCATTGAAAAATAGGTAAACAGATTATACAAGGCTGCTATAATTGTCCCAATTAGATTTTCTAATTGGATTTCTAATATTGTTCCCGTGAGAAAGAAGACTAGAGAGATCAGATTGTGTATCGATTTCCAAAATCTAAATAAAGTGTCATTGAAGGACAATTACCTGCTGCTGAAGATGGATCATATCTTTTAGAGAGTGGTTGGAGCATCCCGCATGTCACTGCTCGATGGATATTTCGGGTATAATCAAATTTCAGTGCATGAAGATGACAGAGATAAGACTGCATTCACCACCCCTTGGGGAACATTTAATTATGCTAAAATGCCATTTGGTTTGAAAAATGTTGGAGCCACATTTCAATGTGCAATGGAAATCACTTTTGCCAATGAAAAGGATGTATTTTTGGTTGTGTATTTAGATGAATTGACAGTGTTTTCAAATTCAGATGATGAGAATCTTCACCATTTCAGGATTGTGTTTCAGCAATGTAGGAAATTTGGGATATCACTGAATCCGAAGAAAAGTCTCTTTGCCATGAATGAGGGGAGTTGCTTGGCCATATTATCTCAAAGGAAGGAATACACATTGATCCTTCAAGGGTAGAAGCAATTCAGCAGATAGAGTTTCCCAGGAAAAAGAAAGAGATACAAGCTTTTAACAGTAAGATGAATTTCCTACGAAGGTTTGTACCCAATCTAGCCGAGTATTTGAGAAAAATTACTAATATGTTAAAGAAGGACAGTGTGGTGAAATGGACGGAGGATACTATGAAATATTTTAATTTGGTAAAGTATGCTTTATCTACATCCCAACTTTTTATTAGTCCCGATTATACACAAGATTTCATTTTATTCTGATTTGCATCTAAGCATACCATGGCAACATTTTTAATGCAAAAGAGAGATCAGCTAGAAAATCCCATTGCATTTTTTAGCAAAACCATTAGAGATGCAACTTTGAGGTACAACATAATTTAGAAGAAAGCTCTTGCTCTTGTCAAAGCTTTGAAGGATTTTTGAGTGTATATTCTACACTCTCACATCATAGCATACGTTCCTAACGCAGTAGTTAGGGATGTGCTAGTACAAACCGATCCGGAAGGAAGGCAAGGAAAATGGATTGCAGCAATGTTAGAATATGATCTGGAGATCAAGCCTACAAATCTGATCAAAGGACAAGGCCTGGCGAGGTTGATGGTGGAGTCAAATTTGCATGCGTTAGATATAAATCTGATTGCAGCTATGTCCGAAAATGAAGAAGAAAGCTCCCTGATTCAAGTGTCTTAAATCTTCCTTCAGTCACCGTGGTATTCAGATATTTTGTATGTACTTTAGCACCTTTCACCACCTCCGGAAATGTCAAAAAATAAAGGTAGAACTCTCAAACTTAACACTGCTAAATTCTACATTTTTGAATAATGCTCTTTATTGGAAGGATCTAGGTGGTGTTTTGTTGAACTATTTAATTGAAGATGGAGCCCAGCAGGTTATTAGTGACTTTCACAAGGGTGATTGTGGTGGTCACTTGTTCTAGAAGACAACAAAAAACAAAATCTTGAGAGCAGGTTATTAATGGCCAACCTTATTTTCATATGTCTATAAAACAGTCATGAGTTGTCATGAATGTCAGGTCTTTCAGGGGAAAATAAAGCTACTGCCTCTTCCTCTAAAATTGGTTGAATTCAATGCACCATTTTAGTAGTGGGGACTCAATTTTATTGAGGAGATCCATCCAACATCATTGGCTCAACACAAGTGGATCCTAACAATAACCGACTATTTTACCAAGTGGATTGAAGCAATTCCGACTAGACAAGAAACAGACATGGTAATAATTCAATTTTTGGAATCAAACATTTTATCTCATTTTGGTTTTCCTAGTAAAATCATCACAGATAATGAAGCTACATTCAAATCCAAGAAGATGATCGAATTTTGCAGCAAGTATAAGATTACCTTGGGTCACTCCATAGCATATTATCTGCAAGGTAATGGTTTGGTCAAATCCTCCAATAAGTCATTAGTGAACATCATCAAGAAGCTACTGGAAACAAATAAGAAAGGCTGACATAAAAATTTAGTTAATTCTTTGTGGGCGGACAGGGTGAGCCAAAAGAAGTCTATAGGTATGTCTCCATTTGAAATAGTGTATGGCATTGACACAATCTTTCCGACATCCCTTGTAGTTCCAGTTGTGAAACTTTTACAGGAGGCTGGTAGTGAGGAAGATGATTTTTAGCGAAGAATCGATCAGATGATCCATTTACAGCAGATAAGGGAGGAAGTCTTCCAAAATACTTTCAGATTGCAGGAGAAGATCAAAAAGATCTATGATCAGAAAATGAAAGCAAATAAATTCTAGCTTGACGATGTGGTGTTACGGTGGGATGCTAGGAATGAAGATAAAGACAAGCATGGCAAGTTTGAAAACTTATGGAAGGGACCTTTTAAGATTGCTGCATACAGAGGACAAAATGTATTCCTACTCAAAGAGATGGATGGACAAGATTGTCTAGTAGGACCAGTCAAAGATAGGCTCTTGAAGCACTACTTCTTCTAAGGTGATTTCTAAAATCATGGAGTGATCATTGTATATACCATTTTCCTTTCATTGCAAGTGTTCAAAAGTTACAATTCATTTTAGCTTGGGGCCTAAGGTGAAGTCTATAAAGTTGAGTGATTTGTATCAGTCTTTAAGTGATTTGAGTCAGTCTTTGAGTCTTGAGTCCATTTTCATAGTGTCAGTTTCAGTCTTTGAAGTAAATTGACTATATTTCCCAATGGATGAGGCACTATTCTACTTATCCCAGAGTTTAATGGTTCTTGGCACGTCCAACGAGCTACCATCCCCATTGGAGCAAATGTTAGTGTCAGTGTCTTCACACTGCCATCAGTGATCAAAATTCACTCTTTTGCATTCATATTAGGAGTCCCATTCTCAATAAGTTGCATTCCATTAGGTCATGGATCAACTGATGGTAGGAACATTTCAGTTTTTTCCCTCATGACACATATCTGCTGACCTCTTTGCATGAGTGATTCAGACAATGGTTCTAGTCCAAGTTCATTTTTAGTTTATTTCATGAAATAGGTCTTAAGTCTTAAGGTTATAGTCTCAATAGGTATTAGGGTTTCACCATGTCAAATTTTCAGTAACCATTGATTAATAATGGTCAGCAGACATATGAGGATGAAAATAATCATTAGGAAAGCTTTAAAATCATAATTTGTAAATTTAATAAGTTTTTCACCTCAAAACCAATTTGAGGTGAAAACAGAGCATTGGTTTTTATTTGTAAATTTCATGTAATTTCATCATTTCTCATATGTAATTAATAAGTCTCATGTTGCTCCTGGTCACCTGTTGATATTTCCAAATACATGCCATTGCACAAGCAAAAGATCATCAAATATTAGTTCACCTATTTTAAGCAAAAAGTCAAGCATCCAAAAAACAGAGTATTTGAGCAAGCAAAAAGACATTATAAAGTGGGTTTTGGAGAGTGAAAAATCAAAAGTGCTCAAGCCATATAAAGGTCATTTCTTTCTCAACTTAATTCATTGTTTGAATTGAAGTTGATGAGAAAAACCATGATTTTAAGGGATCATTGAGCAAAGGGAAGAAACTATTGTGTTTTTGGAGGAAAATCCCTGGCACTATGCACCAAAACTTGGCGCTACAAACAGCAGTGGCGCTATGCACCTGGGCTTTTTCTCTAGTGTTTTTTTGAACGGGTGCTACACATAGGAGCTATGCTATGCAACTAGGAAGTGCGCTACGCACCTGGGAGTTGGGCCAAAAACAACTACATATTTCATCAAATTGCTTCAAAACACCCAAATTCTTCCATTGCAAGTAAGTAACATCTCTTTTCTTGCAGACAAGAATTGTTGCATAAGCTTTTGGGTTGTGTTGTCTCTCATAACATTAAACCCTAATTATTGTTGTCCCATATCATTAAACCCTAAGTGCTTCTATCTCCCAAATACACTCATTTTTGTTGTCGCATATCATTTTCACTGTTTCCCTAACTCTCATCCTCCCATACGTAATTCCCTCCCTAAACTTTTCCCTACAAAACCCAAAACTTATACTCATATACCCCAAACCATCCCATTCATAATTCCATCCCTAAACTTTTCCCTAAAAACCCAAAACCTATACCCATATACTCAACAGAGTGTTCCCCTTTAAATTCTTAGAGGACAAGTTTGCTCCATTGATGAAGATCATCATCAAGTACTTTACTTGTGAAGGTAGGTTCTCCAGACTATATGCCTACCACATTAGATTATTGATTCATTTCACAAGGGTGAGAATGATGAATATCCCCTACTTCATATTTAGAAACATAGAGAATATGGCATTCATTGTAAAGAAGAAATCATACCCCCAACAGTTAACCAACATCTACCACTTCTCTGTGATTAAAATCATTGTTTTGCATTAGCTGAACCTGCTTAACATACCATGGGAAACCTTCATTTCTCATGAAATGTTCAAAAGAACTCAAGTCTTTTCATCAATGCCACATGAAGAAGGTGGACCTTCAGGACAGGAAAAGGTGCAAGATACTGAAACTGTTGGAGTTCCAGTGTTTGTGACATATGAGAGAGGCACTAGGAAGCTTTTTGTAGCTACCAGGCGAGTATTATCTCCACAAGGTGTGGAAGGGGTCTCGCTTTCATCTTCAAGCAAAAGGAAAATTCTATCTCCATAAAGAGTGGAAGGGGCTTTGCCTTCTTCTTCAGCTAAATAGGTGCAGGTTGGGCAGCACAGCTAGGACAAAGGTAAAGGCAAGAAAAATATGCAATATAAGGATGAGGAAGCTTAAGGAAAGGTTGAGGAAGGCCTTAAGGAGCAAAAAGGAGCATGACAAGATAAAAATATTGTCTGAGGCCTCATTATCATATCAAAGCAATTAATGAGATTGCCTTGTGCCAAATCTTGGCAAGTTTTGGTGATTTTTTGTCATTTTGAAATTTTGAAATTTTCCAACACAGAAAATTGCATTAGGTGTGTAGCGCCACTGGCACTACGCTTTTGACTGGGATACTTTTTGGAGGAATGGTTTGCATATTCAAATTCATCATTATGAGAGCACCAATCCCTAAAATTTTCAGCAAATTTGGAGCAAATATTGGTCACCTAAAGGTCAAAAAACCATCAAAAAAATGACCTCTCTGCCTCTTTTGGGACACACAGGAAGTAGCCTTGGGAGATTCCAGTTTTGAGGGAAAAATTACCTCCAAATAAAAATATTCAAGATGTTCCAGAAACTAGATAGGAAGACCTTTCCAACGCGCTATCTTGGGCTCAATTTGGCTAAGGGGAAGGCCTCCAAACTCAGCTATGAAGTGGCACTACGCACAGGACAGGTGGCACTATGAATAGAACCAGTTTGCTCAAAAATCTAAATTTCGCCTAGTTTTTCTACAAGTTGACATTTTATCTCATCTTGGATGAATTTATGATTGTAAATGATGCTATGCTATGTAAATGTAATTGTAAAATGACCTGAAAGGGTAGATTCATCATTTTGAGGTGGTTTGGGGGTGAATGAATCAGTTTCCATGGTTTTAGAGTCAAGCTATTCCACTACCTATATTCGTGTTCCTAGTTTAGATATGGTTGAAACAATCCCTTATATCTTGGATTTGACCCTTGATGGCTAGCATAGGTGGTTTTCATGTCTATATTATGTATTTTCTTCCTCATTGGTAAAGGTTGGACTCTTTTAGATGCTTTGAGCTACATTGTACATGTCTACAATAGTTTGGCAAGGAAATAAACCAGGATTTGTAGCTATTTGTGGGATTCTTGTGGTAATGTGTTTTTGCATTGTTTATCCTTCTATCATTAGTTTTTCTCATGTGATATATGTGCCAAAATCTATTTCATTCTTTTTAACTAAATGAAATCAAGATAGATAGGTAGAATACATTGGTAACAGTGCTCTGCCTTGGGAATACATTTATTTTTTGATGTTTTCAGCTGTTTAAAGAGGACTCATGATCCTTGCATGCCCTCTTCAGCTCCTCACCAATATTAGACCTACCATCTCACTCAATTTCAAGTGCCAAAACACCTACCTACCTGACCCCACAGAACACCCTACAATCCTGACTTGATTTTTCAGACCCAAAGCTACCTGCTCCATTTGATCTAGCAACAAAACCTTCAAAATCAACCAAAAACCATAGAACTACTATACCTAGCCTAAAATACATATTTGATTTAGTCATATCAACTGAGATTGACAAGGAGAGAGCTCTCTCCTGACCTGGTAGGGCTAGCTACCAGGTTAAGCTTGGTTTGTGGTTATCCTAGGATTGCCTCCCTTCAACTTGAGGTCAATCTAAGCTCGAACACTCTATGTCCAAAATGAATAGTTATAATCTTAAAGATTCTAACTAGTTGTTCATTTCGTTGGATGGCTTTATATAACCATGGAAAGATAAATGGATACAAGTGAATCCTTAGGATCACGAGATCTTGAGGATTTCACAACCAACAATATGGTTTCATCAGAGAATAGAATTAATACTTTTGGTCTTCCGCTGTCCTTTTTAATTGATACATTGTCCTTTTCCTCTATTGGCCTTTGTTGTTCTATCGTTTGAACAAAAATCGTTCAATTTATATTCCTACATATAAAGATAGCGAAAGTTAGTTTTTCATGCCCAGATTTACACAATTCATTAATGATCGCTTTTATCTAGCTTCTATGATTATTTATTCTATATCTATTCCTAAAATGAGGATAAACACATAAAGGCAAATGATTAATTTAAGCTAATATGAGGATAAAACAGACCTTTTCCATAGTCCAACATACTCCCCTTCTTACCTTTTTGCATGTCCTCATGCAATAAGATGATTGAGGTGCAGTTGTGTCAAGGAATAAGCAAGATAAACTTCTTCCTTATATAGCCTAAAACCATTTTTCTGTTTAAGTACTACAAAAGCTTGGTTTACCTAGTAATCTGGAAAATTATAATCACTGTAATACCCATCAGGAGGGTACCAGATAATCAGACATATGTAATGACACCCTATCCAGTCAGGGCCCATGCTTAAGACCATATTGTTGTATCTATATAGGCGAGTAGAGGCAACTTTGAAATTTATAAACCCAAACGGCTCCATGTTCTTGACATTGTTAGAGGAGGCTTCCCATCTTTGTCTTGCTGCTGACAAAGCTTCCTCCTTAATTTTCTAAAAGTATTCCTTTCCTACATGTATGATGTATGTATGGAGTGGTCCTAATTGAGCCACAACGCCTGTTCATTTCATGAACTGTTTATGTTGGATAGAAAGATGTAGGGGTTTTGCGGTTCTCCCATAACCCATAATTCTATACCATATTCCCTTTTTCGAAAAGTGTTATAGGCGTTATCGTATTTAATCTGATTGGTGGCAAAAGAAAGAAAATATTGAAATTGAATATTCCCAATGAAGGGGTCAAGATTACTATCTAGTTTGTCCTCCAAGAAAAAAAAATGTGCATGTATAACTCACATAAAAGGTGTTGTACCTGTTCATTTTTTTCTTTGAAAGATTTCACAAAGTTTGGGGTGGTTTTGAATTCTGCTAACTTACCATCCTTGACGGCTTTAAATTTCAGTAAGAGGTATCTTTCTAACAATAATAGTGCATAATTGGTGGCAAGTGATCGACAAGACAAAGCATCAGAGTAGAGAGAGCAAATAGTTTCAATTTTCTTCTTGGCCTTATGTAGCTTGGATTGTGATTTTTCTACTTTCTTATGCTCATCTTTGAAATTGGTGAAAGTCTCATCTTCTGTTATAGTAAGAACCTCAAATTTCTTCTGCAATTCCTGTGTACTTGTAACAGCACTACCTCTTCCTTATGTTGGGCCAACTCCTGCTGAGTATTGGCTAGTTCATTTTTCATTTTTATGATAACAGCTTCCCTTATGAGAGGAATGTAATAAGGTGTTTGCTCTGTATGAGTTTTATCATCATGTGTTATTATTGAATCAGTTTGAACAGCAACCTCAGCCGCTTCTCGGGACATACAACAATATGCTTGGGCATTTCCTTCAAAATCAATTTGAACAACAACTTCAACTGTTCCTTGGGGTGTACAATAGTATTCCTAAGTATTCTCCCTATAATTGGTTTGGACAACAACATCTATAGTGGGGAAGTCCATTTGGGTTTCCATTGAGCAAACGCAAGGACCTTCAGTCTGAATCTCACTATTCTTCAAAGGAAATTGCTTTGTTTGGGTTCCTTTTGAACAAACAAAAGGACTCTTAGTCTGGGTTTCAATATTCTCCCAAGAACAATGTTTTATTTAGGTCCCTACGGTCTCCAATTCTACTTTCAATTTGTAGACCCTAACTACTTCCTTCAAGCATTCTCTCAGTTGCTTAACTATTTTCTTCTGCTTCTTGTACTTCTTAAGAAACTTCCTCAATCTATCCTTATACGTTTTCTTCGTCGTGGAGGTTTTGATCGGCGGTGGGTAGATGTGTTTATTTCAGGTTTAGGTGGAGTTGTGACAATATCAAGATGAGGTTTCAATGGAACTGTGTCTCCCGATGGATTCTCATCTTCCAAGTCTTTTTCTCAACTGGATTCCCTCTCAGGGGACTCTAATGAAATAATGTCTCCTGAGTGATTATGATTTTAGGTCTCATCCTCTGGGGACTTCATTAAGATAGTATCCCCTGGTTTATTTTCATCCTCTAAGGTTTCTTCTATAGGGTTTTCCTTCGCTAGGGGTTCCAATGGAACAATAATCTCTGTTTGATTTCCATCCCCGAGGGTTTCCTCTGCATGGGCCTCTTTCTCAAGGGGCTCACTCATATAGGGAACTGGTTCTCTCCGACCCTCCAAATTATCAGCAAATGGAAAAGTTTCAGCATAGTCGGAACTACCGGCAGGGGTAGACTAGTTAAGGGCATGATTTTTCCCTTCAGGGTTTCCAGATGTCTCCCTTTCCTAAAATAATGTCCCCATATTCTCCAATACTCAGGCAACTTCTTCGTCATATTCCTGCAAAAAGTCATCTTGTGGACTTGGAGAGGGCATATGAGATGGGCATGCTTCTTCTATTGGAACTGGGGTGTGATGCTGTGATTTTATCCTCATAGAGCACCTATGCTTTACTGGGCTTGAGGCCAAACAAGGATTCCTTATTTTCCTTTTCCTTTTTGGACCTATTATTCTTACCCCCTATTGTTCAGTCTCTTGGTTTTCATCAGGTGGGATCAAAGTTGGATTTACAAGGTTATCCCAGGTCAATTGTTTTTGGGCCTGTCCATGAATGATGATTAATTTAATCAGCCCATGATGGTTGATGACAAATGTGGGTCCTTATCCTTTCTGACCCGAATAGAAATGTCATGCAATAAATAATTTAAATAAGATGGAAAAGTAACTATAATTTTCTGCTCCAGAATAGCTAACAGTTTGAGTTTTCGAGGTTTTACCACGTCCTGACGTCCATCACAAGTGATATACCTCTGAACAATGGTTGCCAATTCCTACCATGGATGCCTTAAAACTGTAGGATGAACCCCTTTTCCTTTGCGTACCAATTGTTCATTTGGGCTTTGGAATACTGCGACTACGTCCTGCAGAAGAACACGCATATCCATCCATATCGTGCCTTATGCTGGAAGTATAGAGACTTCAACTATAACTACTTCAGAAACTGTTATGTTTCTTCCTCTCATCATCATGCGTCCATTCTATAGATTCTGCAAAAATTCAAGTGTTATTTCCTCATGGAAACCCTGTAATTTGGTCAGGTATTGAAGTTAGTCGGCGCACTCAATAATTTCACGAGCCTATTCTGATACTTGGAGCACTCTAGGTTCACTGCGGATGGATTTTCTTCCCATGGTTGTTGTTCCTCAGTAACTGGTTCACTTGCAATTTTGCATGCCCTCTTCTCACAATTTCACAGTTTGGAACAACACCATGAACCGTATACAAAGCATTATAGTTATTAACAGAGAAGTGACGTTGTTTTATAGTTAATATCAAACACAATTATGTTATTTTTCTGATCAGTAGTATTTGGCACAGCTTCATAATTAATTCGCATGCTATCCATAGTGCTTGCCTTTTCCCCTCCAATTAGAAAATAGTTTAATAATTATTACACACACGCATTCATAATGCAGTCCTTCCCCCCTCCAACCAAAGAGAAGTTTAATAATCATCACACATGCTATCCATAACATAGATCGTCCTCCCTCCAATCATAAAAGGGTGTCCATACCCACAAAGCATGGGAAAATAAAAAGAGGGCGTCGGTATGTCATAAATGCAACCGGACAATCAATCAAAGTGGCGTAAATACGACAAACACAGTCAGAGCAATACAAGTCAAAATATTTGAAATGCCCATAAAAGGAATAAAACAACGATTAGATCATTATGTGAAGAGATATTTACCTTAGGTAGAAAAGGTGACAATGCATGACTGGCGATAAATATTAATGACTATTGGGATCGATTGATAGGACAATAATGATATAATGCATATAAATATATAGTTTATCATGCATGTTGGTTAATTTAGTTAGAAAGGTTCAAATGGTAAATTCTCCTTTAGAAATTAATCAATAGGGGGCAATAAGATAAAGAATATTTGGCAATATAACATAGTACTTCAATACCACAAGCAAAGCCACTAATGCTAGCAGGCATTCATAACCTCAACAAGGTTGCTTTCTAACCCCAAAAATGATCCAGAGTCCTCCTTTCAATATTTAAATGATTTTCCTTTTTCTTTCTATAAAGAGACCACTATGCTGGCATGGTAACTAGATAATCATAGTGCCATTCATCAAGATATAACAAAGTGATCAAGTCGGCTCGTGATGAGACGTCCTGTCCTTCTGACATTTTTAACCATCAAGAAGGTCATTACCCTGGTGTGGTGGTCATAATGGAATGTCACTTGTTACATCCTTACGATCATGGTAGGCTAGCTCGTGATGAGACCCCCCTATCCTCCTTAAGAATATGTGTGTTTCATTTTCATATTTTCATATTTTTATTGTAAAGGGAGGGAGGCTCATTTACTCCTTAAGAGTCAACGATGGTGTGAGAAGTAAAAAAAACTACCAATGAAAGTTATCCTTTTATCCCTATATCATCATACCAAAGGGAATTATCCATTGAAAGAGTTAAAGACAAACTAGCATGGTATTAAGATAGTAAATCATTTTATGATGTGTCCAAAGAGAAGATATTCAACCAATCATTATATAGATGAACCAGTTAGTTTTGGAACAAAGATGACCATCAAATATTTTAGAAATCATAATGGTATTAATATTATTGTTTTTTCTTTTATCTAAGGTACAAATTCCAAATCCAAACATATGGTTTCACTAAAAACATGGAAGGGAAATAAAATGGTAAAAATAATGATCGGCGATGGAACAACAAAAAGAAATCACAGTTGTTCGTTCTACCAAATAGTAGTTGTTCAATCGATTGAACAAAAGTTGTTCAATTGATTGAACAACAAACACAAAAAAATAAATTAGTGTTGTTCAATTGGTTGAAAAACAATTGTTCAATTGATTGGAGAACAAACACACAAAAAGAAATCAGTGTTGTTCAATTGATTGAACAACAAAACACACAAAAGGAAAAAATGAAGTTGTTCGATTGATTGAACAACAGCTGTTTAGTTGATTGAATAGAAGAATACACAAAAAATAAATCGGTGTTGATCAATTGATTGAACACGAAAACACACGAATGGAAAAATTGGAGTTGTTCAGTTGATTGAACAACAATTGTTCAATTGATTGAACAACATTTTTTCAATTGATTGAACAACAAAATATACAAAAAGAAGAATTGAAGTCGTTCAATGGATTGAACAACAGTTGTTCAATTGATTGAATAGCAAACACACAAAATAAGATTGGAGTTGTTCAATGAATTGAACAATAGTTATTCAATAGATTGAACAACAATTATTAAACACACCCAAAAATGAGAGAAATCCTCGTATTTGCATAGTGATGCCTATTAGCCCTGAGGTACAATGCTTCTATTTTGAAGGCTAAAGGAAGGAAATGGCCCATTTTACTGTCATGGAAATGTCCCCACATGGGCCATCACCTCACTTTCCTCACTCTTCTACTTACATTCTATTCCTCTCATATCCTAACCTGACCCTCACATCATAACGAAGCACTCTTTCACTTTGGCCTTAAGTAAATTAACCTAGTTTTACCTCGTAAATCTCACCTCTCCACCCATATGCACCCTCTACACATTTCTCGAGCACATCCCATACCTCCGTGTCCCTCCGCTGTCGATCTCCCCACCAATCTGATGGCCCACATTTCACTCGATCGATGAGACATGCTCGATCGATCTTCATCGTTAGATCACTCCCACCAGATCTAACAACTACTGCTCATATCGTGCAGGAAGCTAGCGAGAGGAATACCCACCCGATAAAGGTGGTTTTATCTCTCCTCCACTACTACGTGGCATGTAATGAATGGCATCAGGCAGACTCTGGCCTTTACTACGTAGCGCCTGATGAGCACCCGATAGGAACCATTTCTGCCCAAATGAAACTGCCCCCGAGCGTTATCAACCACACACCTCCTCTGCCTGACAGCTGTCTGATCTACTCATCTGAGATCTGACGGCTTAGACTTATTCTGCTCCTACCATGACTTCAGGCCTCCCGCATGTGATCTCCACCATCCATTTCCCTCGATACAACGGCCCTCATCCATGACCACCCTAGTTTTCCCTCCACCGCCCGATCACCATCTTGATCGTCGAGTCATCTCATCCAACGACCCATATGCCTCGTACCCTGCTTCCCATCAGTCACCCAGGGAGGAAAGTGGTTGGTTCTGTTAGTACCTATGGCAGGCGGACAGTTGAACTGAAATAATAGAAGGCATGGCTGAGAAGGGAAAAAACCGCAGCACGATGCAGCCAAACTAACAAAATGATCGTGGAACATCACAACACATTCAAGCCACCTAACAGAGCAGTGAAGTGACTAGAATTGGTTATTGTGTTTGTTAGAAATAGTGCCCCTATGCTCATGCTTGTCCACAAGCAGTTAGAAACCAAAGGGGATGGATTAAGACATCTCGGGCCCTAGAGAACCCGAGAGCATTGTAAAATCCTATAAATGGTTGAAAGTTAGAAGGAACAAGGGTTCAACTTCTGGAGACTGTAGATACTCTGTTCCTTGCAACTTCTCATATTCATTCTAGTAATACAAGCTTCTTTTGATGTTACATGTTCAATGTCCATTTCTCTTTTGTTCTAAGCTTGCACTTGGATTGGTCTATTCATGATTTCTTCTGTGTCTAATGCCAGATAAATGTCATCTTATCTCTACGTTGATAAATTAGATTTGAAAGTTTCATTTACTCCCTGTAGCTAGCCATTCATATATGTTTTTGCATGCATCTGCTGGTACAGTTATTATTCTCCATCTATCCATTGAATCTATAAATTATTGAGCATTAGTGGTCTAAAGCCTTGTCAAGCTAAGGGTGTTCATCCATGTCTATACTGAAAACAGAGTTGAAGTGGTTATCTGGCTTGATCCAAACCTTCATCCATTCCAATAGTTCCTAGAGAAATATTGAAGATTATATGTTACCATGCATCTCCCAGCTACAACCTAGGAGAGTTTCCTGGAGTGATAACATAATTGGCGTCTTTGTCGAGTAGAGGAGACTGAATCTCAGCTTCCCTCAGGGACGACACAAATCCAACTTTGATGATAGACAAAGTCTAGACACTATTTGGGTTGTAATCATCTATCTGGCAACTCTACTGGAGGACGAACCTCTTGGCGACTCCACTCCACAGTGTTGGCTTAGTTTGGGAAGCATACTTGGAGAAATCCTCAGAAGCCACAAGTTGATCCAGTACTTGACCCTGAAAGAATCATCAAAGAAAGAAAGGCATTGTAGAAAGGTGCATCAGGTTCAGGTAGTTCTAAACAATATTTTATACCTCTTCAAGAAAATCTTGTAATAGAACAAATACATGTTGAGAGTATAGCTTCTAATACTAGCAGTGAAGAAAAAATCTCAGAGATTCATAAAGCTCCTTATTATATAGGTTCTCCTTTTGTTGTAAGCCCAAAGAAAACCTCACCTCCTATCCATCATACCCCTTTAGTATTATCAATCACTCCTCAACCGTCCATCATTCAGACTTCCAGTACTCTTATAGTCACCACATCTATGGCAGGTCCACAAGCGCCTACCAAAATGGAAAGAATCATAGATGCTAGGTATGGACCTTTAGTACTTCCCACTCCTTTGAATTCCATGCCTATTGGGGAATATCAGAAGTATATGCCAAAGTTCACTGGGACTGAAGGCGTTATAGTTGAAGAACATCTTGAATCATTCTATAGCTATGCTGACAACCTAGACATTAGTGAAGATGATGTATGGATGAGAGTCTTTGTCCAAAGCCTAGATGGAGAGGCTAGAAAATGGTTCAGAGAACTAACTCCAAGATCTATAGAAGATATTGAGGCTTTAGATGATGCATTTCTAAAGCATTGGGGGGATAAGAAGGATCTACTCTACTACCACACCGAGTTTGGAAACTTAAGGAGGGAAAATGGTGAGTTGTTGTCTGATTTTAATAAAAGGTTTAACTGCATGTACAGAAAGATACCAGCTGAAGTAAAACCCACCACTACCTCTGCTAAACTCACCTATGCCAGTGCTTTTGATTCTGACTTCTGTCTACTATTGAGGGAGAGGCGATGTGCTACTTTGGCTGATATGCAAGATGCAACCTTGGAAGTGGAATCAAACATCATGGCTGCAGAGAAGCTCAAGGGGAATGTTGATAGAAGAAGATAGAGAGGCGAGTCTTCATCATCTTCAGACCCTAAGATAGATAAAATGACCAAGATGATAGAGTCACTAGCCTTTGAAATTTCCAAATTAAAGGTTGAGCAGCACCCTAGGAAAGGAAGAGTTCCTAATACCTTTTCTCCTAGAAATCCAAATCCATATAGAAGAGCTAATGAGCAGTTGCAGATTCTGCAAAGAAGCAAAGATGCCAATGAAGACCAAAGGGTGAAGACCCCTTTTCAAAATGCAATCATGGAAGAGGAGTAGTTTGAAGAAGTTGATGAGATCCATTGTATGGAAGACAAAGGCACTGCCCCCTTTTTGACTTTAGCTGCCTATGAAAAGTCATTATTCAATGACCAGATCAACCAGGAGTGGGATGGTGAGGCTGTTCTACAAACTGAAGATCAACAAAGATATAACCTGAGGTCAAAGATGAATAATGCCAAGGAAACCCATGTTAAAAGGGTTTTTTTCCCTACAGAACAACAAGCTAATAAGCAGAAGCAACCAGCAGCTAATCCTATCATCCTAAAAACTCCCACTCACGAGGTAAGAGGCCTTGACAAGCCTCCTTCTCCTTTCAGTTTTCAATCAGAAATTCAGAAGCTAAGGATACCTATACCTCTAGTTGAACTAATGAAGAATGAGTCCTTCAAGAGATCTATCCTAGAGGCCCTTCAGTCCAATGCCATCCAAGCCTCCACTGACTATGTAAATCTGCAAGATGACAAACCATTTGTTATTCCCAGCCCAATGATTGAAAATTATGATGATAGCTCCCCATCATTCTATGTCTCTTTGACTATTCATGACAAAATCTTTCACAACTACCTTCTGGACATAGGAGCCATCCATAATCTAATGCCAAAGCCTATCATGGATGAGTTGGGTCTTGACATTACCAAGCCTTATCATGACATGTTCTCGTTTGAATCTAGAAAAGTGAAATGTTTGGGATTAATCAAAGACCTAGCCATCACCCTGTCTCAGCTGCCCATGAAGAGCATGATGATGGATATTGTGATAGCAGATGCCCCCAAGTTTGGCATGTTTCTTTCTAGAGGTTGGATGAAGAGATTAGGTGGAACATTGCAAAATGATCTGTCCTATGCTACTGTCCCAGTTTTTGGAGGTGAGAGTAGGAGATTATACAGAGAAGCTCAGTTGGCTTATATCATTAGTGATGAGAAGAATCCCACTAATCATCCCATCTATGCTATTGACACTGATTTTGGAGTCTGTATTCTTCAAGTTGAAGAATCCCAGTTGGCCTCCTTGCAGTTTAGGAAACTAGTTTGCTAGATCATAGAGGAAGAAGGCCCACAAATTTAGGACATGTTCTTTGATGGAGTTTTCTCTAAGGAAGCTGCAGCAGCAGGTGTAGTCCTTGTATCCCCTACACAAGAATGCATTCATTCATCTTTCATGTTAACTTTTCAGCTCACCACTAACATAGTAGAGTATGAAGCTTTGATATTGGGCATCAAAGGTCTAAAGGTGTTTGGAGATGCAGACCTTATCATTCAGCAGGTGAACAAAACTTTCCAAGCAAAGCATCCAAGGCTGAAAGCATACAAAGATGAGGTATGGAAGCTCAAGGGTTCTTTTAATAGTTTCAGCATTTCTTACATCCCTAGAATGAAGAACCAACATGTTGATTCCCTTGTTGTGTCTGCTAGCACGTTTATCCCTCCTTTGCCTTCTAAATTGACTTATGAAGTTCAGGTGAAATATAGACCATTTCTACCTAATAATGTCAAATATTGGAAATTTTTTGAAGTTGATGATGAAATTAATAGGTTTTTACAAGTCATTGATGAATTTTCTGAAATGCACATTGACCAAGAAAATGAAACCATTGAAGAATGCAACCAGTCCGAGCTAAAGAACAAGATTGGCTAGGATAACATTGTCCAACTGCCTAGTAACCATATACCCAAAGGATTGGTGCCCCTAGAGAAGTTGTTTGATCATAATGATGTACCTTATAATCCTGCCAAAAAAATAAAATGAGTTTGCAGTTCATATACATAATATAGGGAGCCCTGACCATCCAAAGTACATAAATCTGTCCACCCACTTGTCTGCTACCCAAAGTTCTGAGTATTGCACCCTGATGAAGCAATTTGCTGATATCTTTGCCTGGGAGTATGGTGATCTTAAGACCTATTACACAAACATCATCTAGCATAAGATTCCACTAGAGAAGGACACCATCCCTTTTAAGCAAAAGTTAAGAGCTATCAGCCCTCTCTTAATGCCTTTGATCGAAAAGGAAATTAAGAAACTGTTGGATGCCAAGATCATAGTTCCCCTAAGGTATTCAAAGTGGATAGCTAACCTTGTGGTAGTCAGAAAGAAGAATGGAGAAATCAAGCTTTGCGTTGACTTTAGGAATATGAACAAGTGCTCTAGAAAAGACAACTACCCCCTGCCTAAAATGGAACACTTGCTGCAAAAGGTTTTAGGGGCTAGAGTCATGTCTTTCTTAGATGGATTCTCAGGTTACAATCAGATTGTTATATATCTAGAAGATCAGGAAAAGACCACCTTCACTACTCCTTGGGGCACTTTCATGTACTCCAATATGCCTTTTGGACTGATGAATGATGGGGCTACTTTTCAAAGGGCCATGGACATAGCCTTTATGGGAGAGAAGGACAAGTTTGTCCTTATTTACCTTGATGACATAACAGTTTTTTCCAGCAGTCACAAGAACCATTTGCAGCATTTGAAGAAGGTGTTTCTAAAGTGCAGACAGTTTGGAATTTTTGTGAACCCGAAGAAATCATAGTTTGCTCTATTGTTTCTATTGAAGGTGTGAAGATTGATCCAACCAGAGTTCAAGAAATTTAGACATTGTCCATCCCAAGGTCAAAAAGGGACATTCAATCTTTCCTAGGTAAGATTAAATTTGTCAGAAGGTTCATTCCAAACTTTGCAGAGTTAGTGAAGCACATCACCTCCATGCTGAAGAAAGGGTCAAAAATAAAATGGACAAATGCTACAAGAAGCTTTTTTGAAGCCATTAAACAAGATATCTGAAGGTGTGAAGATTGATCCAGCCAGAGTTCAAGCAATTTAGACATCGTCCATCCCAAGGTCAAAAAGGGACATTCAATCTTTCCTAGGTAAGATTAAATTTGTCAGAAGGTTCATTCCAAACTTTGCAGAGTTAGTGAAACACATCATCTCCATGCTGAAGAAAGGGTCAAAAATAAAATGGACAAATGCTACAAGAAGCTCTTTTGAAGCCATTAAACAAGATATCATGGAAGCGCCCACTCTAATTAGTCCAGATTACACCAAGGAGTTTTATATCTTCTCTTTTGCCTCTTATGATACACTTGCAACAGTCCTATTGCAGAAAAATGGTGAAGGTGTAGAGCACCCTATGGCCTTTTTCAACAAAATGCTGAGGGATGCTAAACTAAGGTATTACCTTATTGAAAAATAGGCTTATGCTCTCATAAAATCTTTGAGGAATTTAAAATTTATATTCTACATTCCAAAGTGGTTGCATATGTACCTTCAGCCTCAGTAAAAGATGCCCTAATGCAGCTAGATATTGATGGAAAGAGCGCTAAATGGATTGCAAAGTTCATAGAGTTAAACATAGAGGTGAAGCCTACTAAGCTTATCAAAGGCCAGGGCTTGGCTAAACTTATGGCTCAGGAAAATTACAGTTTGTTAGACATCAATTGCATGAGCCCAAACTCAAGTGATGAGCAGACAGGGGAAGTAGCAGAAGAGAAAAAGCAGAATCAGTCTTTGGCTGAAAATCTAGCCACCTGTGAATGGTATTCTAACATAGTTAATTTTTTGCAGAAGCTAAAAGTCCCTCCAGGGCTTAGCTCAAGTCAGGCCCGAGCCATTAAACATGAATTAGCCAAATGCTGCATTAATGAAAATTCTCTTTACTCGAAAGACCCATCAGGAATACTCTTGATATGTCTAGATAAAGGACAACCTATGGAAGTCATGCACCAGTTTCATTCCAACATCTGTGGAGGGCATCATTATTGGAAAACTACAACCCACAATACCCTGAGAGCTGGGTATTATTGGTTTACTCTATTCTTTGATGTGTGTTCTTTTGTGAAATCATGTGACAAATGTCAGAGGTTTGCAGGGAGACAACAGCTAAAATCTCTTCCCTTGAAGCCAGTACATGTCAATGGTCCCTTCTAGCAGTGGGGCTTGGACTTCATAGGTGAGATTAATCCACATTCCAGTGGCCAGCATAAATGGATCTTGGTATCCACCGATTATTTCACCAAGTTGATTGAGGCTATACCCACTAAGAATGTTAATCACTAGATTGTCATAAAGTTTTTGAATGAGAATATTTTCACTAGATTTGGTTTCCCAACCAAACTAGTAACTGATAATGCAACAAATTTTAGGGCAAAAGAATTGGTAGACATGTGTGAATCCATGGGCATTCAGTTGGGGCATTCTACCTCATATTATCCTCAACGCATTGGCCTGGCAGAATCATCTAACAAGAGTCCTGTAAGGATAATAAAAAAACTACTGGAGGACAACAAAAAGAGTTGGGATTCCAAGATGAAGTTTGCACTATGGGTTGACAGGGTTACCAACAAGAAGTCCATAGGAAATTCTCCATTCAAGCTGGTTTATGGCACTGATGCCATTTTTCCTATCCAACTGATTCTCCCTGTGGCCAAATTCTTGCAAGAAGAGTAGGATGAAGAGAATGACATGGCAAGGAGAATGAGCAACCTGGTCGAATTACATCAGATCAGAGAACAACTGGTTGAGAAATCAAGAACTCATCAGAAGAAGATCAAAGACACCTTCGACAGAAAATCATAGGTGGACAATTTTCAGGTTGGTGACTGGGTTCTCAAATGGGATGCATTGAAGGAATAGAAGGGAAACCATGGTAAATTTTATGCCTTGTGGACTGGATCATTTGTCATTGCCCAAGTTCAGATGAACAATGCTTTCATCCTACAAAATTTAGAAGGGGAAGGTGTTTTTGATGGCCCAGTCAATGGGTGGTTTTTGAAATTTTACTTCATATGAGGCTTTAAGGCCTTAATATTGTAATAGGTTTTTTTTTTTAATTTTTGTTTTTTATGCAAATAAACTCCATGCCCAATGAAACACTAGGTCATAGGTCTGTTTTGATGGATTACTGGAAAGGCAGTGGTCTATAGTTCTTGAAACCTCACAGGGAGGATTTCATCCCCAGAAGGAGCCAGTGTTAGCTCTGAGGTACATCGCTGCTATTTTGAAGGCTAAAGGAAGGAAATGGCCCATTTTTTTTTCATGGAAAGGTCCCCACATGGGCCATCACCCCACTTTCCTCACTCTTCTACTTACATTCTATTCCACTCATATTGTTATGAAACCAGCTCAAGAAAAGATAGAAAAGATAGATCAACACCTTAGAATTCAGCCTCTTCAAGGGGAAAACCTCCTTTACATTACATAAATGAACAATTCTTAGATGATACAAATGAAAAGACCTCCTTTCTATATATAGGAGTGAAAGGGGTCATAACATAATCAGAGCCAACATAACAATAATAATGTAAGGGCACAATACTAACAATATAGGCACTACATGGGTACATCACTATAATAAGTGGGTTGTACTAATAACAATAAGGGGTTACACTAGTAGTATAGGGGCCTAACATGCCCCTCTCCTTCAAAAAGCGTTGTCCTCAACGCTTGAGTAGTTCTTGATGCTTTTGTACAAAATTCTTGTCGTCTCATGTGGAATCTTTAGTGGGTAATTTCTTCCACTTAATGAGATACTCTGAAATTGATCGATTTCATAGCTGTTGGGTTCTTGTTTCTGTGACTGCTCCAGGTTCCAATATTATTTTTCCTTCCACTTCAATTTCTAGCAATATTGTTTGAATTGGGATCTTTTGCAACTTTTGAATAAGTTTCCATACTTCTTCGTCCTTCTTCCATTCATCCCTTGCTTCATTTATCCAATCTGTTTGGATAACAGAAATAGCACAAAAAAATGCTTCCACATCCTCATCCTTGAAGAGTCTTCCCATTCGGTAAGGTCACCATTTTTTAAGTGCATGTAGTATTGCCAACATTTCCTTCTCATAAATAGCTTGCTTGAGATGTAGCAGTAAAAATACCCAATCACCTACATCAAAACATTTTTCACTACGATGTTGATCTACCTGTTGTTTCATTTGATTTTGCACCGAAGTGGCGTTATCCTTTAAAAGTTGGAGAACTTGTTGTTGATGCTCGATGTGATCTTTCACTACTTGAACCTTTTTCTTCTTGATATGTCCTTCTATCTCTAGAGTTTGAGGAGTGGTAATTTATTCCAATCCTTTACAAGATATGGTCGGATTCATTTCTTGATGCTCGATGTGATCTTTCACTTCTTGAACATTTTTCTTCTTGATATGTCCTTCTATCTTGATAGTTTGAGGAGTGGTAATTTCAACCAATGAATTACAAGATATGGTTGGATTCATTTCTTCTTTCTCGATGTGATCTTTCACTTCTTGCACCTTTTTCTTCTTGATATGTCCTTCTATGTTGAGAGTTTGAGGAGTAGTAATTCTTGCCAATGCTTTACACGATATGGTCTGATATATTTCTTCTTTCTCTTGGGTGGGGTCTTGGTGTATATCTTCTTCTTTTGATGTTTCTTGATCCTTTTCTTCCTCCTCTTCATATTCTATGTAAAATAATTTCTTCCCAGCACACTTATGACCTTTAGTGCATTTTCTATCACAATTGTAACAAAGCCCTTTTTCTCTTTTTTCTTCCAATTGTTGTGGTGTAACCCTTGTAGGTTGTGGAAGGCTAGGAGAAACAACACTTCCATCTTTATAATTGTGAGGGGTATGCTTCCTGGTTTCCATAATTTTACTTTCCACTATGTCACAAAGCCCTTTTACTCTTTCCAATTGTTGTGGTGTTGCTCTAAAGAAGGTGTTTCTCTTTGTATCCTCATAATGTGCTATCATTTCCTCCGTGAAAATTGACCACGTAACAAGTTGTTTACAAGAACAAAGACCTTCATACCATAAAAATTGATCCGGTTCTAAATATGAAGATGCAATACATACCTTTTGTAACAGTGGTACACCATGTAGATCAAAACATTGGTCCATCTGAAGTATCCAATTTACCAGATCCTTGCCATCAAACTTCCTCATCTTGCTTTTTCTTGATTTTAGGAGCTTGATCTTGAAACGACTGTAAATCTGCACTTTTGGATCTTTATGTTCTAAAATTGTAACTTGTATTATCCCTCTGTGTCCTCTTTCCAATGCCACCAGTCTAATCCAAATTGTATTCTCCAAGAAAGAGTTATGCACAATCTCCCAAGATTACCTGATTATAGACCTTTCCAGAAGAGTGAACTTGTTAGAAGTACCACGTGTCATTGTTTCGATCTTTGGCACTAAAAAATATATACAAGAAACTACAATCCATCCTCTTTCTGTACCTTTTTACAAAATTTCAATCCGATGCTCAGAGGGAAGGTTATGACGATTTTCCCCAGTGTTAGCCTCCTGTTGCAAAAGGTGTTCATATTTCATGATTGACAGTTTTACATGCCAAATATGTCATACTTTGCATCCTGTAATGTTCCATATTTCCAGAAAAAGGCCAAAGAAGAGGCCATGAAAGTGTGCCAGTCCAAATGCCAATGCTGTATTCCAATTTTGATGACTTAACCATTTTTGAAGAATGTTCTGTTAAGGGAAGTCCAAACAGCTTAATCTTGGCTTCCCTAGGTTTCAATTTCCTGTTTTAGAATATAGAGAATGATATCTGTCCAAACAGCTTAATCTTGGCAGATTTATAGATAGGTAGAGAATCAAAGGAGCCCAATTGCTTAATCTGGGCCCTTGGTAGAAATAAGTGTAGATTTAGGTAGGAGGGCAGTCAAAAGAAAAATTGTGAAGCTGGGTCTGCAAGTCTAAGTGCACCTACCAAAAAGAAGAAAAAATGTTAGGAAGGTAGGCTGGGTAGGTAGCTATGTAGTTGCAGAATCATGACTTATGATCCATTTTTTGTTGTCAAGTGTTATATTTATTCAGATCACAAGTTGGAGGCAATTTTCCATTTGGAGGAGCTCAAACTGGACATTACTAACTTCCCCTTCTTCTTCTTTCCCGAATCACTTACTAACTTCCCTGAAGAGGTCAAGATCTGCTTGATTCCTCTTAGTTTCATAATTTTCCATTATATTTGCCTAAGTGAAGCTCCTCTTGGCTTAGGAGTACTGTTGTTTCACTCTATGAGTCACTTTTTCCCCAAAATAGCCTAAGATCCCATACTTAGCGCTTTCTGGTCATTTTCATATTAACTCCTAAACTCTATTATCTAACTCCCTAGTCTATTCCCTCATCCCCTATTATGCAAAATATATAAAATCCCAAAAATATTAAATACCCCCTCCCTGGCACTATAGCCATATAATATCAAGTTTGGGAAATGCTGAGTTCACCAGGAACTTGACATTAGCCTTCCACGTTCAAACCCTGGGATTAACTTGGCATCTGGTTAAGTTAATAACCTTCTCTTTCCCCTTTACCCATAAACATTTCATCATTCTCACCCCCTCTCGCTGATTGTTTAAAGCTTAGTGTTAAAATGTTTGAATAAACATTGAGCTTTACCCCTGGTGCGCAAACCATGTATAAAACCCACTTTCCCGCCCTTATCCTAAGGTTTTGCTCATAAACATTTAACCCCCGCTCGTTTATAACCCCATAACCCACTTCCCTAATGTTTTAAACCCCCTCGTCACATAATAAATTAATCAAAAGGCGCACGGGCCCCGTCCCTTATCCCTCCGTCGCCTTACCCGTCCCGCCAACCGTCCGATTGCCCGTGCCCAAGATCAACGGCGGGCGGGCTTTTTCATCTCTGAAGCCGCCGATGTTTAGCGTCCGGGAGTTCAGCGGTTTTCCCACTGTACTCCCGCCACACGTCACCCTCCCGGGTGTGGCGGAGCCCCCTCCTCCCAAACCACTCCAGTGCAAAGGCGGTGCGCCCAAAACCGCCAAACCGCCCTCCCCTGGGTGACGTCAGCGCCACGTCCTCCGCCCAGTGATGTCATCCTACTGCGTCATCTGCCTGCGTCGGCCTCCTGCCACGTCACTACCACTGTGTACCGCCATGTCACTGCCACTGTGTACTGCCACGTCACCCGCCGTACTGCTGACGTCATCAATTGACGTCATATCGCCACGTCACCCACCGTACTGGGTCCCACCCCCTGACGTCATGTTGACGTCATCACTCAAAAAGGTGCGAAAGGAAAGAATCATGCTTAGGAATCCCGGATTCAGATTTTGAGGCAGTTTTTCATTCGCACATGGCTACAGGAAATGGGCCAAAATGGAAATCCCCTCATTGCGCAGCCCCCAGCAAGCCCAAAAGGCGTAGAATGACCCATTTTTCTTCGCGAAGCATTCAGAAAGGGGAAAACGAACTTTTTAAAGCAACAGAGGGCCGAGCAGCTGCCATGAAGGATCGATGGGACAGTCTAAACCATTCAGAAGATTTTAAAGACTCCAGGATCAGCGCCAAAGAGTATCAGGAAGCGGCAAAGAGTATCAGTTGAACAACATCAAATCAAGTGAAATTAAAAACCTTCATCAAAGTCAACAAAGTAGTTAAGGCCATTTAAAAAACCTATCTGGTCGGGATTAGTGCACATTAATGCCAACAAAACAGTAGCAAAACCAAGTTAGAGGTGGAGATAAAGGACAAATCACAGTTATTACAGGAGGACTGCACCGGGCTACCCAGGACAGACATTAACTCAGTTTTGATACAACTGCCCTCAGTGCAGCCCAAAGATATTTTTACGCATTTATTTCTGGATTAGATTAGGTTAAGGTAATCATTTTCTGTCAGACCTGTTTAGGTCGGCTGTAATAGATTAGTTTTTGGATAATTTTCCCTATATATACCGACCCTCTGTATTGTTTAAAGGGTCGGTTGGTTGATAATCCTCATTAGAGATTCGCATTGGATATCTGAGATGTTTTACTTAATCAAAGATTGCTGAAAAGCTTTGGAGGAATGACTGTCTGCTCTGTGTCTAATGGTTTTAGGAATTGAATGCGAAATTCTTGTGCTGCTATATGAATCAATAAGTTTTCCTTACCTTTGTTATTTCGATTTCACATATGCTCAAGTCATAGAACAAAGGATTGGCTTAGAATTTGCTTGGTTGCACTCTATGCTTAGTTTCTGTGGCTTCTTAATGTTTTCCTCTTGAATCAGGCATAAATATGAATTCTGTTATGGCTCATGTTTGACCTATTTTCATATATGAATGACTGTTATCTAGGAATTCTTAACTGCTCCTAGATAGGGCTCATTTGTCTTCTTTCTGTTAATCTGAATGAGAGATTCTTAACTGCCCCTCATTCCTTAGCCTTTAATCCATCTCTTTTACCTTGAATGATTATTTCATACGCGGATAGCTTGCTCCATATTCCTTCCTGTGACCAAGAAAACGCACCATCAGTCCTACTCCTTGACTCCACACCCAATGGTTCTAGAAATTTCATGCTGTCCCTGCCTCTTTAATTGAAAGCATCATCCTTCCCACCAAAAACAAAACAAAACCCCTTGAACTCAATAACTAGCCTAAAAACATTATCACCAAAGCTAAATCCAAAAGAGAGAGCCCTCTCTGATTGCAGGTGGGCTAGAACCTGCAGCCCAAAGATTGGTCTGTGGTTACGTCGGTCGTATCCTTTTGATGTCGACCAGAAGGACAACCTAAGTGATAACATAATGGTGACTCTGCTAGGGACATCCTTAATTATTTTCACAAATCAAGCTGGAAAACTCCGGAAGAACAAAAATCAGTGTTGTCTGTTCCTTAAAACCACAGATGAAGTCTGAATGTCGGCCAGGAAGCCTTTGAAACTGTAATATCCCTTCCCTTAATAATACATAATAAATAATAATATAATAATATAATAATAAATAATCCCTTCCCTTAATAATACATAATAAATAATAATATAATAATATAATAATAAAAATAATAAATAATAAATAATACAAATAAATAATAATAATATAAATAATAAATAATAAATCACTTAATAATAAATAATAAAAATAATAATCATAAATAATAAATAAATAAAAATAATAAAAATAAAAATAGTAATAACTATACTAAAACTCTAAATCAGAATAAATAGAAATAAAACAAGAAAACTATCAAAAAGAAGGAAATAAAACAAGAAAGCTATAAATTCAAAAGAAAAGTAAAGAAGTAAAACAAGAAAGCTAAAAATCAAAAGAAAGTTGCATGTAGACACAAGGAGTGTGTGCATGTGGTTCCCCTTCCAATGTTTTGTTCTATTTAATAGATGGTGAGGAAGATGAGAGGCATTCCGGCATTCCATCTTTCCGAGATTCTGTCTTTCATTCTCTTGGGAGAATGGTATACTAAGACCTAGGAGTCACTGGCAGTAGAACGTTGATTGAGGGCTCGGGGGTGGCCAATTGTAGCAAGACGTTGCACAATTGAGCCTACGGTTGGGTGGAGAGTCGTCCCCAAAACCTTGTTGCAGATAGCAGCCTTCAACCGAAATCACAGGTAAGTATTCTAATCATAATTTTGAACTTGAAGTTAATCAGTTGAATTGCATGTTGAATATCAATTACTTGATTAATTACATGTTTACTTCGGCTGTTACAGAAACTGTTCTTGCTTTGCAGTTACAGGAGTAAATAAATGTTGTTTCAATCAATCTTCATGCTAGTTTTAAACTACAGATAGTTATTCCCGAAATTTAATCAGTTCCTTGCCAATTCTAAAAACATCCGCAGAAAATACCAAAACAAATTCAGAATCTGGCTCCCAAAAAGAATTCTCGTTATACTAGGTCAAATCCAGACCCAAATCCACCAGCTGCTTTTGAAAATCCGAACTTAATCCCAAAAATCCTTAGGAATAAAGAACAAAGAGAAGATTTTGCTGATAATAGTCCTCAAGCAGCTCGCCCAAGCAGTGTTCCAACCCCTGTCAAAGGCTTATTTCGTTCAACCCCTACTTCCCCTTGTTCATCATCTACTTCCCAAAGCACTTCTTCCACACCTCCATTCACTGCACATACTCCCATTACCACTACTGTTGTTCCAATTGTCCCAGTTGTTCCACTTATCCCTGTTGTTCCGGTCGTCCCTGTAAACATGGCCAATAGATATGCACCCCTGCAATTACCTGCAAACCTTGGGGCTATGCCTTAGGATTATCAAACTAAAATCACATATTTTGATGGAACTGGCACTTGCACAGCCCTTCAGCATACAAAGAAGATGCAAGACTACTTTGAGAACTACGAAATAGATGATGATAGTGTGAGAATGAAAATTTTTGTCCAAAGTTTAACGGGTGATGTAAGAACTTGGTTCAGATTACTTGCTGCAAATTCCATAACTACTCCAAATGAGCTTTACCAATCCTTTACCAACAGATGGGAGAAAAAGAAAGACCCCTTGCACATACTTGCTGAGTACGATACAATAAAAAGAGGCCCTTAGAAGTCTATCCTAGATTACTGTGCTAGATTCAATAATGTCTATAATGCAATACCGCAGAACCTGAGACCTCCACCTAACCTTGCCTTGAATAAATTCCCTGATGGATTCGACCCAGATATGACCTACCAGTTAAAAGAAGAGCCCCTCAAACCCTTGAAGACATGCAAAATGTTGTTGTTAGCGTAGAGGCCAACCTGATTGCCAAAAGAAATAGAGCTAAAATGGAGAGAAGAACCCACAGCCTTAGATCAGAAACTTGATGCTATTATCAATGGCATGCAAAGGTTGGGAGACAGAGTAGAAAGTGTTGAGAGGAAATCATCATGGGAAGGACAACAGTCCAATAGAATAAGAAACCCAAATTTCAGGAAAACGCAGAACACAAATGCTGGTAGGTCTAGTCCAGACCATGATATAAGGCCACCTTTTCATGAAAATTATGCGGAAGCATCTACATCTAGTGAACCCCTAGAGGACACTCACATGAACCTGGTGGATTCAAGGGCTGAGCAACAAATTTTCCTAACTCAACAAGAGCAAGATGAGCATGACTTTAATCAATTTCAGACTAAGTATGGTGAGTCTTTTGATTTTAAACAAGGCTATGATACTACTGTGTATGAGGTCCACAAACAATATAAGCTGAGAACTAGGACCATTGACATTCCTGAACCTAACAAACCAAAGGATGGCGAACAACCCAACAAGACTAGAGGCAAGGTTGTCATAACAGAACCAGCTGATACACCTGTCCCAAACCCGCATCAAGTAACTGTAGAGGACATAACACAAATACATCCTTCTATTGACTAGCCTCAGCCACCTTCTTCCTCGAAAGAAAATTTGAACAGCATTCCGAAAAGCCCTCCTGAAATAGAAAAACCGCAATCAAACACTTCCCATAACACTGATAAACAAGACCAAGTTGCTGATACTCCAATGGAAAAAGGGAAACCTATTTCTCACATTACTAAAACCCAATTTGAAAAATAATTTGACTTAGAGGCAAAAATAGGTAAATTGAAGATATCCATCCCCTTATCCGAACTCGCCAAACATGATGTGTATAGGCAACAAATTCAAAAGTCACTTCAAACGCCGGAGGTAAAGGATGATGTGAATGTTCTTGATGATAAATCTGAGTTGTTGTTTGGTCCAAAAGTTAATGGAAAATCAACATATGGATCTGTCTTGCCCTTTTATGTCAGTTTACATATACATGACAAAGTCTTGCACAATGCCATGTTTGACTCAAGTGCCTCACACAACCTTATGCCCAAAGCTGTAATGGAAAAGCTGAACCTTGATGTTACAAGACCCTACAAAGATCTATTCTCCTTTGACTCAAGTCAAGTCAAGTGTTTAGGCCTTATCAAAGACCTGTGTGTCTCCTTAGTCCAATTTCCTAACAAGACAATCCTTATGGATGTGGTGGTTGCTGACATTCCACCAAAGTATGGCATGTTACTGTCAAGATCTTGGGGAGAAAAACTCCAAGGATCCCTCCAATTAGATCTCTCTTATGCCACTATATCTGTCTTTGGGCAACCAAAGAGACTGTATAGAGAAACACTGATGAAATATGTGGTAACTAGTGAGAGCAAGCCTAAACATTTTCCCATTTACTCAATCCATTCTGACATGGATTCTTTTATTTTATTTAATGATGAAATAAGTCCTCCCATTGATGACAAGCCATTCACTTTAGAAATCAACACACACATCAATGAAGAATCGGTTTCCCATACTGATAAAATTGTCAAAACAATCAAGGCAACCAGCTCACAAGAAGAACCTCCCCAAGAAGAAAATTCAAATCTGTCTGCTGCAAGAATCACTGAAACTCTTGACACTAACCACAAGCAAGAGATCGTATGGTATTTATAGTTTGATGGCTCTGTCAACAAGTTAGGAGTAGGGGCAGGTGTCTGGATTCAAAATAGATATAACAATCATGCAGAAGGCCATGCCTACAGACTAAAATTCAAATGCACTAATAACATGGCAGAGTATGAGGCTCTCCTCTTAGGCCTTAAACTGCTCAAAGCTCTAGGAGCTGCAAAAGTATCCATTTTAGGTGACTCTGATTTAATCATACAATAGATGAAAGGTAATTTTGTTACCAATGATAATAGAATGAGGGCCTATAGGACTGCTGCCACTAGTATACTCAACACATTCACTGAATCCAAGCTTGCCAAGATTTCAAGAGAGCATAACATTCATGCACACAGCCTAGCCACTTTTGCTAGTACATGTAAGCTTCCCTTTGAGCCAAATCATCAATTTACTGCTGAAATAAAACATAGGCCCACTATCCCAAATAATGTTAAAGATTGGCAAGTGTTCGAGAATGATGCCCAGATTAACAATTTCCTCACTCTTGAAGATGAGTTTTCAAATATTAAAATTGACATGGATGCTATGACGGATGAACATCAGCAAACCGATGAAAATCAGCAGGCAGTAACACCTATAACGGCCAAAAGAATGCTCAACCCAACTGTTTTTGATAATACAAATATAGAAGAGTTGAAACTGATGCATTTGGAGGAAATAGCCAAAACAGAGGCCGAGATCGTTGAACTGAAAGATAACTTACTCCCTGCTAGCCTCACTCTGTTGGAAGACATGTTTGATGCTAATGATGTTCCCAAGAAACCAAAAATGCAACCTCTGAACGCTGCTATAGAAGAACACAAAATTGGGACAACAGAGAATCCCAAAATGATCAAATTATCCAAAAATCTGCCATCTGATCAAAAGCCCAAATATATTGATTTATTCAAAGAATTCCAAGATGTATTTGCTTGGAGTTATGAGGACTTGAAATCCTATGACACCTCAGTAATCCAACACACCATTCCCTTAAAACCAAACCAAAATCTCTTCAAACAGAAACTGAGAAGAATCAATTCCATGCTTCTCCCTTTGATTGAAAAGGAAGTGAAAAGAATGTTTGAAGCAGGTATCATAGCACCCATCAGATTTTCTAAATGGGTATCCAATCTTGTTCCTACAAGAAAAAATACAGGAGAGATTAGGCTATGCGTAGACCTAAGAAATTTAAACCAAGTCTCCCTAAAAGACCACTACCCATTGCCCAAAATGGATCATATTCTGCAGAGAGTAGTGAGATCATCTAGAATTTCTTTGCTAGATGGCTTTTCAGGTTTCAATCAAATACTGGTTCACCCGGATGACCAAGACAAGACAGCCTTTACCACACCGTGGGGAACATTTAGATATGTGAAGATGCCATTCAGACTTAAAAACTCTGGTGCTACCTTTCAAAGGGCAATGGATATTGCATTTGCCAAAGAAATACATGATTTCCTAGTTGTCTACCTTGATGATCTAACCCCTTTCTCTAAATCTGATCAAGGGCACCTGAAACATTTAAGACAAATATTCATGACATGCAGGAAATATGGCATTTCCTTGAACCCCAAAAAATCCCTCTTTGGCCTTGAGGAAGGCAAGCTCCTTGGCCATATCATATCAAAGGACGGGATTAGAATTGATCCTGAAAGAATCCAAGCCATCCTCCAAATTCCTTATCCAAGAAACATAAAAGAGTTGCAAGCATTCCTGGGAAAGATCAACTTCCTAAGGAGATTTATTCCAAATCTAGCTGAGCTGATAAGACTATTAAGCAACATGTTAAAAAATGATGCCAAGGTAAGATGGTCTCTTGAAACTAAACAAGCCTTTGAGGGCATAAAATCTGCCTTAACCCAAGCCCCGATCCTTACAAGTCCACAATTTGATAGGGACTTTATCATATTTTCTTTTGCATCTTATCACACCATAGCTGCTGTCCTTTTGCAAAAGGATGATCAGGGAGCTGAAAGGCCAATTGCATTTTTTAGCTGAGCCTTGAGAGATGCCCCTTTGAAATACCCAATCATGGAAAAGCAAGCCTATGCCCTGGTCAAAGCAATCAAGGATTTCCGAGTGTACATTTTATACTCACATGTAATTTCCTATGTCCCAAATGTTGTTATAAAAGACATATTAACCCAAGAGGGATTAGAGGGCAAAAGAGGCAAATGGATTGCAAACATCCTTGAGTATGACATAGAAATAAAACCAACCAAGCTCATAAAGGGACAAGGTTTAGCCAAACTGATGTCCGAAACAAACTTTCAAGCCTTAGACATTAACCAATTGGACAATGAACAGGAGCTGGCGACTCCACAGATCAATGAAACCTTTTTGCAATCCCCATGGTATGCTGATATATGCTTTGTTTTGTTAAACCCGTTTGCTCCCCCAGGATTGTCCAGAACTAAGAAAAGATTTTTAAGAATGAAGGCTTCAAAGTTTTGTGTCATAGATGGTGCATTATTTTGGAAAAATCATGAAGGTATATTGGTAAATTGTTTAATCATGAATGAAACTAAATATGTCATGAAATAATTCCATGCAGGTGACTGTGGAGGACATTTATATTGGAAATCCACTGTTGATAAAATTCTAAGGGCTGGTTTCTATTGGCCCTCTCTTTTTGCGGATGTAAAAAAGTTTGCCATTTCATGTCACAAATGCCAAATCTTTGAAGGCGAAAGAAAGCTGTTGCCCCTACCCCTTAAACCCATCTCAACTAAAAAGCCTTTTCAACAATGGGGTCTTGACTTCATTGGAGAAATCCATCCCTCTTCCTCAAGCCAGCACAAATGGATTCTAACAGCCACCGACTATTTCACCAAGTGGGTTGAGGCCATCCCATGCGGACAAGCCAATGACACCATCATTATCCAAGTCCTTGAGTGCAACATCCTTTCTAGATTTGGCTGCCCTGAGAAGATCATTACTGATAACGCCGTTGCTTTTAAATCCAAAAAAATGATCAATTTTTGCCACAAATTTCATATCACCTTGGGCCATTCCACAGCCTATTACCCCCAAGGTAATGGCATGGCTGAGTCATCTACTAAGAGCCTGATTAATATCATAAAGAAAGTGCTAGAAGAAAACAAGAAGAACTGACATAGAAAGCTCACAAATGCCCTATGGGCAGACAGACTTTCAACAAAGAAATCCATTGGGATGAGCCCTTATGAGCTAGTATATGGCATGGAAGCCAGGTTTCCTTCATCTTTGGGCATCCCTACTATCAGACTGTTACAGGAGATTCAAGCTGAACCAAACGACATTCAACGAAGAATCAACCAAACCATTCATCTTCAACAAACCAGGGAGCAAGTTTATGACAGAGCTCAGATTTTGCAAGAAAAGCTCAAAAGGATGTTTGATAAGAGAGATAAGGTTGAGGATTTCTATATTGGTGACAAAGTTCTAAGGTGGGATTCACGAAGAGAAGACAAGGGAAAACATGCAAAATTTGATTTTTTATGGAAAGGTCCATTCATTATTTCTGTTGTTCAGGGAAATAACACATATTTTCTCAAATCTGTAGAGGGCAGCACAACTGAAGAAGGCCCTATGAATGGACGAATGCTGAAACATTACCATGATCCCTTTTAAAGGGATACAATCCAGCTCTGTATATATCCTTTGTACATTGATATTTGTATATATCAGTGCTTTGTTTTTAGGTTCTGTGTAAGCAATCTGAGTGTTAGAGGAGCAACAGCAATGTTTGTGAAGACACAGCCAATTGCCAGTATTATATTCTTTAAAGCTCTGTCTCTGCATTAATATCGGAAAAAAAAAAAGAAGCAATAGTAGCACTGTCATATCACAGAAATTCATGGTAAAAACAAACAGTGGGCAGCTTGCAATCTTCAGTCAAACAGTATCAATAAGAGAGGAGCACTTTTTAAATTTCACATCAGCAATTGTTTCTGTACCAGAGCTAAAGGAAACACATCAGTTTTGATCTCTTTTTTTCAAAGGCACAATGCTCAAGCAATACTGTACATAACATCAAGCACGGAGAAGAAGCAAGTGATGCTATGCAGTTTTTACAGTAATTCAGTTGAGGAGGGAGCTGTTCATATTTCAAAGTTTCACACTATAACAGCCAGCATGAAGAAGTTTCTCAATCCACAGCAACAATAGAAGATCAAGGCAGTCTGACCTGCTGTTCTTGGCTTTTCACAAGGAAAAGCCATCCCCAAGTGGAGCCACTGTTAGCCTCCTGATGCAACAGGTGTTCATCTTTCATGATTGACAATTTTACATGCCAAATATGTCATACTTTGCATCCTGCAATGTTCCATATTTGCAGAAAAAGGCCAAAGAAGAGGCCATGAAAGTGTGCCAGTCCAAATGCCACTGCTGTATTCCAATTTTTATGACTTAACCATTTTTGAAGAATGTTCTGTTAAGGGAAGTCCAAACAGCTTAATCTTGGCTTCCCTAGGTTTCAATTTCCTATTTTAGAATATAGAGAATGATATCTGTCCAAACAGCTTAATCTTGGCAGATTTATAGATAGGTAGAGAATCAAAGGAGCCCAACTGCTTAATCCGGGCCCTTGGTAGAAATAAGTGCAGATTTAGATAGGAGGGCAGTCAAAAGAAAAATTGTGAAGGTGAGTCTGCAAGTCTAAGTGCACCTACCAAAAAGAAGGAAAAATGTTAGGAAGGTAGGCTGGGTAGGTAGATGTGTAGTTGCAGAATCATGACTTGTGATCCATTTTTTGTTGTCAAGTGTCATATTTATTCAAATCACAAGTTGGAGGCAGTTTTCCATTTGGAGGAGCTCAAACTGGACATTACTAACTTTCCCTTCTTCTTCTTTCCCGAATCACTTACTAACTTCCCTGAAGAGGTCAATATCTGCTTGATTCCTCTTAGTTTCATCATTTTCCATTATATTTGCCTAAGTGAAGCTCCTCTTGGCTTAGGAGTACTGTTGTTTCACTCTATGAGTCACTTTTTCCCCAAAATAGCCTAAGATCCCATACTTAGCGCTTTCTGGTCATTTTCATATTAACTCCTAAACTGTATTATCTAACTCCCTAGTCTATTTCCTCATCCCCTATTATGCAAAATATATAAAATCCCAAAAATATTAAATACCCCCTCCTTGGCACTATAGTCATATAATATCAAGTTTGGGAAATGCTGAGTTCACCAGAAACTTGACATTAGCCTTCCACGTTCAAACCCTGGGATTAACTTGGCATCTTGTTAAGTTAATAACCTTTTCTTTCCCCTTTACCCATAAACATTTCATCATTCTCACCCCCTCTCGCTGATTTTTTAAAGCTTAGTGTTAAAATGTTTGAATAAACATTGAGCTTTACCCCTGGTGCGCAAACCATGTATAAAACCCACTTTCACGCCCTTATCCTAAGGTTTTGCTCAGAAACATTTAACCCCCGCTCGTTTATAACCCCATAACCCACTTCCCTAATGTTTTAAACCCCCCCGTCACATAATAAATTAATTAAAAGGTGCACGGGCCCCATCCCTTATCCCTCCGCTTCCTTACCCGTCCCGCCAACCATCCGATCGCCCGTGCCCGAGATCAACGACGGGCGGGCTTTTTCATCTCCGAAGCCACCGATGTTTAGCGTCTGGGAGTTCGACGGTTTTCCCACCGTACTCCTGCCACGCATCACCCTCCCGGGTGTGGTGGAGCCCCCTCCTCTAACATAAGAATATGTGCATAGATTAAACAGTTATATCAACCATTCATACAGTCATATTCGCGATAACTCAGATTGAAACAAACAAATTGTAGAAGAAACTTATCCTTATTTCCACTTATCACCAATACATCTAGATCCGCCCTGCGCACTCAGCTGCAGGGGTCTGCACACACAGCTGTGGACTCTTCCAGGCCTCTGCGCACATAGTTGTAGAGCCTCTATCCACTACCCAACCCCACGACTCAAACTTACAGACACTTTTTAGAGTGCTTCCCACAAAAACCCATTACATTTCAAATCCAAAAACATACCACAAAACTTAGCTACCTCTACCCATAGAACCTCACTCTATTTATACCTTTCCATGGATCACGATCCATGGGCGAGCTGAATCCACTTACATTTCTTTACATTATTTTTGGGTGAACTACCCTTTGACTTTAACTTATTACAAATCACACTCTGCGCTTCTCGTGGAATATTTACCCTCGTTTTACCTAAAATTGCGGGTTTCGTGCCCCATGACCATTACACGGGGTTTCCGCTGCCCAACAGTCCCCCAACACAATCATCATGAATCATTTCAAGTCACTCAGCTGGTGTGGGAATCTTTGCGCGGAGGTTGGTCAGCAACTTCTGCTTCTCGTCGGTCTTTGCAACGAATTCAGCTGCAAGCCTTTGTACCTTTTCCAAGTGAGTTGCTGAGGCATCCCTATCACTGGCATCTACCTACTCCATCGCACATACTGCCTGCATCTGCGTTACCTTGCCTTCAATGGTTGTAGATACAATAAATGCTTCATCGAGCCAAGGCTGGATACAATCTTTAAGTACTGCCTCCTGTTGCCGCACCGCGTCAACTTGGGCTTTGAGCGCCTAGGCCTCTTTCATTTTAGCCAACTATTGTGTGATAGTGACCGTCTTTGCAGCCCCATAGGCGATGTCATAGGCATATTGTAGCTTGTGCACCTCGGTTTCTACTTATTGTATGGTTGGGTCCTCCTACAGGGATGTGAGTATCCTGAACGACTGACCGAGTAGTCCCGAGCATTCGCAAACAGCACTACTCATCATTTCTAGTCTAGCTACAACTTCAATGCGGTGGTGTTCCCGTTCGGCCGGGGGTGTGGGAGGTCAGGCCTTAAGATGGAGCTCTGCAACCTGTAATGTTAGTTCCTCCTGGTTTCTTGCGGCCTCTGCTTGGGCTGTACGAAAGCTAGCTGCCATGTGTTGAATCTTGGTAGCTGGTGGGAGGTCCTTGGGGATGGCTAGCTCGAGTACCATGCTACACACCTCCATCATAGCTTGTTCTACCTCCTGGTATCGTGCAGCCAGGTCCTCATGTTGGAGAGTGATCTGTTCTATCTTTGCCTTCTGCTCTATCAAGATGTGGAAAGCGCGACCTTCCCTGGCTCGAAACTCCTGAGTTACTCCCTCTTGCAGTAGGTATAGTATTTCTCTAGACAGGGCAGCTAGATTTAATTCCCAACTACCTTCGTCGCTTGTGGCTACGGCTCAGAAAACACCTGCTGGTAATGGGAGGATGTGTGGTGTGTGCGTGCTAACCATCTGTTCGGTGGTGGTTGTGTCTTCTGTGGGCTCGTGAGTGACCCAGCCTGGGGGTCGCTCTTGTAAGGCCTATAACTGTGCTCTGATCTCCCCCAACATAGTTGTTTGTGTGGTGATTAGTTCAGGCAACGCGCTAGTGGTAACATTTCTTGTGGGCTAGCTACTTTCAATGAATTCTTTTTCCAAAGCCTTCGCTGTTTTTGACTTTTTATGGGTGGTGTTGGGCAATTTATTGGACTTAAATTGCTGCATAAATTATCGACCAGGGAAACTCGTAAGCTTGTGATGATGCCAGCACAATATATGCAGGAGTAGGCAACTAACCTATGTCTAACTAAATTATTTACGATTCAATATAATATGCAAGGGAAGAGGCTCCTAACTAAGGAGGTCCTGGTTGTCCTTCCTTACAGTATCATAGAGAAATCATTCCTAAAACTAAAAACTTAAAATGAAAACAAGAGAATGAACTTAGTTATTGTTTAGATTCAAGTAGAGAGAGAGACTAACTTAGTCTCTTGATTGTCCTCTCATGTACTAATCCAAACTAAACTAAGAGTCATTCATGAGCATAAGAAATGAAATGACTTGAAACAAAAGAATGAATTTCAATTACCATATAAATCATTGGAGAGAGAGCCTAACTTAGACTCTTGGTATCTCCTCATATGATACTTGAAACATAAAAGCAAAAGAATGAATTTTAATTATCATGCAAATCAAATAGAGAGAGAGTCTAACTTAGACCCTTGGTTGTTCTCTCATATGCTGATAAGATTTTAATTCAAAACTCATTCACCAATCAAATCCTTAAACATCTAAACAATGAAATGAAATAAAATCTAATATGAAATAACATGTTTCTCTCATCCTTTTAGAGTGAGCTCAATTCTCCTAAGAACAAGACAAATTATTCCATATACTACATTAAGCAAACCTATATCTAAAAACTACATAATGGAAAGAAAACTACATAATGGAAATGTATGAAAAATTTATATCTATAACTACATAATAGAAATATATGCAAGATGAAGCTTTATTCTATTCCATCATCACTTGGATACAATGCTCTAAGAGTCCTCCCCTTTGGAATGGAGGAGGTGCTCCTATTTATACAAAAACTATGATAACAACCTCATAAATGTAGACCCACTATTCTCTCCTTTGACCCACATATTTCTCAACCAATGATGACACATAACCCTATCCTCCATGATCTCCTCCATGAGGTCCATGATCTTCTCCATGAAGCTTATCTTATCAAATTCGAATTTGATCATTCAAGGCCACATAAAGATGCCCTGGAAGCTTCCTTTGTGCCTACACATGTCAACAAACTCATGCTAATTGTTAGGTATAAGTTTAAGCATATTATTTTCTAAGTTTTAGCCATAAATTCACTTAAAAATGTTAAGAATTAATAAACTTTGGAAAAGCATTGTTAGAACCCAATAATGAGGTAAATGTAATGATATGGAGGTGGAATGGAGGTGACATGAAGGTAAAATGTGAAAATATTGGTGAAAATAGGGACTATTTTGAGGCCCAACAGGTGGCCGGTGATTCCTCGGCGTGCAACTGCTTGAGGTGGTATTGGGTCTCTGTTTCTTGTTGCGGATCCTATTCCAACTCCATTCCCTAATCTGCCTAGTTCTTTGTTGTTATTAGGCTCATGGTGGCCTCTTGCTACAAAGCGGCTTGTTGTTCCTGGCGTGTTTTTTCTGCCAGCTAAGTGAGTCACTGCTGGCGTTCCTTCTTCTACTGCTATGCGGCCAATCTATCGAGAATGGCCTTGTCTGGGGCATGCCATTCTAGAGGCCATGCTGCTAATACCGCGTAAATGGCATCATTTGTTGCAAGGAATGAGAGTGTGACCCAAGATTGCTCTGGATCCTTTCGTGCGCAGATATACACGTGATGCATGTCTGCTTTGAACTTGGTCGTGCTTTGAAAATTATTGTAGATCATGGGGGACATGTGCGGTCTTCGAGAAATCCGCGTCCATATTTTCCTTTCCATGGAATTCCAAAATGCTTGGATCACAGAAACCCTTACAGCATCCTTTGTAGCCCAGAGTGACATATACCACACTACTTCAGGTAGGCTATTGTTAATGCTGGGAAGCTAGCGCTCCTACGGCAATTCACCTGTAACCAGAAGGATGGATAAGAGAAACCATGCATAATGAAAGGTCTTACCTTTGTCATATGCTTCTTGACAATTGGTCAGAAATTCGTCACATAAAAATTGTGCCCAATTGAACTGAACCCCCTCGGCACATTGCCCTGCCAATGCGATGACAGGGGTTGGTACCTCATCCGCGTGACATTTTCTCATGAGTTTACAAGCTAGTAGCTGAGTGGTGACTCATACTACGCGGTCGTTTATGCTTGCTATCACATACCCCCACTTTCCTTTATCCAGATGGTACTTCGCCTTTACTATTTCAGTGAGTCCTCCCTTGCTATTGGTTCCTGCTATTTCTGCGGGGTTATTCCCTTTAAGCGGCAGGTGCATAATCCGGTGGATTAGGTTGGCTATGATCGAGATCGGTTCTTCAAACCAAAGATATCCATCATGGACGAGACATAGCAGTTGTCGAATCACAAATATGGTGATGGTAATGCAGTGATAGTGAGGTATCCACCTGAGATTTAGTAGCCCCGCCCTCTCCACTCCTAGTAACCACTTCTGTGGCCAAAACTTGTTTTCAGCTAGTTCAGGGAACTTGTCACTATCCGCAAGGTCCCAATCTTCGAATTTGATGCTTGGAACATGCCCCATTGGCAACCCTTCGAACCTTATATCGTCTAGAAGAAGTGGGCTTTGTAGCGTAGTTTTTGCAGCGTCTTCGTCTTTCGATCTCTTGGTCATCCCGGTCCATGGGGAAAGATACGGGGGTAATGATGGAAGATGGAATGCAGTTTCTTCTTCCTCTGCCTATGCATCAATCAGATCGATCAGGCGTTGCAGATCATCGTCCTCCTCAGCGGGTTCCAGGGCTACTGCTTTGCCTTTGTCAACTACGAAGCATTTATTGAATCTTGTTGAGGGCCAGATGGTTCCCATCTTCTGCTTGTTTTTCCTGAGTCGCAAGGTACGTGGGGACTTAGGAACTTCAGGAACTTGAGTCACATCCTCAGGCTCTTCTTGATTCAGCTGCATTTCTTCTGTAGCCTGTGCTCGGGTTCTTGCCATAGTACTCATGGAGTGCCTAGTAGCTACGTACTTGCTACTTTTGCTTGTTCAAAGTGCCAAAAGTCTAGTGCTGGCCACAAACTATGCGATTTGAAAAAATCCTTTCACTCTGTTTTCAATTCGTTAGTTGTGTCGAGTTGGCATATCTTTGTGTATCTCATCCGAAACTTTCATCTTAATGTCCCGCCGCCTGCTCCCTTTTGATGTGATCAGACCTTCCTGTTAGGGCCAAGGTGGTTAATGGTCATATTTTGACTTTTTCCCATGGTAGCGTTATCCTTGGGGCGCAATTGCAAACTTGGGGACCGCCTAATTTGGTAAAGAATCCTTTTGCTGTGCCGGTTTTTCACAGACTGGTTTATAGTCCCATGACTTCTTTCAACTGCTCGAGGCACTAAGACTGTAGTTTCTACTACTAGTCATGTGCTCGCACCTTTGATTTCAGTTCAGATTGTCCCTACTAGCCCAGGTGTTGACACCTAATCATCAGGATTGGGTGAATGTAATTAATGTAAATAAATAATAAGAAATATGAACAGTCATCGGGAGATGAAGTGAACAGTCTCTCCCTCATGTATATAATAAAGACCAACCTGAAGGAATAAGATATGAATTGTTTTGAGGAGTTACATGCCTGGCCTAACATGGTATCAGAGCTCCCAGGTTCCTAAAATTAGTTGTAACTCCTTGTATCAGTTTTTCTGCCATATTTTCTTTGGGCTCTCTGCCATAACCATTTTTTTTGCGCCCTCTTCTCTGACCATTTTTATTCATATTTACCATATGCTACGCTGCTCACCTTCTGAAATACCTTCTAGATGTTGTCAGAGGCGTTGGAGGATTTGACAGTCGTAGGTGTTGGAGGCAGGAAGAAGCGAGCGAGCATTGATTCTGGTGGTTTCATGGAGATGAGGTGAGGTTAAGATTTCCCTCTACTGTATCTATTAATCTTATTATTATGCTCTGTAGTGTTCTTCAACCAGACGGCTTTTCCTTAAAGTGAAAGACACAACAGTAGTTGTTGTTTGTGGGATTGAGAAGTTACAAGAGAAAAATATGATGATGAATTAAATTGTTGGATGATGAATAGCTTTGATCTGGGGGGGTGCTACCTCGTGGGTTTCCACGGAGCTGCTCCGACAGTTCTTATTGTTTAACGTTACCAATATATCCATTTACGCTACCCACGCTACCCATACATTTACACTGCTCCATATATCTGTTTACACTATTTAATTTGTGAATGACTCATTTATTCGTTGTCCATACATTACATACATTTACGCTGTTTAATTTGTGAATGACTCATTCATTCATTGCCCATACATTACATACATTTACGCTGCCCATACATTTACGCTATGGTATAATGCATTCACCACTAGTTCGACTTGTTGGTTCCATTGCTGGTGCCTCACACATGTCTCTTACTACGCCGCCACACCATATGTCGTCTCTCCCGACTGCGCAGCAGAACCACAGTCTAGTTTTTTATTCATATTCACTCCGGCCATAGACACTTCTGTCTCCCGCTTCTGTGGCACTGAATTATTATGTGTGTTTTTAATACTGGAATATTGACATAAAAGATATGCTTTCTCGTGAATTTTATGGAAGCTGAATGCAGAAGCTCAAGGCTAAATGTGGAAGTTTGGTATAAAAAAAAATTGTTGTCGTTTATTTACGCTGAGCTTGGTGATCGTGCTTGGTGCTTGGTGCCTTTTTAAGTTTGGATTCATAATTTCTACGTTGACTTCTTCTTATGAAGTGTGGAGTTCTCCTTATGATGTGTTGGTGAACTATTGGATTACAAATATCATGGGCTAGTTAACACTATCTCTCTGCATTGAATTCATGTGCTATATTTGATATTAAAAAAAAAATTCCATCAAACCTTGGTTTCAATCCATAGATTGGGATTCTCTACGTTGGTTAATCCCTCTGATTTGTATGATATGCATATATATGACATGCCATGGTATAATATGTGGAATATATATTACATGATATATAGGGCTTGCAGTTCATTCCATTTTGTAAAGACATAGCAAATTACTATTAGTGTTTTGCTACGAATATTGTAATTATTTTTTGGGCTCAGTTCAAATTTTATGATGGAAAAGTTTGTTGAAAAAGAGAAGGTTTTGGAAAATAAGACAAGTCTTCTTGCACATAGAGAGAATAATCTTGCTCAAGATTCTTCCAGAGGAAGAGGTGGAAGAGATTTTAGAGGCAGGGGGGCAGACACTCTCCAGGAGAAAAGGCAGATTTGCACTACATATGCTGCAAAAGAAATGGATCACATGATGCCTCTACATGCAAGTTACCATGGGACAAAATTGAGCAGCAAAGAAACCAACAAAAAGGTAAAACTGATGATACAGACAAAGGTAAAGCACCTGAATCCACTCACTATGTTGTGGCAGAATGTAATATTGGAGTAAATGAAGATTTATTTAATGCCTCACTTGCTTCTTGGAAAAATCATTGGTTGCTTGATTCAGGAGCAACTTGCCACATGACTCATAGAAAAGATTTTTTGAAGAATTTACTGACAATGTTGATGGAGCAGTATACTTTGCATACCAATCAAAAATCAAGCCATCAAGGCTTGGCACAATTAGGCTTAAATTGCCTGGTCTTCCAGACTTTCTTCTGCATCATGTTCTATATCTCCCATAGTTGAAGAGAAACTTGTTGTCCTTGGTTCACATCTGCCAGCAAGGTCACTCCATTCATATGTTTGATGGCAAGCTTGAGGTGAGAAAAACATCTGACCACTCACTTGTCATGAGGGGAATAGAAGAAGAAAGGCTTATCAAACTGTAAGGTACCTCTGCTCGTGCACAACATTTCTCATACAATTCTCATTATGAAGAAGGTACACTTCCATCAAGTTTATTATGGCATGCTAGATTTGTACATTTGAACTATGATAGCTTCCACTTGTTGAAGAAAAATGGTGTTGCTGGTTTGCCTACAATTCCTAGGAAATTTAAGTAATGTGATGCTTGTATTCTAGGAAAACATAGCAAATAGTCTTTTCATGATTCACATTCAAGAGCACATATAAAACTTGAACTCATTCATTCAGATTTATGTGGTCCAATGCCTGTTCCTTCTGCAAATGGAAACAAATATATGATGACATTTATTGATTACTACACCAAAATGTGTTGGGTTTATTTATTGAAGAACAAATCTGATGCTTTTCAAAAATTCAAGAACTTTCATAAATGGATTGAAAATGATGCACAATCTCATATTGGGTCTATTCGCACTAATAATGGAAAAGAATACACATCAAATGAATTTGAAAACTATCTTCGCCAACATGGGATCAAACATCAAACAACTGTACCTTATAATCCTGAATAGAATGGTGTAGCTGAAAGAATGAATAGGCCAATCTTAAATATGGTACGATCCATGCTCTTCTTCAAAAATGTAAAGATAATGTTTTGGGCTGATGTTGTTCTATGTGATGCATATATAAAGAATAGATGTCCATCTAATTCTATTAGAAACAAGACTCCATATGAAATGTGGTATGGACATGTTCCTTCGGTAAAGCATCTCAAGGTCTTTGGTTCCACCTATTATGCCTTGATACCAAAGGTACATAGAAACAAACTTGGTGCAAGAATTCGTAAGTGTATCTTCCTGGGGTATTCAAACACCTCCAAAGCATATCGTCTCTATGATGAAGTAAATAAAAAGTTTGTTGTATCTAGAGATGTAATTTTTCTTGAATCATCCAAAACTGACAATGTTGTTTAACGACAACTTGATCGCTTGGATAGATTCACAAAAGCAAAATCATTTCAAGAATTTGATAATCATATTCCACATCTTGAAGGAGCGATTCCTATACTAGATCAAAATGTGGAATCTTCTTCTGAAGAACACCCTCCCCCGCATGAAACTCCAACAACGGATGATGCTTTAAGTGATGTGATTGATAGAATTGGGAGACTCAATCTTGATTTAGTCCCAACTCAATCAATGGAGCAGCCTAGACCATCTGAGAAAGGTCCCCCAAAGTGGCTGACAAAGACACTTGAAAGTGTTCATCTTGATGAGGTTGGAAAGACAGGAACTAGAAATTCAAACCAGAAAAATGGAGGTGATGTAGATTACTCTAATTCACCTATTGATATGGATGTTTCTTATGATTGTGAATTGAACTTGTCTACAGATTTTGAACCAACTTCCTTCAAAGAAGTTGCTTCTCATGATGAATGGAAAGAATTGATGCAAAAGGAGTATGATGCCCTCATAAAGAACGACACTTGGAAGCTGGTTGATCCTCCATTAGGAACCAAACCAATTGGCTACAAGTGTCTCTACAAGAACAAGTATAAAGTTGATGGCTCACTTGACAAGCATAAAGTTAGGATTGTGGCAAAAGGTTTTGCACAGAAGGAAGGGGTCGATTATGAGGAGACTTTTGCCCCCACAGCAAAATGGGCTACCATCCAGACACTCTTTGCCCTAGCAGCTCAGAACGGTTGGAAAGTCCATCAAATGGATGTAAAAACTGCTTTCTTGAATGGAGATCTAAAAGATAATGTTTTTATGTCCCAGCCTAAAGGATTTGTTGTGAAAGGAAATGAACATAAATTATGAAAACTTGTGAAGTCCTTGTATGGCCTTAAACAAGCACCGCGAGCCTGGTATGAAAAACTAACTGAGCATCTTCTGAAACTCAATTTCAAACATTATGATCTTGATGATGCAACTTTATTTGTCAAGAAAGTTGGAAAAACAGTTGTATATCTTGTTGTATATGTAGATGATATTTTGATGACAAGGAACAATGAAAGCTACATTGCATCCGTAATAAGAAGAAATTGGGGAAATGTTTTGAAATGACTGATTTGGGCTATGTTCATTTCTATCTTGGTATTGAAGTAACTCAGCATCCGAAGTCCACATTTCTTTCTCAAAAGAAGTACATTGGAGATCTATTGAATAGGTTTGGCATGACAGAATGCAATCCTCTTACCACTCTAATGGAAAAAAACTTAAAGCTCACATCTATTGAAGGAAAAGAATTTGAGGATGCAACAAAGTATAGATAGCTTGTAGAAAGTCTCAACTACCTAACTAATACCAGACTAGACATTTCGTTTGCTATTGGAATCCTCTCTAGGTTTAAGCAAAAGCCTTGTGAGGGACATTAGTCTACTGCAAAAAGAGTTCTAAGGTACTTGAAGGGAACTCAAGACTTTGGAATCAAGTATACATAGGTGGACGACTTCAGCTTGATTGGATACTCTGATTCAGAATTCGATGGAGACAAAGAAATTGGGGTATCTACTTCAGGATATGCTATGAGTCTTGGATCAGGAGCTGTCCCCTAGAGATGACGCAAACAATCAGTTCCAACAGATTCCACAATAGAAGCAGAATACGTGGCAACAATGGAAGCAACAAAATAAACTGTGTGGCTCAGGAAAATTCTTGAAGATTTGCAAGTAAAACAAGTACAATCAACTCCACTCATGATTGACAATACCTCTACAATAAAGTTGGACAAGAACCCAAAGTTCCATGATCAAACAAAGCACATCAATACTAAATATCACCTGATTTGACATCATGTTAAGGCCAAAACAATCCATCTTTGTCATTGTTCCACTAATGAGCAAATTGTAGACATCTTCACCAAAGCACTTGGAAGAGAAAAGCTTGAATGATTCAAAATGATGTTTGGACTGACCAACATCCCCTCAGATTAGGGGGGAATGTTGACACCTAATCATCAGGATTAGGTGAATGTAATTAATGTAAATAAATAATAAGAAATATGAACAGTCATCGGGAGATGAAGTGAATAGTCTCTCCCTCATGTATATAATAAAGACAAACCTGAAGGAATAGGATATGAATTGTTTTGAGGAGTTACATGACTAGCCTGACACCGGGCTACGAGTACCTCTGAAGCATCTGGTTCATCGATCTAGGGGTTATGTTCTTCTGTGAGTGCGGGCGCAGCCATGATAGCAGGGTCACAACGCGTTTGCGGGCTACTCTGCTTCATAGCACACTTTGCTTCTTTGGCCATAACCACAGTTTATTGGTGTTGAGGGGCCCATGGCCACTCTGTCTTTTCTGAGCTTCCTTCCATCATCTATTACAAGCCCAGTGAACTCGTGGTATCCGCAACTTCCCTGAGCCCCTACTAACCTTGGCGCCAACTGCTTGGGCACTAGTCTTTTGGGGTGGCTTCGGGCTCCTACTTCTAAGTTGGGTGGATGTCTGTAGCCTATGCTAGCAAGGAACGCTTAATTTGTTTCGCTCTTCTGGCCGTGCATGCGCCTTCCTTTGACATCTGCACCCTGTCACTATCCAGACTATCATTAATGTTTAAAATCTTGCTTGGTTCAATTTCAACAGGCTTGCTATTATGAACGGCAGTTGTCTGGATATGTTGATCATCAGTATCTTTCAAAGGGTCTTCCAAGGCTTCATTGTCAAGAATTTCTTTTAACATTTGACATTTTACATTATTCATAGTGGCTAGATGATTGATAAAGTTATTGATTACATCATCTTTAGTCTGATTCTTGAACTCAAGCACCTCTTCTATTGTAAGTGGTGAACGAATGCTTTCTTCCCGATATCAGGGTGGTTGTTTATGTATTTTCACAATGAGCAGGCTTTGTTTGGTAGGAGGATATAAAACAATATTTTTTACAGTGTCCCCCTTAGCAATGGTCATGCTTCCCTCTTGGCAACCTATGTAAGCATCAGTTGTTTCCAGCCAAGGTCATTGTTATGAAACCAGCTCAAGAAAAAGATAGAAAAGATAGATAAACACCTTAGAATTCAGTCTCTTCGAGGGGGCAACCTCCTTTACATTAAATAAATGAACAATTCTTGGATGATTCAAATTACAAAACCTCCTTTCTATATATAGGAGTATAAGGAGTCACAATATAACCCAGCCGACCTAATAATAATAATATAAAGCCACAAAAATAACAATAGAGGGATTTTATGGGGCACAGTAATAACAATATGGGGATAATAGGGGCACAACAATATTAATAAGGGGTACAACTACAATAGTAATGGGGTAATCACTAGTATTATAGGGACCCAACATGCCCCTCTCCTTAAAAAATCCTCAACACTTGAGAAGTTTTGGATGCTTTTGTATAAAATTCTCATCCTCCCATGTGGAATCTTCAGCGGATAAGTTCTTCTACTTGATAAGATACTCCGAATTGATCGATTTCGTAGCTGTCGAGTTCTTGTTTCTGTGAATGCTTCTGGTTCCAATATAATTTTTCCTTCCTCATCAAGTTCTGGAAATATTGTTTTAACTAGGAGCTTGTTGCCTATAACCTTCTTTAAACATGAAACATGGAAAACTAGGTGCAAGCGAGAAGCTGCAGGAAGCTCCAATTTGTATGCCATAGTACCAATCTTTTGCAACACCTTGTATGGACCATAATACTTTGGTGATAATTTATTATCCTTCTAAGCTTGCTTGAGGGACATTTGCTTATATGGTTGTAGCCGTAGGAATACCCAATCACCTACATCAAAACTTCTTTCGCTATGATGTTGATCTGCCTGTTGTTTCATTCTATTCTATGCCAACACGAGGTTATCCTTTAAGAGCTGGAGTACTTGTTGTTGATTTTCGATGTGATGTTCCACTGCTTGAACCTTAGAATTTTCTCTTAAATATGATGTGATGGATGGTGGCTGATACCCATAAAGTGCCATAAATGGGGTCATTTTTGTTGCTATATGGAAGGAAGTGTTATACCACCATTCAGCCAGAGGCAACCATGTGACCCATTGTGTGTGTTTATCAGATACAAAGCAACGAAGATATCCTTCCAAAAATTTGCTTACTATCTCAGTTTGCCCGTCAGATTGAGGATTATAAGATGAGCTATGAGCTAACTGAGTACCAAGACAAGAAAATAATTCTGTCCAAAAATTTCCAGTGAAAATGGGATCTCTGTCACTTACAATAATCTTTGGGTTTCCATGTAGCTTTTGAATTGTTTCCATAAATGCAGTAGAAACTGTACTGGATTTAAATGGATGTGATAATGCACAAAAGTGTGCATACTTGGTAAGTATGTCAACTGCCACCATGATGACATTCTTTCCCTCAGACTTGGGTAAACCGGTGATAAAATCCATTGAAACCTCCTCCCAACATTGGCTTGGAATGGATAAAGGTTGTAATAGACCCGGTGTCTTAATTGTTTCAACTTTATTTTGTTGGCAAACCAAACATTCCGCCACAAACTTTTGAATATTTGATTTAAGGACATCCCAAAAAAATTCCTTCTTAACCCTGTGGTAAGTTTTTAAAAATCATGAGTGCCCTCCTAAGGGAGAAGTGTGCAATTCCATAAGAATCTTTTGTTTTAGCTGGGAATTCTTATAGAGGTATAAGTGATCTTTGTACCATAACAAATCATTTTTCCAGCTAAATGTATCAGACATACTGGAATCTTGTTGTAACTTTCGAATAAGTGCCCACACTTCTTCATCATTCTTCCATTCCTCCCTTGCTTCTTTTATCCAATCTGATTGGATAATAGAAATGGCGCACAACAATGCTTCCACATCCTCATCCTTTCTTGAGAGTGCATCCACCACCACATTTTGCTTCCCTTTTTTGTAGATGATTTCAAAGTCATAACCCAACATCTTTGTGACCCACTTTTGTTCCTCTTTAGAGGATAATATTTGTTCTAAAAAGTATTTAAGGCTATCATGATCCGTTTTTACCTTGAAGTGTCTTCCCATTAGGTAGGGTCGCCATTTCTTAAGTGCATGGAGTATTTCCAACATTTCCTTCTCATAAATAGCTTTGTGTAAAAACTTTCCCTTGATTGGACGACTTTCAAAAGAAATGGGTCTTTCATCTTGCATTGAAACAACACCAATTCCATTTCATGAAGCATCACATTCCACAATAAAGGTTTTTGTGAAGTCCGGTGTAGCTAAGACCAGTGCTTGGCACATTGCCTCTTTAATATGTTCAAATGCCTTTGTTGCTTCTGGAGTCCATGAAAATGCATCTTTCTCCAATAATGTTGTTAGAGGTGCTGCTATTCTCCCATAATTCTTAACAAACTTGCAATAATACCCTGTCAACCCAAGAAATCCTCGCATATGCTTTATGGATGTGGGAATTTTCCATTCCTTAATGGCTTTAATTTTTCTAGGGTCTACCTTAACTCCTTCATGAGATACAATATGACCCAGATATTCCACCTCTTGTACTCTAAAGAAACATTTGGATCTTTTTGCATATAATTGTTTCTCCTCCACTAGTTGTAGCACCCTGTCAACATGTTCAACATGATCCTTCCAAGACTTGCTGTAGATTAGTATATCATCAAAAAAAATACTAACACAAATTTTCTAAGGAATGGTTTGAAAATGAATTCATCAAACCTTGAAATGTTGAAGGTGCATTGGTAAGGCCAAAAGGCATGACCAAAAATTCATAATGACCCTCATGGGTTATAAATGTTGTTTTCGAAAAGTCTTCAGTGTTTATTCTGATTTGATGATATCCCGAACGAAGATCCAACTTGGTGAAGTAAATTGATCCATGCAATTCATCCAGTAATTCATCAATGACAGGAATGGGAAACTTATCTTTAATAGTGAGCTTGTTGAGCTCCCTATAATCCGGACACATGGACCATGATCCATCCTTCTTGTGCACCAATACTACTGGAGCAGAGAAAGAACTTTGACTTGGTTGAATTATACCAGCTTCTAACATTTCTGTAACCATACGTTCAATTTCACTCTTTTGGGCATAGGGATATCTGTACGGCCTGATGTTTTGGAGGAACACTTCCTGGAATTAGATGAATATCATGATCATGATCACAAATAGGTGGGAGACCTTTGGGAGTCTCAAATACCTTGGAATGATTGGCCAAAACTTTTTGGAGATCTGGAGAAATAGATGATTCCAATGTGGAAACATCTAGCGAACATAACTATGCAATTACACCTCTTTGTTCCTTTTTTAGAAGCTTTGTCATACCGTTAGAGCTGATTATCTTTCCTGATTTCCCTGCAATACCGATTAATTCAACTTCCTTTCCTTCCACAGAAAATTTCATGAAAAGTTCTTGAAAATTAAAAGCTATTGTACGCAAGGATTGTAGCCATTGGACTCCTAGTACAACATTAGCACCTCCCATTGGAATGGAAAGCATTGGGCTAGTCAATACATATTCTCCCATGGATAGCTTGATATTATGGCACTTTCCCAAGAAATTTATTGTTCCTCCATTTGCAACAATCACTTGACACTCTAGTGCTGGATATAAGAAGCAATTCAATTCTTTTGCTACCTCACAATGAATAAAATTGTGGGTACTTCTCGAATCAATCAACACTATTACCTTTTTCTTCTTGATTTGTCCTTCTATCTTGATGGTTTGAGGAGTGGTAATTCCTGGCAATGCATTACAAGATATGGTCGGATTCATTTCTTCTTTATCTAGGCTTTGTTCCTGGAGTATATCCTCTTCTTTTGACCTTTCTTGCTCCTTTTCTTCTTCCTCTTCACAATCTATGTAGAATAATTTCTTCTCAGCACACTTATGACCTTTAGTGTATTTGCTATCACAACTGTAGCAAAGCCCTTTTGCTCTTTTTTCTTCGAATTGTTTTGGTGTCAACCTTATAGGTTGTGGAAGACTAGGGGCAACAACACTTCCATCTTTATAGTTGTGAGTGGTGTGCTTCCTGGTTGCCATAATTTTGCTTTCCATTTTTCTTGTTAACCTGAATGCCTTCTCTAATGAATCAGGTTCCCAAAGGAGAACATCATGTTGGATATTATCCTTTAAAGTCCCTATGAACACATCAATCCTATGCTCCTCTGGAATATTTTTTATCCTTATGTTCAATTTTTGGAACTCCTCAATGTGCTCCATTATTGAACCCTTTTGTTTGAGACTTATCAATTGGCTAAAAAAAGTGTTGCTTTTTGTATCCTCATAATGTGCTATCAATTCTTCTGTAAAAATTGCCCAAGTGATAATTTGTTTACGAGAGCAAAGCCATTGATACCATACAAACTGATTTGGTTCCAAATATAAAGTTGCAATACGCACCTTTTGTGTGTTTTTCACATTATTGAGATAAAAAAATTGCTCCATCTTAATATCCATGTTGCGGGATCCTTGCCATCAAACTTCCTCATATCGATTTTTGGAATATGGTGGGTCTTCGATCCAACATTAGGGTCTATGGAATCATTATTAACATTTCTTTTGTTCTCATCATGAGTTTCCTTTACTACCCTTTCACCATTAGTGACCATTTCTTGTAGCAACTTATTCATATTTATCTTCAATTCTTCCATGTCTGTCTTCAAATCTATCTTCCAATCATCCATCTTAGCTTCCATGCCCTTTATCTTAGATTCCATGCCATTTATCTTAGCTTCTGTTAGCTTTTGTGAGACTGACATTTGTTGCACTTGGTCTTGTAATTTTGATATGTCATGTAGCATTTCTTCCTCTTCTTCATGAGTCATGCTACTGCTTTCAGGTTGCTTACTAGGTGTTTGCATTTTATTTCCTCTGGGCATCAATTACTGATAACAATGCTCTATTATTCCCTTTGAATTCCTTCAAAATAATTTTTCAAACCAAGCTTAAGCAAAAATTTAAAAAAATCTACACACCTGTTTTCACTTTGTAGGAGCTCGATATTGCCTCTGATGTATCTTTGTAATTTCTAATCATCCAGTTCTAAAATTGTGATCTGTAGTATCACTCTATGTTCTCTTTCCATTGCCACCAGTCGGATCCCAATTGGATTCTCCAAGGAAGAGTTATGTCAAATCTCCCACAGTGACCTGATTATAGACTAGTTCCGTAGAGTGAACTTGTACGACATGCCACATGTCCCTATTTTCACATTTGGCTCTGAAAGAGATATAAAAGAAACTACAGTCTGTCCTCTTTCTATAGCTTCTTACGAAATTTCAATCCGATGCTCAGAGAGAAAGTTATGACGATTTTCCCTAGGTCACCTGTTTGGAATGTAATTCAGGAGTCTGCAAAAAGACCAACTTCCTCAGATCATATCTTCACAAATATAGCGCGAAAAGCTCTGAAATTCAGACCCGAGATTCAGTGCGACGTCTTCTCAAATGGGTTTTTTTTAAGCTTCTGAAACGTCGTAGAAAAAAAGTTCAAGCGAAAATGCCATGATGACCTGTTTGGAGCAGCGAAACCCTAGAATCCAAAGCTCTGATCCCAAATGTTATGAAACCAGCGCAAGAAAAAGATAGAAAAGATAGATCAACGCCTTATAATTCAGCCTCTTTGAGGGGGAAACCTCCTTTACATTACATAAATGAACAATTCTTGGATGATTCAAATGACAAAACCTCCTTTCTATATATAGGAGTATAAGGAGTCACATTATAACCCAGCCGACCTAACAATAATAATATAAAACCACAAAAATAACAATAGAGGGATTCTATGGGGCACAATAATAACAATATGGGGATAATAGGGGCACAATAATATTAATAAGGGGTACAACTACAATAGTAATGGGGTAATCACTAGTATTATAGGGACCCAATAGTCGTCCAAAAATTAAGGGGTGCCCATCTAATCGACTTTTTGGGTTTATGACAAGAAAATCTACTGGGTACTCCCATGAATCAACAAAAACTATAATATCCTGTAAAGTTCCCTCTGGTCTTACCACCAAACGATCAACAAGTTCTAGCAGGGTGGTGGTTGGTTCTAGAGCTGTGATACCAAGTGTCTTACAGGTTTCTATTGTTAATATGTTAATGGTTGCACCCAAGTCAACTAATGTGTTTGGAAAGGAGTGGCCATATATTTGGACTATAACTATGGGATTCCCAGGATCTTCATATTTTATTGGTGTTTCCCCACCCAAGAGAAAATCAGACAAGGTCCCTACAACATGAATAGTGGGTGAAGCTTTTACTTTCCTCACAAGCTTTTTCACACATAGTTCTTTAATTGTTTTAGCATAAATAGGAATATCTTGGATGGCCTAGAGGAGAGGAATTTTAATGAAAAGATTTTTCAGTTCCCCTACAAGATCAAAGTCTGGATAAACAACTGGTTTAGGTATTGCTAATTTTTTAGGGAATGTTGAGTTGTGTTATATTCTTTCCACGACTAACCCACGTAGTGAATCGGGGGGTTAGAGGGGGGGCGGAGCCCCCCCTTCATTGTGCCGATTGCACAGCAGGGGGGTCATAGGGGGGGCGGCAGCCCTCCCTGTCCGGTAGGTAGCCCCCCTCTAGGGGGTCCGGGGTAGCACCTCGGGAAAAAAAAATTTTGGACCCTATATTAGGTTGGGCAAACCTACCTATGGTTTTCGGTCCAAGGTTTTGGATGCGATGGTTTTTCGGTCCATGGTATTGGATGCTTCAGCATGTATAAATATGTATTGTAACATTGAAAGGAAAATAATAAAAAATCAAGCTGGTAGTCCCGATTTTGGGATCCACGGGAAAATCTCTGTGTATATGTGTTTTATGTGTTATGCTCTCACATTGTTTATTTTTCTGTGATTTAGAATTCGTATGCAGGTAATTTCTGTACGGGGTTAAAACCTACATTTGGTATCAGAGCAGTTTTGGCTTCAAGGGGACGCCTTTGTTGCTGAGGGGTTTCGCTCGGGCTTGTGGTAGACCCTGTTCAAAGGGAGATATGCGAGATCGATTCTGGTGGTGAAAGAAGATGGCGAGCAGCGGAAAGATAGAGATTGAGAAGTTCAATGGTCATAGTTTTGAGTTGTGGAAACTCAAGATGGAGGATATATTGGTGGATAAAGATCAGTGGATCGCGGTAGATCTAGGTACTAAACCAACAGGAGTGACCGATGAAGAATGGAAGAAGTTGGATCAGAAGGCAAATAGCACAATACGATTGTGTGTCTCAAATTCAGTATTGCTGAATGTATCAGGGGAAGCTACGGCGAAGGCTTTGTGGGAAAAGTTAGGGACTTTGTACCAATCTAAGTCTCTGGTGGATAAATTGTTCCTGTGGAAAAAGCTGTATAACCTGAGGATGAAAGATGGAGACTCGGTGACAGAGCATCTGAATGCATTTAATACTGCGGTAAGTCAGTTAGCGTCTGTTGATATTAAAATTTCAGATGAAGATAAGTGCATCAGTTTGTTGTGTTCTCTACCAGATTCGTGGGATAATCTAGTTATTGCAATAGGTAGCAATGCAACTGCTTTGCATTTTGATGAAATAGTCTCAGCCTTGCTAACGGAGGAGATGAGACGGAAAAATATGGAGAGCCAGAATGGTGATGCCTTGTCTGTATGAGGACGGTCCCAGAATAGAAACAAAAATAAGTCATCGAGTAGGACATCTAAATCTAGAGGGAGATCTAAATCTCCAGGAAAACCTGTAAAGGTGGTGTGCTGGAAATGCGGAAAGGAAGGGCACTTCAAAAGGGACTGTAAATCTAAAGCTCCTGATAAAGGAAAGGGATCTGATGATGCTCCTTCTGCAGAGGCGAAAACCACCTCAGATGAAGGTGGGGATGTGTACTTGGTTTCTTCAAGTACACATGTAGATCATGAGGCATGGTTGATTGACTCAGGTGCATCCTTTCACTTCACTCCCCATAGAGAGTGGTTCTGCGAGTATGAGAAATACGGTGGTGGTGATGTCTTCTTAGGAGATGATAGGAAGGCTAGAATCATTGGTCGCGGAAAAGTAAAGTTGAAGTTGCAAGGTGGAAGGGTTAGAACACTTCCGGGTGTTCTGCATATTCCTGCATTGGCCAGAAATCTGATTTCTGTAAGCAAGTTGGATGATGCAGGTGTAAAAACAGTGTTCGAGAAGGATACCTGCAAGATGGTTTGGGGAGCACTGGTATTGATGCGGGGAGTTCGAACTAGAACTCTGTACAAGCTGCAAGGTAGTACTTTTTTTGATGGGTGCAACAGTTCTGTGGTTCCTGAACGTGGAGTTGAAAATCTAGTGGTCTCTGGAGAGAAGACCATGCTGTGGCATCAAAGGCTTGGACATATTGGAGAGAAGGGCCTTCAAATACTTCATGGTAAAGGTATGGTAGAAGGTATGAGTAATAGTTCTCTGGATTTTGATTTCTGTGAAAATTGTGTATATGGGAAGAAGAATCGGGTGAGTTTCCCCTCTGGTGCTAAGAGGGCGAAACAGATATTAAAGCTTGTGCACAATGATGTGTTTGGACCTGTGAAAGTTCCATCACTGGGTAAGTCTGTGTACTATGTATCATTTATAGATGACTTCTCAAGGAATACATGGATATATTTCCTTAAGAAGAAATCTGAAGTCTTTGAAAGGTAAAGGATTTAAGGCTCTGGTGGAAAATTAGACAGAGAAGAAGATAAAGATGTTGAGGATAGATAATGGTGGAGAGTTTTGCAGCAAGGAATTTGAATATTTCTGTAAGAAGTGTGGTATAGCACGACAGAAGACTACTCCATATACACCCCAGCAAAATGGAGTCGCAGAAAGAATGAACAAGACGTTGATGGAAAGAGCAAGAAGCATGCTCAGTGGTGCCGGGTTAGGACGGGAATTCTGGGCAGAGGCAGTCGATACTGCATGGTACTTGGTCAACAGGTCACCTTCATCAACGTTGGAGGATAAGACTCCACAAGAAGTATGGACTGGTAAGAAATCCTCTCTTTCACATCTGAGGGTATTTGGATGTGATGCATATGTACATGTTCCAAAGGAGAAACGAACCAAGTTGGATAGTAAATATGAAAAGTGCATCTTTATTGGGTATAAGGATGGTTTAAAGGGTTATAAGCTTTGGAACCCAGTCACACGGAAGGTTGTGTACAGCCGAGATATGGTGTTCAGAGAGGTAAAAGATGTTATTAAACATGAAGTCCAACCAAAGGAACCTGAGAAGATAGAGTTTGAGCTAAAGGAGGAAGAATCAGACTCTGCAGCAGAGGAGGAATCAGAAGATGAAGAGCCACAAACTCTGGCTGTGAGAAGATTAGTTCGAGAAAGAAGGTAGCCAGAAAGGTATAGTCCTTCTGCTTTCTGTTCAAATTTTGCTTTGTCTGTTACTGATGATGATCCCAGAACTGTGAAGGAAGTAGTAGATTCAGAGGATGGAAAACTTTGGAAAGAGACCATGGTTGATGAAATGGCATGTTTGCACAAAAATGAGGCTTGGGATCTGGTGGAGTTGCCAGCTGGAAGGAAACCCATTGGCAGCAAATGGGTGTTCAAAAGGAAGACAAATGTAGAAGGGAAGGTGGAGAAATACAAAGCTCGGTTGGTAGCAAAAGGTTATTCCCAGGTACTGGGAATTGATTTTGGTGATATTTTTTCTCCTGTTGCTAAGGTAACTTCTATTAGGTTACTTTTATCTGTTGCTGCTGCTTTTGATTTTGAGGTAGAACAGATGGATGTGAAGACAACATTTCTTCACGGGGATTTGGAAGAGGAAATCTACATGAAGCAACTTGAAGGCTTTACGGTGAAGGGTAAGAAAGAATTGGTATGCAAGTTAAAGAAGTCTCTGTATGGGTTAAAACAGTCACCAAGGATGTGGTATCAGAAATTTGATATATTTATACGGGGACTTGGCTTCACCAGAAGCAAAGAAGATCACTGTGCGTATTTTAAATTAATTGGTGACCGTGTTATTTATCTGGTCTTGTATGTGGATGATATGTTGCTGGTTGGAAATGACAAAGAAATTATCCAGGATTTTAAGACCCAATTGTCCTCCAGATTCGACATGAAAGATCTTGGTGCTGCAAACTATATTTTGGGCATGGAAATTAAAAGAGATCGGGCAAAGAGGAAGCTCTGGTTAAATCAGAGGAAGTATGTTGAGACAATACTGCAGAGGTTTAATATGCAGGATAATAAACCGGTGAAGGTTCTTATTCATGTAGGTGTGAGGTTATCTGTTGAACAGTGTCCCAAGACACAAGAAGAGGAAGAGGACATGTCCCGTGTTCCATATGCGAGTGCAGTCGGTAGCCTGATGTATGCAATGGTCTGTACTAGACCAGACATTGCACATGTAGTGGGAATATTGAGCAGGTTTATGTCAAAACCAAGGAAGGAGCACTGGACAGCAGTGAAGCGGGTTTTCAGGTATTTGTGTGGCACTAGTGATTATGGTTTGTGCTACCAAGGAAGACCAGGATTGGACAAAGTGTTGGATATTCATGGCTTTGTTGATGCAGACTAGGCTGGAGATCTGGATCAGAGAAGATCTACAAGTGGGTATGTGTTTAACCTATTTGGAGGTGCAGTCAGTTGGATGAGTAAGAAACAATCTGTAGTGGCATTATCAACTACAGAGGCAGAATACATGGCAACCACTCATGCAAGCAAGTAAGCAGTTTGGTTGCAGAGATTGTGTTCAAGTATGGGGTTAGTACAGGGAGCTATAAGAATAGACTGTGATAGCCAAAGTGCAATTTTCTTGGCAAAAAACCCTGCTTATCATTCAAAGACAAAGCACATTGATGTTCAGTATCACTTTGTGAGGGATATGATAGAAGACAAAAAGATGTTGCTAGTAAAAGTGGACACGTTGAAGAATACTGCAAATGCATTGACAAAATCTGTGAGCTCTGAGAATTTCTCTTGGTGTAGAGAAATAATGGGCATTTTCAGGGCTAGAAAATGACTAAGCTCTCCTGTGGCCCCTTGTGGAAAGAAAACAACAAGTGGGATATTGTTGGGTTGTGTTATATTCTTTCCACGACTAACCCACATAGTGAACCAGGGGGTTAGAGGGGGGCGAGTAGCCCCCCTGTACGGGGTCCGGGGCAGCGGCCCGGGAAATTTTTTTTTTTGGACCCTATATTAGGTTGGGCAAACCTACCTATGGTTTTCGGTCCATGGTTTTGGATGCGATGGTTTTTCAGTCCATGGTATTGGATGCTTCGACATGTATAAATATGTACTGTAACATTGAAAGGAAAATAATGAAAAATCAAGCTGGTAGTCCCGATTTTGGGATCCAGGGGAAAATCTTTGTGTATATGTGTTTTATGTGTTATGCTCTCGCATTGTTTATTTTTTTGTGATTTAGAATTCGTATGCAAGTAATTTCTGCACAGGGTTAAAACCTACAGGGAATGGAGGAGATGTAACTATGAGATTTTCAAGATCTTTATTCTCAACTGTATCTCCTCCTTGCTTTATTTATGTGTCAGTCACAATCGATGGTGTATGTACAAGTGGGGTTTCTAACTCGATTGATGGTCAGTCTTTGTCTTCCTTAGGAGTGATAATGCGTCCTGGCCTCAGTCTAAGTTCATTGCATTATTTTTGTTCAACCTCATAGTTTGATTTTTCAACAATCTGTATCAGCTGAACCGACTTGTTATTGGGGTTGGATTCGGTTGAGTTGGTAGTTGGGGATGCAGAAGGGGCTGAGGAATTTTTTGTAATGGATATGGGGCTGATAATGTAGGTTGAGGTTGAGGACCTGTCCCCATAGGCATATTATTTATCCCCAGAGGTTGCTGCCAATTCGGAGACCAATTCAAATTTTGTGAAGTAGAGGTAGGCCACTGGGATGGATATGGATTACTTTTCCAAAAAGGAGTAAAAGGAGAATTTGGCCAACCATTACCCGGAAAGGACTGAGTTGGCAAAGGTGACATAGGAAATGGTTGGGACTGCCTATTCAAGAAAGGTGATTCACCTTGCCACGCTACTTCGGAATTCTACTATTGATTAAATGATGAAGAAGGAAAGAACTGAGATGTGTGTCTTGTAACATACCTATGGGTTAGCCTTGCCACTGTCGACATTGATTCATAGGTATATAGGTTCTATCTCTTCTTCTGCTTCTTTAAAAACTACTTTCAGCCCTGGAATTGATGAAAACTACTTAGTGGGATGGTCCTTGGTGCAGATAGCGCATGTATGGACCATGTCCAATGGACACTCTCATTGGTTATGCTTCTTCTAGCAGTCTGGGAGAAAAACATCCAAGTTCTGTTCTAATAAGGCTTGTTTCTGTATGACCTGTAGGATGTCCAACTACGTTGCAAGGGTTCCCAAGATGTCTATCTTGTATTCCTCCAGGAGGTTACCGATTTCCATTCTTGTTAAACCTCCACTTTGTGGTTTTCTTCCTCTAGTCATAATATCTCGGCTCCCTGACCCAATGCGTGTGCTACCTCACAAACACCTGATGCACCAACAAACGATTTTATAATAATCCTCTTGAGAAATGTCTCCCTTCCCCATCAAATTTAGAGTTTTTATCCATTATTATTTCATTCCTTTAATTAAGATGTCTTTCAAGACTTCTTTTGGTAATGTGGAGTGAGGGGATCTCTACAAATTTTAGTGAAATCGTTCGACATATTCTTATCGAGTTTCATTATCCTTTGAAGACATCTTAAAATATTTCATCTTTTAATTGCCTAGTCCTACAATAGTCCTAATATTTTGTGAGAAAAGAAGTTTTCATGTCATCCTAGGAGTTAATAGTGTGTCTGCCTAAACCCATGAACCACCTCAAAGCTACTCCTTTTAAAGTAGAAGGGAACAACTTCAATTTTTGAGGATAGTGGTGTAATCGTATCCTCTGCAGAGAATGTCAAACTCAAATAAGAAGTCATCTGGATCCTTTGTGGTCATCCCATGAAACGTTGGGATATTTTGCAAGGGAATAGCTCTCATCAGGGCATTGGCTACTGGGTTGACTATGGGGTATTCCAATGTTGAGGTCTGACCTTGAGGTTGATTCGCCATTTGGTTAAAAATGTGTCAGTATCCTTTAGGGACTTCAAGGGATGATATTTGAGTAAGTGGAATATTCTCAATCCGAGATGGTTTTGCGACACTGCCCAGATCTGGGATCTCAGGAGGTCCTATTTCAGACAACTATGGTTGTACCTTAGCAGTTCCACTGGTTTCTCCCTCTCCTTCTCTTCAATTACATGATTTTCCCTCTTGTAAAGGATCAGAATGTGCATTTTCTGTAACCTGAAAGCTCTGTTCAGATCCTCCAATTTGGCTATGAATCTCAATGTAGGCTGCAAATGGTGAGCCTGTTGCTTGAGGGATTACAGTAGGGCTTTTTCCAAATATAGTCTGGGGTCCTACTGATGCCTAAGACTCTTCTTTTCTTATGATTTCTTCTATAAAATTTTATCTCCCAAGGTTCACCAATCCCTTGGGTTTTGTGGATTTATGTGGGGGGTTCTAATCTTTTTCTATCTTTTTATTCCTAGTCATTCATAAAAAAAACCCCTACTCCTATTTAACCTCTATAAATTTGTTGAAAAGCGGGCTGATGAGAAAGCACTTTACTTGCTGGTTACGCAGGTTCTTACCTCCCATTTTTAAAACCCAATTCTTTTACAACAAAATAAAAAGAAATCACTTTGAAACACTCTCCCTAGCAATGACACCAAAATCTTGGTGCGCTAATTAGATGACTACTAGAAGCAATCTTAATACCTACATTAATCATCAACCCAAGGTAAGTCTGTTTATTTCAATAGTGTTTAGCATTATCTATGTAAGTGAATTCAGAGGCTAATTCATAATGAAATGATTTAGAATCGTTGCAATGATTAATATCTAATTCTCGAAGTTCAATCCAAAACAATTCTGAAATACATATTTCAATCATTTTCAAATCTACTTTAATCTATTATGAAAATAACTGAATTGGAATGCAAGTGAAAGGAACCACTCTTAGCAAATCTAACTGGTATTGACAATAATTCATTCAACATGAAGGAAAGCAAAAACAAATGAATAGAAAGTAACTATGCAAAAATCTCACGGAAAGAAATCAACTATAAGCTTGAGATATTTGGTAACACTACTTTAGAATGAATAGCAATCAAATACTTAAATCAACCTGATCAATTCGGTAAAGATTAACATGCAGATGTAACACACGGTAAGATCTAGAATCTAGTTTGAACGGAAAAAGAAAATCATAATCATCAATACTCACAGCAATCAGAATAATTCTAATTTCACAAACTAACAGTAATAAATGATTATAAGAATAAGAAGAAATAAATATGACACAATTAAAGCAGTAAATCTCCTATCAACCGGGCCCAAAGTCTCCAGAAGTCACTGCTGAAAGACACTCAAAATGCGATTATAGGTAAAACACAGTCTTCTTCATTAAACTTGATAATAGAGTTACAACGTCATAGTAATGAAAGTACTCTGTGTCCAAAATGAATAGTTACAATCTTAAAACTTCTAACTAGCTGTTCATTTCGCCGGATGGCTTTATATAACCTTGGAAAGATAAATGGATAAAAGTGAATCCTCAAGATCAGGAGATCCTGAGGATTTCGCAACCGACAATCTAATTTCATCACATAATAGAATTAATCCTCCTAGTCTTCCATTGTCCTTTATAATTGAGACATTGTCCTTTTCCTTTCTTGGTCGTTGTTGTTCTATCATTTGAACAACAATCGTTCAATTTATGTTCCTGCATATAATGGTAGCGAAATTTTGTTTTTCATGCCCAGATTTACCCAATTTGTTAATGATCGATTTTATCCATCTTCTGCGATTATTTCTTCTATATCTATTACTAAAATGAGGATAAACAAATAAAGGAAAATGATTAATTTAAGCTATTATTCCGATAAAACATACCTTTTCCATGGCCCAACATGGTCATCCAAGCTTCTACAGATGCAGATTGGGCAGGAAGTGTTGATGATCATAAGAGTATTAGTGTAGTGTTCTACCTAGGTGGTTTCCTTGTCTCATGGTTAAGTAAACATTAGTCTTCAATCTCATTATCCACATCATAAGCAGAATACATCGCAATTTTCTTAGCAGCTTTTTGTACTCAAGTTCTCTAGATGAAGAAAACCTTGCAAGATCTTCAATTTAAGTTTGAAGATCTTATTCCCATGTTCTGCTATAACACCAGTGCCATTAGTATCTCCAAAAATCTTGTGATGCATTCCAAAACAAATCACATTCTGATCAAATATCATTTCATTAGAAAGAAAGTCGTCGAAAATAATATCAAGCTTGAATATGTTGGCACAAGGGAACAACCAAACCATTACCTCGTGAAGCATTTGAGTATATTCGCCAAAATTTTTGGATTCTCCCAAGTTCTCATTAGAATCTTTCTCTTATCTAACTAAGTAGAAATGGGGAGTCGAGGTGTGTACAAGTTCGTAGGATGACAGTTTGTTAGGGGGAATTACCCTTTTCCATTGATGACAAACGAGGAGAGAAGGCATTAGGAAGAGGTTTCATGATCGCAGGGGTAGTACTTTTGTTACCATCAATTCAAAAGGGGGAGATTATTGATCAGTGGTTGTCATTGTTGTCAACCCAAGCAGCACCAGGTGCTACCCCGATCTTGCATGGGCATTTTGACTTGACAACTTACTCTATTCTAAGTCAAGGATATTCTAGATGGATTATACTTGTCAAGATGTTTCCATTGATAAATGGCATGCCACATAATTCTTCACAGTTTGAGAGATATCCGTGTTTGAAGTTAGTAACCCAAGTTAGTGGGTTAAAACCCTATAGGGTTGCGGCATGGCACTCATAATTGGTTGTGGTAATTGAATAGTAAATAATTAATAATGTTTTTTTGTTCCTAAAATCCCTCCAACATTCACTTGTTGAGGACCCTCTCAACTCAAGACATTCATATAAATAGTGACCCTCATAGCCTCCTCTAGTGGGGATTTTGTGGCTTCAAACAGGTCATCGTGGAATTTTTCCTATAAAAAAAAATTCTGCGAATCTTCAAAAGTTGAAATTAAAACCCATTTGATCTGAAATTTTGATGAACCTCATGACCTAATTTTAGATAAAGGTTCTCTATATTTTCGAAGATATGATCTGAGGAAGTTAGGGTTTTTACAGGCTCTCGAATTCCATGTCAAACATGTGACGTTGGGAAAATCGTCATAACTTTCTCTCTGAGCATTGGATTTAAATTTCATAAATAGTGATAGAAAGAGGATGGATTGTAGTTTGTTGGGGAATCCATTCAGTTGATTACTAAAAAAACCAGGGTGTTCGGGCTATAGAATTTCCCACTGTAGATCTGATAGATGAGTACCTTGCTACAGGAGCAAAGGTCTCATCATAGTTGATCCCCTCATCCTATGAGAAACCACGGGCAACAAACCTTGCCTTATGTTTCTCAACACTGCCATCAGTTGCCTGCTTTACCTTGTAAATCCATCTAATATTCACCACTGACTTGTCCTGAGGTCTTGGGACAACATCCCACACACTATTCCAAATGATAGAGTCATACTCATCTACCATTGCATCAACCCAGACTAGTTTCTGAACTGCCTCCTCGAATGAAGAAGGTTCAGACTCTACACACTCCCCAACCAGGGCCATGTAACCAATGTACCACTTGAGTGACCTCCTCTGTCTGCACTGAGAAGATGGTTGTCCCACATTCTCTCACGCATCTAGCATCAACCTGTCAGCTTCCCTTAAGCGTTTCCACCCATCTCTAGAAGACTCAGCATGAGTGGATGTCTCCACTCCCATAGCCTCTGCATGCAGCTGCTCCACATCATTTGAGGCTCCTCCTCCTTAGGAACTGAAAGTTCCTCCTCTGCATGCAACTTGAGCTACCTCTCAAGTGATACTTGCATAGATTTCTACTTGTCAGACTTCAGATCTCTGCGTACCACTGTCCTCTGATTGGTAGGTAGGTACACTTGATAGTTGTGGGGTGTATCAGTGTACCCCATAAGTATTCCCAACTCAGCCGTTGGATCTAACTTCCTCCAGGCATCTTTGGTCACATGGAAATAAACTAATGATCCAAAGATCCTGAAGTGACTCACATATGGTTGCTTCCTGGAAAAGGCCTCCATAGGAGTCTTCATCCCCAGTATATGATGTGGGCTTATGTTCTGCAAGTATATTTTTGTATTGCATGCCTCGGCCCACAAATGAAGTGGTAGACTTTGGTCATGCAACATTGCTCGAGTTGCTCCCACAATCAATCTATTCTTCCTTTCGGCCACCCCATTCTGCTATGGGTTATGGGGTGTCGTCAACTCCTGTTTAATTCCTTTTGCAGCACAGAAGTCCTTAAAATATTGGGATAAATACTCTCCACCATTGTCGCTATGCAAGGCTTTTATTTTCTTTCTATATTCTTTCTCTTCCAAGGATTTAAACTCACAAAACCTCAATAAGGTCTGGTCCTTATTTGCATAAAGTAGATCCAGCATCTACGAGAAAAATCATCAATAAAAATAACATAGTACCTTTTTTTATCGATGGAGGCTGTAGAGAATGGTCCACAAACATCTGTGTGAACTCGATCCAAGATTTCTCTAGCTCTACTGTCTCGATCCTAGAAGGAAGATTTCGCATACTTACCCAAGGTACAACCTTTGCATGTATCTGTCTGCTCCAGTTTTCCCTTGGGAAGTTCCGTAGAAATCTGCTGCATGATCTTCAAGGCCCCATAGTGCAAGTGGCCCAATCTTCTATGCCATAGCTTGCCAACATCTTGGCTTTGCACCTGTTATCACTCATATTTTCCTTAGAAGTTATTTAAAAGAAGGAAAGGATCCAAGGTAACTACAAACCAATCTTTTAAGTACAAATCCTAGCCAATCTATACTCAGGGAGGGCTCTCTCTTTATGATTTAGAATTGTTTTGATATGATATTAGGCTAGTTATTAATGCTCAAGGGATTTGTATTGATTTGTTTGGTGGAATTAAGGAAACAGATGGTTAGAGCAGGTATTTAGGCCATTGGGCTATGGAGTCAAGTAGGAAAAGTCCAACAGGATTTGATTAATCACTGAGGTAATAGTTCAGAAGGCAAGCCAGCACAACAAGAACAAATCTGAAAATCTTAATGGATGAAAATCTTAACCTGGGCCAAGGGCAATGAAGAATCCTTAACAGGTATTAAGATGAAGAAGGGAGGTTTAGCAAGTAGCAAGGGCAATTAAGAATCCTGTACTAGGAGCCAATAGAGGGACTTAACTACAGAAGTAGGGGAGCAACTAAGAATTCCAAAACTTAAGCAATTTAGCAGAAAACATTGAATAAGCAAACAGTTAAAATAGAGAGCACTTAAGCTAATTCTAATAGTATTATTCCTTGTTTTCTTTTGAGATTCATAAGAAAACACATATGATATTTCATAACATAAAGGAAAAAAAAAAATTCAAACTCAAAGAAATGATACTTATTTGTTTCCCACAGTGCACATGAATCGAGTGAAATGTCCTCAGCTTTATTTAATCTAGTAAACCAGTCCAGCCTTGATTACAACAACTCCTTTAGCTCAAAAAAAAAAGTCTTCAAAAATGCTTTTTAATCCACCCTAATTACTTCATTTTGTGAAGAATTTATACAAAAAATATTACAAAATATCTCATAACTATACCAGATTTATTATAGGAAACAAAAGTTATCTTCCACATGAAGATACAAACAGATAGAAAATAGATTGTTTGTTGTCCCTCTATTTGTGAACGTGTTGGATGCTAGAACTCGGATTTGTCTCTTGCATATGTCTTGGTAATTGTGTGCTGGACTTCACTCTTATCTTCACCTACTGATACTCTTTACCTATGCTGATACTCTTTACCTATATTTACCAGACTTTACCGTAGTAAACATTTTTTACTCCATAGATTTACTATAGTAACTTAATGTATATCTGTCATATTGGTCCACCATTTGTTATCTGGTATTTTCAATCTGATCATCTTCTTGTACACTTCATCAGCTTCTCTGTACTTAACAAAATTGGGTCTGTCGATGAATAGGTGCTTCACTTCATGTTCTATGTAAAATAGGTTTTCCAAGCCATCATAAAGCACCTTTCCTGTAGGTAGTGCTTTTACTGCTGAAGAGCTGGCTGGACTCCTGGCCTGCTTGTTTAGTCTCTCAATATAGTCTTCATGTGTCATCAACTTGTCATTTATGACCAATGGGCTTGGAAGGCCTTTCTCTCTCAAAATGCCATACTTGAACATGAAGCTATCTATATCTGTCTGAATTCTCTAACACCTTTTTTCTAAGTTAAGAATCAAGTTCCTTTTAGTAAGAACTTTCTTAATTTCAATGATGGTAGTTGTTCGATCCTCAATTTCTAATTGCTCTAGCTGATGTTGATTTCTGCTGTTCAAAAAATTAATCAATTGATTCGCCTCTTCAGGCTTATCTCCCAATTCTTCTTTGGTCTTTTGTATAGCTTCCACAGCTATCTTGACTAGTTTAGTCTGTTCAAAAATTATCTGGATAGAAGGCCAAATATCATTGATGGAATCAATGATATTGGCCCACAATATATTTCTCATATCTCCCAATGGTTTTTCTAGTGTTAAGTCCTTCTCCAGGACTCTGATTCTTTCCTCCATCGTTTTGTTTTTCCTTTCTTCTTCTTTGTTCTGAATTTGTGCAAGTTCATAGTTTGTTTCCATACTTGATATTTTTTCTTTGAGCTTTTTTAATTATGTAGCTTGGATACTCATCTGTTCCATGGCTTTGATCACTTCATCTATTTTTTCTTCTATTGTTCCTGCACTAGTTGATGTACCTATAGTTGGAATAGTCTCTGCTACTAGCAATGCTATGGTGGAAGTGTTGGTGCCAAAGAAGTTGCCAGAGTGGAGGGTACTGTTGTAGAAACTATGGGTATGACAGTCTAAGGAGTAATGGCAAGCTCACTCTGCTTAGACTGTATTGCTTTCTCCAATTCCTTTTCAATTTCTTTTAATTGATCATTTAACGTAAGGACTAAGTCCATAAGTTCTTCATCCTTTTGTTTCTCTATGACTTTTGTAGTTTGAGGATGGTGGAGAGGAGGGATCTTAAGCTGCTTCTTCAATGTAGCTATATCATCATTTTTCTTCTTAATAAATTGTTCAGCTGCTTTGACATCTTTGGGATCATGTCCCAATTCTATCACCAGGTCTTCTAAATTTTTTATTCTGATGTCTTTAGCCTAAGAGGAGGCCTTTTCCAGTTGCAGCTATGCTGTGGTGTTGTGCAATGAATTTTGTAACTAATGTGTTGTGATGGCCTTATTAGTCAATGTGGAATAGACCATTTCACCAGTCTACTTGTGCAGTTCTATTTGGTCAATTGGATGGATATCCTTTTCCAAAACTTCAAAATCAGTCTTCAAATAGTCAACCATTGATCTTAGTTGTTGTACAGTTGGTTTGAGGAAGCTCATCTGCATTTTTCCTTCCTTTATGTAAAAAGCTGACATAAGCCTGGTCTAGTTAGTTAGAGCCATTTTGAGATAGTGAGCATAGGTTTGAGCTTTTAATTTCTCATTCCTTGCTTTAATTTCTTTGTATTTTCCTTTAATGTCTAGGCTCTGTTTAGAGAAAGCTATGAAAGAAGACACCTCTGTGCTTTGTTGTCTTTCCAATGCTTGTATATGTGAAGTGGACGAATGTTATAGACACATTTGGGCACATCAACCCCAAACTTATATGTCGACGTATTAGGGCTCATCAACCCCTAAAAGAGTTGTTTCATATCCTAAAGGAACATAGTCATCTGAATACATCATTCCCCAAAAGTTCCATCTAAGAAACTATCTAGAAATTACCTAAATTGAACCATACTGACTGCTCCACTGGCAAAGTGTGATGCATACTGAGTGGTACACTGCTAGGGTGCGATGCATACTAATTAGGCCTTCTATAGGGTGCGATGGGCAAGGATGGAAAAGTGTCCGAGATAGTTTGCTAGGTGGTTTCTCATGGAATCTTCTAGAAACTTCTCCTGTGCCACTTGCCTCTCTGAATTCGCCCAAGGATGAGTAAGGGATCTAAGAAATCTCCAACCCCTTCTCTTATGGACTCAACTGTAACAAGTGGAATAACACTAATCAAACCCCATGGATGACTCACACCCTTGCACACATCTATAAATGGATCCCTCATCTAAGAGATCTAGAGGTTAGAATATTGTGAATTGCAAGGAACTGTTGATAGTTTGTAATTGAGGAAAGAGAATTGTATTGTTGGTGTGATCTTGCTATTTCATGAGGTGAAGAGGGATTGAAGCTGGGAGGATGATGCTGGATTAGACAACTGGGTTGTAATTCTCCCTTCTATTAATGAAGTTCTTCAAGTTTTCTTCCATATGATTGTGCAATTGTGAATGTTATCATTTGTGAATGCTATCATTTATTCATTACATATCTGATTCTGTAATGTTTATGTTGTAATAGATCACGATGCTTTGACAGTGATTTATAGTCGTACTTGCTTAGGTACTCTCCAAGTGTGTTAAGTACGAGGAGAAGTTGCAGAATCTCTCAAAGGGGAGAGAGAGCAAGCAAGGGATTAAGCAGAAGTTCCAGGTCTGTTCCATTATCTTTCTCTTATATGTTACACATAGAAGAAATTGTTGAATTGATTTAAATTGTTGTTTCTAGGGTAGCTGCCAAACCTAAAGGGCTATCATTCTATAGGAATACTAGTTTTCCTAGAAAAAAATTGGCGACTCTGCTGGGGAATGAACAGATGTTTGTTTGATGTTATTGTTTGTTTTATAAACTATAGACAGAGTTTGAAGTCATCCAGGTAGCCTTCGATCTGCTCTTGCTCTGCAATTGCATAGTAGCTGAATGTTGCTTCAGTCAATCTTTGGTTTAGTTTATGAATTATACACTTGACTTGCAAGCACATCTAGATGCCCTTTTGGTAGCTCAGTAACCTCTCAAGACATTCCTTCATACTTTTCTCTTCATTGTTCATCAAAACTCAGCCTAACTCACTGAAAACAGTTGCACATCTGATCCAAAACCCATTTCAGTTGCGCTCTCTGGACCATCGCACTATCTTCCACTGTAACCTAGTATGCATCGCACCTCCTAAGTGTAGTAAGTGTGATGCATCTCTGTTTCTGTGAAGCCCAGGTGCGATGACTGACTGAACTCTTTTTCCATTCTAGAGATTGAGGGTTTTTGACCTTGTTTTCAGTTTTGTTTAATTGTTTTGCTACAAATGAACAGTACCTCTTACTGAAGTTTACTTGCATCACTTAGACTAGCCTCCATTACATTAGGATTAGTGAGTGTTTTTGTGTATTTGTTCATCATTTACAATCCTTTGTCGAAAAGTTATTTAAATCGATTTGTCTCTTTGGTAAGAGAAAAGAAGAAGAAGCCAATTCAACGAGGGGGCAACCAAGAAACCATTTCTTTGAAGGCATCATTTGGTAAAAATCCACACATTAAAATTCCCAAACCCAAATATCCGTGCATAATTTGTGCGGGAGACCATTTTCATCAAAATTTTCCTTGCTTTCCTCGGATCTTGAAATAATGGTCTTCCCGTTCACACCATGTCGTGTCATCAACCTCTAGAGATTATGTTGGTAACACACCATCAACTAGTGATAGTAAATTTCATGGATAGAAGGGAAAGGTCAGGATTCCATGTAGGTTATGTGAAGGTAATCATTCCCTTCACCGTTGTCCTTTTTTGGATGAAGCCAAAAGAGTGTTGGATAACCGTCCTGCTTCACCGTAGTGACTTCCATCTGGTTATAGGAAACTCTCCCTAAGTCCTTCATTAGTTGAAAAACTGACTGACTTAAATCAACCATCGGTCGAAACCACTCTCTCTGAAAGTGAATCTTATGAGTCTATACCCAACCAAAGTCAACAGGTCGAGGTAATAGTTGACCCAATTTCACCTTCAGCTAATCTTACCTTTCCCGAAGAGACTGAAATTGATACCGCTCAAGTTCTTTTTGTTTCGTCAGATTCAAATGAGCTTGGGGTCAGTCCACCTATTCCATCAACACGGGAGGAAAATCCTCCAGTTCTCGTAACACAAAGGGTTAATTATCCTGTTTCTTCGGTACCCCCTCCAAGTAGTCTAGTCACTTCCTTTGATTGGAATCGACTGGCAGGATCCTGCCTTCCTTCTTATGTGCCTTTCCAGATCATAGTACAAGTTTGTAAAATGATTGTGCCTGGCACTATTATATATCAAGGTGCCTCAGTGAGTATCCTTTCCTCAACTGCTTGTAAAGTGCTCGGTTCACCACCGCTTGTGCCTGTTACACAGAATCTGTTGGGATTTAACAAAGGAACCAATCAACTGTTAGGGATACTTCCTCAGTTACCTATCACTTTTGGAGGAAAAACTGTTTATCTGAACATGATGGTAGTCCTAGGACCTTTAGATTACAATCTACTTCTTGGGCATGACTATGTTTATCACATGGGAGCTATTGTTTTAACACTCTTTCGAGTGATTTGTTTCCCGCATGAAGGCAAGATTGTCACCCTTGATCAACGTTCATTTCCCGATCCACATATGGCTCCTAGTCAACCATCTTCCCTAAATGGTCCTTTTGTACCAATGGTATCATCCTTGCCATGGGTTAATTATGTGGCAACCTGTTGCATACCTACATTAACTGATGATCAATTCAATGATGTTGTACATTATGTACTGGGGGCATTGGAACCAGATCTCTCCTTCATGACCACTTATGAGTTGTGATCAAAGAGTAGGAGGACAATTCATTATCTTGTGTCAACCTCATTAAAAAATGAAACAAGGGTCTATGAGGATAGTTCTTTATCTTGTGTCAAACTCGTTAAAAAATGAAACCAAGGATGTGAGCATAATTCCTTGTCTTGTGTCAAGCTATTTTAAAAAATGAAAAAAGGTCCCAAGTTCCAAGTCAAGTCATTCTCTCGATCTCGTAAAAGAACCTTCATTCCATCCACCTGATAGCCATGAGTAGTATAGTGGATGTAATGAAGCTTGGGGGGCATGCACCTAGTAGTAAAGATAAGCTTCCCTATAGGTTATATGATTGGTCTATCACATCATTCACCTTTGTCTATTCTGGACGAAGCCAAAGAGGTGTTGGATAACCATCCTGCTTCACCGTAGTGATTTCCATATGGTTACAAGAGACTCTCATTTTCATCATGCTGGGGGCATGCAAACCATTCAAGCATAGTTTTGTCGTTTTGAGCTTGTGTAAAAATGAAACTGACTTCAAGCATAGTTTTGTCGTTTTGAGCTTGTGTAAAAATAAAACTGAATTCAAGCATAGTTTTTTGTTTCAAGCTTGTGTAAAAATGAAACCGAATTCAAGCATAGTTTCTTGGTTTCAAGCTTGTGTAAACATGAAACCAAATCCAAGCATAGTTCCCCCATGGTTCAAGCTTGTCTAAAAATGAACCCATTTTCAATAATTAACCTCTGTGATTGCCATTCTATCAGCCTTTTGAGCCTTGTTTGTGTACATCCCATCACCACCATCCCTTTGGCCAATCATACTCTCTCACTTGGTTGTTTTACCATTTTTGAGGAACAGTTGCAATGATTGGTCTTATTAGCCAGCCTCTTCACAGAATTCAACATGTTTTGAGAAGTTCCAAAATCACCAGAACTAGTTGCTACCCTAGACACCACTTATTCCTCAAAATCGAGTCCTCTTTAAACCCTTTTCAGACTCGTTAAATATGAAAAGATTGTCGAGCACTTAACCTTTTTAGCTTGTTAAAGTGATTGGAAATGTCATCCCTCCTGTATGATTTTATCCTTTTTCAGACGTGAGGGATTATCCTACAAAAAAATCAAGCGCTTGTCTTTGTCAGCTCATTAAAGTGATTGAAAAAGTCATCCCTTTTGTATTATTTTATCCTTTTTCGGACCTAAGGGATTATTTTACGAAAAAGAACTTTTGGAGTTTTCTTTTCATCCCTTTTCAAACTCTATAAACATGAAAATGATTGAGTTATCCTTGTCGTTAAACTCGTGAAAACAATAGCGACAAACTTGTCCATTCTAGACGAGACCGAGTTTCATTGTCACTAGACTTGTTAAAACATAGTGACAGGTTTGCCCGAAAGGGCGAATTATAGAACAAGCACATGTTATCCTCCTCAAGCTTGACAAAAATAAAGAGGTACTGGTCAGCAATGACTGGGGAAAAAGGGAAGAAACTTGAAGAATTTATGTTAGCAAGTCACTCTTGAACATGACACTTTCACTTCATCACCATTATTGAGTTGGGTTGGATTATTCCGTTCACCGGTCATCTCACCATTGGTCTTTAATACCATCCATCTTTTGGGGTTAATGCTACCAATTCATCTCTGTGTCGCCGACATGTTCAAGAGAATTCATTCAGTTGAGAAACCACAATCCATTTAATGTCTCATCCACTGCAATACCTCCAACCTTCATTTTTCATGACCACCATTCCTGAACCTTGTGTCGTTAGTCCATTTTCACCTCTAGAAATAATTTGCTTCGTTTCATGTCGTAGATGTGGGATACATCAAGGCCCTCCTATGAAGAGTTGCTTCTTCTTGACATCAACTCATTATCCAAGAAGTTGACTTAGAAACAACCCTTTCAGTGCTTTGAGGCTTGCATACATCATTGGCAAGTTTCTCACTTATGGCGACAGGTTGACATCAATGGCCTTTGACTGAAAGATTTTGCATGGTGTTCGACATCGGATCATATATTCACACCACATGAATTTTACTGTAGTACTTTGCGGGTCATTATCATTATCAGTGATTCCTCTTGCGTCTGTTAATAGATCACATTATTGGCTAGTAATCAGGCGACGTCTTTCCATGTTCGACTTCAGAACATCTCTTCACATGGATTGACTTGTACATCGAGCGAAGATTGAACGAGTTTGAAGACCCTGGATCTAGTTTCATCCATCCGGGCTGCAATATATTCAGGGACATAAAAACATCAAATGTACAAAGGCTCTACACAGATGGTCATCCTAACCATGGATGATGACTCTATATCTGAAGATTCACCAGTCTGTATCTGCAGACGACTATCTGATCTATGTACATGAAATGAATTTATAAAGCTGAGCATGGGAATGCCTCCCTCATATAGATCATGAAAATTATATTATGATGATGTATTGTATTGTAACTTATGTAGGTCACCTTCCAGTTCGAAACTTCGGATCCTCATGATAAAGCATTTCACCCGACCTCAATATTTACGACTTCATACTTTAGGGGGCAAACTGTTATAGACATATTTGGGCACATCAACCCAAAACTTATATGTCGATGTATTAGGGCTCATCAATCCCTAAAAGATTTGTTTCATACCCTAAAGGAACATAGTCATCTGAATACATCATTCCCCAAAAGTTCCATCTAAGAAACCATCCAGAAATTGTCTAAATTGAACCATACTAACTGTTCCACTGGCAAAGTGCGATGCATACTGAGTGGTACACTACTAGGGTGTGATGCATATTGATTAGGCCTTATATAGGGTGTGATGGGTGAGTATGGTCAAATATCCGAGACAATTTGCTAGGTGGTTGCTCATGGAATCTTCTAGAAACTTCCCTTGTGCCACTTGCCTCTCTGAATTCGCCAAAGGATGAGTAAGGGATCTAAGAAATCTCCAATCCCTTCTCTTGTGGACTCAACTGTAACAAGTGGAATGACACTAATCAAACCCCATGGATGACTCACACCCTTGCACACATCTATAAATGGATCCCTCATCTAAGAGATCTAGAGGCTCGAATATTGTGAATTGCAAGGAAGTGCTGATAGTTTGTAATTGAGGAAAGAGCATTGTATTGTTGGTGTGATCTTGCTATTTCATGAGGTGAAGAGGGATTGAAACTAGGAGGATGATGCTGGATTAGACAACTGGGTTGTAATTCTCCCTTCTATTAATAAAGTTTTTCAAGTTTTCTTCCATATGATTGTGCAATTGTGAATGTTATCATTTGTGAATGCTATCATTTGTTCATTATATATTTGATTCTTTAATGTTTATGTTGTAATAGATCACGATGCTTTGATGGTTATTTGTTGTTGTACTTGTGCAGGTACTCTCCAAGCATGTTAAGTACAGGGAAGAGTTGGAGGATCAGTCAAAGGCGAGAGAGAGCAAGGAAGGGATTAAGTGGAAGTTCCAGGTTGGTTCCATTATCTTTCTCTTATCTGTTACACATAGAAGAAATCGTTGAATTTCTTTAAACTGTTGTTTCTACGGTAGCTTCCAAACCTGGAGGGCTAGCATTCTATAGGAATACTAGTTTTCCCAGAAACAACGGTGTACCACCTGCTGGGATAGTCTGCATACTATCTATCTTTTCCGCCACTATGTTGCCTGTGGTCTCCTCGTTATATTCTTCTTCTACATAGGGGTTCAACCTTTGCCTTTTAGCAAAATTTTGATCAATAGTCCTGCTAGAAGGAGTGGCCTCTTCCCTGTCTCTTTTAATATTCCTTTCCTAATTGAGAGGATTCTGCAACACAGGAAGGTTGCTCATGATTTGCTGAGGTTGAACCAGCTCCTTTGAGATTTCAAGCTGCTCAGATTCTTCTTCTTGTTCTGAATCTTCTGCCTATTCTGAGGTTCCTTGTTGCTCTGATGGTTGTGTATTGGGTTCCTATGACTTCTTTCTTGATGAAGTTTCTCCAAACACCTGTACAAACACATCCTCATCAAACCTTCTTTCTAAGTCCACCATTACATTGTCAACTTCAACTTGTGTGCTATCTTGATCTATCAGAGTGCCTTCCACCCATTCTGATTGATTGGCTTACTGTTCAATTTCTGGGATCCTATGGTGGATATAAGGAGATAATTTATGTTTCTGCATCCTGCTACAAATGAATCTGTGAGGGTCATAGGCCCATATGAAACTCTTTTTTAATTTCAATCTCTGGAGGATTTCATCTACCTCCTTTCTAGCTTCTCTATTATTGCAAATAAATGGGCGTAGGTGATCCTTTATTCTCAGCAGGGCCTTCTTCTTGGCCTTGACAAAGTGAATCTCATCAGAATTTATCATTTGCCTATAGTACTCTAGAGAAAATAATCACATGGGCAGATATTTAGGTAATTTATAAGGAGGCAGCTCACACCCATAAATCTGATTTTGGTATGGTTTTGGTATAAATACTAATCCCCGACTTTGTATTGTTTCGAAAGCTGGAGAACCCTCTTAATGTCTGCACTAATTCTGGGAGGGGGCCTTCCTATCAACATTGTAGTCACTGGATGTACAAATTGGTCAATAAAATCTATATATGGATAGGGAGAAGAATAAGACCTATGGAAAAGAGAAGTCGAGAAGATGACAGATCTAGGATTCCCTCTAGTATTAAGTTTCCTATCATTTTGGTAGAAAAGAAACAAATGATACAGGACTGATTAATACTTGAAAACCCTCTCATTTTCAATTCTCATAAACTAATCATGCATTTTATCTACGATGAATTTGGCATAATCAAACTTGACTGGAGGAGGTTGACCAAGGGTAAAAATAGACATACCAGCTAAAATAGTCTCATCTACATATTCATTAGTGGTAGAACCCAAAATGCATGATAGCATTGTTGTGATGTCTTTTCCTAGATCAGAAAAGAAGGCTGACATGTAAAGAGGGAGGTCCTTTGGTATGTGTTTTTTTCAAAAATGAAGGTCTGGAGGATTTGAGTACTTCTGGAACTAGACAGCTTGGAGAATCTTTCAAAAAAATTAGTAATGGACAGGGGGTGAGGCCTTGACCAAGATGAAACTGTAACATCTTGTTTATTGACTCAGCTATAATGGTGAAAAGGATTTTCTGGTTTGGGGACATTACAGCTTTCGTAATAGGGTCATAGTTTGCATGGCAGTAATGAATAATTTCTGGAAAGACATGAACACTCAGGAATTGATACTTGGGTAGGTTTGATTCCCAGAGACCTATCTTATCTGCATGGTTTAAGTAGATATCTTGGTATTTTCAATGCAATTTCAAAGGGGTTTCGTCAAAGGTGAGGTATTTTATCTGGAAATCTTTGTCAGCTAGGGGAAGATGGTCTAAATATCTTTGGGGAGTGGTAACTAGCATGGCGTTTAAGGCAACTGGAACATCCATCCTTGGTTCTTATGGATTCAAGGATGAGGGTAGGGAATTTCAGGGAATTATGAAGAACTGGGTCGTTTCAGGGAGTCTTTAGGCTGTCAAATAGCTTACTTTCACTAAATTACTTAATTTTTACAGCAATTTAGTCCAGGTTCAATACGAGAATAGGGTTTCTCAGTAAAATGGGTAAATACCTGGTTATGGTTGCATGAAGGGAGAAATGGCTCTGGTGCACTGTTTGCATGGAGCACACGGGTCTGTAATGGCAATCTGGAGTTCAGCGGCTTCTGAAGGTTGACAGTTGGAAGTATGGTGATGTCTTGAATGTACTTTGAGTGTGCATGGAGAACAGAGGGTTGTTTTCTTGGTAAAACAAAAATAATGATTATTTTTGGGTTTATTGGAAAATTCAATGCTTTTGGTGCATATAATGGAAATGTGACAGTTGGTTCTGGAAAGTGACAGTTGGCGCCAACTGACAGAAATGATGTTTTGTCATTTAGCGAAGGTGGTAAGTGGAGGTGGTAAGCGGAATCTATAGCACCACTTATGAGGGTATGGCGATATTGGGAGAGGTCTGCTCGATGCCATTCATTAGGCGACACATAGTGGTAGGGTAAATAGTAAAATCACTCACATCAGGCGGGTAAAGGTAGGCATCGGAGGCCGCCCGATATGAGCGTTAGCCATTAGATCTGAAGGGGTTAGACCATACAGTGGTCAGGGAAGGGACTTGATCGAGATTTAATGGAGGGGCCCGATGGGATCGTAACTGTGGATTAGGGAGATTAATGATGTCGAGGGCGATGTGATTGGAGGAAGGTTCTTAATTAATCACATATTGATTAATTAATTCCTTTTTAATGCAGTAGAGGGTTGTAGGTCTTAATTGATCATAGATAGGTTAATTAATCTGTTGATTAATTAATCCATCTAATTATTTCTTTATTAGGGTTTATATTTCAAACTGGGGTGGGATATTAACATAACGGATTTTAATAATACATATGGGGACGAGGTGTATTTTCTGGGAGTTAAATATAATAAATTAACGTTAATATGAAATGAAAACAGAAATAAGGATGCGCTAAGTAAAATGTTTCGAAATATATTCACATTTTCGCATTTAAACATATAACTTAGGCTTAGGTTCATTTTTTGGGTTTTTTTGTGAAAAGGTGTTTTTTATGGGAATAATTACTTTTCCCAAGCAAAGAGTGCCTTTACTTTGGGAAAAGGGGGTTTTAGGGAAAATGAATGAATTATGGAGTGGGTGAATGTTGATAAGGGGGTTTTAACACTTGGAACCTGTAAGTCATTGGGCTGAGAGTCCAGTCCCTCCAAAAGTCAGAGAAATGCTTTGAGCCCCTTTGACTTAAGGTTTTAGGTGCTTTGATTGTTATTTGTAGGAAATTAGTGATATTAGGGGTAGAAGGAATGAGGAAATTAATAACCCGACTTTGTAAATGCCTCATTGTTATCCATATTTTTAAAGTAATACGATGATGGAAGTAAATGATATGAGTTTCAACTTATCATTTATCATACACCATTATGCAACCATTCATCTACTTACCCACTTACACATCCTACCATTTTTTCTACTTTTTATTAGGGTGCACATAAACTCGCAAACCCTTTGAAACATTTTCCTTTTATTTTACAATGGAAATCTATCTAAGTCTAAGCTTATTACATCCAAGGGCTCAGATTAAATAGTTGAGCTCCTTTTATTCACTGTACCTACCTACTTATCTACCAAGATTAAATAGTTTGGTCAGATTTTATTCTCTATCTATAGACATAGAAATTGAAAACATGAAATAGTCAAGTTTACACTATTTGACTACCATGGATTGTGGCATAAGTAACAAGTTGCACATAATCATTATTACACAAAAAAAAAATAGTAGTGGCATTTTGACTTGCACGATTTCATGGTCTTTTCCTTTTCTTTGGGGTTCTTTTTCCTCTTTTTAACATTTTTCATTCTTTTTGTCCTTTGATTTTTCTTTTAGGACATACCCTCTTTACATTTTTTAATTTTCTTGATCTTTTACAAATATGGAAAACATTTGCAGAAGCAAAGTTATGTACATATTTCAGAGATAACTAAGTCAATCATAAATTATGACACCTATTGGTATAGGAACATAATAGCACCAAATCTTCTTTGGAACTCAGTGCAGCACAGTCATCTACCTCCAGCTTGTAGAGATTCTTAACTCGAATCCCAATCCTCTTGGTCTATCCCATACCGATATGCCTTAGGAATACCTTTCCTTTACTAAAGACTACATCATAGCCTTTATCTTCTAGCATCGCGATAGACACAAGATTCTTCTTCAGACCTGGTACATGCTTTACATCAGTCAGGATGAGAGGAGCTCCATGCACCCTCTGAAACACAACCGTACCTTCACCTGAAACACGGTACATTCCATCATCACCCATCTCGATCCACATCTAGAGATCCTTCTCCTCCAGGGTACTGAAAATATTATTGTCGCTGAAATGTGGAAAGACGGTCCACTATCTAGGTACCAAACACATCCCACCATGGATGAAACCATGCATGTGATGAGAGAGAAATCCAACTCGAACTGTGAGGCCAGTGTCTCACCGTCTAATCCCTTCAAGGATCCCTTCTTGGATTTCTTCTCTGAACAATTTGTAACATAATGGCCCACTTCATGACAATGAAAGCATCGCACTTTTGATTTTTCAAACTTCTTCCCACCATTGGAAGAACTGGATTTGGGATGGGACGCCTTCCCTTTCCATTTCCTCACCTTACTCGCCAAGGCTAGATTTTCTTCATCATCTTGTTTTGATGAAGATCCATCTCTGGTGCTTCTTCTTATCTCCTCCTACATCACATCTAACCAAAGTCATTCCCAATCTAGTAGTTTCTCTCTTCCATTAACCGAGTCTTGGTAGCTATGCCAGCTATTAGGAAGACCGAGGAGTGCAAGACTCAGCATGTCATCATCGACTGTCATGATCCCTACACTTCCAAGCTCATCCCTACAGATGGTGAGCTTGTTCAGATATGTAGAGATCGTGTCACCCTTTCCACACTTGATTTTCTGAAGCTTGTCTTTCAACGCCAGCTTCCTCTGATCGTTGCTATTCTAATATATATCTTTCAATGTTTTCCACATCGAAAACGATGTCTCCTTACCATGGAGGCTCGAGACAATGTGGTCTTGAACTCCCTCTAGAAGGATTCTCCTTGTTCTAGTCACACATTTCTTCCATTCCACCAATTCTGTAACATTAGCTGCTACTGGCTTGGGGAATTATTGATCAATGAAGTCCTTTAGACCGTTGTCCTCTAATACTGCTTCCATGTGATCCTTCCAGGCTATATAATTCGAGCTTCCATCAAGGGCATACTCGAGTCTTAAACCACTGAACACCATTGGTGAAATTGAGATGTGATAAGAACTCGATTTCTATAATCAGGAACTTGAAAATTTGAACTTCTCCCTTATTTGTATACTATTCTACACTTTGATCACCTTTCCTCTGATACCATGTATAATTTCCCACTAGAGATCAATAGATTATGCAATATACTAAAGCAAAATACAAGATCTACTTCTACAAACAACTTGCGGAAGCTTAATCGATTTTGAGCAAGATCAAATAGAACACATATAACAGATGAAGAGAAATCAATCACACATGAACACAGAAGAATAGTCTGGGGAAAGCCTCAACTAAAAGCCCCGATCTCTGTATTATCATACAAGTGGAAATATGTTCAAACTACACAAAGAATCAGCTCACAAGCTATCATGTTCTTAGTACAATCAAACAATACAGCTCACAGACTAAGTAGACACAAGATATGCCTTCCCTCAACCCTCCAAGCCTCCTATTTGCTTACGCAGTTTTTCTTAGGGTCCAATGCTGCCACCTGTGTGAATTGGCCTCATCACACACTCACCAAACCTAAAAGTAACTGCGAAATCTCCAAGGAAAGAATTCCTTCTACATGCAAGAGATATCCTCCATGGAATATCCTGCAACTGATAGTACACTGTCCCATCATCTAATCTCAACTGGGTCTCTATCTGAACTGACATGCATGAGTTATTTATGAGAGTATTCAGTTATCTGAAGTGCAACAGTTACATGCATGCATGCATTAACTAACTGAACTCACAATTAGTTCAACAAACTATTTGAACTAATCTGACTGGACTTAACTCAGTTAACTGAGCTAACTAATTACAACTCAAATTACAACTCATCCTTATCTCTTTAACTAAGGGATAGATTCCTCAATCAATGGGATAAATATTGCATGTCCTCACATAGACTTCATGTTTTATTTTCTCCAACTAATTAACTCAAGATGAATTAATTAATTATTAATCAAATAGCTACTAAGAACAAATTCAAATTTTACTTCTCAATTTTAGTTCAGGGACTAACTAAAATAGGAAGGTATCCCGAAATGCTATTTATAGCAGTGCTAATTTTAGCACTTCTATTTTTAGCATTTCTTGTTGCTATTTTTAACATGGGCTTCCTTCCACTGGGAGCTAGAGAAGAATTATTTTCTAGAATTCTAGGAAGTTGTTGCTTTCATTTTAGTTGGGGCTGAATATTAAAGAATTTATTAGAAAAGAGTTCGGTGGTTTTTGACACGGAAGGGGTTTTACCTAAAATTCTTGTGCCTACTATGTTATTTTATTTATTGTTATTACTGCATAAACATTAATAATAATTGAATATTAACTAATGCTTTGAAAATATTAAAAGTGTTAATTGCTAAGGAATACTAATTCACCCACCCCCCTCTCAGTATTTACAACATCCTTGAGGCTATCCTCTCGGTTAGTTGCACTACGCAGTCCCAGAGGTGAGAAACCTATCTTCCTTCTAAGAACTGAGTAGACACTTCCTCACTTCCTATCTGAACATCGTACTTTGCAAGAACAGTCATCGAGCCTCCTTCCTGCTTGTTGAAACCCAGCATTGTGTAGAGACCTAAGCTTTCACTTCTCCTATAAAATTGCACAGAGATGTCCTCTTAGTGACTTCCCTCATCTAGGACCCCCTACTCTCAAAAACTACACAAAATTGTCCTTTGGTCCCTCTATTATCTGACCTTGTCTTCCCTCTAGAAACTACATAGAGTTGTCCCTCAGGATCCCGCCTTGCAGCTGCCAATGGTGTCCTTAACTGTGCAATTCTACCTCCCCATGGCCTCTGCATAGTTTTCCCCGACAGTGAAGACTGTGCCCTAGAGTTCCTTGTCCAAACTTGAGTTGCACTCTGCATAGTCTCACTAGTCACTCCCCCCTCCCTGTCACCTGGAACTGCGCAGTGTGTAGTTACTAGGCCCTCTTCCCAACCTGTCATCTGTCTTGGGGCCGAAACATGGAAAAGAATGCATCATGCTAGACTAGGAGGTTATTGGATTTGATGTCATCCCTTCATGAGTAAATTGTAGGCACAGGTACACTGATATATCATGGTGAGATGACGAACGAGATGAAGAAGGAGTGCACATGCTAGAAGACTTACTTGCATCTGTACGGATGAACAAAGCACATCGAGCAGCAAGCGAAAGGAACACATTCATGGAACCATCTCGCAAGACAAATACCATTGAAGACCCCGCATCATCAAGCCATGTAGAAGAGAATACAAAGAACACCTAAAAGTGCATCCATCACTTAGCAATGAAACAGCTTGACATGGACACCACAACCATCCATTACATGTCAGTAGTTTCATGTCATGAGTTGTCAAGGCCACATCACCACTATGACCATATTTTTTGTAACTAAATGTAATGAAAGTGGACATCCAATGGACACACACATGAAGATGAAGAGTCATGTCAATTGAAAATTCATAGGAAGTCGAACGATCATGAGGATACTAGAAGAGTCACAAGGGTCAAGCATCACCCTTGGCTATATATACCCCTCCCATTGCATGAGCAAGGACTTTTCACCTTGGCTCCCCCCACATATCCTTGAGAGTAGCCAATCAATTATTTGAGGAGCGAGTGGCTCCATTGTCCCACTATTGGGACTAGTGATGTACGGTGTACATATGTGTCTTGGGACTTTTTCTTAATTCGAAAGTCTATTAATGCCAACACTTTTTCATGCATGTTTTTTAGATGTTTGTAAGACTATTCTTTCGGCATTTTTAATGCATATTTGTTTCACTTGTACTAAGATAGTTGAACTACTTCAGTTGTTTTAGTACTTACGTTGTTGAGAATGGGTTGTATTTTTTATCACTGTTGTCTCATCCCTGTGGACTACTTCATGGGATACTAGACATACCACCTTTGTTTATTGGTTATCACCATTGTCACATCCTTGTGGACTACTCTGTGGGATACTCGACAGGCCATCTTTGTTTACTGGTTATAACAACGATCACATCTATGTGGACTACTTGGTTGGGTGGTGTACGTGTTGTCACCTTCACTTCTATTTTAATGATTTCCACATCCACTATGGACTATTCCATTGGGTGCTAGATAGACCTTTCTGGTTCGCATGTGTCTCTTCCTAGGTGGCACTATTACTTATCACTTATAGGCTCACTTTACTCTCCCCATTTGTAGTAAGAGAACCGAGACACAAGTTACATTAGCACCCACCAGACACACTTACCTTGTTGTTTGAAGATACCAGTGTAACACTCTCATGTGTTGACAGCTAGAGCCAAGGCAACTCTCTAAGTATATGGAAACAAGGCATTTATACTGGATGGGACTCCTACACCAAACGATGTGATTTCTAGTTGGGACTTCACATCGGGGAGATCCCCTTGGTTGATAGATTTCTAGCACCGTCAACACAAACCAAAGATCACATCGAAACTACTTTGCACAATGGAATATAAACAACAATAATTCTACCAGTGCATAAAATATAGACAACTTTTTACAATTTTTAACCCAACTTCATTATATTAATCAAACTGAATAATACAATAGTCCATGGATCTCATACTTGGGATAATGGCCCTCATACATCCACTATTACAAGAATACAAAAATGGGGCTTGGTTTCAATCCATCAACAACCAATATACCCTCGAAAATATACTCTGACCATATGGTTGTAGTACATGCTCTCTCATCTGCTCTCGGTCATACCTTGTACCCTCCTGATCCTTCGACTCCAGATCTATAACTCCTGCCTCTATCAATGCTCCAATTCCATCTAGCCATTGAACCTCAGTTATTAATTTGCTCACTAGTTGTGACTTATTCCATCATGGGAACAACACATCGATACTCCTGTCAAATTTTCCACAACTCTATTTGTGAACAACTCACAACTTCCCATTACTGCTCCTCATCTACTCAGGGACTTCAACCCATTATAGTCTTCCTTTGTTGCTCCAATGAAGACCAACATAGAGCATAGAGGAATTCCACCTATCATTGCAAGATTTCCATCTCCTACAATGAACACAAGCTAGAAGGACTGCCCATCATCTGGTGTAGAATTCCTTCTCCAAACTCAAGTCTAGGCTTGCACAACTACTCCTCTATTTGATCAAACTTTGAGCTCAAATTTTGCCACTCTAGAAACCACCTAATTCCATGAAGATAGTGCACACCAAGCTCCAACTTGGACACTATCATGATGTCCTCCAACATACCATAAATTCCCAATCTACGTTCACACTTGGTCCACTCTCACACTGTCCTCCAACAGACCACTATTGACCAATCCTATTGTAGCATCTACTCCTAGTTAGGGAATCCAACCATCTAGGAAACCCCTCCTCTTAGCTACCAACAGACTTTATAAACTATCCTATCCTAGGACACCATCCTCCTTGAAAATCTCATCAATAAGAGAGCACATACTCCAACATACTACTGGTTTTCTCTTGTCCTTGGAATTTGTGCTATATGAGCTTTGGTTAGGGCTGAAATCACACTGCTACAGTACCTATGAAATTCTCCAATCACTACGTTTTCCCTTTCAACTAACTATCCTTCATTATTATCCCTTTTTAGGACTCTTCCACACACTCTTTTTCCTTGGAATCCTTCTCAAAGCACCCTACATCTTATGGTCAAGCTACAACAAGAATTATGCTCATTGTTTAAGGGTTAACACCCTATATTTAGGTTGTGATGGCTTCTTAGAGACTACGGCTGGGTGAGATGACTCTCACTAGGCCTCTCATCCCTCCAACAATTCTCCACACATGTTGTTGTAATTGAAGCCCAAACCAGAAGCAAATACATGCACATAAAGCACCCTTACCTATCCTCAAGCCTATGGCTTAGTCCTGCAAGAAGTCTTCACCCTAAAACAAAGATAAATGCCTCCCAAATTCATCCTTCTTGCTCCACGCTAGCCTTAGATATTCACTATAATTTCAGAGGTATTTTATTGATGAGATTGCTCTTGGATATGTGAAATGACCTCCAACTTCACTCCTTTTTATAGACTCCATGTGGGTGAGACATTAGTCCTTAAGAAAACTTCTAACATGTTGGTTGACTTGTCCTAGTAGGCCTCTCAACCACACATTAACTTCAAAAATTCATAACTCAATATTGACAACTCGGATTTTGATGATTCTCAATGTATTGGTTTCCTCTCGACATCCTCTATCATCTCCCTCCATCATATGTCAAATTATTGTCACGGCTTTGGCCCAAGCATCAATGGGTGAAAAACCCCAAGCTTGGATTTCAAGCCCACAAGGCCACTTGTGGAGCTCCTTAATCCTCCAAACCTTTTGTGGTTGTAAGAACACATTATCCTTGGTGTGACAAACTATATCCCTTTAGGGAAGGGCTTTATGACATGAACCCGGTGGTACCAATAGCTTATGGATTCTATCAATACAATTGAGTAGAAGCATTACCAATGACCATATCTCTACACATATTGTGTAACACCTCTAATCCTATGCTATTGGATTGACGTATTTATGTTGTGAATTAGTTATCAATAAATTCACCTAACTCCATTCTATAGAAATATGATAGGAAGACTGTCAATTCTTTGAAATTTGTACTTATAGTGTAGCATCTAAAATTTTACAAACATCCTAGGAAATCTATGTTTGAGTGAATGATTTTTTTTAATAAAGAATTAAATTCCCCAACATTTTGGTATCATTGTTGGGGATGTGCTAAAAGAGATTAGGGCTTTAGTAGTTATGTTTATTTTTGGCAACTGGGTTTTGACATAGAAATTATTTTATTCCCCCATTCACTAATCCATGTGTTTATAGTATCTACCAACTAGCTATAGATTGTTTGTTAAGAAAGGAATAAATGTTATTGCAAGGAATCTCTCAAATCTTAATGGAAATTGAAGACCTACTTACATCTAAAATAGAGTAGATCCTAATTTTAATTAAAGACACACTTACATATCAAGTGTATCAAATCTTGGAAACAATTAGAAACATATCTGCATCTCAAATAAGAGAAGATCAAGGAACTCAAGAGCAATATCAATAAGTATAAGCTGTTGAGCAACATCAAGGAAAATACCCAGGAACATTCCTTGATCATCCTTGACAATTTGTAGAAGAGATCAAAAAATCACAAGGAGTCATCAATCGAGATCATATATTAGAACCTAATATCGAGGAATTTATTTCATGCCTATTACTAGATCCTTTATATATTGAGGGTAGAAATAAACAAGCCTTAGAACATATTATTGGCATGATAAAAGAGGGCATGAAAACAAATGCTAGTGAACTATAGAGCCAAGGATAAGTATATTACATTGAATCTTTGTTCCAAATGATTTTCAACACACAACATTCCTCCATTATCCTACATTTCATAGCACCATATCAGCTAGAGCAGTCAGATCCTCATATTCTTGTATTCAAAGCATGTCTTCCAATTTTCAATGAGTGTGTTTGTAATTATGTTGCACACATAGTTTCATTGTAAATATTCATACACTTGAAAATATGCTTACTTTTTCAAGTAGAGTAGGATAGTGTAGAAAAATAAATAAATAAAATAGTAAAGATAAAAATAAGTCTAACTGTGAAAACTAGGACTCTAGCACAATTAGACAATGAATTTGCATGAAAGTCAGTTTACTAGCTAGAAGAGTTCTCTTTGCATCATGTTTTTGGTCCTTCTATATATATATATATACTCATGTTAGCTAATGTGGGATGCATTAAGGCCCTCTTTCTAGCAAGTATTGACCCATCAAACTTAGCACATTATTTTGGTTCAAGGATATAGAATTCTTTTAGTACTCGCAATATTGCATACGTAGGTTCTCTTGGTGATGAATGTGGGAATACATCAATGTCCCTTGATTTTCATATCTTGCAAGTGACTCAACTTTAACTCCTTTGTCCATACCTAGAAATATGTAAAATGTACCTTGATGCTCACTAGCATCACTGGTGAGTCTTCTAGAATTTGTTAATGGTATAAATTAATGCTCGATAATCCAATGATCTCTCTCATGCTAGACTCCAGCACATCCATTCACATGGAAAGAGTTGTACCATGGGTTCAATTTCAATGAATATTTTGTGAAGAACTCAACAACAGTTACAACATTTTATTTTTTTAAATAAGGAGGGAAAATCGATGGTTGGATAATTAAGGTAACAAGAAGTTTAGCCTTCGTCCTCTCAAGCGCATCAACAACCATTATTAGGTCTCTTTACTACACGTGTTATTAATATGTAGGTGTTGTTACTCTATAGGTGTTTTTACTCTTTAGGTGTCATTATTCTATAGGTGTCATTACTTTGCAGGTGTTGTTACGCTACAGGTGTTGTTACTTTACAAGTGTTGCTACTCTGTAAGTGTCATTACTTTACAAGTGCTGCTACTCAGAAGGTGTTGTCACTCTGTGGATTTTATTACTTCATGAGTTCCATGTTGTTACTTGTTATGTAACTAGATCAAAAAAAATATAAAAGATAGATCAACAACTTGAAAATAAGCCTCTTCGAGGGAGAAACGTCCTTTTACATCACATAAATGAATAATTATTTGATGATATAAATGAAAAGACCTCTTTGGTATGTACAGGAGTCTAAAGGGTCACAATATAATCAGGTCCTACATAACAATAATAATTTAAGGGAACAACGATAAAGATAGTGGGCTTTCATGGGGCACAACAATAACAATATGGGGGCTACATAGGGCACAACAATAACAATATGGGGGCTACACTAGTATTATAGGGACATACCATGTCCCTCTCCTTCAAAAAAGTGTTTTCCTCAACACTTGAGTATTTATGGATGCTTTTGTATAAAATAATCATCCTCCCATGTGGAAGCTTCAGTAGGTAAGTTCTTCCACTTAATGAGATACTCTGGAATTGATCAATTTCGTAGTTGTTGTGTTCTTTTTTCCGTGACTGCTTCAGGCTCTAATACAATTTTTCCTTCCTCATCAAGTCATGGAAATATTATAAGAACTAGAATCTTTTCACCTATAGCCTCCTTTAAGCATGAAACATAGAAAACTAGGTGTACTTAGGAAGATGTAGGCAACTCCAATTTGTATGCCATAGTACAAATGTTTTCCAACACCTTGTAAGTATCATAATACTTGGATGATAATTTATTATCCTTCTTAGCTTGCTTGAGGTACATTTATTTGTATGGTTGTGGCTTTAAAAATACCCAATCGCTTACGTCAAAACTTCTTTTACTATGATTTTTATCATCTTTTTGTTTCATTTGATTATGCACTAGAGTTAGGTTATTCTTTAAGAGTTGGAGAACTTTTTTTTTATGCTTGATGTCATTTCCAATGCTTTAACCTTAGAATTATGAGGTACATTTATTTGTATGGTTGTGGCTTTAAAAATACCCAATCGCTTACGTCAAAACTTCTTTTACTGTGATTTTTATCATCTTTTTGTTTCATTTGATTATGCACCAGAGTTAGGTTATTCTTTAAGAGTTGGAGAAATTTTTTTTTATGCTTGATGTCATTTCCAATGCTTTAACCTTAGAATTATCTCTTAAAGACAATGTAATGGATAGTGGATGATATCCATAAAGTGCCATAAATGAGATCATTTTTGTTGCAGTATGGAAGGAAGTGTTATACCACCATTCTTCCAGAGGTAATCACTTGACCCATTGTATTTGTTTATCTTATACAAGGCAGTGAAGATATCCTTCCAACATTTTTTCACTATCTCAATTTTCCCATCATATTGTGTATGATAAGATGAGCTATGATCTAATTGAGTACCAATACAAGAAAATAATTTTGTCCAAAATATTCTAGTGTGGGATCCCTGTCACTTACAATAATCTTTGGGTTTCCATATAGATCTTGATCTATTTCCATAAATTAAATAGTGACTATATTGGATTTGAAAGGATGAGATAGTGCATAAAAGTGTACATACTTGGTAAGTATATCACTACCACCATGATGACACCATTTCCTTTGAAATTGGGTAAAATAGTGAGACAATCAATTGAGACCTCCTCCCAATGCTGACTTGGAATGGCTAAAGGTTGTAAGAGACTTGGGGTTTTAATTGTCTCAACTTTATTTTGTCAGAAAACCAAACATTATGCCACAAACTTATAAATATTAGATTTCAGGACATCCCAAAAAAAATCCTTCTTGACCCTGTGGTAAGTTTTTTAAAATCGTGAGTACCCTCCTATAAGAAAAATGTGCAATTCTAAAAGATTTTTTATTTATTTATTTCAGAGTTCTTACATAGATAAAAGTGATATTTGTACCATAATTAATAATTTTTTGAGATAAATGTATCATATGTACTAGGATATTGCTACAAATTTTGAATGAGCATCCACACCTCTTCATCATTCTTCCATTCATCCCTTACTTCAGTTATCCAATCAATTTGGATAACAGAAATGGAATGGATCAATTCTTCCACATCCCCATCCCTTATTGAGAGTGCATATGCAACAACATTTTTCTTCCCTTTTTTGTAAATGATTTCAAAGTCATAACGCAACATATTTGTGACCCATTTTCACTTATCTTCTGAAGATAATACTTGTTCCAAAAAGTATTTCATGATTTGTTTTTACCTTCAAATGTCCTCCCATTAGGTAAGGGTGCCATTGCTTCATGAAATGTAGTATTGCCAACATTTCCTTCTTATTAATAGGTTTGTGTAAATACTTTTCCTTGATTGGATGACTTTCAAAAGTAATAGATCTTCCTTCTTGCATTAAAACAACACCAATTCCATTTCCTAAGACATCACATTCCACAAAAAAGGTTTTTTTGAAGTTTAGTGTAGCTAAGACTAGAGCTATACACATTGCCTCTTTAATATGTTCAAAGGCCTTAGTTGCTTGTAGATTCCAAAAAAGTGAATATTTCTTCAGTAATGTTGTTATAGGTGCTTCTATTTTCCCATAATTCTTAACAAACTTTCGATAATACCCTGTCAACCCGAGAAATCCTCGAATATTCTTTAGGGTTGTAAGGATTTTCCATTCCTGGATGGATTTAATTTTTTTGGATCTACATTAACACCCTCATGAGATACAATATGAACCAAATATTCCACCTCATGTACCCCAAAGAAACATTTGAAGGGTTTTGCATACAATTTTTTCTCCTCCAATAGTTTAAGCACCCTTTCAACATGTTGAACATGATCTTTCCAAGATTTGTTATATATTAGTATAACATCAAAAAATACTAACACAAATTTTCTAAGAAAGCGTTTGAAAGTGGAATTAATCAAATATGGAAATGTGGAAGGTGCATTAGTAAGGCCAAAAGGCATGACCAGAAATTTATAATGACATTCATGAGTTCTTAATATTGTTTTTGGAATGTCTTTTGTATCCAGTATAATTTGACGATATCTAGAACAAAGATCCAACTTGGTGAAGTAAATTTTTCCATGTAATTCATCCAATAATTCATAAATGACATGAATGGGAAATTTATCTTTAATAGTGAGCTTATTGAGCTCTATATAATCTAGACACATACACCATGATCCATCCTTATTATGCACCAACACTACTAGAGAAGAGAAAGAACTTTGGCTAGGCTGAATTATACCCCCCTCTAACATTTCTATAACCATATGTTCAATTTAAATATTTTGGGCATATGGATATTTATAAGGTCTGATGTTTGGAAAAACACTTCCTAGAATCAAGTGAATAGCATGATCATGATCACAAATAGGTGAGATACCTTTGGGAGTCTCAAATACCTTGGAATGATTGTCTAGGACTCTTCAAAGATCTAGAGAAATGGATGATTTTGATATTTGAACATCAAGTGAGAATGATTGTGCAATTATTCCTTGTTTTCCTTTCTTCAAAATCTTTGCCTTACCATTAGAGTTGATTATCTTCCCCAGTTTCCCTGAGATACCCCTTAATTAAATTCCCTTTCCTTCCCAAACAAAATTCAAGAAAAATTCTTGAAAACTAAAAGTTATCAACACCACCCATTGGAATGGAAATCATTGGATTATTCAATATATATTTATCCATGGTTAACTTGATATTATAGCACTTCCCTAAGTAATTTATAGTTCCTCCATTTGCAACCTTCACTTGACACTTTGCTACTAGATATAAAAACCGATTAAATTCCTTGGTTATCTTAAAATGAATAAAATTATGGGTATTACTCGAATCAATCAATATTATTACATTTTTCTTCTTGATATATCCTTCTATATTGAGAGTTTGAGGAGTGGTAATTCCTGCCAATGCATTACAAGATATTGTAGGATTCGTTTCTTCTTTCTTTGGGGTTGGTTCCTAGTATATATCCTCTTCTTTTGATGTTTTGTGTTCCTTTTCTTCCTCCTCTTCACAATATATGTAAAATAATGTATTCTCAACACATTTATGACCTTTAGTGCATTTTATATCACAACTGTAACAAATCCCTTTTTCTAGGTTTCAACCTTGTAGGTTTTGGGAGGTTATGAGCAACACTTCCATCTTTATAATTGTGAGTGATAAACCTCCTTGTTTCCATAATTTTGCTTTCAACTTTTCTTTTTACCATGAATGCATTTTCCAATGAATTAGATTCCCAAAGGTGAACATCATGTTCTATGTTATCCTTTAAAGTCCTTGTGAATACATCAATAATGTGCTCCTCTAGAATATAAATTACCTTGATATTTAATCTTTGGAAGTCCTCAATGTGATCCACCATTGAACCCTTTTGTTTGAGATTTATCACTTGTATAAAGAAGGTATTACTCTGTGTATCCTCATAATTTTCTATCAATTCCACTGTAAAAGTTGTCCAATTGACAATTTATTTAAGAGAACAAAGTCATCGATACCAAAAAATTGATTGGGTTCTAAATATAAACTTGTAATGTGTAACTTTTATGTGTGTGACACATCATGTTGATCAAAGAATTGTTCCATTTGTAGTATCCATGTTACCGAATCCTTGCCATCAAACTTCCTATTATTAATCTTTGTAATATGGTTGATCTTTAGTTCTGAGTTAGAGTCTCTAAATTCATGATTCACATTCCTTTTGTTCTCATCGTGAGTTTCATGGACTACCTTGTCACCATTAGGAATCCTTTCATGTAGAAAATTTGTCAAACCTCCCTTGAAACCTTCCACATGCCATTTTAAACCATCCATGTCCCCTTTTATTTTTTATTCTAAACCATCCATCCCTCCCAATTCATTTTTGGTTTCACTTTGTTATAGCGAAAATTGTTCCTACAATTTTGATATATCATGTTGCATTTCTTCTTCTTCATACGACATACTAGATCTTCGTGAGGGATTAATGGGTGCAGAAAAAAAATTTAGGAGGAATTTTGGAACCAATTAATGATATCTATGCTTCACTATTCCCTTTGAATCACTTCAAACTGATTTTTCAAATAAAATTTATGCAAATTTAAAAATACACACCTTTTAGAACTTGATTTTGAGCTTGTTGATAAGGTGGACTTGTGAATATTATATATATGTGATTTAGGCTCTCCAAAGTCTAAAATTTTGTTCTTTGGTATCCCTCTGTGTCTTCTTTCGAACCCCACTAGTTAGACCAATATTGGATTCTTCACGATAAATTTATGCCAATTTTCCCAAGATGACCTGATTATAGACTAGTTCAGTAGAGCAAACTTGTATGGGATTCCACATATCATTGTTTTAACCTTCGGCCCTAAAAATGATACATGATAAATTAAAGTATGTGAAATTTTAGTAACTTTTAAAAAAAATCAAATCCAATGCATAAAGAGAAAGTTATGATTATTTTACTTGAAATACACGTTTGAGACATAATTCTAGAGCATGTAGAAACCCTAACTTCCTTGGACCATATCTCCAAAATTATATTGAAATAAGCTTTGAAATTTTTAAACGATGTTAATCAAGATTTATGCTCCATGTGGTTGAAATTTAAACTTCTAGATTCTCACATAATAAAGTTTATAGTTAAAAATCCAAGATGGCATGTTTGAAGAAGCGAAACCCTAGGATCCAGAGCTCTAATACCAAATGTTATGTAACCATATCACAAAACAGAAGAAAAGATAGATCAACGACTTGAAAATAATCCTCTTCAAGGGGTAAACCTCATTTTACATCAAATAAATGAACAATTATTTGATGATACAAATGACAAGAACTTATTGGTATATATAGGAGTCTAAAGGGTCACAATATAATCAGGGCCTACATAACAATAACAATAGTGGGATTCTATGCGGCACAACAATAACAATAGTGGTATTCTATGGGGCACAACAATAAAAATATGGGGCCTACATGAGGTAAAACAATAAAAATATGGGGGCTAAACTAGTATTATAGGGACCTAACATTACATGATGACCAATAGTATTCATATTTCTATCTACCCTATGAAACAATATTTATCAACACCCTTCATCTTTTCGGTCTCAAATCCAACACAACAGTCAAAATTCATTGGCCTTTCAATGCGGCAGTTGAAATTCATAGCACTCTATTTTTGATCAACTCAACATCATATATGTTTTAGGTCCTTTTTCCCTTCATCAGCATGCCTAGAAACTTTAGCATATAGGTAAAACATGAGGTAAAAACCAGCTTGAAACTTTTTGATTTATTGAAAATTTAGGGGATAATGATAATAAACTATTGTAAGCTTGGTATCCCTATTGTTTCATTTCATTTTTGTCTCTATCTTGTTTCAAGATTTTCTAACATGCCTCATTCCTCAATCTTTTACGTCATCATCCATTTTTATTTTTCCATATACTTGTGGGGCCTCTAAAATAAGCCCTTTGATGTAGCAATTTTCATTTAGCAGGCACTATGATACAATTCTTCATTTATTCTCTTAGAATTTACATATTGATTTTCAATTTTTCCCTTGGTTCCCAATAACCCAAAAACACTCCATTATCTTCACTGTGTATTATGCTCCACCTTTAATCAACACTAAATTGACTATATCAACCCTAATGGGCATAATTTATTTTCTTGTAGCCTTTTGTATCCTTTATCTTAAATAGATGGCCATATACCCACATCTACAACATTCCTTCACCTCCCACCTCTCTATGAAAACTTGTTTTTTTTCTTGACGATGGTAGTTGTTTGAAATAGATATTGGTGATGGAAGAATGGATTCATTGGATATTGAAAAGGATATGGATTTGAATGATTTGAAGAAAAATAGGTATTTGTTTTCTCTACCCAATAGAATTATCGATGGTACTACTTATATATCTATGAATTTGATTAGTTTCTTCTCTGCAAGAAAATGAAAATAATGAGTTTGCAATCTTTTAGAAAAATAGAGATCCTACTATTGAGGGAACTTAAGGAAATGTTTAGTTTTTTTGGCACTGGAATTGATCCATAAGAAGTGAGTATTAGCGTAGTAAAGGTTGTTAAGGAATGTCACAAGTGAAATTGAAAAACTTCATGCTAAGGAGCTAGGAAGCATTTATTCTGTTCCTCTATTTTAGGGAAGGATTAATACCTTTGAGGCTGCAATATTTGGTGGTAAGATCAGCTAGTTATTTTGAAAGAAAGATATATGAGGAGATGATAAGATTTGCAAGTTGATAAAATTTGTATTCTCAATAGATATATCACAGTAAATACAACAAAATAAATTTAAGTAACAACTCATAGTGTTATAGTAGTTGTTTAACAAGCAAGCTTGTCAACTATTAGAATAACCTTTTATGGCATCATGAGAAATGGATAGGAGAAGGAAACTAGAGCTATTCCTTGGGTAACCTTTAGTGGAAACATTCTAGCATGTACAAGGATTTTAGAATTTGGAGATGGACCTCTGTGTGGAGTATTGCTAGTGATGATCGAATTATGATCATGTGTCAACTATGGGAGATGGAATAGGGATGAGTGTAGGTATGGTTGACTCTCATGTTGAAAAATCTACCTTGTTTTCATGATGACATGCAAAAGTGCAAGTTTGGGGGAGAAAGGTTTGTTGTATTTGTACATGGAAGCACATATTTTATTGTATGAAATCTTATCCATGTACAGGATTAACAGGTTTCCAAGGAAAAGAAAAATTCTTTTGGTAATTTCTCATTCATTCACACTAATTTTTCCATATAAAATGCAGAAATTGATTCAAGGATATCTTCCAAACCATGCATCAGATGACTATAAAATTTGGAGGAGGGAAGCATTATGGTAAGATGAAAAAACCTGTAAAATTTCAAGAAAAACAAATTTATAATTTTTGAGAAATTAAGCATCATCGCCTACATCCATTTTTCTTGTATCTTGATATTAATGGAGTCAAATGGCTCTGATTTTTTTTATGGAAAAACATTAAAATAGTAAAAATATGCTCAAAAAAATTCATCCAAATCTAGTTTGTACTTTGTGAGAAATTGATTACAAAATTTTGCTACTAAACATAACAATTTGTTGCAACTCATGTAGCAACTTATTTGTTATATCTCAGTATTTGTGCAATGAAATTTTGATACAACTCTATCTCTTTTTAGCTTTCACATGATTAAGAGTTGTCAATATTCATCTGTAGAAGGTTTTTTAGATTAGATTTTGGGGGTATTGAGGGCAAGTCTATATGTTTCTATAAGTCTGTCATTTTTATCATAAAATAAAAGAAGTGGAAGCCTAGAACTTGTATAAATCATGTAACTATAGGTTGATCAAGGTAGGCCTATTTAGCATGGGGATGGCAGAGTTGTTGGAGAATCAACTCATGTACAAACAAGAGATATTAACTCAAAAAGCAGTGTAGAAAGTACGATATGGTGATGCCAACGTTGGAGGTTATAATGCAAGAAAAAACAATGAACTCCTATTGGTAATGATGAAGTAAATTCAATAATTGAAACAAAAAGATGGCAAGAATGGATTCATAAGAGTTGATTCTCATGAAACAAACCAAGATGGTCATAAAAGTGAGGATGGAAAATTTCATTCCACTACACCTGTTGCCAATGAGATGTTTGGGACATCCATGCAGGATGGTTCCATTTGAAAATTTAGGTGTCTCTCTCTTAACAACTTACTCTTATTTTCTTGAGGACATGCAAAAGTGTCGGCATGGGGGAGATGTCGAGTCGCCAAATTGTCACATTTTCCCCCACTCAAAACACCCATTTTCAGTTATTTTGTCGCACTTATTTACCCGTTTATTTCCTATCTTATTGTGTTTCTTCGTGAGTGTGCCACAATAATATTACAAATATTAAAGTAGTTAATTATCATTATTTTCCTTTATGTTTGGCAAATTAGAAAGAAATTTTGTTGGTTTTATTAATCATGGTTTTCTTAGTGTTGTTCCTATGGCTCTAATGTAGTTACTGTAACGAGCCTCCATGGTAAGCATATATGTGCAGCTCTAAGACAAATTTTGGTAGAAGAGATTGTTCCTAGAAATGTTGACATGTATTTGTGTTACCTAATTCATACCTAGGTCAACTCCAAAAGGCTTCAGGTTGTGATATACAATTCGAACAACTTGTGCTAGTGAGAATCGTGAAACAAGCTTCGGGTCCAGTTTTAGATAAACAAAGAGAAATATGGAAAATATGAGACATGGGTTTTTTCTAGAACATCCCTAGTGAGGTAGCTCATGAGCAGTTTCTCCAAAAGTTGTGTAATTCGAGAGATATACATGGTTCTTCGAAAATGTTTTTTCTTGTTGCAACCATTGACAAATTGTGTCCCAAACATAGCAACTTGTCAACAAATGAACCAAATCCAACATATTTTTAGATTGTTTATAATACATGAATCCAATGTAATCTAATATTTAGCTATTCTTCAACCAAGATCCACTAAAAACAAATCAAGGAAATATTTTTTAAATCTATCCATAGTTTTAAATAATCTAGATTTTGGGGAACTGGTTCTAATTTTCCCTTTATTTATTTATATAAAATGTATGGGTATATGGAGGATAATAATAGTCATTTAATCAAAGAGAGATGTTGGAGTAGAGTAGTAGGGAGGTTTTCAAATATTGTAGAGAGAGTATTTAGGATTTCTAGACCATTCACCTATTTTTAATGAAGATATTGTTGATCATTGGAATTGCTTGTTATGTATTGTTGAGAATTTTTCTTTAATGGAATTATTGATTGTTGTTGTTCACAAATAATGGGTGGATTGGTTACTTTTCCTTTCCTTTTCACAATGCAAATAGTTTAGTTTCCTTTCCTTTCAATGCTTACAATTGTGTGATTTTTATTTCCTACCTTATTTTCATTGATTACAAGTTGTATGGTGTTGTGTGGTGTGAGATAATTTAGGTGCATGTTCGTTTTTATTAGTTTGGTGTGCATTTACTTTCCGCACAATTGATTTACTTTCGGCATGATTGAATTTTTCATGAGTGATTTAATTTCACAAAAGTGTCATTTGATAGATGTGACTTGTTTGTTTTGGTTTCCATTTTGTAGCAATATGATAGGAAGATTGCCAATTCCTTGAAATTTATGGACATCCAGGCTTACAATTAATGTTTGACTAAATGAATCAGTTTTAATAGACAACTAAATTCCCTAAGAAATCCCAAAATATAAATAAAATGAAGTCCTTCCATGGGAGATCTAAATCTAGAGGAAGATGTAAATTTCATGGAAAGTCCATAAAGGTATGTTGGACATGTGTAAAATAAGGGCATTATAAGAAATATTGTAGATAAAAAAGTGATGAGAAAGGTAAGGGATCTAAAGATGCTCCTTCTACATAAGCATAAACCTCTTCAAATGAAGGAGTGGATGTCAAACAAGATTAACAATGCAAGTGTAAAACCAATGTTTAAAAAGGATACATGCTAAATGGTTTGAGGAGAAATTATATTATTAAAGGGATTTATAGTTGGAACTATAGACAAGTTGTTGGAAGGAACTGTTATTGATGGGTGAAACAATTCCATTTTTCTTGAGGGTGGAGTAGAAGAATGAAAAACTCCTACAATATCTAAAGAAAAGACTATGTTGTGGCATAAAATGTTAGGGCATATATGAGAGATCGACCTTAAATTATTTCATGGTAATGGCATGGTAGGAGGCATGTCTAGTTTCTCTTTATATTTTTATATGAATATTATTTATATGGAAAAAAATCAGGTAAGATTCTCTCTCATGCCACGAGGGAAAAGGGAATATTACAGTTCATGAATAGTGATTTGTTTAGACCTGTGATAATTCCATCACTAGGAAAATATATGTACTAAGTCTCATTTATAGATTACTTCTTGAATAATACATTTATTTATTTCCTCAAGAAGAAATTTGAAGTATTTGGCAAATTCAAAGAGTTTAAGGGTCTTAGGAAAAATAAGGCAAAGAAGAAAATTAAGCTGCTAAGGACATATAGTGGTGGAGAATTTTGGGAGAATGAATTCAAATAATTATATAAGAAGTATGGTATATAAAGGTAGAAGACTACTCCATACACACCTTAAAAAAATGGAGTTGCAAAAAGGATGAACATGATGTTGATAGAAAGTGAGGATCATGCTCAATGGTGTCGTGTAAGGACAAGAATTATCGGTAGAGGTAGTGGATACTATATGTTATCTAGTAAATAGATCACCCTCATAAATTCTAGATGACAAGACTCCACATGAGGTATGGACTGCTAAGAAAATATCTCTTAAATATATCAAGGTATTTAGTTGTGATGTTAATATAAATATTCCAATGGAGAATATGAGTAAATTGAATAAGGAAGTTGAAAAGTGTATCTTTATTGGATATTAATATGGTCTAAAAGGTTATAAGATATAGAACCCAGAAACTAATAAGGTAGTGTAGAGTTTAGATGTAGTGTTTAGAGAAGTCAAAGATGTTGTCAAATGGGAAGTCCTAACAAGGGAGAAGGGACTAGAAAAGATAGATTTTGAACTAAAGGATAATGAATTAGACTCTATAAAAGAATAGTAATTATAAGAAGAAGAACCACAGACTTTGATATTGAGGAGATTGATTCAAGAAAGAAGGAAACCAAAAAGATATTCTTGATATTATTTCCATTCAAATTTTGCTTTGTTTATTACCGATGGTGATCCTAGAACTATTAGGGAGACAGAAGATTCATAGGATGGAAAACTCTAGAAAATTTCCATGGCTGAAGATATACTAGCATTAGACAAGAATAAGGTTTGGGATCTAGTGTGATTTCCAAGTGGAAGAAATCCCATTAGTATTAAATAGGTGTTTAATAAGAAACTGAATCCAGAAAGTATACTGGAGAAATAAAAAACTCGATCAATAGCAAAAGGTTATTCCCAGGTAGAGGGAATTGAATTTGGTAATATTTTATTTCTTGTTGCCAAGTTAACTTCCAATAGATTTCTTTTATTTAATGTTTTAGTTTTTTATTTCGAAGTAGAATAAATGGACATGAAGACAACATTTGTACATGGGTATATGGAAGAATAAATATACATGAAGCAACTAGGAGGCTTTGATGTGAAGGGAAAGAAAGATTTGGTAGGTAGGTTGAATAAGTCCCTATGTGGGTTAAAGAAATCACCAAGGATGTTGTATCAAATTTGATACTTATATTTTGGAACTTCACTTCACAAGGAGAAAAGAAAATTGTTGTGTTTATTTCAAATTATTTGGTGATCATGTTATTTATTTGGTCTTATATGTGGATGATATATTTCTAATTGGAGATGGTAGAAATCATCTAGGAAGTGAAAACTCAGTTGTCCTATAAATTTGAAATGAAGGATCTCGGTGCTACAAATTTCATCTTGGGCATGGAAATTAGAATATATTTGGAAAACGAGTTACTCTGGTTAATTTAGAGGAAGTATGTTGAGACAATATTGTAGAGGTTTGATATGAAAAAATTTAAACTAGTAAATGTGCATATTCTTATGGCTGTAAAGTTTTCTGCAAAATAGTGTCCCAAGACACAAGAAAAGGAAGAGTATGTGTCCCATGTTCCATATGTCAATGTGTTTGGAATATTGGCATATGAAATGGTCTATACTAGACCACACATTGCACATGAAATGAGAGTATTGAGCATGTATATGTCAAAACCAGGGAAGGAGCACTCGACAATAGTAAAGATAGTTTTCATGTATTTGCATGGTACTATTAACTATGGATTTTGCTACCAAGGAATATGAGATTGGACAGAGTGTTGGACACACATGGATTTTTAATGCAGACCGGGTTGGAGATATGGATCATAAAAGATATACAAGTGGGTATGTGTTTAACCTATTTGGAGTAGAAATCAATTGGATGAGAAAAAGGTGGTTTATAGTGGCACCCTTAACTACATAAGTTGAATACATGCAACCACTCATGAAATCAAAGAAATAATATGGCTATAGAGATTGTTTTAAAGTATTAGGTCAGTGTCACAAGTTATAAGGGTAGATTTTGACAGTTAGAGTGCAATATTATTGGTAAAGAACCCAACTTATCATTTGAAGCAAAAGCATATTCATATTCAGTATCACTTCATGAGAGATATGATTAAAGACAAGAAGGTGCTACTGGAAAAGGTGGAAATTTTGAAGAATGTTGTTGATTCATTAAAAAAATGTGTGAGCATTGAGAAGTTCTATTGGTGTAGAGAAAATATGAGAATTATTTCCCTATATTGTTGATCATGTACTCATACTGCCCCCTGTGTGCAAAGAAAACAAGTGGTACAATGTTGGGTATATATTAAATTCTTTACACAATTATCCTCAAGTGTTATATGGTGTGCCAGGCACAGTAGGGGGCTCATGGGGGGGTGAAGCCCATCTTTCTCTGGGGGTTCACAAGAGGGAAGAAGCCCCACCATGCAGGAGTTCAAGGGTAGCACCCCAAGAAACAAAAAAAGGGTAGTCATTTTGTGTTTGTTTTTGGTAGCTTTTGGCACACGTTTTTTACTAAAAGTAGTTTTGTGGAAGATGATGGTTTTGCATATATTAATAATTGTGCATCATCAATATTGAAATTAATTATCCATTGCACTCCAAGAGTAATACCCTTTATTATACATAAAGAATCACCTGTAACAATGCTCTATGTAGACTAGTGCATCAAAAGAGTATGGTGCTCCTCAAGTTGTGGTGCATCGACATTGTCATAGTGCACCATCCTAATAAATTCCCTAGTGCACTAACTTATAAATATAGAACAAGTGCGATAATGGGTAATTTATAAAAAAAATATTTGATCATTTAATTTTTTATTTTCCAACAGTGTTCCATTACATCATAACTAGTGCACCCGCATTCATATAATGCACTAATATGGCATGAACTTTGGGGCACTATAGAGCTATGTTGCTCCATGAGAAGTGGTCCACCAACATTGTCATGGTGCTCCATACTAATAGATGCCACAATGCAATAATATAGAATAATTGCATTGATGGGATATTGTTTAAATATAAAAAGTTTCTATTTGATCTCTTAACTTTTAATTTGTTACTAGTGTTCCACGGTATTGAAACCGGTGGTCCATTATACAAAGAGCGCTAATGCACCTATATACATGTAACACACTGACATGTGTTTGAGTTGGTTCACCAACAAAGTTACAGTGCTCCTCGAACATCATAGTGCACAACCAAAAGAAGCTTTCCAATGTTCTGAAATAAATGTATTTCACTAGTGTGTTATTTTTAAATTTAATAATTTTTTTTATTTCATGAATTCATTTTGTTAAAATGCATATGATGTGCCTTTAATCTTAGCCACATTATTTGAAAAATTATAATGTTTGAATGTTAAACAGTTCTCTTTATTTGGTGCATCATATTGTGGTGCCTCCCATTTAAAATAGGATGAAACATGTGAGTGCTTACTATGAAAACAAGGCACGTAGGTAATTTATTCGATATGATTTGAATGATACAAGTGCACCAATAGTTTATTTGTTGTGAGCTGAACAATATGGGTGCATCAATTAATTATTCTTAAGGAAAAACTTAAGGTAAATTTTAAATTTTAAACCAAAGAAAGTTAAAATAGGAAGGTAATAAACAATTTTCTTGGTCTCTCGCTACATGAGGAGTCATGGTTTCCTAGTGAAAGAAAAATTATTAGTTACACCTTTTTTTTTTAAATTCCTAGGAGAACTATGGGATATGATGGTAATGTTGTAGAGCATTGGATATGGGAAATCGTCCAACTAGAGTTAGCACTAGTGCTTATCAAATTGATAAACACAAAAGGAAATTACTTTGATAATGAAATTTGGTTTGGTAAAAATTGTTTTTACCTTATTTTGATGCACCCAATAATATGCACTAGTGCATATGAATAAAGTATATGTATTGAGGTTTTGTGGAGAAATTTATCGAAGTTACACAAAATTATATATTAAATATTATAATTTTGTATTTTTTTAATAATATATGAAACTGGTGTATTTTCTAATGCATTGGGAATTGTCTATTCAAAATACACTGGGGAACTCAGTTTTTTGGAACTCGGCATATTTTTATAGAAATATAGTAAAAAGTTATATTTCAATATTTTATTTTAATATATCGTTGCTATTAAGGAATCTATAGGTAGCAAGGTAGGTGATTTTTCTACTTGATGATAACTGCTTGTGAAAATTGTTTACTTTTCTTACTTATATTGTTCTTTAGTTTGATTATTATTGAGTTCTTTTCATCAAACAACTACCAAAACATAATGAAAAATGAGACAAAGGACACTAGATATAGGCTATCATCCATGGCCAAAATATCTCCAATCTTGAGAGGAAAACCCATCGAATTCTTCTTCTTATAAAATCTTCAATTGATGAATTCCAAGACCAATACCAAGACCCTTGACATAAGAACCTCTCCAACAACAAGGCACAAGGATTCCTTGAATATCTCTCCTTCATATTCAATTCAATGTTGGTCAAACTAAATTCTATACCACTATTTTTTACATAACTTGAATTTTTACCTTCTATTACAGGCCTACAATTTTCGGCCTTCCTGAAATCACTGAAATTCTGCACGTGTGGGTTGATTGGGGCAGATTGATGAGGCTCCTTCCCTTCGCTTGACCTAAACACTTCTTCTTGAGACTTCAGTTAGCAAGGATTCTCTTTTCTTGACCTTTATCTTGGCTTCTTCAAGGACTGTTGAAACCCTGTTGTAGAAACCCTACCTGCAGTCATACGTGTAAGTAGAAGAACCCAAAAATAGTGCTAAACTCCTTAAATTTTCTTCTTCTTCTATTTATTGGATGAGAGGCATTCTTCATTCCTTTATTCACACTTCTTTATTCTTTTTGGATGTTGGAATGATGCCTTTGCAAGTAAGGTTGATTCCTCGTTTATATAGTCTTCTTTTCCATCCATTTGACTTGGCTTGTCATCATGTTTAGGCTGACATCTCATTTTAGATAGGTCTATAGTTATTTTTGAAGGCCAACTTAATTTGCACCTATGACAATGTATTTGGACTGTATTTTTTACTCTTAAAATGACTCAAATAAATTTTCTAACAAAATGTAACATGCCCAAGAAGGGTCCTCAATACATGACAATGACTACCTAGACTTGTAGACTCAATGACAAGCCCTAGAATCTCTCAATGGAAGATTAACCTAAAAATAAATTCTCGAGTATGAAACCATGTTAGGTCCCTATAATACTAGTGATTCCCCCATTATTATAGTCATTGTAGCCCTTATTGGTATTTTTGTGCCCCTATTGTCCCCATATTGTTATTATTGTGCCCCATAGAAGCCCACTATTGTTATTGTTGTGCCCTTATATTATTATTGTTATGTCGACTTTGATTATATTGTGACCCCTTAGACTCCTATATATAGAAAGGAGGTTTTGTCATTTGTATCATCCAAGGATTGTTCATTTGTGTAATGTAAAGGAGGTTTTCCCCTTGAAGAGGTTGACTCTAAAGTTGTTGATCTATCTTTTCTATCTTTTTGTGAGTTGGTTTCTTAACATTTGGTATTAGAGGTTTGGATTCTAGGGTTTTGCTGCTCCAAACTGGTCATTGTGGCATTTTCACTATAAATTTTTCTCTATGAAGTTTCAGAAGCTAAAAAAAAAATCATTTGATCCAAAATCATTCTAAACCTTGGGTCTGAATTTCAAATCTTGTCTCTCTATATTTTTAGAGATACGGTCCAAGACATTTATGTTTTTTGCAAACTCCTGAATTACATTACAAACAGGTGACCTCAGGAAAATCGTCATAACTTTCTATCTGATTATCAGATTGAAATTTCGTAAGAATTTACAGAAAGAGGATGGAATGTAGTTTTATGTGTGTCGTTTTCAGATCCGAAGGTCGAAACAGTGACACATGGCACGTCATACAAGTTCTCTCTACTGAAAACTTATATAATTAGGTCATTTTGAGAGATTAGGCATAACTCTTTCTTGGAGAATCCAATTTTGATCAGACTTGTGGCATTGGAAAGAGGACTCAGAGGGCTACCACGGGACACAATTTTAGACCTTAGAGATCCGCAATTACAGAGATACAATAGATTCAATATCGAGCTTTGACAAAGCAAAAAAAGGTGTGTAACCTTTTTAAAAGTTTGCATAAGTTTGGGTTGATAAAATTGGTTTGAAGTTCAATGGGCATAGTGAAGAATATTTATCATTAATTGATGCCTCGAAGAAAGAAAATGGAAACACCTAGTAAGCAACCTAAAATCTCTAGCATGACTCATGAAGAAGAGGAAGAAATGCAACATGATATATAAAAATTAAGAGACCAAGTGCAACAAATTTCACTCTTAAAAAAGGTAACAAAAGCTAAGATGGATGGTTTAAAGAAAGGTGTGGAAGCTAAGATGAATGTCGTGGAAGCTAAGATGAATGGCGTGGAAGTTAAGATGGATGGTGTGGAAGCTAAGATCGATGGAATGGAAGCTAAGATGAATAGCATGGGTGCTCATATGGATGGTATAGAAGAAAAAATAAAAGGTGACATGGAAGATTTGAAGATGGATTTGACTAAGTTTCTACAAGAAATTCTTACTAATGGTGAAAGTGTAGTAAAGGAAACTCATGATGAGAAAAAAAGAAATGTTAATCATGATTTCATAGACTCTAATGTTGAATTGAAGACCCACCATGTTCCAAAGATCAATATGCAGAAGTTTGATGGCAAGGATCCCATAACATGGATACTACAAATGGAGCAATATTTTGATCTCCAAAATATGAAAAACACACAAAAGGTATGCATTGCAACTTTATATTTGGAACCAAATCAGTTTGTATGGTATCGATGTCTTTTCTCTTGTAAACAAATTGTCACTTGGGCAATTTTTACGGAAGAGATGTTATCACATTATGAGGATAAAAAAAAGCAACACTTTTTTTAGCCAGTTGATAAACCTCAAACAAAAGGGTTCAATGATGGAGCACATTGAGGACTTCCAAAAATTAAATACAAGGGTAAAATATATTCCAGGGGAGCATAGGATTGATGTGTTCATAGGGACTTTAAAGGATAACATCCAACATGAGGTTCACCTTTTGGAACCTAACTCATTGGAGAAGGCATTCAAGTTGGCAAGAAAAATGGAAAGAAAAATTATGGCAACAAAGAAGCCTACCACTCACAACTATAAAGATGGAAGTGGTGTTTCCCCTAGCCTTCCTCAACCTATAAGGTTGACACCCCAACAATTTGAAGAAAAAAGAGAAAGAGGGCTTTGTTACAGTTGTGATAGAAAATACACTAAAGGTCATAACTGTGCTGAGAAGAAATTATTTTACATAGATCGTGAAGAGTAGGAAGAAAAGGAACAAGAAACATCAAAAGAAGAGGATATACACCAGGAAAAAACCCTAGAGAAAGAAGAAATGAATCTGACCATATATTGTAATGCATTGGTCAAAATTACCACTCCTCAAACTATCAAGATAAAAGGACATATCAAGAAGACAAAGTTAATAATGTTGATTGATTCGGGCAGTACCCATAATTTTATTCATTGTAAGATAGACAAGGAATTGAATTGCTTCCTATATCCAAAACTAGGGTGTCAAGTGATGGTTGCAAGTGGAGGAACCATAAATTGCTCTAAAAAGTGCCATAATATCAAGCTATCCATGGGAGAATATGTATTGAATAGCCCAATGCTTTCCATTCCAATGGGTGGTGCTGATGTTGTACTAGGAGTCCAATGGCTACAATCCTTGGGTACAATAGCTTTTAATTTTCAAGAAATTTTCATGAAATTTTCTTCGGAAGGAATGGAATTTGAATTAAGAGGTATCGCAAGGAAACTAGGAAAGATAATCAACTCTAATGGAATGAAAAATCTTCTAAAGAAAGAAAAATGAGGCATAATTGCACAATTATATTCGCTAGAGGTTCCCACATCGAAATCATCTATTTCTCTAGATCTCCAAAAATTCTTAGATAATCATTCCAAGGTATTTGAGACTCCTTAAGGTATCCCACCTATTCATGATCATGATCATGCTATTCACTTTATTCCAGGAAGTGTTCCTCCAAACATGAGGCCTTACAGATATCGCTATTCCCAAAAGAGTGAATTGAACGTATGGTTGTAGAAACGCTAGAGGATGGTATTAATTCAACCTAGTCAAAGTTCTTTCTCTGCTCTAGTAGTATTGGTGCACAAGAAGGATGGATCATGGCACGTGTTCGGATTATAGGGAGCTCAACAAGCTCACTATTAAAGATAAATTTCCCATTCCTGTCATTGATGAATTATTGGATGAATTACATGGATCAATTTACTTCACCAAGTTGGATCTTCATTCAGGATATCATCAAATCAGAATGAAGACTGAAGACATTTCAAAAACAACATTTAGAACTCATGAGGGTCATTATGAATTTTTGGTCATGCCTTTTGGCCTTACCAATGCACCTTCTACATTTCAAGGTTTGATGAATTCCATTTTCAAACCCTTCCTTAGAAAATTTGAGTTAGTATTTTTTGATGATATACTAATCTATAACAAGTCTTGGAAGGATCATGTTGAAAGGTAAAATTAAAACTAGGAAATTAAGTAAGTAAAAAATAGAGAAATTGAAAAAAACATTAGCAAAAACTAGGAAACAAAAATAAAAATAAAAAATTTAAAGCAATCTAGTTAGAAAAAAAAATAAATAAATAAATAACTGGTAAAATTAATATTAAAAAAAAAAAACAAAAATTAACTCAAATGATAAAAAAACAAAAAATATGAAAATTATTTAAAAAAGAAAACCAAAAAAATTTTAACACTTAAATTTTTTTTTTTAAACAATTTCTTTTTTTTATTAAAAAAAAAAGTATTATTATTAACTTTTTTTTAACGAAATTTTTTACTTATTTAAAAAAAAAAAAAAATTCACTAAAAAATTTAAAATTTTTTTAAACGAATTAAAATTTAAAATTTTTTAAAAATTATTTAAAAAAAAAAAATTAAATTTTAAATTTCTGTTTATGGATTTTTTTAAAAACATTTATTTTTTATTTAAAAAATAATTATTAGAATAAAATAAAATTTTAAACATTTTTTTTATTACAAATTTTAAAATATATAATTATTATTTTAAAATAAAATTAAGTTTAAAAATTTTTAATTTAAAATCATAAGATATATGAATATTATTTTAAAAAAAATTAAACACATGGAATTTTTTAAATTTTAAATTTATATTTATTATTTTGAAAAAAAAAATAAAAAAAAAAATTAGTTTGCCCTCCCCGGCCTCCTCTGGTGGAACAACGGTGGGCGGAGGGCCTGCGCGCAGGACCCTCTACGCACCGTTTTTCCATCATGGGCAGTCAGGGGCGGCCATCCGATTCCCACCCGTGGTGACGCGGCGGTGGGCGGAGGGCCTACCGCACAAGACCCTCCGCCCACGGCCGCACCACCACACGCGGCTGGGGGCAGCCGTCCGATTCCCACCTTGGTGGCGCGGCGGTGGGTGGAGGGTCTTGTGCGGCAAGCCCTCTACCCACCGCCGTACCACCATGAGTAGTCGGGGGCCACAAACTAAATTTTTTATTTTTATTTTTTATAATAATAAATATAAATTTAAATTAAAAAAAAAATGTTTAAAAAAAATTAATATAATAATTATTTTTTAAACAAAAAAATGTTTTTAAAAAAATCCATAATAAAAATAATAATAATAAAATAAAAAAATAAAAAAAAATTAAAATTTTTGAATTTTTTTTTTAAATAACTTTAAAAAAAAATTAAATTTAAAGTTCAAAATTTTTATTCGTTCAAAAAAAATTTAGATTTTTTTTAAATAAGAAAAAAATTCTGTTTTAAAAAAGAAAGTTAATAATAATATTTTTTTTTAATAAAAAAACAAATTGTTTAAAAAAAATTAATGTTAAATGTCTTTTGGTTTTTTTTTTATATTTTAATATTTTTTTTTTTTTTTCTTTAAATAATTTTCATATTTTTTTTTGTTTTTTATTTTAATAATTTGAGTTAATTTTTGGTTTTTTTAATATTAATTTTACTAGTTTTTTTTTGTTATTTTTTTATTTTTTAACTAGCTTGTTTTAAATTTTATTTTCTTTTTCCTAGTTTTTGCTAATATTTTTTTCAATTTCTCTATTTTTTACTTACTTAATTTTATATTTGTATATTTTTTTATTTTTTATTTTTTTTTCAAATTCTTTTATGGTTTATAAGATAATTTTTTTTAACATTTTTTATTTTTTATTTTTGTCTTTTTTATATATATTTTTCTATTTGTTTTTTTAAGTAATCAACATTTTCATCTTAATTTTAGTAGTTTTTAATTTTTTTTTTGGTTAATTTTCTATTTTTTTAAAATCTAGTTTGTTTTTAAATTTTATTTTAAATTTTAAATTTTTTTCTTAATTTTCTTTTATTTTTTTATTTATTTATTTTTTTACCTACTTAATACTTAATTTATTTTAAATGTTATTTTTTCTTTTCCATATTTTTTTCCTTTTTGCCAATTTTTTTTATGGTTTAGAAGGATTTTTTTTACATTTATTTGTTTATAATGGTTTTTTTTTTTTAATGAAAGAAAAAAAATTCCATTTTTTTTTTATTTTGTGTTTTGTTTTTAGTATATATTTTAATTTATGTTTTTTTATTTTTTAATAACTTTTTTTTGTTTTGTGTTTTTTCATTGTTTTAATTTTTTTTTTTTTTTTTTTATTTTATGTTTTCATTATTTCTTTTAAATTTTAATGTTTTTCGAGGTCATGATAAAATATTTTACGCCATTATTTCGAAATGTTGAAATTTTACTTTTGAAAAAAAAAAGGTGTTTTCTCAACGTTAACACTTTTCGTTTTGAGGGTGTTTTTTGGACAATTTTTGCCCAAAAATTTGGTTTTCACCCCCATTTTTAAAACATGTTGAAAATTTACCCAAGAAAAGAAAAGAAAAAAAAAAAAGAAAATGTGTTATTCGCATCAACACTTTTCATTTTTAACACTGTTTTTGATGTTTTCTGAGGTTTTTTTACGAGAGTTCCCGTTTTGAGTTTATAGTTCCCGTTTCAAAGTTTACATTGTTAATACTACATGCACTTAAGAAATGGTGACCCTACCTAATGGGAAGACACTTCAAGGTAAAAACAAATCATGATAGTCTTAAATACTTTTTAGAACAAATATTATCTTCAGAAGAGTAGCAAAAATGGGTCACAAAGATGTTGGGTTATGACTTTGAAATCATCTACAAAAAAGGGAAGCAAAATGTTGTGGTAGATGCACTCTCAGGAAAGGATGAGGATATGGAAGCATTGCTTTGCACTATTTCTATTATCCAACTAGATTGGATAAACGAAGCAAGGGATGAATGAAAGAATGACAAAGAAGTGTGGGCACTCATTCAAAAGTTACAACAAGATCCCAGTACATGTGATACATTTAGCTGGAAAAATTATCCATTATAATACAAAGATTGCTTATACCTATGTCAGAATTCCCAACTCAAAGAAAATATTCTTATGGAATTGCACGCCTCTCCCTTAGGAGGGTGCTCAGGATTTTTTTAAACTTACCACAAGGTTAAGAAGAAATTTTTTTGGGATGGCCTTAAATCTAATATTCAAAAGTTTTTGGCGGAATGTTTGGTTTGCCAAAAAAATAAAGTTGAAACAATTAAGACCCGAGGTCTATTAAAACCTTTATCCATTCCAATTCAACATTAGGAGGAGGATTCAATGGATTTTATCACAGGTTTACCCAAGTTTGTAGGAAAGAGTGTCATCATGGTGGTAGTTAACAGACTTACCAAGTATGCACACTTTTGTGCATTATCTCATCCATTTAAAGCCAGTATAGCTTCTACTGCATTTATGGAAACAATTCAAAAGGTACATGGAAACCAAAAGATTATTGTAAGCGACAGAGATCCCATTTTCACTAGAAATTTTTGGACAAAATTATTTTCTTGTCTTAGTACTCAGTTAGCTCATAACTCATTTTATCATCCTCAATCTGATGGGAAAACTAAGATAGTAAACAAATGTTTGGAAGGATATCTTTGTTGCTTTGTATCTGATAAACAGACACAATGGGTCAAATGGTTGCCTTTGGCTGAATGGTCGTATAACACTTCCTTCCATACTACAACAAAAATGACCCCATTTATGGCACTTTATGGATATCACCCACTGTCCATCACATGATATTTAAGAGAAAATTATAAGGTTCAAGCAGTGGAAGATCACATAGAGCATCAAAAACAAGTTCTCCAACTCTTAAAGGATAACCTAACTTTGGCTCAAAATAGAATGAAACAACAGGCATATCGAAATTAGAGCAAAATAAGTTTTGATTTAGGAGACTGGGTATTTCTACGGCTCAACCATATAAACAAATGTCCCTCAAGAAAGCTAATAAGGATAATAAATTATCACTAAAGTATTATGTTTCGTACAAGGTGTTGCAAAAGATTAGTACTACGGCATACAAATTGGAGCTTCCTGCAGCTTCCTGAGTCCACCCAGTTTTCCATGTTTCATGCTTAAAGAAGGTTATTGGTGACAAGCTCCCAGTTCAAACAATATTGCCAAAACTTGATGAGGAAGGAAAAATCATTTTGGAACCTAAAGCAGCCACAGAAACAAGAACTCGACAGTTACGAAATTGATCAATTTCAGAGTATCTCATCAAGTGGATGAACTTACCTGCTGAAGATTCCACATGGGAGGATGATAATTTTATACATAAGCATCCAGAACTACTCAAGCATTGAGGACAACACTTTTTTGAAAGAGACGGGCATGTTAGATCCCTATAATACTAGTGATTCCCCCATTACTATTGTCATTGTATCCCTTATTATTATTGTTGTGCCCTTATTGTCCCCATATTGTTATTATTGTGACCCATAGAAGCCCACTATTGTTATTGTTGTGCCCTTATATAATTATTGTTATGTCGGCTTTGATTATATTGTGACCCCTTAGACTCCTATACAGAAAGGAGTTTTTTTCATTTGTATCATCCAAGAATTGTTTATTTGTGTAATGTAAAGGAGGTTTCCCCCTCGAAGAGGCTGATTCTGAAGTCGTTGATCTATATTTTATCTTTTCTTTCTTTTTGTGAGATAGTTTCTTAACAAATCCATGCCTCAAGATCAACAATGATACATTTATTTTTCTCATTACATTAAATACATAAAATCATGATTGCATATGTCAATATGAAGATCCAACGTAGTTACATATTTCAATAGGTTCTTTTATATAAGGATACCCCAGGGTGCTAATTATATGGAATGCACCAGGGATTTCAAAACTCTGTATTTTTGTATCTTCAGTTCTTTTATGCTTAGACATTGTAGGGCATCAATGACTAGTAATGCACTTGCGCGTCAATGATTAGTGACTAGTAATGCACTTGAGAGTCAATGACTAGTGACTAGTAATGTAATTTGGAGTTATGTTGGTGGTGCCATGATAATGTCTATATTGTTTTAAAAAGTTAATTTTCTATTAAATAATGTAAAATTGTCTACTATGTTCAATGTGTTCTTATTGTGTGCTCCGATGTGATTGAGTTTTTAGAAGCACCAAAATATTATATATAAATAAATATTAAAAATGCTATTTTAGTATTTTTTATAGTAGTAATTAATATCAATTGTTTGCTTCATGATGCACTCATGCATTATGTCACTTAGCACATAGGTGTGTTTTTTCAATTTATGGTGTACTATAAAAACCTCCACTAAATCCTTTGGTTGTCTGCCTCTATTATCAATGGAGAATGGACAATTTGTAGAGAAAGAGTTTGGATTTCCCACAATGGTAACTGAAATATGTCGATGTTTCAAATCCCAAAGAGGATCCATCATCAAGACAAAGAGGGATGAAAGAAAAGAAGAGTCCAATGGAAGACGGATAAATAGATAAATGAACAAAAAAACAAGAACAAGACCTAAAAAATCAGCTAAAAACATAAATACTAAAAACCTAAACTGAAAAAAAAAAAAAAAAAACAATAAATTAAAATAAAATAATTTTCTATTAAATAATGGAATAATTATTATAAATAAATAATTCTAAATAAATAATTATTAATAATAATTATTTATTTTATAATAATTATGACTCATGATGCTAAAAATTTTAAAATCTAAACTAATAGTTATAATCCAATAAAAGTGAACACAAGAACCTAAAACAATGAAATAAGATTTTATATATAAATAATTATTATTAATAATAATTTATAATTTATAATAAATATAATAATTATTATTGTATTAAATAATTAAAATAAATCATTAATAATTATTATTTATTCAATGTTATTATAGTTGAATAAAATTAATAATCCTAAAAAAAATAACTATTGAAAATTAATTTATTTAGAAAAATCTATTAAAAAATCACAAGATTCTAAAACTAAATAATGACATAAGGTATCATTATTCATAATTATTATATTATGATAATTATAATTTATTTATAAATTTATTAATTAATTAATTATTATTATTATTATTATTATTATTTAATGTTAAAGTTAAAATTTTAATAAAGAAAACTAATTATCCTAAACATTACACTATTGAAAATTAATAATTTATTTTATTTTATTAAAGTGTAGGGTTAAGGATAGATAAATATATCTAAGATGAGGTTGTAGAGTTAATCTAATTGATTAGAGGAAACTAACTCTCGTTGATCTCAATCCCATTATCTCTATTAAGATTATGTGGATTTTTCATAATCTCCAAAGCTTCCCTAATTTTCACCTTTTAATAGTGATCCTCCCTGGCAATAATCATGGCAATCTCCAAGAACACGTGATGTTTAGCCTTTGAGGAATGGTCAACAAGAATCGATGATCCAGGTGGATCTCCAAACACTAGTGGCATGGAAAAGGCTCAAAATTCAAAGTAGCGGAAAGATGATTAAATTGACATTAGATTGAAGTGCTCGTCACCCTGATTCCAATGGTGTGAACAACACTCCAATCCGAGTCCAACCAGATTCCAGACGAAACCATTGCCTGGTTAAAACGATTCCTTCAGTCAAAAAACTGAATTTCCAAAAATGCACAGTTTGTTTTTATATAACAAAAAAATATATAAAAAAAGGGGGTGGCAGACCACCAACCCCGCCACCCCAACCATTCAACCCAAACATTATGTAATTGTGGAGGGGTGGGCCATGACCCCTGGCCCCTCCCCCACACCACGAAATCCATAAAGGTGAAGGAGTTGGGTGGGCCGGCCCATGGGGCACAGACCCAATCCCATAAACAAAAAAAGTGCATAAATGGTGGTGGGTCGGCCCTTGGGGCACGGACCCAACCACACCCAAAAAAACCACCACCAACCTAATTATGATGGAGCTAGTGGGGTACAGTGGGCGAGCCGCCCATGGCAGGCCCGACCCAACCAATTTTTTTTATTATGTGTTATCACTCACATTTTCCTTGAAGTTGTTGGGAAGAGGAAAGGGGTCGCAGGTAACCACAAACCAACTTTTAAGTATAGAATCTAGCCAATTTGTACTTAGATAGGGCTCTCTCTTTATGATTTAGCTTGGTTTTGAAAGATATTAGGCTAGTTGTGAAGTTTAGGAATTTTGTTTGAATTTGGGTGGTGAGATTCAATAGCAGAGGGGTAAAACTGAGTAGCTTAGGCCATTGGGTTAATAGAATCAAAGAATTTTACTTAACTGGATTTGGTTTCTTAACAAAGGATGGTTTCATAGGGCAAGATGGTCAAACATGGAACAAATAACAACTTGGAATAGATGGAATGGGCTCAAAATGGGTGAAGGGCAACCAAGAATCCTTCAGCCTATTTAAAAAAGGGAACTTGAATGATTACTAATAAAGAGCAATTAAGTATTCTTTAATAAATAATCAAAGTGAATAAACTATAAAACAGGAGCAATTAAGATTTCACTGTTTATCCTAGTTCAGAAGAAAACATAGAGAATAATAACGATTGGAAACAGAGTGCAATCAAGCATATTCTGAATTACTCTTTTTCGTTTATCATTCAGATATGAAACATAGATGATATAATAAACAAGAAAAAATTTAAAACATAAGGTATAGAGGACTTAGTGATCTGGAGTTTGATTCAAGAAATCTGTGGAAAGTCCTTTGCATCAATTCTTTATCCAGCAAGACATACAAAAGTTGGTCCAACAACACTTTATTCCAAAATAATCAATATTACAACAATGTCTAAGAATCCACCCTCAATACTCCAATTGAGGGAGTATTTATACAAAATTTTTACAATGAAATATCTCATAACAAAGTGAGATATAAACTGGGATGACTAATCATATCTTTCAAGAAAATAGGGCTAGAAGACCTTGTAGATGACAGATAAGGCAACCGAATGGTTTGTTGTCCCTATTCTCGAGAATGTGTTGGAGTTAGGCCCTATGATTTGGCCTCTTGCTGTCCCTGGTAATATTATGTGTTGGTTGCTCTATTTTGATCTTCCTACTAATACACTTTACCTGCTTCTGATACTCTTTACCTGTTGATCTCTTTTCATCCTCTTTACCTTCATTGACTGTAGTAAAAATCAAAATTTACCTTTTACCTAAAATAAATTACAAAATTTCAAGAATTTTTTCCCACCATTTTGGTTGTGGTATTCTGGTTTTCTGAAGCTTTTTAAGGGTTTCATCTGTTTTTGTATACCTGAAAAATGTAGGATGAATTGGGAACAAATGCTTCAATTCATGCTGGACATAGGATAAGTTCTCTGGGTTGTGATAGAGAACTCTACCTGTAGGCAATGCTTTTATTCCTGATGTATTTGTTGATGAACCTGCTTGGTTGCCTGCATATTTATTCAATTTCTCCACATAATCTTTATGCCTCATTAATCTATCATTAATCACTAAAGGACTGGGTAGCCTTTTACTCTGCAAATATCAAACTTCTCCATAAAAGCATTAATCTCTGCCTTCATGTCATGCCATCTTCTTTCTAAATTCTGCATCAAAGTTTTCTTGGTTAATACCCTTTTGATTTCCAAAATGGTTTATGTTCTATCATTAATGCCCAACCCTTCCAACTATTCTTTATTTCTAGTATTCAAAAAATGTATGAACCTGTTGGCTTCCTCAGGTATTTTTCCTAATTCTGATTTTGTTCTTTGGACTTCTTCTTGGGCTGCCTTCACAAGATCAATTTGCTAAAAAATTACTTGTATGGATGGCCAAACATCATTTGTGGATTGAGTGATGTTGGCCCAAAGAATTTTCTTGATTTCTGATAGAGGCTTGTCAAAAGTAAGATCTTTCTCCAATTATTTTACTTTGTTTTCTAACACTTTAATCTCTGTTGTCTTTTCTACAACATTTATCTTTGAGAGATCATAGCTTCGTTCCATTTTGGCATATTGCTCCTTTACCTTATTTAGTTCTGAAACTTGTAGTTTCAGGTCCTCCATTGATTTTATTAGCTCTTCTGTGCTTAAATTAACAGTACTGCCCTGTGCTACTCCTGTTTTTCCTGTCGTTGCTATACCTGTAACTGCCTCTGTTGTGACTGCTGGAATATTTGGTGCCAATGCTGCTCCAAGAGTTGATGGGACTACTGTTGATACTACTAGTATTACATTAGGAGGCTGAGAGGTTGACTCTCCCTGCTTGTACTTCAATGCTTTTTCAAGTGCCTGTTCAGTATCAGTTAGTCGTTCATTGAGCTTTAAGAGTAAATCCATCAGCTCTTCTTTAGATTTTTGTTTTATAACCTCATCAGTCTGTGGATGCCTTGAAGGTGGAATTTTTAGTTGCTTCCTTAGGGCAACAATATCTTCATCTTTATTTTTGATCAAGAGTTCTGTAGCCTTTGCATCTTTGGGATCATGGCCCAATCCAATAATTATTTCTTCCAGAGACTTTATTCTATTATCTTTGGCTTGATAGGAGGCCTTCTCCAAGTGTAGTTGAGCAGTAGTATTGTCCAAAGAATTCTGCAATCTTTGGGCCATCATTGCCTTACTAGTCAAGGTTGAGTAAATCATTTCTCTAGTTTGTTTATGCAACTCAATTAGATCCAAAGGATGAATATCCTTTTCCATGACTTCAAAATTTGTTCTGAGATAATCTACTGCTGATTTAGGCTGCTGCACCTTTGGATTGAAATAGCTCATTATCATCTTGCCTTCTTTGATGTCATAGGCTGACATCAATCTCTGTTGATTTGTAGGAGCCATCTTCAAATATTGGTTATAAACCTACAGCCTCAATGGATCATTCCTGGCTTTTATTTCTGTGAATGTCTTCTTAATGGCTGAGGCATCTGTCACTGGTGGCTTGAAAGAATATATCTCTGCACTTTGTTGCCTTTCTAGCTCCTGCCTCTGAGAGCTAGTGGATGTTCCTCCTGCTGGGAAAGTTTGTTGGCTTTCCTCTCTTTCTTCCCTCTGACTATCTATAATTTCTTCTGCAAATTCCTCCTCTGAAAGGGGATTTAACCTTTGTCTCTTTGTTATAGGTTGTCCTGATGGTTCACTGGAAGGGGTAGTTATTTCCCTATATCTCTTTTTGTTTCTTTCCTCATTTAGAGGATTTTGTAGAACTGGAGGCTCACCCATATTGATCTGAGTGGGAGGAGTCTGTATTTGAGCCTATTCTTTGGAAGTTTCAGGCTGTTTGGACATTGTAGGTTGTTCAGTGTGTTGAAAGCTAGTCTCTAAATCCTTGCCCTTTAATGTTCCTGTGGCTGGTCTACTTGTTTCCTATGAAGGTTGCTGAGAGGTTCTCGCACTGAAGGCACCAAATCTTGATCTTTGAGATAATTTAAATGGTACCTGTCCAAAATAATCCAGGTCAAGTGTTTTCTCAAGATTTCTCATAACTTTCTCAAAATTGACCTGTTCACTATCATGCTCTACTAGGGTTCCTTCCATCCATTCATCCATATTTGCATATTGTTCAATTTCTGGAATCCTATGGTGAATATATGGGGACAATCTATTCTTCATTCTTATATCACATATAAAGTTGTTAGGATCATATGGTATCCACCCAAAACTCTTTTGTAACTTAAGATGCTCTTCTAAAAAAAATTCTACTTCTTTCCATGCTTCCCTAGTGTTGTAGACAAAAGGGCTTAGTTGGTTCTTGATTCTAAGCTAGGCTTTCTTCTTGGAACTATAAAAATGGACTAATTTTGCATTAATCATTTTCCTGAAATATTCCAACGCAAAGAGTCTCATTGGAACACACTTTGGTAGCTTAAAAGGGCAGAGTTCACACCCATAAATCCTGATTTCTGTATGATTCTTATATAGGTACCTCACCTATCCTGTACTGCTTGTAGAGTTGGAGGATTTTCATCATATCACCATTGATCCTAGGAGGGGAAACTCCTATCAATAAAATGGTTGCTGGATGGACAAATAGGTCAATGAACTCATTGTAGGTGTAAGGGGTCTCAATGGAATTATGGAAGATGGGACTCCAAAAGATGACAGACCTTAGATTGCCTTTGGTGTCAAGCTTCTTGATAGGGAAAGGGAAGTTGTCTGACTGATAATACAACATAAGAAGATAGATGAAAGTAGTTTATTTGAAGACTCCTTCATTATCCAGTCTTAGGAATTGGTCATGAATTTTATTGGAAATATAGGAGGCATAATCATATTTAATAGCAGAGGGTTGTCCAGAAGTAAAAATTGACAATAATACTAAGGTTACATCATCAACATACTCTCCGGAGTTGAATCCCATGATTAAGGCTATCATATCAACAATAAGTTTTCCTATATCTGTAAAGAAAGCCTGCAGATAAGGAGGTGGGCCTTTAGGCTAATGTTTAGAGTCCATGAACATTTGACAGATGTGAGTTAGTTCTGATTGAGACAATTGGGAAGATTTCTCAAGTAAGTATCCCATAGAAATGGGAGTGAGAGCTTGAGTGGAGTGGAATTGCAGCATTTCATTGATGGATTGAGCAATTATGGGAAAAAGGATTGTTTGACTTGGGGACATGACTGCTCTTTGGTTAGGGTCATAATTGGCACAGCAGTGATGAATTATATCTGGGAAACATGGACTGAAGGGAGGAAGTACATGGGAAGGTTAGATTCCCACAGTCCTAAGATGTCAAAGCCATTCAGATAACTATCTCTGGCCTGACAAAAGACCTTAAGGTGGTTTTCATTACCAGATAAGTCTTTTATCTGAAAATCTTTATCGGCCAAAGGCAGATAATCTAAATATTTATGAGGAGCATTCATGGGTACGAAATTTAGAGCTATAGGGGTTTCCATCTCTGTTTCTTGTGGATTTAGAAATGGAATTTGGGTTTTCTATGAAAAATAGTCAAAACAGCAGGTTTGGGAACCCATATAGTGAAACAAAGATTGAATTTATAGTGAAATTGGTCTCTTTCTGTGGAATATTCAATGTGAAACCAAAAATTACAGGGTTTCAGTGGAAATGGGTAAATACCCGTATTGGGGAAGTGAACAGTGCAATGGCAGGAAGAATAACAAGTTCCAGATGGCATTGCTGCAAATTTTCTAACCAGGTGACGGTTGAAAAGCTTCAATGGTTGACTTGGACGTTGCTTTTCATGGGAACACAGTTTGCCGTATAAAACAATGAAAACAACATTTCTTTAGTTTTATTCACAAAATCAAGGTTAGTAGGGGTTTATTTTTATTCGGGGGATGACGTAAGCAAGACACGACACTTTGTCATATGTGGAGGGTGGTAAGCAGTATGTGATCACACAGCTTTTGGGATCAGGTGGTATTTGGCCGGGAGATAGCGATCCCACCTATTGCATGACACATGGCAGAGGTACAGGAGGAAAACCACCTGGTGATCATGCGTTAATGCACGGTCACCAAGGGGGGCACGATATGAATAATGACTGTCGGATGATGGGAACAGGATCGGATGGTGGATGGGAAAGTGATACGGCGAAGTTTTAACTACGGTAGGTCCAATTCAATTAACAACTAATTAATCATATCGGGGTGATTATAATATGTTGGAGAACAAGCCCCAAGAGTTAGCTCAATCGGTCAAATCAGTGCCTCGCCAATCGGGAGGTCACAGGGTCAATTCCCGAAAGCTCTTGGGGTCAGGTCAGCATAGGCTGAGGGGTGTGCTCCCCTTCGGGGTATGAGCTACCCAGTTCTTACCGTGGATGTAGCGGCTGCCCATTGACCATGGGTATCCGTGAACCACATGTGAAAAAAAAAAAAAAAAAAAATGTCGAAGAAGGGTTCTTAATTAACCAGGAGGGTTAATTAATCCCATTTTGCAGAGCGGGGAGATTAGGTTATTAATGAATCTCAGATTAATCCATTAATCCCTTTTTAACTGTGTTTATGGTTATAATTAACCAGGGCGGGGTATATAATATTTCGGGATTTATATATATTTTAGTAATACGGGAAAGGGTGAACTTTCAATGGGAGTTATATAATATGTGTTAAAAGTTAATATGACATAAAATGAGAATAAGCGCTAAGTAAAACATTAGAATAAGTATTTAACTTAGGCTTAAGTGAAAAGGGGATTTATATAATATTGTGTATTTTTCCTAAGTAAAATAGGATTTTACTTAGGAAAGGACTTATGAAACTGAATGAATGATAATTTTAAGTACTTTAGGTTTTTTAAATTATTGGGCCGAGGGTCCAGTCCCTCCAGAAGTCAGATAAATGCTCTGAGCCCCTTTAATTTTCAAAGACCTTAATACTTTAAGGGGAATTAGTGAAATCGTTAGGGAAAAATCTGAAGGGAAGTTAAGTATTTGACCTTGTCTTGCTTGAAAAACATCAAGTGTTATGTTTGCCTTGAACTTGTGATAAAAGTGAAAATTAACATATTTAGAGACATTATCCATCACAATTAATTCTGCAACATCATCTACCTACCCTACCTACTTTAGCCTGACATTTTTTCTTCTTTATTAGGGTGCACTTTGACTGGCAAACCCTTATCACACTTTTTCTTTTACATGTAGAAATTTATCTAAGTCTAGCTTTATTACATCCAAGGGTTCGATTAAACTGTTGAGCTCCTTTTATTCACTCTACCTAACTACTTATCTGCCAAGATTAAACGGTTTGGTCAAATTTTATTCTCTATCTCTAAAACAAGTAATTGAAAAATATGAACTGGTCAAGTTTAAACTGTTTGATTGTTCACTAATTGTGGCATAAGTTACAAGTTGCACACAATTTGTTTATTACATAAGAGTAAAAATTAGTGGCATTTAGACTTGCAGACTTTCCTTGGTCTTTCTTTTGGTGGGGTTCATGTTCTTTCACTTTTTTTTACCATTTCATTCTTTTCACCCTTTGATTTTTCTTTTAGGGTATACCCTCTTTACATTTTTTTATTTTTTTTAACAATACGGAAAACCTTTGCAACAAGGAAAGGTATGAACATATTCACAGCTCATCAAGTCAATCATGAAATATGAAACCTATTGGTATAGGAGCATAAAACTCGTTCCACTTGGGGATGGCTTTTCCTGGTGGAAAGTCAAGAATAGCAAGTCAGATGGCCTCTGAATGAATTTGACTATGCTCTGAAATCTCCTTCTGCTTGTTACTTTATTGTATGTATGGTAGTAACACTTTTGAAGCTTAGGGCCTTCTCTTCCGGCTTTAACTCCAGCAAGTTACTATCTAATCCAAACTGTGACATTACCAAGGATATAGTATATACATGTTAAAATCAGAATACATTAAAAAGTAGGATCATAGTAATGTTTCAGCATCCGACCATTAACTAGCCCTTCTTCTGTTTCTGTGCCATCCAAGTTTTTCAAATAGTAAGTATTGTTTCCTTGTAAGGCATGGATAATAAAAGGTCCTTTCCATAGGAAGTCAAATTTCCCATGTTTTCCCTTATCTTCTCTCCTGGAATCCCATCTTAAAACTTTGTCTCCAAGGTAGAAATACTCTACCTTGGTTCTTTTATCAAATATTTTCTTAAGTTTCTCTTGTAACACTTGGGATCTCTGATACACTTCCTCTCTGTTCTATTGTAGATGGATGGTTTGGTTTATCCTCCTTTGAATATCATTGGGTTCCACTTGAGCTTCTTGAAGTAATTTCATTACAGGAACTCCTAAAGATGAAGGAAATACAACCTCCATGCCATAGACTAACTCATAAGGACTAGTTCCAATAGATTTTTTGGTGGTGAGTCTGTCTGCCCATAGTGCATTAGTGAGTTTCTTGTGCCAATTTTTCTTGTTCTCCTTCAATAATTTCTTAATAATATTAATTAGGCTTTTATTGGAAGACTCAGCTAGACCATTACCTTGAGGGTAATAGGCTGTGGAATGGCCTAAGGTAATATGATACTTATTACAGAAACTTATCATTTTCTTGGATTTGAAGGTAGCAACATTATCAATTATGATTTTCTCAGGACAGCCAAATCTACACAATATGTTGTTTCTAGGAATCCTATGATCACTGTGTCATTGGCCTGTCTGGAAGGAATGGCTTCTATCCATTTGATGAAATATTTAGTGGCAGTGAGAATCCATTTGTGTTGGCTTGAAGAGGGGGAATGGATTTCTCCAATGAAGTCGAGGCCCATTGTTGGAAGGGGTTTTTAGTGGAAATTGGTCTGAGGGGTAAAGGTAATAGTTTTCTCTTGTCTTAAAAAATTTGACATTTATGGCAGGCAGTGACAAATTTCTTTACATCATTGAACAAGGTTGGCCAATAAAATCCAGCCCTTAGGATCTTGTCTACAGTTGATTTCCAGTAAAGGTGTCCACCATAGTCTCCTGCATGAAATTCTTGGAGAACCGTGTTAGCTTCTTTTTTTAATAAACAATTCAATAGAATACCTTCATGATTTTTCCAAAAAAGAGTATTATTTAAAATACAAAACTTTGGTCAAAGCCATTTTAATTTCTTCAAAGGCTTGTTTGGCTTCAACTGTCCATTTAATACTTGAATCCTTTTTTAACATATTATTAAGCACTCTAATTAATTCAACTAAATTAAATATGAATCTTCTCAAAAAATTAATCTTTCTTAGGAAAGTTTGAAGTTCTTTGACATTTCTAGGGTGGGGTATTTGCAGAATAGCTTCTATTCTAGTAGGATCAATTATGATGCCATCTTTGGAGATGATATGGCCTAAACGTTTGCCTTCCTCTAGACCAAACAAGGACTTCTTAGGATTTAAAGAAATACCATATTTTCTACATTTTAAAAATACTTGTCTCAAATGATCCAAATGTTGCTGATTTGATTTAGAAAAAACAGTCAAGTCATCTAGATATATAACTATAAAATCATGAATTTCTTTTGCAAATGTTATGTCCATTGCTCTTTGGAAGGTTTCCCCTTCATTTTTAAGTCCAAATGGCATTTTGACATACTTGAATGTGGTGTTGTAAAAGTAGTCTTTTCCTGGTCATCAGGATGAACCAGAATTTGGTTATAGCCTGAGAACCCATCCAAAAGTGAAATCCTAAAAGCACCTACTACCCTTTGTAAAATGTGATCCATCTTGGGTAAAGGGTAATTATTCTTCAAATAAACCTTATTTACATTTCTTAAATCAACACATAATATAATTTCTCCAGTTTTCTTCCTAGTAGGTACTAGATTAGACACCCACTCTGAAAATCTGATAGGAGCAATTATCCCTACTTCATACATTCATTGGATTTCCTTTTCAATTAAAGGAAGCAATATAGGGTTAATTCTTCTGAGTTTTTGTTTGAATGGTTTCTAATTTTCTTTCAGAGGTATTGTATGCTGAATTATGGAGATGTCATAAGATTTCAGGTCTTCATAACTCTAGGCAAAGACATCCTGTAATTCTCTCATTAGTTCAACATATTTGAGTTTTTGGTCGGGGGCAAAGATTTAGATGACTTTACCATTTTTGGATTTTCTTCAATTCCCAAGTTATAGTCCTCAATATCTACTTTTAAGGGTTCCATCTTTGGTTTCTTTGGAATATTATTAAAATCAAAGAGATCTTCCAAAGGAGTTAATCCCTTAGGAAAATGATTGTCTTTTAAATTGATAACTTCAGATTCTCCTTCAATAATCTCATCAATATCCATTTTTTTAAGGTCCTGCATTTCTTTGTTGGTAAACTTTGTTGGATGAAGCATTTGAATTGCACTTTCTACTGAAATGTCCATTTCTATCTTATTTGTTTGATCAATCTCACTAACTGTATCTACATCCATGTTAATGCTAGAAAATTATTCATCTAAGGTTAAGAAATTGTTAATCTACTTATCACTATCAAACACTTGCCAATTATTCAAATTGTCAGGTATAGTTGTTCTGTGTCTAATCTCAGTTGTGAACTGATGATTAGGTTTGAATGGTAATTTGCAAGTGCTGGCAAACATTGCCAGACTATGAGCTTACAAGTTATGTTTTCTTGGGATTTTGGCAAGCTTAGTTTCCAGAAATGTATTGAGAATCTATATCACTGTATCTCTGTAATACTTTAACCTGGGATCATTTGTTGAATATGTCCTTTAATCTGTTGAACTATTAATTCAGAATATCCTGAGACAGATACCCTAATTGCCCCTATTTAAGACCTAGCAACAGAGCTTCATATTCTGCCATATTATTGGTGCACCTAAATTTTAGTGTGTAGGCATGGCCTTTAGCATGATCGTTTTCAAGATTGTGCACCCAAACTCCTGCTACTGCTCCTAATTTGTTAACTGAACCATCAAATTCTAAGTGCCAAAGAATTTCATGTTCATAATTGGTGTCAAGAGTCTCAGGAATATGTTTAATAAGGAGATCTAGTTTTTTATTTTTTTCTGGTTTCTCTTTGGTATCTGATGTTTCATTGTTCTCAGAGATTTCCCGGATTTGAACATGTTAGCCTCCTGCTGCAGCAGGTTAATCATCTTTCATGATCGACATTTTTACATGCCAAATATGTCATACTTTGCTTGCTGCAATGCTCCATATTTGCTACAGATGGCCAGAGAAGTATCCATGAGAGTGTGCTAGTCTAAATGCCACTACTATGTTCCAGTATTGATAAGTAATCCATTTTGATCAGTTTTTAAGTATAGGGAGGTCCAAACAGCTTAATCTTGGCCTCCCTAGGTTTCAATTTCCTATTGTAGAATATAGAGAATGAACATCTGTCCAAACAGCTTAATCTTGGCAGATTTGTAGATAGGTAGAGAAACAAGGGTGCCCAACAGCTTAATCTGAGCCCCTGGATGCAATAAGTGTAGTTGTAGATAGGAGGACAGCAAGAAGAAAAGAACAAAAAGCTGGGTATGCTAGTTCAAGTGCACCCAAACCAAAAAGAAGAGAAAATGCTAGGTGAATAGGCCGGGTAGGTAGCTTTGTGGTTGCAGAATCATGGCTTGTGATCCATTTCATATTGTCAAGTGTTATATCTATCATATCACAAGTTGAAGGTGTTTTTTCAGTTGTAGGACTTCAAGAAATGCATGTCTAACTTCCCCTTCTCCCTATTTCCCAAATCACTCACTAACTTCCCCTAAAGAGGTCAAGATCTGCTTGATACCTCTTAGATTCATCATTCTCCATATCATCTACCTTGGTAAAGATCTGCTTCACTAAAGGAATGTTCACACTTCTTCTATCAGTAATTTTCCCCCATTGATAGCCTAAGACTTCATTCTTAGTTCTTTTTCTCATCATTATCATATTAACTACTAACTTTATTATGTAACTCCCTATCTCTTTTCCCTTCCCCTACAAAAACTATCTCTATAACTCCCCTATATACTTATCCCCTCCCCTTGGTTGAAAAATAACCATATACATCCTTGGGAATTGCTAAGTTTATCTGAAACTCAGCAAGAACCCTCATTGACCCCTCTTACCATCTTCCAAATGCATAAGGACTCATTCCTTTGCATAGTTTCCCTTCATATGTATAAAAATCATCTCTTTGGCCTTGGCTTGCCTTTATAAAGCATGAAACCCTCTTTGGCCACTAAACCCCTCTCAAAACCACATCACTTTCCCCCTAAGTACCTTTGGACTCCTTCGAAGGCATAAGAATGCAAAAACCATGAAAGACCTTCAAAAAAGGATAAAATCCTCCCCTTTTGGCTATCGGACCCCTTCCGATGCCTTAGAATCCATGCCAAACTATAAAGGAACCCTTCCGATTTCCCAAAAGGCTTGGCAGTTCACAAAAACATGGGTCTGATATAATAAAGTTTCATTTGGACCCCCTCCGATGCGATATCGCTATTGGGAGGGGGAAATCATATGTTTAAAACATCACATATAACCCATCCGAATTCATTTGCCTTGCCTTTTCATAAAAAGCGTGCTCCGATGAGATAAAGATCTGTTTGATCCCCCTTCGATGCGATATCGCTATCAGGAGGGGGCAGTGGCATATATAAGTGAAAATGGCTAAGTCTCAAGGCATGGGGCATAGCCCCGATGGGCCAGACCTGAAAACATATAAAGTGGACCGGTAATAGTATATCAGGTCCGCGCAGTTCAGTGATCACATATATGTCAACCCTCTGCCCCGCCGATTGTCGAAGTCCCGATATAATCGCAGCCATCCATTTTTGGGCCCCAGATCTGATGATCCAGATCTTGTCGCGCGGCCCCCCACTTCGCATCGCCCCATATACTGCTCTGATTTGGTGGAGCCGATTAGTTATCAAATACAGTGTTAAGGGTTTTCGGGTCCGCGGACCCATTCCACTGTTAAAACCGCTGATTTGGGTTCCGCCGATGGGTCGGACCCAAAAAAAAAATAAAGAGGGCCTGTATAACTTATCGGGTCCGATGGGTTTCGGTGTTTCTATGTGGCAACCCCATGACCCCTCTGATAGCGAATTTCCGAGTTAATCTCAGCCGCCCATTCAGGCCCAGAGATCAACGACCCATATTTAATCGCATCACTCCTATATGGCTCCTACCAGCGGAGCCGAAAAGTAATAAAGCGCGGCATAAAGGCATATCGGGTCCGAAAGGTTCTGCACTGTGTGCTCCTATATCCCGGAGCCGAAAAATATTAAAGGGCAGTTTTAAAGGATTTCGGGTCCGCATATTGATTTTGTTAAAATCGGCCGATATGAAATCGCCGACGGACCGGACCCAATCTCCATAAAGAAAGGGCACATAAGCATTTCGGGTCCGCCAGGTTCATCGCTATTAGGAGGTTTTATGTGTTGGGACCAATGGTCCGCCCGATGCGAGTTAGCGCTAGCTGTTGGATCTGCCTTCGTGCGATCCAACAACCAGGATTTAATCTCCGCTACAGTGCCGCTCCCGCCTATGTTTTTCACGAATTTTACATAGAAATTGGTCTTTTTCTGTGTAAAAGAAAAGGCGGAATTTGTTCATATTTTCACATATATGCCCGCACCCGGCTCCCGATAAGGGAATGCATGCATCCCTAAGCTTTCTGAGATCGCTCCAAGGCCCAGTTTTGCTTCAGATAGCCAGTTTCGGCCTCGGCACAGTTGGCAACACGTTTTCCTCCTGTTTGCACCATTTTTCAGAAAGATTAAGGCTAGTTTTGATCGGCCAAGCGCCGATTGCACCCAAAGGCCACGGAGGACATTAGCGGTAGTTATTTTTGCATTAAAAGGTAGAAGGGGGCGATGGGACAGTTTAAAGAGTATCAGCGATGAGAAAAGGCCCAGATTCAGTGCCGAAATGTATCAGGATGCGGCAAAGAGTATCAGTCCAGTTTTTCAAAGCAGATGATAGCAAAGCAAGCCCAGCAAAGTCAACAAAGCATCGTTCGGCCATTAAGGCTCACCAACAATTCTTTTGTTGCTTTAAAGCCACCTAAAGGCATAGATGAAGGCTTTCAAGGCAGATTTATTGCAGAGACATTGTTCCCAGTCATATTTTTGGAGCAGCGCTGCTTCTTTAATTGCGCAGTTATCACACAGAGGACAGCGCGTGGCTCAAGGCACTCTTTCAGTCCTTTTTTGAAGCTGCAGGACCCTGTGCAGCCCTTAAGAGCCATTATCATGAGGCTTCTCCTTTATGTGCAGCTATTTTAGATATTTTATTGCATTTATTTCCAGCACAACTTAGCATTAGAAGCAGTTATTGCACAGATCTCTTTTGGCTCTGTTTTGATAGATATTTTGAGATATTTTCTCCTTTGACACCTGTTCAAGGGATGTTTGTTAATATTTTCTATTTAAACAACCTTCTGTATTTATGTAAAGGGTTGGTTGGTCGATAACTCCCACTAGACTTGCATTGTATTTTCTGAGAGTCTCTATAATCAAAGATCGCTGAAATGTTTGGGAGATGAACTGACTGTTGTGTTTTAATGTCTGAAGAGTGACTATGGAATCCTAACGCTTCTACATAGCCCAATAAGTGTTTCTTATCTCTGTTTACAGTTTATATGTTTTATGCCATCATTGTTTCACTATCTAAATAGCAGAAAGAAAGAATAGTTCAGAGCTCACTTAGTTGTATTCTGTTCTCAATTTCTGTGATTTATCTATATTTTCCTCTGAATTAGTCCTGAATATGAATACTGATTTGCTCATATTTATGCCAATTCCTTCATATATGAATGTTGTTTAGGAATCCTTGACTGCTCCTATATAAATGTTCATTCACCTTCCCTCTGTCAGCATAATGAGAGCCACTTAGTTGCCTTTCATTCACTGAACTTCGTTCCATCTTTATTCTAGCTAGATATTGTTTTATGTCTAGCTATCCTGCTCTGTATTCGTCTTGTGACCAAGAAAACGCAACAACAAGCCTAATCCATGACTCCATGCCCAATGGTTTGAACTTCTCATACTATGCATCCCAACTCTGTTTGAAAGAATCCTCCATCCCACCAAAATCAAAACAAAACCCGAGAAAATCATAACTAGCCTAAAATCAACCCAAAACAAAGCTAAATTATAAAGAGAGAGCCCTCTCTGATTGCAGGTAGGCTAGGACCTGCAGTCCAAAGATTGGTTTGTGGTTACCTCGGCCGTATCCTTTAAGGAGCTTTAAGGACAACCTGAGTGATAACATAATGGCGACTCCACTGGTGACAATCCTCAGATAATTTCACAAATCAAGTTGGAAAGCTCCACTAGGAAAGAACCAAACCTTCAAAAGTTTCTTTCTAACCCATACATTCTTAGAAAATCCTAAAAGAAACAAGCCAGAAGCTGGCTCCCAGGAAGAATTCACGCTATACAAGGTCAAATCCAGACCCAAATCCCACAGCTGCCTTTGAAAATTCGAATTTGATCCAAAGAAACCTCAGGAAATTAGAACTAAAGGAGGATTTTGCTGATTCTACTCCTGTGATAGTTCACCCACTCTGTGGCCCAACCCCTGTCAAAGTTTTATTTCGTTCAACCCCTAGTTCCCCTTGTTCTTCATCCACCTTTCAAAACACTCCTTCCACACCTCCATTCACTGCACATACTACCACTACTACTCCTATTATCCCAGTTTTTCCTATTGTCCCTCTTATCCCTGTGAATATGGCTAACAGATATGCACCTTTGCAATTACCTACAAATCCCGAGGCTATGCCTCAAGATTACCAAACTAAAATCACATATTTTGATGGCACAAGTGCCTGCACAACCCTTCAGCATACAAAGAAAATGCAGGATTACTTTGAAAGCTATGAGATTGACGATGATGCTGTGAGAATGAAGATTTTTGTCCAAAGCTTGTCAGGTGATGTCAGGACTTGGTTTAGACCACTTCCAGCCAATTCCATAGCAGACCTAGAAGCCTTATACCAGTCATTTATCAACGGATGGGAGAAAAAGAAAGACCCCTTGCACATACTAGTTGAATATGATACAATCAAAAGAGGTCCACAAGAAACAGTCTTGGACTATTGTGCAAGGTTCAATAGCGTTTATAATGCTATCCCACCAAACTTAAGGCCCCCACCTGACCTTGCCTTATATAAATTCCCTGATGGATTCGACCTAGATATGGCCTACCAATTAAAAGAAAGAGCCCCTAACAGCCTTGCAGACATGCAAAATGTGGCTGTAACTGTGGAGGCAAATTTAATTGCCAAAAGAAACAGAGCTAGAACTGAGAGAAGAACCACCTTCAAGGAAGAGCCCTCAGCCTTAGATCAAAAGCTAGATGCTATTATCAATGGCATGCACAGGTTGGGAGACAGAGTAGAGAGTGTTGAGAGGAAATCATCATGGGAAGGGCAACAACCCAATACCATAAGGAACCCAAATTTCAGGAAAACTCAGGACTCAAATGCTAGTAGATCTAGCCCAGACCGTGATATAAGGCCTCCTTTTCAAGAAAACTACACAGAGACATCCACTTCTAATGAACCCATAGAAGACACTCACATGAACTTAATGGATTTGAAGGGTGAGCAACAAATTTTTCTAACCCAAGAAGACCAAGATGACCATGAGATAAATCAATTTCAGACTAAGTCTGGTGAGTCTTTGAACTTTAAACAAGGTTATGATCCAGCTATTTATGAAGTCCACAAACAGTATAAGCTGAGGACAAGAACCATATATGTGCCCGAAAAAGTTAAACCAAAGGAGGGCAAACAGCCCAACCAAATTAGAGGTAAGGCTATTATAATAGAAACAACTGATATAACTGTCCCAAACCCGCACCAAGTGACTGTAGAGGACATAACAGACATACAACCTTCTGTTGATCAGCCTCTGCCACCTTCTTCCTCGAAAGAGAACTTGAACAACGTTCCAAAAATCCCTCTTAAAACTGAAAAACCGCAAGCAATCAATTCCCATAACGTTGATATACAAGAGCAAATCGCTGATAATTCAAATGAAAAAGAAAAAACTGTTGTCATCAACACCAAGACTCCATTGGAAAAGCCATTTAATTTAGAGGCAGAGATTGGAAAACTTAAAATATCCATCCCCCTCTCAGAACTTGCCAAACATGATGTGTATAGGCAACAAATTCAAAGATCACTTCAAATGCCAGAGGTCAAGGATGATGTAAATGTTTTAGATGATACCCCTGAGCTGTTGTTCGGTCCTGAAGTTAATGGAAAATCAACATATGGATCTGCTCCACCCTTTTATGTCAGTTTGCACATTCATGACAAAGTCTTGCACAATGCTATGTTTGACTCGGGTGCCTCACACAATCTTATGCCCAAAGCTGTAATGGAGAAACTAAACCTTGATGTCACAAGACCCTACAAAGATCTAGTGTTTAGGCTTAATCAAAGACTTATGTGTCTCCTTAGTCCAATTTCCCAACAAGACAATCCTAATGGACGTGGTGGTTGCTGACATCCCACCAGAGTATGGCATGCTCTTGTCAAGATCTTGGGGGGTAAAACTCCAAGGATCTCTCCAATTAGACCTCTCCTATGCCACTATTTCAGTCTTTGGGCAACCAAAGAGACTATATAGAGAAACACTGATGAAGTATGTGGTAAGTAGTGAGGAAAAGCCCCAGAATTTCCCTATCTATTCAATCCATTCTGATATGGATTCTTTATTTTGTTTAATGATTAAACAAGTCCTCCAACTGATGATAAGCCTATGGCTTTAGTACAACAAGTGCACATCAATGAAGAATCGGTTGCACATACCCATGAGACTGTTACAACAGCCAATGCAACCAGCATACAAGAAGAACCACATGAAGCACAAAACCTAGGTCTGCCCAATCCTAAAATGACTGAAACTCTTAATATCAACCACAAGCAAGAAATCACATGGTATTTAGAGTTTGATGGTTTTGTTAATAAGCTAGGAGCAGGGGCAGGAATATGGATTCACAATACACATAATAGCCATGCAGAGGGTCATGCTTATAGACTAAATTTCAAATGCACCAACAACATGGTTGAGTATGAGGCACTCCTCTTAGGCCTTAAGCTGCTCAAAGCTTTAGGAGCTGCCAAAGTTTCCATTCTAGGTGACTCAGACCTAGTAATCCAACAAATGAAAGGCAACTTTGTTACCAATGACAGAAGGCTAAGAGCTTATAGGACTGCTGCCACTGCAATACTTGATACATTCACTGAATCCAAGCTTGCCAAGATTTCAAGAAATCATAACATTCATGCTCACAGCCTGGCCACTTTCGCTAGTACATGCAAGCTTCCTTTTGAGCCCAATCACCACTTTACTGCCGAGATAAAGCACAGGCATGTTGTCCCTAACAATGTTAAAGATTGGAAAGTGTTTGAGGATGATGCTCAAATCAACAATTTTCTTACCTTACAGCATGAGTTTTCAGGCCTAAACATTGATATGGATGCCATGGATGATCCACTGCAAGCAATAAACCAAATCCAGCAAACTGTAACAGCTGAAATAGCTAGAAAATCGCTACAGCCAACCATCTTTAATGAAGAAAACATAGAAGAGTTGAAACAGATGCATTTGGAGGAAATAGCCAAAACAGAGGCCGAAATCATTGATCTAAAGGACAATTTTCTCCCGGTTGGCCTCACTCCACTAGAAGAAATTTTTGATGCAAATGATGTGCCCAAAAAGCCAAAAATGCAGCCTATAAACACTGCCATAGAAGAATACAACATTGGGACAGCAGAGAAGCCCAAAATGATCAAACTATCTCAATCTTTGCCGCCCGATCAAAAGCCCAAATATGTTGATTCGTTCAAAGAATTCCAAGATGTATTTTCTTGGAGTTATGAGGACTTGAAGTCCTATGACACCTCAATTATTCAACATACCATTCCCTTAAAGCCAAATCAAAAGCCCTTCAAACAGAAACTGAGGAGAATCAATCCTGTGCTTCTCCCTTTGATTGAGACAGAAGTGCAAAGAATGTTTGAGGCAGGTATCATAGCACCCATTATATTTTCTGAATGGGTATCCAATATTGTTCCCACAAGAAAGAAAACAGGTGAGATTAGGCTTTGTGTAGATTCGATAAACCTAAACCAAGTCTCCCTTAAAGACCACTACCCATTGCCCAAAATGGACCACATCCTACAAAGAGTAGTGGGGTCATCTAGAATCTCTTTGCTAGATGGCTTTTCAGGTTTTAATCAAATACTGGTTCACCCAGATGATCAAGACAAGACAACCTTTACAACACCGTGGGGAACATTTAAATATGTGAAAATGCCTTTCGGCCTAAAGAACGCAGGTGCCACCTTTCAAAGGGCCATGGACATTGCATTTGCCAAGGAGATCCATGATTTCTTGGTTGTCTATCTTGATGATCTTACCCCTTTCTCCAAATCTGATCAAAAGCACCTAAGACATTTGAGACAAGTGTTCCTAACATGTAGGAAATATGGCATTTCCTTGAACCCCAAGAAGTCTTTATTTGGCCTTGAAGAAGGAAAATTACTAAGACATATCATTTCAAAAGATGGGATTAGAATTGATCCGGAAAGGATCCAAGCCATATTGCAAATCCCATATCCAAGAAACATAAAAGAGCTGCAAGCATTCCTAGGAAAGATCAATTTCCTAAGGAGATTTATCCCAAATCTAGCCGAGCTGATAAGACTGTTGAGCAACATGTTAAAGAAGGATGCCAAGGTAAAATGGTCTCTTGAAACCAAGCAAGCATTTGAAAGTATCAAAGTTGCACTAACTCAAGCCCCAGTCCTCACAAGTCCTCAATTTGATAGGGACTTTATCATATTTTCATTTGCATCTGATAATACCATAGCCACTGTCCTATTGCAAAAGGATGACCAAGGAAATGAAAAGCCAATTGCTTTTTTCAGCCGAGCCTTAAGAGATGCACCCCTGAAGTACCAAATCATGGAGAAGCAGGCCTATGCCCTTTTTAAAGCAATCAAAGACTTCAGAATTTACATTTTATATTCACATGTGATTGCTTATGTGCCAAAAACTATTGTAAAAGACATATTAACCCAAGAGGGGTTAGAAGGCAAAAGAGGCAAGTGGATTGCTAACATTCTTGAGTATGACATAGAAATAAAACCAACCAAGCTAATAAAGGGACAAGGTTTAGCTAAACTGATGTCCGAAACAAACTTTCAAGCCTTAGACATCAACCAACTCGACAATGAACAGGAGCTGGCGACTCCACATATCAGTGACACCTTTTTGCAATCCCCATGGTATGCTGATATATGCTTTGTATTGTTAAACCTGTTTGCTCCCCCAGGATTGTCCAAGACCAAGAAGAGATTTTTAAGAATGAGGGCTTTGAAATTTTGTGTCTTAGATGGTGCTTTATTTTGGAAGAATCATGAAGGCATATTGCTTAATTGTTTGACCATGAATGAAACTAATAATGTCATGAAAGAATTCCATGCAGGGGACTGTGGAGGACATCTATATTGGAAGTCCACTGCTGATAAAATTTTAAGGGTTGGTTTCTATTGGCCCTCTTTGTTTGCAGATGTAAAGAAGTTTGCTATCTCATGTCACAAATGCCAAATCTTTGAGGGCAAAAGAAAGTTGTTGCCCTTGCCTCTTAAGCCCATCTCAACCGAAAAGCCTTTTCAACAATGGGGTCTTGAATTCATTGGAGAAATCCATCCCTCTTCCTCAGGCCAGCATAAGTGGATTCTAACTGCCACCGACTATTTCACCAAGTGGATTGAAGCCATTCCATGCAGGCAGGCCAATGACACCACCATTATCCAATTCCTTGAGTGCAATATCTTGTCTAGATTTGGCTGCCCTGAGAAGATCATCACTGACAATGCTGCTGCTTTCAAATCCAAAAAGATGATCAATTTTTGCCATAAATTTCATATCACTTTAGGCCATTCCACAGCCTATTACCCTCAAGGTAATGGCTTAGCCGAGTCATCTAACAAGAGCCTGATCAGTATTATCAAGAAGATCTTAGAAGAAAACAAGAAGAACTGGCATAAAAAGCTCACCAATGCCCTTTGGGCAAATAGGCTTTCGACAAAAAAATCAATTGGGATGAGCCCTTATGAGCTAGTATATGGCATGGAGGCCAGATTTCCTTCATCACTAGGCATTCCTATTATCAAGCTACTGCAAGAGATTCAAGCTGAGCCAAATGATATACAAAGGAGGATAAACCAAACAATTCATTTGCAGCAGACAAGAGAGCAGGTCTATGACAGAGCTCAAATTATGCAAGAGAAGCTCAAAAGGATGTTTGATAAGAGGACTAAAGCTGAGAATTTCTGTGTTGGCAACAAAGTTCTAAGGTGGGACTCACGAAGAGAAGACAAGGGAAAACATGCAAAATTTGATTTCCTTTGGAGAGGGCCATTTGTTATTTCTGTTGTTCAGGGAAATAACACATATTTCCTCAAATCTGTAGAGGGCATCACTGCTGAAGAAGGCCCTGTAAATGGCCGTATGCTGAAGCATTATCATGATACCTTGTGTTGAACATAACGCAACTTTGTAAATATCCCTTTGTACATTGATATTTGTATATATCAGCACTTTTGTTTATTATTTTGCATAAACAGTCCGATTGTTAGAGGAGCAGCAACAAAGTTTGTGAAGACACAGTCAATGCAAGTCCTCTATTTTTAATCTTTGTCTCCGCAGTAATCTCAGCAAAATAGCAAGAGCAGCGCTATCATATCACAGTGATTTATGTTAAAGAGAAGCTGTTTGCAGCTTGTAGTCTTGAAGTCAACAGTATCAAAAAGAAAGGAGGATTTTCAGTTTACTTCAGCACCCTTTCAAAGACAAGAAAAGAAGAGCTCCAGTTTTATTCCCTTTTTGTGTTTATGTCACAAGGCAGTGCTCAAGCAAAAGTGTATGCAATATCAAGCACGCAGAAGAAAGCAGGCGATGCTTTATTTTTCATAGTGTTTCAGATAAGGAGGAGTGTTGCATTCAGAAGTTAAAGTTCTAGTCATTCAGCAGTTAGCACAGAAGAAACTTTCAAATAACAACAACTACAGAGGATCAAGGCATTCTGACCTGCTGTTCTTGGCTTGTCACAAGGAAAATCCATCCCCAAGTGGAGCCACTGTTAGCCTCCTGCTGCAGCAGGTTAATCATCTTTCATGATCGACATTTTTACATGCCAAATATGTCATACTTTTCTTGCTGCAATGCTCCATATTTGCTACAGATGGCCAGAGAAGTATCCATGAGAGTGTGCTAGTCTAAATGCCACTGCTGTGTTCTAGTTTTGATGAGTAATCCATTTTGATCAGTTTTTAAGTATAGGGAGGTCCAAACAGCTTAATCTTGGCCTCCCTAGGTTTCAATTTCCTGTTGTAGAATATAGAGAATGAACATCTGTCCAAACAGCTTAATCTTGGCAGATATGTAGATAGGTAGAGAAACAAGGGTGCCCAACAGCTTAATCTGAGCCCCTGGATGCAATAAGTGTAGTTGTAGATAGGAGGACAGCAAGAAGAAAAGAACAAAAAGCTGGGTATGCTAGTTCAAGTGCACCCAAACCAAAAAGAAGAGAAAATGCTAGGTGAATAGGCCGGGTAGGTAGCTTTGTGGTTGCAGAATCATGGCTTGTGATCCATTTCATATTGTCAAGTGTTATGTCTATCATATCACAAGTTGAAGGTGTTTTTTCAGTTGGAGGACTTCAAGAAATGCATGTCTAACTTCCCCTTCTCCCTCTTTCCCAAATCACTCACTAACTTCCCCTAAAGAGGTCAAGATTTGCTTGATACCTCTTAGATTCATCATTCTCCATATCATCTGCCTTGGTGAAGATCTGCTTCACTAAAGGAATGTTCAGACTTCTTCTATCAGTCATTTTCCCCCATTGATAGCCTAAGACTTCATTCTTAGTGCTTTTTCTCATCATTATCATATTAACTACTAACTTTATTATGTAACTCCATATCTCTTTTCCCTTCCCCTACTAAAACTATCTCTATAACTCCCCTATATACTTATCCCCTCCCCTTGGTTGAAAAATAACCATATACATCCCTGGGAATTGCTAAGTTTATCTGAAACTCAGCAAGAACCCTCATTGACCCCTCTTACCATCTTCCAAATGCATAAGGACTCATTCCTTTGCATAGTTTCCCTTCATATGTATAAAAATCATCTCTTTCGCCTTGGCTTGCCTTTATAAAGCATGAAACCCTCTTTGGCCACTAAACCCCTCTCAAAACCACATCACTTTCCCCCTAGGTACCTTTGGACTCCTTCCAAGGCATAAGAATGCAAAAACCATGAAAAACCTTCAAAAAAGGATAAAATCCTCCCTTTTTGGCTATCGGACCCCTTCCGATGCCTTAGAATCCATGCCAAACTATAAAGGAACCCTTCCGATTTCCTAAAAGGCTTGGAAGTTCACAAAAACATGGGTCCGATATAATAAAGTTTCATTTGGACCCCCTCCGATGCGATATCGCTATTGGGAGGGGGCAATCATATGTTTAAAACATCATATATAACCCCTCCAAATTAATTTGCCTTGCCTTTTCATAAAAAGAGTGCTCCGATGAGATAAAGATCTATTTGATCCCCCTCCGATGCGATATCGCTATTGGGAGGGGGCAGTGGCATATATAAGCGAAAATGGCTAAGTCTCAAGGCATGGGGCATAGCGCCGATGGGCTGGACCCGAAAACATATAAAGTGGACCGGTAATAGTATATCGGGTCCGCGCTGTTCGGCGATCACATATATGTCAACCCTCTACCCCGCCGATTGCAGAAGTCTCGATATAATTGCAGCCATCCATTTTTGGCATCTGACGGTCCAGATCTTGTCGCGCGGCCCCCCACTTCGCATCGCCCCATATACTGCTCCGATTTGGCGGAGCCGATGAGTTATCAAATAGAGTGTTAAGGGTTTTCGGGTCCGCGGACCCATTCCACTGTTAAAACCGCCGATTTGGGTTCCGCCGATGGGTCGGACCCGAAATAAAATAAAGAGGGACTGTATAACTTATCAGGTCCGATGGGTTTCGGCGTTTCTATGTGGCAACCCCATGACCCCGCCGATAGCGAATTGTTGAGTTAATCTCAGCCGCCCATTCAAGCCCAGAGATCAACGGCCCATATTTAATCGCATCACTCCTATATGGCTCCGACCAGCGGAGCCAAAAAGTAATAAAGCGCGGCATAAAGGCATATCGGGTCCGAAAGGTTCCGCACTATGTGCTCCTATATCCCGGAGCCGAAAAATATTAAAGGGAAGTTTTAAAGGATTTCGGGTCCGCATATTGATTTTGTTAAAATCGGCCAATATGAAATCGCCGACGGACCGGACTCGATCTCCATAAAGAAAGGGCATATAAGCATTTCGGGTCTGCCAGGTTCATCGCTATTCGGAGGTTTTATGTGTTGGTACCAATGGTCCGCCCCGATGTGAGTTAGCGCTAGCCGTTGGATCTGCCTTCGCGCGATCCAACGACCAGGATTTAATCTCCGCTACAGTGCCGTTCCCGCCTATGTTTTTCACGAATTTTACATAGAAATTGGTATTTTTCTGTGTAAAAGAAAAGGCGGAATTTGTTCATATTTTCACATATATGCCCGCGCTCGGCTCCCGATAAGGGAATGCATGAATCCCTAAGCTTTCTGAGATCGCTCCAAGGCCCAATTTTGCTTCAGATAGCCAGTTTCGGCCTCGGCACAGTTGGCAACACTTTTTCCTCCTGTTTGCACCATTTTTCAAAAAGTTTAAGGCTAGTTTTGATCGGCCAAGCGCCGATTGCACCCAAAGGCCATGGAGGACATTAGCAGTAGTTATTTTTGCATTAAAAGGCAGAAGGGGGCGATGGGACAGTTTAAAGAGTATCAGCGGTGAGAAAAGGCCCAGATTCAGTGCCAAAATGTATCAGGATGCGGCAAAGAGTATCAGTCCAATTTTTCAAAGTAGATGAAAGCAAAGCAAGCCCAGCAAAGTCAACAAAGCATCATTCAGCCATTAAGGCTCACCAACACTTCTTTTGTTGCTTTAAAGCCACCTAAAGGCATAAATGAAGGCTTTCAAGTCAGAGTTATTGCAGAGACATTGTTCCCAGTCATATTTTTGGAGCAGCGCTGCTTCCTTAATTGCGCAGTTATCACACAGAGGACTGCGCATGGCTCAAGGCACTCTTTCAGTCCTTTTTTGAAGCTGCAAGACCTTGTGCAGTCCTAAAGAGCCATTTTGATGAGGCTGCTCCCTTATGTGCAGCTGTTTTAGATATTTTATTGCATTTATTTCCAGCACAACTTAGCATTAGAAGCAGTTATTGCACAAATCTCTTTTGGCTCTGTTTTGATAGATATTTTGAGATATTTTCTCCTTTGACACCTGTTCAAGGGATGTTTGTTAATATTTTCTATTTAAACAACCTTCTGTATTTATGTAAAGGGTTGGTTGGTCGATAACTCCCACTAGACTTGCATTGTATTTTCTGAGAGTCTCTATAATCAAAGATCGCTGGAATGTTTGGGAGATGAACTGACTGTTGTGTTTTAATGTCTGAAGAGTGACTATGGAATCCTAATGCTTCTACATAGCCCAATAAGTGTTTCTTATCTCTGTTTACAGTTTATATGTTTTATGCCATCATTGTTTCACTATCTAAATAGCAGAAAGAAAGAATAGTTCAGAGCTCACTTAGTTGTATTTTGTTCTCAATTTCTGTGATTTATTTATGTTTTCCTCTGAATTAGTCCTGAATATGAATACTGATTTTCTCATATTTACGCCAGTTCCTTCATATATGAATGTTGTTTAGGAATTCTTGACTGCTCCTACATAAATGTTCATTCACCTTCCCTCTGTCAGCATAATGAGAGCCACTTAGTTGCCTTTCATTCACTGACCTTCGTTCCATCTTTATTCTAGCTATATATTGTTTTATGTGTAGCTATCGTGCTTTTTATTCCTCTTGTGACCAAGAAAACACAACAGCAAGCCTAATCCACGACTCCATGCCCAATGGTTTGAACTTCTCATACTATGCATCCCAACTCTGTTTGAAAGAATCCTCCATCCCACCAAAATCAAAACAAAACTCGAGAAAATCATAACTAGCCTAAAATAAACCCAAAACAAAGCTAAATTATAAAGAGAGAGCCCTCTCTGATTGCAGGTAGGCTAGGACCTGCAGTCCAAAGATTGGTTTGTGGTTACCTCGGCTGTATCCTTTAAGGAGCTTTAAGGACAACCTAAGTGATAACAGAACACTAGACTTTTCATTTGTAATTTCTTTTGGTTTTGCTGCTAAAACTTCCAATTCATTTGAGGGGTCACTTTCGGCATTGTAAAGAATGAAAGAATCCATATCAGAGTGTATTGAGTAGATAGGGAAATTTTGGGGTTTCTCCTCACTACTTACTACATATTTTATTAACGTTTATCTGTATAGTTTCTTAGGTTGACCGAACACTGAAATAGTAGCATAAGACATGTCTAGTTGTAGAGATCCTTGAAGCTTTGCACCCCAAGATCTGGACAATAACATGCCATACTTTGGTGGAATATCTGCTACTACTATGTCCATTAAGATTGTTTTGGCAGGATATTTAACTAGTGATACACACAAGTCTTTTATTAATCCTAAACATCTGACCTGACTTGAATCAAAAGAAAAGAGGTCTTTTTATGGCCTGGTGATGTCTAGGTCTAATTTCTCCATTACAGATTTAGGCATTAAGTTATGAGATGCACCAGAATCAAACATGGCATTATGAAGTATTTTATCATGTATGTTCAAACTTACATAGAAAGGAGGGATTCTTCCATCTACTGGATTTCCATTCACTTCAGGGCCAAAGATCAATTCAGACTAGTCATCAAAAACATTTATTGAACCTTCATTAACAGAAATTTTGAGTGATCTACTGAATTGGCTTCAGTAGACATCATGTTTAGCTAATTTAGATAATGGAACAACTATTTTTAATTTGCCTACTTCAGTCTCCAGATCAAAAGGTTTTTCAGTCTGAGTTTTTGTATTTCGAACATTTGGATTCTCTTTATCTTCTGTATTTTCTATGTTTTTCTCCTTTTCAGGAGTGGGGTTATGGGTTGAAGTTGTTTCCAAATAAACTTCTGGAGGTTTTTCCACGTTTCCTTTGGGAGGAATAGAAGTGGAGGGTTGGTTGTTATTTGGTTGATTATCAGATATATCTTCAATAATTGGGTTAGATGGATTAGGATCTGTTCTAGAAAGAATATGTAGAGGGGTGGTTTGGTCTTACCTTTGTTGGGATGTTTTGTAGCTTTCTGTTTATTGGTTTTAGGGACATCTATTCTTCTGCTTCTCAGATTATATTGCTTGTGGACTTCATAAGTGGTTGTATCATATCCCTCGCTGAAGTCAAATGATTCACCTGACTAAGTTTGGAATTGTTTAAGAATGTGAGCTTCTTGATCCTCTTGGGTCAAGAAAACTTGTTGTTCATTATTGAGTCCCATCAAATTGATTTGAGTATCTTCAGATGGTTCATTAGAAGTTGAGGCTTCAACATAATTTTCCTGGAATGGGGGCCTAATGTTTTGATCAGGACCAGTCTTTCCAGTGTTCTGGTTTTGGTTCTTCCTGAAATTTGGATTTCTCCCAGTATTGCTTGGTTGACCATCCCAAGGGGATTTCCTTTCAATTGTTTCTACTCTATCTCCTAACCTATCCATTCCTTTAATAATAACATCCAGTTTCTGTTCGAAGGCTGAGGGTTCTTCTTTCAATGGTATCCTCCTTTCACTTCTAGCTTTAGCTCGTTTGGATATCAGGTTGGCTTCAACACTGACAGCTATACTTTGCATATCTTCTAAAGTTCAAGGAGCTCTTTCCCTAAGTTGGTATGCCATATCAGAATCAAATCCATCAGGGAATTTGATTAATGCCAAATCTAGAGGAGCTCTGAGGTTTTGAGGAATAGCATTGTAAATGTTATTGAACCTAGTGCAGTAATCGTGTACCATTTCTTGTGTTCCTCTCTTCAGGTTTTCATATTCTGATAAGATTTGGAGAGGATCTTTCTTCTTTTCCCATCTGTTCAAGAATGTTGTGTAAAGAGCTTGTAGGTCATTGATACTATTTGCAGGGAGGGCTCTAAATGAGGTTCTAACTTCTCCAATCAAACTTTGAACGAATATTCTCATTCTGACATCATCTGTATCTATTTCATATATCTCAAAGTAGTCTGTCATCTTTTTGGTATGTTGTTGTGCAGTGTAAGTGCTAGAGCCATCGAAAGGAGTGATTTTAATTTGATAGTCTTGGGGCATGGCCCCTGGATTGGCTGGTAATGCCAAAGCAGTATATCTGTTTGCCATTACAGTAGATAGGGTTGAAACAACAACTGGGGTTGGTCTTTGAGTGGTAGATGGAGGGGTGGAAGGTGTGGTTTGAGGTTGAGATGTTTGAGGTACTGTTGATGAACTTGGAGAGGCTATAGTGATCACAGAAAGGTTTGGTGTTCCTTCAGAGGTAAGCTCAGATTGTATGGAATTCTGCAAATTTCTGTCAAGATGTGAAGTGACAACCTCAAGTTGTAAATCTTTAATAAATAATGGGTCATGCACTGTGTGGGCTAACCTAGAATCAGAAAAGGTTACAAATAAAGAGGTCTCAAAATACTCATCAAAGGATTCATCCTCAAGGTAAATCCACTTCACAGGACAAGATATTTTTCTGTATAGAGGCCGAGAACTAGCAGAATTCTCTTGGCTTTCTTGTCTCCTAAGAATCCTAGGGATCAAATTGGGGTTTTCAAACACAGGTGGTGGATTTCGGTCAGGATTAGCTCTAGTGTAATGAGTCCTTTCTGAAGCTAGGTTTCTAGGTATGTTTTGGTTTTTTCTCTAAATAGGTGGGACAATACAACTTCAATAGTTTCTTTAAGAGGTTTTAGGTATGGGATTTGAACTTTCTTAAAAACTTATTTACTAAGAGGGATTAATCAAGTATTTGAAACAAAATGTTTAATCCATAAACTAGAGTGGAGATAGAATATAGCAGCATTCATTCACTTATGCAATTGCAAAGCAAGAGAAGTTCAAAGGCTACCTGTCTAACTTCAGGGTCCGTCTGTAGCTTATAAAGTAAAAAATAGTAACAAATAAATTATTCAGGTCCCCAATGGAGTCGCCACTATGTTATCAATCATATTTTCCTTGAAGTTGTTGGGAAGAGGAAAGGGGTCTAAGGTTACCACAAACCAACTTTTAAGTACAGAATCTAGCCAATCCGTACTCAAAGAGAGCTCTATCTTTATGATTTAGCTTGGTTTTGAAAGATATTAGGCTATTTGTAAAGTTTAGGAATTTTGTTTGAATTTGGGTGGTGGATTCTTAGACATTGTTGTAATACTAATTATTTTGGAATAAAGTGTTGTTGGACCAACTTTTGTATGGCTTGCTGGATAAAGAATTGATGCAAAGGACTTTCCACATATTTCTTGAATCAAACTCTGGATCAATAAGTCCTCTATACCTTATGTTTTAAAGTTTTCCTTGTTTATTATATCATCTACGTTTCATATCAGAATGATAAACAAAAAAGAGTAATTCGGAATATGCTTGATTGCACTCTGTTTTCAATCGTTATTATTCTCTATGTTTTCTTCTGAACTAGGATAAATAGTGAAATCTTAATTGCTCCTATTTTCTAGTTTATTCACTTTGATTATTTATTAAAGAATACTTAGCTGCTCTTTATTAGTAATCATTCAAGTTCCCTCTTTTAAATAGGCTGAAGGATTCTTGACTACCCTTCACCCATTTTGAGCCCATTCCATCTATTCCAAGTTGTTATTTGTTTCCTGTTTGACCATCTTGCCCTGTGTAACCATCCTTTGTTAAGAAACCAAATCCTGTTAAGCCATCTTCTTTGACTCCATTAGCCCAATGGCCTAAGCTACTTAGTTTTACCCCTCTGCTATTGAATCTCACCACCCAAATTCAAACAAAATTCCTAAACTTCACAACTAGCCTAATATCTTTCAAAACCAAGTTAAATTATAAAGAGAGAGCCCTCTCTGAGTACAGATTGGCTAGATTCTATACTTAAAAGTTGGTTTGTGGTTACCTCGGACCGCTCTCCTCTTCCCAACAACTTCAAGGAAAATCTGAGTGATAACATTATGAAGAAATTTGCTATGTAAAAAGGAGGAGGTGGGGTTTGACTGCCCAACCTCCTCCATATTAACTGGACCTTCCACCAACTGCGCTATAAATGTTTCATTGAAAAATATGCCACTTATTTGTTATTTAAATGCAGCTTATCAGTGTGCCCAGAGAGAGGAGGCAGTGCACATAGTTTGATATAGAATTTTGTAGGAGGGACGAAATTTCACTTTGTCAGATTTTGACAAATTTTATATGGTTTCAGCATGTCTCGACACCATGAATGCAATGGCGTTGTCCATTTCTCCATCAGAGTTCTGTATTTTTCAACCATTTTTTAGTATGGAGGTATAAAACTCCTTTTTTTGTAACTGATGCTTGTACTCTTCTTTCTCATGCCACTTAATGAATGAAGGCCTCCCCATTGATCGAGCAGGGCCCGGAGACGTAGTCCAAGTCGGATGAACTCCGTTATTAAGTCTTGTTGTCTTCTTTCATGCTTTATGTGTTTCTCCTCTTCTCTCATGTGCACATTAAGTTTTCTATGTTAAGCTACAAGCTATGCATGTAATTCTTTAACAAATCTATAAGAAAAACATATTGAATCAAGTGGTATTAGAGTAGGTCTTTTTAGATGTGAATTGCATGTTTGTATGCTAACAAGAAACAGGTTCCGAAGAGGTGAATGGAAACTAAAGTCTTTCAATCCAGAAGTGGGGTGTGCACATAGAAGGAGAAACATGGCAGATTAAGAGGCTTGTCATGAAGAGGAGCTCAATTTCCGCAAAACCTTCTATGTAATGGAAAAAAATATAGGTCAGTTTCTTTCAAGACTGGAGAAAGCAGAAGGGAAAAAGGCATAAGAACAAGGTTCAATGCATGGAAATGGTGAAGAAGAACCCCCTCCTTCTCCTTCTACGAGTCAAAGCTCTTCTTCCTCTCATCATCATCATCGTAGAAATTCAAAGGGTGCATCTAAGAAAACTTTGTTTAAATTAGATGTCAAATTTGATGTTCCCATGTATAACAGTGAAAGTAATGCAAAAAAGCTTAATAACTAGATTAAGCAGATTGAGATCTACTGCAGGATTAGTAGATTGAAGAGGATGAAGCAAAGATTCAGTTGGCCTCTCTTTGACTGAGTGGCACCACGATCATCTGGTGGGAGAGCAAATTGCGAAGCAACAAAATTGTGGGTAATCTTCTTTCCTCGTGGCCTAGTTTCATTTCTACATTAAAGGAACAATTTTATCCCTTGGGTTATAAGCAAAAATTCTTAATGGATTGGCAATACTTAAGGAAAGGCAGAGGTCAGGGGAAGTAGACTCTAGCCTCCATAGCTTCTAGGTACAATGATTTAGAATGAATCTTAACTTATTTCTTGAACATGAGCAACATAGTTCTGATCTGGACGAGACCGCCAATGTCGTTTTTCATGTTATATCTATTAAGCTCTAGATCTTCCTTGGTGGAAACATGTCCCAACTTCTCCAAGTACTCTTTGATATGCTTCCTAACTTGGTGTTTGTGTTTAGCTTTAGTGAGTGAAATGACTTATGGGATATTTTGGGTTCTCACCATTAAATCCAAACTGCTGTACAACCACAGATATGAGGCCTAAATGTTTACAATGAATGAGGTGAGTTTCTTTTTGTTTTGAATCAACATTTGAACTCTTTCTTTCTCTAGCTCTGCTTGCAACTTCATCATCTTTACCAAAGTAAGTGGTGCTCCTTTGTATCACATTATCCATTCTTGCATGGTGGTGATGGCAGTTTGCACATTCCCAAGATTCTTAACAAATTCCTTGCTCTGCTGTTGCGAGCTATGAAAGCATAAAACTACCTTACGCATGTTTATGATCTCCTCATAGAAGTCCCACATGGTCTCTCTAAGTGTTGATACTTCACCAAGTATCACTGCTCCCATTTACCCCAAGTAGACCTGTGCAGAGACCATGTTCTGCGTTTCTACGAGGATTTTTTCTATATCTTCTTAGGAAGCTTATAGATTTTGTACACATTTATTACTCTCAGTTGTCAAATATTGAGTGTTTAATCTCTTCGCACTTGCGGAGGCCAAGTTGGCTTCAGAAATGGAATTTTGATTCCTACTGGTGTTTGCCACTATCACCATTTCTCAAATTAATGCAGGTGATGTATGATCATCTGAAACATGATTTCTCCATGCTTGTATAATACTTTTATAAAGTTTATTATATGATATATAGTACACATCCATTATCTGAAAATCATTAAGAGGAACTATGTCCCCTTCCTCGCTCAGGGCTAACTCTGTGGATGGAGGTGGTGGAGACTAAACGGTGACCTGTGGTGCACTAGGCCTCAGGTCAAAATATTCATCCTATGGTTCTAGTTCCAACTCCATGTCCACAACTTTAATCAAGTCTTCAATCTGCTGAGAAATCTCACGATCCTGCATCTATTCACTCTCTCCCTCTACTCCTGGTTAGATTTGTTCTTGCTCTTCAACTTGAATCAACACTACTTCTTCTGCCATTGTGCCTTTCCTTTCTCTTCTTCATGGTTATGCATCTCCTCTGGTCTCTCCTTCTATATTATTTTTCTTTCCACAATTCTTGTTCTATTTTCTGCGCCCTTAGTTTTGTTTCCTGCAAGCTCTATTTTCTCTCTTCCTCCGCTCTATTCTCTGTATCCTCTTCTTCCTAATTGCTTATGCTACCAAAGTTTCTTGCATAAGGATTGAATCTCCTTTCACTCTGCAACTTTTTTCTCCCTCTAGACTATCAACAACCTTTCTCTTTCCCCTATCCTGCATGGGACTGCCACTTTCTACTGTTGTTGCTTTAAGAGCTGTCCTCTAGATTTGCCTCAAGGATCTTTGCTGAAAGAGCTTCATTAACTTTCTTCCATGTTAGTGTTGAGTCCTTTAATATAAAAAATTGAGTGTCCACATATACTGATGAGTTTATTGGTGTTTTCTCAACTACTTCCTCGGTGTTTCTTTTAGTGGTCCTTATTGAAGCAACTCTCTTTGGTGTCATGGTAACAATGATGGCTGGGAGAAAGTGCTTCACAAGTGTGGTACTTGTGGGAAAAAAATGAAACTCATGGAAATAAAACATTAGCTTCAGAAATTCTACCTTCAAAGCATGATCAAGTAGCAAATTCAACATCTAATGGGAAGGATTGTGCAATTTTCATTGGCAAGATGGACTAGCTTCCTATGGGAACTACACACTATGAAATCCCAATTACCAAGGATGGAGCTTGAGGCTTGGGACTACGCTATGCGCAGTCCCAGCCTGGGTAGAGACTAGGAGAGACTACACATTATGTAATCTTAGTGGCCAAGGTGACAAGCTAACCCCTGGAACTACACAGTGCGTAGTTGGAGCCAACCTGTACTGCACACTGTGCAGTTCCAGAGGTCAAGCTTGTGGCTTGAACCTTAGGATTGCACAGTGCCCAACTGGGCAAGGAAAAACCAACCAAGGAAAGTGAATATATGCCCAAGGGAAGTGTAAAAATGAGCATATCTAAGTGATGGTGTGAGCTTGAGTGCAAATTTGGCTAAGTGTGAATGAATCACGATTGATCAAGTGGAGAAACTAAATTAATGGGGAGAGAATCAAATCGGTGAGGAGAGTCGATGCAATGGTGACCATCGGTGCAAAAAAAATGAATAAACCCATGTGACACTTGTGAAAGGAAAACGATAAATTGAAGAAACACTTCTACAAGCTAAAATATGTTGAAACAGTTGCAACCATGAAGAGAAACAAGCCAAACAACAATCACAGAAGTGAAAAAACAAAAAGCGATAGAAAAAGCAGCAAAAGATGATAAAAACAAAAATAACCTAGATAAGAAACAATGACCCCACTGAGGTTCCTTGATCTCTTTGAGAATTAAGGGGTTTTAAATTTTTAGTGGGCGAATATTTTGTATCATAGTACATTTTTAAAAATCACCTCATATAGCCCACCTTATTTTACGGGAGAGGGTAAAAAACGTAAATTTAGCCCTTGAAATTAGGAGTTACAACCTTCCATTGGCCCATTTTCAAGAAAAAGTTTTTTTTAAGTGAATTCATTCGCCCATTTTCAAGAATAGGTTTTATTTAAGTGAATCCTATGGGCCAAAGGCCCAAATACCATATTTATAAAATAGGTATGGTAAATTAATAAAAGTATAAATAAATGAGAGGTATGGTAAATAAATAAAACATTTTTATATTTACTCCACAAGTCACCTTATATACATGCAAAGGTGTAAACAAATAAAAATATAAGTATGGTAAATAAATAAAATGTCTTTTTATACTTACTCAAAAGGTATGGTAAATAAATAAAAATATAAATAAACTAGGCGCATGGTAAATAAATAAAACCTCCTTTTATATTTAGTCCATAACCCTCGTTCTATTTATCACGGCTCAAGAAAGAGGTTTTATTTAAGTGAATCCTATGGGCCAAATACCATATTTGTAAAAGAGGTATGGTAAATTAATAAAAATATAAATAAACAAGAGGTATGGTAAACAAATAAAACATTTTTTTATATTTACTCCATAAGTCACCTTTTATTTACAAACACTCAAAAAATGCATTATATTTAGGTGAAACCTATGGGAAAAATACTATGAGACAAATACCATGGACTAGATTGTTATTAAGACCTTGCAAAAAAAACATTATTAACCCTAAAATTAGTATTAATAAAAATAAAAATGGCACATGGTATTGACCCATGGTATTCACCAAAATGGCACATGGTATTGACCCATGGTATTCACCTGGAATGTAGCCTATTTAAATGGGGGAATTAAACCAGCATAGATCCATCTTTACTCTAGATCTACTAACTCCAGAGAGGTATCAAATATTGTGATATGAAAACTAGCATAGAGTGAAAAAAATTTGGTCCAATCAAGAGTAAAAATGGATGTTGTAATTTAATGTATGTTAAACATTTCAGCTTGGTTAAAATAAAAAATAAAATAAAAATAAACTATTAATTTTATTGATTTTTATAAATTACTAATAGTAATTTTTAAACTCCAGGTTTATGATAACCCATGGTATTGACCCATGGTAATACCATGGTATTCATGTGAGCATAGACTATTTAAAGGGGAAATTCTATCATCTTAGATCCATCTTAATTTTGGGTCTACCAAGTGCTCAGAGGGATAAATAGATTTCATCCCCCTAAGAGTGGTAGATGTGGAGTTAATATGGATATAGGTTGGCTTTTATGATAATGAAGATATTAAATAGACTTAGGAAATTATATTGTAAAAACATCTTAAGGTGAATGGTTAAAGCATAGACATTGGACAAGTATATTTGTATACTTCTGTTTTAAACTTAAACAAATCGAGGGCTAAAAGGAATGGATTGACTGCACTAGTCATCCTTCTATAACTTTCCAACATATGCTGGAGTAAACAGATTGTAATTTGGGTAATTTTTCTAATTGTAAACAGGAACATACTTGTGTATTGGCAGGGTGGTTACGAGGTCCCTAGAAGTGATGAATTTGAATTTTTCTTGGTTTTATATATAGTATTAGGTTTTTTCTCATGCTTTTTGTGAATGGCATGGGTGAATTTTATCCGACACCCACTAGGTTATCGATATGTAATTTCGGTAATTTTGATTTTAAAATATATTTTAAATAAATGCAATGATTTCATTTGTGTATTCAATAAACACGAGATTTTATAATTGAGTAAAATATTCGCCATGCCTGGTGAGAGATTCGCCAAAAAATTATATATACATATCATATATTGATAAAATCGCCTTCCATTTTTCCTATGTACCATGGAAATTCACCCATTTATTATACATGTAAATTTAGAGGGGGTTCTTAAAATTTTCCCTAGGATCGAATGTGGACCTGAGCTCTAGAGGTGTCAGTTAACTAGATTTGAGCAAATTAGGTTTTATGGTGCGCATGCCTAAAATCAAGGAAAAACAACACTTGGCAGAAACTTCTAAAAATAGAAATGTGTCTCCTTAGAGATACTAAAAATAGATCCCTATTTTTTAGGGATGCTTTTTTTCCCTTTATTTTTCTTGCTTTTGAAGGGAAACTTTCCATGCACACTGCCGGGAAGACTACGCAGTTCTTTGGAATTGAGAAACTTTTGGGTTCAGTGCACTAGGTAGGTTTTGAGCTTACTAAGGGATTGCATAGTTTCTTGGTTTAGTGTTGGGTTGCCCTCCATGGCTGCACAATTTCTGAGCTCAAGCCCGACTTCCAGTTAGGATTGCGCAATTCCTAGCATGAAGGTTGCTTGCCCTCAAGGATTGTGCAGTTTCTGGAGGTAAGCCTGAAACTGATGTGAGACCAAGTTGGGAGATCAAGTTGTGACTTAGAAAGATAAGCTAAGTGTGAGAAAAAGAAATCACAAGCACAAATGAAAAAGATAAGTCTCAGTCCAAGCATGAATACCTATATCAGTGCAAGATGACCTCCTGTAGATAAGACAGAAGCCTCCAAAATCTAAGCATATGCAAAATTTTGGAGGGTGGTTGTAGCCTCTACAACAAGTCCCCAAAATTTACATACAAAGAGCATGAATATTTCCTTGATTTACAATAGAATCCATACCCTTTATTATCCAGCAATTGGCCAAAATATCACTATATTGCATATTCAAGTGATGTTATACACTTCATCACTTTTACAAGTTTTTTTACACTCAAGTTGTCCCTTGGCTCCTTAAGGGATACGGCTGAGGTAACCACAAACCAATCTTTGGATTGCAGGTCCTAGCCTACCTGCAATCAGAGAGGGTCTCTCTTCTATAATTTAGCTTTGTTTTGATATGATTTTAGGCTAGTTATGGTGTACATGGGTTTTGTTTATGTTTTGGTGGGAAGGATGATGGTCTTCAAACGGAGTTGGACTGCAAAGTGTGAGAAGTTCAAACCATTGGGCATGGAGTCAAGGATAAGGGCTGCTGGTGGGTGTTCTTGGTCACAAGAGGAATACAGAGCAGGATAGCTACACATAGAACAATATCAAGCTGGAATAAAGATGGAATGAAGGTCAGAGATGAAAGGAAACTAAGAATCTTTCATCAGCTAACAGAAGGAGGGTGAATGAACTTTATCTAGGAGCAGTCAAGGATTCCTAAATAATCATTAATAAATGAGAGAAACAGTGTAAACATGATCATTCAAGTATGCATATTCATAACTATTTCTGAGGAAAACATGGAGAAATAACAGGAATTGGGCATAGAGTGTTGCTGAGCAAATTCTAAGCTATTCTTCTTTTCTGTTAATTAGATCATGACACAATGGTGATATACACACATATAAAATGAAAACAGAGGCAAGAAAGACTTATTGAGCCATGTAGAAGCATTAGAATTCTGTAGTTCACTCTTCAGCCATTAAAACACAACAGACAGTTCATCATCCAAGCGTTCCAACGATCTTTGATTATAGAGGCTCTCAAAGAATACAGCGCAAGTCTGGAGAGGAGTTATCAACCAACCAACCCTTTAAACAATGAACAAGGTGGTTTATATAGAGAAAATATTCACAAAATATCTACAATCAGCAGATCTTAAATAGATCCGAGGGAATAAGTGTCTTTAATCTAACTTGTCCTGAAATAAATGCATAAAAGATCTATCTAACTGTTGTGCTGGGGCAGCTGCCTCAAAAATGAGTTAGTATGATGTCCTTTGAGCTCTGTGTTGTTCATTTGGCCATAACTGTGCTTTGGTTTCTGCAGCGCTGCCCTTAGGTGGCCTTATGTGCATTAACTTTTATCTGGTGAGCCTTAATGGCTTTAAATTCCATCACTGATACTCTTTGACTTTGCTGGGGCTCTCTAATGTTCCTTTGATGTGGCTTTATGATTTCCACTGATATTTTCCACTAATACACTTTGCTGCTACTCTGATACTCTTTAATACTGAATCAGGGCCTTTTCTCTCCACTGATACACTTCGCCGCTACAAAATCGCCCTTGCCTGCCACTTTATGGCGCGATTTGACTGCTGGTGTACCTTCCGTGGCCTTTAGAACTGTTTCGGCGCTTGGTTGATCAAAATATTATCAAAACTGAAGAAATATTGCAAAAAAGAGGAGGAATGGACGCTGATAGCCTGCTGAGGCAAAAGCCTTGTTGTTTAGAGCCAATCTGTGATGGAGCGATCCGAAATTGATGCGGAATGATCAAGCTTCCCTTGGAGCCGAAGCGCGCACGGGCACCAAACAAAACCATGAAGAAATGCTCTTTTCTCTATATAAAGTGAAAAATCATTTTACACAGAAAAATCGATGAAAAATGGAGCGGAAGTGACACTGTAGCAGAAATTAAATCCGGGCCGTTGGATCGTGCGAGGTAAGATCCAACGGTTGGCACGCAATCGGCGATCGGCGGATTTACAATGAAATGGGTTCGCGGACCCGAAATTCCTTTCAAACTGTTGTTTATAACACTTCGGCTCCAGAATATCGGAGCTATATATGGGGTCGCGACTTGATGAGGACCGTTGATCTGAGGGCCCGAATGGGCGGCTGCGATTAAGTCGGCGTTTTGCCATCGGCAGGGACAAGGGGGCAGGGCTCTATATATATGCGATTGCCGAAATGGGAGTGATGCAATAAGATCTGGGCCGTTGGATGGGCGGGGGTAGATCGAACGACTAAGATTAAGTCGGCGATCGGCAATCGGTGGGGTGGAGGGTGCGGGCCTTTGTATATGCCGACAGCGAAATAGCGATTGCGATGAGGCTTGCAATACATGGAAAGTGCGGGTTTTGTGATAAAACTTAAGTTTTATGAAAAACTTAGGTTATAACAATAAGGCAGGTTTTTTAACGATAAAATATATATATGTGGGATACATGGAAAATGCGACAGGAATGGCTCCCGACAGCAATATTTCTTCGGATGCGATAGCGATATTGCATCGAAGCAAGAGGAATGGGGGCATATATATATGGGGCCAACACTGCTGCTACCTCCGACAACGATATTGCGTCGAAGGGGGGGAAAATCAATCGGAGGAGGGTTTATATGCATTAAAAGGGGCTTTTAAAGCATCGGAAGGGTTTTCATGCCTTGAAAAAGGTTTAATGAAATCGGAGGAAGGTTGTTAATGCATCAGAAGGGTTTTCATGCCTTGAAAAAGGTTTAATGAAATCGGAGGAAGGTTGTTAATGCATCAGAAGGGGTCCGAAGCATGGAAAAAGGGTTTTTATGAAGCAATAAAGGGGTATTATGCATTGTAAGGGGTCCAAAGCATTGGAAGATGGTTAAAGAGGCAAAATGAGGGTTCTTACTAAGTTTCAGGCAAACTTAGTAATTCCCAAGCATACTTAAGGTTATATTTCAACCAGAGGGAGGGGATGTGTATATAGAGGAATTCTTATCATATTTTAGTAGCGGAAGGGGAAATATATAGGGATTTACATAATAAGTTAGAAATTAATATGAATTTAGATAGGAAAGCGCTAAGGATAGAAGTCTTTAGGCTTTAAAGGGGAATATGACTTGTAGAAGAAATATAAGCATTCTTAAGCAAAGTAGACCTTTACTTAGGCAATATTTATGGAATATGATGAAATTAAGAAATGTCAAGCAAATCTTGACCTCTTTAGGGGAAGTTAGTGAATGACTTGAGGTAAAGGATGAAGGGGAAGTTATACATGCCTCGCTTGAGCTGCTCCGAATGGATTTTGCCTTATACTTGTGATCAAAATAGATTTAACACTTGAAAACTTTGAAATGGATCACAATTCATCATTCTGCCACCTCAGAACTACCTACCCGACCTACTTAGCCTAACATTTTTTCTTCTTTTTGTTTGGGTGCACTTAGACTAGCAAAACCGGCTTTTCAACATTTCTTTTTGCTATCCTCCTATCTAACTCTACCCTTATTTCTGCCAGGGGCTCAGATTAAGCAGTTGAGCACCCTTGTTTCTCTACCTTTCTAATGATCTGCCAAGATTAAACAGTTTGGATAGATATTTATTCTCTATCTCTACAACAAGCAATTTAAACCTAGGGAAGCCAGGATTAAGCTGTTTGGATTTCCCTTAACTGTAAAACTCTTCAAAAATGGAATGGTTCTTCAAAATTGGAATATAGTTGTGGCATTTGAGCTAGCACACTTTCCTGGCCTTTTGTTTGGGGTTCATTTCATTTATTTTTCTCTTTGGCCAATTGATTCTTTTTGCCCTTTGATTATTCTTTTAGGGCATACCCTCTTTACATTTTTTAAATTTTCTGAGTTTTCTAGGAAATATGGAACCTTTGCAGCTGATCCATGTGGATATTGGTGGCCACCTGCCAAGTCCACCTGGACCCCCACCATTGTTTCTCTCAGCATTTTCAATTTCCTTAATTGTAGCACAACTTACTATTTTTAGCAACTTTTCGGGTCCTGAACTTCCGGAGCCGTTTTGAGGCCCTAAACGACGTTTTTTTGGAAATCTGGGGCAACATGGGTCCATGGACTGATGTTGCCTCCCAAAGTGGCAGTGCTTGGATAGATCTTTTTAACGAGCTATTGTATGCGTCACATGGAGATCGTATGGTAAAGTTACGACCCTGGGAAGTTGGTGTACCAATTTACCCAAACGGGGCCCACAGTTTGGCGTTTCATCTTCTAGGGTTAGGTTTTGGAATGTTAAGGGTTTTCCAATGTTTCTCAACAATAAATAGGCCTTCGAGCCTCATTGTAAGACAGTTCAGAGGCATGTATCCACCACATCTCTTCTCAAAGATAAGCTACCATCGCCCTAGCTAGTTTATTTCCATTTCTGGTTGTAAGCATATTTCAGTATTTTCCATTAATGAAGTGAAGTATTATTTCCGCTGAATCTTTGTGTATATGGTTATCTCTGTAATTTTTTGCGTTCCTGTTTAAATCCGGATCAGTGGTATCAGAGCGGTCTGCTTTTTCTCTGTTTTTCTTTGCATGTCCCCAACAAGGTCGGGATATAAGGAGTTAGGGCTTGAACTGGTCGAACCTTTGCAAGACCAGCCTCGCAAATCCCGACGGCCTCCCATGGTGGATGAGAAGAAAGATGAGGGGGCAGGAGATCCCATCAAAATCTTGCTCGAAGAAGCCCTCGAGCGACAACGGAACGCGATGATGGACAGCTTTGCCCAAATCCTTCAGCGACTACCCAGAAGCGACGCATCGGCTTCCAGCAACTACTCTGGAAACGCCGCGCCCTTTAAGGTACAAGTTAATTTTGAAATCCCCACATTCGAAGGTCAGATAGACGCAGATGCCGTAGATAAATGGTTAAATCTGCTAGAGGGTTATTTTTCTGTTCATGAATTTTCGAGTCGGGAAAAGATTGTTTTCGCTCTTCTCAAAGCAGCCCCCCACGTCAAGGACTGGTGGGAAACCTACTGCGAGCAGAAGGATGAAAGTACTGGCTCACTATTTTCAGCCGCACCCACCTGGAATTCCTTCTGGGATGCCATCAAGGAGCAGTACTACCCTGTCGGAAGCTATGAGGATGAATACATAAAGTGGACCACGCTGTGGCAGGGAAGGGACCAAGAAGTGTCGAAGTTCACTAATCTTTTCCATACCCTTCGCACAAAGTTGGGTATCAAGGATTCAGAGAAACATTTGGTACTCAAATACCGTGGTTGCCTGCACAAGTACATCCAGGAAGAAATACAATTCCTGAACATCTCCTCGCTCGGCGCAGCATAACGATATGTCGTCAAGGTCGAGCAAAAGTTTAAACAAAAGAAGCGAGACTTTGGATCTGCGAATCCAAAGCAGGGGAAAGGTGCCCCTAAACCACAGAACAAAGGACAAAGCTAAGGCGGGACAGCCCAAGACAACCCACCAAAGCTGCAAGCAAAGAACAGCGCCGCGAAGCCGAAAAAGGACACAGGAAAATGGTGTGAGTTACATAAGAGCTCCACTCACAACACAAGTGAGTGTCGGGTCAAGCAGTCACTAGTGGCTGAGCCAAAGGTTTCAAAATCAGATGCATGTTCCGACTCTGAGTCAGAACCTGATAAGGGGAATGACAAAGGGAAACAGATCATTGATGCGGATCCCAATGCCACTGTTGCTACCGCCAAGATCCAGAAAAATGAACCCGAAGATCCAGAGGAGGAGGAGTGTCTCTTCCACTCCTCGATGTGGGTAAAGGGCTCCCCGATACAGTTCATTGTTGATAGCGGGATTCAAAAGAACCTCATTTCGGTAGAGGTCGTGAAGCGGTTGGGCTTACCGACCACAGCACATCCCCAACCATACACCATTGGGTGGCTTCACCAAGGAAGAGATCTTCGCGTGAGCTAGCAGTGTCACCTTCCATACAACATCAAGCCCTTCACGAATGAGGTATTGTGTGACATTGCTCCCCTTGAAGTTTGTGATGTATTATTAGGACAGCCATACTTGTGGAAGCGGCATGCTGTGTATGAATCAAGGCCCCATGCTGTTATTATTACATTGGGAAATAAGTTGTACAGGATACCAGAGGTAGCACCACCTACCACCATCTCTTTGATTACTGCAAAACAATGCAGTAAGATCATTTCCAAAACCAGGAAATTTGTTTTCCTGATGATACGCCCTCAAGGAAAGAAGAAGACGGTGGTCGTGGCCTCCAGACGGGGTCCCTCTGCACGACAACTACAGATGGACAAGGTTGTGGAGGAGTACGAGGACATCTTCACCTCCCCTGCCGGGGTTCCTCTGCACTGTCAGGTCAAGCACTCCATGGATCTGACCCCAGGTGCGCCGCTACCCAATGGACCAATTTATCAGCGCTCCATTCTGGAGAACAATGAAATCAAGAGGCAGATCCAGGAGCTCCTGCAGAAAGGTCACATCCGTCTGAGTTCATCGCCTTATGGGAGCCCGATCGTGTTGGTACAGAAGAAGGATGGGACGTGGAGACTTTGTATTGACTATCGGGCGTTGAACAAGATCATTGTCCGTAATAGGTACCCGATCCCACGGATTGATGACCTCCTGGACCAACTAAAGGGGGCGAAATATTTCAGCAAGATCGATCTGAAGTCAGGTATCACCAGGTACCAATCGAACCCTCTGATGTGTGGAAGACTGCCTTCAAATCCAAGGAGGGCCTTTTCGAATGGTTGGTTATGCCTTTCGGATTGACGAATGCTCCTGCAACCTTCATGAGGCTAATGGATGACATCTTGCGGCCATTCACCAACTTCTTTGTAGTAGTATACTTGGATGACATTCTGATCTTCAGCAAGAGTTGAGAAGAGCACCTCCACCACATCCGACAGGTTCTCCAAACACTGCGGCAACACAAGCTATGTGCCAATTTGGAGAAATGCACTTTTGGCATGACCCAGGTTTAGTATCTGGGATACATCATTGATGAACAGGGGGTGCATGTCGATCCAGCCAAGATCCAAGTCATTCGGGATTGGCCATCTCCAACCACTCTAACAGAGCTCCGCAGCTTTCTATGACTTGCCAATTTCTACCGCAGGTTCGTGTTGGGGTTTTCTCATATTACTTGGCCCTTGAGTCAAGTCACCAAGGGAGGGGCGAAAGCAAAATTCTTTTGGTCTGAATCTCAACAGAAGGCTTTCATGGAGTTGAAGGATCGACTCTGCACGGCACCAGTGCTCGAATTACCAGATTTACAACAACCATTTGAGGTCGAGACAAATGCCTCTGACTATGCTATTGGGGCAGTCCTTACTCAACATGGACACCCAGTGGCATATCACAGTGAAACACTTTCAGACACAGTCCGGAAGTACCCCACTTATGATAAAGAGATGTATTCCATTGTACAGGCCTGCCGACAATGGAAGCATTACATTTTGGGGAAGGAAACGGTCATCCACACAGACCACCGGCCCCTGCAGTTCATACAGACCCAAGGGAAATTACAGAATGATCGCCATCAGAAGTGGTCTACATACCTGCAACAATTCCACTTGAAGATCAAGTATAAGAAGGGCAGCACCAATAATGTTGCAGATTGCCTCAGTCGACCACCGATCATGGCGTTAACCACCGTACTCAACTCTTGTGGGCACGAGACTTCTGATTGGCCACTTCTCTACAAAAGCGACCTAGAATTCGGCCACACATACCAGACACTCTTGGAGGGTCGGCGTGTTCCAGATTTTCACCTCTAGGATGCCTTGTTATGCCACCTGGGTCACCTTTGTGTTCCTTCAAGCGAGCATGCCAAGATGATTTGCGAAGCACACTACAGTCGGGCTGCTGGGCATTTCGGGGTCGAGAAAACAGTGGCAGTACTGCAAAATTATTTCTATTGGCCGAATCTTCGACAGGATGTTGGGAAGTACATTAGATCATGTACTGCCTGTGCCATTGCCAAACCGACCATCAAGAAGCACAACCTCTATACCCCGTTGCCTACCCCTAGTCGACCTTGGGAATACATCTCCATGGATTACATGTCAGGCCTTCCTTCCACTAAGCATGGAAATGACTGTGTTTTTGTGGTCGTCGACAGGTTCTTGAAGATGGCCATTATGGCGGCCTGCAAGAAGAATATCACAACAGAAGCCACTGCTAAACTCTTCTTTGAACGAGTGTGGGTGCACTTTGGGATCCCACGGTCTATCATCTCAGATCGGGATAGTCGGTTTCTCAGCACATTTTGGTCCAGTCTCTAGTCAATGCTGGACACCAAACTCACGAAGTCCACAGCCTTCCATCCTCAAATTGATGGCCAGACAGAGGTTGTCAATAGGATGATTGTGCACATTCTGCGCATGTATAACTCAAAGCATCCACGTACATGGGACGAGAGCCTCCCATATGTTCAGCACAGCTACAACCGAGCTCTTCACAGCTCCACTAGCCATAGCCCTTTTCAGGTGAGTTTGGGATTCCAGCCAATATGCCCCATTGATGTGGCCATGCCACTTGCAGCTACTCACATAAATTCAGCTCATGTCTAGTCCGAAACAGATAAGGCCACCAGCTTCATTGAGCGCATCCAGCATATTCGCCAGCAGGTCCATGACATTCTGGAGAAATCAAATGCCAAGTACAAGCAGCGACATGATGAACATCGGGTGCCACACAAGTTTCAGGTGGGCGACAAAGTCTGGTTGCATTTGCAAAAGGAACGCCTTACTCGAGCCTATCGGAAACTGAGACCACTCCGATATGGTCCTTACACCATTACTAAGGCTATGGGAAACAATGCATTTGAGCTCAGCATTCCTCCATTCCTTGGCCTGCACCCAGTGTTCAATGTGGACCGCCTTCGGCCATACTTTCCACCATTGCTAGACACATCCGACATTGCAGAACAGCTCACACCCACAGAATTAAATCCAGATTGCATGGAACAAGCTGCAATTGATCGGATCATGGACACACAGATCAAGAACACTCGCCAACAGAATATCCAACTGTATCGAGTTGTAAAAGCAGGCCAACTCCTTCAGCAGGGCAAGTGGCTCACCAGGGAACAAGTTCAGCAAAAGTTTCCTCATCTCATGGAGGAACTCAACGCAATGGGGACCATTGCTTCCTAAGGGGGGAGGAATGATCTAGGTGGATATTGGTGGCCACCTGCCAAGTCCACCTGGACCCCCACCATTGTTTCTCTCAGCATTTTCAGTTTCCTTAATTGTAGCACAACTTACTATTTTTAGCAGTTTTTCGGGTCCTGAACTTCCGGAGCCGTTTTGAGGCCCTAAACGACGTTTTTTTGGAAATCTGGGGCAACATGGGTCCATGGACCGATGTTTCCTTCTAAAGTGGCAGTGCTCGGATAGATCTTTCTAACGAGCTATTGTACGCGTCAAACGGAGATCATATGCCAAAGTTACGACCCTGGGAAGTTGGTGTACCAATTTACCCAAACGGGGCCCACAGTTTGGCATTTCATCTTCTAGGGTTAGGTTTTGGAATGTTAAGGGTTTTCCATTGTTTCTCAACAATAAATAGGCCTTCGAGCCTCATTGTAAGACAGTTCAGAGGCATGTAGCCACCACATCTCTTCTCAGAGATAAGCTACCATCGCCCTAGCTGGTTTATTCCCATTTCTGGTTGTAAGCATATTTCAGTATTTTCCATTAATGAAGTGAAGTATTATTTCCGCTGCATCTTTGTGTATATGGTTATCTCTGTAATTTGTTGCATTCCTGTTTAAATCCGGATCAGCAGCATGGAAAGAATGACATATTTGGCATGTAAACAGTCAATCATGAAATATGAAAACCTATTGCAATAGGAGGCTAACAGTGGCTCCACTTGGGGATGGCTTTTCCAGATGAAAAGCCAAGAATAGCAGGTCAGAATGCCTTGGTCTTCAATTGTTGCTGTAATTTGAAAACTTCCCTCTTCTTTGATGCTTTTGACAGAATTCTGGTAAGCTGATATACAGTATGCTTTTTGAGCTGATTTGCAGAAAAATTACAGCTCTGCTTCTTGCCTTTTGGGTGCTTGTAAACATATTCAAATCTGCCTGAGCACTTCTTTTTGAAATTAATTCAAAACAGAGATCAAATGGTGCATTTGCTTTGATCCTTCCTTCAAAATTTGCTGCGTTATTCCCTTGTCGGACTGCTGTAAATGAAAATGCTGAAAATACAAATAATAATGTACAAATATAATATACAGATGCATTATGTACATCAAAAGGGGTCATGATAGTGCTTTAGCATTCGGCCATTGACAGGGCCTTCTTCAGCTTCTGTGCCATCCAAACTCTTGAGAAAATATGTGTTATTGCCTTGCACAGCTTGAATAACATATGGCCCTTTCCACAGGAAATCGAATTTTCCATGCTTTCCTTTGTCCTCTCTCCTTGAATCCCACCTTAAAACTTTGTTGCCTATGTAGAAATCTTCAGCCTTTGCTCTTTTATCAAACATCTTCTTCAGCTTCTCTTGTAAAATCTGAGCTCTGTCATACACTTGCTCTCTTGTCTGTTGTAGATGGATGGTTTGATTGATTCTTCTTTGGATATCATTGGGCTCAGCCTGAATCTCTTGCAGTAATTTGATAACAGGGATTCCCAAAGATGAAGGGAATCTTACCTCCATTCCATAAACTAACTCATATGGGCTTGCTCCAATGGATCTCTCAGTTGTCAATCTATCAGCCCATAGTGCATTTGTGAGCTTCTTGTGCCAATTCTTTTTATTCTCCTCCAAGGCTTTCTTGATGATATTGATGAGGCTTTTATTGGATGACTCGGCTAGGCCATTACCTTGAGAGTAATAGGCTATGGAGTGGCCTAAGGAAATGTGGTATTTGTGGCAAAAACTGATCATTTTCTTGGATTTAAAGGCAGCAGCGTTGTCTATAATGATTTTTTCGGGACAGCCAAATCTGGACAAAATGTTGGATTCTAGGAATTGGATGATGGTTGAGTCATTGGCTTGCCTACAAGGGATGGCCTCAATCCTCTTGGTAAAGTAGTTTGTGGCTATTAAAATCCACTTGTGCTGGCCGAAAGACAATGGGTGGATCTCACCAATGAAGTCTAAACCCCACTGCTGGAATGGTTTCTCAGTTGAAATGGGCTTAAGGGGTAAGGGAAGCAGCTTTCTTTTGCCTTCAAAGATCTGGCATTTATGGCAAGACATGACAAGTCTTTTCACATCATCAAACATAGAGGGCCAATAGTAACCAACCCTTAGTATCTTATCAGCAGTAGACTTCCAATATAAGTGCCTTCCACAGTCCCCTGCATGGAATACTTTCATAACACTGTCAGTTTCATTTAAAGTTAAACAGTTCAACAAAATTCCTTCATGATTCTTCCAAAAAAGGGCACTATCTAAGACACAAAACTTTAAAGCTTTCATTTTTAAAAACCTCTTTTTTGTTCTGGACAACCCTGGGGGAGCAAACAAGTTTAACAATATAAAAAAAATATCAGCATACCAAGGTGATTGCAAGAAAGCTTAACTGATTTGTGGAGTCGCCAGCTCCTGTTCATTGTCCAGTTCATTTATGTCTAAGGCTTGGAAATTTGTTTCGGACATCAGTTTGGCTAAACCTTGTCCCTTTATCAGTTTAGTGGGCTTTATCTCAATGTCATACTCAAGGATATTGGCAATCCATTTACCTCTTTTTCCTTTAATCCCTTCTTGAGTTAATATGTCTTTTACAACAACATTTGGCACATAAGCAATCACATCTGAATATAAAATGTAAACTCTAAAATCTTTGATGGCTTTTACAAGGGCATATGCTTGTTTCTCCATGATTTGATATTTCAAGGGGGCATCTCTAAGGGCTCGGCTAAAGAAAGCAATGGGCTTTTCATTTCCTTGGTCATTTTTCTGTAATAGGACAGCAGCAATGGTGTGTTGAGAAGCAAAGGAAAAAATAATGAAATCTTTGTCAAAATTGGGGCTTGTGAGGACTGGTGCTTGGGTTAATGCAGTTTTTATGCCCTCAAAGGCTTGCTTGGCTTCTAAAGACCATTTAACTTTAGAATCTTTCTTTAGCATGTTATTTAACAGTCTTATCAGCTCAGCCAAGTTTGGGATAAATCTCCTTAGGAAATTGATTTTTCCTAGGAAGGCTTGTAATTCTTTGATGTTTCTTGGATAAGGGACTTGGAGAATGGCTTGAATCCTTTCCAGATCGATTCTAATTCCATATTTTGAGATAATATGGCCCAGCAATTTGCCTTCTTCTAGGCCGAAGAGAGACTTCTTGGGGTTTAAAGATATGCCATACTTCCTACAAGTAAGGAATACTTGTCTCAGATGTTTCAAATGTTCTTGATCAGATTTGGAGAATGGGGTAAGATCATCAAGGTAGACCACTAATAAATCATGGATCTCTTTGGAAAAGGCAATTTCCATTGCCCTTTGAAAAGTAGCACCTGCATTCTTAAGTCCGAAAGGCATTTTCACATATTTAAAAGTTCCCCATGGTGTTGTAAAGGCTGTCTTGTCCTGATCATCCAGGTGAACTAATATTTGATTGAATCCTGAAAAGCCATCAAGAAAAGAAATTCTTGAAGACCCCACAACCCTTTGTAGAATATGGTCCATCTTGGGTAAAGGGTAGTGGTCTTTGAGAGAGGCTTGGTTTAAATTTCTTAAGTCAACACACAATCTAATCTCAACTGTTTTCTTCCTTGTGGGCACTAAGTTGGATACCCATTCTGAAAATCTGATTGGTGCAATAATACCAGCTTCAAACATTCTCTTTACTTCTTTCTCAATCAAAGGGAGAAGCACAGGATTGATTCTCCTTAATTTCTGTTTGAAAGGCTTTTGATTTGGTTTCAAAGGGATGGTATGTTGAATGACTGAAGTATTATAGGACTTGAGGTCCTCATAACTCCATGCAAATACATCTTGGAACTCTTTAAACAAGTCAACATACTTGGGCTTCTGATCAGGGGGCAAAGACTTGGACAATTTTATCATTTTGGGATTTTCTGCTGTTCCAATATTACAATCTTTAATTGCAGCGTTTAAGGGTTGCATTTTTGGCTTTTTGGGAATGTCATTTGAATCAAATATGTCTTCTAAGGGAGTCAAGCATGTGGGTAGGAAATTGTCTTTCAATTGAATAATTTCAGTCTCTGCCTCAGTTATTTCATCCAAATTCATTTGTTTCAGCTCTTCTATGTTCTTGTCATAAAAAATGTTTGGGCGTAGCATTTGATTTGCTGCTTTAGCTGTTATAGTCTGCTCATTTTGGCTCATTTGCTGTTGTGGGTCATCCATGGCATTTGTATCAATCTTTAGGCTTGAAAATTCTTGCTGTAAAGTGAGGAAATTATTAATCTGTGCATCATTTCAAAGACTTGCCAGTCTTTGATATTGTTTGGGACTATAGGCCTGTGCTTAATCTCAGTTGTAAAGTGGTGATTGGGCTCAAAAGGCAGCTTACAAGTGCTAGGAAAAGTAGCTAGACTATGCACATGGAGATTATGGCGTCTTGGAATTTTCGCAAGTTGGGATTCTGTGAAGGTATTGAGTATTTCAGTGGCTGCCTTCCTATAAGCTCTTAGCCTATTGTCATTTGTAACAAAGTTACCTTTCATCTGTTGAATGATCAAATCAGAGTCACCTAGAATGGAAACTTTTGCAACTCCTAGAGATTTGATTAGCTTGAGGCCTAAAAGGAGGGATTCATACTCTGCCATGTTGTTAGTACATCTAAAGTTTAATCTATAAGCATGACCCTGTGCATGATTGTTTTATGTATTATGGATCCACACTCCTGCCCTGCTCCTAGATTATTTATTGAACCATGAAACTCCAAATACCATAGGATTTCCTGGTCCTGACTAGTATTAAGAGTTTCAACCATTTTAGGAGTGGGCAGTTTTGAATTTTGTGTTTCATGGAGTTCTTCTTGTGTGCTGGTTGCATCAATGGTTATAACAGTTTCATGGGTATGGGAAACCAATCCCTCATTTATGCATATTTCTTGTTCTAAAGCCAAAGGCTTATCATCAGTGGGGGAAGACATATCATCATTAAACAAGATAAATGAATCCATACCAGAATGGATTGAATAAATAGGAAAGTTTTGGGGCTTTTCCTCACTACTTACAACATATTTCATAAGTGTTTCCCTATACAGTCTCTTTGGTTGCCCAAAGACTAATGTAGTGGCATAAGAGAGGTCTAATTGGAGAGATCCTTGGAGTTTTGCTCCCCAAGATCTTGATAAGAGCATGCCATACTTTGGTGGAATGTCAGCAACCACCATGTCCATTAGGATTGTTTTGTTTGAGTATTGGACTAAAGACACACATAAATCTTTGATTAAGCCTAAACACTTGACTTGGCTAGAATCGAATGAGAATAAGTCTTTGTATGGTCTAGTGACATCAAGGTTTAACTTCTCCATTACAGCTTTGGGCATTAGGTTGTGTGAAGCTCCTGAATCAAACATTGCATTGTGCAAGACTTTATCATGTATGTGCAAACTGACATAAAAGGGTAAAACAACTCCATTTGCTGATTTGCCATTGACTTCTGGACCGAAAAGTAGCTCAGGTTGATCATTTAGGACATTAACATCATCCCTATTCTCTGGCATTTGCAGCGATCTCTTGATTTACTGTCTATATACATCATGTTTAGCAAGCTCAGAGAGAGGAATACATATCTTTAATTTACCAATTTCTGCCTCTAAATCAAATGGTTTCTCTGATTGGGTTTTAGTATTATGACTCGCAGATTTTCCTTTTTCTATTGGAGTTTCAGTGTTTTTCTCTTGATTTTCAGTAAATTCTTGAGATTGTTCTGTTTTGGGAAGGCTTTCAGGAGTGCTGTTTACATTGCCTTTTGAGGGAAAGGATACAAAAGGCTGCTTTTTAGAGGGATGCATTTCAGATACATCCTCTATGGTCACTTCTTTTAATTTTGAGTCTGTTTTATCAATAGGTCGTGATAGCGGCCTTGTCTTTTACTTTCTTAGGCTGCTTGGCATCCTTTGGCTTGATGGGATCAGACACATCAATGTTTCTTGTTCTCAATTTGTATTGTTTATGGACTTCGTAGACAGCTGAATCATAGCCTTCTTTGAAGTCAAATGACTCTCCAGACTTGGTCTGAAATTGATTTATGTCATGGTCATCTTGGTCTTCTTGGGTTAGGAAAACATGTTTTTCATTTTTCAAACCCATCAAGTTTATATGAGAATCCTCGGCTGGTTCATTAGATTTGGATGCGTCAGCATAGTTATCCTGAAAAGGGGGTCTTATATCATGGTCGGGGCTAGTCCTTCCAACGTTTGGATTTTGGTTTTTTCTAAAATTTTGGTTTCTGATAGTATTAGCTTGTTGTCCATCCCATGATGTCTTTCTTTCAATAGTTGCCATTCTATCTCCAATACTGTGCATGGTATTGCTGATTGCATCCAACTTTTGCTGAAAAGTTGAAGGCTCTTCTTTAAAAGTAGTTCTTCTCTTAGCTCTTGCTCTGTTTCTCTTGGCAATTAGGTTAGCCTCCATACTAACAGCTACATTCTACATGTCTGCTAAGCTTTGAGGGTCTCTTTCCCTCAATTGATATGCCATGTTAGAATCAAATCCATCAGGGAATTTGTATAAAGCTAGATCAGGTGGAGGTCTAAGGTTTTGTGGAATAGCATTGTAAATATTGTTAAACCTAGCACAATAGTCTAAGACAGTTTCTTAAGGGCCTCTTTTGATAGTGTCATATTCGGATAATATGTGTAGAGGGTCCTTCTTCTTCTCCCATCTGTTAAGAAATGTTTGGTAAAGAGCCTCTGGATCAACTATGGAATTTGTAGGGAGAGCTCTAAACCAGGGCCTTACATCACCTGTTAAACTTTGGACAAAAATCTTCATTCTTACATGATCATCATCTATTTCGTAACTCTCAAAATAGTCCTGCATTTTCTTGGTATGTTGCAGGGCAGTGTTAGAACCAGTACCATCAAAATATGTGATTTTGGTTTGATAATCCTGAGGCATAGCCCCAGGATTTGCAGGTAATTGTAAAGGTGCATATCTATTAGCCATATTTACAGATATAAGTGGGACAGCAGGAAGAAATGGAACGACTGAAACAGTAGTAACAACAGTGGTAATAGGAGGAGTATGTGCAGAGAATGGAGGAGTGGAAAAGGTGCTTTGAGAGGTGTATGATGAACTAGGAGAGGTGGGGGCTGAACAAAATAAAACTTTGACAGGGGTTGGAATATAGCCTTGGGGAATTGCTTCAGGACTCGAATCAGCAATATCCTCTTGTTTCCTTAGAAACTTTGGGATTAAATTGGGATTTTCAAAAACAGCTGGGGGATTTGGGTCTGGATTTGACCTTGTATAGCATGATTTCTTCTTGGGAGCCAGTTTCTAACTTGTTTTTTGGAATTTTCTGAATAATTCCCCAGCGGAGTCGCCAATGATGTTATCACTCAGGTTGTCCCTTGGCTCCTTAAGGGATACGACTGAGGTAACCACAAACCAATCTTTGGATTGCAGATCCTAGCCTACCTGCAATCAGAGAGGGCTCTCTCTTCTATAATTTAGCTTTGTTTTGATATGATTTTAGGCTAGTTATGGTGTACATGGGTTTTGTTTAAGTTTTGGTGGGAAGGATGATGCTCTTCAAACAGAGTTGGACTGCAAAGTGTGAGAAGTTCAAACCATTGGGCATGGAGTCAAGGATAAGGGCTGTTGGTGCGTGTTCTTGGTCACAAGAGGAATACAGAGTAGGATAGCTACACATAGAACAATATCAAGCTGGAATAAAGATGGAATGAAGGTCAGAGATGAAAGGAAACTAAGAATCTTTCATCAGCTAACAGAAGGAGGGTGAATGAACTTTATCTAGGAGCAGTCAAGGATTCCTAAACAATAATTCATAAATGAGAGAAACAGTGTAAACATGATCATTCAAGTATGCATATTCATAACTATTTCTGAGGAAAACATGGAGAAATAACAGGAATTGAGCATAGAGTGCTGCTGAGCAAATTCTAAGCTATTCTTCTTTTCTGTTAATTAGATCATGACACAATGGTGATATAAACACATATAAAATGAAAACAGAGGCAAGAAAGGCTTATTGAGCCATGTAGAAGCATTAGAATTCCATAGTTCACTCTTCATCCATTAAAACACAACAGACAGTTCATCATCCAAGCATTCCAACGATATTTGATTATAGAGGCTCTCAAAGAATACAGTGCAAGTCTGGAGAGGAGTTATCAACCAACCAACCCTTTAAACAATGAACATGGTGGTTTATATAGAGAAAATATTCACAAAATATCTACAATCAGCAGATCTTAAATAGATCCGAGGGAATAAGTGTCTTTAATCTAACTTATCCTGAAATAAATGCATAAAAGATCTATCTAACTGCTGCCCTGGGGCAGCTACCTCAAAAATGAGTTAGTATGATGTCCTTTGAGCTCTGTGTTGTTCATTTGGCCATAACTGTGCTTTGGTTTCTGCAGCGTTGCCCTTAGCTGGCCTTATGTGCATTAACTTTGATCTGGTGAGCCTTAATGGCTTTAAATTCCATCACTGATACTCTTTGACTTTGCTGGGGCTCTCTAATGTTCCTTTGATGTGGCTTTATGATTTCCACTGACATTTTCCACTGATACACTTTGTCGCTACTCTGATACGCTTTAATACCGAATCGAGGCCTTTTCTCTCCACAGATACACTTTGCCACTACAAAATCGCCCTTGCCTGCCACTTTATGGCGAGATTTGACTGCTGTTGTACCTTCCGTGGCCTTTAGAACTGTTTCGGCGCTTGGCCGATCAAAATATTATCAAAACTGAAGAAATATTGCAAAAAAGAGGAGGAATGGACACTCATAGCCTGCTGAGGCAAAAGCCCTGTTGTTTAGAGCCAATCTGTGATGGAGCGATCTGAAATTGATGTGGAATGATCAAGCTTCCCTTGGAGCTGAAGCGCACGCGGGCGCTGAACAAAACCATGAAGAAATGCCCTTTTCCCTATATAAAGTGAAAAATCACTTTACATAGAAAAATTGATGAAAAATGGAGTGAGAGCGACATTGTAGCGGAAATTAAATCCGGGCCATTGGATCGCACGAGGGCATATCCAACGGTTGGCGCGCAATCGGTGATCGGTGATCGACAGATTTACAATGAAATGGGTTCGCGGACCTGAAATTCCTTTCAAACAGTTGTTTATAACACTTCGGCTCCGGAATATTGGAGCTATATATGGGGCCGCGACTTGATGAGGACCGTTGACCTAAGGGCCCGAATGGGCGACTGCGATTAAGTCGGAATTTCACTATCGGCGGGGACATGGGGGCAGGGCTTTATATATATGCGATTGCCGAAATGGGAGCGATGCGATAAGATCTGGGCCATTGGGTGGGCGGGGGTAGATCGGACGGCTAAGATTAAGTCGGTGATCGACAATTGGTGGGGTGGAGGGTGCGGGCCTTTGTATATGCCGACAACGAAATAGCGATTGCGATGAGGCTTTCGATACATGGAAAGTGCGGGTTTTGCGATAAAACTTAAGTTTTATGAAAAACTTAGGTTATAACAATAAGGCAGGTTTTTTAACGATAAAGTATATATATGCGGGATACATGGAAAATGCGACAGGAATGGCTCCCGATAGCGATATCGCTTCGGATGCGATAGCGATATTGCATCATAGCAAGAGGAATGGGGGCATATATATATGGGGCCAACACTGCTGCTACCTCCGACAACGATATTGCGTCGAAGGGGGGGAAAATCAATCGGAGGAGGGTTTATATGCATTAAAAGGGGTTTTTAAAGCATCAGAAGGGTTTTCATGCCTTGAAAAAGGTTTAATGAAATCAGAGGAAGGTTGTTAATGCATCGGAAGGGTTTTCATGCCTTGAAAATGGTTTAATGAAATCGGAGGATGGTTGTTAATGCATCGAAAGGGGTCCAAAACATGGAAAAAGGGTTTTTATGAAGCAATAAAGGGGTATTATGCATTGTAAGGGGTCCAAAGCATTGGAAGATGGTTAAAGAGGCAAAATGATGGTTCTTACTAAGTTTCAGGCAAACTTAGTAATTCCCAAGCATACTTATGGTTATATTTCAACCAGAGGGAGGGGATATGTATATAGAGGAATTATTATCATATTTTAGTAGGGGAAGGGGAAATATATAGGGATTTACATAATAAGTTAGAAATTAATATGAATTTTGATCGGAAAGCACTAAGGATAGAAGTCTTTAGGCTTTAAAGGGGAAATATGACTTGTAGAAGAAATATAAGCATCCTTAAGCAAAGTAGACCTTTACTTAGGCAATATTTATGGAATATGATGAAATTAAGAAATGTCAAGCAGATCTTGACCTCTTTAGGGGAAGTTAGTGAATGATTTGGGGTAAAGGATGAAGGGGAAGTTAGACATGCCTCGCTTGAGCTGCTCCGAATGGATTTTTCCTTATACTTGTGATCAGAATAGATTTAACACTTGAAAACTTGAAATGGATCACAATTCATCATTCTGCCACCTCAGAACTACCTACCCAGCCTACTTAGCCTAACATTTTTTCTTCTTTTTGTTTGGGTGCACTTAGACTAGCAAACCCAACTTTTCAACTTTTCTTTTGGCTATCCTCCTATCTAACTCTACCCTTATTTCTGCCAGGGGCTCAGATTAAGTAGTTGAGCACCCTTGTTTCTCTACCTATCTAATGATCTGCCAAGATTAAACAGTTTGGACAAATATTTATTCTCTATCTCTACAACAAGCAATTTAAACCTAGAGAAGCCAAGATTAAGCTGTTTGGCTTTCCCTTAACTGTGAAACTCTTCAAAAATGGAATGGTTCTTCAAAAATGGAATATAGTAGTGGAATTTGAGCTAGCACACTTTCCTAGCCTTTTGTTTGGGGTTCATTTCATTTATTTTTCTCTTTTGCCAATTGATTCTTTTTTCCCTTTGATTATTCTTTTAGGGCATACCCTCTTTACATTTTTTAAATTTTCTGAGTTTTCTAGGAAATATGGAACCTTTGCAGCATGGAAAGAATGACATATTTTGCATGTAAACAGTCAATCATGAAATATGAAAACCTATTGCAATAGGAGGCTAACAGGGGCCTTGGTCAAGAGGTCTACATCCTGCTCCTCTGTAAGAATGTACTATAGCATCACAATCCTCCTTTGCACACAATCTCTAAGGCGATGGTACCTAATGTCTATATGCATGGAGCTATCATGAAACAATAGATTCTCAGAGATTTTTATTCAACTCTTATTATCACAATGGATCAATGTAGGATTCATTCCCGCACTGAAGAGTCTTACCAAGACCTTCCTCATCCAAATACCCTTGCATGTTTCATGACCGACAACCATATACTCGACCTTTGTTGAAATAAGTGCAACTGATCTCTGCTCCTTATTGTACTAATAAACTACAGTTGACCCAATACTGAAGACTGCTCCTAAAGAGATCTTCCTATCTAAAGGAATCCCCACCCAATATTCATTTGTGAACCATTGAAACCTCACTCTATCAGTTTTTTTATACGATAATACATAGTCTATTGTGTCTCTAAGGTGTCTCAAAACATGTTTTATTTCTTTCCAGTGGACGTTGGAAGGATCCACCATGAACTGAATCAACTTTTTCACTGCAAAACAAATATAAGGTCTTCTGTTCACCAAATACATCAAGGACCTAATCAATTGATTGTAGATATTACCTTCTACTACATCTGTTGTGGAGGAATCCTCCTTCCTCTAGTTAGTACCTAGACGAGTATCCATGGGTTTGTAATCTTGCATGTTGAATCTCTAAAAGATCTCAGAGTTTTACTTCCATTGTCAAACACATATCTCTCTATCACCCTTCCAAACCTACAATACAAGAAAATAGTTCATCAACCCCATATCCTTCATCTTGAACTCTCTTGCAAGGTCCTCCTAGCAATCATGGATCAAACTGTCATATCTTTTCATAATCAAATAACAACATAGAGAACTAAGATGAGCAAACAACCATCTACCATAATTTAGTATAGATTGGAATCTTCCTTACTCTTAGTGAAGCCTAATCCTCTTAGATAAGAATCCATGCAAGTGTACCATGCTCGAGGTTCCTACTTGACCCCATAAAGAGTTTTCTTCAGCCTACACACATGTATGTCTCTATTGAAGGTCTCAAATCTCGATGGTTGTTGTATGTAGATATCCTCCTCAACCACTCCATTGAGGAAAGTAGTCTTGACATCCATTTGGTGGATCTTCCACCCCATCTGTGTAGCCAATGAATGTATGTTTTTGATATATGAGTACCTCGGCACTAGGACAAAGGTATCCTCATAATCAATCCCCTCAATATAAGAGAATCCCTTAGCCACAAACCTAGCCTTGTAATTCTCAACACTAACATCAACTTCATTCTTCACCTTATATAACCACTAGGAGTCAATGAATTATTTTACCTTAGGTATAGGCACAACCTCCCAAACATCATTCTTTATGATGGATTCATACTCCACCATGGAATCCACCCATACCTGCTGGGAAGAAGCCTCTTCAAAATAATATGGCTAAAAATCTATCAACTCTACAATGATAGCCATGTATATTGTGTATCTATCTAGTGATCTGTGATCTCTGTGTGAGGAACTAGGAAGTCCAACCTGCTCCTAAGCTTCCTGCACCAATCTTCCAAACAAAATTTTCCTCTTCATCCCTTCTTTGGGAGTCACTGTATGAGTGGGTACCTCCACTCATCCTGCTCTCTGATCCTCATCATGTGGTTTCTCACATCATCCTCTTGGAATGCTCTCTTGCCCTTAAGTAAGGACTAACTTTGTGAATCTAACTGAGGCTCCTCCTTGGGAGCTAGAAGCTCCTCATCTATTGATATTATTAGATCTCACTCTAGGGAACTCATGGATTTATCCTCATCAAATCTCACATCCCTTCTAAGAACAATCTTTTTGAGAGAGGTAATGTACACCCTATAAACATGTGTTGTATTAGTATAGCCCACAAAGAATCCCCTCTCTACAATAGGATCCAACTTCATCTTATCATCTTTAGACACATGATAATACACCATGGATCCAAAAATGGGAAAGTGGGAGACATCTCGATTCCTCCCAATGAAAGCCTCCTCAATTATAATCATCCCAAGAACTCAATGAGGAATCCTATGCTACAGGTACCTAACAGTATTTCATGCATCTGCCCATAAGAATAATGGAAACCCCTGATCATGCAATATGGCTCTAGAAGCCCCAATAATAATCTTACTCTTCCTCTTTATAACCCCATTATTTTGAGGATTATGGGGTGCATTCAACTCCCTCCTAATGCCCTCCTTGGTAGAAAGATATCTAAAGGAATTTTGAGTATATTATACTCCATTATCAATCCTCAAGGAATTGATTTTCTTCCCTGTCTCATTTTCAGCTAAGGCCTTGAATTCCATAAAATTGGAATATACCTCATCTTTCTTCTTCATGAAATAAATCCAACACTTACGGGAAAAATAATCAATGAAGATCACATAATACTTTTTCTTATCAGGTGAAATTATGGAGAAGGGGCCATAAACATCAATATGAAATCTCTCTAGAATAGCTCCAACTTTTCTATCTCGGCCTTGAAAGGAATATTTGGCATATTTTCCAAGAGTGTAACCCTTGCAGACATCATGTTTCTCAAGGGTTCTCTGAAGTAGCCTAGTCGTGATCTGCTTGAGTATCTTCAAATCTCCATCTTGTAGATTTCCCATGTGCCTCTGCTAGTGTTCTCCAACTTGTTGTGGTTTTTGATCCTGACACCAACCTTCCTGACCTGACATGAAGTAGAATTCTTAAGGTAGGCCTTCCCCTTGTTGAGTACTATATCATACCGTTTTTCTTCAAGGATTGTTGTTGAGACAAGATTTTTCTTCAATCCTGGGATATAAATCACATTCTTGAGATGGAGAAGGGAACCAAAATCCCTCTTAAAGCTTACTATGCAAACTCCTTTGGTCATATATCTACCATCATCTCCAAGCTTGATATAGAATTTTATGTCTTTTTCCTCCAAGCTACTAAAGACCTCTTTATTCCCTATCATGTGGAATGAAGCCCCTGGGTCAATATACCCCACACTAACTTGAACTAAGCTTTCCGTGCAAGCTATTAGAGAGAAATCCAATTGAAATTGAGAGGATAGAGCTTCTCCTCCTACTATTGTTGCAAGATGATTGTTGGAGTTCTTGTTTGGAAATTTTGTAGCATACTGCCCAAATTCATGGCAATGAAAACACTTGATCTTGCTAAGATCCTTATTTTTCTTTACTCCATTCTGAATAGATTTAGGGTTTCCTTGGGCCTTAAACCTTTGATTTCTTCCCTTTTCTAGCTAGTGCAAAGTTCTCCTCCTCATCAGTCCTAGCTGAGATTCTATCTCTTGCATTTCTCCTTATCTATTCATGCATGAGATCTTACCATAATCTCTCACAATTAAGGAGATTATCTCTACCATTCACAACATCCTGGAAACTATGCCAATATTTTGGAAACACAAGAAGAGTATGGCTCACAAGATCTGATGATGGAACTCTCTCCAACGCCTCCAAGTTCATCCATCACTTGAGAAAATCTGAATAGATATGTAACAATGGGTTCATCCTTTCCCATTCGAAAGATCCTCAATTTTTTCTCAAAGCACATTTTCTTGCATCACTACTACTTTCGAAAAGATTAGTAAGGGCCTTCCACATATGAAATGCAATTTCGTTTCCATGTAAATTTGGAACTATATGGTCTCTAAATCCTTCTAGGATCATCCACTATATTTGGAAATATCCTTCCTCAATTGAGCTCGTTGTTGAGCATATGATTAAGGAGGTTTAGGAATATCAGTCTTGATGTATTCTAAAAATTCATTATCATCTACACGACCTCCATCTTGTCCTTCCATGCACATAAAGTCAAAGTCCCTTCTAGGGCATGCTCTATCCTCAAACCATAGACAGACATGAGTCCTGCACTTGTAGAATGCTTACACCAACTGATATCCTCTTCAAAATGCTTTGAATATGATCAAGGAACTAGGTTTCTATCTTGTTTTTAGCTCTGCTACCATGTAGAAAATCCTCTAAACCTTGCAACTACTAATGAGATCAAACTAATAACAAAAGACACAAGATTTCTCTACCAAAAATCTATGAAAAGAAAATAATGACAGAAACAAAATCACACATAGAAATTTATCTAGGGAACCCAACTGGGAAAAACCAATCTTTCTTATTTTATAGAAAATGAGACGAATGGGGAGTAGCCCCATCAGATAATATGTTATGAAACAAGCTCACAAAAAGATAGAAAAGATAGATCAACACCTTAGAGTTCAGCCTCTTCGAGGGGGCACCCTCCTTTACATTACAGAAATGAACAATTCTTTGATGATACAAATGATAAGACCTCCTTTCTATATATAGGAGTCTAAGGGGTCATAATATAATCAGAGCCGGCATAAGAATAATAATGTAAGGGCACAATAATAACAATAGTGGGCTTCTATGGGGAACAATAATAACAATATGGGGACTACATGGGCACAACAATATAATAAGGGGGTTGCACTAATAACAATAAGGGTTTACACTAGTAGTATAGGGACCTAACATGCCCCTCTCCTTCAAAAAGTGTTGTCCTCAAGACTTGAGTAGTTCTTGATGCTTTTGTATAAAATTCTCATCCTTCCATGTGGAATCTTCAGTGGGTAAGTTCTTCCACTTGATTATATGCTTTGAAATTGATCGATTTCGTAGCCGTCGACTTCTTGGTTCTGTGAATGCTTCAGGTTCCAATATGATTTTTCCTTCCTTGTAAAGTTCTAGCAATATTCTTGGAACTAGGATCTTAGACAATTTTTGAATGAGTTCCCCACCCTACTTCGCCTTTCTTCCATTCATCCCTTGCTTTAGTTATCAAATTTGGTTGGATAATTATACCAACCTCTACCATTTCTGCAACCATATGTTCAATTTCACTCCTTTGGGCATATGGATATCTATAAGGCCTAACGATTGGAGGAACACTTCCTGGAATAAAATGAACAACATGATCATGATCATGAATACATGGGAAACCTTTGGGAGTCTCAAATACCTTGGAATGATTGTCCAAGACCTTTTGGAGATATGGAGAAATACATGATTTCGATGTGGGAACCATTAGCGAATATAATTGTGCAATTACGCCTCGTTGTTATTTCTTTAGAAGCTTTATCATTCCGTTAGAGCTGATTATCTTTCCTGGTTTCCCTGTGATACACCTTAATTCAAATTCCTTTCCTTCCAAAGAAAATTTCATAAAAATTTATTGAAAATTAAAAGGTATTGTACCCAAGGATTGTAGCCATTAGACTCCTAGTACAACATCAGTACCACCCATTGGAACGGAAAGCATTGGGCTATTCAATACATATTCTCCCATGGATAGCTTGATATTATGGCACTTTCTAGAGCAATTTATGGTTCCTCCACTTACAACCGTCACTTGACACTCTGGTGCTGGATATAGGAAGCAATTCAATTCCTAGGCTATCTTACAATTAATAAAATTATGGGTACAACCTGAATCAATCAACACTATTACCTTTTTCTTCTTGATATGTCCTTCTACCTTGAGAATTTGAGGAGTGGTAATTTCTTGCAATTCTTTACAAGATATAGTTGGATTCATTTCTTGATGCTTGATGTGATCTTTCACTTCTTGAACATTTTTCTTCTTGATATGTCCTTCTATCTTGAGAGTTTGAGGAGTGGTAATTATTGCTAATGCTTTAAAAGATATGGTCAGATTCATATCTTCTTTCTTTGGGATGGGTTCCTAGTGTATATACTCTTCTTTTGAAGTTTCTTGATCCTTTTCTTCCTCCTCTCCAAAATCAATGTAAAATAATTTCTTCTCAACACACTTATGACTTTTAATGTATTTGTTATCACAATTGTAACAAAGTTCTTTTTCTCTTTTTTCTTCCAATTGTTGTGGTGTAACCCTTGTAGATTGTGGGAGGCTAGGAGAAAGAACACTTCCATCTTTATAGTTGTGAGGGGTGGACTTCCTTGTTGCCATAATTTTGCTTTCCACTTTGTAACAAAGCCCTTTTTCTCTTTTCTCTTCCAATTGTTGTGGTGTTTCTCTTTGTATCCTCATAATGTGTTATCATTTCCTCCATGAAAATTGACCACGTAACAAGTTGTTTACGAGAACAAAGCCCTTTATACCATAAAAATTGATCCGGTTCTAAATATGAAGATGCAATACATACCTTTTGTAATAGTGGTACACCATGTAGATCAAAATATTTCTCCATCTGAAGTATCCAATTTACCGAATCCTTGCCATTAAACTTCCTCATATTGCATTTTCTTGTTTTTAGGAGCTCGATCTTGAAACGAATGTAACTCTGTAATTTCAGATCTCCAAGTTCTGAAATTTATTTTTGCAGTATCTCTCTGTGTTCTCTTTCTAATGTCGCAAGTCTGATCAATATTGGGTTCTGCAAGGAAGTGTTATTTTAAATCTCCCACAATGACCTAATTATAGATTGATTCAGTAGAGCAAACTTGTATGAAGTTCCCTGTGTCACTGTTTCAAACTTAGTACCTGAAACTGATATACAAAAAACTACAGGAAGTCCTCTTTCTGTAACTTCTTACGCAATTTCAATTTGATGCTCAGAGAGAAAGTTATGATGATTTTCCCAAGGTCACCTATTTAATATGTAATTTAGGAGTCTGCAAAAACCATAACTTCCTCTGATCATATATCTAAAAATATAGTGAGAAAAGATCTAAAATTGTCACCTACAATAGTCCTCAGCGTCCTCTTTCTAATGCCACTAGTCTAATCAAATTTGGATTCTCCAAGAAAGAGTTATCAACAATCTCCCAAGATGACTTGATTATATACCTTTTCAGAAGAGAAAATTTGTAGGAAGTGCCACGTGTCACTGTTTTGACCTTCGGATCTGAAAATATATACAGCAAAACTACCGTCCATCCTCTTTTTGTAACTTATGAAATTTCAATCTGATGCTCAAAACCAAAGTTATGATGAGTTTCCCCAGGTCGCCTATTTGGAATGTAATTCGGGAGTCCGCAAAAAGGCCAACTTCCTCTGATCATATATCCGTAAATATAGTGCGTAAAGCTCTGAAATTCGGATTCGAGGTTCATAACGATTTCATCCCAAATGGGTTGTTTTTTTAGCGTCTGAAATGTTGCAGAACAAAAGTTATAATGCAAATTCCACGATGACCTGTTTGGAGCAGTAAAACCCTAAAATCCAAAGCTCTGATACCAAATGTTATGAAATGAGCTCACAAAAAGATAGAAAAGATAGATCAACGCCTTAGAATTCAGCCTCTTTGAGGGGGAACCTCCTTTACATTACAGAAATGAACAATTCTTTGATGATACAAATGATAAGACCTCCTTTCTATATATAGGAGTCTAAGGGGTCACAATATAATCAAAGCCGACATAAGAATAATAATGTAAGGGCACAATAATAACAATAGTGGGCTTCTATGGGGTACAATAATAAAAATATGGGGACTACATGGGCACAACAATATAATAAGGGGGTTGCACTAATAACAATAAGGGTTTACACTAGTAGTATAGGGACTTAAGGAACTAAGTTTCTATCTTGTTTTTAGCTCTGCTACCATGTAGAAAATCCTCTAAACCTTGTAAATACTAATGAGATCAAACAAATAAGAAAAGACACAAGATTTCTCTACCAAAAATCTATGAAAAGAAAATAATGACAGAAACACAATCACACATAGAAATTTATCTAGGGAATCCAACTGCGAAAAACCCATCTTTCTTATTTTATAGGAAATGAGACTGTTGGGGAGTAGCCCCATCAGAGAATATCATGATCATTCAAATATATGATACACTAGTAATTTAGTTCCTAGCTAAAAACATCCTAGGGAAGATTTGGTGGAGCAAGAGGCCAGTCCTCTTTTGTTTTCCAAATCTTATAGAAGTCAGTATTAGGAGTGGGCTTCCAATAATCCAAGACATCAACTGCTCCTAATGATGTTGTGAAAGATTGAATATCCCCCAGGTCTACATTTTCATGAAATTTAGGCATTTGTTTCCAAACATCCTTCCATAAACATGTCGTGTGACCATACTTTATTTCCCAAAAAACATTCTGCCTAACCATCTCTCCATTGGCCTGCACCAACAACCATAAATTAGATCCATTGATGAAGGAATTTTAAAGAAGTCTTTGTTTTTGTGTGTGCAATGGGATATATTACACAACCAAATCTTTTTCCATTGCTCATTTCTTCGCTTGAGCCACAACCACCAAAGTTTGGCCCCAAATCCTTAGTTGATCACTTCCAGGTCTCTCAAACTTAATCCCCCTGCTAACTTCATCTTTACAAACTTATCCCAACTCACCAAGGACCATCTTTTTGCATGATTAAATCCCCTCTAGAGGAACTTGCTCCATACTGACTGCAATTCACATGACCCCATTTTTGGAATTGGTATGGCTGCCATATGGTAAATTAGAATCACTTGCAAGACAAAATTAGTTAACACTAACCTACCCGCCAAGTTGAGGGCATGAAATGACCAACTATTCATCCCGTTAGAAAATTTAATAAGAACATCATGCCAATGAACAATGCTTTTGGGGTTTAAAACAAGTGGAACACTTAGATATTCGAAAGGGAGCTAGACTCATTGAAATTGAGGTTTGAAATTGGAGGGTGAGGTTTCTACCTATTGTTGCAAGGGTTTTGGTGATTTTTAGCCAGAGGTCCTGATGCTAGTGGGACTACAATTTGTGGTGATGGCTAGTGGGTTTTCATATAAAGACCTAAGGGTAGCGAGTTTGTACTTGGTGGTGACAGTGATATTATTGTGGAAGGTCTTTGTTATATTGTGGATGGTGAATTGTATATCTTAGGGTGCCTGGTATTGTGGTCAATGTTCTTCATACTCTTCTTGCATAATTCTGAAGAAGGCTCGATATTTGAACTAGTGGTCATTCTCTCTACTTTGGCACCCTTGGTTTAGGACTTTGCAGGGATCTCTTTCGCCTGCCTAGCCTTGGCTTGTGGTTGTTGGTACCCTAAAAACTTTTCTATTTTGTATTAGGGTTAATTTTTTTTAATATAGTTGTTGTCCAACTCATCAATTGAGCATTTTTAGTTACCCTTTCCCTTGCAAAATCATGTTATTTCATAATTTGGAATATTGGGTTTGTCCTAGTATTGATGTTATCTATTTTGGTTCTCTTTCATTCTATGTCACACAATCATCTCATCCATTGCAGCTCTTTTTTTGTTCTTGTTTATTTATTGGTTTCAATTTAGGGGCAGAAAGTGTCCACTTTTGGTATTGGTTTCCCATTCTGGTTATAAGGGTTACCTCTATCTTGTTGTTCATTGTGGTTAGAAGTTACCTTCACTTGTCTTCAGGTCTTAATTTAGTTTTGGCATGATGGGGGGATGACTTGGTCATATTTAGTGTGTTTAGTTCCATTCCAAGGTTTCCTCTTCATGTCTTTCAATATGGTCGCACTCCTATACTTAGTGGTAATTTTTATTTTTTCCAACCTACCATGCCCCCACCAATGATAGCCTCACCGTAGAGGCGGGTCAATTTCAGATCATTTGCAACCCTGACAGTTGTTCACCAGGGAATCAATGGCTACATATTTTGATTTAGTGCCTCCATAATGAAGAAAGGAAATCTGTCATATGAAATCTCAGGAATTTGGTGAATGACCCTATTTTTATGATTATGAAATTGGCAATAAGGTTCTTCAATGGATCCCAGTCTGAGGAAGGTTCAGGAAGCAGAGGTTATATTTTCTTCATTCCTTGTTGGTCCACCATCAATTAGACACTTTGGTCTAACTGGGCTTAAGAGATAAATAGGTGGATAATTATAAACTTTTTGGTGGATAGGAGGATATCAAACGAATTCTCCATAATATAAGGTATTTTTTGGATGATATCAATGATCAATTGGTGAGGGTGGAAGGTTATGTGGTCTTTGATTCTACCTTAGGAAATTTTTCTGAGCTCCCTAGTGGTTCCATGGTTCCTTGAGTTGAAAATCTGCATAACCTTATAGTGATTTCTTCTGACTAGCTTTGCCATAGTTTGTCCTACTCTGATAGTTTGTATGGCTAAGGTTTTATTCTTGTCACGGATTTCGGTCACTACTATGTGATATCCTCTTTCGACATCAGTTGTATGGTTTCATTTCGATGGTTTTGGCATGGTGTATAGAGCATCTAGAGGTTCAATGGGATCTTATATTACTGCATGTTCCATTCAATTTGATACTCGCACTCATGGCTCAACTAGTTTTGTTCTTGGCCTATGTGTGGAAAGCCATATTTCCAAAGTCTCTATTGTTTCTTAGTCACTAGACTCTAATTCTCTAATATTTGTTTATGGTTTATATGTTGGCATGGTTTTGATCCATGTTCTTAATGTATAATTGGGTTTCTATTTTTGAAATCCATAAAATGGCTTATGGGCCCAATGTCTATACTAGCAAAAGGGTGTTGTCACTTTACTACTAGGCCAATGGTTTTGAAAATTCTGAGGTGGCTAACTTTGCTTATGTTATCCTTCTGACATCAAAGTCCACCACCTGTATATGTAATATTTTTTTATATTAATAGAAACCTTTCATATTAGTCTAAAAAAAACTATTCAATAACAAATGTGTTAGAGATTTTCCATATAAAATTTATTCAATTCCATATCTATACTAAATTTGGGCACCAATGGCAATAATGAAGATTGTGAAGGTGTTGGTTTGAGCATATAAATATTTCTTGAATTTAGGTAGTGTTGATTTGGGCATATAAATATTGCTTGATTTTAGGCAACAATGACAACAATCAAGATTTTGCAAAGAAAGAAGGTTTGCATTTATTGAAATCATAATTTATTAAATAATAATACGATCAAATTAATGATAATTTTCAGAAGTTATAAATTCTTGCAATCTTGTGTTGAGGTGTTCTGTGGCAGGGGAGCAGAGCCTTCATATCTGGCAGTTGAGGATGATGCAAGTCAATGCCTAAATATATTTAGGTTACAATTACAGATAAAGTCAACGCCTAAATATATTTAGGTTGCAATTAGAGATAAAGTCAATGCCCAAATATACTTAGAATGTAATTAGAGATATTTGAGATTTGGCATGGAAATAATGCCAATGGTTGTATTCAATTACAAATGTTTTTTATATTTGGTACGAAATTGATGTAATGCCTATTCCTATATTCAATTAGAAATGGTTTTGAGATTCTGCATGTAAATAATATCATGTCAATGATTGTATTCAATTAGAAATGTTTTTGGCATGGAAGTAATTTAATGCCAATGGCTCAATTCAATTAGAAATGTTTTCGAGGTTTTCCATGGAAATAATTTAATGGCAATGAAAATGTTTTTAGATTTAACATGAAAATAATGTAATGCTAGTGCCTCAATATATTCAGGTACATGTATTTAACTAAAACCAGATCCTGATACACATTGCATGTGCTCCTACATCTCATTTGGACATCCTTGATATTTAAATATATATTTAATTATTGTTGGATGTATTTAATATTTGGCTAAATATTGGCTAAAAATATATATTCTTATGTTGGATGTCCCTTCCATTTATATAAACATTTGTTACTCATTGCAATAACAACCTGATCTTAATGGAACATTATAATCACATGTTGTTTGCAGGATGATAATGGAGCACTCTAGTCACATGCAGTTTTGTGCATGGTTTCCATTGGCGCATGTTTTTTCCTAAGGCATATGTTTACAAATTCTTGGGGTGGTATTGTATATGTGGTTAATTAACTATAAAAAAATAATGTTTATCTAGTGATGGTGGTGTGTTGTTATGTGTGAATTCATTCATATTGGAGGAATATTATACACTACACTACACTGTCTTAGTTTTCATGTGTGTTCTTTTTCAAGGTGTATATTTATAAATTCTTTGGATGGTATTGTAAATGTGATTGGATTCCTAAATTTTGTTACATGTACTCTATTTTCTTGTGTTTGTGACCAATTATTTCTGAATTCATTCATATTAGATGGATCTCATACCTCCACATGCTTGTGCATCCATTATTTGTTGATATTAGAGTTTAAATTTGATGGGAATTGAGACATGAAATATGGAAATTCACTCACCTTATTTCATGGTAGTGCAGTTAATCTTACATGTATTCAATTTCCTTGGGAGCTAACGAGATTCACAAACATTGTAGTTAATATTACATTGAAAAATGTTTTTGATAGCCATATAAATACTACTACCCCTCAACCCTTACATGTTTACTCAACAAATATAACTAATACTTATCAATAAATTTAATAATAATAAAATTTAATGATTTAGTTATTTGTAAACATTAATATGCATAACTAGTACTCTTCACATCTTATATACATTATTATTCAACAAATATGACCAACACTTATTACAAATTCATTTTTGTGTAAATGTCAGTATGAATATCGGATAAAAACGTATTCCGAAGGTTTACAACTCCAAGGAAAAAAAGTTCATTTTTGTTAGAAATTTCCATCTTAGAATGCATTGCATCTTCAAGGTGTTAAGCATTGGAAAAGGTATGTATTTACCATTTATTTCTTTATCTTTTCCTTTAAATCATAACTCCTTTACACTCTAAGATGGTAATATGTTAAAGGATTATGATAGAATTAAGGAGATTTGTGATTGATGTAAAATGATTAATTGTTGTCTTTTTCTATGCAGAAAGTGAAGAAAATGGAAAATCACTATTCCGGAGGAAAAGACAAAGAAGAAGCAATTGTTGTCCCTTTGACAGGAAGACGTATCCAGATGAGGAAATCAAGATCGGAGTGCATGGACTAGGAAAAGGACAAGAAATCGCGGGATCAGCGCAAGAGGACAAAACGATAACTGAAGATCAATGATATGGCAAATCCCTCAGGATCCTTTGATCCTGAGGGATCGCTGCTTCAAGACTTATCTATATTTTTGATACTTCCGCCTGGCCATTATAAAAAGGGACAACACTACTAGCCCAAGGGGCGGATATTATTGTTGATTTGTAGAATTTGCTATTGTAATTTGAACTTTGATCATCAACTCTCTTTAAAGAGCGATAGCTGTAACTCTGCCTTTATGATTAATATATAACTCAGTTGATGTCCCATTATCTAATCTTGGAGTAAACGCAGCAGTGCTTCCCTGGTGGCTAAGGGCCTGGCCCTAGTGGACCACTTGCTTTCTGTACCATTATTTTACAATTACAGTCGTGTGTGGTTTGATTTCCTGTGCATTCCTTTAAATTCTCTTTATTCAGTAATCTTATGTTCCTGAACATTTCATTGAATTGCTCTGTTATATCGAATTCGTAATTGAATAACAAGATTATTATTTTCAACTAAAAATGTTATGTTGTTCATTCTGAATTAATATTACACTATTCTGTTGTTCATTTACAGATTGATATTGCTATTCCTTTACAGATTGATATTGTTGTTCATTTACCGATTGGTATTGCTGTTCATTTAGCTATGGTTCACTTACAATTGCAAATGCTATTCATTTCAATACTATTCCATTATAACTGCAATTGTCGTTCCTTTATACCTGTGGTTAATGTCCATTATGCTAGAATAAGATTATCGATTCTATAGTCGCTATGTGTTTACACTTGATTAAGTTTGTTGCTCAATTTTTGTAGACTTACTTAGGTATTGTTGTTCCTTTCTTAGAATGATGTTCAATTCCTTTATTAGTTAAAGTGTTATGAAACCAGCTCAAGAAAAGGTAGAAAAGATAGATCAACGCCTTAGAATTCAGCCTCTTCGAGGGGGCAACCTCCTTTACATTACATAAATGAACAATTCTTGGATGATACAAATGACAAAACCTCCTTTCTATATATAGGAGTCTAAGGAGTCACAATATAATCCAGCCGACCTAACAGTAATAATATAAAGCCACAAAAATAACAATAGAGGGATTCTATGGGGCACAGAAATAATAATATGGGGGTAATAGGGGCACAACAATATAAATAAGGGGTATAACTACAATAGTAATGGGGTAATCACTAGTATTATAGGGACCCAACATGCCCCTCTCCTTCAAAAAAGTGTTGTCCTCAACACTTGAGTAGTTCTGGATACTTCTGCATAAAATTCTCATCCTCCCATGTGGAATCTTCAGCGGATAAGTTCTTCCACTTGATAAGATACTCTGAAATTGATCGATTTCGTAGCTGTCGAGTTCTTGTTTCTGTGACTGCTTCTGGTTCCAATATAATTTTTCCTTCCTCGTCAAGTTCTGGCAATATTGTTTGAACTGGGAGCTTGTCACCTATAACCTTCTTTAAACATGAAACATGAAAAACTGGGTGCAATCGAGAAGCTGCAGGAAGCTCCAATTTGTATGCCATAGTACCAATCTTTTCCAACACCTTGTACGGACCATAATACTTTGGTGATAATTTATTATCCTTCTTAGCTTGCTTTAGGGACATTTGCTTATATGGTTGTAGCCGTAGGAATACCCAATCACCTACATCAAAACTTCTTTCACTGCGATGTTGATCTGCCTGTTGTTTCATTCTATTTTGTGCCAACACGAGGTTATCCTTTAAGAGTTGGAGGACTTGTTGTTGATGTTCGATGTGATGTTCCACTGCTTGAACCTTAGAATTTTCTCTTAAATATGATGTGATTGATGGTGGTTGGTACCCATAAAGTGCCATAAATGGGGTCATTTTTGTTGCTGTATGGAAGGAAGTGTTATACCACCATTCAGCCAGAGGCAACCATTTGACCCATTGTGTCTGTTTATCAGATACAAAGCAACGAAGATATCCTTCCAAACATTTGTTTACTATCTCAGTTTGCCCATCAGATTGAGGATGATAAGATGAGCTATGAGCTAACTGAGTACCAGACAAGAAAATAATTTTGTCCAAAAATTTCCAGTGAAAATGGGATCTCTGTCACTTACAATAATCTTTGGGTTTCCATGTAGCTTTTGAACTGTTTCCATAAATGCAGTAGAAACTGTACTGGCTTTAAATGGATGTGATAATGCACAAAAGTGTGCATACTTGGTAAGTCTGTCAACTACCACCATGATGACACTCTTTCCCTCAGACTTGGGTAAACCTGTGATAAAATCCATTGAAACCTCCTCCCAACGTTGGCTTGGAATGGATAAAGGTTGTAATAGACCCGGTGTCTTAATTGTTTCAACTTTATTTTGTTGGAAAACCAAACATTCCGCCACAAACTTTTGAATATCTGATTTAAGGCCATCCCAAAAAAATTCCTTCTTAACCCTGTGGTAAGTTTTTAAAAATCCTGAGTGCCCTCCTAAGGGAGAAGTGTGCAATTCCATAAGAATCTTTTGTTTTAGCTGGGAATTCTTACAGAGGTATAAGCGATCTTTGTACCATAACGAATCATTTTTCCAGCTAAATGTATCAGAAGTACTGGAATCTTGTTGTAGCTTTCGAATAAGTGCCCACACTTCTTCGTCATTCTTCCATTCCTCCTTTGCTTCGTTTATCCAATCTGGTTGGATAATAGAAATGGCACACAACAATGCTTCCATATCCTCATCCTTTCTTGAGAGTGCATCTGCCACCACATTTTGCTTCCCTTTTTTGTAGATGATTTCAAAGTCATAACCCAACATCTTTGTGACCCACTTTTGTTGCTCTTCAGAGGATAATCTTTGTTCTAAAAAGTATTTAAGGCTATCATGATCCGTTTTTACCTTGAAGTGTCTTCCCATTAGGTAGGGTCGCCATTTCTTAAGTGCATGGAGTATTGCCAACATTTCCTTCTCATAAATAGCTTTGCTTAAAAACTTTCCCTTGATTGGACGACTTTCAAAAGCAATGGGTCTTTCATCTTGCATTAGAACAGCACCAATTCCATTTCCTGAAGCATCACATTCCACAATAAAGGTTTTTGTGAAGTCCGGTGTAGCTAAGACCGGTGCTTGGCACATTGCCTCTTTAAGATGTTTAAAGGCCTTTGTTGCTTCCAGAGTCCATGAAAATGAATCTTTCTTCAATAATGTTGTTAGAGGTGCTGCTATTCTCCCATAATTCTTAACAAACTTGCGATAATACCCTGTCAACCCAAGAAATCCTCGCAAATGCTTTATGGATGTGGGGATTTTCCATTCCTTAATGGCTTTAATTTTGCTAGGGTCTACCTTAACTCCTTCATGAGATACAATATGACCCAAATATTCCACCTCCTGGACTCCAAAGAAACATTTGGATCTTTTTGCATATAATTGTTTCTCCTCCAATAGTTGTAGCACCTTGTCAACATGTTCAACATGATCCTTCCAAGACTTGCTGTAGATTAGTATATCATCAAAAAATACCAACACAAATTTTCTAAGGAATGGTTTGAAATTGAATTCATCAAACCTTGAAATGTTGAAGGTGCATTGGTAAGGCCAAAAGGCATGACCAAAAATTCATAATGACCCTCATGAGTTCTAAATGCCGTTTTTGGAATGTCTTCAATCTTCATTCTGATTTGATGATATCCCGAACGAAGATCCAACTTGGTGAAGTAAATTGATCCATGCAATTCATCCAGTAATTCATCAATGACAGGAATGGGAAACTTATCTTTAATAGTGAGCTTGTTGAGCTCCCTATAATCTGGACACATGCGCCATGATCCATCCTTCTTGTGCACCAATACTACTGGAGCTGAGAAAGAACTTTGACTCGGTTGAATTATACCAGCCTCTAGCATTTCTGCAACCATACGTTCAATTTCACTTTTTTGGACATATGGATATCTGTACGGCCTGATGTTTGGAGGAACACTTCCTGGAATCAGATGAATAGCATGATCATGATCACGCATAGGTGGGAGACCTTTGGGAGTCTCAAATACCTTGGAATGATTGTCCAAGACTTTTTGGAGATCTGGAGAAATAGATGATTCCAATGTGGAAACATCTAGCGAACATAATTGTGCAATTACACCTCTTTGCTCCTTTTTTAGAAGCTTTGTCATGCCATTAGAGCTGATTATCTTTCCTGGTTTCCCTGCAATACCCCTTAATTCAACTTCCTTCCTTCCACAGAAAATTTCATGAAAAGTTCTTGAAAATTAAAAGCTATTGTACCCAAGGATTGTAGCCATTGGACTCCTAGTACAACATCAGCACCTCCCATTGGAATGGAAAGCATTGGGCTAGTCAATACATATTCTCCCATGGATAGCTTGATATTATGGCACTTTCCAGAACAATTTATTGTTCCTCCATTTGCAATCATCACTTGACACTCTGGTGCTGGATATAGGAAGCAATTCAATTCTTTTGCTACCCTACAATGAATAAAATTGTGGGTGCTTCCTGAATCAATCAACACTATTACCTTTTTCTTCTTGATTTGTCCTTCTATCTTGATGGTTTGAGGAGTGGTAATTCCCACCAATGCATTACAAGATATGGTCGGATTTATTTGTTCTTCATCTAGGCTTTGTTCCTGGAATATATTCTCTTCTTTTGACCTTTCTTGCTCCTTTTCTTCTTCCTCTTCACAATCTATGTAGAATAATTTCTTCTCAGCACACTTATGACCTTTTGTGTATTTGCTATCACAAATGTAACAAAGCCCTTTTGCTCTTTTTTCTTCCAATTGTTGTGGTGTCAACCTTGTAGGTTGTGGAAGACTATGGGCAACAACACTTCCGTCTTTATAGTTGTGAACGGTATGCTTCCTAGTTGCCATAATTTTGCTTTCCATTTTTCTTGCTAACCTGAATGCCTTCTCTAATGAATCAGGTTCCCAAAGGCGCACATCATGTTGGATATTATCCTTTAAAGACCCTATGAACACATCAATCCTATGCTCCTCTGGAATATCTTTTACCCTTATGTTCAATTTTTGGAACTCCTCAATGTGCTCCATTATTGAACCCTTTTGTTTGAGACTTATCAATTGGCTAAAAAAAGTGTTGCTTTTTGTATCCTCATAATGTGCTATCAATTCTTCCGTAAAAATTGCCCAAGTGATAAATTGTTTACGAGAACAAAGCCATTGATACCATACAAACTGATTTGGTTCCAAATATAAAGTTTCCATACGTACCTTTTGTGTGTTTTGCACATTATTGAGATCGAAGAATTGCTCCATCTGTAATATCCATGTGGCGGGATCCTTGCCATCAAACTTCCTCATATCGATTTTTGGAATGTGGTGATTCTTTGATCCAACATTAGTATCTATGGAATCATGATTAACATTTCTTTTGTTCTCATCATGAGTTTCCTTTACTACCTTTTCACCAATAGTAAGTATTTCTTGTAGAAAATTAGTCAAATCTGTCTTCAAATCTGCCATACCTGTCTTCAAATTTGTATTCAAATCTATCTTCAAATTGTCCATCTTAGCTTCGATGCCATTCATCTTAGCTTCCACGCCATTTATCTTAGCATCTGTTAACTTTTGTGAGCGTGACATTTGTTGCACTTGTTCTTGTAATTTTGATATATCATGTAGCATTTATTCCTCTTCTTCATGAGTCATGCTAGAGCTTTCAGGTTCCTTACTAGGTGTTTGCATTTTCTTTCCTCGGGGCATCAGTTACCGATAATAATGCTCTATTATGCCCTTTGAATTCCTTCAAAATAAATTTTCAAACCAAGCTTAAGCAAAAAATTAAAAAAATCTACACACCTTTTTTCACTTTGTAGGAGCTCGATATTGCCTCTGATGTATCTCTGTACTTTCCAGTCATATAGTTCTAAACTTGTGACCTGTAGTAGCTCTCTGTGTCCTCTTTCCAATGCCACAAGTCTGACCCAAATTGGATTCTCCAAGGAAGCGTTATGCGAAATCTCCCACAGTAACTTGATTATAGACTAGTTCAGTAGAGCTAACTTGTACGACGTGCTGCGAGTCACTGTTTCGACCTTTGGATCTAACAAACACCCACAAGAAACTATAGTATGTCCTCTTTCTTTACCTTTTTACGAAATTTCAATCCGATCCTCAGAGAGAAGGTTATGATGATTTTCCCCAGATCACCTGTTTTGAATGTAATTCAGGAGTCTGCAAAAAGACCAACTTCCTCAGATCATATCTCCGAAAATATCGCGCGAAAAGCTCTGAAATTCGGACCCAAGGTTCAGCGTCAATTCTTCTCAAATGGGTTTGTTTTTCGACTTCTGAAACGTCACCGAAAAACAGTTATAGCGACAATTCCATGATGACCTGTTTGGAGCAACGAAACCCTAGAATCCAAAGCTCTGATACCAAATGTTATGAAACCAGCTCAAGAAAAGATAGAAAAGATAGATCAACGCCTTAGAATTCAGCCTCTTCGAGGGGGAAACCTCCTTTACATTACATAAATGAACAATTCTTGGATTATACAAATGACAAAACCTCCTTTCTATATATAGGAGTCTAAGGAGTCACAATATAATCCAGCCGACCTAACAATAATAATATAAAGCCACAAAAATAACAATAGAGGGATTCTATGGGGCACAGAAATAATAATATGGGGGTAATAGGGGCACAACAATATAAATAAGGGGTATAACTACAATAGTAATGGGGTAATCACTAGTATTATAGGGACCCAACATAAAGATTGTTGTTCAATTCCTTTCGGTTAAGATTGCTGCTTAATTCACCTTTGTAGAATAAGCTTTGTTGTTCGACCTTTTCAATATAATTAGTTGCTACTCCTTTTCTACAAATTGAATTGTTATTTCTAGTATTTGCTTTGGTGTGGATAGAAAGATCTACAACTGTAATGAACATTGACTACTACTGTCTAAGTTCTTAGATTGGAGATCTTGTCTTTGATTGATTTTCATTTACATAAATTTACAGGGGAAAGAGTTATCATTACTGCATCCTTGACTGATGATTGCTATAGTTTCTTGAGTGAATGATCTAGTTACAAAGCATTTAAGTTTCTTGCCATTACAATTAGAGTTTGTTTCCAGCATTCATTTACTTTTGTAAGCACTATACTACAAGCATTACTCTTGAACAATTGACCACCTCAGACTGAGTACACTCTTGAGATAAAAAATCATACCTGGATTGATAATTAATGTAGGGTAAATAAAGGTTAAAAAGACCCTTTTTATCGCTCAACATTTTGGCATCGTTGTCGGGGAGAGTGTAGCCATTTGTTTCTTTTGAAAAGAGAGTAGTGCAAGTACCTGCTAGGAGAGAGCTGGGTTTTAAAAACAGAAGGTAAGAACCTGCGTACGGAGCATGTCACAGCCTTGCTCCTCCACCCGCTTTCCTACAGATTTGTTGTTATTTTTGGTAGAAATAAGTATTTGATTTGTGTGCATGACTAAGTAGAAATATTCATAATTATCTTTGATCATTATTATTGAATAAGAATAAGGGCATATTTTCCTCTATTGAGATGTTCAGACTTCTTCCACCATCCCTACTCTTAAGGAGCGACGAGCCATGCTCTGTATATAAATAGGAAAGTGTTATATAAAAGAAAAGAAAAAAAATAAAATATATATATATATATATGATTATTAACATGATTTGTCAGATGAAGGATAGGGGGTCTCATCAAGAGCCAGGCTACCATGATCATAAGGATGCAAGTGAAGTGGCATTCCCACTATGGCCACCACACCAGAGATATGATCTAAGAGGCATATCAGAAAAATAAAAAGTCCTTGGAACAGGAGGTCTCATCACGAGCCACCCTGCCCACCTTTCACTCCTTCCTGGTGAATAGCATTGTGATTCATTTGGTTACCAAGCCATCACAATGGCCTCCATTCTGACATAACATAGCACTTTCCTAGGCATACACAAAGGATTATGGTTCCAAGGGTGAAATAAGCAACTATGTCAAGGTTATGGACGCCTGTGGGCAACAGAGCTCTGCTGATGGTATTGAAGTCATATTTTTCATACACCAATAATCATTATAAACCCTTCTTCTTATATCTTTATATTGATTTCAAATGAGATTATGTTATATAACCCTTTCGAACCTTTTATACATGAAAATCATTTATAAATCAATCATAATGGTTAAAGTGGATAATGACCGCATAAGAACTTTTACTTACATCAACTTTCCTATCCTCTATTTTTTGCATCATATCACGACATTTCCATATTTATTCGTGATTTCCATCATAAGCCTTGATTTCAATAATCCGTTGATTTTTGTAAACATGTCATGGATCTATACGCCATTCCTTTATTTTACTGTACGACTGCAGTCCAGCATGCTGCTCCTTTATTTGCTGGCCAAGGATGGCCTATCACATTTCAGGGGGGCGCGGGTGACCTCCATAATACACTGGCATACGTGTCAACTCCTTATTTGGAGGTACTATGACTCCATCAAAACTCAGGAATAACAAGTTTAACGATATTGTATTTCCCAATATGCACAGCTTGTTGTTCCATCGCCATTTCTATGTTTTTGCTCTGTAAAAATTAACAGTGAGCTAAAGCTTGAACAACTTGTTGTTCCATCATCATCTCTATGTTTTTTCTCTGGAAAAATTAACAGTGTGCTAAGCTTGAACAAAATGGGAGGCAGATCAATACGCAGTGAACCGCAGGTGTTAATGGTCTCTGATGCTGCATGCGAAATCTTAGTAAGAGCAGGATGGATTGTCTACCTTAACCGACTACAGCAGTCTAATGAGACGGTGGCCATTGAATTTCTACAGAATTTGTAGGAAGATCATTCCATGGTGAGGGGGAGGCAAATAACAGTAACAGATGCGATAATTGCTGAAGTATCGGGACTGCCAGCTGTTGGACCAGTATGGACCCTAAAAAAAATGAGACTTCAAGACGCTATAACCATCTTCCGAGACGAAGGACAGAGCCTTACTGTCAAAGGAAAAGGAGTCCTACCTGCAACCCTGGGAAAAATTGGCCAGAATTATCCAAAGCTACATCACATGTGATGGCAGAAAAGACATGGTAAGACCACGCCATCTCAAACTGTTAGATGTATTAAAACAAAAATGTGTTGTGAATTAGCCAACATACTTAAAATTTTTATTGCATGATGCTGCTCGAAGTATAAGAAAATCTCGCCATGTAGAATCAGTAGTAAGTCATCACGACTTAATTCGGCTAATAGTCAGTTACAATCCTACCCAACAGTGGAGTAGTTGGGAAGAATTGGTTTCTCAATAGATGGGGGATTGGCCTTACCAACCCCAAAACGAAAAGCATTGCTAGCACATCAATTAGACTGCAGAAATGAAGATAGTCTGCCAGATTGGGGAGACGCAGAGGGATGTTGGGAAATCCCCAAGAAAACAGTAGCCAACCATTAGAGATACATGACTCAGAGGACGAGCAACCTCCACAACTTGAAGGAGGGGAAAATGAAGAAGAGTTAGAAGAATATGAAGAAGAGGAACCGGAAGAGGAAACTGAGCACTCCGGCCAGGAAGTAGGGGGGAAGCAGAACCACCCAGCAAAAGGCCATTACAAAACCCTCTGTAAGAAGATGAATTGGCCCAAATTTTGGCCAATATGGGTGAGTATGTCCAGCCCCACAACCCACTCAACCCTGATATTGAGGCAGGACAATCACAGGAACACTCTGCTCACAATAAGAGTGCATCTGAGGAGATGAGTGATGAGGAAGAAGAAGAAAGACAATCTTACGAACACTTTGCTCACAATAAGAGTGCATCTGAAGAAATGAATAATGAAGAAGAAGTAGAAGCAGAAGCTGGCTGGGAAATAGAAGATCAACCCAGGGTTTCCTCCCTTAGAAAACCTAATCAGGAGGATGAGAACACTGAAGAAGTGTTCCAAGCAGAAAACATGGAAACAAGCTAGGGCGAGGGTACAATCCCTGAAGTACAAAGCCGAGGCCTAAGAAAAGAAATAGTTGTTCCTTCGAAGAAAACAAATGAAATCAAAAGGCTACGAAAGGAACAACAGAGACTGCTAAATGTAAATAAACAACTCAGACAACAAATAAGGGTCCTAAAAATGGGGAAAGTCTCAAAAAGAACCCTTGGAGCAAAGCGTGTAGCCACCCAAGCGAAACCCCATAAAATGAAGACCAAAAGGACTCAAGCCAAACCCATTATTATTCAGGACCATAAGAAGCAACATGTGGCTGTTACAAATGCAGAAGCCCAAACAGAAAACACACCAGTTTGTAATAACGACGTCTAGACAAAGGCATTGTCCTCTAGCATCACAACCGATCAGACAATTAATCAGACTATAGGAACCAGATGTCACAATAAGGAGATCCAGGTAGATCTCCAACTTAAAAATTTTATGATGGAAAATGATCCGAGGATAGTGAAACTTCAAAAGGATCTGGCACAAGCCCAAAAAACGATAGAAAAGCTCACAGAGGAAACTATTCCTTAGGAGAAATATCAAAAGTTACAGCAGCAGGTAAAGAACATCAATGCATCGGAGAGCGAGGCCTTCGATAGATGGCGAAGGTCAAAGGAAAAAGTTAAAAAGGTAACCAATAGACTAGACATAGTTATGAGTCAAATGGATACCTTATGTTCTTTGTACACTGATGTTTTAGCATGTAGGGCACCTGCCAAAAACTATGCTTTGTTTTTGATGGAAAGGTATTTACAATTGAAAATTAAGGCTGTCAAGGCATGGGTGCCTATAGAGCTAAAAAATATTGATGATTTCATAAACTACTGTAAGTGGTGGGCTCCAGTATTGCAGCAATAATGCTGCAACTCCTGGGACTCCCTTTTTTACTTTTATCAACCCGGTAGTTCGTAACAAACATGGAAGCGACGGTGCTGTATGCACAAGTACTAGCTCTTGCCGCAGCTGTCACTTGGTCAACTGGCACAAGTCCGCTAGAGGCTTAAGCCAACTTCTATGAGCTCTTAGAAGAAGCTTTTTAACTGATGGATGGAAGCTAACTCAAAGGAAGCTGATCTACTTACAGAAAGAAACTGAAAGCCAAAAAGTAACATAAACCCTAGCAAACCCTAATTCTACCAGCTAGTCCTACTGATGCAGAGGAGAGAGTGCAAACTATTGAAAGAGATGCAATTACTTCTATGAAGGTAAAATGCACATGTCTATGCTATCTCTATCTGAAGAACACATCTTTTTGTATTTTTGAATAAGTTATCAGAATTATCATGCATGTGCTTTTAACTGGCTTTTTATTGTGCACGGGTGGATCAAGGAAGAGAAATGCTTGGAAAAGGTTGGAAAGGTTCAGAGAGGGTCTAAGGAGTCCCTAACACCCTTCCTGAGAGTTTCACAAAGTTGGGATATCCATCAACCTCACTTGTGAGCTTCTACATGAAGTCTGCAGGGGTTCTACAAGATGTTTCAGGGATTTCTACAGGATGTTCAGAAATTTCTACAGGATGTTTGAAAATTGGATTTTGGAGGATGGGTGAGTGAGAGAAGATGCATGAATGGATAGGGAGGTAGGGTAGGGCCTGAAATGACCCAGTGACTGATGGATGAAGTGATGAGTGGGTGTGGAAAGCTGACTTGACTTAAAGAAGGCTAAGGTAATGGAAGAGAAAGAAGGTAGGGTTACGTGGGCAGAAAAGTAGTTGTGAGACGAGGAACCTAACTAGGAGATGGAGCAGCTGGCCTGGACGAAGCCTAGGTGGACGAGGGAGTGATGGAGATGCCCTGCATGGTGTACACTTGACCGAATCAACCAAATCCTGCACGCAATCAAAATCTTAGCTAATCTATCCTAACTGTCAACGAAACAAATGAACAACAGCTTTATTTCCAAAGAGAACCATGTACAACACTTAATCAAAGAAACATCTAAAAAGGTCTGAACGCATGACTCACTTCTACAAATGAAGACATTACACCAAAGATTGCATGATCAAGCAAACTAGTGTTTTTGTTGGGCAGCGTTGTTTCTGCAATTCCAGCCCCTGATCCAATAAGGGAGAGGTGAAACTGAGAGTGCAGGCAACCCCTTTTTCTGGAGCTTTATCAATTACTATCCTATCAATCTATTCTACACATCTAAAGAAATTCTATTCTTCAACAATGACCTATTTAACCAACACAACTAAATCTTGCTCAACAAAACTTCATTTCAAATGCATAAAAGGAAAATCACAGCGCTTAAAGGAAAGATAACAATACAAAGAAGGAGGCTCTAGGCTCTCAGGTTGGGCCCAACCCCGAGAGGTATGGCTCCTATAGAAAACTCAAAGCTGATATCAAATCTGACTGCTTCTCATTATCAAAAAATAATCATAAGTCAAGAGTTATGCCAACAATGGCTACAAAAAGAACAAAACAGAGCTAGCAGCACTGTAGTGCAAAATATGCAAGAGTTTTTCCAAAAGTCCTTTTGGAAGGCTGAGGCCTTAACATTTATACACCACGAGGCCCTAGCTGGCCTCCTAAATCTATGGGACTTGGCTGCCCAAACTGTGAGTGAACAGCTCCTTCAAAAAATCTGTTTGGCTGCCTTCTAGATCTGGTTTTGGTGGCCTTTGGAGCTCAGAGTTGGGGGTGAAGATCCCAAGGGAGGCTATTTAATGCCATAGACAACCCCCCTACGAATCCTCAACCCAAGCCTGGCTATCTCCTAGCCCATGTCTGCTCGGTTTTTCTCCAACATGTGTCAAAAAATCCTGAAATGAGCACGTGTTAACCACCTAGGAATAGTGACTACCCTTATTCATACAAATGACATAAACATACTAAAAAATAATGCATAAGTTATGAAAAATGAAGGATTGAACAGGGATAATTAGGCCAAATGAGCCCAAAATGTTACCAAATTTGGGGCTCATCATCACCCCCCTGCTAAAATGATTGCTCATCCCTGAGCAACTAGTATAGCTCCTCGTCCTTCATTGCTTTAACCGCCACTCTCACATCCCAGGCTTCTGAAGTAGTATCCTCCTCACTGTCATAGAACCCGGCCTTCTTTTCCACCTCTTCCCACTGCTTATGCTCTTCTTTTTCTGTGCTTCCTTCTACCAATCCCAAAAGCAAAGGTGGGCTTAGCTTGAGGCCGATCCAGCTGGCCTGGAGGTTCTGCATGGACTTCTTGTAGAGAGGTACCCATACTAGGCCCTCCCTCATTCTAGTTGGAGTGTGATACTCCCTGATTTTGAGGTTGTGGGACAATGTGTTCCACCTTCGGGTGCAAGCATGAACACAATTGTCCCCTAATAATCGCTCCATATCCTCGAAATGTGCTATAGCCTGAGCCTGTTGATCCATGTATTTTAATAAAGCCTGAGGGTTGGTTGCTAGGTGTTGGTGGGCGGATATCAATGCAGTGGGGTCCCCTGGCTCTGCTCTAATTAACAGTGGTTCATGTAACTCTCAGTTCATAACATCTTTGACCTCTGTCGCTCTCTTTTCTTCGTGGTTTAACCATGAGGTAAATGCCATCAGCTGCATATTTCCCACGACTATGTTGGGGTCCCATGAAGTTATGTTAGGAAGGGCCAAATTTTGGAGGTAGAACTCTGATATCTTGGCCTTGTATTCTGTGGAGCTGTTGTTGCATAAATCTGTGAACTGCTGGGGGTTTTGGATCTGGGAGATACCCCTCTGTGCTAATGCATTAATTTGGAATTGCAGCCACTGGTCCTGTAGGTATAGACCATAATATTTGGCTAGCTGCCTACATTGCAGGGCATCCATAGCCCAACTCGCCATGGAGGCCAGTTGTGCCTCTTTTTCTTGCACCTGCTGTTTGAGAGCTTGTATCTCTATGTTTGCTTGCAATTCCCTTTCCTGTAGTTGCTGGATTAGTTCCTCAAGATCAGCTTGCATTCCTTCTTTGCCTTGAGGTTCTGTTGTAATGTCTTCTGATGTTGTGCCCCTTTCTTTCCTCTGTTCCTGTAGCTGCAGTTTGAGCTTCTCGTTCTCTTCATGTAGAAATACTCGCTGGCAGTTTCCCACGTGTTTTGCCAGAGCCAATTCTCTTCTTGCCTCCTTGAGTTGTTCCTCCAAGGGGCCTATATCTGCTACTCCTTTAGATTTAGCTATCCGCATCCATGTGTGGGTCCTCACTCTTTCTTCCTCCAATGCAAAGAAAAGCGGCACTGTGAATTTCTGTGGAATAATTTTCCCAGCCTCCAAAAAGTTATAATAAGAGCTCAAGCTGGGCTGCGAGCTAGGCTCCATAATGTGTTCTACCTCTTCTTCCCTTTGTGGTGATGTGGTTTCCTCCCCCTCCATTCTTTCGGTCTCCTTGAGCCTGGCTAATGTTTCCTGTAGAACGGCTTCAGCATCCTGTAGAGGGGTTTTTGAAGCTGACCTTTCCATTCTCTCCCTCTAGGTAGTTGTCTTCGGGCTCCCCCGCTCATAAGTGACTGATACTTTGGAGGGGGACTTCTCCTTTGGCGAGGTAGGGGTGTCTTCAATGGTAATTGGTTCTTTGGATGGAGGTTGGGGCCTGCCGGTTTTAATTCTTACACTTCTCCTCACTTTGAAATACAGAGGAGTCTTCCTTTCATTTCTCCTTTGGCTTGGGAGAGGTACTTAGGGTGGCCAGCACAGCTGCTGCCTCCCTAGCAAGAATTTCGGTCGTTTTCTCCTTCTGTTTTCCTTTCTCAAGACTTCCTGTAGAAAGCCCTGTAGTGGCTGATTTCTGGCTTCGTGTAGAAGCCATTTTCAACTTTCCTGTAGAAACAGGCGGCACCGTTTTAGCCTGCTTGGCTGAGGGTGCTTTTTCTTTTAACTTTGCTGAGGCTGCCTTAGAGGTTCCCTCACTGATGTGGACTTTTTCAGTCCTTTCCACCCTGCTCTGTAGTCTTTTCTCCCTGGGTGTTAGTGTGGTTTTGTCACCCTCTGTTTTGGCAGCTTGATTTTTCTCTTGTTTTCCCTTCTGTTCTTTCTTTAGTGTTTTGGCCAGAGTTTCTTGGCCTTTACCTTTCTTCTCTGCTTGAGTGTTTTCCTTCTCCTCGCTGCTGGAGGAGGTGAGCTCCTCATCCAACATTTGGATGTCATCGTCCTTAGTCAAATTTCGAAAGGTTTCCTAGGAGAGAGGGATGGTGTACGTGTGGAGTGCATCTTCCATGAGGAGCTTAATGAGCCCATGATGGGCTATCTGGTTTGGCGTTCCCTCTCTCAATTTGGTGGCACACTCAGTCATGGACTGCAGGAGGAAGTAAGGAAGGCTTAACTTTTTCTTTGAGGGTAGGTCCATTTGCTGCCTAAGTTCTGTGAGCAACCGGAAATGATATCCATACACGATGCTGAATCGCCCCTCACACGTGATATACTTCATAATTTGGAGGCTGACCTCACTCTAGAACGACTGTAGGCTGGTTCTTCGAACTCCATTCTTGTCTTCTGAGAATTGTTCCTCTGGCAAAAAGAACTCCTTAGCTTTCTGACCCAATTTTCTCTCCTCCTTATCCCAAGGTACCCCCATCAGTAGATCAGTGACTCTGATAATGAACTGTGGGGTGAGTCTCAGGGTCAATCCTCTGAAGTTGACAACGGCCAACGTCTTTGACTTTGGCTGCAAGGATTGCAGGAATTCTTCTGCAACCTCGTCATCGTGACCTTGAAGCTTGTCACAGAATGACATCCATCGTGCACGAGAAAACAGGTCCACCACCTCAGGGGTTTCCCGTAACTTCTTTGAATCTGTAGGCTCTTTTCTAATGAACCCTCCCGGCATGGTAAACACTTCTTGTGTTGGCATGAGCTTGCCTGCTCGTATACAGAAGTGGATCTCTGGGATTTCCTTAGACAGAGCACAGAGCTATGCCTCTGTTATGCACACAGTTTATAAAATTCACGACTGTCTACGAGTGAGCCTTGACAGTGGCTCAATTATGAATCAAACCCTGGAGGAAATCCCGCATACACACTACGACGACAATTCTCATGCAGCAATAAGAAGACGCTTGTAAATTCATGCACAGACTGTAATTCATGGTTTCCTACCCCTTTAACACGTCGACTTCACCACCTTTTGAACCAATTGCATGGGAGGACTATGTTCAGGCTTACCTTGTTCCAGGAATTGCCACCTTCGACGTGAACAGTTCAATTTCCTCCGTAACGTTGAGCTTCTTGTAGCGCAGCTTCCCGTAGAAGTCGTGCACGGGTTCTGGGGAGCGCTTCAGTGGTTTTGGGCCTTCTGTGCAGCAACAGGACGTTGGAACAGGCTGAGAACTCGAAGTAACAGCCTTCAGAAAATTTAGGATGCGTACTCGGCTGCAAAGTGGTTGAGAATAAATGAGTGTAGTGTGCCATACGTGATCTAGCCGGCGGATTTGAATTTCTGCGGAATTCGTGGCGCGGGGGTGAGCTGTCCCCGTCGGCTCATTGGCCGATGTCACCTGCTATCATTCCACTGCATGTCTGCCTAACCGCCGAATCATTCCCTGTATATCTACCACCACCACTCCTGTTAGATCGCCGCTTCTCTAGGACTAGACGCTTCCCACGTGTCCATTTCCTGTCTCATCGACACACCCAAAGCTTTTCGGATCGGACGAGGCCGTCGGGCTGGTTGTGGTGGCCGGTTGAATGGCTACCCGACTTGTTCAATCCATTCATTTTCATATTTACACACATTTTAGAGCATCGTTTATGTAATTTGACAAAACAGGGTGAGGCACTTACCTGTGTGGCCGTGGATGTGATTTTTCACATGCTTCAGGACGAGGGGTGATGGATCCGCTTGCTGCTACTTCGTGCAGAGGCACGAGAGCTCCTTTTTATTGACTGCTGCTGGTTGCGAGATCGGTTTCGTGGCTATGGATGGTGCATGCACCGGCTTCATGAGTTGCAGGTATCTTCATGGTGTGTGCTCTAGCTGGATCAACTGCTACAGGATTCCTGTAGGACATCCTGTAGCGGTTTCTTCTCCTAGGGTGCATGCCGAAATGGTGGAGTCACATTCATAGGTGCAGGGTCCTCGGATCACCTTGACAGGTAGCGCATTGGGCCTCTGCATGCTTTATTTTCCATTGAAAATTATTTCTTCTGAGAGTCTAACGTTCTGGTATGACTGTGCAGGTATTTCAATCGTATGGCAGCAATGGTGGTGGAAGGAGGCGACAACAGTGGTTGATGGAAGGACAAAAATTGGTTGCACACCTCCTTATTGGACTTCGAGCTTCAAATTCTTCTACATAGTCGGCCCCGGCCCGTCCAAAGATTCTACAGGAAGTTTCCTGTAGAAATACAGAACTTCCTGTAGAAAGTCCTGTAGCTTCCTGTAGAAGGCTAAACTATGACCAAATCATGACCAAACTTTGGAAGAGATGAGTGTTTATGGAGGGAGCTCTGGTGAGGTCGCCTGGTAGCATGGTAGGGACCCTCATCCTTGAGTTGAGAGGCCTCCTTTCTTGCATGGAATACCTGCAACCTGCATTAATTTCCAAAGATTGAGCCTGTTTTTCTGTTTTTGCCTCCTTTTTCTTTCTTTTTTTCTTTTTTTTTCTTTCTTTTTTTCAGGAGACAGCAGGGGTGCTTCAATGAAGTTTTCACCCCTACCATCTGCCTTGGGCGCCTCAGAGAGGTTTTCACCCAAGGGTCTTTTTTATTCCAATTCTTTTTTAGAGAGACAACAGGGGCACCTCAATGAGGTTTTCACCCCTACCATCTGCCTTGGGAACCTCAGAAAGGTTTTCACCCAAGGATCTTTTCATTATTATTATTATTTTTATGATGCTCAGGGTATGCCCAAGACAGAGGCAGAACCCTTCTCTATGACTAGCACTGATTTTTCCACAGTTTTGATGAACTCTTGCCTCGAAAGAGGCTTCCTGTAGATCTTTAGTCGATGCCCATTGACGAGCATGGGGATGGCTTCCTCATCAATGGTCCGAATAAGAACAGGTCCATTGTCATTACACTTCTCCACTGCATATGGTCCTAGCCATCTTGTCCTCAGCTTCCCCTTGAAATCTTTATGTCTGGAATCATACAACAGCGCCCAATCTCCTGGTTGGAATTGCTTGTCATTGAGGTGCTAGTCATGCCATATCTTCCTCTGAAGTTGAACCACTTTTGAGTGGAGAAGGGCTTGCATTCGGTGTTCATCTAGCCCATTCAGCTGCAATAACCTTTCTTGTTGGGCATGGCTGAGATCTAGGTCCAGCTGAGCTGCTATCCTCAATGTGTTGTAATCGAACTCAATTGACAACAAAGCTCTCTTCCCATAGACCAGTTCATAAGGTGTGAAGCCGGTTGTGGTCTTCCAAGTGGTGTTGTAAGCCCAAGTGGCCTCAACCAGGCGATCTGCCCAATCCTTTCTGCTGTTGCTCACCACCTTAGTCAAAATCCCTTCTAATGCTCTATTGGTGACTTCCACCTGCCCATTTGCTTGAGGATGATAGGGGGTGGAAGTCCTATGCTTGATCTTGTGATGAGCAAGCAAGTCTTCAATTAAGTTGGAGGTGAATTGGCTTCCTTGATCGGTGACTAACTCTCTTGGGTAGCCAAATTTGTAGAAGATGTTTTCTCTTAAAAACTCAGCCACCTTCTCTTCTGTCGCTGCTTTGATTGCCTTGGTTTCCGCCCACTTTGTCAGATAGTCTGTGCACACAATGATGTAAGACCTTTGCCTTGAAGGAGGATTGATAGGACCCACAAAATCCATACCCCACTTCCCAAATGGTTCAAGAGTCACTTGAGGTTGGAGAGGAATTTCGTCCCTTGGGGTTAGCTTCCCCATCCTTTGGCATCGGTCACATTGGCTGATATATCTCTTGACATCTTGAAGAAGCGTGGGCCAATAGTAGCCTGCCTGTAGAATTTTGAAGGCAGTCCTCTTGGTTGCAAAATGTCCTCCACAAGGCTCATCATGATAGGTTAGGAGGATGTCAAAGACTTCCTCCTCCCTAACACAACACCTTAAGATCTGATCGAGGCCATGTTTGAATAGGTTGCCCACGATCCAAGTGAATGAGGCACTTTTCCTTACAATTCTTCTTTTCTCTTTTGAAGATAGATGCGGAGGGAACTGTGCTGAGACCAGATAGTTTGCTATATCAGCAAACCATGGAGAGAGTACTGAGATAGCAAACAGATGTTCATCTGGCATCTGGTCATCCATTGTTCCATCTTCACCTGCAGGTAAATCCATTCTAGACAAGAAGTCAACAACAACATTTTCTTTACCTGGTTTGTCAACGATAGTCAAATCAAACTGCTGCAACAGAAGTAACCATCTAATAATACAAGCATTCACATCTGGTTTATTCATTAAATATTTAATTAGAGCATGATCAGTATGTACAAATGTTTGATAGCCAGTGATGTAGTGGCGAAACTTGTTCAAGGCATGGACCACGGCCAAGAACTCTTCCTCAGTTACAGTACAATTCAGTTCTGCCCTGGATAAGTTTTTGCTGACAAAGTATATGGCATATGGGAGTTTTTGTTCAACCTGTCCTAAGGCTACCCCTATGGCTTTGTTCGAGGCATCAATGTGGATGTGGAAAGGTAGGGTCCAGTTTGGACCTCTCAATATCGGGGTGGACACCAACTTATCCTTTAATTCATTCAGAGCCCTTTGGCATTCGTCCATCCATTTGAACTCAACATCCTTTGCTAAGAGGCCAAACAGTGGCGAGGCTAGCTTACTGAAGTCTTTAATAAATCTTCTATAATATCCTGCTAAGCCTAAGAAACTCCGAACATCTCTTACCTTCTGAGGAGGTGGAACCTTTTTTATGAGAGCAATTTTATTAGGATCCACCTGCAATCCTTGGCAAGAAATGGTATGTCCTAGCACGGTCCCTTCAGTCATCAAGAATTCACATTTTTCAGGACTAAGGGACAGGTTCATCTCAATGCACTTGGTTAGAACTTTTCCCAGATTGGACAATGCTTCCTGGAAGTTGGACCCATAAGGAGTGAAGTCATCCATATAGATTTCCACCGAATCATGGACCAGCTCAGAAAAGATGCTCAATACTTCTCTTTGGAAAGTGGCAGGAGCGTTTCATAGCCCAAAGGGAAGGACTCGGTAAGCAAAGGTACCCCAACGACAAGTGAAGGTGGTCTTATCTTGGTCTTCCAAGCTGATTTGGATCTGGTTATACCCACTGAACCCATCTAGGAAAGAGAAAAACTTCTTCCCCGCCAGTCCATCCAACACTTGATCTATGAAAGGCAGAGGAAAGTGGTCTTTCTTGGTGGCTTTGTTTAGTTCTCAATAGTCCACACAAATTCTCCACTTTCCATTTTTCTTGGGTACGAACACCAGAGGGGAAACCCACTCGCTATCCGAGATGGGGTAGATGAATCTTGCATCCAACAGTTTTTTGCAATTCTTCTTTGACAATGTCCTTAAGGGCTGGATTCATTCTCCTCTGAGGTTGCCTGACCGATTTACAATCTTCTTTGATGTAGATGTGATGGGTACAGACCGAAGGATGGACTCCTTTCATCTCCTTATAGTTCCAAGTGAAAGCATCTAGATGACTGGCCAACAGACTATACAATTCCTTTTCCTGGGAAGGAGATAGGGAGGAGCTGATCTTTAACGTTCTCCCGGGGCCAAACTCCACATTTTTGACTTTGGGAGAGAGTGGATCGGTCACACAAAGGTCCACTAAGGTTCTGGCTTGAGTGTCTTCCACCAATTTCTCTAAGGACAATGCACTGGGAGGCGGATTCTGAATCAAGGTCTCAATCAAATCATCCTCGGTTTGAGGACCTCCCCTGGTGGTTTCTAAGGTGCACAAGGGTGCAGAGTACACCTCATCCTCTTCTCCTTCTTCCAACCAAAGTGGTAAGTCATGCTCCAATAGAGGTTGGGCAGGAGGGTATAGGACTAGCTGCTTGGACATAGGACCATTTTTGATGGTCATTTTTCCTGCTCGGTAACTTATGTAAGCATTCGCAATGGCTAACCAAGGTCTTCCCAAAATAAGGGGGTATCCAGTAAGCTTTGCCTTTGGTTGAAGAACCAAGAAGTCCGCAGGATACTCCCAAGAGTCAACAGAGACCAAGACATCCTCCACAATCACTTCGGGAGTCACGGTGGAGCGATCTGCCAATTGCAGGATCGTCGAGGTCTTCCTTAAGGAACCCTTAAGGTTGAGTTTGAGCATGGTATCCCTGGTCATCACATTAATGGCAGCCCCTAAATCAATCAAAGTGTGGGGTATGATGGTGCCATTGATGTGGACATCAACTACAGGACTCCCAGGATCCAAATACTTTGGACAGATTACTTGCCCCAACATAACATTAGACAGTTATCCTATGACATTGATGGTTGAGGCATCTCTTTTTCGCCTGCCTGGGTGCCTGAAACACTTTTCCTTAACCAATTTGTTGTATATCGGTACATCTTTGATGGCTTGGGGAAGTGGTATTCTCACACACAACTGTTTGAGTTCTCCCAGAAGCTCATTCTCCTTTGGGTCGGGCTGTGTGGTGACTGTTAGTCTCTCAGGAAAGGGTGGAGTGGCCTTGGGTTCACTTTCCTGTTTATCTTCCTCATCCTCTGGGGGAGGAGGTTGGCGATCTGGGAGAGTCTTCCCGGATCGCAGGTTGATCTCCTGAATCTCCACAGCATAGGTAGGGCATGTTGTTTCCCCAGTATATACCTGCTGGGCCTGTTGGTTGTTGGGATTTGGGTTCAGTTGAGCAGGCATTAGGGGTTGTCTTGGAGGAGCAGGAGGTAATGGTTGTGTTTGAGCTGGCGGTGGAGGAAAAATGGCGAGAGGAGTGTTGAACTAGGGCCTCCACCCCGGTTGAGGTGCATTCCATTGAGGCTGTGGCTGGACATGTGAGTGAAACGAATGAGTAGTGGGCTGAGTATGGTATTGAGGTGGGTAAGACCATGGAGGAGGCACAGACCAGGAAGGATGAGCAGGGGGGCCCCAAGAAGGCATAGGAGCGGATTGGTTGGGGCTATAATAAGCTTGGAATGTCCCTTGCATCCCTTTCTGGTAAGGTCTAGGTCCATGCAGCCTCCTTTGATTGAGGAAGTAGAGAGGTTCAGTGGGTGCCTCGGTTCCTTGGTACATGGCCTTGAACCTAGGTAAGGTTGGGCATTGGTTTGTGGGGTGATCCTCCTCACAAACGAAACATACCTCTACCGAGTGTAATGGACACTTGTTCTTAGGGTGCTTCCTTGTACACCTAGGACAGAAGATGGCCAAAGCCCTCTTAGCTTCCTCTTTCTTTTGTTGGATTTGGAATGTATCAAGTTGCATGGAAATGGTCTGTCTCACCTCACTTTTGAGGTCCTCCAGCTGATTAACAAACTCATGCTTGGAGAAAGTAGTACTAGCTGAAAGGGGGTTTCCCCTACCTCTTTTCCGGGCTACCCTAGAGTGGTTTCTAAACACAGTCTTTATATCCTCATGAGGTAGTTGGTAAATATCTCCTCCAGCTAGCATGTGAAGGGTATCTAGAAGGTCTTAAGGGACTCCTCAGAGCAGGACCAACTTGAGAGATTCAAGGTCAAGTGTGCACCTGGCCCGTTTATAGCTAAGTTGGAGTCTTTCCTCATAATCTTCTAAAGACTCATCATTTCCCATGGTCATTCGAAAGATTTCTCCCTTGGCTTCCTTGGACCTAGAGTAGTCCCGGTATTTGGTATTGAAAGCTTGCTGCATCAGAGCCCAAGTGGTGATATTGTTTCCAAGTAAGCCCATGAACCAGCATAATGCTGCATCCTTGAGGGTAGAGGGAAAGAGTTTCAATTTTTGCTCATATTTTGTATAGTCATAGGTTCGACAAAAGACATCAAACTCAAACAGGAAGGTATCAGGGTCTTCAGTATTCAATCCATGGAAGTGAGGTAAAGCGAAGGGGCTTATGTTTTTCATTTTCATGTCTCCATTGGTCTCTCGGATGGGAAAGGCACCTTCTATTCTCTCATCTTCTCTTCTATTTTCAGCCATGGCTTCAGGTGGAGTGGTTTCTAACTCTTCTTCTGTTATAGGATCTTCATATATCTTAGGAGGGTCGCCTATAGGTTCTTCTGGATCACTGTCACCAAAGAAGAGAGAAGGGTGACTCAGTGAAGTGGTGGGGGTGTTGGGTAAGAATTTGCCGGTTTTATCTCTGTTCCTACGAGGCATGAAATGGAAAGGCTTTTGATTGCTTTTTGCTTTTTCTGCTTGCACCTGCAAAACTAAAATAGATTGAACTGCAACTAGCTATCTTGCTGAAATGAAAATGCGGAATTGAAATGAAAGCAGGAAAGGACTAAGCTATGTTGCTCAAATGAAATTGCAGGAATGAAATGCTAGTCTACGCTTGCAGAATTGAAATTGCTAATCTACGTTTGCAGAATTGAAATTGCAGAATTGAAATGTTAATCTATGAAAGAAGGAAATATCTATTTTACTTTTGCGGAAATGAAATTGCAGAATGGAAATGAAATAAACTATTTAGCAGAAGGCGAGTGTAGGAAAATAGAAGAAAAGCAACAATCACCAATACTCTGACGCTTCCCCGGCAATGGCGCCAAAAAGATGGTGGGCTCCAGTATTGCAGCAATAATGCTGCAACTCCTGGGACTCCCTTCTTTACTTTTATCAACCCGGTAGTTCGTAACAAACTTGGAAGCGATGGTGCTGTATGCACAAGTACTAGCTCTTGCCGCAGCTGTCACTTCGTCAGCTGGCACAAGTCTGCTAGGGGCTTAATCCAACTTCTATGAGCTCTTAGAAGAAGCTTTTTAACTGATGGATGGAAGCTAACTCAAAGTAATCTGATCTACTTGCAGAAAGAAACTGAAAGCCAAAAAGTAACATAAACCCTAACAAACCCTAATTCTACCAGCTAGTCCTACTAATGTAGAAGAGAGAGTGAAAACTATTGAAAGAGATGCCATTACTTATATGAAGGTAAAATGCACATGTCTATGCTATCTCTGTCTGAAGAACACATCTTTTTGTATTTTTGAATAAGTTATCAGAATTATCATGCATGTGCTTTTAACTGGCTTTTTACTGTGCAGGGGTGGATCAAGGAAGAGAAATGCTTGGAAAAGGTTGGGAAGGTTCAAATAGGGTCTAAGGAGTCCCTAACACCCTTCCTGAGAGTTTCACAAAGTTTGGCTATCCAGCAACCTCACTTGTAAGCTTCTATAGGAAGTCTGCAGGGGTTCTACAGGATGTTTCAGGGATTTCTACAGGATGTTCAGAAATTTCTACAGGATGTTTGAAAATTGGATTTTGGAGGATAGATGAGTGAGAGAAGATGTATGAATGGATAGGGAGGTAGGGTAGGGCTTGAAAGGACCCAGTGACTGATGGATGAAGTGACGAGTGGGTGTGGAAAGCTGACTTGACTTAAAGAAGGCTAAAGTAATGGAAGAGAAAGAAGGTAGGGTTACGTGGGCATAAGAGTAGTTGTGAGACGAGGAACCTAACTAGGAGATGGAGCAGCTGGCCTGGACAAAGCCTAGGTGGACGAGGGAGTGATGAAGATTCCTTGCATGGTGTACACTTGACCGAATCAACCAAATCCTGCACGCAATCAAAATCTTAGCTAATCTATCCTAACTATCAATGAAACAAATGAATAGCAACTTTATTTCCAAAGAGAACCATGTACAACACTTAATCAAAGAAACATCTAAAAAGATCTAAACTCATGACTCACTTCTAAAAATAAAGACATTACACCAAAGGTTGCATGATCAAGCAAACTAGTGTTTTTGTTGGGCAGCACTGTTTCTGCAATTCTAGCCCTTGATCCAATAAGGGAGAGGTGAAACTGAGAGTGTAGGCAAACCCTTTTCTGGAGCTTTATCAATTACTATCCTATCAATCTATTCTACACATCTGAAGCAATTATATTCTTCAACAGTGACCTATTTAACCAACACAACTAAATCTTGCTCAACAAAACTTCATTTCAAATTCATAAAAGGAAAATCATAGCGCTTAAAGGAAAGATAACAATACAAAGAAGGAGGCCCTAGGCTCTCAGGTTGGGCCCAACCCCTAGAGCTATGGCTCCTATAGAAAACTCAGAGCTGATATCAAATCTGACTGCTTCTCATTATCAAAAAATAATCATAAGTCAAGAGTTATGCCGACAATGGCTACAAAAAGAACAAAATAGAGCTAGCAGCACTGTAGTGCAAAATATACAAGAGTTTTTCCAAAAGTCCTTTTCGAAGGCTGAGGCATTAACATTTATACACCACGAGGCCCTAGCTAGCCTCCTAAATCTATGAGACTTGGCTGCCCAAATTGTGAGTGAACAACTCCTTCAAAAAATTTGTATGGCTGCCTTCTAGATCCGGTTTTGGTGGCCTTTGGAGCTCGGAGTTGGGGGTGAAGATCCCGAGGGAGGCTATTTAATGCCATAGACAACCCCCCTACGAATCGTCAACCCAAGCTTGGTTGTCTCCTAGCCCATGTCTGCTTGGTTTTGCTCCAACATGTGTCAAAAAATCCTGAAATGAGCACGTGTTAGCCACCTAGGAATAGTGACTACCCTTATTCGTACAAATGACATAAACATACTAAAAAATAATGCATAAGTTTGAAAAATGAAGGAATGAACAGGGATAATTAGGCCAAATGAGCCCAAAATGTTACCAAATTTGGGGCTCATCAGTAAGAATTATGGGGTGAAATTCCAGCGATTGCTATGTGAGTTTTATTTGCATAATCTTGTGTTGGATAGTGAAACGAAAGAGAGCCCTAGCCATTTTGTGGGTGATATCCAGCTTCAGGCATTCATCTCTTTTGCTGTCAAGCAGATAAAATGGTTTAAAGCCCACAATACCTTTCAGAGACAGGAGAATGGGTTAGATCTGTGGGTAAGGGGTGAACCTAGAAACCTATTGCAACTGTGGAATAAGTATAGAAGCTTAATGAGAAAGAAGGGTGTGATCCAGACATTGAGACCCATTCACACAGCAGTTGTCTAGCAAGGGGTAAAATACTTCCTAGCCATCAAAGACCTTGCCATAGCAGCAGCCAAACTCCGATACAAGACTTCCAATCAGAATGTCCAAGATAGAGAGCCATTCAATTACGAAAATTTTAAGCTAGCTGCAGATCGCTTGGTTACCTACGGTAACCTCATCTTGAGATAAGGTCCGTATTGGCTAGGCTGTAGGTTTCGAAGTCCAATCATCTAGTATCCTGCACCAGGGTATAAGGCCCTATATGAATTTCCTGAAAGCCACACAGGGCATATTTTTGAAGTCTTAGCTAGAAATCATGGTTTTAGACCACTGCATTAAAATCCTTCTCCAACATATTCCCTAACTTCCTTGCATGTCAATTACAATGTTTTCATGAGAGCATGAAAAAGAGTAAGCAGGGGGGTGTGTTGAGCATTGGAAAAGGTATGTATTTACCATTTATTTCTATATCTTTTCCTTTAAATCATAACTCCTTTACATTCTAAGATGGTAATATGTTAAAGGATTATGATAGAATTAAGGAGATTTGTGATTGATGTAAAATGATTAATTATTGTCTTTTTCTATGCAGAAAATGAAGAAAATGGAAAATCGCTATTCCAGAGGAAAAGAGAAAGCAGGAGCAACTGCTGTCCCTTTGACAAGAAGACGTATCTAGACAAGGAAATCAAGATTGGAGCGCATGGACTAGGAAAAGGAAGAGAAACCACGGGATCAACGCAAGAGGACAAAACGATAACTGAAGATCAAAGATATGGCGAATCCCTCAGGATCCTTTGATCCCGAGGGATTGCTGCTTCAAGACTTATCTGTATTTTTTATACTTCCGCCTGGCCATTATAAAAAGGGACAACACTGCTAGCCCAGGGGGCGGATATTATTGTTGATTTGTAGAATTTACTGTTGTAATCTGAACTTTGATCATCAACTCTCTTTAAAGAGAGATAGCTGTAACTCTGCCTTTATGATTAATATATAACTCAGTTGTTGTTCCATTATCTGATCCTGGAGTAAACGCAACAATGCTTCCCTGGTGGCTAAGGGCCCGGCCCCAGTGGATCACTTGCTTTCTGTATCATTATTTTACAATTACAGTCATGTGTGGTTTTATTTCCTGTGCATTCCTTTAAATTCACTTTATTTAGTAATCTTCTGTTCCTGAACATTTCATTGAATTGCTCTGTTATATCGAATTCGTAATTGAATAGAAATATTATTATTTGCAACTGAACATGTTATGCTGTTCATTTTGAATTAATATTGCACAGTTCTGCTGTTCATTTATATATTGATATTGCTATTCATTTACAGATTGATATTGCTGTTCATTTACCGATTGGTATTGTTGTTAATTTAGCTACGGTTCACTTACAATTACAATTAATGTTCATTTGAGTATTGTTCCATTATAACTGCAATTGTCGTTCCTTTATACCTGTGGTTAATGTCCATTATGCTAGAATAAGATTACTGATTCTATAGTCGTTGTGTGTTTACACTTGATTAAGTTTGCTGTTCAATTTCTATAGACTTACTTAGGTTTGTTGTTCCTTTCTTAGATTGCTGTTCAATTCCTTTATTAGTTAAAGATTGTTGTTCAATTCCTTTCGGTTAAGATTGCTGCTTAATTCACTTTTGTAGAATAAGCTTTGTTGTTCGATCTTTTCAATAGAATTAGTTGTTGTTCCTTTTCTATTAATTGAATTGTTATTTCTAGTATTTTCTTTGGTGTGGATAGAAAGATCTACAACTGTAACGAACATTGACTACTGTTGTCTAAGTTCTTAGATTGGAGATCTTATCTTTGATTGATTTTCATTTACATCAGTTTACAGGGGAAAGAGTTATCATTACTGCATCCTTGACTGATGATTGCTATAGTTTCTTGAGTGATTGATCTAGTTACAAAGCATTTAAGTTTCTTGCCATTACAATTAGAGTTTGTTTCCAGCATTCATTTACTTTTGTAAGCACTATACTGCAAGCATTACGCTTAAACAAGTGACCACCTCAGACTGGGTACACTCTTGAGATAAAAAATCGTACCTAGATTGATAATTAATGTAGGGTAAATAGAGGTTAAAAAGACCCTTTTTATCGCTCAACACAAGGCTTCATTAGCAATGCAAAATAGCCCTAAGTTGGTTGACTTTCAAAATATCTATAACTCCACTAAAAAAATTTCTATATCATGTATTTGTATTTTTAATTAATAATGTTTTTAATAAAATTAAAATATTAATTTTATTAATTTACTTTATTCTACTATATATATATATATATAGATATTCACTCTTCATCATTTTTATCTCTCTCTTTTAATAATATTAGATTATATTTTAAAGATAAAGAGTTTATTCACAAAGATTTCTATTAAAACTTTGATAAATATGGATACTCGCACCATCAAGTGTTTTAAGTGTTTTATGCCTTTAGGTGTTCCAACAAGATATCTTTAACTAATTTGACATAAAAAATGTAGTCAAGCTCATTAAATTTCACAGAAGTACCACCACCTAAATCCAAAATCATATATATAAGCAAGGAGGAAAATGAGTAATTATTAAGTGTATATTTCATTTTTTTTTTATGATAGTAAGGGGATCTCACTTCTTGTTATTGTACCCAAGAATGAGATTCGAATGGAAAATATCTATAAACTAATTAAAAATGAAATTGATCACCTAAAAAGATTGTTTCCCTTTGCAAGTTGAGATAATTTGCAAAGAAAATTATCACAATTTCCTTGATGGTTATTAATGTCAATGTCACAAATAAGGGTTTGTTTATATACCTAGGCATATACCCTCTCATGAATGGTCGTGTTCTTAGGGAAGTGCCTCTTCATTAACTAATTACTATTTAATTAATTATTCTTTATTATTCTTTATATATTTATATTTATATTACTTTTTATATAAATTATATTCATAACATTGCCTTCCTCTTCAAAAATATTTGTCCTCAAAGCTTGAAAAGGCACGTGATTTGTCTTTAGTCTTGTAATTTATTTGCATCTTATGGAAATCTTTGATTTGTCGTATTCGTTGAAATAAGATGATAATATCCTTGGAGTGATAAATAAAATGATCGAACTATGAAAGGATTTGACCATCCCAAATCAATCCTCTGTGTAACCTTGCAATTATTTGATAACAGAGATAAAATGTTGTCATAAGGCTAGATGGTGCAAACATCAGTATTCTCTAAAACATAAGTTTGTTGTTTCTATTTTGAGTGATATGGGTTTGTAGACTGAATGAGATGTCCAATTTTATGATTCTAGTGTCGATAAGGAGTTCATGTGATCTGATTTCCCCATATCATGTTTGTGTAGATTTCTTGATTTACTTGAAGTATCTAATTTCCTTTTGGTACATAAGTCGCTTAGATAATCAATGGATATTCACTTGAAATCTTTGTCATTTGAACTACAAAATATGAATATGTTTTTACTTCCACTATTTTTCATCTTCTTGTGTTGTGATATTGACTGGATCGGCATTCGTTCTTTTTTTTTTTCTACTTGGATTGTTACGTCTAAAGAGTTTGATACTTCTTTTGTATCAAGTTATTTTAGTTTTGTTTTTCAATGATTTCTTAGGATTTTTAAGTTTCTTAATTTGACTTAGTAGATTTTGATTATGATCTCTGAGACGTAAGAGTTCTTCAGTTTATGATTCATCGACCTTATTTTGAGTGTTTTGATGTTCAACCTTTTTACCTTTTAAACTTTTTATTTATTCTAATAACCTCTCATTAAAGTCTTTTAAGCTTAAACTTTATTCTTCCTTCTATGATAAACTCTCATTGAATTTTTTTCTCAAGGCATTTCTTTTCTTGTTCTAATTTTTTCTTTGTAGCTTTGGCCTTTTTGACCTTTGCAAATATTTTTTGGCTATGGTCCCTTAGATGCCAATTTTTTTCTATTACTTTCTGTTAATTCTTTGTAAAACTGGTCTTTGAGATCTTTATATTTCTTTTCTAATACCTCATTTTTTGTTGAAGTTTTGTGATTTCTTCCTTTAATCTTTTAATTTGTGTTTATGTATTATCTTGATATTCTTTCAGAGTAAACAATTTCTGACATGTTAGACAAAATATTTTGCAATTTTTATAAATCAATAAATACTCAAAAATTGTTCTACAAAATAGATATTTAGTACAAAACATAAAATTATCATGGAATCCATAATTCCTTCATTCATTTTTGACTTAAGATTCATTCTACTTTGTTAATAATACTTTGATACCATAAAATTATCCATGAAATCCATAATTCCTTCGTTCATTTTTACTTAAGCTTCATTCTACTTTGTTAATAATACTTTGATACCTAAACAATAAATAATTCGTTTAACATTTTTTTATAATTATATTTATATTTCAAAACCTTTTATGCCTCGAACACCTTTTACTAAAAAAAAATTTCTTATACTTTATAACATCTTAAATACCAATTAAACTATATATATTTCACTTAAAAATTCCCTTGCTTCAAATGGTACTTTTTATAACCTTGATGGTAAAGCTTTATTGATTTTTTTCTTATTTTTATAAAGCTTTTATAAAAGCAGGACAAAGCAAAGTTTGGTGGATTGTTGTTGTGATTGTAGTTGTGTCATAGACAATGGCCCCGTGGTAGTGGACAACTGTTGGAAGTCAGTTATTGTGGCCGCTGCCGGAATTCAAATTGTTGTTTGGTGTGTTTTACATTTTGATTTTGATTTTAATTTTTTTTTATATATATTTTTGTTATATGATTTTTTAAATTTTTGTTTTTTGAAATATATATTTTTAAATGGCGAAAGGCTTAATAAAAAAATTGGAGAACCTCCAAAAGCTTGTATACCAAAATGTTTGAATCATGACAGTAACAAAGTTGATAATAAGTTGATGGCTAAACACTGGATCAGAGTGGTTCTGTGCAATAGTTGAGTAGCCAAAAGATCAAATAGCTCGGATACCACTATAACAAACAAAGTTCGTATACACAGCAGAATGTTCAGAACACTTCAAAGATGAAGACTTCTATTGAAAATACAAATATGTATATTGAATAGTATATAAATTTTGATGATTGATATGATGTCAATGCCACAAATGAGGGCTCTCTTATATACCCAGATAAGAACTCTTTCATGAATGGTCATACTCTTAGGGACATGCCTCTTCATTAACTAATTATTATTTAATTAAATATTCTTTATTCTTATTCATATATTTATATTCATATGACTTTTTATATAAATTGTATTCCTAATATTTATAAAGTAATAAAAAAATTTGAATGATATATCAAGTTAAATTTTTGTGTTAAAATAGAATATACTAAATTTAATAATTACTTGAAAGATTTTTTATGAATGATATAAGCTATAAATTATTTAAATTTGAGTTGTCATTATTTACAAGTTTGAAGAATTTATGTACTTTGTTACATGTTAGTTTTTATAATTAATTCTTTGAAATTTTTGGTAATAGGATCATCATTAAAATCTTTTGTCAACTATGACACATCTGATAAAAATAAACAATAATATGAAATATATACCATGAAGTTTAATTTCCTTAGATTTCTATATTTATTAATTATTGCTCTTTTTCTTATGTAATACATAATAGGAAGAAAATAGTCAAAAGAGAAATACAAACACAAACCAAACAAAAGGAACATCAGTTTATATACATCCTCAGAGTGATGTGCCTCGATGCTTAAACAGATCCTTAATGTCTTCCATGGGCTATGGCCATAGTTTCACCTTCAGGTTTTTCTTGAATAGTTGATTCGGTCAAAGGAAAAGAGAGCATCTATCTTACAATTGTGGTGCCATATTTTTACCACTAACAACTTGAGGTTGTCCAATTTAGAGATGGTGGCTCTAGTTGTGCTTTGGTTGTTCGAGGGGTGAAACTTATATTTATAGGGCTTATAATAGTAGTACTTTTAATAACAAGAATAGCTCTAAATGTGGTTTTTTATTATTCATTGATTTATTAGTAAATAAGCTTCACTAACTATATATTAAGGTTGCATCTATTTAATTAGAAATGTCTTTGAGATTTGACAGGGAAATAATTCAATGCCAAATAAAATATATTCAATTCCATATTTATACCAAATTTGACACACAAATAACTGAATGATATTATTTAAATATATTCAAGATCAATGTACTCAATTATATATATTTGTGAGATTTGACATCCAAATAGTTTAATACAAATACAACAATATATTCAAGTTGCATGTATAGATGCCTTTGGAATTTGGCTGGAAAAAAATTCAATACCAAATAAAAACATTCAATTCCATATATATATAATGTCTAAAAATATATTCTAGCTTCTTGTGTTCAACTAAAGATGTCATTGAGGTTTGGCAGTGAAATGTTTCACCCCAAAGTAAAATATATTCAATTTTAGACGTGTATGAAATTTGACATGGAAATGATTTGGTGCTTAGTAAAACATTTGTAGATAAATGAAAATGTCACTATATTCATGAATAAACAAGCATGTGTTTGAAATTTTCCATGAAATCTCATCCAAAGCTTATTAAATTATAATATATTGATGCAATGATTACAATATCATATATATCTTATATGCTTTTTTTAGATGTCCATGTAAGAAGTACTCAATTATAGAATTTACTCTGATATAATTAAAAATTGATATAAATTTATTTGATGCATATAAATGAAATGGTGTACATGTGAATTTATTTATTTATTATAAAATTTATTGGGAAAGTATTTCATTTATATGAAATTAACTTAAATTTATAATTTTTTAATTTTCAAATAAGTATAATTAAAAAATGTTTGTTTGTTTGTTTTTTTTAATTATCGTATTAAATAAATATAAATATTATATTATGTATAATTGAAAATTTTAAGTGTTTTGTTTTTGTTTTGTTTTGTTTTTTTGTTTTGTTTTGTTGTTTTGTATTTTTTTTTTAAGTTGGATTCCATTAGTTTACTGAAAATTTACATACATTACAAGCATGTAAATTTTTTTTCTGGATTTAGCATATGCAAAAAAAAAAATCCTAGAAGTAGCATTGTGCATGGTGTATAGCTTGTGCATGATTTGAGGATGGCCATATGCTCATAGAAGGGAAACTAGATGGTCCCTCATAATGTCCTAACAGTAGTTATGACTGGTTGAAGGGAAAGTACCCCTAGAGTCCTTTGGGCTGAGACTCTACCAGACTGAAAATTGCTTATACAAAGAAACACACACACACAGCCATCTTTTTTACTTTTAAGCAAATTCTAATGTTTAGGGTACATACCTAAGGTCCTACGTCCGAGAAGACCGTTAGGGTGCAAACCCTTCTTGGAGTTCCCTTCTTCTTTCTCTGACCTGCAAGACAAACAAATCAAAGAACACAACAGTACATGTATAGAAGTTTATGTATAAATCATCTTTATGCTATAAAGTTAGTTATAAATAATCTTTAAGTAACTACTTTCATAAGAATTCAACACAAGAATCTCATAAGCATAAAGAAAGATTATTCGGGAACAAAGACGTGTTTCTTTATATATAAAGGCAAATAAAGTACATATATCGGAAAGATATCACCTGAACACCTTCAGCAGGCTCCAAGCAAGCTTCCTCCCGGATTCGTTCCAGCCTCCAGCCTTCAACAAGAGCTCCTTCCAAGTCTTACTCAATGATGATGTCAAGGATGAATGATCACCAATACACATGGAAACAAGGGTTTCCTATGCAAAATGGGGGAAGTGCAGGATGCACCAAGGACTTCAGACCTGGTCTAAGGGAAAAATCTCAGCATAATAATCTTGCTCTCCTTTCTCTCTCCCCTTGGCCTTCCCTTTGATGTCTTTTTATACCCTCTCCAAAGTAGTTTTTTAGTTAGGAGTTGGTTGGGAACAGTTGGGCCACGGGCACTAACAGGTGATCCAGCAGGTAAACCCGCGATCACCGCCCGAAAAAGAGGAAATTATATTTTTTTAAGTGTTTTAATAGATACACGCGGGTTGGGTATAACAGACCCGCGTGTACACGCGTTTAACACAGGGCAAAGTCGCGTACAGGGAATAAAACACTGTTTTTTAAATTTTTGGACCAGGTCTGGAAGGAGGGGTTGCCCTAGGCCATAAGTGCAGCATCACAAACCATAAGAGTGAGATTTGGAGCTATAACAGATGCCCCCTAATGTATGAGGTCAGAAGGGGAACATGATGGCCGAAATACATTAAGTAAGTACAAGGAAAGGAACTCTGCCGAAAAACCGAGGAGGACTTCACCAGAATTCAGCCTGCCAAGCCACCGAAAGGAGATCAGAAAGAAACACTGTCTGAGGCGGGCATACCCATGCTCGGGAAAAGTAAAGCATGTCCGCATATCAAGTACAAGCGGATCCACTAAGTATACAAGTATAAATGACTGTAAAATACATAATGGATCATCTGACCATAATGAGTAAGTACATGTCTGAATATCACATATAAAACTGTCAATGATGCTGAAAGATGCAACGGATCACTGAAATCAAAGACTGATCCCATAAGGTACCAACTGAACATGATGGAATAGGATGGTACTACACTGCAAACTCAGGTGCCAGCATATAGAATGTCGCCATGACTGACTGCAACATATAAGGTGGAATGGTATCAACTAGCAGCAACAGGAGCAACTGTCAAGTGAACCAATGAATGCTGATACAACCTGAGGTCTTCACCGACTGCCGTGGTACATTTCTACACCATGGGAATAAATGATCTGAAGTCGACCATGTGAGAAATCGTTTGATTACCGGTCATTGATGTATACCGTTAACAAACGCGAGACTACTCACCGATAATGATAATGAGCGTCAAGGTACCCAGTACAATCTAACAAGTGTGAATAGATGAGCTGAAGTCGAACACCTGTAAGAATCTATCAATCAGGAGACAATGATGGTTTCCCACTGTCGATAGCGAGGAATCTGCCACTAATGACTGCAAACCCCAAGGTACTGCCAAATGGACTCTAGATCTTTGCCCCAGAGCAATGAGTCGGAGTCGATAGGGAAAGATCCGCTAGAAGGAAGGCATTAAGGCATCCTCCATCAATCTAGCGCGAGTGTAACCCGTAGGCCAATAATGTGGAAGGAATCGGACGAAAAAGATGTAGTAACCCAACCGAAAGTACGTTTCCGGCGTACACAAGATGTGGCTAGCGCACGGCAGAAACCCTCTGAACCAACCAATAATGAAAGCTGACACAGAGGCGAGGTATCCACCAATAGGGTCAAATGGAAACCAAGGTACTGCACGAATCCCAATGTGTGATAATGTATGCTGATGTCGAACACAAGGGAAACCACTCAGTCAAAGACCCATGATACTGATCGATGCTGAGCACAAGGTGACCTATCAATAATGAAAATAGGGCCAGGGTGCGGTCTCTAGGTCTGCCCTCAGAGCAATGTGTCGTCGTCGATAAGGACAAGACCCGCCAGCAAGAAGTCAATGGGGACCTTCTCAAACCGGCACGAGTGAAGGACCAATATAACTGATGTGATGATAGACATGTCACTGACAACCAGGGATGGCCGACTGAAAAATGAGTCAAGAGACACCGCGGAAAGGCCGACTCAGGCTAACTTCCCTTGAACAAAAGCACGACTCAATGTGACTATGTGGCAGCATATAATGAATCTGTATAAGTTCGTCATGCAGGAGGCACGAACGAACCCTCCATATGATTGGAAGAGATAACCAATCGGGGGAGAACTGACTCGATAACAAGGTTATGGCTTACCTAAGTCAAACTAAATCCCACCCATGCGGAGGAGACTTTGTTTTGAGTGCTTTGTTCAAGGGCGACACGACTGACTCTAGCTGCCAACAATAAATGGAAGTAATGTCCCTGTTCCCGCTCTTTTTGGAATATTTAATTTTTTTGTCTTTTTCTGATAAGCCGGAAAAAGAATAAAAGAATGCTATGGTACAGTGGAAAGAACGAGTGTCGGTGAAACAGATGCTCTAGTTCCTGGGAAAGGAACGTTCCTATGCTCAATGCAGGGAGGTGAAAAACTGGTCAGTGACACTCAGAGGTATGTCCCTTCCACGGATCTGGGTATGCCAAGCTGCAGAGGTCAAGGGTATGCAAGGTTGATTTTTGCAGTCGTCATGGTCAAAAGTGGGCTTAAACACGAGTCCAAGTGAAGCCGGCTATAGGCCAAAAGGTGCAAATGGTCAACATGCAATGCAGAAGTACAACTCAACACACATAGGAGCCTCTAGGGTATAAGGCCAGAACAAAGCGAAGAAGCAAGGAAGAATGAGTCTTCAACGCATAAGTCATGGCGGGACTACAGAGGACTCCCGAGCCTACTCAAAACGAAGCAGCATGGGCAACAAATGTCAGTGAGGTGCTAACTAGGATGCCCATGTAAAAGGATGGCTCTACCATCATGTCATGATTTAAAGAATCGGCGAGTGAAAATGGCTTGCGAACCATAACATGATGGGGTCGACCCTACGGCAGATGTATCGGTCAAATGGAGGCTAGTATGCATAATGCAACGAAAAAATGGTGTCCCTAACCTATATGCCAGTGAGAACACGATACCTGCCATGACGGGTCAGCAGTCATGGAACCGTCTCGAACCGTCGAAAAATGTCCAAAATGTCCTGAAAAACAACTCAATCTCGACATTCCAAGCTCCCAAGTTAAAAGTGACATGAAACCAAACAAAATAAAATTTTGAAAAAATTTTGCATTTTCAAAACTTATAAAAAGAAATTTTGGACTTACCATTTTCACCGTTTGACTTGGAGAGCAAATTGTGGAGCAAAAGGAGCAAACTTTCCCCGCGACTTATTCAACCGTTCAAACTTGCCGAAAACTTCCAGGTAAGCACTAAACTTGTCTTGCAATCAATTGTGATAGTTTTTAGGAAGTTTAATTAATGTTTCACCGTTAGATTTTTGCAAAAAATTGCTCTGCGGCGTACACGCGGGTTGGGTGTATATAAATCGCGTATACGACGGCCCTACACGCGACTGTGTATAGGGAAAACCGCGTGTGCGCAGCGAAAATTTTTTATACAAAAAACTAATGGATGAAAATGATTTTTTCTTCCAGGATGACTCTCACGTGGCGTGAAAGAGAGCACTCAGCTGTAGATAATGAAGTTATGGAGAATGATGAGGCATTAGATGCCTTACGGGGATGCGGATTGTTAAAATTCTTTAAGTTGCCGAATATGAAAGCAAATGTGCGTCTGCTCGAGAGACTTATTGATTACTGGGATGTCGAGGAAGAAGCTTTTATGATTGATCAAATGCCACTCAGGATAGAAGTGGAAGATATATATTTCATCACGGGCCTTTCCCGAAGGGGAGAGGTAGTCCACTCCCGGGGCAGGACCCGGAATAGTCTCAGCGTAGACGACTATGTACAACTTTACTGCCCAGGTCATCGGAAGGTCGGGAGTCAGATCTCGATCCCACACGTGGCGAGTTTGTCACTGCGGATAATCCTGTTCACCATAGCTCGAGTGAACGGGTCATCTTCGCTACATCAGGCATCACGAGTAAACATGAGCGTAGCAGTGGACTGTCTCACCACGGTGTTTGACTGGTGTACTCCTCTACTTGCCAACATGAAGGAGCAGCTTGCTTCTATCAGGAAGGGACAGACCAAGAACTTTGGGTATGGAACAATTTTATGCACATTTTTCTTCGAGAAGGTTCCTGCACTCCGCCCCAGGGTAGCAGTTCCCATCAGTAGTCCACGTGATCCACGTATGGGCCGGTGGGCTGACTTGATGAAACGTCTGGGGGGTGGGGAAGTGCCCAGGAATGCATTCGACGACGACTTTTTTGCTTGGTGGGAGCAACAGATCATCGCCATAGACGACTACCCCTATGCTGGACTGGATTTCCGAGGAGATCCTGACCTAGTGCTGCCACCAGATGCAGCATGGGGCGAGATCGGTAAGATTTTTTTGATTTTTATGATTTTAGGATTTTTAGGATTTTTCAAGCATAATGATGAACTTTGAAAAATATATTTTTTTTTTATGAGATTCAAATGACTGATATGATGATCATGTTTCAGACATTGGGCCTGTGCGACCAGATGGATTCCCACGGCACGGACGGCGTGGCCGAGGAGCCGAAGAGGCGGCTGCGGATGCGGAAAGGACCCTCGCCAACGTCCAGCGACACTTGGCGAGATTGAGCTATCAAGTACCGATGGCCGAGATAGAGGACCTTCCTCCAGATATGCAGCGTCATGTGGTTGGGATGCCACGTGACTGGGTTCGCGTTTTTCGGCGCGTGGCCAATGCTATAGTTAGTTATTTAGCTGCTCATCCAGAGCCGAGGCATTAGATATGCCTGACATGATTATGGGCATTTGAGTCCCAATTTTGTATATTTTTGGACACACATATGTACACTCGAGACGCTTTGTGATATATATATATATACAGTTTGACTTTTTGATGCATGATTTTATGAATGATTGATATGCCAGTCTAATGCTTGATTAGCGATAGAATCAGCTAACCAATTTTGAGATCTTGGAATATGCAAATAATTAATGTAAGTAAATGATCTTTGCAACAACCTCACCCTTAAATATTGGCGATATAATGATGGATCTCTAACCCGATAAATGTTATTTAACTGAGACACTATCAATTGAGAATCAAGATACACTACCAACGAGTCGATCCCGTAAGAGATTGCCTCGGATAATAAATTGATAACAGCTGTATACTCGGCCATATTGTTTGAAGCAGGACCGATACACACGCCTCTCGATGTCATCAACTGACCAGTTGGGTAATAAAGTACCTAAGCTGCGGAAGCAAGATTCCGAGTGTGCCGACTAGCACCATCGGCGAATCCAAAATAAACCAAATCATCCATCAACACCTGCCAAAGCAGACCAAAAGTGCTGATATCAGAAAAACGCTCGATAAGATATGTACAAATATACATAAAATACAAAGAAGTCATTGCCTGGTAAAACTAAGCAAAACACTTCCTGAGGTAGAGCCCGTCAGGGGGCTCCGCCAACTGACACCTAGGGATGTTTATAGGTACGACGATCGAACCAATCAATATACTCTCTTCGGCAAATAAATGTGTCGGAGCCAAAGGGACCGTACAAACATCACTAGTCGAACTGGAGGACCGAGATTCTACTTCATGCACAGGGGAATGAAAGTATAACCGACGATGTAAATCTTCCAAAGGTCGATCTACGGCCGTCATTGCTTCGAATATCGCTTCATCCGATGGAAAAACAATATCCGAGCAATCCGATGCAGAGGTGGAATCAGGGGTCCGAAAATGAGCCACATCACCATCTATTTCTTTCCCAGAGGAAATAGTAGAATGGTTATCTACAGAGTTATCGATAGATTCACATCTAGGTTCTGCTGCAGACATAAGAGATTCTATTTCACCCACCTTGTCGTCACCTGATGTGGTCACAGATGAAGCTAAGGTTCCAGGATTCGAAGAATAAAGAGTTTGAACAAACTCTCTCCGTAAAGGATCCCTGGAGGATGAAATTGTATCTATACCAACTGTAGGAGGGGGAAGGTTAAACGTACCCATCAATGAAGAATACATCCCGACTCCTAGACTCTCAATAGGCGGACGGGGGTTACCCACTAAAGGAATGGTAGAGTCAGAGTTTGCTTGAGGATCAGCTGGACAATAGTCCAATTGGTCAACCTTAACGATTTTCCCCTCATAAGGAAAGAAAATGACACGAAATAGAGTCGAAACAACGGCTTCCATCTCGTATACCCAGTTCCTTCCTAATAGGAGATTATAATCTAGGTTAGCGTCTATGACTTCTACTTCAATATTAACGACCTTTCCTCCAACACATATAGGAAAAGCCGGGATAATCCCGTACGGTCTATGAGAGTGACCATCAAATGCTGTTAATAGGGTGGGTGAAGGAACAACCGTCGGTGATCCAATGGCCTTCCAACATGACATAGACATGACACACGTGGAAGCTCCCTCATCTACAACCGTCTGGAAAATATTCGTTTTCTGGTAGGTAGACTTTATCTGGAAAGCCATGTGATGAGGAAGTCTCTTTTTGACATTACTCATATCAAAAGAGAGAGCTAAGGAATTACTTGGATCTACTGCCCCCATTGCCAATAGCAAGGCACTTCGTTGAGTAGGACATGTCTGGAGAACCTCTAACGCGGACATAGCACATGGACTCTGAGCCAGATCCTCTACAATGGAGTAATTCTGGGCTGCCCTAATATTAGGGTTGATAGTCGCGCGTTTAGCTGAACCTTTCGGCACCCGAGGTATAGTCTCAACAGAAGGTCGCTCAATATGAAGTGGGTTGTTAGTTTCGGGAACTGATTTACCCTTAGAATTTTCACCTTCACCATAATCGCGTGACCGTGTGGCCACATTAGCGTGAGCACCCATCATGAAAACATTTGATGACTTATCCCCTTCCTGGTTGCCCCCTGCGGAGGTACCAGGGTTCGAACTTGCGCCAGCAAGAAGTTGCTGCCCTTGGGGAAACGGGTTAGTTAACACAGCTTGCGAACTAGAAGTCCCTTGCTGTCCTAACAAGCGCTGAGCGTCTTCAATTCTAGGGCAGAGATGAGTTAGATGGTCTCCTTTGCATAACTTGCAAGGAAACTTAACTTTCTTTCTCGACTCATTTCCACCACCACCAGCGTTGTTGCCGGATTTATTTGCATCGGGCTTCCCGTCCGAGTTCTTCTTTTTACCACGTCCTTTCTTTTTCCCATTGGAATTTTGATTTCCTTTGGGGTTATCGGATTGGACGGCATTAATGGAAGAATTTTGGGAAGCAGGAGGATTAGACATTGTGACTTGGTTGTTAGGAGCAGTTTGTAATGACAACTGCTGCAATTGATTCAACAAGTTCACTGTAGTCGAGTCTACAGACCCCACGATACCATCCGCATGCGGACCTGGCTTTGGCTTAGCTAAATCAACCTTAGATCCAGGAGCATCTGGCAAGTACTTTTGGAGGATCCCAGACTGAGAGTAGATCAGTTCTAACTGCTGGGCCCTGAAAATGGCTTGCTCCTCAGAATAGACCCCAGACATGGAGACATCCTTGGAGATCTCAGGTTGCAAAGACTTCAAAAACCACTCTAGACGGTACTCCGGAGGGATTTCGGCTTTAATGAGCCTTTTTCTCCGTCTCCATTCCTGTATGTGATCAGAAATGTGGGTTGCCTTATCCTGACGAAAGGTAGCCAGAAGTTCAGTTCCGGCATCATAGCGGACAGGCAACTGAAAGTGATTCAAGAAGATATTAGCTAAGTCTGCGAACGATGTAAAGCTGCCCCCTGGCAACTCTATGTACCATTTAGCCGCATTACCAGTCAAGGTGCGCTGAAAAAGTCTCAACCTAACCGAATCTTCGATGAGGGAGTTAGATGAGCACCACAAATGGAATGTGGTTACATGATCGCCCGGATCTTCACCACTCTTCCCTTCGAATTTTGGGATGTCCGAAGGGAGTTTGGTTGGGACCGGAGGCCAGGCTGGATTGTATCTGATAGGGTCGTTCGTTAGCTTAGTGAGATCTGGCAAGTTTAACGTTGCCAGAAATGGAAGCCTAGGAGGACCTAGGGGATTCCACCCAGACTGGGCAGAACTCCCCAAGTTCTGAAAAGATTGTCCTGGGATTTGAGAGGCACCAGGCTGCCCCAAGTGACCAGTAGAACCAGCTGAACCAAAGGGCAAGCCTTGTGGTCCAGTAAAATTCGGAGTTTGACCAACTCCTGCCGTATAAGCTCCATAGCTTGCAAAGTTTCCTCCTATAGAATTGTAAGGAGTCGATAACCCCTGATATGGGTTCCAAACCGAAGCGAGGGGAGGAATACTTTGAAACATGCTAACCGTGGAATACGGCCTACTTCCTTGTTGACCGATGAATGGATTCGCAGTTCCTGCGTTACTAGCCCCAGGGTTATTCCAACCTTGGAAAGGATTGCTGCTTTGTCCTATTGAAGAAAAAGGCATGGATCCTACCGTTGGGTTGGAATGTGGAATATGACCACTTCCAAAAGGAAAACCCTGAAATGAAGCCGATGCGCCCATCATGGATGTAGCGGCATTGAACGGAACTGACGGAATACCCTGTGATTGGGTGCCAAAAAGGAAGGAACCAGTACTAAAAGCATTGGTTTGGGCATTTCCACTCGTGGACGGAATGGAGGTAGACCCAACCAAAGATGTGCTAGCAAACGATCCGAACAAGGAAGCGGAGGGGATGGAAATGGTTCCTCCCCCTTGCACCGATGTTGGGGTTTGCATAGTCGCAGCACTCGTGGAAGCCATGCTTCCAGTAGTGATCATAAATGGTAAGTGCGTAGCGTAACCTGGACTCGCTGGTCTATATAATGGAGGCCCAACGTATTGCAATACGTCTGGGTAACTAGATGGTAGTGGAGAATTTGGAATCACTAATGATTCTGAAAGTTCTTCTACCTCTACGTTATCCTCCGCTTGAAAGCGAACTTGAGAAAAGACTGGAGCGTCCCTCTCTTGCTCAAAAGTACCAGGCCTTGCTTGGCCGCTAATATCCCCGAGAGGAGGATCAATCCCCGATGCGTCAGCCGGCGTGGGACGGACCCCACCGGTAGTATTCCCTCTGCGCCTTCTAGGAGAAGGCTCTAAACTAGGTGGCGAGAGACCACGAAGTCTTCGAGACCGTCTTGGAGACCGGTCAGCCACTTTGAATTTTTTGTTATGATCTTATCTAAAGACTCAAAAAATTAAAAGCTAGGCCAACTAGGAGCACAGAGCACACACTAAAAAGTTCCTAAAGATACAGCCAGTCAAACAACTTTCAAGTATTTCCGCTCCGGGTGATTGAGACCGGACACCAAAATACGAGAAAGTGAATCAAAGGGCCTTCCGAGGATAGTCTGGGATGATGAGGGCCCAGTCCTATCAGCGAAGGTATCAGAGGAAGTTACGCTGACCTCCTAACAACAGTCTGCGCCGGTGCAAGCCCCCAAGCTTCGCAAGGGTGCCCTCCGGAAGTACTGTCGAGAGTGATACAACGTCGACCTCAGGTGCCACGGGATTCCCCTCCGCAGCCACCTATGCAGATCCCTAGGAGAGGCAACTATGGGTACCAACTCGTCGCAGAAGCCAGGCGGAACAGTCGTGAGGTAAGTTCGGACAAGTAGGAGAGGGGGTATCTCTCTTCCCTGTCTTCACAGACCCTCGTGCTTAACTCCCAGATCCGGAGTCTTCCTGGTCTCCCTAACGCTATTGGATTTACTCTCTTTAATCAGACTCTTATGTTTGACGTTTTGTGTGGCCTTGGAGAGTTAACTCTCCACTCGCCTAATCCAAGGCCCTAAAATCCTAAACTTGTTGGTGTAATAACTAAAACAAAAAGTTCTAGTGGATTTTAATTAAGCGCTTGATTTTATTAGGCTGTTCTTTAAGTCAAAGGTAATGTAGGTGAAACTTGTGGTGTTTTATGGACGCAAAAGAAATTAATAAAACCTAGCTACATGCACATGCACTTTTGTTTTCGATGAATAGCAATTTCTATGAGGTTCAGAAGGCACTTGTAATATAAACAAAAATTTTTCCTTTTTCTTTTCAGACTCCACACTCACAAAAACTAACAAAACTAAATATGCCTAAGAAGAGATGCAAATCTTTCCCTAATGCAAGAACTAAATGTGGATGCACGATTCAAAGACTACTCTAAAAACAAAGAAGGAAAGTTGCTGCTTTACCAAATTTTGTCTTGCCACTGAAATGCTTAGATAGAAGATGATTTGTTACTAATCATTTCGTCCAAACAATAAAAACAAGTTTTAAGATAAAAAACAAAGCACTTTCACTTCGCAAAAAAGGAAATCAGATGAGAAGCAAGTTTAAGAAAGCGAAACTCAAAAACTTTCAAAAGATTTTATTTCAATCAAACCAAAAAGTCTTTTTCAAAGGAAAACTCTCAAAAAAAACTGACACTAATGATTGATAAACAAGCCACCAAACACTTTTGTGAATTGACACCTTCCAAATGATGAGAACTCAACAAAAATAAAATGTGTTCGAAATCGCTTTTGACAATCAAAAGCAGCAATGAAAGTCCAAGAAATCAAAAGACAAGTTTCAAGGAAATGGTAACAAACAACTTTCCCGAAACGAAGGAGCAAATGGTCATAAAAATGATTTCGTTAAGCAAACACAAATGTCATGAAAACAAAATGGACACAAAGATTTTAAGACAATCTTCCCACTCTGCCGAAACAGAGCAATCAAGATTCTTAAACAGAAACCTTGTGTGTCAAAAATCAATGACGCTTGCAATCAACGAAAAACAAGACTAGCACTCCTAGAGAGAGTTCGAAACAAGATGCCCCCTGTTAAATAGAGAACTGTCACTGGGAATTGACTGCTTTAAACTGACCCAAACCACCAGACAGACATTCAGCCAAAAGAAAAATTATAAATCTTGAAAATTATGTGATATACGCGCCTGCAATTATTTGCAGAATGCGTGTACACGCGACTGTAACTAAGGAAACCTGCGTATACGCGGGTTTACTTAGTGCAACTTGCGTATATACGCTTCTGTAATCCAGAAAAAGTGCGTATATGAAGTGTTTCAAGAAAAATAAAAAACACAAACTGAAAAACTGGAAAAGCTTGGAGTTCAAGAAAATATCAAACAGTCAGAACCAACAAACAGAGGGACTGAGCCTTGATTGGCTTGAGGACTACCCAAACTAGGAACAACAAGAATGTTGTCCCCAGCGGAGTCGCCAATTCTGGTTGAAGGGAAAGTACCCCTAGAGTCCTTTGGGCTGAGACTCTACCAGACTGAAAATTGCTTATACAAAGAAACACACACACACAGCCATCTTTTTTACTTTTAAGCAAATTCTAATGTTTAGGGTACATACCTAAGGTCCTACGTCCGAGAAGACCGTTAGGGTGCAAACCCTTCTTGGAGTTCCCTTCTTCTTTCTCTGACCTGCAAGACAAACAAATCAAAGAACACAACAGTACATGTATAGAAGTTTATGTATAAATCATCTTTATGCTATAAAGTTAGTTATAAATAATCTTTAAGTAACTACTTTCATAAGAATTCAACACAAGAATCTCATAAGCATAAAGAAAGATTATTCGGGAACAAAGACGTGTTTCTTTATATATAAAGGCAAATAAAGTACATATATCGGAAAGATATCACCTGAACACCTTCAGCAGGCTCCAAGCAAGCTTCCTCCCGGATTCGTTCCAGCCTCCAGCCTTCAACAAGAGCTCCTTCCAAGTCTTACTCAATGATGATGTCAAGGATGAATGATCACCAATACACATGGAAACAAGGGTTTCCTATGCAAAATGGGGGAAGTGCAGGATGCACCAAGGACTTCAGACCTGGTCTAAGGGAAAAATCTCAGCATAATAATCTTGCTCTCCTTTCTCTCTCCCCTTGGCCTTCCCTTTGATGTCTTTTTATACCCTCTCCAAAGTAGTTTTTTAGTTAGGAGTTGGTTGGGAACAGTTGGGCCACGGGCACTAACAGGTGATCCAGCAGGTAAACCCGCGATCACCGCCCGAAAAAGAGGAAATTATATTTTTTTAAGTGTTTTAATAGATACACGCGGGTTGGGTATAACAGACCCGCGTGTACACGCGTTTAACACAGGGCAAAGTCACGTACAGGGAATAAAACACTGTTTTTTAAATTTTTGGACCAGGTCTGGAAGGAGGGGTTGCCCTAGGCCATAAGTGCAGCATCACAAACCATAAGAGTGAGATTTGGAGCTATAACAATGACTACAAAAAACTATACATAAACTGAAACATAGTGACATATGTTGAAAGAGCCTTTCCTGATTCCTTGAGGGAGATAAAGCTATGATGATATTTATCTAAAGGGATCATCTTGATCTTCTTCTAGCCTTGATGGTCTCTTCCACACAATTTTCATTCTGCCGAAGCTAGTGTCTGTCCTTTGTTGTGAATTCACATGCTCTTGCTCGTCTTTTCAAGCGACCTACTACTGGTAGCCCGGTCACTTGCCCTATTGCTCAAGGGATTAAGATTTTCAGTGGTCTACTCCATCTTGTGTTCTTTCCCAATCCTCTTAGGATTGGGTTGGTTTGGAATTTGAGAGACTATGTCTAGAGGGCTCAGAGAGGAAGTATTTTGATTGTCCGAGAGGTTAGAGGGCATAGGAGGAAGGGGAGGAGGAGGGAACATAATTCCCATGGCCTTATCCAAGACATGTAGACATCATATGCCTAAAAAAGATGGAAATTTAGGTCCACAGTGCGATCTTCCACAATTCAAAGAACCTCTTCATAGTCATGTAAATGTCAACCAAGCACGCTTTCTATGCCCAATGGCCATCCCCTGTATTGCTAATTTCCATAGCTTCCAAATTTGCAACCATCCATTGAATGGGTCTAGGAAGATATTTGTCAAATCTATAAACCTTAGGACCATGATAGGAAGGAGGGTGTTGACCACCCTACCTATCCTCCCACGTACGGCATGGCCTCGCTCTCGGACCATGTCTACCGATTGGTGGCAATGTGAGTTCCCTCTGCAAGAATTTCCCCTATGTAAAATGAGGTGTTGGCTTATGGCTCCATGAGTTTCCCTTGCACTCACACTACCAACCTTCTCTCCAGTCACAACTATGTTAATGAGAAACCACTGGAGGACTAGCATAGTAATGTGACTTCCTACATCATGATTCAACATTGAATACCCATTCATTATCATCCAACCACCCCATCTTATGCAGTGGACGGAGATGGTAGCGATGGCAGGCAAGGAGTGCTGAAATCCATCAGCCATTCATCTATCATGAAGGCTCATAATTCCTTCCATATCCATCTCCACACCAAGATCTAGGGCTCTAAGATCTCTATTAGAAATGTCTAAGCATTGTTTTGTTTCTTTGTAGACAATTCTAGGTTGGGGAACTGTGCCAAAGCATCTAAAGTAAGGTTTTGATTTAAATGGATGACGAGTTCATTAAACCTTTAAACAGATGTAATTTCTAAGTATTTCTGAGAAAATTGAAGGGCTTATTTTCATTCCTAACATAATTAATATTTGAATTAACCTGAAAAGCACAAATAAAGAAAGTATATAACTATCAAACATTCATATTGAACATTTAATTTATCATACACGGTAGATGCATGTAGAAGTTTTCTATAGCCAAACAAAACACATTCAAGATATGACAAAAGGCAACAATTAAAAGAATTATAGGAATTAACTAAGACAAACTGTTTAATTAATTAATAAAATTTTAATAATTGTAACTTTGCAGGAGCTTTCAAGGAGATTGATATTCAATCTAGTTGTGCCCAAACTTCTATGTTACGTAGAACATGTGTAGAAATAAATATGAAAAACATAATTGATAACAAGACAAACCCACATAGATACACAAGTTATTCAAAATCATTCTAGAATCCTTCAATTATCTTTAGAAATAGCTTTGAACATTACAATCATGTCATTGTTTCCTTACAAGGGTTCAACCCTGACTTCTTCGAACTACCAAATACTTATAGAATCTAATTCCAAACATATATTAGATCTAAGCCAAAATTTATTACAAAATGAGATAATATCTGAAACTTTTTGTTATTTACAAAAATAAAACTGGAAAATAGTTATTCTTAAACTAATTTGAATAGTCAACACACAACCTAAGGGTGTTGTTTGATGATTTATTCCTTTAACTGAATTTTTTTCTTTCTGCTCCTCTTTCTCAACTTACTGCTCCTCTTTTTCCTGTTACTGGTCACTGAATTCCTTGAATTATGTTTACTCGATGAGTTCAAGTAAATTATCCTATATCTTTTCATCCGGGATAGAAAATTTTGTTACTTTCCTATATGCCTCTTCGACCTCTATGTATTTTTCAAAAGTTGACCTTGTGATGAACAAATGGCTAAATTCATGTTGAATGAAAATATCATACTCTATGCCTTCTAGGAATTCTTTCCCACTGATTGTCCCTTTGAATTTGGAGAATTTGGTTATGTTTGTTCCAATATGGTGCAATCTGTACTGATACTCCTCTAGTGGAATCAACTGGCCAGTAGAATGTTGTAGAGATGGAAGTCCCTTTTGTTGCAGAGTATTAATTTTTTTGTGAAACTTTCTAATCTGGTCTTCCAAGTTTTGACACTTGTTCTCTAACTGTAACATCAAATTTTTCTTTTTCAAAACTCTCCTTAACTCTAGGACAATATTATTTTTTTCCTCAATTCCAAATTCTTGTAGTTATTCATTAGTTTTAAAGTTGAGTACTTTAATTATTTTATTAGCTTCTCCAGGCATATGCTCCAAATCTTCTTTGATTCATGTGATGAATGCTTATGATCTTTCCACTAACTCCTTATGTTCAAAAATAATTTGAGTAGATGTCCAAGGTTCAGTCATAGTAGAATTTATACCAATCGAGATCTTCCCTTTTACCTTTGCTAATATTTGTGCAATCAATGACTCATTTTCATATTTCTCCATCTATCTACTTAATCTAAAAAAAAAATTCTGAACTTCGGCTAGATATTTATCATTAGCCCTTATCTTGTCATTTTGAATTTTCTCCATTAGAGTTATGAGTTTTTAAAATTCAATATCTTTCAATGACAAGTTGCCCATAGCTTTTGACAATTGCTCTGCTGAAGTTTGGCCAGTGGGCTATGTTTTTGTTGTAGACACTGTTGATGTAGAAATTGTTGCTGTTGAAGTCACTACTGTAGAAGATGCTACTCCAGTACTGAATTGTAGCTCTTTTTCCTTGATTAGCTTTTCCATTTATGATTCCATCTTACGTATTTTTATGTCCTATTCAACGATCATCTAAAGCATGTTCTCCTTATCCTTCTTTAACTGATTAACTTCTTGAGCCTGCAGATGTTTAGTTGTTGGCATCTTCAACTATTTCCGCAATGCTTGAATATCAACATTTTTTCTTTTGATTATTTTCTTAGATGCATTTATATCGTTAGGATCTAATCCTAATTTTATAACCAAATCTTCAAGCCCTTTGATTTTGGTGTCCTTTACTAAATAAGACATCTTTTCCAACTCTAATTGGGAATGAATGTTATTCATAGAAGCCTTTAACTCAAAAGCTACCATGCCAGAACTTGTCAAATATGAATATATCATTTATCCTGCTTGCTTATGGAGGTCAATATGGTTAATAAGATGAATTTTCTTGGCGTCAAATGAAAACACATAAGTTTTATAAGCTTCAACACTTTTAGTTACATAGACCTTTGGTTCCAAAAATGATAATTGGAATTGACCCTTTTCACTGCCAAGGGAAGAAAGTAATATGGTTTTATTTGAGGGAGACTACTTCCAAAACTATGCATATGTGGAAGCCTTCAGGGCCTCATTTTTCTTCTTCATTTATAAGAACTTTGCAAAAATAATTTGTTGTTTTGGAGAATAAGGAGAAGAAGGAGAATCCAATGTGTTTTTGGGCATATTCTATAGTGAAAAGGAGACTATGCTAATATTACAATTGTAGTAAGTTCTTCATAAGTTTGAGCTTTCGAAGATTCTTCTTCAAGATTTATAGTTTTCCTCCTTTTGAATACTTTGAATGTTGATCTCTGTAACTCTGACCCTGCTGGAGATACACTTTCTCTTTATCTCTTTAGATTTTTCTCTATCATCCTTGGAGTATCCAGTTTTGTTTGACTGGAAATTGGCTCCTCAATCCCCTGCAACGTATTCTATGTCCATTCTTCTCTGTTGGCATTCTGCTCAATTTCAGGTTTTTCCATATGCATATATGGTGCAGATTTATGGGCAATTCTCATTGATGAGATCACTCCTAATGGATCATATGACCAACTAAAACTTAAATTAAACTTCATTTGGATCAATAAGTCATTGAATTCTTTCTCTGTAGCTTTGGTGTTGACTATGAATGGACCAACATGCGCTTTCAATTTAAACTGAGCTTTTTGTTTTCTAGAAACAAAATGAACCTCACCCATGTTCATCATTTGTCTGATGTACTCAAGTGAAAAAGGCCTCTTGGGGAGGAACACTGGCGATTTGTATGGTTGGATATGACAACCATAAATCCTCAGTTCATCGAAATTATGGTATAAATATCGGTCTCCACCCTTGTTTTATCACTCAGATGCAGAATTCTCTTGATCCCTATTGAAATCCTAGGGACTGCATCACTGTTTAAAAAACAAGTAGTTATATAGAAGAGTTGATTAACAAAATCACTGAAAGAAAAATCTTCAGAGGTTTTCCTCACTAAAGATGTCCAATGGATCACTAGCAGAGGTTTACCTTCAACATCCAACTTTTGTAAAGGAAAGTTGAATCTTTCAGACTCATGATATAAGAACAAGTAAACCAAGATTGGCTAATGCTTAATTGATCATTTTTCACTGAATTTTAAAAACGGGTCATGAATAATATTGGAGAGAAACTAACTGTAGTCGAACATAATTGAAGGTTTCTTACGAGAAGAAAACATTGATAAAAAGCTCAAAATGACTTCATCAACCCACTGGTCATTGGGATATCCTAACATTGAATACACTAAGGAAATAACATGCCTAGACATCTCAGGAAACATTGCAGAGGGATAAGGAGGGTTAGTTCTAGGGAATTTTGAGTTTTCTGGTAAAAATGACTCAAATATGTGAGCTCGTTGTGGGAAAGTAAGTTTCTGTTAGATTTCCATTAGAGCATCAGAAGAAAAATGGTGTAAGGAGGCTTGAGGATTTAACTAAATGGCTTAGCAAATTGACTCAGCTAAGATATGGAAAAGAGTTTCATTGTTATGATATATTACAACCCTTTGAATAGGAAGATATCAGGCTCCACACTAGGCTATGAATTCTGGGAAATGATGAGTTTGAGGGAAGAAAAATTGGGGTAGTAGGATTCCCAAAAAAATAACTCATCACTAGCATCTTCATACTTTTGAAATGCTCAATTGTGAAGTTCATACATATCAAACTAACAATTAGTCTCTAGAATTTTAAACTGAGTGTCAACCAGTGGGAGTTCATCTAAATTAATAATAGGGGGAATTGAAGGATGATCTACATGGACTTTCACTTTTCCTTTATGGGAAGCCATTAGGAAAACAAAATTACTGAGAAAATTGAGATAGAGTTACTTGGAAATATGGTGGTTAGAGGTTGGTGTCTGTTGGGATTCTGGTTGCAGTGGTGTTTTGGCGAATTGCAGTGACAGGCAGAATTGGAAAAATTGGTGATTTGAAAAGGATAGTAGATTTTATTAAGAGCATATAACGATATCTTTATTAGTTTAATCGTTATTGGCATGGGGTATTTAATGCATATAAACATTGGTGGGAGATATGACTGGCAATGATCATGTGCTAGATGTAGCGGGGAGGAATAACAATGCTTAAATATAGTGGGATAGAAATAATAGCGGGAAAAATAGATGGAGGGAAATATGAATGTGTCAGAGTGGACTAGCAGATGAGTGGTTTGCAAGGAGTGCCACGGTAAATGGTTTTGATCATAGTGGGGCCACAATCGTTGCGGGGCTGCCATATAGAAAAAGAGGGATTTCAGAAATCTGCTTTGCGGATCCCCTCCCCTTTGTTAACATTCGAGGATGAGGGGGGTCCCACTATTAACCATATTCTGTTGATCCGGGTAGGCTTGATCTCCATTGTTGTTAAGGGAAAAGTTCCCCTAGGGTCTTGGGCTAATACCCTAGCAGACTGAAAGTTGTCTATACAGAGAAACACACATTCCATACAACCATAATGCTAATATAAGCAAACTATACGATAAGGGTCATACCTGAGGTCCTACATTTGAGAAGGTCCTTCCAGGGTCCAAACCCTTCTTGGAGTTCCTTTTGCTCCTTTGCCCTGCAAAACAACCAATTCAAGAAAGTACAACAGTATATGGACTAAACATTATAAAGAAACCATCTTCATATTATAAAGAAAGGTAGTTAGTTATGCAATTAAACAACCATTCACATATGAATTCTAACATGAATATCATAAACATGAAGAAGATTTATATCAGGAACAAAGACATGTGTTTCTTTTATTATAAACAAATAAAGTATAGAAATGAATAATTTCACCTGAGTCGTCCTTTCGCAGGCTCCAAGCGGAACCGTCCTCCGGATTCGTCCAGTCTCAAGCCTTTAACAAACTCCTTCCATGACTTACTCCATGATATCACAAGTAGTAAATGGACATCATCACACAAGGAAACAAGGGTTTCCTGTACAAATGGGGGAAGTGCAGGAGGCACAAGGATCTTCAGACCTCGTCAGGGAAATATCAGCATAATAACCTTTCTCTCTCTTCTCTCCTCCCTTAGGCCTTCCCATTGAAGCCTTTTTATACTTCTCCCAAAGTAGTTTTTAGTTGGGAATTCGTTGGGAACAGTTGGGCCATGGCCACTAACAGGTGATTAGTAGGTAAAACCCGCGATCTTCGCCTAAAATTAAGGAGATTTTTTTTTTAAGTGTTTTAAGACATATATGCAGGTTTGGTATACACAGACCCACGTATACACACGTTTAGCTCAGGGCAATGTCGCGTATAGGGAATAAAACACTGTTTTTTAGATTTTGGACCAGGTCTGGAAGGAGGGGTTGCCCTAGGCCATGAGTGCAGCATCACAAACCATAAGAGTGAGATTTGGAGCTATAACAGATGCCCCCTAATATATGAGGTCAGAAGGGGTACATGATGGACGAAATGTATTAAGCAAGTACAGGGAAAGGAAATCTGTCAAAAACTGAGAAGGACTTCACCAGAGTTTAGCCAGCCAAGCCACAAAAGGAGATCAGAAAGAAACATTGTCTGAGGCGGGCATACCCATGCTCAGAAAAAGTAAAGCATGTCCGCATATCAAGTACAAGCAGATCCACTAAGTATACAAGTATAAAGAACTGGAAAAACATAATGGATCATCTGATCATGACCGAACAAGTACATTTATGAATATCACATATAAGAATGTCAATGATGCTGAAGGATGAACCGGATCACTGATACCGAGAACTGATTACAAAAGGTACCAACTAAACATGATGGAATAGGATGGTACTACATTGCAAACTCAGGTGCTAGCATATAGAATATCGCCATGACTGACTGCAACATATAATGTGGAATGGTATCAGCTAGCAGCAGCAGGAGCAACTGTCAAGTGAACCAATGAATGCTGACACAACCTGAGGTCTTCACCGACCGTTGTGGTACATTTCTACACCATGGGAATAAATGATTTGAAGTTGACCATGTGAGAAATCGTTTGATTACTGGTCATTGATGTATACCATTAACAAACGCGAGACTACTCACCGATAATGATAATGAGCGTCAAGGTACCCAGTACAATCTAACAAGTGTGAATAGATGAGCTAGATTCGAACACCTATAAGAATATATCAATCAGGAGACAATGATGGTTTCCCACTGTCGATAGTGAAGGATCTACCACTAATGACTGCAAACCCCAAGGTACTGCCAAAAGGACTCTAGATCTTTGCCCCAGAGTAATGCGTCGGACTCAATAGGGAAAGCTCCGCTAGAAGGAAGGCATTAAGGCATCCTTCATCAATCTAGTGCGAGTGTAACCCGTAGGCCAATAATGTGGAAGGAATCAGACGAAAGAGATGTAGTAACCCAACCGAAGTACGTTTCCGGTGTATACAAGATGTGGCTAGCACACGACAGAAACCCTCTGAACCAACCAATAATGGAAGCTGACACAGAGGCGAGGTATCCACCAATAGGGTCAAATGGAAACTAAGGTACTGCATGAATCCCAATGTGTGATAATGTAATCTCATGTCGAACACAAGGGAAACCACTCAGTCAAAGACCCGTGATATTGATCGATGCTGAGCAAAAGGTGACCTATCAATAATGAAAATAGGGCTAGGGTGTGGCTCTAGGCCTATCCTCAAAGCAAGATGTCATCGTCAATAAGGACAAGTCCCACCAGCAAGAAGTCAATGGAGAACTTCTCAAACCGGCACGAGTAAAGGACCAATATAACTGATGTGATGATAGACATGATACTGAAAACCAGGGATGGTCGACTGAAAAATGAGTCAAGAGACACTGCAGAGAGGCCGACTCAGGCTAACTTCCCTTGAACAAAAGCACGACTCAATGTGACTATGTGGCAACATATGATGACTCTGTATAAGTTCATCATGCAGGAGGCATGAACGAACCCTCCTTATGATTGGAAGAGATAACCAATCAGGGGAGAACTGACTCAATAACAAGGTTAAGGCGTACCTGAGTCAAACTAAATCCCGCCCAAATGGAGGAGACTTTGTTTTGAGTGCTTTGTTCAAGGGCGACACGAATGACTCTAGCTGCCAACAATAAATGGAAATATTGTCCCATTCCCATTCTTTTTGGAATATATAATTTTTTTGTCTTTTTCTATTAAGCTTGGAAAAGAATAAAAGAATGATATGGTATAGTGCAAAGAACGAGTGTCGATGAAACAGATGATCTAGTTCCTGGGAATGGAACATTCCTATGCTCAATGCATGGAGGTGAAAACTGGTCAATAACACTCAAAGGTGTGTTCCTTCCACGGTCAAGGTGTGTCAAGTTACAGAGGTCAAGGATATGAAAGGTTGATTTTGCAGTCGTCATGGTCAAAAGTTGGCTTAAACACGAGTCTAAGTGAAGCCAGATCTAGGCCAAAAGGTGCAAGTAGTCAACATGTAATGCAGTAGTACAACCTAACACAAAGGAGCCTCTAGGGTATAAGGCCAGAACGAAGCAAAGAAGCAAAGAGGAATGAGTCTTCATCACATAAGTCATGGCGGGACTACAGAGGACTCCTGAGCCTACTCAAATCGGAGCAGCATGGGAAACAAATGTTAGTGAGGTGCTAACTACGATGCCCATGTAAAGGATGGTTGCTGCCATCATGTCATGATTTAAAAAATCGGCAAGTGAAGATGGCTTACAAACCATAACACGATGGGGTCGACCCTATGGCAGAAGTATCGACAAATGGAGGCTAGTATGCATAATGCAACGGAAAAATGGCTTCCCTAACCTATATGCCAGTGAGAAAACGATACCTGCCATGACGGGTCAGCAGTCATGGAACCGTCTCGAAACTGTCGAAAAACGTCCAAAATGTCCTGAAAATCAAACCATTCTTGACATTCCAAGCTCCCAAGTTAAAAGTCACATGAGGCCAAACAAAATAAAATTTTGAAAAAATTTTGCATTTTCAAAACCTATAAAAGATCTTTTGGACTCACCATTTTCACCATTTGAGTTTGAAAGCAGAGAAGTGGAGCAAAAGAAGCAAGCTTTCCATACGCCAAATTCAACCATTCAAATTCTTCAAAAACCTCCAGGCAACTCTTATACTTGTCTTGCAATCCATTTTGACTAGTTTTAGGATTTTTAATTAATGTTTTACCGTTGAATTTTTTGCCAAATTTTCACTGCGGCGTATACGCGGGTTGGTAATACGAAACCCGCGTACACATGGCCCTTATACGCGACTGTGTGCAAAGGGACCCGCGTATATGCCGCAGACATTTTAAACAAAAAAATAAACGGTTAAAAATCATTTTTCTTCTAGGATGCCGGTCACTTGGCGAGAAAGAGAGCATACCGCAGTGGACAATGAGGTCATGAATGATCTTGATGCTTTGGATGCCCTACGGGGATGTGGTTTGCTTAAATTCTTCAAAATACAGAATATGAAAGAAAACACGCGTCTACTTGAGATGCTCATCGATTACTGGAATATCGAGGAGGATGCTTTTATGATTGACCAGATGCCACTCAGGATAGAAGTGGAAGATATCTATTTCGTCATGGGCCTTTCCCAAAGGGGAGAGGTAGTACATTCCCGGGGGAGGACACAGAGCAGTCTCTCGATCGAGGACTACATACAGATATATTGCCTGAGACATCCAAAAAAGGTTGGAAGTCAAATTTCCATCACACATGTGGCGAGTTTACCGCTGAGGATAATCCTGTTGACCATAGCTCGAGTGAACGGATCAGCTTCTCTGCACCAAGCATCATGGCTAACCATGAGCGCGGTAGTTGACTGTCTCACCATTGTATTTAACTAGTATACTCCTCTTCCGGCCAGCATGAAGAGCCAGCTCACTTCTATCAAGAGGGGGCAGACCAAAAACTTTAGATATGGGACTATTCTATGTTCTTTCTTTTTTGAGAGGGTCCCAGCACTCCGCCCTAGGGTATCAGTTTCCATCAAAACCCCACGAGATCCACGCATGGGCAGGTGGGACGACCTGGTGAAACATCTAGGGGGTGGGGAGGTCCCACGAACTACATTTGACGATGACTTCTTTACCTGGTGGGATTAGCAGATCATCGCCATAGATGACTACCCTTATGCTGGGTTGGATTTCCGAGGAGATCATGATCTAGCGTTACCACCGACTGTAGCATGGGGCGACATTGGTAAGTATTTTTGATTTTATGATTTTTTTTGGATTTTTCAAATATAATAATGAATTTTGAAAAATGTTTTTGATGGGATTCAAATGACTAATATGATGATCATGTTCCAGATATTGGCCTGGTACGACCAGATGGGTTCTCGCGGCATGGACGGCGCGGCCAAGGAGCCGAAGAGGCGGCTACTGATACAGAACAACTTCTACATACCGTTCAGTGACACTTGGTGAGACTAACTCATCGAGTACCGATGGCTGCCGTAGAGGACCTTCCTGATGATATGCAGCATCATGTGGTTGGCATGCCACGTGACTGGGTTTGCACTTTTCGATGCATAGCCAATGCGATAGCTACCTACTTAGCCGCTCATCCTAAGCCAGGGCATTAGATATACTGAACATGATTATGGGCATTTGAGTCCCAATTTTGTATATTTTTGGGACAAACTTATGTACACTCGAGATGTTTTATGATATATATATATATATATATACAGTTCGACTTTTTGATGCTTGATTTTATTGTGATAAATGATCTTTGCAACAACCTCACCCTTAAATACTGGCGATATAAACATGGATCCCTTACCTGATAAATGTTGTTCAATTGTGACACTATCAATTGTGAATCAAGATAAACTACCAATGAGTCAATTCCATAAGAAATTGCCTCAGATAGTAAATTAATGACGGCAGTATACTCAGCCATGTTGTTTGAAGCGGGACCAATGCATACGCCCCTTGATACCATCAATTGACCAGTTGGATAGTAGAGTACCCAAGCTGCGGAAGCAAGATTCCGAGTGTGCCGACTAGCACCATCGGTGAACCCAAAATAGACCAAGTCATCCATCAACACCTGCCACAGCAGACCAAAAAGTGTTGATATCAAAAACTCTCGATGAGATATGTACAAATATACATAATGTACAAAGAAGCCATTGCCTAACTCCTACTTAAGAAAAGTACTTCTTTAGGTAGAGCCCGTTTCGGGGCTCCGCCAACTTGTTTCCCTCAAAATTGATTAACTCATACGACCCTTTTTCTAACACTCGTTTAATAATGAAGGGACCGTACAACATAGGCTTAAACTTGCCTACCCCAAGGTGTCCTTATCTTGGTCATAGACCAAGACAAGGTCACCTTCAGAAAAGACTCGAGGATGGACAACTTTATCATACTGTGTTTTAACCCCTTTCTTATGAGCCTCATTCATCGTGGCGACATCTCGACACTGCTCATCAAGATGTTCCAAATGAAGGAGGCGCTCTTCGAGACTCGAAGTCTCTCGAAGGAGCTCAACAGCTAACTTAAGAGATGGAATTTCACATCCAATAGGGAAGATAGATTCCATCCCATAAACTAACTGAAAAGGTGTAAAACCAGTGGCAGTCTTCACGGAGGTCCGGTATGGCCAAAGAGCCGGATACAACATAAGATGCCAATTGGGCCGATTTTTGTCGATTGTCTGTTGCAGGATTGTCTTAAGAGTTTTATTAACTGCCTCAACCTATCCATTGGCCTAAGGATAATAAGGAGACGAATTCGCTTGCCGGAAATCCAATAGGAGAGGGAAAATCAAAGGTACCCATCAATGAGGAATACATCCCAACTCTTAGATTCTCAGTAGGCGGGCGAGGGTTATCCACTAAAGGAATAGTAGAGTCAGATGTTGCTTGAGGATCGACTGGACAATAATCCAATTGATCAACCTTAATGATTTTCCCTTCATGAGGAAAGAAAATGACACGAAACAGAGTTGAAACAACGTCGTCCATTTTGTATACCCAGTTCCTTCCTAAGAGGAGATTGTAGTCTAGGTTAGCATCTATGACTTCTACTTCAATATTGACGACCTTCCCCCTAACACATATAGGAAAGGCTGGGATAATCCCATGCAGCTTATGAGAATGACCATCAAATGCAGTCAGGACGGTAGGTGAAGGAACAACTGAAGGCGATCCAATAGCCTTCCAGCATGACATCGACATGATGCACGTGGAAACTCCTTCATCAATAACGGTATGAAAAATGTTAATTTTCTGGTATGTAGACTTTATTTGGAAAGCCATATGATGAGGGAGTCGCTTTTTGACATTTAACATGTTGAAAGTGAGCACTAAAGAGTTAGTTGGATCAACTGCCAATCGTGGAAAGTAAAGCACTTCGTTGAGCCGGACACAACTGGAGAACCTCTAAAGCGGACATGGCGCACGGACTCTAAGCCAGATCCTCAACAATGGAGTAGTTCTGGGCAACCCTAGCATTAGGATTAATAGTCGCGCATTTAGCGAAACCTTTCGGTATCTGTGGTATAGTCTCGACAGGGGGTTGCTCAATATGAAGGTCGGTATTTCCGGGAGTAGTCTTGTCCTTGGAAGTTTTGGCTTCACCGTAATCACGTGATTGAGTATCCACATGGATGTTAGAACCCATCATGAAAACATTTGATGATTTTTCCCCTTCTTGGTTGCCCCCTGTGGAGGTTCCAGGGTTTGAACTCACGCTAGCAAGGAGTTGCTGCCCTTGGGGGAAAGGGTTGGTTAACACAGCCTGAGAACTAGAAGTCCCTTGCTGCCCTAACAAGCGCTGAGTGTCTTCAATCTTGAGGCAGAGGTGAGTTAAATGGTCTCCACCGCACAACTTGCATGGAAACTTGACTTTCTTTCTAGACTCATTTCTACCACCACCAACATTATTGCCGGATTTATTTGCGTTAGCCTTCCCATCCTGGTTCTTTTTCTTACCTCATCCTTTCTTTTTCCCATTGGAATTTTGATTTTCTTTAGGGTTATCAGATTGGACGGCATTAATCGAAGAGGGTTGGGAAGCCGAAGGGTTAGACGATGTGACTTGGTTGTTAGGAGCAGTTTGCAAAGACAACTGCTGCAATTGGCTCAACAAGTTCACCACATTTGTGTCTACCGACCCAACAATACCATCCGCATGGGGACCTGGCTTCGACTTGGCTATATCAACCTTAGACCCAGGAGCATCTGGCAAGTATTTTTGTAGGATCCCAGACTGAGAGTAGATCAATTCTAATTGCTAGGCCCTAAAAATCTCTTACTCCTCAGAATAGACTCCGGACATGGAGACATCCTTAGAATCTCAGGTTGTAAATATTTCAAAAACCATTCGAGACAGTACTCCGGAAGGATCTTGGCTTTAATGAGCCTCTTTCTCCATCTCCATTCCTGAATATGGTCAGAAATGTGAATTGCCTTATCCTAACGAAAAGTGGCCAGAAGTTCAGTTCCGGCATCATAACGGACAGGCAAATGGAAATTATTTAAGAAAATGTTAGCTAAGTCAGCAAAAGATGTAAAGCTACCCCCTGGCAACTCTATATACCATTTGGCCGCATTACCAGTCAAGGTGTGTTGAAAAAGTCTCAACCTAATCGCGTCATTAATAAGGGAGTTCGATGAGCACCACAAATGGAATGTGGTTACATGGTTGCCTGGGTCTTCACCGCTCTTCCCTTCGAATTTTGGAATGTCCAAAGGGAGTTTGGCTGGGACTGGAGGCTAGGCCGAATTGTATTTTATTGGATCGTTTTTTAACTTAGTGAGATCTGGCAAGTTCAAAATTGCCAGAAATGGAAGCTTAGGAGGACCTTGGGGATTCCACCTAGACTGGGTGGAGCTCCCAAAGTTCTGAAAAGATTGGCCTAGATTTTGGAAGGCACCAGGCTGCTCGAAGTAACTAGCAAAACCAGCTGAATCAAAAGGCAAGCCTTGTGATCCAGCAAAATTTGGAGTTTGACCAACTCCGGCCACAAAGCCTCCATAACCAGCAAAGCTTCCTCTTAAAGGATTATAAGGAGTTGATAACCCCTAATATGGATTCCAAGCAGAAGCTAAGGGAGGAATACTTTGAAATGAACTAACTGTGGAGTACAGCCTATTCCCTTGTTGGTCGAAAAACGGATTCCCAGTTCGCATACCACTAACCACAGGGTTAGTCCAACCTTGAAAGTGATTGCTACTTTGTCCTAAAGAAGAGAAACGAATAGATCCAATTGTCGGGTTGGAATGTGGTATATTACCACTTCCGAAAGGAAAACCCTGGAATGAATTTGATCCACCCATCATGGATGTGGCGACACTAAATGGAACTGACGGAATACCCTATGAATGGGTGCCAAATGGGAAGAATCCGGAACTAAAAGCATTGGTTTGGGAATTTCCACTCATGGAAGGAATGGAGGTAGACCCAACTAAAGATGTGTTAGCAAAAGACCCAAACAAAGAAGCACAGGAGATGGAAATCGTTCCTCCCCCGTGTACTGATGTTGGAGTCTGCATAGTTGTAGCACTTGTAGTAGAAGCCATGCTTCTAGTAGTGGTCATCGACGGTAAGTGCGTAATGTGACCTGGACTTGACAGTCTATGCGTCAGAGTCCCAACGTATTGTAATACTTCTGGATGGCTAGATGGTAGGGGAGAATTCAAAGCTGCTAAGGACTTTGAGAGTTCTTCTACCTCTATGTTATTCTCTGTTTGAAAGAGAGCTCGAGAAAGAACTGGAGTGTTCCTCTCTTGTTCTACGGAAGTGCCAGGCCTTACTTGAACACTAATGCCCCCAAGAGGAGGATCAATCCCTGATGTGTCAGCTGCCATGGGACAAAACCCACCAGAAATATTACCTCTGTGCCTTCTAGGAGAAGGCTCTAAAATTGGTGGTGAAAGACCACGAAGTCTTCGAGACCATCTAGGTGATCGGTCAGCCACTTTGAATTTTTTATTAATATCTAACTAAAGACTCAAAAAATTGAAAGCTAGGCCAACTAAGAGCACAGAGCACACACTATAAAGTCCCTAAAAGATATCAGCCTGTCAAACAACTTCCAAGTATTTCCGCTTCGGGTGATTAGGACCGGACACCAAAATATAAGAAAGTGAATTAAGGGGCCTTCCGAAGATAGTCTGGGATGATGACGGCCCAGTCCTATCAGCGAAGGTAACAGAGGAAGTTACGATGACCTCCTAACAACAGCCTGCGTCGGTGCAAGCCCTCAAGCTTCGCAAGGGTGCCCTCTAGTAGTACTGTTGAGAGTGATGCAATGTCGACCTCAGGCGCCACGGGATTCCCCTCCGTAGCCACCTGTGTAGATCCCTAGGAGTAGCAACTATGGATACCAACTCGTTGCAGAAGCCAGGCAGAACAGTCGTGATGTAAGATCGGACAAGTAGGAGAGGCGGTATCTCTCTTCCCTGTCTTCAAAAACACTCGTGCTTAACTCCCAGATCCGAGGCTTTCCTGGTCTTCCTAACACTATTGGATTTTTACTCACTATTCAGACTCCTATGTTTGACAGTTTAAATGGCCTTGGAGAGTTATCCCTCCACTCGCCTAATCCAAGGCCCTAAAATCCTAAAACTTATTGGTGTATCTAACTTGATAATAAAAATTTTTAGTGAATTTTAATTAGCGCTTGATTTTAAAATAGGTTGTTCTTTAAGTCACGGGATAAGCGGAAGTGAAACTAGTGGTGTTTTGATGCAAAAGAAATTAATAAAACCAAACTACATGCAAATGCACTTGTTTTCGTTTTTCGATGAAAAGAAATTTCTACAGGGTTCAGAGGAACTTCAAGAAAAACAACAAAATTTATTTTCTTTTCTTTTATTCATGCTTCACACTCACAAAAGTTAACAAAGCTATGGGTGCCTAAAAATATGTGCAAATCTATCCTAATGCAATAAGTACATGCTGATGCAAGACTTAAGACTACGCTAAATCAAGAAATGAAAGTTACTTGTTTATCAATTTTTATTTTGCCACTTAAAATGTTTAGATGGAATATGAGATGCTACCATTCATTTCGTCTAAACACTAAAAACAAGTTTCAAGACAAACAAAAATGCACTTTCATTCACTAAAAGGAAACCAAATCAAAACAAAGTTCAAGAAAGCAAAACCAAGTTTTTCAAAAAGTTTTTTTCAAAAGCAAAAACAAAAATGTCTTTTCAAAAATTCTCTCAACAAGACTGAAACTTTATGATTGAAGAATAGGCAAGCAATAATTTTGCAAGTTGACAACACACAATGGATGAAAACTCAACAAAAAGAAATGTGTTTAAATATGCTCTTAATAATCAAAAGCAGGAATGAAAGATTTTGCAACAAAGACCAAAAGATCAAAAAGACAATTTTCAAGAAAGGTTTCAATCAACAACTTTCGTGAAATAAGAAAAGTAGATGGTCACAAAAAGTAGTTTTGTCAAGCAAACAAAAGGTCACCAAAAACAAGATTTAACACAAAGATTGAGATCAATCTTCCTGTCCTGATGAATCAGAGCATCCAAGATTCCCAGCAAGAAATCTTGCATGCTTAAGCAAAAAACGATGATGCTTGCAAAAACAAAAGCAAGACCAACACTTCTTACAATCAGAGAGAATTTGAAATTAGATACTTTCTGTAAAACTAACAACTGACACTGGAAAGTAACTGTTCAGGACTGAATCAAACCAGTAGACAGACCTTCAGAAACAAAAGATTTAAAAAATCTTGAAAATTGCAAGATATACGCGACTGTACTGATGTACAGATTGCGTGTATACGCGATTGTGCCTAAGGAAACCTACGTATACGCGGGTTAATTTAAGGAAACATGCATATATACGCCTCTATAAACAAGAAAAACAGCGTATATAAAAGATTTCAAGAAAAATAAAAAACATTCTAAAGAAACTGACCAAACTCACAACTAAAGTTCCTACAGGAACAGACTACACAGCAACAGCAAGAAAACAGACAGCTGAGCCTTGATTGGCTTGAACACACCCAAACTAGGAACAACAATGATGTTGTCCCCAGTGGAGTCGCCAATTCTGTTAAGGGAAAAGTTCCCCTAGGGTCTTGGGCTAATACCCTAGCAGACTGAAAGTTGTCTATACAGAGAAACACACATTCCATACAGCCATAATGCTAATATAAGCAAACTCTACGATAAGGGGCATACCTGAGGTCCTACGTTTGAGAAGGTCCTTCTAGGGTCCAAACCCTTCTTGGAGTTCCTTTTGCTCCTTTGACCTGCAAAACAACCAATTCAAGAAAGTACAGCAGTATATGGACTAAACATTATAAAGAAACCATCTTCATATTATAAAGAAAGGTAGTTAGTTATGCAATTAAACAACCATTCACATATGAATTCTAACATGAATATCATAAACATGAAGAAGATTTATATCAGGAACAAAGACATGTGTTTCTTTTATTATAGACAAATAAAGTACAGAAAGGAATAATTTCACCTGAGTCGTCCTTTCGCAGGCTCCAAGCGGAACCGTCCTCCGGATTTGTCTAGTCTCAAGCCTTTAACAAACTCCTTCCATGACTTACTCCATGATATCACAAGTAGTAAATGGACATCATCACACAAGGAAACAAGGGTTTCATGTACAAATGGGGGAAGTGCAAGAGGCACAAGGATCTTCAGACTTGGTCAGGGAAATCTCAACATAATAACCTTTCTCTCTCTTGTATCCTCCCTTAGGCCTTCCCATTGAAGCCTTTTTATAATTCTCCCAAAGTAGTCTTTTAGTTGGGAATTCGTTGGGCCACGAGCAATAACAGGTGATCAGTAGGTAAAACTCGCGATCTACGCCTGAAATTAAGGAGATTTAATTTCTTTTTAAGTGTTTTAAGACATATACGCAGGTTGGGTATACACAGACCCACGTATACACGCGTTTAGCTTAGGGCAATGTCGCGTATAGGGAATAAAACACTGTTTTTTATTTTGAACCAGGTCTGGAAGGAGGGGTTGCCATAGGCCATGAGTGTAGCATCACAAACCATAAGAGTGAGATTTGGAGCTATAACAATTGTTGATTTCTACACCTTTGTTAAATGTTGATGGCGATGGTCAAATCAAACAATTTTGTTATTTAAAACATACAAGATACATTTAAAGAATGATGGAGGACATTTCAACGTGCATGCCTTTTATTGGGATTTTATATTTTTATTTTATCCCTTTTATTTCTTTCATTTGATATTCTTTTTATTCTCTTTTCTTTTCTTTTTAATCTTTTATTTATTTTTTCTTTTTCTATTTTTTCTATTTTATTTTTCTCTATTCTTTCAATTCTTCCTTTTCTCTATTTTTTATCTTTTATTTTGATTATAAAGGGAAAAACTAGAAAATATTAATAGGGTAAAAAAAATTTACAACATCGACTCCATCTGGGGACTTCTACCCCTGTGGGATGTAGAGAACTTGCAAATCCATGTGCCTTCTCCTTGGGCTATGGAGTCTTTGTTGTGAAAATCACACTTTCTCCTAAAATTTAAAGAAAATTGGAAATGTACAATGATGATAATTACAAATATTTAATACCGAATATAATGTTTGAGGTATTTCCCATTGACTGGAAATGAGGAATTGTTACACAGTAGTTTGTCACGCCTCCTGCACTTCCCCATGTCATACCTCAAAGTGCCTGAAACTTGGCACTTATGTAGTGTACCCATACTGATATGCATTCCAGATCCTCCCCGAAGAACTGATGAAACATGCCTTAATCCTTCCCTAAAGAAATGAGCTCAAAACCCTAATTTTAGGGCTAGTGCGACTTTGACACTGCCAACTCGTGTTGATGGCAGGTTTCACCATACTAGCCTCATGCTACTAGCATGGTTTTTACTTGGATACTCAAACTGAGCCCTAAAAGGCAATTTTTCCCAAAGAGGACAAGAAGCTTTGTGATCGAGAGCCTTCTAAAATGATGAGATGGAGGTTGTTCATTGTCGGTGTGGTCGAATTCTCCCAATATTTCCCTCCAATATTATCCCTATGAGCTTCCTCCTTGAGATGAGGGTCTTCCCCTATCTTTGGAGAGATCCTAAATCCCTCTCCCTACCTATATATTCATCCTCTTCCATTCCCAAATGGTTAGTCTCTGATTATGTGCACCCTTATCCTAATATAGTGCCTACATGCTATTCATTTTGGCTTGGAGAAGGAGTGCTTGGAGAGCTTGAGCTTGGACTTGGACATTCAGTTAATGAGGGCTTACTAACATCAAGGCCTAGGTTGTATGCTTCCTCTTTCATTTTTTAATATATACAATTGTTGGTTCACTTTCCATAAATTCTTGTGTCAATGCATCATTTATCTAATTCTCCTTAATCTGTTAAGTGGATTACATTCGATTATGCTTGTTGTACTTGTATGGTTTGTTGTGTCTGTGGCCTATTATGTAGGTATTCAAACAATGTGAGTAGTAAAGACTGAACCTGAGGAGCAAGCGATCAAGATCTTCAACAAAGGAGTGCATTATAGCATCAGAACGAGGTAGGTCTCCTTCCTCTTCTTTCATTTAGATTGTAATTTAGGAAAGTGTCTTATAGATTGTCTCGTTTCTTGCTAGACCAACTCATTGGGCTAGAGAGATCGTATTTGTCCAAGGAGAGGATTTACCTAGACAACAAAATGATGACTCAACTAGGGAAGCTATAACCTTTCCATCCATAACATGGATCTGATTCTCTCATGAGTTTGACCAACCATCGATTTCTTGGCTTGTGTGCATCACTATAGGTTTATGCAGTCACTGGTTTTTGCTTGAGAGTGTTGAGTCTAATATGATTTTTGAATTTTTTTTTATTTTCTCATTTTCCTCACCTAGCGCATTTTCTGGTCTTACGGAAGCACTGCCAAAACTGATTTAGAATTTACAGTCATGTTTCTCTGCCTTTCATCGTTGCTTTTCCTTTAATAGGAGCACTGATCCCATAGGCTAGAAACAATTAGGGTTTCTTCTTATTTTCAATGGATTTAAACCTCTATGAGTGATTTTCCAGTGTGATTGCAGTGTGCTTGTCTTGATTGTTTTCCTTTAGTGGTTGCAATTATCTCTCGGCTTCTGTTGATGCATGATTGAAGTTTGATTTCCTTCTAGGGTTTCTAGGTCTAGGTCACCCTTCACTCATCCCCTGGCTTGTCTCTGTGAGATTGATTGCCTCTGTTTAGGAGTTTTATTGTGATCAGGATACCATTTGCAAGTTGCTTTCGGTTCATATTTGTGAAGTTGTTTTCATTGGCATTAGATCATATTTGTACTTTGAAAATTTATTTTTCTCCATCGTAAAACATAGATTACAATTGTTTTCTTTGGTGAAACTAAAAGTGTATGCTTGTTTTGTTTCCGTTATTTAGAAAAGAAAAGTGGAATCATCTCTTCATTTAAGTATTTTTGAAACGATTTGTATTCGAAGCCAAAAGTGAATGGAATTTTCATTTTAGTTCTTTTGGATTCCATTTTCCTTTTCTTATGCATTACTTTGCAATTTGAATCAAAGAGAAAGAAAAAGAATAAAAGTATTAGTGCATCTTAGTGAAATAAAAGTGATTTTTGTTTCTCATAGGATTGCATTTTGGCATTGCATTATTTAGTGAAAGTGAAAGAGTAGTTTTCATTTTTACATCTTGCATTTGAAAAGTTAGGGAGCTATGTTTTGATGCATTTTGCTTGATTGATGCATTTTTTGGTTGTCTATCTTCCCTCATTAGTTTAGCCTTCATCAAATGAGAATATTTCATTTTTCTCATTTAGTTTCATTATAGGAATTTAGGTGACATCGTTGAGCCATAAAATTGAAACCTAATTCAAGATAAACTTAAAATTTACCTTATATAACCTAAGGAACATTTGTAACCTAATGCAACTATATAGATTTCTAGGCTAGAGATAGGTTCCGACGTCTTTAAACATAGAAATTTTTGTTAACTACCTTCATTGTATCCCGGGGGAGAAATCTCGTTCAAGCACTGAAGTATATCGAAGGTTCTATAATACTTTCGGGTATATAGTAGGCACTTTAGTATGGCAAGTATATCGAAATGCTCTCACCAAACGATTATGCTTAGACAATGCTAACATGGACTTGTGCTCCCCGTACCATCGAGTATATATTTGGAGACCCCACTAGGTTGCTATCCTTTAGCCACAGGTAAGCAAGTCAGTCATGTTGTAAACGTGATACACCGAACACAACATTTGGGAAGATTGGCCATCGTACGTTAAGTCCTTCGTTTTGGATAAGGTGTATATAATGGTTCACTGATACTTGGTAAACCCTCTTTCCTAGAACACCCTTTCTAATTTATTTGTTGTTTTGAGTTATAAAATTAATTTCCAATGATAATATGTCGAACCCGTGTAGTTTCTTCTTAGCCTCAAATTGAGTAATTCCTTGTAAATTTTAATTTTAATCAACCCTTAATTAAATCATCTCTCCTCCTTCTGCTCTTGAGAGAAAGTCATTTTGGTTGAACCATTGTGTTCACCTCACAGTTCCCCTTCATCATAGGATACTGAAGGGTCATCGCAAGGATTTCATCTTGAACTTTCACAGTCACTTGAAGCTCAAGGCTTTGAACTTGGAATTGTCCCAAGTATCCAACCCCTTGCTTCTCGTCCTCCACCTCAAGGCTCATCGTTGTCTTGGGAGTCTGATCCAGAAGCCCCTAAGATCCCACAGAGGTTTGTTTTATAACCTCCGAAGCTACTTTTTGATCTGTTTGTGATATCTCCTCAACATCGTTATAGTCCATATGAAAATATTGGTGTTCCTTTGGAGTTATCTCCTTGTCCATCTTAGATTCCTCCTCACCAGCTATTTCCAACTATGGCTTCAGAAGGTGAGATTCCAACCTCTCCCCGAGGTCCTCTAGAAGTCTCAACTACTCACACTCCTACTGTTGATAATGATTTTGAATACAAATTTCCTCCGGAAGGCTTTCTTTATGTAAGAAGAGTTCAATCTCAACCACCTCCTTAAAATAGTGGGCCTATGCTTCCACATTGTTATACCACCTTGTGTTGGGATGTGGTCCCCTGGGTCAATTTTGGGGTTAAGATAACCCAAGTTTTGATACAATTTTGTAATTAATGTAAAGTATCTGCGATTCGTGGATGCGGAGCGTGTAGATGAGTAGGAGTCAAAGGGGTTTAGCCCCTTGTTTATGTAAATTTTGAGTCAGTTTTAAGACCCACCAATGGTCCGTGGACCATAGCATTGTATGAAAAATGCTATACATAGGTGTGTCTTAGGGAGTCTAAGGGATGTTTTAGATGTGAATAATAATGGCTAAGGAGTGATAACAAAGAGAAGAGGGTCAGATAGGAGAAGAAAGGCTCCGCAACTAAGTGCACAAATGCCTATATAGAGTTTTTAGCTAAGTGTGCAAACCCCTGCAACTGAGTGCGCAGGGTAGTCTTGAGTCTGTAGTCATGAATTGAAGATCAATAAAGTTAGTTTCCAGATAATTCTTGCGTATTTCCATTTATCTCTGTTAATATTATATGTTGTTGATGAATAATGTGTTTATAAAATATTGGTTGAATGTTGCACGATTGTATTAAATAAAGGTTAATAACATATGCAATCATGTTTATGTAATTTTGTGAAGATTCTGATACATTATCTAATGTTTACTAATAACCTAAGTAGATCTGCCCGAACACTCATTTAGGGTTGTTCTCTAATGCGCATAAGTGGATAAATTGATTGTTAAAGGTTCGCAAAGACTGATCGTAGGCCTCCACGAAGGTCTAAAGGTTGTTTTAACAGAGTTGCAGTAGCGTGCCCTAAGTGTTTATCGATCTTCGTGAAGGCAGATATGAGGTACTAAAAGACATCACACTAGCCTCTGGATGCGAAAAATTGGTTCTTACATCCCCCATACTTCTTCGGGTCAGGCTACAGCCTAAGCTATGTAGCTTGTTTCCGAAAGGGTGAGTAGTGTAGGGATTTTTTGGTTGGTGCAACTAGCTCTGAACCTATGTTAGGACCCCCTAAGCCAATAAATGGTTTTGTTTTTAGGATTGAGATCTGCTTAAAGGAGATGTGTGATGTCACATCATTTGACTCCGACCAAGAAAGATATTGAAAAGTGGTTGGATGGGAATATTCATGAGTTCGCGGTGTAAGAAAATAAGAATCCACGCTAGTCAAAGGAACAATGGTTGAATACGTATCTATATATAGAGATACATGATATCTTCTTCTGCACCTTCCCCATTGAACTGTATGAATGGTTGGATAAATTGACAGATAGCCAAGGAAGGTGGAAGCTCAATAATATGATAGTGTGGACCCCAAAATTAGTGCGATGACTAGAAGTCTCTGAAAACAAAATCGCACGGGCTGTCAATCATTGGTTCAATCGAATTATAGGATTTGTTATAGAATTTGCAGTTGATACATCACTTAGCTACAACAAAGCGGAGCGAAGATTTTTCAAAGGACCGTGAGGTAAGTATTTAAGATCATTGAATACTTGGATTAAAATGTTGTTATGTGAAAAACGGGTTATGACATTGCCTTGATGTTCGGAGCTACGCCAAAGTGGAATACTCTTTAGTGACCAAGAGAGATCATGTCCAAAATATAGTACGTTAATCGGACCTTCTTGAAGTAGAGATGAAGGAGTGGTACAAGCTTCATCGCAAAGTGTTATCTAGCTGATATCGTAGGGTTTTCCGTGAACACATCATCCCTCCACTCTGCCTCCACCTCCACCTTCACCGCATACACCTTCGCCCACACCTCCACCTCTGCCACCACCATTCAACATGGTGAACACGATGAAGATGTTGATTTTCAAGGGCATAGGGGGTGAAGATACAAAGAATTTTTGGTTTGTTGTGAATGTTGTGTGGACAACACAACAGATTACTGATGACAATATAAATAAGGCACAATTGGTTACCACTCCGCAGGATCACGCACTAACTTGGTATATTAAGTATTGTTCTGATAACCCTATTGCATCGCTAGTAGAGACTACGGAAACTTTAAACAAGGAATTTATTAAGTCTGAGTCTGACTCAGAGTCAGTAATTGGATTCAAGGAAATCATGATGAGGGTCAACAAGAGGCCTTGGGAATTAAATCAAAGGTTGAAATTTCAGATTCGAGAAGCTAACATGCAACTCATAGATAGTCATCATCACGAGTGGTTTATTGCTTCACTTCTACCACACCTATGAATTGCTTTCTCACAACAAGAGATAGGAACATAGGAAAAAACCTTGGAGATCGCGATGAGGTTGCATGAAATGCCTATACAGGATGTGACCTTAGGGGTACAATAGATCCACTCTCAGTTATAGAGCTTGTACTTAGAATTGTAGAGCTTGAAGAAATACAAGGAGACTAAGCTAGAAGTGTGCACGGAAGTCTGGTGTTTGAAGTGCAAGATCTAGTGGCACGATAAAGACCATTGTACCATGTACTCAAATTATATTATAAGAGGGGGTCCAATTCCTAAGAATCCAGAAGCCCCAGCAGGGCCGAGCATGGGGGCTGTGCTATGGTGTGTTACTTGTCAAGTTTCTGGAAAACATGCGATGGATAATTGTCACTTACTGCAAAAATTCGTCTAGAAACCCCAGCAGTTGTTCTGTAACTTCTACAAATGTGTGGGCCACGATGAGCGCCATTATCAAAGCTATGAGTTGATGATGGAAAGAACAAAATACAGGATGCAAGTAGAAACTCAGCCTCCAAATCGGGGTGCCGGAGGGGTGCGCGGAGGTTATCAGGGAAGAGGATGACGGTGAGGAGGAGGAGGACCTGGTAGAGGTTGAAGTAAGCTCATTTGCTACAACTGTGGAACACCAGGGCACTAGGTGTGAGACTTCCAGAATCAGACGCAGAATTCATGTCAATATTGTAGCGAGTTTGAACATACTATAGAAGAGTTCCCGATGATGATAACTAAAATGAAAGAGAAGAAAGCGCATCCTCAACAGCCTACGCAGAACTTACAGATGATGAGAGATGAGCCCCACAAGGAGGATCAAAGCGTGAATATAGTGTTGAGAAGCTGAATAACAACTAGCAATGATAAAGGAAAATTGCCTGAAGAGGACAGATGGGTCTGTAAGGCCGCAGAGAAGGAACTTGGTTTTGATTTGGCACATGCTAAGGAACATTTTATGGAAGCCAAAAAGAGATTCGCTAATGCCTCCACCTCAGGAAGCCAGGACAAGGTACAAGAAACCAGCGTGCCTGCAGGGGTTGACCCCTTTATACTTAGTACGTTTTTGGAGACCTGCATATAACTGCTATGCGATAGCAAAGTTGTGGAAGGCCTGCATGAGTTAATAAATAAATGCACAAGAAAGGAGAAGGTTCTTGTTGGACACCGGGTGGTAAGAAAAATTGGCAAACATAAGGCACAAATAGGGCACGAGATGAGGCTCACCATGCAGATAGGTAATTATGAAATGGACTAAATCATCTTGGACTTGGGGTCCGATGCAAACGTTTTACCCAAAAAAACATGGGAAAGAATGGGGAGACCTACACTGCAATGGTCTCCAATTCAGCTCAGAATGGTGAACCAATAGAAAATCATTCTGATGGGATGATTATATGGAGTAACAGTTGATATAGAAGGTGCGAGCACGATGGTCGACTTTGAGGTTATAGAGATCGTTGATGAAAACAATCCATATCCTGCACTCCTGGGAATTGACTGGGCCATTGATATTAATGGGGTCATCAATATGAAGAAGAGGACAATGTCACTTGAAAGAAAATCACTCCAGGTTGTAGTACCATTGGACCTTACAGAAGGGGTGCATTATACTGAACCAGTTCGCGATTATGAAGAAACTGAGGATGAACTAGATCAAATCTAGAAAATAACAGCATGAGACCAGGACTAGATGAACATGATGATAGATGGAAGGATTGCATGGGACCGAGAGGGTTCATGCACCTCGCATTTAGACAAAGAATTGGAGCATTGGCCAAATTTCTTGCATGAAGTATCCACACTGCGATGCAATATGATGAAAAATTCATTGCACTGTGTTTCGTCAAAGGTAAGTATATTACCCTATTATGATGGTTTAACTGATGTAGATAAGTTTTCAGATGAATTTGAGAGTGAAGTCCCTGAGGATCACTACTTCCAAGAATTAGATTTGGCATTATGTGCTACACCTACACGATGGTGGGGTATGCATAAAGATAGTTTTGACGGATGGCGAGATTACAAAAGGATGATGCAACTACGGTTTGGGTGTCCTAATACTTGATTGGCTGAGAAATATAACGGGAAGGATGATCCACACAATCACCTAGAAAAATGGACTAAAGCATGGGGAATAGAACCACAGCCAGAGTGGGTACACATATTTTTCCATACTTTGGATACAATTCCCATGAAATTGTATCTGGAAATGGAGCTCCGCCATGGTACTGTGGAATGGGATATGTAGAAGGAAGGGTTCTTATTGACCTTCAACTTTAAAGATGGCTTCACAAACATCGATGAAGCTCTACAAGAAATTAAGGCAGTAATCTTCAGAATGCCGCAAGAGCCTATGGAATGGGTCCAACCAGATTGGAGGACCTAGCTATGCCATGTGTTGGAATGCTCTAATGTGACCATTGAAGAGGAGGATCCAAGAAATATTAATATTCTGGAGGTATAAGGGCATCGCGAAGTCGAAGGCCCACAAATAGGAAACCCGGAAATCAATGTGCCATTGAAGATGAAGCAAGTAAATATTGGCACTGAAGAAAACCTAAGTTTGCAAAGATTGGAGACTATTGGGATGATGCTACCATGGATAAAGTTGTTGAGTTACTACACGAATACCAGGATCTCTTTCCTTCCAAGTTTTCAGATCTGAAGGGCATAATTGGTGATCTGGGCATTATGAAGATACCTTGAAGTCAGGCGCGAAGCCTATTAAACAGAGGTTGTATTGCCTTAATCCTAAATACAAGGAAAAGGTTTGCCTAGAGTTGGATAAGATGTTGGAGGTAGGTATCATAGAACTGGTCGAAGAATTTGATTGGGTGATCCCGATGGTGGTTCAGGAAAAGAAAAATAAGGGTGAGATAAGGATTTGTGTAGATCTATGGAAGCTTAATGATGCATGTGTCCACAACCCATTCCCAACATCGTTTACTGATGAAGTATTATACAATGTTGGAGGGCAGGAGGCCTATTCCTTCACTGATGGGTTTTTAGGGTATCATTAGATTAAGATTGCGCTTGAGGATAGAAGAAAAAAGACCTTCGTGATGGAATGGGGTTATTTTCAGTACACTGTGATGTCATTTGGACTTAATAATGCACCTGCGATATTTTCTCACGTAGTCATAGAAGCGTTCAAGGAGTTTATTCATAAGTTCCTGAAAGTCTACTTTGATGACTAATCGTAAAGCACCATGTAGCAAGTTTGTGCCTGATGTTGGATATGTGTCGCAGGTATGAAATCGCCATAAATTTGAAGAAATGCATATTCTGTGTTCCCTTTGGGATCTTGCTGGGTCATGTGGTGTGCAAGCAAGGATTGATGGTCGACCTTGCGAAGATTGGATGAGGAATGTTAAGCAGCTGCACATGACACTGGTACATATAGGATATTATAGGAAATTTATCAAAGCCTATGCTCAAATTAGTGCACCCATGGAGAAACTGCTGAAGAAGGATGCAACATTCTATTGTGACCAAGAATGTCAACGCAACTTATATGTATTAAAATAAAATATGGTCATCATGCCGATCTTGGTATTCCCTGATTGGGAAAAGGAATTTCGCATACATGTGGAGGCCTCTTGCATTGCGTTGGGTCCAGTGCGAACACAGGCCGATGAAGGAGAAATGGACCATCCTATAGCCTTCGCGAGTAGGAAATTATCGAAGGCCGAGAAGAATTACTGTGGAGTAGGAAGATTCTCTTTGCAGAGAGAGAAAATCCCTCTAGCCCAGGGGAGAGGGTCTAGCCACAAACAAGACAATCTAATATAAGTTCCCTTAGATTGAGAATGGATAAGATACTACCTCTTGTATTTCTAATCCTTGTTTGATGAAGTCCTTATTTCTTTTCTCCAGCGATCAGTTCCTTAATGTAAATCACACACCTGAAACAAATAGACAAGAAACCAAAGCACGCATGATATAATACAATATATTCAACCTACTTAATAGGCTAAGGAGTCTTAAGCTACCAAATAGCATATGAAATTGATATAGTAAACAAAATATCAGTTGTATTATTATGAGAAAAAGTAAAGTACAACCTTCGCCTTAGCGATGCAGGTTTCCTTCAACGTGTCCGAGTTCCAGCACCACTGTTCTCATCTCATGATTCACCTAAAAACAATGGAATTCCATGGATTCTTCCTCTTTTCTCCAAACCAAACAAATTACACACACTTATTCTCCCTTTACAAGCACAAGACTAGAAGGCTAAAGCTCTCAAGAGTGGCAGATTATTCTAGCCCTTTCATTAGCTAGTTGAGGTTGGAAAAGGAAGAGTTTATATAGATTGAGAGAGGGGAAATGGATCCTATTATGATGGGAGAGGCCTTATCCCTTCTGTTTTGTTCCATTTTAATAGGGGAAAGGATCCCAAACAGTCACTCTCAACTCTATCTTGCCTAACCATTTACCAGACTTCCGTTCACGAAGCTTCTAGACCTGGAAGCTTTGACTCCATTTTTAAAAACTTTCCAAAAGAGGGTCGATGTAGGTCATGAATGGATTACCAGCATTGTTCGGCACTAGGCTCAGTGTTAGAATTTGAAAATCAGCGTAGGGAAGAAACTGAGTGATAGCGTCAATCTTGAAAACTGAGTTTGAAGGAATATTCTTGGGAAATGATGTAAGAGGGAAATGTTCCACAAATGAAGAGTGATGTAAGGACATGTTCTTCATGACAGGAAAACACATGAGGGTCACTGTAGAGGTCCTCCAGGATCAAGGAATGGGGAGTATAGGGACAATGCCAAAATGTTGTGTAACAGATGCCCCCTAAAGCGTGAAGGCCGAACACGAGTGAGGGGTGAAATGCTTTACGAGTAGATGCATGTAACCAGAAACTGTCATTGAAAAACCTGTAATCAAGCATAGATACATATACATCATTGAAATCTCTGATATATGAATCGTGGTATGGACACAACCATCCAGAAAAAGATCATGTAAGTGGATCGAAGGTATGGGCGCAACCATCCAGTAAGAAGGATCATATCAAACCCAAGGTGTGGTCGCAACCATCCAATAATGAGAAGGATCACATATAACAGACTCATGGCATGGTTGCAACCATCCATCTGAAAGAGACATGCATGTAATCACGATTATGTCACATCGCCTCACAAGCTGGACTTTTGTAATTATGATCCCAAGGTCTTGCGCTCAAACACGACCCGATCAAAGTACAAATTCTAGCATGTTAATAGATGTGTCGAAGTCGAAGATGCTAGAAAGTCACTTGATTACCGGTCAATGATGTGAACCATTAACAAGCATGAGAGAAACCACCAATAATGACAATGGCTCTCAAGGTACTAGTAGCATAATTCACGGAGTGTGAATAAGGAACCGAAGTCGAACACCCGTGAAATCACTCGATCAAAATCCAATGATGAGAACTTGTCGTCGAGTGTGAAGAACTTTTTATTAGGGTCCTGGAAGGGAGTCTCTCGGCCAACTTCCCTGATAATGAGCTGAAGTAGACATGAAGTGACCTTGTTGAAGGAGGGCCATGATATATCCAACATCATCGACTCGAGACAAGGGGATGCAATGATTATGGAGGATATGGAGAATCAGGAAGGAGTGTAAACCGTAGAAGGATTAAATCTTGAACATATTGGTGACATGACTCCCGATTTTGGAAAAATTTGGCATCAAAGGATCAAAGGTCATGGTGACGTTGCAGATTACACATGAGAGGTTTAAAATGGATAACCCAAAAACCAGGGAGGCAAGTGACAGAGTGAGGATGTCCCAAAATCTGACATGAATAACAGATGAGTGTCAATGTTCAAGAGTGACATGCTGCCTCAAATGAAGAATACAACTGATGAAATACTTCCAACTTTCCCCCACCATTTCTGGCGAGTACCCCAGTTATTTTTACCTAAGCTTGACGGGGATAACATATGCTTGTAATATAAGTCCATCCTTCAGATGGATCCATCCTAGTAATTTTTACTAGCCCTAGGAAGGAGTAGCTTGATCTCGACATAATGGCAAGTCCTACGTCGTTTAATATTTTAACGAGTCTGACAAAGGTGAAACTCATAATCTTTTTCATGTTTAGAGACTTTGAAAAAGACACAGAAAAGAAAACTCCAAAAGGTTCCTTTTCATAAAGTTGTATCTCAAGCCCGAAAGGTAGAAAACAATACTCGAGAGAACCTCCCAGTCATGTTTGACTAAGGAATTCATTTTTCATAAATAGTTTATCCCGACCCGAAAAAGGGGTAAACGTATACTGGGTAAACGATGTTTCAAAACTGTTTACGAGGTAAAAACGATAAGATATCAACAATTTTTTCATGTTTTGAGAGTCAGAAAATAGCTTAAAGTGGACTCCCCGCTTTTATTTTCTTTAACGAGTCTAAAAGGGAAAAATACTAGGCAATATTTTCATTTTATACAAGTCATAAAAGAGCTTAAAGGTGACTCGTCTTGGAGGAACGAGTGGTATAAAGGGTAGAAACTGGTTCCAGTTATGGTGGAACTGCTCAAAAAGTAAGAGGTCAAGAGGCTGGCTAGTAAAACCACTCATCACTATGGTTCGTCAGGAAAGGAAGAACAACCAAGTGAAAGCATATGACCAGCCAAATAGATGGTGGCACTCGAATGAAACAACCAAGGCTCATCCAGCAAAAATTAGCTGATAAAAACGGAAATCACGAGATGTAAATTTGGGCATGGGTTCATTTTTACACAAGCTTGAACCATGGGGAACTCTACTTGAATTTGGTTTCATGTTTACACGAGCTTGAAATGAAAAACTATGCTTAACTTTGGTTTCATGCTTACACAATCTTGAAACAAAAAAATCTTCTTGATTTTGGTTTCATTTTTACACAAGCTTGAAACAAAAATAAACTATGCTTGGATTTAAGTTTTCATGTGCCCAACATAGTGAATTAATTCGAGGTACATACCCCCCATGCTTCATTTCATTTAGCTAGGTGGATGGAATGGAGGTTCATTTTCGCTATTCAGGAAAGACTCGACTAGGATTTTATGAGATCTTAATCAAAGAATCGATTTGGAAAAGGGATTGGTTTCATTTTTTAACGAGGTTGACACATTAAAAGAACTATCCTCAGACATATGTTTCTTTTTTTAACGAGGTAGATACAGGAAGAAACTATCCTCGGACATCTGTTTCATTTTTTAACGAGGTAGATATAAGAAGAAACTATCCTTGGACATTGGTTTCATTTTTTAACGAGATAGATATAGGAAGAAACTATCCTTGGACATTGGTTTCATTTTTTAATGAGGTTTATACAGGAAGAAACTGTCCTCGGACTCCTTGATTCATTTTTTAACAAGCTGGACACAAGACACGGAACTATGCTCAGAATCCTTGATTCATTTTTTAATGAGCTTGACACAAGACAAGGAACTATGCTCACATCCCTTGTTTCATTTTTTATAGAGCTTTACACAACACAAGGAACTGTACTCCAAGGTCCTTGTTTCATTTTTTAAGGAGCTTGACACAAGACAAGGAACTTTTCTCCGACTCCTTGATTCATTGAGCATACGAGAACATGGATCCCAAGAGGTCCTCACTAGACGGGAGAACCATGCTCTGGGAGGAATACATGTCAATTGGTACCAAAGACAGATCGGGTTCCAATGGCCCCAGTACATAATGTACTATACCATCTGTGTGATCATCAACAGATGTGGAGATGGAACGGGTGGCCAGACAATTAACCTGTGGCGGGGAGGGTACTGCTTTCAAACAATAACCAATAGGGGATGATGGTTGCATAGGAGGCACCTGGTGACCAATGAATGATAATTAATCAATGGTCACTATTCTCCCTTTGTGTGGAAAACAAACCACGCGAAAAAATGAAGAAACAAGAGTTCCCATGAGATAAACATAGTCGTGTCCAAGGAGAATATTGAAATCTAAGGGACCTTGGACTACTGTCATGTCTATATAGATAGTCTTTCCTCCCAAAGTAATAGGGAACTTCAAAAGGATCCCTAAGGGCTGAATGGTTCCTCCGTTGAAAGTCAACAGATTCTAGGTGAGAGGCACAAGTTGTGGGGAATCCAAAGCTTGCCAAGTAGTAGAGGACATGATGCGAACAGATGAGCCTTCATCTAATATAGTACCATGTACTACCATATTAGAGGCTTGTACTGTGATCTGAAAAGGAACATAAGATGGGAGGCGGAATGCAATCAATTGACTCCAATCAAAATAAATGACATAACTACTTGGTGGGGGTATCATATGATTCCCCCCATGCCCTGCAGGAATAGGAGAAGGACTCTCTTGAAAAACTGGGATGGGAGGGTCAGCCTTCGATTCATGAGAATATGAGGAGACGAGAAGAAAATGAGTAGTATGATCACTACTCTCTTCGGGGACAGAGTGAACAATTGAAGGCGGAGCCAAGTTGACACTCTTTTCAACCAATGGTTGGTCAGGCACATACACAAGAGGGTCATGCTCAGGAAGAGCTAGATGGGAAGGAGATGAATACAAGTCAATATCTTTACCAACTTGGAGAGGGTTAGAAGAAAGCCTATGATAACCAACAGGAAGTTGGGGTTGAGGAGCTGTATGTTTTTTCAAAATTTTGGAAGCTTTATCCATAAGAGGAGAAAGGTCAAGAATATTCTTCCCTTCACATAACCTATAGGGGAATCTAATCTTTCCCTTCTTCTTACCATCATTAGCTAAAGGTGTAGCATGGACATAATCTCTAGAGGTCGACGAGGATGGTCAATTCAGGTCTTGACACCATACCTCTAGGACTCTGGGAATGCCAGGACAATCTCGAAGGAGATGGTCACCCTTACACAACCTGCAAGGGAATCTGACCTTCCATGGAGGATCGAAAGGATTTTCCACTGAAGGTGCATTTGGTGTAACAGCTGCACAAATTGGCCTCTCACTTATCTGACTTCTTCTTCTTCATCTTATTCTTCTTCTTCTTAGCCTCCTGGTTACTGGATTTCAAACTTTCACCAGGAGAAGTAGAAGAGAAAGGTGAAGAAATAGGGGAAGAAGGTGAGAGGTCAACCTTAGAACCAACATGATGTGGTTCAAATGAAGGAGATGGCTGGGAAGGAGTCGGGACACTCAGGACCACCAAGGTCGAAAATAACCAGATAGTTAAACCAATGGTTAACCCAGGGAGGGACAACGTTGCCATATAAGGAGCACCAATGTTTCCAAAAGAAGAAAAAGGACTAGGATTCCCATCTTAGGGGAATCCTTGACTGGTAGACTCTGGAAATGTTGCCATTGGAATAAACCCTAAATAATTACTAAGGAAGATAACTTTAACCAAGAATATTTCCTGGGTAGTCAATTTTAAGGCACTGAAACAAAACTTTTCCTTTTCATCTTTAAGAGTTAAGAAAAGAGCGAAAGGTGACTCTATTCGCTTTCGGAGTTAACAAGATCGAAAGGACAAGTGCTCGATGATATTTTAAAATTTAAAGGGTAAAAAAAGATCAAAATGACTACTCAAGATAATCTAGGAAAAAGGATTACTAGGTAATCGTGAACTGCAAAATACCTATCGGTGAACCAAAAAGTATGAGCATGCTATCCCCCCGAATGTTGCGTTTGGTGTATCAGGTTTACAAGGTGGCAAAATCGACTTCCTATGGATAAAGGATTCAAACCTATATGGGTATCCCTTTATATACGTTATGGTATAGGGAGCACAAGTCCATACTAGCGTTGTCTAAAGTTAATGACAGTTGCTAGTTATAAAGACGCCAGAACACGTCTCTAGCCTAGACCATTGAATGTGAGTGTTTAGTTTCAAATGCACTTTAGGTTAATTGAATATATTTTGAAGGTTTATCTTGAAATTAAGTCTCAATTTTTAGGCCCTACCATTGTCACCTAAAAAACTCTTATGTGAAACTATATGTGACAAAACCCTTTCAATTCGATGAATTCTTACACTAATTGAGAGAAGAGAAAACATTCAATGCAAGAAACAAGAACCTAAAAGTAAGATGACTCTTCTCTACTTCGATTTAAAAAAAATATTAATGAAAATTCTTTCCACTTTCTACTCTTCCTATCATATGCACTTCATCTAGTCCTTCCAACAATAAAAGTAGTTCATTTCATTTCACATGCTCATGATGATGCAATTATAGCTTTCAATGATGCTACTTAATGCAACATATCAATTAAACAAACTAGAATGATGTATTTTCTTCAATGGAATGCTAAATGAATCTTTCATGTAAACATTCCAAACACTCAGACATTAATCCAATGAAAAGCATGATAAAAAGCTCCTTTCAAACCACATGCAAATATTCAACCAAAGAAAACCGAACAATGTGATCTATGCTCAGAAAATAGACATTCAACAAGAGGAGAGAAAACAAAACTTTTTACTTGTTCAATTGAAAACAAAGAAAAATAGGTGCAAGGACTAAAACATGAAATGCATGAAGCAACAAACCAACAATTTGACTTGATAAGCAGACTAACAAATGAACGGACAATAACCTAGATGCCCTAGGAACACAAACCATCCAAAAACTAAAAAAATCAAGGCAATATCAAACAAATCAAGCTCACAAAGAATTCTAGCTAGGGAGAATAAAGGCCAACAAGCCAAGAAACACAATTTATGAGGACAAGACACATTGACAATGATTTAAGAGAAACCCTAATTTTAACCTACAACCATCGGCGTGACCGTCTAACTAGCAACAAGCGGTAGAAGGAGCTGTGGTGCAACTATTCAAGAGGAACTCGCGCTGGTCGACACTACTCTTAGAAAATTAACAGTGTTGATTGAGGGATTCAAAGAAAAAATAAATATTTCCACAAACCAAAACCAGACTTGTCACTCTAAATTCATGAATCAAAGTAGTAGATGACTTGAAGTACAAATTGCCAAAGATAAAGAGTGAAATGAGAAAAGTTGTGACAAATCATGAAATGCAAAAAAAATCCAAAGATAGGGATGGATCCCCACTGGAGTCACCAATTTGTGGAGTGGGAAGCTTCTCTCTGCAGACAGAGAATCCCTCTAGCCTAGGGGAGAGGGTCTAGCCACAAACAAGACAGTATAATATAAGTTCCCTTAGATTGAGAATAGATAAGCTCCTACCTCTTGTATTGCTAATCCTTGTTTGATGAAGTCCTTGTGTCTTTGCTCCAGCGATCAGATCCTTAATGTCAATCAAGCACCTGAAACAAATAGATAAGAAACCAAAGCACAAATGATAGCATACAATATATTCAACCTACTTAAGAGGCTAAGGAGTCTTAAGCTACTAAATAGCATATGCAATTGATATAGGAAACAAATTATCAGTTGTATTATTATGACAAAATGGAAAGTACAACCTCGACTCTATCTCACCTAACCATTTACCAAACTTCCATTCATGAAGCTTCTAGACCTGGAAGATTTGACTCCATTTTCAAAAACTTTACAAAAGAGGGTCAGCGTGGGTCATGAATGGATTACCAGTGCTTTTTAGCTCTAGGCTCAATGTTAGACTTTGCAAATCGGCGTAGGGAAGAAACTAAGTGATATCACCAGTCTTGAAAACCGAGTTTGAAGGAATATTCTTGGGAAATGATGTAAGAGGGAAATGTTTTGAAAATGAAGAGTGATGTAAGGACATGTTCTTAATGACAGGAAAACACTTGAGGGTCACTATAGAGGTCCTTTAGGATTGAGGAACGGCGAGTATAGGGACAGTGACAAAATGCTGTGTAAAAATTACTCAATGAATGAGCGCGAAGGATTGACCATAGTGTACGCGCTGCAGAAGTTAAGACATTATCTGTTAGGAGGGAATTTCAAAATGTACACAACTCATTCTACCTTGAAGTACCTAATCAATAAATCTGTGTTAGGGGGGAATATCTGTAGATGGTTGCTACTATTTCAGGAGTATGACTTTGAAGTCATTGTGAAGCTAGGAAAGTTAAATGCAAGACCTGACCATCTGTCACGGATCGAAACAAGCAAGGAGACCAATAATATGGAGGAAAGGTTGCTAGACACGCAGTGATTTGCAGTGCACGTAGAGGATAATAATTTTGGAAACATTATTCACTTCTTGACTACAGGGATGGAACCAGAAGGATACACAAGTCAACAGAAAAATGAATTAGTAGTGCACGCAACAGATTTTTCATTTATTGCACGAAATTTGTATAAGATGGGTGTTGATGAAATATTGCAAAGATATGTCTGAGACTTTTTTGCAGGATAGCATTCTTGCCGAAGCTCATGTGGGAGCTACAGGAGTTCATTACACAGGAAAGGCAATTGCGCAGAAGAGTTTTCGCACAGGTCTATCGTGGCCAATGTTGCACAATGATTCCAAGTCATATTGTAAGGCATGCGATGCATGTCAGAGAATGGGCAGACCATCGCGAAGGGATGAATTTCCCTTACATCCTCAAGTATCTTTGTAGCCATTTCAGAAATGGCCAATTTATTTTGTTGGGCTAATTTAGCCCCCATGAAAGAAAATAGGTGTGCACTATATCATCACCGCAACAGAATATCTAACCAGATGGGTAGAAGCATAGCCGGTTAAGGACCATACGGGGGCTATGGTAGCAAAGCTTTTTTTGAGTATGTCTTAAGCAGATTTAGCTGCCTGAAAGTGTTGATGAGTGATAGAGATATGCACTTTCTAAATGAAACGATCAGTGCATTGACTGAAGAATTCCAGCTCTACCATCAGAAGAGCACAACGTATCACCTGCAGGCCAATGGAACTATTGAAGCCTTTAATAATATTTTGAAGAACATGCTGACAAAGATATGCATCACAGAACAGAATAACTGGGATGTGTGCATACCTGTAGTACTATGGGCTTATAGGACTACTTGTAAGAAGCTGACAGGGAAAATGTCATTTAGAATAGTATATGGGGTTGAAGTTGTAATGCCCATGGAGTATATTGTTCATAGTCTGTGCATAACAGTTCTCCTAGGTATGGTGGATCACGAGGCCTTGGAGGAATTGCTCGCGCAACTGATGGAGCTCGAAGAGGATCGATTTTTTGCATGATTTCATCAATAAGTACAGAAGTAATGCAAAAAACGCATGGTACGAACGCCACATCAAGCTTCACACATTCAAGGTAAATGATCTTGTCTTATTATATGATAGTAAATTCACCAAATTTCTGAGTAAATTCAAGATGCATTGGCTAGGGCCATATATTATCAAAGAAATTACAAATGGAGGTGCAGTTCAGCTTGTGAAGCTGAATGGGAAACCTTTTTTGGGAAGAGCGAATGGGAGCAGATTGAAGTTGTATACATGGGATCCTGCACAATGACTATATGGCAGTAGGATAGTCTTAGTGCTTCAGGTAGTTGCAAGGGAATGCGGGACTATAAACTACACTGCCTAGTTTGGAGGACAACAGAGCAAGAAGGTTGTGTGGAGAATGACGAAGATACAACCCATGAAGATGCATGTAGGGAGTTGCGCCATGGAGGAGGGTACCGTGCAACACAACAAAAAAGTGACCATTAGAATCACTGTTCATGACTTGACAATCAGAAGACGGTTAAGAGGAGCGGGAAGGCAGGATTTAAGGCAAAAATTGTTGAAGATCTGTCGCCAAAACATCATTTATTGTCAGAATTTGGGGGGAACGGTCGGGTTTGAATTCAAAACTCCCTATAAATTACGCATGCCTGTCCAACAGAGAATACTTTGTGCTCTCAGAATTGTGTGAGATTTACTGTCTGTCACCTATGAATTGATCAAATTTGGAATATATAGTCACAAGCCCCGCGTTTGCTAAGTTGTCTGAACTAAACTAGAAGTTTATTCTAGAGAAAATGCTTGCACCAAGTCTTACGGAAACTGTGAGTACTGGTGATGTTGCCTCTGAGAGAGCTGCCCCGAAAGTTTTAAGTATGGAAGCTCCAGCTCCTGTGCCTATGGTGCCATGGTCACCTAGGCCGAAGTCTACCCCTACCAGAGAAACCAAACTGGCCAAATCGAAGAAGGACAAGCAAAAGAAGCCAGTGCCAGTGCGCGCTTCCCCAAGAAAGCATTCCGAAACACATAATCTGAAGAAAGATAAGCAGAAGGTAGTGGACCTGGAGGTAGAAGAAGGCCAGGGAACAAAAGACATTGATGCTGAAGGAGTAAAACCCATAACCAGGCTACCCGAGTATATCCCTCCGTAGAAGGGAAAGGCGAAGGTCCCAAAGGACCTAGATTCTAAGAAGTTCACTGTTTCCATGCCCCTGCTACTAGAGTAGGTCCCTTTTGAAGGGTTGTGGATTGCGAGGGTCTTGCTGTTGAAAATGGAGGATTGGGACCTTGCACATCATGCCAGGTTTCAACACTTGGCGATGGATAAGTACATGATGTTCCGTCTACTATGCGGACTTAGGTGTTACCACATTGGAAATGGAGGAATGGGTCCACGGTGTCGAGAACGCGGGGTTACTTAATCTGTTGTGGGTGCCCCATTATCACCACACCCCCATTAACATAATATGTGTGCACCAGCTTCTCACATTAGTGCACGATGGCTGTCTATGGCCAGGAGGGCCTATACACATTACAGACATGCTCATTCATAGAATTACACACCTGTTGTAGGAAGGCCTAAACCTAGCTAAGGAGTTTGGAGGAAAGACTGGGGAAAAATACTTTGCAGAAAGAATGAAGAGAGATTACAGCCTCATGAAGAAGTAGTGAGGGTATTTTATTATGTCTATCATAGACCTGAAAGTTCAATTGGCTGCCCAAATTTTAGTAGGGAAGGTGACGAGAAAATGCCACGTGGATGAAGTTTCAGTGCCCATAGTTTCCCTAGTTGCACAGTGTGCAAAAGGCATACAATTTAATTGGTCAAGGTAGTTGTGCTAGGAGTTCTTAGTGAATTGTTGCGAGGCCTAGGATGAAACCAAGTCATTTCACTATGCTTGGTTATTGCTGTCGATTGTGCTTGTTGCATGGGAATTACGGAGGACAACCAATTTCTTTCACTTGAGGAAGGATTGCCAAAGGCAACACAATTCGCCTCCTTATGGGCTACAAAGGATCCTGCGGGAATTACAAAAACTAAGATATTTTGGGTCCTTATTGAAATGAGTCTTTGCATGGTTGTCAATCAAGATCCGAGGTTGTCCCCAACCTTGTTCATGCAGCTGCCAGCCTATGCAACATTCAAGTCTAACTTCCACCATGTATACATCCAAGCGCAGAAGGATCCAAAGCAGAAATGTCACAAATTTCCATATTTGGTGACGGGAATAGATGTGTAGGAGGTGGTAGCGAGGTGGCCTATACAGTGGCACGCCCTGTCATACTTAGCTGCTGGACCAAGCACAGGTGCGGAGAGTTCTACTGCGTAGAAAAGAAAGGAGGTAGATAAGTAGGCTACGTGTAATCTGGAAACATAAAAAAAGAAGGAAGCTGCTGAAAAATATCTTGTGGAGCAAGAACGCGTTGCCAAGGAGCAGGAAAAACAAGAGCAATGCGAGTTACAAAAAGGTGACAAGTCACCTTCACCAGAGATAGAGGAGGAGGAACTTTCAGGGCAAGGCGACGGAGGTGATGAGGGGCAAAGCACATTCTGAAGAAATGTGGCAAGGAGCAATAAGAAGGCACAAGGAAGAAGAAAAAATTAGATAAGTCACAAGCCGATCCCATGGTATTAACAGAAGGTGATCTCGATGAGATCGAGGATAAAATCAGGGATACCATGACTGAAGTGTTGCAATAGTTAAAGCAATAATATATGCAGACACTGGGGGCATCTAGAAGGATCTGTGCAAGTTGTAGATCCAAGGAGGAAAAATACAAGTGGGCATTAGACAATCGAGCGTGGAGAAAGCGAGCCTGGTGCCTAAAACGAGCCAAACAACTAAGTTAGTAAGGACCCTTGACCTCATAACCATAGCATTGCCAGATGGGTCCCTTCGCGCAGAGTCTGTCGATGATCACATTATCCTGAGTACTATAACAAACATCGAGCTGAAACTCTCCAATGAGACCCTCCACGCATTGCATGTATAGGGGTGGTAGATGAATTGAGAGCCGAGGAGCAGCGCACCCTCAACCTCATCAGAAAGTATAGAGTGAACAATGAGTAAATGTTTGTTGAAAAGACACAAGCTCTGAAGGAAAAGGAGACACTACAGGCATAGAGTTCACGACTAGAGTCAGCAGTCACAGAGGCATGCAGGATAGTGCTTGTGCTTCACATCCCGAAGGATGTACAACAATACGAAAAGATCATAAAACTTGCCATTGGTGTGTGCAAAGCTAAACCAGAAGTTGGCCGAATTTAGTTTGATCTCGACATGAAAATCACAGAGTTGCAGTTAAAGTTTCATCCCACGACTCTGCTTGAGGTTCGGGAGAAGCGTGGAGCCGCGATAAAGGAAGGAATGACTACCCAGATGCCACAGTCGCTGACTGTACGGTATTGTTCGAGCAAGAAATGGAGTTAGTGATCAACTTGCAAGAGGATCCGAACCTGTAGACACTGACTATAAAAGTAAGGGAGCTGCAGCGACAATGTGACAAAGTTAGGGAAGCCGCACGCTCCATAGCACCATCGTAGTGCCTAGAAAAATTACAGGAGGGAAAGCAGCTCCTAGCGCAGGTAGAGGAAGCGAAGAAGAATGAGGACTTGTTAAAGGCCAGGTTACAACCATGGTTGGAGGAGGTTTATCAAATCAAGACTACTATTCATGATAAGCTTAAAGGACTGTAGCAGACACAACAGACAACGAGGTTGGCAGTCAAAGGATGAGCTATAGAAAAATTGGTTGAGGAAGTTAAGCAGGTAGCAATGCAGAGCACTACCAAAGTTGTACTAATCCAAGTGAAGCTAGGGTATCTTTGCAGTAAGATCGTAGTGCTAGCCGAGTGACTTGAGGGCAAGTCACGATCTTTGTATTGGTGACTTGTTGCAATGGGGTCCCTGGGTTAGTTTTGGGGTTAAGATAACCCAAGCTTTGATACAATTTTGTAATTTACGTAAAGTATTTGTAATTTGTGGATGTGGGGCACATAGATGAATATGAGTCAAAGGGGTTTAGCCCCTTATTTTATGCAAAGTTTGAGTTGGTTTTCAGACGCACCTATGGTCTGCTGACCATGGAATCGTATGAAAAAGGCTATAAATAGGTGTGTCTTAGGGAGTCTAAGGCATTTTTTAGATGTGAGTAATGATGGCTGAGTGATAGCAAAGAGAAAAGGGTCAGATAGGAGAAAAAAGGCTCTGCAGTTAATATTATATGTTGCCCCCAAGATCTGAAAAATTCCCAGAAGAAAAAGAGTAGAATGCCCAATAAAAAAAACCACAAAGAATTTTTTTATTAAAACAGATAATAACTGTAAGGACTACATTGTGGTGGAAAATCTATCCTTTTACAAAATGCGACTTGTTACTTATAGTATTTTTCAGTTACAATACCACGCGTCAATTCCATGGGTGAATGAATACCATGGGTGGATGTCACAATACAATGGGTCAATTCAATAGATGAATGAATACCATGGGTGGATGTCACAATACCACGGGTCAATTCCATGGGTGAATGAATACCATGGGTGCATGAATACCATGGGTGGATGTCATTTACAATACCATGGGTGGATGCCACTTACAATACCATGTGTAAATTACATGGGTGGATGAATAACATAGGTTGATGAATAACATAGGTGGATGAATACCATGGGTTGATGCCATTTTCCATTCGGAGCATTGCATCCCCCCATACTGTCTCGGGTGAGACTGTATCCTGCACTATGCGGGTTGTTGCCAAAAGGGCCAGTAGTGTAGGGATTTGTTGGTTGGCGCAAATAACTCTAAATTTGGGTCAGGACCCCCTAAGCCAACACCTTGGCTCAATTAGTTACAGGAACTCCCAGTGCTTATTCGTTATACCAAAATCCAATTTGGTCATCAAATGATATGTTTACTTTTGATCTGTTTATACCTAATGTGACCTCTCATATTCCTGTGAAAATTTTTGTTACTTGAGTTCTGATTCAATTGATGATTCTGTCACAACCATTACCTTGGTTTCAACCTTCAATCCTGGTACAAGCGACATTTTTGGTTTATATGCCTCTAAGTTCTTCAATTCTCCCATCAAGTGGAAAAAATGTGCCACCACCTCATTCGCAGCATGGGGGAAAAAAATCCAAATATCCCTCTTGTTTCAAGTGGAACCCATGTTAGTGGATCACAAGCTCACATGGTTGGAGTGACTCAACCTGTTAGTGGTATTCCTAATCCAATTGAATCATCTATTCCAACTATAGAAATTAATGTCCAATATCAATAGCCTTATTCGAATCAGATACCTATCCAATAGTAATATTTTCCATATGGTTCACAAGCACTGCAAAATCCACCTTATATTCCACAAGTAGGTCCTCATGTGCAACTTGGTCAAAATCCAACTCTTGGTGCATATGGTCAAATACCAATTAGAACTTATCAGTACCAAGAAGGAATTTGTCAAGGAACTATTGAACAACAACCTTTACGACAACAAGGGAAACCTTTGCAATAGTAGGGGCAACCTTTACAGTAGTAGGGGAAACCTTTGCAGCATTAGGGTCAACCTTTGCAACAACAAATGTAGTTTTTCCAACAACCGAATCAACCCTTGTATCTGCAAGGTCAACCATTGTAGCACCAAGGTTAGCCCTTGCAACAACAAACTCAACCTTTATATCAACAAGTTCAAACCTTGCAGCCACAAGGCCAACCCCTACAGCAACAGAGCCAACACTTTTATCACTAGGGTCAGCAATTGTATCATCCTTACAATCCATATGCCATGCACAATGTTTATCTGCCTTATGGTTATCAACGGCCTATAGCAGGTCAATATCAACCCTACCCTGGGAAAAATCCACCTTATGGTATCTGAAACAGGATACTGTGACCCACATCTCCAATCACATCCATGAATGGAAATGTTGGCATTACCTCATCAGGTTTGAAAACCCTGATGAGTTGTTAGCTGAATGGTTCACCAAATCATTCGTAAACAAAATTGTTGCAGACATAGCGATGGGAGGTTGTGTCGCTGAGCATCACGCCATTGATTGTGCACAGTGTTTGGATTTGGATTATTCCCAATCTGGCACACTATATGAGATCTTTCTTGATGCTCCAAGGCCATCTTGAGATCCAGCATCTTTGAAGTCTCCAGATGTACCACCTGTTGATGTTATTATTGGATTGGTATCTCAAACTTCTATTAAAGCTTCTTCAAAGCAAAAATCTGTTTCAAATACTAGTTCCAATCCTCCTTTTAGAACCCCCTCGAATCTTGGTAAAACCTCTGAGGTTAATGTCGTTTAGTCTACCACAGCAAACAAAGCCTCAAAAGGTAAGAAAAAGGGTAAAGGTAAAGCAAAATATGATACCCTGAAATAAGATCCTCCTAAGTTGTCTACTGATGATGCCTCCAAACATAAGCCTAAGTATCCTTGGCTCATTTGTGAGGAAGATCATTACACCAAGGATTGTGCTCGTCATGCAGAAGTTAGTCACTTATTCAAAAGAATTCCAGTTGTACTGAAAGAGACATCTCCATCTCAGCAGACTCAGTTGGTAGACCAACCACAATCCTCTACCTCTTCAGGTTCTCAGGTCTACATGAGTAGTACAGTGCCTATTTCTATTACCACACAGTCGAAAGATTATCAAACTCCTCAAAAGAAGACAATGGAAAAGGAAGCCATTGATAGACCTTATACTTCCGCTCCACCTAGTTCTAGTCCTCTTCATATCAAGAGACCTAACAATGAATCCATCATCCGATCACCTCCTAAAGGTGTGCTTTGAAAGTCATCTTATAATCTGAATGCTAGAGCTACTCAGCATTACAGTATTATCAAAGATATGGCTCAAGCACCTTCAATGATGTCTACGTTGGAAGTTCTCCAGAATTTTCTGATGCAACAGAAATAATTATTATTTGCTATAGGAGGAATCAATCCCATAGATTTGAATTTGATCACTTTCGATCTCGAAAACCATGTTCCTCATCTTCCTCATCAAATTTCATTTTTGATTCAATTCATTATAAAAGGAAAGACAATTCATCGGATTGTCATTAATGAGGGTGCTTCCACCTGCATCATTTTTTTTTCATGCTAGAAATCCATTGGATCTCCACCTCTAAACTAGTCCACGAACATCTTAGAAGCCTTTGATGGCAGAGGCTTCTGTAGTTATCATATTCTCACAAGTTTGCGCATCACCTTGGAAGGGAGAAATGTTGAATTAGAAGTAGAAGTTGTAGATGAAAATCTGAATTAGAACCTTCTCCTTGGACGATGTTGGACTCATGCCATGTTTTGTGTGGTCTCCTCTTTGTTCCGTGTACTCCTTTTTCCTCATGAAGGGAAAATATTCACTATTTATAAATTATCCTTTTTCTCTTCTGGTTCTTCAAATGGAAACATCCTATATGTGGGCAACACCGATATTCCTTATGAGAGCATGGGGCAGGTATTTTCAAATATTCTTCTTTAATGGGAACATTTTCTCTCCCACCTATGCATGTTGCCTTGATCAACATGATATCTACCTCAAATGATCCATGGATCATCCCTACTTCGGATCAGCTTGATTCTTTCGGTGATGCTATGCTGCTAAGTCCTTTAGAACAAGAAATCAAGAAGTTATTTTGGCTTCAATGGCTGCTTCTAAAAGTCATACTATTCTTAGTATGCACCTCGACACGTATTCGCAATCTCCTTAACTTGGTCCTTGGGATTCTTTGGATCCATTGAACGAGATATTCCCCACCAACAAGAGTATTGTTGAGGTTATGTCTCTTGATGAAACTCCCTGGAATGATGCCCATCATCGTCCCTCATTTCTTCCAAGTCTTAGCGAGGTTCCTTCGTATCTTGAGAATTTTGTTTCTCATAACCTGACGCATCCACTTCAAACACCTATTTTGGTGCACGAAGTTCTATCTAAGTGTAATACGAGAAATATTACTACAACCTTGCCAATCGACATTTCCATTAAACCTGGAATTGTCGAGAACATTCACATCGGGGTTTCCTATTCTCCTAAGGAGATTAGGGTTTACACAGACCTTTTTAAAGAATTTTGTGATTTCTTTGCTTGTTCATATGAGGAAATTTCTGGTATTGATCTTGCTACAATGGTGCATGAAATACCCACATATCCTAATGCGAAGCCCGTTCGTCAACGACTCCATCTAGTGCATCCCAGAAAGATCGTTGCTATTAAGGGAGAAGTTGAAAAACTTCTAAAGGTTAGTCTTATTTACCCTATCCCATTGATAGATTGGATTTCTAATATCATAACTATTACTAAAAATCAAGGAATAATTCGAGTTTGTGTTGATTACTGCGATATCAATCGTGTGTGCCCTGAAGACAATTATCCCACTCCCTTTATTGATCAGATCATTGATGAGTCTTTTGGGAGTGAGATATTTCCTTTTATGGATGGTTTTTCTTGTTATAACCATATTAACATATTACTCATTGACCAACACTATACTTCTTTTATCTATCCATGGGGGACTTTCTCTTATAAGAAGCTCCATTTTGGTCTCAAAAACACTGGTCCTACCTTCGAGAGAGTGATGTCATATGCCTTTCATGATATTAAACACATCGTTCAAACTTATTTAGACAACTTACCAGCTCATTCTGCTAAGCGTCGTGACCATTTGGACCACCTTCAAGCAATCTTTCTATGTTGTCGACACTATAATATTCATATCAATCTGCACAAATGTGTCTTTTGCTTCGAATCTGGTCGGCTCTTGGATTTTGTTGTGTCAAAAGAAGGCATATGAATAGATCCTATGAAAGTAGAGGCTATTGTAAATCTACCCCCTACTTCATCGTTGCACCAATTGCAAGGTTTTCAAGGGAAGGTAAATATTCTTCATTGCTTTGTCCCTAATTACGCTGAGTTTGTCGAGGGATTTACTCGCTTACTTAAGAAGGGGATCCCATTCATTTGGGATGAAATTTCCCAACAATCTTTTGATGCACTAAAGAAAACACTCATTAGTGATCCTTTATCTATCCCCTTGATAACCACCACAATTATTTCTTATACTTGGCCACAGCTGAGAGTACCATTGTCATGGTACTAGCTGAGGACGATGAATGTTATCACTCCTCCAGATCTCCAAGGCTAAGGAAGAGTCCAGCTGAGGTAACCACAGACCAACCTTTTCACTTGGTATCTAGCCCTACCAAGCTGGAGAGGGTTCTCTCCACAAAATCACAGCCAAGAGGGTTGGATGAATTAGTGTTTTAGGCTAGTTATGATGTACAGAAGGGTTTGATTGTTTGAAATTGGTTTGTTGGATGAGGATTAGGTCAAAGAGAGTAGGTCAGGGCAAATAAAGGTATGATTGTAGAAATCTGATGAAGCAAGGTAGGTAGATACTCAAACACTTTAAGGTTCTTGAGTGAGATGGATTAGACTAGTGAGATGCTAGAAAGAGCAAGACAAGCATGTATTCTTTCTAAATTGAAGAAAATGGACAAATTATGAAGATTTCCCCAAAATAGAGCATGTAAGATGTATCCTGCTCATCAACTTGAAAATCAACATATCATAGAAGTGAAATGAAACATGAGAGTACAAAACATTCAAACATATGCAACATAAGAAGAAACTATGTCAAAATGTCATGCCACAGGTATTCCATCAAAATAGTTGCAACTCATTCATTAAATTTCTTCCAAACAATGATTACACTAGTGTCTCTGATCAATACAAAAACATCCAACTGAGTCCAACCTTTGAAAAGACTGAAAAATACAAGATATAGGCCTCAAAACAAACTTCTCCCAGCCTTTGGGGTCGAATCCATGAGTGGAGGAGCAGTTCCACCAAAATCTGAACTGAAAGCTAGAGTTTAGGGTGGTCAAAGTGACTCATCCCTAATTACAATGAAATTGATTCATTACACCTTATAGAGTCTATTTAGCTAATGTTTTTACCATAGGCAATAGTAAAAAGACCATAATTACTTTCACATCATCAACTAAATGAGTAAAAACTTGATTTCCCAAGATGAAAATCAAATCTGGAGAAAAGACAGTGAAAAAGCAAAAAACTGTCAAACACGCCATTTTTGTGTCAAACGTGCCATCTTTGTGTCATACACGCCATCCATATTGCAGACAGGTTTTGAATGCCTTCCCAATTTCCAAATTGAGCCTAGGATATCTCATTGGAACTCATGTTGTGTCTAGTTTCCAAATCTACCTTTAGTTAGCAGAATGGACTTGATTTGACCCTCCAAATGTTGATTCTCTCAAGACTTCTCAGCGCACAACGACAAGGTGAAAAAGGAGGCAGAACATTGATTTTTTGTGTTTTTTTTCAGCTTTTCACCTACCATTTGTGCAAACCAAGGCTAGAAAGGTTGTTTTCCTACATGTCTTCATCATTGAGCATCCACTAGTGGTCTTCAATTGGCCAAAAAGTGCCTCAAACAAAATCGTAGCGCCCTTGCATTCTAGTTGTCACCAAACTGTGTATGATTTCTTAAAAACACAAAAACTTCAGAATTACCTCAAAACATTTAAAATTAGTGAAATGATTGTGGATCATGTGTTTTTTTCATGGAGTAAGGCCTCAACAAGGATGTCAAGTCTTCATTTTCTTGGTTGTTTAGGGCTTCAATCTTTGCATTAGCTCTTCTAAGCTTTGCCCTTGCAATCTTGTTCCTCATGGCGTAATGTTTTTCCATCTTTCTCTGAATGTAATTTTCTTTGTTGGCCTTGTCCAGGAGCTTCTCCAAATGCTAGTTTACCTTGACAAGCCAATGTTCTCGATTCTCATTAATCATGATGGCAAACTGTTCATTCCATGTGAGCTGATTTGCAAACTCAGCCTCATTTTGTCTCTCTAGTTCTAGAGCTATTTTCAACCCTCTAGTCCTAGGTATTCTTTTTGGTTCTTGATCAGGTTCACCATACTTCCCATATTCTTCATCAAGCATGACCTTTTCTTTATTTTCTTCTCTTTGAGCCTTGATGAGTTTCACCTCATTGATCATATTTTTGGTCTTTAGCTACTTGTTTTCCTGCTCAAGAAACGAAATGACAAACTTAGCTCTATCTAAGTTACTCTGAAGCTCTCTAATAGGGCATCCTTCTCCTTTACAAGAAAACTGGAAGTTTCATGTTCATGTGGACGATCCAAGTCAACTAGGTCAAAATTTGCCTCCTCACTATGAGGATCATCATCTTCTTGTATAGCTTCCTCATGCTCATCTACTTTTGTGATCTTTTGTTTGCCCTTATATACCTACTTTGCTGATGAAGAAGGCAGGGCTTCTCCCACAATATGTGGGGCAAACACCTGCCTATGACCTTTGTGATAAGTATGTGCCAAAATTCCCAAATCAACCCTCTTAGGATTGATGACCTCAACCTTCTTAGTCTACTCTGGCTCACCTATCTCAGTTGTATTAGGTGACTCAATGTGCCCATGAAATGGTGATGGTGGAGGTGATGGTGAAGGAGATTGATCTGATGATGATGCATGATCTATGGGCTAAGATGGAGGAATGGATGTGGAAGGATGAGCTGATGAAGGGACATTTTGAAAATGATGTATAGATGATAAGTGAATATGCCATTAGCTATGAAAGTACTCCATGAAATGTTCAATTGTTTGAGTTGATGGAGGACAATGATTTTGATGAGGGAGTGGTGAAAAATACTTTTCATTTGATGCTCATATTCTCTCTTTTGGACAATATATGCCATCTTGTCAATGTTATGGAAGAGAAAATAAGGTATGTTGAGCATCTTGACCCTTGTGAAGTGCATGAGTAGCCGGATATGATAGGTGTAAATTCTAGAGAACCTACCTTCACAAGTAAAGTATTTCATGATGATTTTCATCATGGGAACATATCTCTCCAAGAGGTAAGAGAAAGGAAAAAGCCTCTTTCTTTCATTCTTGTATCTAGGTTTGATGTATGGCTCATAGTAATTCTCCTCTAATTCCTTTTTCTTCAACCATTTTTCCCCAACATCTGGGATTCTAATAGCAACTAATATGATGGAAGTGGACACAGTGAAAGTGACAACAGCAAGGGTTACCTAGTTATCATGGAGATTGGAGATGAATAGTTTGATCAACATAGGATGATGTTGAACCTTTCTTATTTTCTCACAGAATTAAAAACATCATAGATGTTTAAAACATGTCACAGCCATGGGAGATGCCATGAATTCCCTAGTATGTCTTGGCTCAAGTCTAAGGATTCTCCACCCTTTGTTTGGCTTCCTCTTCTTTCTTTCTTCCTCCTCAGTGGAATTTTTGTCCTCTTCTTCTGAAATGGTGTCTAAAAACCTAGGGAGATGAAATAATAGTGGAATATAGGTATAGGGAGTTAGGATTGGTATGAGGAAATTCAGAGAGATGAGGGAAGGGGTTTTTGGTTTAAGGGAAGTGATATGGAGTGGAAATGTGATGGGATTTAGGATAGGGAATTTTATTATAGGTTAGGGGTTTTGGGAGCCTAGGAAAATGGAACAACTAGGTCTTAGGGTTTTGGGAATAAAGGGCTTTGGGAAGTAGTGATATGTTATAGGGGTTGGGAAAGGGTTTAATAGTGATATCGGAAGGGAATAGAAATACTAGGGAGTGAAATTAGAGGTGTGGGAATGAAACTAGCGTTTGGAGGTTTTGAAAACTCCAATTTTCACACAAGAAACTTAATACCATGAATTTGTGACTTGTGAAATGTAAGGAGGGTATATTTTGAATGTTACTTATTTTTTGGAGGATGAAAACAACCAAACTTGAAGTTTTTGGAGTGATGGCACTTTGTTTAGAGGATGGTGAGAAATTTGGTCAAACGTGCAGCGCACAACATAGGTGTGCAACGTAAACTGAAATGTGCCCTCCACTTGCCAAACACACGACGTAACACTGAAACACACCCTCTAGAACACAAACGCGCAACGAAAACTCTGTTTTTCTAATTTCACCTTTCAAACTTGAAAATTTCTCCTTTGTTGAGGTTGCTCGACAATGAAAAGAGAAAATGAGGTGTGAATTGAGGTCTTGAGGGTTTAAATACTTGGTGTAATTTGATTTTGTTGATTTAAAAACCATTTTCTAATGTTTGAAAATTTCTTTTTAAAGATTTCACTAATACCCCTTTACTTTGTCTTTTTTCTTTGCAGATTGATCTTGACATTTATTATCCAGTTGGCATATGGAACTGAGTTGGCAGCTTGAGAAAAATTTACTTATTACACATAATGACATAAAATTACATATATTTTTTTGGAATAAAATTACAATTTGGAATGAAACTCATACTTTAAATCAAAATTACAACTTTGGAAACCATATTCACATGTTTAAAAATCCTCTTTAAATGAAAAAGGGATATTATTTTGTTCACTCTCATACTTTTTCTGGCCTTATGCAATGAAATGGTGTTTTATTGGACCTTGAAAGAATGAAACCTAAATGCCTAATGAAAACCTTGAGTGAGCAGACTTCATGGTGACTTGAATGACATAAAGACATGATCAAATGAGCTTTCATGAATGATGTATGCTCAATAAGAAATGAAGGTGGGCAAGTATACATTTTTGAGGGAGAGTGAGTTTTTTGACTAGGTCTACCATCAGTGAGTAAATTTTTGAATGAGGACCTAGGTGGAACGGTAAAATTTCTGAGTGAGACCCTAATATGAATATGGAAAGAGGAGTTTTGATCACTAATGGCAGTATGCAAATATTGACTCTAACAACGACAATGGAAATGAGCATGTGGTTTATTATTTGATTCAAAATCTCATTAACATAGAAACTCGATATGCTCATGTTGAAAATCTTGCCTTGGCAGTAGTCCATGTTGTTCAAAAATTTTTCCATTATATTCTTCTACAGAAAACCACAATGATTTTTTACTGTAAACCCATTACTTATATTCTGACTGATCATTTTCTTGGGGAAAATACTCTAAATGGATCGTTATCCTGCAAGAGTTTGATTTGGAGTTTACTGCCGCCAAATCAAAGAAGTCACTAGTTTTGCCGAATTGATCTGCGCACTTCCTCCTCCAACCACCTCCATTGATTTTACTGATATGATTCCTCATGAAACTTTGTTTCTCATAAGCACTCTTGACCCATGGTATGGAGATATTATTATTGATCTTCAGACCTAGAATTTTTTATCCGAGTTGTTTGAATCTGACCGATGCCACATCCAACATCAGTCTCAACCTTATTGGATTATTGGTGATACGTTGTACCACATCGGTGTTGATTCTGTTCTTCACAGTTGTATAACACTTGAAGAGGTTAAACGTGTCTTAAATGAACACCACTCTGGGGTATGTGGTGGTCACGTGTTAGGCTATGCCACTATTCAGAATATCCTTCACGCCAGTTATTTATGGCCTTCTATCTTCAAATATTTCATTTGGCAGTTCAAAAGTGCCACGAATGTTAGATATATAACCATAAATAGCACGCCCCGCCAGCACCCTTGCACCCAGTTGTTAATGTTGTCCCATTCGCTAAATGGGGAATCGATTTCATGACCTGTAACCCTCGCTCAGCCGGGGGGCATGGCTATATCATTGTCGTCATTGACTATTTTATTAAATGGACTGAGGTGACACCCATATATAATGTTGACGCTACAATTGTTGCTCAGTTCCTATTTAACCATGTCATAGCCCGTTTTGGCATCCCTCAAGCCATTGTTACTGATCATGGATCCCATTTTAATCAGTACATGATGGCAAAGCTTACTGCTCAGTTGGGTCTTCTCCATGACAACTCAACTCCTTATTACCCATAGGCTAATGTCCAAGTTGAAGTGATTAATAAATTCTTAATTACTATGCTTCAACGTACCATTGGGAAGCATAAAAAGGATTGGCATCTCATGTTGTTCTCGGATCTTTGGGCTTATCGAACCTCGGCTAAGACAACCACTAGTTTCACTCCATTCCAGTTGGTATATGGTTTAGAGGTGACACTCCCTATCAAGTGTGAGATTCCTTCGTTAAAAATAACAATCGAGCTACTCCCCGATACCTCATCTGAACATGAATGTTTACTTTATCTTGAGAGGCTTGATGAGACCTGTCGTATTGTTGTGATGGTTATTGAAGCACAGGATAAACGAGTTAAAGCTCATTATGATCAAATTGTTTCTCCATGAGTTTTCGTTGAAGGTGACTTGGTCATGCTGTATGACCAAGCCAACGATAAGTTGGGAGCTGGGAAGTTTGAACCTATGTGGCATGGGCCATATATTGTTAAACATCTTTTACAAAAATGTGCCTATGAGTTGGTTGACTACGAAGGTAATACACTAGAACATCCTCACAATGGTTTTTATCTGAAAAAGTATTATGTGTGAGTTCTATGTAATTACTTTTGTACATTAGTGTGTGAATTCATTAGTGTGGTTTTTGATTTTTTGCTTTGTAGACATGTTTCCTCTGCTTACCTTGTGTTCTACTCGGTTCATAGATGTCATCAAACCATTATGTTGGTTTTTTTGATGGTGCTTGTCGTAACACACGAAACCTATCTTCCATAACTTGGACACTCTTTGCCCCAAATTGCAAGATGATCAATTTACAAGGTATTTTCTTGGGATGAACAACTAATAATATTTCTGAGTACAGTACTGTTATCAGAAGCAGTTTCTCTCAGAATCAGAAATTTGGTTGTTAAGTTAGATTCACAACTCGTAGTGCTATAATTAAATGGTCATTATTCAGTAAGAAATCCACAAATTTTGCGCATGTATCTACGTGTTCGATTACTGGAAAGAAACTTTGATTATATTACATATCAACACATTCAATGAAATTTGAATACATTAACAGATGCATTAACAAATATGTTTTGGATAGAAATGTGTGTCATTCATAAAAACCAAACACATCATCATGATATATGAACACATAATTAGACAATAGAAACATGCATATGTGTGTGTGTATATAGATAGATATATAGATATATATATATATATATATATATATATATATATATACTGAGCCTGTCAAAGTTGGTTATAATAAAATCTCAAAAATAGTGTTCTGAGACACATGGATTTAAAAGCCTACAATAGTGCAAATAACACGATTAGGCATAGGCTATTCACCCACATGATGCTCATGATAGCATGAGACCGCTTTGATCACTCGACCTAGAAATTGATGCAGTCTTGCGGATACTCCTACTGTATGCCTTCGGTACCGCACCAACACATCATCTATAGTCGCATATTCTCGAATTCCCCAAGTATTCAGTTCCAGATTTTGCTCCATTTCTACTCTAAGATCTACTTCTTCCTCGTATGGATCATCTTCCTCTATCTGGTGTGGTACTCACTGTGTTATTGGGGACATTTCGGGAGGTATTTCTAGTCCAACATTTGCAATATTATCATAAGTAAACTCTCAAATACAATTCAAAGAAAAAATCATAAAACTTGAAAAATTTCCAAAAAACAAGTTTTACTTGCATCGGTCCACTGTGCACCCAGTGGTAGAGAAAGATCTAGATCTCCTCTGAAGTTGTGTCATCACAAGCATAGTCATCCACAATGATCTGTTGTTGGCATAGACAACCAAAGAATGGCAAAGGGAAATGCATTCGTTGACCTCCTCCCCCTCGAGGCATGATCTCACTCCATCTGAGCAACCTCAGATCTTGTGGAGCTGGATCATCCACCTCTACCCACTGGTATTGAAATAGGGTCACACGATCCAAAAAGAATGTGACCAAAATCGATCCAAACCCAAACTACTTCAAGTGTCCTAATTTACCCTTTGTCAGTTGTCTTTTCATGTTGACTAGCATTCCTTCGCACAAGTTAAATATTGTTGGAGCAAGGCAATTCACTGCATATTGGAATTGTGATTTCATTACCTCATGCAACCCCTGCACCCTAGTTATACAGGCCATGGTGTGTAGAATTGTCCTCAAGGGAAGTTTTTCGATGGTTTTTATCTTCACCTTCTCGCTCACAGTTGTCTCTACACCTGGGAATTGCCTTCTTATCGAGGTATTGGTGCTCTCTCCTCTAGTATGAGCTCCAAAGAGTTGGGCCCTCTCCCCTCTTTTGGACAATCTAGGGATGAAGTAGATGTCATCTAGTTCTATTTCTAGTTCTTGATCTCCAATGATGAAGAAATTGCGATCAACATCGCATAGTCCAATGAGATATTCTAACAACTCATTTTGAGCTCTGATTCTGGGGGTTCAAAAGAACTTTAGTAGTCTGCAGTCCCTCAAAGCTTTGACACGTTCATCACTTTGGGCAGCTTGATGATCTTTTGCGTCGTCGCCTCTTTATTTCCATTTGAAGGTCATATATGTCGAAATCTTCTGCAAACAACCCATAAACCACATTTAGAATCCTTTCCACAGATCAAAATTTCAAAAACACTGATTCAGAGAGAGGATTTCTCATTTTATTTTTTACTCTGTGCCCAACGTGACTATCTAAATTATTTTCACATTGCCTTTTGGGATAATAGGTGCTCAACGTGGATCCAATTATTAGACTCGTGTTGATCGTCCCCAATTATAAAAAATGAAAATCCCCCCTTAAATAGCTAAAAATCCTATGAAATGGCATGAAAATGAAATGAAAAGCAATAAAAAGGAAAGATCTATTACCTACAACTGCCAGTTCGTGAAATTGTGTCCCGGATCTCCCACACCTCTTAAATGAAGAATCAAGGAAAATGGGGTAAAATGCACTCTCCAATTTACTCCAAGTGAATTCGTAAAATGGTTTTTACTTTTGGTCTATTTATAAATTTTTAAATACATTTCACCAATATTTTATTTTTTTTCTAGATAATGGTGACGTGTGGTTGTTTTTGTGCAGCTACAGGATCTTTTTGGTGGTAACGGTTGTTAGCACTTTGTAATTTTCTGAGGTTGTAGAAGAAGATAACAAAGGTAACCACAAACCAACTTTGGAAGTAGGGATCTAACCCTGCCAGCTTTAGAGAGGGTTCTCTCTATAAGATTTAACTTTGTTGGATTGAATATTAGGCTAGTTATGAAGTTTAAGGTTTGATTTGTATTTGAATGGTTGGTTGATAAATAGATTACCATTGGGCTATGGAATATGTTACATAAATTATAGATCGATTGCATCTACAGCTAGATTTCACAGGGCAGGGTAGCCAAACTAAATGGATTCTTTAAAGTCTATGAGATGGGGGAGAAAGAACAGATTAAGATTCACTTTAGATATAGAGCATTGTTACCTAAATTCAATATTTAAAGATCAGAAGAAAACATTGAAATTATTCGTAGCCAGGTGCATAGTGTAGATTTAAACAAATTCTTCCCTTTACTTATCTACTGAATAATTACTATTTGGAAACAAATATGTGTAATAAACAGAGAAATATAAACACATAGAATGATAGAGGCACTTCACCAACAACTTGACATAAGAATCCTGTGAAAGATCTTTCTGTATTACTGGTAAATCCACTGATGCTTCAGCAATGTAAAATAGTGCTCTTTTGTTCAAAAACGAACCCTTGATACTTCTGAAGATGAAGTATTTATAATTAATTTTACAAAAATATCCTGTCATAATGACTAGGATGTATCTAAAAATAATCAAACTGAATCAATCTAACTTATTACAAAGATATCAGGGAAAGTTGTAATGTCTAAAGTGGCGGCACTAAATTGGTGGAACAACTGGTTGTCTAGCCCTCGAATTCTGCATGTGTTGTTGACGCTGAGTTTTGTAGCCAAATGTGCTACTTAATCTAGTAATTCACATAGCTTATCCCATCGTTGTTCACTCGGGATAGCCATCTTTGGTAACTTTCGGTACACTTCGTTAAGTTCAGTATATTTATAAAATGTCGACATCGTAATGAATAGGGTTTTAATTGCATATTGAATGTCCAAGCCATATGCCAATTCTTCCAAGAAAACCTTACCTTTCATACTGAATCTTTCAGCTGCAACCTTCGAACTGCCTCTTGCCTTGGACATTATTTTATCACTGTAATCTGACCATGTGCTCAACTTATCCTTAATAACTAATAAGTTTGGAAGTCCTTTCTTGTAGAGAGGTTCTAGCTTGGTGAAGAATTTATGTACACCAGTGTCCATAATATGACACTTTTCTTTAAGATATCTCATTAGATTTCTCTTAGTCAACACCTTCCTGACTTCCAATATTGTTTCTGTTTTGTCTTCAATCTCCAACTCTTCTAATTCCTATAAATTTTGGAATTAAGGGATTTGATGAACTCAATGGCCTCACTAGGCTTATCTCCCAACTACTTTATGACTTGTTCGATGGCTTCATTGGACCGTTCAATCAGCTCCTGTTGCTAAAAAATAATTTGTACTGAAGGCCAAATGTCTATCATGTCTTCATTAATTCGTTTCCAGATATTCTCTTTTACCTATGCCAATAAATTACCCATGGCATAGTCTACTTCCATCTTCTACAATCTATGGGACAAAGTTTGGGACTTCTTTGTTTCTATCATGAGATAATTTTCAAATCTTGTTTTTTGTTCCTGTAGGAATTTCACCTCTTGCCTCAGTTTCTTTATTTGTTCTCCCTGTATAGACATGATTTCCATGGATTTAGCCAACTTAGTTGAATCATCTGCAACTGATGTGGGAAGTACTATGGAAGAGGATGTTCTTGCTATCGTGGCTCTTGTAGGGATACCTGTTTGAAGTAGAGATGCAATTGGAACTACATTAAGAGGAACTACTGCTAGTTGTGAACTCTATTCCTTTTCTTTTATCAGATTTTCCATCTCTGCTTCCATCTCTTTCATATGTGCACTCTCTTCCACTAGAAGCTTCAACATCTCTTATTTTTGTAGCTCTATCTCTTCTAGCTCCTGGGCCTGGGGATCTTCTATCATAGATAGCTTCAATTTCTTCTTTAGGGCTTCTATGTCAACATTTTTATTCTTGATTTTCTCCTCCATGAATTTTGAATTATGTGGATCAAAGCAAGCATTTCCTCCAAGTATTCGATTATGTTGTCTTTGGAAAGAGAGGACACTTTCTCTAATTTAAGATGAGACTACACTTTTTTAAACGAAAGTTGTAGTTTGGAAGCAGTGATAACAGTTTGTGTGAAGGTAGAGTATACCATTTCTCCAGTTTTCCTGTCCATATCTATTTGATCCAAAGGATGAATATCCTTTGCCTCAAACTAAAAGGTAGTTGGTTTGAATTCCGCTACTGAATTTGTTTGTGGAACCTGGGCCTACAAGAATTCCATATGCATTCTTCCCTTCTCTGTTTAAAACGCTGAAATAATATTGTGTTGGATGGAGGAAGACTGCTTCTTGAATTGAACAGAGATATTGTCATGAATGGCTTCATTCCTCTATTTAATCTCTTTATATCTCTAGAATATATCTGGTTGCCTCTGTTTTGTAGATGAATCTAGTGTGTGAGGAATTGTAGATGGAACCTCTTTAGTAGTTCAAGATGATGGAGACTCTGTGGTACCACTATCCAACTTAAACGTTTGAAAGCCCGAGAGTACAATAGTACCCTGTGTTTCCTCTAGTGGTGGGAAGTATATTGTAGAGCATATTTTAATATTCTTTGTATATATATTGAATTCTTTGGTTGAGACTTCTATAATTGATGGAGAGTCATCCTCTCTCGGTCTCTTATCTGTATTTTCTTTAGGTATGTGAGTCTCTGAAGCTGTTCTGGAAAGTACTTGCTCTTCAGCCTCTTGTAATGTGTTCTCTACGCAAGTCTGTTAGTTCATGTACTTCTCTATTTTTGGCCTTTGGGTATGCACATAGGGAGTTGCTTTATGTTCCACTCTTAACTTAGAAATTACCCCGAAGGGGTCATAGGACCAAGTGAAACTAAGAGGGAAATTCATTTGTTTCAGCAGGAGGTCTGCTTCCTCTCCTGATGCTCTATTGTTGTAGATGAAAGGTCCTATTTGTGTTTTGATCTAGAACTAAGACTTCTTGGCTGCCCTGAAATGGATGTTTTCAGAGTGAATTATTTTCCTGACGTACTTGAAGGAAAATATTCTCATTAGAAGGTACTTGGGCAACTTATATGGTGGAAGCTCTGAACCATAAACTATGATTTCTGTGAATGAGTGGTAAATGTAACAGTCTCATGTTTTCACCTGTTCACTGGGCTATAAAACTTTCTGAATATCTTCATTGATCCTTGAAATCTGATGGCCACTCAGCAAACAAGTTGCTAGATACACAAATTGATCAATGAAGTATTTAAATCTAAATTCCTATGATTCTCGTTGATTCTCGTATGATTAAGGAGGTATAAAAGAAAATAGACTACGACTCTCCTTGTTGATCAAGCTTTTGCACTACAAAGAGAAACCTATCTATCTGAAAGAAAATGAACATATACATAAGAATAAAAGAATAACATAACATTCCTTCAGTTAAAAACTGAATGAATTATTAATGAATTACATTTTCTAAGAAGTGACCATAGTCAAAGGAGACTAATAGTCCTTCTTCTATAGAAAGGGTGGATAGAAAGCCTAAAATAGGTTTATCTACCCATTCATCTTAATAGTAACCAAGTATGGATGGGAAGACATAGATAATATGTATGGTCCTTTGAGGAAACATAGAAGAGGGATAAGGGGGATTTTTCTCGGGGAGTTGAGAGTCTTTTGAGAGGAAAACTTCAAAAATCCTAGCTCTCTAGGGGAAGGTGAACTTCTGATAGATTTCTCTAAGAGCTTCAAGGGAAAAAGGGGTGAGGGAATCACTGTAGGGGATCTGCAACATTTGGTTTATGCTCTCAGATGTAATGGTTAAAATAATTTCACCATTTGGGGAAATAATAGCCCTCTTACTTGAAAGGTAAGAGGCATGGCATTATAGGAAGAATTCGGGAAACTAATAAGTTGGGGGAAAATGAATAGGGGAAGTCTAGACTGCTAGAGATTAATTTCATTAGATTGGTCAAGGTAGTTATCACAAAACCAACAACGTAATTCAAAGAGGTCAAATTCAAACTACGCCTCAACTATCTTATAGTCTCTATTAGCAAGCAAGATGTGGTCTAAATCCATAAGGGGGTAAGAATTGGATTCACTGAAGTGGCAACTTTGGGAGCCATTGTGGTAGTAGAATGAACAGGGGAAGAAATTGACAAAGGTAATTTGTAGAAGGCTTCAGGAATTGTCAGGAAATTTTGGGTGAGAGTACCTCCTTAAATTGATCAGATACGGGTAATGGATGGTAATGGCTTATGGGAGATAAACACGAAACAGAAAGGGGAGCGATGTTCATAAGGTAAAGAAAAAAGGATGTAATAGCGGGTGAAATTTTAGTTTAATAGGCCAGAGACCAAGTGTAACCGTTGGATTAACGGTTGTAAGCTGGATTAACTTCAGTAATGGAGTGGGTAAATGGGAAGAACAGTAATGGGCAGGTGCAACGGTTGCAGACGAGGCAGATCAGAATAGGCGAGTGAATGGCATAGGACCGTTGGCGAGAGTGATAAAAGGAGGGACATGTGGCGTCATTGGACTGGTGGGTAAGGAGAGACGTGGAGGTGTCGTTTGGCGAGAAGACGGGTTGTGGTGGGAGTCAAAAACCGCTTTTGGAGGGGAGTAGGTGGTATATGGTATCAATGGGGGGGTTCAAAATCATAAGGAGGTGACACATAGGGGGGCAGAAAACAGATTTTTGGATCCCCTCCCATTAAATAGAATCATTGTGTGGGGGTCTGAAATCAATTATAGGACGTTGGATCTGTTGGCATTAAAACATAGGTTTGGCACTATGTCAAAGGTGTTGTCCTTGATGGCAACTCACTCAGATGACAAATCACAGTTTAGGCTCACCGAATGAAGGAAAAAGAGATATACACAGTTTCCCCTTAACCAAGCTGCGTATACACGCGGGTTCACCGACCAAAAGGCGTGTATGCATACACACACACTTTCACGTAAGGAAAAGTGCGTACATGTTGGAAACCTTGGTCCGTGGTATTTGGTCCCTGGTATTTTGACCCATGGTATTGCTCTAAGGTATCTTGTCTGAAGTGTTGACCCTAGGTATTTGGTCCAAGGTATTGAGTCTAAGTGTTTTTGGACCATGGTATTGAGTAAGGCCTAAGACTATAAAAGGAGGAGGAGATCATTAGGCAAAGGCACTCAAGTATTGAATATCTAATGAAGAGCAAGATCTAAAATACTAGTCATTGGGTTATGGTGCATAGTTGGATCTGAATCATGGAAGAACCTGAGCACTTGAAGAAGGATATATTCTATTGATGGGTCAAGATCTTAAGGCTTGAAGAGAAGTATCTTTATGTGGTTTTGATATTTTATCTGAATAGTTGGCCCATGTTGTAATTTGTAAATCTGATGATATGGGTATAACTGATACCTAAATAGTTGTAAAGGTTAAATCATCTTTTACAAATTTGTACAGAGGTTCATTACAACAAGGGCGCGTATACACACTGGTTCAGCATTTTAAAACAACGTATACGCAGGTTTGTCTTGAGAAAAGTGCGTATGCACGCAAGTTCGACACATTGAAGTAGCGTACACCTCATAAAATATGTTTTAGCTACTTCTGTTTGTTATTGCAGTGTTCTGGGTTCTGGCTTGGGTTCTAGTTACTGTACTATGCTCTGGTTACAACTTTCAGAAAATTGATTGTTTGATTCAGTTTTGGTTGGTACAAAGGAGATTGGTTGATGCAGATATATTTGATGTTTGATTGATGTTATTGATGGATCCAATCTGAAAATTTATGAAACGTGGTCCCTAGAAGAAAAGAGAAGGTTGTAGCCTTCTAGAGGTAGAAGCCTGTGTACCGGTATAAGATTGCACCAGTATAGAAATATTGTAAAAATAAGTTTCTCATTAAAAGAAGATAGAGATGAATTGCAGTAGGTGGCTTTCAGCCACATTGGGTTTCCACCTTATATCTTGTGTTCTTGTGTGTGATTGTCTGCTTTGTTTTTATTTGTTACTGCTTATATGATTCTGATACACAGATTAAAGATCAACTAACTAAATTATAAGTTTACAAGGTATACGCTGGTTTCTTTAAACACAATTGTGTATATTTGCAAGTTGCATTAACAGAAGTAGCATATATAAATTTGTTTATGAAATGAAATATTATTAAATTGCTAATATTGATTCATCCCCCCTCTCACTATTATTTCCAACAATTGGTATCAGAGCAGGTTCTTCAAAAGAAGCTTGATTGCTTGAAGGAAGATATATCATCATGAGTAACTACGAAAGAGAGGCATCCATTAGACCACCAATCTTTGATGGGAGAAACTCTGTCTATTGGAAGGTAAGAACCACAACCTATCTTCAATCTCTTGGAACAGATGTTTGAGAAATCGTGGAAGGAGGATACAAATTTCCATCAACAATTCCTACAGATATGGCAGGTAAAAAGCAGTATGAAACAAATGCCAAGGCTATCAATAATCTATTAGGGAGTCTGTCACAATCAAAATTTGTCAAGGTTATGTAGCTCAAAACCACCAAAGAAATATGGGACAAGATCATTCTAAGCTGTGAAGGAGATGATCAGGTAAAACGTGCAAAACTACAATCTCTCAGAATTCAATATGAAACTCTCGGAATGCACAATGATGAAAGTATAGCTAATTAGTTCTTATGTATAGATGAGAGTGTTAATCGCATGAAAAATTTGGGTGAAGAAATAAAAGAAGTTACTTTAGTTGAAAAGGTTTTAAAATCCTTTTCTTCTAAGTTTGAATCAAAAGTTTCTGCCATAGAAGAAAAGCAGGATCTTCAAAGGTATCAGAGACAAGTAGCAGAGACTTCTTCTAAAAAGCCTTACAAGCCTTATAGAAGAAATCCTTCGACTGTTCAAAGCCTCCTAACGCTATTACAAATGTTGAATTAGAAGAAGAAGAAGAGGAAATTGCTATTGACAAACCTACCGATGAAAAAGAAGTTGTAGAGCTACAAGTTATGTGGGATTTCATCCTCCCTGATGAAGAGGATCAAGGGGCATCGCCGACTAGTACTCGAAGTAGAAATCAACTCGATCCTCCTCAACCTACTCCTAAGCCAAAGAGCGCAAGATCAACACCTAAGGATAAAGTCGTAGCCAAGAAAATGACATACAAAGCGACTCAAACAACCCCAATCCAAATAGATTCACCAACTCCATCTAAAACATTGATTGTTTCGGATGAAATGGAGTATAACATCATAGAAGACATGAAGAATACTAGGGCTAACATCACTTTTTATGAATTGAGCAAGTTAAAACATCAACAAAAGCTCCTTTTGAAAGAATTACATGTAGTACCAGTTGCGCCTCTGCCCGCCACTGTAATCTCACAAGCTTCCCATGAGATGTGAAGACCTCCAAATACTGTGATTAACAAAGTTGATCCAAATGACATCGCTCTAATTGGAGGAAGGTTAATATCTCATTCTTCGCCATTTCTTCTTACTTATGAAATTTTCAATAAAAATTTGCATAATTGTTTAGTGGATTCAGGAGCTTCATCCAATATCTTACCTAAATCGATTTGTGTAAAGTTGAATGTTTAACCTCAAAAATCTGCTATGCGCATAGTGCAGCTAGACCGGTTGCAAGTTGAAGTAATTGGTGAATTAAATCAGGTTACGATAAGGTTGTCATCTAATCAAAAGGTATGTCAAGTTATTGATATTTTAGTTGCAGAAATTCTAGAATTCTATGGCTTAATTCTTAGCAGGGATTGGTCAGAAAAACTTCATAGATACTTTGCAACCGATTGGTCGCACATGTGGCTCCCTTACAATGGTAAGCCAAATCAGATAAAGGTTGAGCGAGAAAGACATCAGAAATACATAGTAACAGAATTGGAAGGAGAAAATGAACCAGTAGCATACAACAATAATATAATTGGCAACTATTCAGTTGATTCTTTCCTAGGAAATTTTAATGCTGACACTTCACCTTAGAACATTCTGTTTTTTCTCAAGTAGAAAATTTTTCTCAAACAGATTGTTCTAAATGTATTAACTTTATAGATAATCCTATAAATAAATCTTTATTTTGGAAGTTATTTTTTGACGGTTCTAAGTCTAACGAAGGAGCAGGAGCAAGATGCGTATTAGTTAGCCCAGAGGGAAACAAAACTATGCTAACTTGTAGACTCGAGTTTGATTGCACCAATAATACTACAGAATACGAGGCTTTAATCCAAGGATTATACAAAGCAATCGGATTAGACATCAAATATCTACAAGTCTTCGGAGATTCTGAAATTGTTATTAGACAGGTACGGAATGCTATACATTGTCTATCAGGTCATTTAAAGCATTACCAATCTTTAGTACAAGTTCTAACTGAACATTTTATAGCATTTAATATTTCGTCAATTCCTAGACTCCAAAATGCTAGTGTTGATCTTTTGGCAAATGTAGCTTCCAAGCATATTCCCTCAGAAGACTTTAGCCCCGATAGATTTTCAATCGAATTAATCTTTACAACCTCAATTCCTTATAACATTACAAATTGGAGAATTTTCAACGATGATACTAATATTGTAAGCTTCCTCACCTCTGAGGGATCTTGTACTAATCAGATAATTGATGAGGACCAACATGACAGACAATTGCAACAAGATAGCACTAATAATGCTATGCCAAAATCAGTAGTCAAATTAGAAGATCTATATGATTTGAAAGATCGATTCAAAAGATCTACCAATTCAAAGCTTCAAAGTTCAATTGTGAACTACGAATTTGTAAATCTAGGAACTGATAACAAGCCACAGAATATCAACCTAGGCCTTGGCCTAGCTCCTGAAGAAAAATTAGCATATGTTCGTCTCTTGAAACAATACAAAAGTGTCTTTGCTTGGAACTATGATGAACTTAAGACTTACGACACTTCTATCATCCAACATACTATCCCAATGATAAACGATGAAAAACATGTCTAGCAGAAGCTGAGAAAGATCCAGCCTAATCTAGAAAACCAGATCAAATCTAAGCTCAATAAGTTATTGAAAGCCAAAATCATTTTTCCCGTACGACATTCTCAATGGGTTTCCAATATGGTTCCCGTTAGAAAGAAGAACGGAGACATTAGAATTTGCATTGACTTTCGAAATCTTAACAAAGCCTGACAAAAAGATAATTTTCCTTTGCCTCCTATGGAGCAAATATTGCAGGTAGTTGCAGGATCATAATTAATGTCCTTCTTGGATGGTTTCTCCGTCTATAACCGAGTTTTGGTCCATCCTGATGATCAATTAAAGACCACATTCAGAACCAAATGGGGCACTTATGCCTACCAAAAGATGCCTTTTAGTTTGATCAATGCTAGTGCCACATTCCAAAGGGCCATGGACATCACATTTAAGGGATTAGTAAACAAATCAGTAGTAATCTACCTGGACGATATAACTGTATATTCCAAGAAGTGAGGCAATCATCTCAGAGATTTAAAACAGATCTTCCAACAGTGTCAAAGGTATGGAATTTCACTTAACCCTAAAAAGTCCTTTCTTGCATTAAGTGAAGGAAAACTTCTTGGATTCATAGTGTCAAAATATGGAATCCATATTGATCCTGACAGAATCAAGGAGATTTCCGAAATACCTTTGCCTCACAACAAGAAAGCTATGCAATCTTTCCTTGGCCAGATTAACTTTGTAAAGAGATTTGTTCCAGATTTTTCAAGAATCGTATCTCCTTTACAAGCAATGATTAAAAAGAACTCAATCTTCAAATGGGGCCAAGACGAATATGAAGCATTCAATTTGATCAAACAAGCGATTGTTAATGCTCCATCTTTAGCAACTCCAAATTTTTCCGATCCTTTTATTTTATATACATTTGCATCTGATAGATCATATGTTGCGATACTCACTCAAGCAAATCAAGACAAGGCAGAAGCCCCAATTGCTTTTTTCAGTTCAAATCTACAAGGGGATGAGTTAAATTATTCAGACTTAGAAAAACAAGCATATGCTATTTTCAAAGCGATAAAATCTTTAAGACCCTTTCTGCTTAAAACCCATACAAAGATCATAGTACCGTTTCCAGCAGTAAGAAATCTTTTAGTACAGAAAGATGTGGGTGAGAAAAGAGCCAATTGGGTTACCGCGTTACAAGAATATGATGTTGAAATTAAACCAACAAATATTGTTAAAGGTCAAGGCTTTTGCGAAATGCTAGCTGGAGCATCACTTATTTCCGAAATACCATCTACAGAGATACAAATGTATGAGGTAAGCCTAAACGATGTTGATTCATTATATGCTGATATCATATTTTATCTAAAGAACGGATATGCCCCCTCAAACCTCGATTAGACAAAGAAAATAGCTTTAAGGTTGAAGGCTAAGCAATATCAGCTTGTGAACTATGTACTTTTTAGGATGAATTATGATTTTGTTCTCCTTAGATGTCTTGAGAAATCTGAAGCTGAAAAGGTGTTGCAGGAAATCCACGATGGACCAGCAGGTGGACATTATGTTGGAGATGCTACTGCACATAAAATCCTTCACACAGGCTATTACTAGCCCACACTATTCAAAGACGTGCATAACTACGTAAGAAAATGTCAAGTTTGTCAAACTGCTGCTAGGAGACAAAAGAAGCCATCATTACCTTTGCAGCCAGTCAACATTGAACAACCTTTTGATCAATGGGGATTGGATATAATAGGTGAGATCATTCCTCACTCTTCTAAACAACATAAGTATATGCTTACAACCACAGATTATTTTACTAAATAGGTAGAAGCAGTTCCTCTCAAGATAGATAATGCCGAACACATTATTGATTTCATAGATCAATTCATAATCACCAGGTTTGGTTTACCCTCTGCTTTAATGTTTGATAATGCATCATATTTTTCTGGTCATGCTATGACTGAATTTGCACTGAAAATAGGTTTTAAGCTTAAATACTCTACCAATTATTACCCACAGGGGAATGGGTTAGCTGAATCTACGAATAAAAATTTGATCAGGATCATTAAGCGAACCATTGACCAGAATCATAAGAATTGGCACAAGTATTTAATATATGATTTATGGGCAGACTGAATAACGCAGAAAGCCTCTATTGGCACTTCTCCCTTTAATTTAGTTTATGGGAAATAAGTGATTCTTCCAACTCATCTAGCAATTCCCTCTTTGGCCTTAGTTCAATATATTTATGAAACACCAACTTCTTCCTTACAACTAAGGCAGCTACAAATCCTTAAGCTGGAAGAGAAAAGAGAGCAAGCTAATATAACTCATGCTCATCACCAAGCATTAGTAAAAGCTTCTTTTGACTCAAACATGATGTCCAGAAAAGACTTTCAAATAGGGGATCTAGTTTTAAAATGGGACAAGGCTCATGAGGAAAAGGGAAAACATATGAAGTTTCAACGAATGTGGCTTGGCCCTTTCCAAATCACAGAAATCATAGGCCCATCTACTTTTATATTACAGGATTTAATAGGAAAAAGAGAATCTTTACCTATTAACGGGCAGATCCTCAAAAAATACTTTCCATAGGAGATCATTCTTCTATTTTTGTAGATTAGCTTTTCCTTTATTTTCATAATAAAACCAGTTGTAAATGGTTACATTTGGAATTCACGAAAAGGACAAGTATTTCTTTTAGATTTTGTTTTTTTGCTTGTATAAATAGAAATAATTTAGAAAGTTGGTCATTATTATTGAAAGATATAGTCAAAGAGCTATAATCCTGAATATGATACTAGTTCAACCTTGTAAATTTTGATAACAAGTGACCTTTAGTGGGAATTTGTTTCATATCATTAAAATGAAAGGTATCAATAACAAAACAAAGATTCTCTGTAGAATTTTTTTTCCAAAAACTCTAAAATTGTTGTCCAGAGCTATTCTTAAGGAAACAATGACTTCCTCCCCACCTAAGGAAGCATAAGCTTCAAGGAATAATCCAATGATACACTTTAAACTTAAAGAATAAGAGGTCTCATCACGAGCCGACTTATCATGATCATAGATATTATAGCTTGCTGACTTTGCCAAAACTGCATACCACAACAGGGCAATGACTCAAGATTGTTGCAATCAAAAGACAAGGGGTCTCATCACGAGCCAGCTTGTTCAGCAAAGCTATAGATCAAGTGAGTGGCACTATCATAATTTGGCTATCAAACCAAGGCATTGTTCTTTAAGGATTAAAAGAAAATGAAAGCAATAAGTGTAGATATGGATTTCTCTTTGAAAATTGTATATTTCTCCAAGTGGGATATAGGATCATTGCTGGGTAACAGGTAACCCTGTTGAGGCTATAAACGCCCACTGGCAGCAGTGGCTCTACATATGACAAATGAGCAAAATTAAAACTAATTTACAGAGAAGGCTTTGTTTTTATCTTTATAAACCAAGTAGTGACTGATGTAGATACAATGACCAACTCTAAGAAGTAAATAAACAAATTTGACATAGAAGAAACAAACTATCATTAATGTATTTTATCTTTCTATAATAAAGTTTTATTTTCTTAGAAAATTTGTGTTTTGGAAGTTTAGGAAATTCAAAAGAAAAGCAGAGATAACTGGTTCTTCCAAGTGAATCGCCAATTGTTGTGGCCAGAAACATCCCCCCTTATAACTGGTTCTTCCAAGTGAATCTCCAATTGTTGTGGCCAACAACATCCCCCCTTCTTATTTAGTTTTATCACCAATACTAAATAAGTGGGGACCCTTATTCAAAAATTTAAAAAAATTGATTAATGCTTGTATTTCCTTTTTTAAAAACTTACTATCATAAACTTAGGACAATACCCTCAAAAAATCTAAAAAGACTTAAGTTTTGTGATAAGTTAGAATAAAATCACTCCTTAAAGCGCGTCGCATCGCAAAAAGGGTAATGGATACCTTCCCACAAGTGGAATCCTAAGATTGCGAAATCGTGATGCGAAATCACACATCAAAAAACCCTCATCACATCACATGCCTTAAACATCACCTATGCTGAAGTGCCTTAAACCGCTGATATGCAATGGCGCATCTCGCGAATTGCATTTCGCAGAAAACAAATTGACGGATGATCGCCACACGTAAAGGATTTACGATATTGCGATGTTGTGATACTGCGATCTACGATATTGCGATCTGCGATACTGTGATCTGTGATATTGTGGAGAAAATCACAAAATTGCCTTATCGCAGATCTGCACAACCCGTTGTTCGAGAAAGTTTTTTCATAAAACCAAGCCCAGTTATGTGCATTTATGTTAATTAATGAGTTAGTTGGCGATCATTAATAAAATATGGTTTTGATCTTATCAAGGAGCCAGTTCACGTAAGGTGATATATTTTATATGTTTTCCGCATTTAAAGCTTTCTCGCCACCTTTTTCTTATCATCATTCTCACCTCATTTGTAAACTACAGGAGAAAAGAGTAGAGAAGCATACAAAGCTGAGTTCAAGATATTATGGGAAAGAAGGGTAAAGCTCCCAGATCTGAAGATAAAGAGGTGACTCCCTTGACACAGACACCACCTGTAGCAAAGATGTCGGTATTACTACTTGGAAAGGCATGTATACTTTACTTGAGGAAGAAGATCCCAAGGTAATGGAGGTTACGGCTACGGCAGGCTCACATGAGTTTTCCGAGGCGTCTATTATAGATCTATCATGTTCATTCTTGCACAGAATAGCGGAGAGGCCCAAAATTATCCCATATACAGACATGGTTAAATGGATACTAGATAGTGTTTATATCACAAATAGACAATTCAAGACTCAGGGTCAAGGACTCATTGGCTCATTCTTTCCACAAAATTTAAGTTTTATATCCTCTAACAAAAAGCGCGCAAAATGCAAAAATCGCACCAGGGAAACCCGGATCATGAAATGGAGGCAGCTTCCGATGCACGATTAGCGCCACGCTATGCCAGGCAAAATCCCTTGAGATGGAAAGCCTCAAATTGCTCAGTCGCCTATAAGCTCGGAAATTTGTAGGAAAAAAGTGCTAAAGACGGGAGGTAAAACTAGAACTCAAAACCAGTGGTATTTATCTTAAAATAGTATGAAGATATCTACCAAATATACAGCATCTACAAACAAGTTGGAGACAGAAGGCTCAAGAAAAAGCAGAGTCAATTCAAAGGTTAACAAGTTAAATTGGGATTCTTACTGGGCATACTTGGTAAAACCACACAGCCAGTGTGTGAATGTCAAATGTATCATCAATTCTACCAAAAAGATAGCACCAGCTCTTGCCGATTCCATTTTCACAGGACAGCTAAAGTTGGAAGTCAGCCAGCCAACTCTCCTCAAGAAAATGTTGAACGCTTGTGATTTCAAGGAACATATACATAAATAGTTAGTTTTAGATTCAATTTTAGTGTTAATTTTGCTTTATTTTTACCTGAAATGAGGACAGTCATTTAAACCGCATCCTACACTTTTGTAATAAATTATTTTTAGAATTACTTAGTAGTATTTAAACCCTTCTCATGCATTTAGAATTAGTTTGAGATTCAGTTTGAGTGTTAATTTTGCTTTATTTTTGCCTAAAATTAGGAAAGTCATTTAAACCGCATCCTACATTTTTGTAATAAATTATTTTTAGAATTAGTTAGTAGTATTTAAACCCTTCTCATGCATTTAGAAAAGGGTCCAGAAATTTATCAAAAGCCTGTCCTCAGAACATGCACTTTTGCACCCTCCGAGGAGGTTTTGATTAATGAATGGAGCAGGATTTATTGATATCTGCGTTTAATATCTACTACTGATGTTGCACTTTTGTACTCTTAGCAGATGTTGAATTAAGAAGAGATAGATCATTATTGTTGGAGCTCATGAGTAGAGCTAGTTATAAATGGTACTTTTATCTCTTAATTGTTTCTGCCTATGTGTTATGGTGATATTCATGTTCAGTTATTTATACATGAATGCTTAAATGTTTGAGTTATCATTTGGCACTTTTGTACGGTGATAGCTATTTATTTATGTTTAATATATGAGTAGCTATATGCGATATGTTTTTCACAATTGTTTTGTCTAACTTTTTATATGAAATGGTTTATCTTTATTGAATTTTTTTCTCACAACAGTTGAATGATCTTTATTACCATATGTTATTTGAAATCATTTTAGATCGCATAACGGAAAGATTACATCCTGGGTTAGTTTAGAATTAGATATTCCTGTTTAATAGAATACAATTACATGTTGTTAGATTAGATTTAGAATAAAAAGAATTTTACTTAGGAATCATTAGGAAATAAATATCAATTCTCAACACACACACACACATATATTGGGAAACTGGTCCCATATCCCCAGTCAGACCCACTATACCAAATGGAAAAGGATCTGCTAAACAAGGTTGGGACCAGGTGGGTATCCCCCTTGTTGTAGACCCGATTTTCGGGGTTTCAACACTATCATACTAAATCTTCCAGCTGCAACCTTCGAATTGTATCTTGCCTTGGTCATTATTTTGTCACTATAATCCGACCATGTGTTGAGCTTATCATTAATAACTAATAATTTTGAAAGTCCTTTCTTGTAGAGAGGTTCCAGCTTGGTGAAGAATTTTTGTACACCAGTGTCCATAATCTGTCACCTTCCTTTAAGTTTTCTCATTAGATTTCTCTTAGTTAACACCTTCCTGACTTCCATTATTGTTTTTGTTTAGTATTCAATCAACAACTCTTCTAATTATTGTTTGTTTTTGGAGTTAAGGTATTTGATGAGATCAGTGGCTTCACTGGGCTTATATCCCAACTACTTTCTGACTTGTTTGATGGCTTCATTGCCATTCAATCAACTCCTGTTACTAAAAAATAAATTGTATTGAAAGCCAAATGTCTATCATTTCTTCATTGATTCATTTCTAGATATTCTCTTTTACCTGTGCCAATGTATTACTTATGGCACAGTCTACTTCCATCTCCTTCAATCTCTGGGACAATGTTTGGGACTTATTTGTTTCTGTCGGGAGGGCATTTTCAAATCTTGTTTTTTGTTACTGTAGGACTTTCACCTCCTGCGTTAGTTTCTTTATTTCTTCTCCTTGTATATACATGTTTCCCATGGATTTAGCCCACTTAACTAAATCATATGCAACTAATGTGGGAAGTAATGTGGAAGAGGATGTTCCTATTGTCTTAGTTGCTGTAGGGATACCTGTTTGAAGTAGATATGTAATTGGAACTGCATCAAGAGGAACCATTGCTAGTTGTGAACTTTGTTCCTTTTCTTTTATCAACTTGTCCATCTCTACTTCCATCTCTTTGATATGTGCACTCTGTTCCACTAGAAGCTTCAACATCTCTTATTTTTGTAGCTTTGTCTCTCCTAGCTCCTTGGCCTGGGGATCTAATGTTGCAGGCAGCTTCAATTTCTTCTTTAGGGTTGTTATGTCAATATTTTTCTTCTTGATTATCTCCTCCATGGATTTTGAATTATCTGGATCAAAGCCTGCTTTGATCACCATTTCCTCCAAGTATTTGATTTTGTTGTCTTTGGCAAGAGAGGACAATTTCTCCAGTTTAAGCTGAGACTACACATTGTTCAAATGAAGTTGTAGTTTGGAAGCAATGATAGTAGTCTTTGTGAAGGTAGAGTATACCATTTCTCCAATCTGCCTATGCATATTTATTTGATCCAAAGGATGAACATCCTTTGCCTCAAACTCAAAGGAAGTTTTTTTGAAGTCCGCTGCTGACTTTGGTTGTGGAACCCGGGCCTGCAAGAATGCCATATGCATTCTTCCCTTCTCTGTGTCATATTTTGAAATAAGCCTGTGTTGGATGGAGGAAGATAGCTTCCTAAATTGAGTAGATATATTTTCATGAATGGCTTCATTCCTCTGTTTAATCTCAATATATCTATGGAAAATATCCATTTGCATCTCTTCTGTAGATGACTCTGGTGTGTGAGGTATCATAGATGGAATCTCTTTAGTAGTTGAAGATGATGGAGACTCTTTGGTACTACTATCCAACTTAAAAGTTTGAAAGTCTGAGAGTACAATAGTACCTTTTGTTTCCTCCAATGGTGGGAAGTCTATTTTAGAGCCTGTTTTAATCTTTTGTGTATATATCTTGAATTATTTTGCTGAGACTTCTATAATTGATGGAGAGTCATCCTCTCTCAATTCTTATCTATATTTTCTTTGGGTATGTGAGTCTCTGAAGTTGTTTTGGAAAGTACCTGCTCTTCGGCCTCCTGCAATGTTTTCTCTACCCGAGTGTGCTCGTTCATGTACTTCTCTATTTCTAGCCTTTAGGTATGTACGTAGGGAGATTCTTTTTGTTCTGCTCTTAACTTAGAAATTAGCCCAAAGAATTCATAGGACCAAGTGAAACTAAGAAGGGAATTCATTTTTTTCAGTAGGAGGTGTTTGGTCAATTTAGTGTCCTAAATTGCTCTACATAAATTATCAATCCGGATATCGTAGACTGATGAAGTGTAGTGTACTATATGTGCTAGATGACCCTTCTTACCTCACTATTTTTGAGTTTTATGTTGTTTTGGGGGTTTGATCCTTTAATTCCTAATGTTTTGCAATGTACTTAACAAAATCTTAAATCTACTGCTGCTAAGAATCTAGAGAAATGAAATGAGGACTAAAAGTGCTTTAAGCCAGATTTGGAAGTAAAGTTTAACCAAGAAAATGAAAACAAAGTTTCTATTCCTGCTCTTATTATTGTTCCAAATCATGAACTAAAAGGACTTAAAAGTGAAATTGCAACTATCTATTATGGAAACAAAACTGAAATGAAATACTGAAAGTGAGATTACAACTACTGATTAGTCTATGGCAGAATCAAAACTTAATGAAAAACTGAAAATGAAATTGCAACAAAGCTAAATGAAATGCTAAGACTGAAAATGAAATTGCAACTAATATACTATGGAAACTAAATGAAGTGCTTAGTTACTCTGTTTCACAATTTTGGGAGAACAACCTCCTTGTGATAACATTTTGAGGAATTCTTGTACTTCGTTATTCTAAGAGAAAATAAATAAAAATGCAGAAAAAGACTCATTACATAAATGAAGTATTCTACCACTTAGTTTAAGATGAACCATCAACTAGAAGGGCTTTTAGAAACATTCACTTACAATATGAGTCACTAAACTAATAATAAAATGACAAGACAGAAATGGCACTGATCAGTTTTAACTAAAAAATTAAAGACTAATGAACAAAAAATGAAATAAATTACTCTACGCTCCTGAACTCAACTTCAAGTTACTGATAAGAAACTAGAAAGAAATGAAACAAAAGAACTATTTTGTACTGAAATAAGCTATTCTGTGTTAGTAAGAAGATGAAAAAAACTGCATTATGAACAAGGTTAGAAAATGATTATAAACATTATGGAATAAACGATGAATTCACAGTTTAACTATAAAAGACAAAACCAAATTAAATGTAACCTTAGCCAGTGCAGGGGCCCTCTACAACTTCTCAGGTTATATGTACTTAATCAACACTCCAACAAACGCTTTCAAGTATCCATGAAACACATAGTCGTCATATTAAAAACAGAGAATGAGTTCTCAAAATTACAGAGCGGTAATTTGAACTTAACACAGGAGCAAAATCGAACTGGTTCCGTGTTCTTCACACATGTATTTATACAGAAATTATACAACTATTTTATGGAGAAAAATAAGCTACAACAAAAACACGTAGGCAGACAAGCACAAGGAATTCTCTTCCTTGGTTGCTGGAGACATAAATCTAAGGTGATGGCTATTGGATTCAGTTGCACAGATGGCTGATGAAGTCCATGGCCTTAGGAAGTTGTTTCGGATCCCATCACAGTGAAACGTGTGCAAAATAGAGTCTTGGTTGCCTTAGGTCTCTATGTTTGACTTCGCTTTGACCGGAGTCTTCCTTGTCGACCTAGGCTAGGTGAATAGGACATGATCCATGCCATGATGTTTTCCAAGCTACCCATGTAATTATTTCCTCCTCCTGACACTTGGAACCTGTAAAAGCATGAAAGTAGCTACGGAACAGCCAATTAGCTATAGAATAGGTTGCGTTCTGTAGCTAAAAGACAAAAACTTATTCAAATAGCAAACATAAAAGTATAACATGAAAATCACTAAAATGTTCTCCTTATGGCAATGTGTAATGGTTATTAGTGATAGAAATCCATTTTCCATGGAAGAACAAAGAAGGAGGGATGAGAAAAGTTGCTAAGGAAAGGGTAGTTTTGAGACTCAACATACCCCCACTGCAAGACTATTGCATTTCCCCATGCAATCAAAATTGTGAACTTCCTCCTCCTATAGCATTTGTTTTGATACTTCAGCCAAAACATCCAACTTCCCCTTCTTGCTTTTCTTTGCACCAACTGCCATCCTTGGCTTCCTCATGAGAAATTTGTACTTGAGGTTAATAAGTGCCCTGTTTAGCTTCTTATTCTTCCTTTTTAGTTTTCTATTCTTCTTGTGCCATAAACCCAAGTGAAGCATAGAGTTGTCATGGGTAATTTTATCCAACTTATTCTGTTCCTTTAAGGCTTCATTTTCTCTTTCGATGTGCCTATTCAAAACTTCTAGCTCATAGATTTCCTGTTTAAGGGAGCTAGTTAAAGTTTCTTATGAGGTGGCAGGCTGCTCTAGATTAACTGAAGTCCCTGGGTCTACTGATGTACTCTTTTTCTCCAATGACTCTATGTAGTCATAGATTTTTTGTTGGACTGGATCAATGCCAAGAGAAACTCTTCTTGGGCTACCCTCAAAGTTATGTGGAGGAGAGTTCTGTGGGCTTTTCTCATATGGAATATTATCTGGGGACTGAGCTGGAGTTTCTTCCTCTAAATCTATAAACTAGGTCTCTTTTGATTTCACTTTCTTCACTTTTCCCCGGAGTCTAGAACTCCTCCTCAAGTTTTGGGAGCCTATGATCTCTTCTTCTGTAACCTATTTCCTCTTATCTTCCTTGATTTTTTCTCTGATTTTGATTAGTCTTTCAGAAAGTAGTTGTTCATCCTCTTTAGGTAATGAAGGTTCAGGAATATCCTTGTGGATTTCTTCAACCATTTCTTTCATTTTTCTCCTCTGCTTAGTATGCTTTCTGATCTCTATTAATTTCTCAGAGATTTGTTCTTCTTCATCAATTTTCTATGCTGAAGTTTCAGGTGTGCTTTGAATGGTGAGACTGGTCTTTCTTCTCCTACTTCTTTTAATAGGACTTCCCTCAGACAAATCTGGAGCATCTTGGAATAAGTTCCTTACCAAAAAATCTTCCCATGTATCCCCTACACTTAAATGAAATTCAACTAAAATCTTCACTAGTCCATGGTGATATAGAGTAGTTTCTATTGATTCAACTTTCTTCAGAACATTAGTTGTCATTATTCTCAAACTATTTAACAGGAAAAATGGAAGATTGAGGGTTCCATTCTCTAGAAAATTCATTAACAGTCGTATATGATACACATACACAGAAACAAACCTCCATTCGCATGTAATAAACTTTTGCAGAATTAACAACATGCTACTCCATTTGTTTTTAAGTGCAGAGATTGGAATCCCTTTTCTAAAAATTGAAGTGTCCATACCTGGATTTTTAAGAATGGCCTTCCAGGATTCATCATGAAACTCTTTGTTCCTAAACCACCTTTCTCCTAGCCTTGGAAGTTTTGTTGCTTCAGCTATAAAGGACTCGGTAACTGCAAATTTGATGTCACCTATTTCCACTTCCATTCCGTCAAGTGACCTGGCAAAGGATTTAGTGATTTCTTTATGGTAACCATTGAATTTTTCAATAAAGCACAATCGACCAGCCTTCTATAACATTCCCTTTAGCTGCGGATAACCCTCCATGTACTTCACCTCTATGGGTTCAATTCTAACAATGAGCCCCATAACTTCTATTCTCGGCTACTCTTCAAAATTTCTCTCCCTGTCTAAAAAATGGAATGACTGTGTAAAGACGACTGTGGACTGTGTATATAGAAACAGAACGATTATGGATATAGAAATGGAATGACAGAGTATATGGAAGCAGAATGACCATGAACAGAATGATGGTAAATATGAAACAAAACGACTGTATATACGGAATTTATGGAAACAGAATAGCTGTATACGTAAACAGAGTGATTGCTACACATAAAGAATATGAAAACAGAGTGACTGTATGCACAAAGAGACTACGTAAGTGTTATCACTCAGGTTGTCCCTTTTGACTCCTAAAGGGATACGACCGAGGTAACCACAAACCAACTTTGGACTGCAGGTCCTAGCCTACCTGCAGTCAGAGAGGGCTCTCTCTTTATGATTTAGCTTTGTTGAAAGGGATGATTTTAGGCTAGATATGATGCACAGGGGTTTTGATTGAGTTTGGTGGGAAGGATGAAGCTTTCAAGCAGAGAGGCATGCATAGTGTGATAAGTTCAAACCATTGGGCATGGAGTCATGGAGTAAGACTGCTGGTGCGTTTTCTTGGTGACAAGAGGAATATGGAGCAAGATAGCTACACATAAAACAACATTAAAGCTAGATAGAGATGGAATGAAGGCTAAGTGATGAGAGGCAATTAAGAATCTCTCATTCGACTTAACAGAGGGAAAGTGAATGAGCTCTATCTAGGAGCAGTTAAGAATTCCTAGATAACTGTCATACATGGTGAAATAGGGGAAATATGAGCCAACAGGAATTCATACTCATGCCTAAATCAAGAGGAAAACATAAAGAAGTTACAGAAACTGAGCATAGAGTGCAGCCAAGCAAATTCTAAGCTAATCTTTCGTTCTATAACTTAGATGGTGATACATGGGCAATATAAGCATATATGAATGGACAACAAAGGTAAGAAACACTTATTGAGTCATGTAATAGCACGAGAATTCCACAATCACTCTCCAACCATTTAGACACAGCAAACAGTCCATTCTCCAAGATTTTAAGCAGTGTTTGATTATAGAAAATATCAGATATACAGTGCGAGTCTCTCTTGGAGTGAACCAACCAACCAACCCTTTACACTATACAGAGGGTGGTATAAATAGAGAAAATATCTACAATAGCAGATCTGGATAAATGAATGATTCTAACCTAACTTTTATTGCAAATAAATGAAAGAATGCCTATCTGCCCACTGCGCAGGGGCAGCAGCCATAAGAATGAATAAATTATGGTCCCTCGAGCCATGAGTTGTCCTCATTGTCATAACTGCACATGGGGCTCAACAGCGCTGCTCCAAAATGTGGCTTGATACACTGTTCTGTAATAACTCTGCCTTAAACTCCCTTTATCCGCGCCTTTAAGTGGTCCTGCTGCCTTAAATGGCAAAAACTGTGAGTTGGTGAGCTTTTATGCCTCAATGATGCTTTGCTATATCTGTTGGGGCCTTTTGATTTCATCTCCTTTGGAGGATCTCCACCGATACACTTTGCCGCTTCCTCTGATCTTCTTTGACATTTGAATTGGACCACTTTCTCTCTCTGATACTCTTTAACTGTCAAGATCACCCCTTTTTCCTTTAGCTGATACACTTTGATGTCAAAATCGCCCCATTCTTCTCTTTAATGCAAAATAACTGCTGCAAGTGCTTTCTGTGGCCTTTGGGATGCTATCGGCGCATGGCCGATCAAAAATGCCTTTAATCTGATAAATTTTCAACACTGGGTCGAATAAAGGAGCTCTTGGAGGCATGCCGAGGAGAAATCCCTGCATTTGGAAATATTTGGGCCCGGAGCGATCTCAAAATGGCCTGAGAAAACCATGTTTTCTTTATACCTGGGCGGGCACGGGCGCCGCACACAAAAAATTAAAAATGGCCCTTTTATTATAATATAGGCAAAATGCCCAAAAACATGAATTTCATTGAAAAATTGGCGCTGGGCGGACACTGTAGCGATCATTAAATCCTGGCCGTTGGATCTGGCGCGGGCCGATCCAACGACTATCGCTAAATCGCATCGAGGCGGACCGGGGGGGCGACCATATAAAATCGACGAACGGCGCGGACCTGATATGCTATTATAAGCCCACTTTTTATTGATATCGGGTCTGGCCCATCGGCGAGTTCAATCGGCGGATTTTAATAAAACATATAAGCGGACCCGATCTTCTTTTAACTGCCCTTTATTGTATTTCGGCTCCGACATATCGAAGCCTCTCCATTTCGCTGTGCAACGGGCTCTTACGGACCTAAAAACTTTATAAGCCGCGCCTTTATTATTATTTCGGCTCCGGCCATTCGGAGCGATACATGGGAGCAATGCGATTAAATGCGGACCGTTGATCTGAGGCCCTGATGGATGGCTGCGATTAAATCGCTATTTGCTATCGGCGGGGTCATGGGGACAGCTTTATTATTGTGCGATCGCCGAAATGGGGCGATCGCCGACAAGATCTGGGCCGTCGGATGGGAGGGGTAATCGGACGGCAGTGATTTAATCGCAATCGGGGAAACCCGGGGGTGGGGCTTTATATGTAATGCGATGCGATATTTCGGAAAATGTGGGTTTTAACGTTATAACTTAAGTTTTATAAAAAACTTAAGTTTAAACGATAAAGCGGGTTTTTACAAAAATGCAGAGATATATATATACAAAGGGAAATATGATGGGGGCATATATATGGGCCAACATTGATCGCTGCCCCCTCCCAACTGTGATATCGCATCGGAGGGGGACCAAAAAGACTTCTTTCTCATCGGAGCAATTTATTATGAAAAAGGCAAGGTTAATGCATTCGGAGGGGTCTCCTTTGGCATGTTAAATGGTTTATAAGCCATCGGAAGGGGTCAAATGGCCCAAAAAGGAGGAATTCATGCCTTGGAAGGATTCCAAAGGCACTTGGGAGGATTTCAATGTGGTTTGAGAGGGGTTTAATGGCCCAAAAAGGGGTTTATGCCTTAAGAAGGTAAAACAAGGCCAAAAGGATGATTTTTATACATGCGGAGGGAAACTATGCAAAGGAATGAGTCCTTATGCATTTGGGAGATGGTTAGAGGGGGGCAATGAGGGTTCTTGCTAAGTTTCAGATAAACCTAGCAATTCCCGAAGGATACTCATGGTTATATTTCAACCAAGGGGAGGGGATATGTATATAAAGGGATTTATAACATATTTTTAGTAGGGGAGGGGTAAACAAATAGGGAGTTACATAATAAAGTTAGTAGTTAATATGACAATGATGAGAGAAAGCGCTAAGAATGATGTCTTAGGCTATCAAATGGGGGAAAATGACTGATAGAAGAAGTGTGAACATTCCTTGAGTGAAGCAGATCTTCACCAAGGCAAACAATATGGAGAATGATGAAACTAAGAGGTATCAAGCAGATCTTGACCTCTTTTAGGGGAAGTTAGTGAGTGACTTGGGGAAAGAGGAAGAAGGGGGGAGTTAGACATGCCTCGCTTGAAGTCCTCCAACTGAAAAACTGCCTCAAACCAAAAAATGGATTGCTTATCAAAATTGGAACACAGCGGTGGCAGTAGAAAATATGGAGCATTGCAGTATGCATAGAACGACATATTTGGAATGTGAAAATGTCGATCATGAAAGATGATTAACCTGCTGCAGCAAGAGGCTAACAGTGGCTCCACTTGGGGATGGCTTTTCCTTGTGAAAAGCCAAGAACAGCAGGTCAGACTGCCTTGTAGTCAATTGTTGTTGTATTCTGCAAAATTCTCTTGGCTGGCTGCCTTATTGATCCTACCTACCTACCTACCCTAACCAGCACTTACTTTGCTGTTAGGTGAAATGAAATAACCAATGTAGCCACTTAAGCAATAAAAACATGAGTGGGCTTTGCTGCTTGTGCTTGCCAGTGAGAAAAACTGAGATCTTGCAATCTGATGTGGCTTTGTTAATATTTGAGAAGATCAGGAAGCTACTGACCTCCTTTGCTGTGTTTAAACATTGTACAAAATTGTCCTGCAACATATATATACAATTGCTGGGCCGAAATAAAGAACTGTACAAAAGTTTGGGACAGCTATCATGCTTTGAAATAGAGAAATCATTAACAACTTGATACTGAGCCTTGCAGCCTGCTAATGGAGAAGAGCGCTGATCTCTTTCATTATTCTGCCTGCCAGTAGATGGGTCATTCAAAACTTGCAAAGGTGGCTGCACTTTATTACATACAGGCTCATTTGGAACCTGACTGATCTGCGCAGGCTGCTCCTCTTCTTCTTCAAATACCTGAGATGGCTGAAAACAAAGCGGCAGGGAAGGGAATCGATTTATTTGCTCAGGTGCTGCTGCCGAGTCTTCCTCAATCTGATATTCGATGGCTCTTCGGGGCTGCAAAACTAGAGGCGATGCATCTGGAACAATATTTTGATCATCCTCCAGGCAGTCAATAACAAGACTTGCTGACAAATGCTTATTAATTGCATGATAGTTCTCCTTAATAAATTGAAAAGATTCAAAACAGAAAGGTAAAGTTCCTTCGCTGATATCAAAATTTTCTGCGCTTTCCTCCTTTACTTCATAGCTGAACTGGGCAAGCTGATCATTACATTCAAGCTGCTGAGCCTGAACTTCGCTTCCTGCCAAAATAGGATCTGATTCCTCTGCAAAGCTGATTTGGTCGTTAGGCTCATAATCATCATCATACAGATCATATTTGGGCAGACAGTTGAAAGAAGAGAAGCTATTATATTCACACAGTATATCAGGAGACTGCTCCTTCACATATGGCTCTATGAATATGTCATCTGATTTGTGGTAGGTTTGTTCGTGAATGTCACTACTTTCCTCATGCACAACAGATGTGTTCTTGTGCTCTAAGCATTCAACTTTCATTGTGATCAACTGCATCATTTCCTATGACTTTTGTAACACGCTATGAAGTCTTTCTTCTTGCTCTGTCTTTCACTGTTCTTCCCTCCTCTTTAGATTTGCCTCCACGTCCACGGCTACGTCCTGCATCTGTTTCAAAGTGGACGGGCATCTTTCTCTCAAACGAAATTCCATTTCTAGATCAAAAGCTCTTGGATATTGCAATAGAGCCAGATCAGGGGGAGGCCTAATATTCAATGACATAGAGAGATAGACTTGATTGAATCGATCAGAAAATTGCTGAACTGACTCATTTGGAAGCCTTTCTAACTGATTATATTCTTCGATGAGTGAGAGGAAATTGATTTTAATCATCCATCTATCAAGGAAGATCTTGGAACACTGCTGAAGATTAGAGATGTTGGCCTCAGGCAATGCTTTAAACCAAGTCCTGACTTCACCTTGCAAAGAAAGGGCAAACATTCTAAGACTAACATCTTCCTCTTCCACTTCAAAGATATTAAGATAGTCTTCAAAATCCTGGATATGTTTCTAGGCAGTAATACCATTCTCTCCATCAAATCTAGGGAGATACTCAGGATGATTTGCAGGCAGAGGATTAAGCACAGGAGGCAAAATGAGAGGCTTATATCTATCAGGAACTTTACGAGACACAGGAGTATATACAGGAACTGTAAGACTGGGCTCTATTTTTGGTTCCTCCTTGGCTGTATGATGATCTTCAACAGCATTTGAAGATTGCTGCTCTAATGTGCAAGGAGGCTTTTCAACAACATTTTCCAAAGGAAAATCATAAAAATCTGATATAGAATCGTCTTTAAAATACAATATACATAGCAAAACTTTATGGAGAAAAAACATGACCTCTTGGATAGTAATCCAGGTCAAAAGCCTGATCTACTCATATATCTCTTTTGGGTTCATTTCTCCAGTGGAGTCTTTATTACGAGGATGATGTGGAGTCACCAGGTGGATGAATTGACCTTGAAGTGCCTGATCTCTATCCACCGTCACAGATCAGAGCTAAACATCAGAAGCTCTGAAGAAAATGGACACTTTCTCCAGAAAACAAGGCAAACTGATCAAAATTGGGGGTATACAGTAATAAACAAATGATTTCAGGTCCCCAGTGGAGTCACCATTATGTTATCACTCAGGTTGTCCCTTTTGACTCCTAAAGGGATACGGCCGAGGTAACCACAAACCAACTTTGGACTGCAGGTCCTAGCCTACCTGCAGTCAGAGAGGGCTCTCTCTTTATGATTTAGCTTTGTTGAAAGGGATGATTTTAGGCTAGATATGATGCACAGGGGTTTTGATTGAGTTTGGTGGGAAGGATGAAGCTTTCAAGCAGAGAGGCATGCATAGTGTGATAAGTTCAAACCATTGGGCATGGAGTCATGGAGTAAGACTGCTGGTGCGTTTTCTTGGTGACAAGAGGAATATGGAGCAAGATAGCTACACATAAAACAACATTAAAGCTAGATAGAGATGGAATGAAGGCTAAGTGATGAGAGGCAATTAAGAATCTCTCATTCGACTTAACAGAGGGAAAGTGAATGAGCTCTATCTAGGAGCAGTTAAGAATTCCTAGATAACTGTCATACATGGTGAAATAGGGGAAATATGAGCCAACAGGAATTCATACTCATGCCTAAATCAAGAGGAAAACATAAAGAAGTTACAGAAACTGAGCATAGAGTGCAGCTAAGCAAATTCTAAGCTAATCTTTCGTTCTGTAACTTAGATGGTGATACATGGGCAATATAAGCATATATGAATGGACAACAAAGGTAAGAAACACTTATTAAGTCATGTAATAGCACGAGAATTCCACAATCACTCTCCAACCATTTAGACACAGCAAACAGTCCATTCTCCAATCTTTTAAGCAGTGTTTGATTATATAAAATATCAGATATACAGTGCGAGTCTCTTTTGGAGTGAATCAACCAACCAACCCTTTACACTATACAGAGGGTGGTATAAATAGAGAAAATATCTACAATAGCAGATCTGATAGCAGATCTAGATAAATGAATGATTCTAACCTAACTTTTATTGCAAATAAATGAAAGAATGCCTATCTGCCAGCTGCGCAGGGGCAGCAGCCATAAGAATGAATAAATTATGGTCCCTCGAGCCATGCGTTGTCCTCATTGTCATAACTGCACATGGGGCTCAACAACGCTGCTCCAAAATGTGGCTTGATACACTGTTCTGTAATAACTCTGCCTTAAACTCCCTTTATCCGCGCCTTTAAGTGGTCCTGCTGCCTTAAATGGCAAAAATTGTGAGTTGGTGAGCTTTTATGCCTCAATGATGCTTTTCTATATCTGTTGGGGCCTTTTGATTTCATCTGCTTTGGAGGATCTCCACTGATACACTTTGCCGCTTCCTCTGATCTTCTCTGACATTTGAATTGGACCACTTTCTCTCTCTGATACTCTTTAATTGTCAAGATCACCCCTTTGTCCTTTAGCTGATACACTTTGATGTCAAAATCGCCCCATTCTTCTCTTTAATGCAAAATAACTGCTGCAAGTGCTTTCCATGGCCTTTGGGATGCTATCGGCGCATGGCCGATCAAAAATGCCTTTAATCTGATAAATTTGCAACACTGGGTCGAATAAAGGAGCTCTTGGAGGCATGTAGAGGAGAAATCCCTACATTTGGAAATATTTGGGACCGGAGCGATCTCAAAATGGCCTGAGAAAACCATGTTTTCTTTATACCTAGGCAGGCACGGGCGCCGCACACAAAACATTAAAAATGGCCCTTTTATTATAATACAGGCGAAATGCCCAAAAACATGAATTTCATTGAAAAATTGGCGCTGGGCGGACACTGTAGCGATCATTAAATCCTGGCCGTTGGATCCGGCGCGGGCCGATCCAACGGCTATCGCTAAATCGCATCGGGGCGGACCGGGGGGGCGGCCATATAGAATCGCCGAACTGCGCGGACCCGATATGCTATTATAAGCCCACTTTTTATCGATATCGGGTCCGGCCCATCGGCGAGTTCAATCGGCGGATTTTAATAAAACATATAAGCGGACCCGATATTCTTTTAACTGCCCTTTATTGTATTTCGGCTCCGACATATCGGAGCCTCTCCATTTCGCTGTGCAACGGGCTCTTACGGACCCGAAAACTTTATAAGCCGCGCCTTTATTATTATTTCGGCTCCCGCCATTCGGAGCGATACATGGGAGCAATGCGATTAAATGCGGGCCGTTGATCTGAGGCCCTGATGGATGGCTGCGATTAAATCGCTATTCGCTATCGGCGGGGTCATGGGGATAGCTTTATTATTGTGCGATCGCCGAAATGGGGTGATCGCCGACAAGATCTGGGCCGTCGGATGGGAGGGGTAATCGGACGGCAGCGATTTAATCGCAATCGGGGAAACCCGGGGGTGGGGCTTTATATGTAATGCGATGCAATATTTTGGAAAATGTGGGTTTTAACGTTATAACTTAAGTTTCATAAAAAAACTTAAGTTTAAACGATAAAGCGGGTTTTTGCAAAAATGCAGAGATATATATATACAAAGGGAAATATGATGGGGCATATATATGGACCAACATTGATCGTTGCCCCCTCCTGACTGTGATATCGCATCGGAGGGGGACCAAAAAGACTTCTTTCTCATCGGAGCAATTTATTATGAAAAAGGCAAGGTTAATGCATTCGGAGGGGTCTCCTTTGGCATGTTAAATGGTTTATAAGCCATCGGAAGGGGTCCAATGGCCCAAAAAGGAGGAATTCATGCCTTGGAAGGATTCCAAAGGCACTTGGGAGGATTTCAATGTGGTTTGAGAGGGGTTTAATGGCCCAAAAAGGGGTTTATGCCTTAAGAAGGTAAAACAAGGCCAAAATGATGATTTTTATACATGCGGAGGGAAACTATGCAAAGGAATGAGTCCTTATGCATTTGGGAGATGGTTAGAGGGGGGCAATGAGGGTTCTTGCTAAGTTTCAGATAAACCTAGCAATTCCCGAAGGATACTCATGGTTATATTTCAACAAAGGGGAGGGGATATGTATATAGAGGGATTTATAACATATTTTTAGTAGGGGAGGGGTAAACAAATAGGGAGTTACATAATAAAGTTAGTAGTTAATATGACAATGATGAGAGAAAGCGCTAAGAATGATGTCTTAGGCTATCAAATGGGGTAAAATGACTGATAGAAGAAGTGTGAACATTCCTTGAGTGAAGCAGATCTTCACCAAGGCAAACGATATGGAGAATGATGAAACTAAGAGGTATCAAGCAGATCTTGACCTCTTTTAGGGGAAGTTAGTGAGTGACTTGGGGAAAGAGGAAGAAGGGGGGAGTTAAACATGCCTCGCTTGAAGTCCTCCAACTGAAAAACTGCCTCAAACCAAAAAATGGATTGCTTATCAAAATTGGAACACAGCAGTGGCAGTAGCAAATATGGAGCATTGCAGCATGCATAGAACGACATATTTGGAATGTGAAAATGTCGATCATGAAAGATGATTAACCTGCTGCAGTAGGAGGCTAACAGTAAGTATGAGAGAAAACTTAGTGTAATACATGAATAATCAGGGTTTGAAGAGTTGTACATAGATAGGTCATGTATAAGTCCGATTAAGTATGAGTTTTGGAGTTTAAAATGGAGATTATTTATGAAGGAATCATTGGACCGTTTGGCATTGAAGATGAAAGATATGGCAGAGGAATCGTGGCAATCAAATCGCATAATGATTAATCAAGGAGACATGTGATCAAACATGTTTTACAAGCTTATGTTTTGAATTGCTTTTTGAAATAAGTTTTTGTATTTTACCTTTGGAACCTTACCTTTCGCTTGTTAATGTTTTGATGGTTGCTTCCATAGGTGCTTTAGGCATGATTTGTCTTCAAAGTTGTTTTCTCTTCAATTACCCGCGTATAAGATTTTATTATGAACTGGCCACTTTGTGCTTGGACTGATAATCAAACTGTTGTTGCAGAATCAAATTAGTTGCAGAACAGGATTAGCTATGGAACAGAGTCAGCTGCAGAACAGGGAAACAACTACAGAATGTAAAACAAAGAGTAAAATATGACTTATGAATGAATGAAATGGAAATGGATGTGTGAGTGAAAATATGACAAGATGATAAATGAAAATGGAGATGAAAGAAATGCTGGAAAAGGAAAAATTTATTGGTGAAATATGGCAATGGAATGAAGTGACACTGTAAAAGTAAAACAAAGTGAAATGAAATGAGACAATGAATTTTGCAGAATGTGGAGTGAGCCACCATTTTTTTTTCAGAAAAGGAAATGGAAAATATAGGGCGCCAGAAGCTTCTGATTTTCACCCTATATTTTCTGTATAAGAATTCCAATCAGTGATTGGTTTTCAACCCTATACAATTTATTTATTTATTTATTTTTTAGATATGAAAAACAAAGACTAAGTTGGTGGAGAAGAATGATTCTTCTTCACTAACTTCATTTCAGAATTGTTTTGGAAGATCTTGATGAAGTCCTCCTTTGAGATTGGTTTTTGATATATTTTCAATCTATGACCATTCACAAGAAGTGGAGTTTGATTTTCATCTATTGTTCTAATCCTCACTGCTCCATTACTAGAAACTTTTTCAATCTCATATGGCCCAATCCAATGAGTTTGAAACTTCCCTTGAAAATCTTTACACGTTGAATCAAATAACAGTGCCCAATCTCCCTCTTGAAACCTTTTGTACTTGATGTATTTGTCATGCCATTTAGCCCTCTGTTGTTGGAATAGACCAGTTCTTTGAAGAACCTCTTGTCTGATTTCATCAAGTTCATTTAATTGTTCCAGTCTATGCTTTTGAGCTTCTGATAAATCCATCCCCAACTGGACTGCCATCTTGAAAGTTTTGACTTGGAACTTTATAGGGAACAGAATTTGTTTCTCATAAACAAGTTCATAGGCTGTATGTCTCGTTATGTTCCTCCATGTCGTTCTATAGGTCCATAAGGCTTCAGGGAGCCTTTCTGCCAAATCTCTTCTATGTAGATGCACAGTCTTAGTGAGGATTCCTTTAATCACTTTATTGTAGACACCACTTGACCATTTTCTTGTGGATGATAGGGAGTAGATTTACTATGCTTGATCTTGTACTCCTCCATAAGCCTCTCCATCATGTTGGATGTGAATTGAGATCCCTGATCTGTCACAATTTCTCTTGGAACACCAAACGAGTGAAGATGTCCTCAAAAAGAAAATTAACTATAGATTTTTCGTTAGAAAAAAGAAATGCTTTGGCTTCTACCCATTTGGTGACATAATCAGTGCATACCAATATATACTTTTTCTGCTTAGATGGAGGATTAATTGGTCCAATAAAGTCTAAAGCCCATTTTTCAAAGCGTTTGATAAGTACCTAATTTTGTAATGGAATTTCATTTGAGGGAGCAGGTTTCCCTACCCTTTGGTAGTTGTCACACCTTTTGACATATTCTTTGGCATATTTGAAGATGGATGGCCAATAATATCCTAAAGAAAGGATTTTATAGGTTGTCCTCTTGTCAACAAAGTGTTGATGACACAACTCATCATGACATGCTTTGAGAATATCAGGCATCTCATCTTCCCTAAAACATCTTCTGATCATAAGATCTAGACCTGTTTTATACAATTTGTTAGTGATCCATGAATATCTTGCACTTTCTTGAATAATATTTCTTTTCTCTCTACGAAAAAAATGTGAAGGTAACTTCCCTATAACCAAATAATTAGCAACATCTGTAAACCAAGGAGTTTGAGTAGTACCTGCAAAGAAATATTCATCAGGAAACTTATCTTCAACCGGAGAGTCTTCTTTGATATTCTGAATCTTGGACAAGAAATCAGTGACTGTGTTTTGTTTTCCAAGTCTATCTAGCACAGTAATGTTGAATTCTTGCAAAAGTAAAAGTCATCTTGTAACTCTGCCATTAGTAATAAGTTTATTCATCAAATATCTAATTGCAGAGTGATCTGTATGAACAAAGTTTTCATAGCATGTTATATAGTTTCTGAACTTGTTAATTGCATGAACAACAACTAAGAATTCTTTTTCAGTCACGGTATAATTCAACTCAGTGGGAGTCAAATTCTTACTTGTATAGTAAATGACATAAGGAATTAAATATTTTTGTCCCAATATAGCTCCCAAAGTTGTATCTAAAGCATCTATAGAAATATGGAAAGGAAGTTTCCAATTTGGACCTCTTAAAATAGGTGCTTCAGAAATTTTTGTTTTCAAGGTTTCAAATGCTAATTTGCAATCAGGATTCCAACTAAATTCACAATATTTTGTAAGAAATTTGAAGATTGGAGATGCTATTTAGTGTGGTTTTCTGTAAATCTTCTATAATATCCTATAAATACTAGAAAACTTCTAACATCCTTTTGGCAATTTGGAATTGACAACTTAGAGATGACTTCAACCTTAGATTTGTCAACTTTAATCCCATCTCCTGAAATGTGATGTCCTAAAACAATACCTTCTATAAACATCGTAAATAATTTTTCATGGCTTAGTGAAAGGTTTGTTTCTTTACATATTTTAAGAACATTTTCCAAATTCTCCAAAGCTTCTTCAAATGTGTTTCCATAGACTGTAAAATCAGCCATATATACCTCTACACAATCATGTATTAGATCAGAAAAAATTCCTATTACTGCTCTTTGGAATGTTGCATGTGCATTACATAACCCGAAAGGAAGCACTCGGTAGGCAAAAGTTCCCCATGGAAAAGTAAATGTGGTTTTATCCTGATCCTCAGGTGCTACCTGAATTTGATTATAACCACTAAAACCATCCAAGAATGATAAGTACTTTTTACCTGCTAATGTATCTAACACTTGATCTATAAATGGCAATGGAAAATGATCTTTGAGGGTTGCTTTATTCAATTCTCGTCAATCAATGCACACCTTCCATTTACCATTATTTTTAGGCACAATTACTAAAGGAGAAACCCATTAGCTATCTGAAATTGGCTAAATGAATTTTACATTGAGTAATTTTTGGAGCTCTTCTTTCACAATTTCCCTAAGATTTGGATTCATTCTTTTCTGAGGTTGTCTGATTGGTCTACTATTTTCCTCAATATAGATATGATGGATACAAGTCTTAGGATCAATGCCTTTCATGTCGGTGTACTCCCATGCAAATGCAGCAGAATTGTTTTGTAATATTTTGGTTAGCTCTTCTTGTTGTAGTTTCTCCAAGTTTTTGTTTATGTTTAATGTCTTACCTGGAAAATTTTCAATTGTAGAGCTACCAAACTCTTCCATAGAATAGAGAGACATCTGCCTAGATGACAAGTATTCAGCATTAGATTTTTCTTGAAATTATTCATGATCATATTCTGAAGATGTTTCAAAATTTTCCGATGTGATCAAAATTTGACTATCTTCACTAATTTCTGACATAGTAAAGAGAGGTTGAATATCATCTTCATCATCAATCCATTCCTTGTCATCTATTTCTGTTATTGCTTTTGCTGGGGGATACAAAGTAAATTTCTTTTTTGAATTGCCATCAGAAATATACATGTCACCAGATCTACAACTAATAAAAGCATCAGCTGTGGCTAGCCAAGGTCTTCCTAATATGAGTGGGTGTCCTCCTAGATTATTCTTAGGAGTTAAAATCAAGAAATCAATATGATATTCCCAAGAATCTAAGGATACTAAAATATCTTCTAGCACACCATCTAGTTGATTACTGATCTATCTGCAAGTTGCATTAAGGTAGGTGCATAAAGAAGGTTAGGAAGTTTAGCTCCTCCATGGTTTGTCTACTCATAATGTTTATTGCTTCCCCTAAGTCAATCAATGTATTTGGAATTTCAATTCCATTTATATGTGTCTTGACAATTGGACTTTCTGGATCCACATATTTCTACATGGCAATCTTTCCCATCATGATGTCTGCTATATTTCCTGTCAAATGAATTCTTTTTGTTTCTCTTGGTTTTCTTCCTGGTCTTTTGATGCTCAACTCCTTTATTGTCTTGGCTAGAATTGGAGTTTCTTTAATGGCTTGTAAGAAAGGAATTTCGATACAAACATTCTTCAATTCATCTAGAAAATCATAATTGGGAAACAAGATCTGTTTTTCTACCCCTCTATCAATTTGTAATCTCTCAGGGAAAGGAGGTGTAGAAGTAGATGTTGGTTGCTCAATGATAGGATTTGTGTTTATTGATTCTTTTTGTTTTTCTTTTTCAATGTTTGGTTTTGGAGGGATTTTCGTTCAAAACTTTTATTGACTTTTAGAAAATCCTCCTCAGAAGTGTCTTATTCTTGAATAACTATAGAAGGTTTTTCCTTTTCTAATATCCTACCAAATCTAAGTTGAACATCATTAAGATCTAGAGGAGTAATCATGTAAGTTGGAAATTGTTGTCCTTCTACCATGTAAGCATTCTAATGATTTTTATTTTTGGGGTTTGGTAATGGTTGGGCAGGTAGCTGATTTGGTTTCTGCTAAAATGGCAGTAAGAGTTGAGGATTTCGACTTTGTTATGGAGGTTGTTGTGGAAATGGCAATGAAAGTTGAGGGTTTTGATTTGGAAGTTGTGGCTGCTGATTTTGTGGCTAATTTTGTGGGGGAGGATAATTATGATAAGATGGAGGATATTGGTAATACTGGGCAAATCTCCCATAAGGATTTTGTACCCCTTGTGCCCACAGTTGAGATTGATACTGAGATTGAGGTTGAGGCCAAGGTTGCTGCCAAGGATTCCAGTTGGTGGAGGCTGACAATACATTGGATTATTAAATCCTTGGTTTTGTGGCCCCTGCCAAGGTCTTCTTACAACAAAACAAAGAGATTCTGCAGAATTTGGGATTGTTTTCTCTTGAAAGACAGCCCTAAGGCCTAGGATTGAAGGGCAACCATTGGTCTCATGACTTTCTGAACAAATCATACAAGTTTCTACAATTTTTGCATCTAAAGGTCATTCCCTTAGAGCATGTTTATTTCTTCATTTTGGACAAAAAATGGCTAAAGCATCAACCTATGTTTTCTGCTTGTTTTGAATTTTAAGGGTGTCTAGTTGCTCACTAAGGCTCCCTAAAATGTTAGTTTTAAACTCATCAAGCATATTGCCAATTTTTGCCCTACTTACAAATCCAATTGTAGATTTGTTTGCTCTAACAAAAGAAGGATCTCTCAATCCTTTTCATGTTCTAGATTTACCTCTTGAGAGATGAACACATAGTTCTGCTATGTCATTCAATGGAAGTTGAGAGATATCTCCCTTCCCCATCATGTTAACGATATCTATCCATTCATCTCTAATGGCCTTTCACAAAAGAGATTTCAAAGTCTCTTCATCTAAATTGTTCATCTTTGCTCTTTTAAAATTATAGTTGAATCTCTCAAGCAAATCCTCTAAGTTTTCATCCTCTTTTTGAATCATTTTGAACACCTCATCTTTATGATTGGTAGGCATACAATAATCCAAGTATCTATCCAAAAATGCCTATTTCATGTCATTCCATGTTCTAATGGATTGAGTGACTAACCCCATGAACTGTTTCAAAGCAACCCCTTTTAGTGTTGAGGGAAACAATTTGAGTTTTTAAGAGTCTTCTAGATAGTCATAGGTTCTGTAAAAGTCTTCAAAATTAAACAAAAAAGTTTCAGGGTCCTCACTCCTCAACCCATAAAAGTTTGGGAAGACAAATGGTGAGATGTTTTTCATTGTGGTATGTGTTTCCTCATCCACTATAGGGAATCCAAATGAGTTATCTACTTCCCTATTTCCTCTGCCTCCTCCATTATTACCTCTACCTCCTCCTTTGTTTCCACTACCTCTTCCTCTACCCCCTCCTCCAAACAGTGATAATTCTCCATCTTGTTCTTCTTCTGCCATTATAGTTTCTTTAGAGTCAGTGTAGGGCTCAACCTGCAAGGTTATTCCCTCTTCCTCTGGTTCCTCTATTAATGGGCTATGAGAGAGAGAGTTTCTACTTTTTCTTCCTCACCAGGTATTCCTAATTCTTCAATTGCAATAGGCTCCCTTGTGAATGTGAAAAAAGTTATCCCTGCTGTTGGAGTTTCAAAAATTTTCTCTCCTAGGACTATTTTGGTAGATGATGTAGGAGAATCTCCTGATTGAGTTTTTGTCCCTTCAATTCAAGGAATCCTATAGCTGGGAGTATGAGTCTGGGATGGAGGTGTGTCTTTTCTAACTCTTGGTGGAGTAGGTGGAGTTGTAGGAATCAAACTTCTGCCCCTAGCTATAAATCTACCCCTAGAGTCTCTTTCTCTATGCATGTCATTATTTTGTTTTTCGTTTTTTTTTTTTTTTTTTTTTTTTTTTTTATGAATGTAAGAGATAAGGCTACCTAGTTACACTTCCCGGCAACAGCGCCAAAATGTTTGGTCAATTTAGTGTCCTAAATTTCTCTACATAAATTATCAATCCGGGTATCATAAATTGATGAAGTGTAGTGCACTATATCTGCTAGATGACCCTTCTTACCTCACTATTTTTGAGTTTTATGTTGTTTTGGAGGTTTGATCCTTTAATTCCTAATGTTTTGCAATGTACTTAACAAAATCTTAAATCTACTATTGCTAAGAATCTAGAGAAATGAAATGAGGACTAAGAATGCTTTAACCCAGATTTGGAAGTAATGTTTAACCAAGAAAATGAAAACAAAGTTTCTATTCCTGCTCTTATTATTGTTCGAAATCATGAACTAAAATGACTTAAAAGTGAAGTTTCAACTATCTATTATGGAAACAAAACTGAAATGAAATACTGAAAGTGAGATTACAACTATTAATTAGTCTATGGTAGAATCAAAACTTAATGAAAAACTAAAAATGAAATTGCAATAAAGCTAAATGAAATGCTAAGACTGAAAATGAAATTGCAACTAGTCTTCTATGGAAACTAAATGAAGTGCTTAGTTACTCTGTTTCACAATTTTGGGAGAACAACCTTCTTGTGATAACATTTTGAGGAATTCTTGTACTTCATTATTGTAAGAGAAAATAAATAAAAAGGTAGAAAAAGACTCATCACATAAATGAAGTATTCCACCACTTAGTTTAAGATGAACCATCAACTAGAAGGGCTTTTGGAAACATTCACTTACAATATGAGTCACTAAACTAATAATAAAATGACAAGATGGAAATGGAACTGATCAGTTTTAACTAAAATCTTAAAGAATAATGAACAACAAATGAAATAAATTACTCTCCACTACTGAGCTCAACTTCAAGCTACTGATAAGAAACTAGAAAGAAATGAAACAAAAGAACTATTCTATACTGAAATAAGATATTCTGCATTAGTAAGAAGATGAAAAAACTGCGTTATGAACAAGGTTAGGAAATTATTATAAACATTATGGAAGAAACGATGAATTCACAGTTTAACTATAAAAGACAAAACCAAATGAAATGTAACCTTAGCCAACGCAGGGGGCCTTTGCAACTGCTCAGGTTATATGTACTTGATCAACACTCCAACAAACACTTTCAGGTATCCATGAAACACACAGTCTTCATATTAAAAACAGAGAATGAGTTCTCAACCTTACAGAGCGGTAATCTGAACTTAACACATGAGAAAAATCGAACTGGTTCTGCGTTCTTCACACGTATTTATAGAGAAATTATACAATTGTTTTATGGAGAAAAATAAGCTACAACAAAAACACGTAGGCAGACAGGCACGCAAAATTCTCTTCCTCGGTTGCTAGAGACATAAATCTAAAGTGATGGCTATTGGATTCGGTTGCACATATGGCTGATGAAGTCTGTGGCCTTAGGAAGTTGTTTCAGATCCCATCACAGTGAAACGTGTGCAAAACAGAGTCATGGTTGCCTTAGGTCTCTATGTTTGACTTCCCTTTGACTGGAGTCTTCCTTGTCAACCTGGGCTAGGTGAATAGGACACGATCCATGCCATGATGTTTTCCAAGCTGCCCATGTAGTTATTTCCTCCCCCTGACACCTGGAACCTGTAAAAGCATCGAAGTAGCTGCGGAACAGCTGATTAGCTGTAGAATAGGCTGCGTTCCATAGCTAAAAGACAAAAACTTATTCAATTTGTGATAGGAATGCATTTTCCATGGAAAAACAAAGGAGGAAGTATGAGAAAAGTTGCTAAGGAAAGGGCAGTTTTGAGACTCAACAGGAGGTTTGCTTCCTCTCATGCTGCTCTACTATTGCAGATGAAAGGTCCTATCTATGTTTTTATCCTGAACTGAGACTTCTTCTTGGATACCACGAAATGGATGTTTTCAAAGTGAATTATTTTCTTGACGTACTCCAAGGAAAATATTCTCATTGGAAGGTACTTGGGCAACTTATATGGTGGCATCTCTGAACCATAAACTATGATTTTTGTGAATGATTGATAAAGGTACCAGTCTCCTATTTTCACCTATTCACTAAACTGTAAAAATTTCTGAATATCTTCATTGATCCGTGGAATCTATTGGCCACTCAGCAAACAAATTGTTGGATACAAAAAATGATCAATGAATTATGTAAAGTTGAATTCCTGTGATTGTCGTCTGATTAAGGAGGTCTAGAAGACGATAGATTATGGCTCTCCTTGTTAATCAAGCTTCTGCACTGCAAAGGGAATCTTATATGTCTGAAATAAAATGAACATATACATAAGAATAGAAGAATATCATAACATTAATTCAGTTAAAAACTGAAGGAATTGTTCATGAATTACATTTTCTAAGAAGTGACCATAGTCAAAGGAGACTAATAGTCCTTCTATAGAAAGGGTGGATATAAAGCCTAAAATAGGCTTGTAATGCCCCTCCCTTAATAATAAATAATAATAATAAATAATAATAATAATAATAATAAATAATATTAAAAAAGTACAAGAAAATAAATAATAAACAATGAATAAAACAAAATAATAGTAAAAAAAAATAAAAATAGTAATAAATAATAAATAACCATACTAAAGCTCTAAATAAAAATAAATAGAAATAAAACAAGAAAATAGTAAAAAAATAAGTAAAGCTATCAAAAAAGAAATAAAACAAGAAAGCAATAAAGTTGCATGTAGACACATGGAGTGTGTGCATGTGGTTCCCCTTCCAATGTTTGTTCTATTTATTAGACGGTGAGGAAGATGGGAGGCATTCCATCATTCCAAGATTCTATCATTCATTCTCTTGGGAGAATAGCGTTCTAAGGTAGAGGAGCAACTGGCAGTAGTACATTGATTGAGGGCTCCGGGGTGGCCAGTTGTAGCAAGTCCTTGCGCAATTGAGCCTACGGTTAGGTGGAGAGTCGTCCCCAAAACCTTGTTGCAGTAAGAATACTTCAACCACAGGTAAGTGCTACTCATAGTTTGAACTTGATGTTAATTAGTTGATCAATTACATGTTTATTTTGGGTTGTTTATCATGTGTTCAAACCTGATCTAGTTTTGAAAGCATTTTCCAAACGTGTCATTATAACAGTGATGATAAAAATCTGTATTCAAGTTTTAACTATTTAGATGCTAGGATCTAGGAGATAAAGAACACTATAATAAGCAAATCAATTAGAAGCTATAGCATATAAAGTGAAACAACGTATTATTGATTTAATCTGTTTATCAACTGTTAATATCTAAATGCAGTAATCAATTGCAAACAATTGGGTGGATGGAGAGTAGCCGTAGTTTGACTCACTTTTTTTTTCCCAAAGCAAAACCTCATGGGTAAACCTGGACACTTCCCCACATTGTGCAAGTAATACCCAGTGTCAACCTGTTAAGCGAATTTCGATGGATTTTCAACTCTGACTCAAATCATGCATAATCTAAGGCAATAGCGGATGATGCTGCAAGCTAGGAATCTAATATTTTTTTGTCACACATTAACCTCTTTTTCATTTCTAGATCACATGATAACTCTAATAAGCCATTAATTTTTGCTAACGTCAAGGCTAATACATTCTTCCTGATGATACTTCAAATCAATTAACATTTATAAATCTAGAACGATCTCTGTTTTAAACCAATTGTTGCATTTGCTTGTCAAGATCTTCCATTTTCATATGCCTACAGATTTCAAGGTCTCAATTCATAAATTCCTTTTTATGATGCAAATGGATATGAACAATGGTAATTAATTTGTTGACATCAATTCTTTTGGGGAAGGGTATGTAAATTTAAATCAATTCCTCATGACATTTGTATGATGATAATACAGTTTAATCACTTCTCCGATCAAGGCAAATGTTTAAATGGTTCAACAAATTTCAGTCCTCCGAACATTTCATCTGACTAATCTATGGAACACTGGTATACTTTATTTTTTGGTAACACTAGTGGATCTCTAGATCGATTGATTACTAATAAATTCATATGTGAATGATCTCTTAACACAAAAGTGACATTTACATTTCAATGCATGGGTTCCATGAGCATATATGATATACTTCACTGAACCATGTTCCACGACACATTAATCGCATGCAATGATCTTTCTATATATCTTTCTGATAAATTAAAATAGTTGTAGTCCTCTTACATAGGTTCCACTAAAGACAACACACTTTTGTTATGGTTAAAGTGGTATCATGAACTGAACATATGAATGAATGAGACCTTTACTTTTAAACTTTGGGTACCTTCATGAAATACACATGTAAAATATTCTAATAAATTTGATTTTGCATTGCAATTTCCATTCAGATTACATGTATGTGCTCATTTACTACATTTGCATCAACTTTCTTAATCATATCATTTGTATATTAAACATCATCAAGCTATCATTGAAGTCTCCTTCATTCTTGAGTGAATCAGTTTGGTTTTCAATATATATATAAACAACATGATGGTATATTTTAGTCTTAGTGGCAGATCATACAGATTTGGATTTGCAGCATCTAAATCATGTTTTATTGTTTAAATGTATGATACATCTAAATTGTACACTATGATTTCAGTTTAGTTTAATTAACTGTTATGATGTTGAGTATAATGTTACATGAGGTTTCGTGATTCAAGGTTAATTGCATATAGTGGATAAAGTTGTCTAAGGAGAAATGGAAAGGGGAAACTTGCAAATTTTCTAATGATGATAACTAATGATAGCTCATGCGATTATGGCCAACTTGGATCAGATGCTTAAGGTGGTTGAGAGGAAGTGTCACAACAAGGGTAAGAGATCAATAAGAAGAGGCAACCTATTTTAGAACATAATGGAAGAATTTGGTATAATCATAACTTGAGGTATCACTATAGGGTCTATCTAAGGATGATGCACATAAAGAAGAAAATATTGGCAATCAACTAATGAAGTTGAATAATCATGGTAATAATGAAGGTCAGTTTGAAGGAACCTGGAAGGTATGATGACATAGATAGATAAGTTGTGTGCATGACAACATCTATAATAGTTTTTCCCTCTAATGGGAGAGCCACATTGTAAAGTTTTCCATAGGTGACTAACTATATGCATGAATTATGGATAACAAGATGTATGATCAAGCAATTTTATTAGGTTGATGTCTTAAAACAGGAAATGATAAGCGGAGTACATTTGGTAGCCATCTTAATGAATTTATTTATAGGGTATTACCCAAGTTGGGGAATAGTAATAGCATTTCCAAAGTGTATCAATGCTATGCTTTTAAGATAGGAGGAAAAGAAACCACAATGACTGGAGGTGAGAAATTAAAGTCAATTTAATAAAATAGAATGAAGTGAAGAAGTTTCCATTTTTTTAAGCTAGTAGACATGGAATATTAGGAAATTAAGACTAGGAGAAAAATATATATAAGAATATCTGGTAGGAGGAAATGAAGGGATGTTCTATCAAGAAGAAAGTTCTTTAAGGGTATTGATGAGTGGACCGAGAAACCTGATTGGTAATGATCATAGTGATGATCTACATAGTTTAAAAGTATGAAGATATGAAGTTGAGAATTTTCATAATGACCAGTAAAAAAAAAATAAAAATTAAAAATAATAGGAAGGAATGTTGCTAGAAATTTTATAAGGATACCTTGAGAAGGATTGTGTACATATTGACAAAAGAAGTGAGAGTCAATTAATAGAGGTTGTACTTGACTGATTTGCACTCATTGTTTCATGAGTAGGACTTCACATAGAGAAACTTATCAATTTTTGTTCCCATAATGTTAAAAGAGGTTGTTTCCACAGAACACCACACATTTAAATTTTTCATGGACAATGATGATAGTAGTGCTTCCAACTGTTTCAAAATCTAAAATAAAGATACTATTTAATGAGGAAGAATCTCTTTTCCAACTTGAAGAAGGGTGAATTTACAATAAAGCAATCAAATGGTATTTAGATAGGAACTTGACGAGATAAGAAAATATTTTTTGTGGAGGAAAAGGATAATTGTTAAGTGATGTATGTATAAGTCAACATGGATCAACAAACCCTCATGCAGGTAAATTAAGCATGATATAAAATTAAATCATGATGACCTAGTGTTTGCATATAGCGATATTGGAATTGGTAAGCCAAAGGGTAAATGGATGTAAAACCAAGGGATTTTAATTTTGAGATAGATGATTTAAATAATGATTGTATAACTAGTAATATATTAAACAATGAATTTCACCTGCATTTCCTTGGGGAAGGAATAATATATGATGAGAGATTAAGACTCAGGATGATGAGGCTCATGTGAAATTTAACGATGTACTTAGATGATTATACCGATGGTGTAAATGATCAACTTCCTAGTTGAAAGAAGTGGAAATGATTATTGAAAAGTAATTGACAACTTGATGAAAACATGACACTAATAAGATAGGTAAGATAACCTAGATCCTAGGGATACGTTGAATAATCTTATTTCATAGTTGGTATTCAATGTTTGTACAAGTAAATGAAATTGATTTTTCTGATGAATCATGATAAGAATTCTTATAGAGTATTATTCTATATTTGATAAGTATTGAGATGTTTCTCATATTGATGATGTTTCATGATATGATGGTAGGAGGATAATGATGTACATGTGGTTCTTATAGTGATGATGTATCCTTATGATGATAGTGATATGCATAGGTATTATGATGTTATGTCAAGGTATATTGACATATTCATTTACTACGTGATGATAGGTATTTAATGTTGAATACTCATGATGGATATGATATGCATAACGTGGCATAGGAATTATGATGCTATAATATGAGGTTATTGACATGTGGTTCATTTATTATGTGAAGTCATGATATATCTTTGATGCAATATGTTCATGTTATAACCTATGATGGTATTTCATGAGGTGAAGCATGTAATAGTTGCATACAAATTTATGACATGCATGAGCACGCAGTTCACAATGATGAATGTTCTCATAATGACATGCAAGACTTGGCATGTGGATTATTTTCTATGATACTATGATGGTATAGCTAATGCATTATTGCACGTTGAGGTGTGATGATTGACAAGACTCCACAATGGGCAGTGAGGGCCGGTTTATTTGATGATCTCATGCGAGCCCATACGCACGAGGGAGAATAAGTAACACCATATGGGCTGGGGACAAACTCAATCAACACTACATATTCCAGTGGTTCCTTTGCCTTGTGTAGCTCTTGATGGATAGCTCTTGTAGGGCTATGGGACCATCTTGAGGAGGCCAAGTGCCTAATGTTCTAGGCTAGGTGCCTGTTATTGGATTGGGATGCCGAAGTCTCATGGGGGTGTAAGGACTTCGATGCCTGGGGCTGTGCACCTTAGTAGTTGTGGAGGGAGTAGGCCAGCGTTTCGAGATGCCCAGAGTCATTTAGTATTGTACCGGATGCCTGCCTTGGGTCAGATGAGGTCTAAGTCAGGCGCGAGCCTTGGGGCCAGCCTTGGACTAGGATATAGACTGGGTCAAGCTTATGCCTGGTGCCGAAAGTGGTAAAAAGGACAAAGATTCCTTGGGATTTCTCGGGTGTTGTGAAACTTTCGATGCTTGTTGGTTATAATAATTCAGTAGAGGGTGTCGGCAACATGAAGTAATAAATAACAAAAATAATAAATAAATAATAAATAATAAAAATAATAAATAATAATAATAATAATAATAATAATAATAATAAAATAATATTAATAATAATATGATAATAAATAATAAATAATATTAAAAAAATACAATAAAATAAATAATAAACAATGAATAAAACAAAATAATAATAACAAAAATAAAAATAGTAATAAATAATAAATAACCATACTAAAGCTCTAAATAAAAATAAATAGAAATAAAACAAGAAAACAGTAAAAAAATTAGTAAAGCTATCAAAAAAGAAATAAAACAAGAAGGCAATAAAGTTGCATGTAGACACATGGAGTGTGTGCATGTGGTTCCCCTTCCAATGTTTGTTCTATTTATTAGATGGTGAGGAAGATGGGAGGCATTCCATCATTCCAAGATTTTATCATTCATTCACTTGGGAGAATAGTGTTCTAAGACAGAGGAGTCACTGGAAGTAGTATGTTGATTGAGGGCTCGGGGGTGGCCAGTTGTAGCAAGTCCTTGCGTAATTGAGCCTACAGTTGGGTGGAGAGTCGTCCCCAAAACCTTGTTGCAGTAAGCAGACTTCAACCACAGGTAAGTGCTACTCATATTTTGAACTTGATTTTAATTAGTTTATTAATTACATGTTTATTTTGGGTTGTTACAAGGCTCATATACCTATTCATCTTAACAGTAACCAAGTATGGATGACAAGACAGAGATAATTTGTCTGGTCCTTTGAGGGAACATAGAAGAGGGATAAGGGGGATTTTTCTTGGGGAGTTGAGAGTCTTATAGGAGGAAAACTTCAAAAATCCTAGCTCTTTGGGGGAAGGTGAGCTTCTCATAGATTTCTCTAAGAGTTTCAAGGGAAAAAGGGGTGAGGGAATCACTGTATGGGACCTACAACATTTAGTTTATGCTCTCAGATGTAATGGTGAAAATAATTTCACCATTGGGGGAAATAATAGCCCTCTTACTTGAAAGGTAAGAGGCTTGGAATTTTAGGAAGACTTCGGGAAAGTAATAAGATTGGGGGAAATGAATAGGGGAATTCTGGACTACCAGAGATTAATTTCATCGGATTGGTTGAGGTAGTTATCATGAAATCAAAAACGCAATTCGAAGATGTCAAATTCACACTACGTCTCGGCTATCTTATAGTCTCTGTCAGCAAACAATATGTGGTCTAAATCCATAGGGGAGTAAGCATTGGATTCACTGCAGTGGCAACTTTGGGAGCCATTGTGGTAGTAGAATGAATAGGGGAATAACTTGACAAAAGGAATTTGCAGAAGGCTTCAGGAATTGTTGGGAAATTTTGGGTGAGAGTACCTCCGTAAATTGATCAGAGATTGGTAATGGATTCTGGGAGATCAACGTGAAACAGAAGGAGGGAGTGATGTTCACAAGGATAAGAAAAAAGGATGTAATAGTGGGTGTTTAGTTTAATAGTCCATAGACTGAGTGTAACCATTGGATTAACAGTCGTAAGCTGAATTAACTTTAGTAATGGAGCAGGTAAGAGAGAACAACAGTAACAGGTGGGTGCAATGGTCGTGGATGTGGCATATCAGGATAGATGGGTGAATGGCGCAGGAATGTTGGCGGGAGTGACAGAAGGAGGGACATGTGGCATCATTGGACTAGTGGGTAAGAAGTGACGTGGAGATGACAGTTGGCGGGAAGTCAGGTTATGACGGGAGTCAAAAACCGCTTTCAGAGGGATGGGGTAGGCAGTATATGGTATCAGTGTGGGGGGAGTCTGAAATCATAAGGATGTGACATGTAGGGGAGCGGAAAACAACTTTTCAGACCCCCCCCTGTTAGAGAGAATCATTGTCGGGGGGTCCGAAATCAATTGCGGGCCGTTGGATCGGAGTGGGAGAATGATCAGTGAAATGATATGTGTTGATTTTGTCAATCAGCCCCACAGAATATTTTGAGCATATGATTTTTACACCAAAGTCCAAACTTTGTACAAATAAACCAATAGACCAATTACATTGAAAATCCACTTTTTCCTATTCTAATGCAATTTTAAAGCAAAAAGGGTGCATTTAAATGTGCAAACCCTATCTATTTTTCATTCTTAATAGGCTAAGAATATTTATTTCAACCTACTAAACTAATCTAATCAATTGCATTAATCCAGATTAAACGGTTGGATTAACTTATTCACCTATTCTACCTATCTAATCTTAACCAAGATTATACTGTTTGGCTAAGTTATTTGCTCTAATCTAATTAACATAAATTCAAACTTGCTTGAACATGATTAAATTATATGTTTCAAGCAGAAATGTATTGTGCCATTTAGACAAGCTGCACACAATTTCACGTATTTATTCTTTACAAAACCGGTAGACTAGTAGTGGTACTTAAACTAGCATCACTTTCACATTTATTCATTTTTTGTGGGGTTATTTTATCATTTCTTTTCTTTTTCCTTTTTATATTTTTTGTATTTATACCCTCGTTTCATTTTTCTATCTTTTTTTTGGAAATCAATTGCAGTAAGCAATATTATTTACAATCTGAAATACTGAAAGCAATTATTCAATGATCATTTGATCCTATAAATTATAGGACCCTAACAACGATGATCATTCTTTACCGATTCAACGAGTTTTGTTTTATCTCTTTTTCGGACTCGTTAAAAATAAATGAAAAAGGAACCCCCCGGGAGTCATCTTTAAGCTGTTTTCTAACTCTCAAAATATCAAAAGTTCATTGAGTACTTATCTTTTAGAACTTGTTAAATTAAATGAATTAATGTCTTCATAATATACGTTTACCCCTTTTTCGGGTTGGGATTAACTATTTATGAAAAAGGAACACCTTGGTCGACATGGTCAAGAGGTTCTCTCACATATTTATTTCTGCCTTTTCAGGTTCGAGAGACATATTATGAAAAGGGACATGATGGAGTTTTGTTTTTTGTATCTTATTCAAACTCTCTAAATATGAAAAAGACACCGAGTTACTCTTCCGTACTCGTAAAATGTTAAACGAAGAAATACTTGTCACCAAGATGAGACCGAGTTTCTCCTTCCTAGGGCTCGTAAAACTTAATAGGATGCATTCATTCGAAGAATGAACTTATACAACAAGCATATGCTATCCCCTTCAAGCTTGTGATTAAAAATAAATGGGGTGCTTGCTAGAAATAGTGAGGAAAAATGAATGTGAAACATCTCTTGTATAGGAAGCATGTTGTTCTTGAACATGATACTCATCTATTTTTCATGTCAGGTTTGGGATATCCTCACTCAGTCACTTGTCCTTCTAGGTTTGGGTAATCCATTTTTCCTCTCATCTGACTATTCCACTTCGTCATCATGACCCTTAGTCCTATGTTGAGTCAAATGTTGCCTCACTTCGGAGTCGTGTCGTCGATATGTTTAAGAGAAGTCATATCTACAATTTACTACCTATACATTGTCAGACCTTTCTTCCACAATCGTGGATTGTACTCATTTATTCCACTTTATTCCTTGTTCCGTGTCAATGATGAGGGAATCACTATGGACCTCCTTCGATTGGTCACTTCATGTCAACTTCAGCTCATTATCTATGAAGATGACTTAGAAACCATCTTTCAGTACCTTAGAGCTTTCATGCCTTAATAGAAAGTTCTTCGCATTCGATGACAAGTTCTTATCATTAATCTTCGATTGAATGATTCCACGAGTGTTCGACTTCAACTTCATTTTCACATTCATGGATTGTATTGTCATACCTTGAGGGCCATTTTCATTATTGGTGGTTTCTCTCATGCATGTTAATGGTGCACATAATTGGCCAATAATCAGGTGGTTTTCTATCATGTTTGACTTGGACACATTCATTCAAATGTTAGAATTCCTTCTTTGATCGGGTTGGGATGGAGCGCAAGACCCTGAGTCTTGTCTGATATAATTTAGGCTGCATGGAGTTATGTATTGTTCATGGTTGTATATATGTTTCCTCTATATGAATGACTATCACCATACCATGGGACCTTATCTCTATGATGATGATGATCCTTCTGCACTGGGTGGCTACATCCATATCTTTGATCTTAGACTTCTAGACGATCCTTTTCATTTGGATGGTTGTGCCCATACCATGGATATTTTCACATGGTCCTTTCTATCTGGTTGGTTGTGTCCATATCGTGGACTCATGTTTTGATATATATGAAATGATATCAGATATGTATATGTATATGCTTCCTTTATTTGCAGGTCTCATGGCAGTGTTTGTTCTCGTCCTTGCAAAAGCTCGTAAAGCATCTTAGCCATCACTCCCTATTCTACGTTCATGCTTTAGGGGGCATTTGTTACAAAATATTTTGTCACACCTCCTGTACTTCCCCGTGTCATACCCCGAAGTGCCCGAAACTTGGCACTTATGCAGTGTACCTATCCTAATATATAGTCGAGATCCTCCTTGAAGAATTGATGAAAACATGCCTTGATCCTTCCCTGAAGAAATGAGCTAAAAAACATAATTTCAAGGTCAGCGCAACTGTGACATTGCCAACTCGTGCTGATGGTAGGTTACACCATACTATCCTCGCACTGTCAATGCGTTTTTTACTTGGATACTCATGCTCATCCCTAAAAGGCAAGTTTTCCCAAAGAGGAAAATAAATTTTGTGATCTAGAGGCTTTGAAAACAACGAGATGGAGGTTGTTCATTGTGTATGTGGTTGAATTTTCCCAATATTGCCCTTTGATAATATCCCTATGAGCTTCCTCTTTGATATGAGGGCCTTCCCCTATATTTGGAGAGATCCTAACTCCCTCTCCCTGCCTATATATTCATCCTCTACCATTCCAAAATCGTTGGTCTCTGATTATTTGCACCCTTATGCTGAGATAGTGACTACATGCTATTAATTTTGGCTTGGAGGAGTGCTTGGAGAGCTTGAGCTTGGAATTGGACATTCACTCAAGGAGGGCTTACTAACATCAAGGCTCAAGTTGTATGCTTCCTCTTTCATTTATTAATATATACAACTGTTGGTTCACTTTCCATAAATGCTTGTGTCAATGCATCATTTATATCAATGCTCCTTGATATGTCAAGTGGATTAAATTCGATTATGCTTGTTGTACTTTTATTCTTTGTTGTGTCTTTGGCCTCTTGTGTAGGTATTCAAATGTTGTGAGTAGTAAAGACTAAACCTAAGGAGAAAGCGATCAAGATCTTCAACAAAGGAGTGCATTATAGCATCAGAACGAGGTAGGTATCCTTCCTTTTCTCTCATTTTGATTGTAATTGAGGAAATTATCTTGTAGATTGTCTCGTTTGTTGCTAGACCCACTCATCGGGCTAGAGGGATCATCTTTGTCCGCAGAGAGGATTTACTTAGACAACAAGAATACTGTCCTTTCAAGTTCTGTAAAATGAATCTATTGTTACCCTTCACTTTTGCAATGTTGAAAGGTCCCAACCATAAATTATCAAACTTTCAATGCTTTCCTTTTTCCTCTCTTATGGCATCCCATCTCAACACTAGATCTCCTGGTCTTGAATCTCTTTCTCTAGCCTTCCTATCAAACAAACTCTTCATTTTATCTTAATATTGTCGATGTTTATGTTGAACTTCATCTCTGTCTTGATACAACTCAATGATCTGATTGATTCTCCTTGAAAAATCATCATCTTCTTCATATGACTCCTGTAAAAACTTCATAAGTAGAAATGCTAACTATGTAGGGAAAATTGCTCAATTCCATATACAAGTTGAAAATGATATTTGACATAGATCTTTTAGGTGAAACTATGTTTTCCCATACTACATATTTGAGATGATTGTCCCAACTCCTTTTTTGATCTACTAATACTTTCTTAATAACTTTAATCAGACTTTTATTTGATGATTCTGTCAACCCATTACCCTGTGGATAATAAGGCGTAGAATGATGTAATGTAATCTAATATTTGTGGGAGAATTCTATTATTTTGATACTATTGAAAGCTTTAGCATTATCTATAACAATTTTTCTTGGGTAGATAAATCCGGACAATACGTTTTCTTCCATGAATTTTATCACCATTGTATCAGTTGTATTCTTAACATGAATTGCTTCTACCTACTTTGTGAAATAATCAGTGGTTGTTAATATCCATTTATGTTGATTTTTGGAAGCTGAAACTATTTCATCCATAAAATCTAATCCCCATTGTAAGAAAGGAGCTTCATTTGAAACTGGAACAAGGGGAAGTGCTTCTAGCCTTAATTTTCCAACAAATATCTGACATGGGGTACAACTCCTCACCTTTGCTCCAAACTGTGTAAACAATTTGGGCCAATAAAGACCTGCTCTCAAAATTTTATATGCAATTGCTTTCCAAGCATAATTTCCTTCACAAATGCCTTCATGAAAATGCTCAATTACTCCTTCAGTTTCACTCTCATTCAAACATAATAAGAGGATATTCAAAGTATCATTCCAATACAAATTTTCATTTATTATACAATACTTCATGGCCTTGAGTTTGAGGGATCTGCATTGATTCTTTTTTAATTGAAGAGGATACTCATAATCATAAATAAAATGCACTATGTCTTTATACCAATATGAAAGTAAAAAATTGTTATCAATATGTAAAGTAAGAGGAACATGATCTGCACTAGAAGAAGGTTCTTGTGGATCCTTATCATCTGTAATATGAGAAGGTTATTGTGGATTCTTCTCACCTGAAATATGAGAAGGTTCTTATGGACTCTTCTCACCTGAAAGATGCATGATAATATTAATATCAAGTATTTTACTATTTTATTCAGCCAAAAGTTTAGCTAAACCCTACCTGTTACACCACATGTTGTCACTGTCGTTGTACTCTCCATTCCTTGATCCTGGAGGACCTCTACAATGAACTCTATATGCTTCCCCATCATGAAGAGCATGCCTTTACATACCTATTCATGAGAAAAATATTCCCCTCTTGCATCATTTCCCAAGAATCTTCCTTCAATCCCAGTTTTCATGACCAACGCTAGTGATCAACTCCTTCCTGGTGCCGATTTTTAGAGTTTGAAACCATACCTAGTGTTGTACAGTGCAAGTGAGCCCTTCCTCACTCACGTCAATCCTCTTTGGGCTACTTTCCCCTATAAATATGGAACAAACCAAAGATATAATCCCTCTCTCGTCATAAGAGGAACCATCTCCCCTCCATCACAGATATATAAACTCCTCCTTTTCCATGCTAAACTAGTCTTTTTGGAGCTTGAATAACCAGTAAGATATCCATAGCTTGTAGCCTTCTAGTCTATGTTTGTGAAGGGAGAATAGTGTGTTTGGTTTGGTTTGGAGCAAAAGGGAAGAAGCCTTAAAACTTCCATTGTTGGGGCTATCCATGAGATGCTAGCAGAGGTGTGGGAACTTGGATACGTTGGAGGAGACCTGCAACGTCAAGGCTTTGGTTGTAATCTCTTTCTGGCGTTATATCAATACAACTAATGATTTATTTCCTACATTGAATGTTATGTTCCATTTAATGACTTAAGACTCCTTGAATTTTTAAGTATATTGAATGTGATTGTATGCTATCATGTTTGTTGTTGTCTCTTGTGTGTTTGTTTCAGGTATCCGAAGGAAGAAACGAAAGGAAGTTGGAGCAAGGACGCAGGATCATCATCAAGCGGATCAGCGTTCTAAGAGGTAGGCCCTCTTATTTGATTATAATCTAAGGAAGTTTACATTAGATTGTTTGTTTGTGGCTATACCTGCTTTCTTGGGCCAGAGGAATTGTCTTTGTCTACATTGAGAATTTACCTACTCCACTAGGGAGCCTATCCTCTCATTTGATTTTCATTTCATTTCATGATTTGTGTTGACTTTTGTCTTATTACTCTTTCTTTTTGGTTTTCTTTACTTTACACTATTTGTTGACTAGAGTCTTGAATTTAGAGTGACAGGTCTGGTTTTGATCTTTGAAATTTTTTTTCTTGAAATCCTCGATTAGCGCATTTAATTTTCTGACAGTCGCGTTGATCAGCGTGAATTTCTCTCAAACAATCATGTCATCCCCCCTTGTGGCGCTTGTTTTCAATTTGGCAATTGCACTGATTCCTATAAGTGAAGATTAGGGTTTCTCCTGAATTATAACCAATGTGTCTTGCCCTCTTAATGTCTGCCACTTAGCCTGTTTTGCCTGTGTTCTCCCTGACTGAAAAGCTTCATAAGCTTGGTTTGTGTGCTTGTTTGGTTTGAGATTTCCATACTTGATTTTTGAGTCTTTGGATGGTTTGTGACCCTAGGGCATCTAGGTCGTTGTCCATTCAGTTGTTTGTGTGCTCAGTAAGTCAATTTATTGGTTAACTACTCCATGCATTTCGTTTTTAGTCCCTTTATTGCTTTGATTTCAATTGAACAAGTTTGAAAAGCGTCGTTTTTTCTTCTCTTGATTAGGTGTCTCTTTTCGGGCATAGATTACATTTCTCGTCTTGTTGTGGTTGAGTCTTTGCATCATTGGTTTAGAAAGCATTCTCTCTTTGTGATTGGCATTTGATTGATGTTGATTATTTTGAAAAATTTTCATTGAAATGTTTGTGTGAAAATTCATTTTATCATTCCATTGAAAATAATATCATTCTAGTTCACTGAATCAATATGTTACATTAGCTAGCATCATTGAAAACTAGAGTTGCATCATCATTTTCATTCAAAAAGAAATGAATTCTCTTTACTGTTGAAAGGACTATTTGAAGTGCATTCGTTAGGGAAGATAGGAAGAGAAAAGAACTTATATTATTTTGTTTTCAAAAGCGAATTAGTGAAAAGGTAATCTTTCTTTCAGTTTCTTGTTTGTTTGATTGATTGATTTTCTCTACTCTCATAAGTGTAAACATTCATCGAATTGAAAGGGTTTGTCTCATTTAGCTACATATAGGAGTTTTTTTTTTTTGGAGTCACATCGATAGGGCCTGAAAACTAAGACATAATTTCAAGATAAACTTTAAAATGTATTCAATTAACCTAAGACACATTTGAAACCTGAAGCTCACATTTTAGATGTCTAGGCTAGAGAGGTGTTTCAGCGTCTTTAAACCTAGCAGCTGTCATTCACTTTAGCACTAGAAAGTGCTAGTACGGACTTATGATCCCCATACGATCGCGTATATAAAGGGAGACCTCACTAGGTTTGTAATCCTTTATCCATAGGAAGCTAAGTCTGTCGCCTTGTAAACATGATACACCAAACACAACATTTGGAGAGATTGTCTACCCGTACTTCTCGATTCGCCGGGAGGTATTCTAGAGTTCATGGTTACCCAATAATCCTTTTTCCTAGATTATCCTGAACAATAATTTTGGTATTTTGACTATTTAAATTTAAAATATCATCGAGCACTTGTACTTTCGAGCTTGTTAACTCTGAAAGTGACTAGAGCCACCTTCACCCTTTTCTCGACTCTTAAATTATGAAAAGGCAAAGTTTTGTTTCAGTGTCTTAAAATTAACTACCCATGAAATAGTCCTGGTTAAAGTTATCTTCCTTGGTGATTCTTTAGCATCGATTCCAATGGCAACATTTCCAGAGTCTACCAGTCAAGGATTCCCGTCAGATGGGAATCCTATTCCTTTTCCTTCTTTTGGAAATGTTGGTGCTCCTTATATGGAAATGTTGACCCTCCCTATGTTAACCATTGGTTTACCTATCTGTTTATTTTTGACCTCGGTGGTCCCGAGTGTTCCAACTCCTACCCAGCCATCTCCTTCATTTGAACCACATCACGTTGATCCTAAGGTTAACCTCTCACCTTCTTCCCCTATTTCTTCACCTTCCTCTTCTACTTCGCCTAGTGAAAGTTTGAAATCAAGTAACCAATGGGATAAGAAGAAGAATAAGAAGACAAAGAAGAAGAAATCAGATAAGCGAGAGGCCACCCGTCCAGTTATTGCTCCAAATTCATCTCCCATAGACAAACCTTTTGATCCTCCACAGAAGGTCAGATTCCCTTGCAATCTTTGTAAGGGTGACATCTCCTTCGAGATTGTCCTGGTATTCCCAGAGTCTTAGAGGTATGGTCTCAAAATCTGGATCGACCATCCCCATTGACCCATGGAGATCATGTCGATGCTACACCCTTGGCTAGCGATGGTAAGAAGAAGGGAAAAATTAAATTCCCTTGTAGGTTATGTGAAGGAGAGCATCTTCTTCACATTTGTCCTCTTATGGATAAATCTTCCAAAGTTTTGGAAAACCTTACAGCTCCTTAACCCCAACTTCCTATTGGTTATCAGAGGCTTTCTTCTAACCCTCTCCTAGTTGGTAGATATATTGACTTAGATTCATCTCTTGCCAATCCCGCTCTTCCTAATCGTTTCTCTCTTGTGTCTATTCCCGACCAACCATTGGTCAAAAAGAGTGTCAACTTGGCTCTGCCTTTAGTTGTTCACTTTGTTCCCAAAGAGAGTAGTGATGATCATACTACTCATGTTCTTCTTGTCTCCTCAGACTCTCATGAATCGAAGAATTACCCTCCCATCATGGTTGTTTAGGAGAGTCCTTCTCCTATTCCTGCAGAGCGTGGAGGGAATCATATGATACCCCCACCAAGTAGTTCTGTCATTTCTTTTGATTGGAGTCAATTGAATGCTTTCCACCTTCCATCTTATATGTCTTTCCAGATCACAGTACAAGCCTATAATATGGTACTGGAACTATATTAGATGAAGGCACATATTTTAGCATCATGTCTTCTACTACTTTGCAAGCTTTGTGTTCCCCACAGCGTGTGCCTGTCACCAAGAATCTGTTGGCTTTCAATGGAGGAACTAGTCAACCCTTAGGGATCCTTCCAAAGTTCCCTATAACTTTGGCAGGAAAGACCATCTATATAGATGTGATGGTGGTCCAAGGTCCTTTAGATTTCAATCTTCTCCTTGGGTGGGACTATGTTTATGTCATGGGAGCTCTTGTTTCTTCGATTTTCCATGTGATTTGTTTTCCACACAAAGGGAGAATCGTGACCATTAGTCAATTGTCGTTCATTGGTCACCAGGTGCCTCCTATGCAACTATCGTTCCCTATTGGTTCTTGTTTGCAAGCAGTACCCTCCCCACCACAGGTCAATTATGTGGCTACCCGTTTCATCTCTACATCTGCTGATGATCACATAGATGGTATAGTACATTATGTACTGGAGGCATTGGAACCTGATATGTCATTTGTACCAGTTGACATGTGTTCCTCCCAGAGCGTAGTTCTCTTGTCTAGTGAGGACCTCTTGGGGGCCATGTTCTCGTATAGTCCATGATCAGTCACCATGAGGATAGTTCATGGTCTTGTGTCAACCTCGTTAAAAGATGAAACAAGGGATACAAAGCAAATTTCCTTGTCTTGTGTGAAGCTCCTTAAAAAATGAAACAAGGACTACGGAGCATAGTTCCTTATCTTGTGTAAAGCTTGTTAAAAAATTAAACAAGGGACCTTTGGAGTAGAGTTCCTTGTCTTGTGTCAAGCTCCTTAAAAAAATGAAACAAGGGTTGTAAGCATAGTTCCTTGTAATGTGTCAAGCTCGTTAAAAAATGAATCAAGATGTCCGAGTATAGTTTCTTCCTGTATCTACCTCGTTAAAAAATGAAACAAGATGTCTGAGGATAGTTCTTTTACTGTGTCCACCTCGTTAAAAAATGAAACAACTCCCTTTTCCTAATCAAGTCTTTGATTATGATCTCGTAAAATCCCAGTCGAGTCTTTCCTAGATCTCAAAAGTGAACCTTCATTCCATCCACCTAACTGAATTAAATGAAGCCTGGGGGGCATGTACGTCAAACTGAGTCATTATGTTGGGGGCATGGAAACATACTCAATCATAGTTTGTCTTTGTTTCAAGCTTGTGTAAACATGAAACCAAACTCAAGCATAGTTTTTTGTTTCAATCTTGTGTAAACATGAAACTGAATTCAAGAAGAGTTCCCCATGGTTCAAGCTTGTGTAAAAATGAACCCATGCCCAATTTCGATCTCGTGATTTCCATTTTATCAGCCTATTTCACTAGCCTTGGTTGTTCCATTCCATCACCACCATCTCTTTGGCCAATTATATGCTTTTACTTGGTTGTTTTCCATGTGCTTGACAGACATCACCAATGAGTGGTTTTGTTAGCCATCCTCTTGACGATTACATGTTTTGAGCAGTTCCATTATAGCGGGAACCAGTTGCTACCCTTTATACCACTTGTTCCTCTAGGATGAGTCACCTTTAACCTATTTTCTGACTTGCAAAAAATGAAAAGATTTTCGAGTATTTTTCTCTTTTTGACTCATTAAAATAAATAAAAACAGGGAGTCTACTTTAAGCTCCTTTTCGACTCTCAAAACATGAAATGATTGCTAAGCTCTTGTCGTTTTGACTTCGTAAATGAAACGTCATTTACCTAGTATACATTTACCCCTTTTTCAGGCTGGGATAAACTATTTACGAAAAAGGTAATCCTTGGTTGACATGGCCAAGAGGTTCTCTCGAGTATTGTTTTCTACCTTTTTAGGCTCGAGAGACAACTTTACAAAAAGGGACCTTTTGGAGTTTTCTTTTCCATGTCCTTTTCAAACTCTTTAAGCATGAAAAAGATACTGATTTTTTCCTTTGTCAAACTTGTTAAAAGATTAAATGACATAAGATTTTTCATTATGACGAGATAGGGCTACTCCTTCCTAGGGATCGTGGAACTTACTAGGATGGATCCATCTGAAGGATGGACTTATATTACAAGCATATGCTATCCCCGTCAATCTTGTGTAAAAATAACTGGGGTACTCACTAGAAATGGTGGGGGGAAATTGGAAGTACTTAATTAGTTGTATTCTTCACTTGAGGCAGCATGTTTCTCTTGAACATTGACACTCCTCTATTGTTTGTGTTGGGTTTTTGGGACATGCTCACACTATCACTTGCGTCCCTGGGGTTTGGGTTATCCATTTTAAACCTCTCATATGATATCTACCATGTCACCATGACCTATGATCCTATGATGTCAAATGCTGCCAAACTCCAGAGTCGTGTCATCCATATGTTCAAGAGAAGTCTTCCTACCTGTACATTGTATGATCATATGTCAACATCTTGGATTACTCTCATTCATTGTGATTCTCATTTCGTGTTAATGATGAAGCATTCATTATGACCTTCCTTTGATAGATCACTTCTTGTCAACTTCAACTCATTATCTAGGAAGTTGGTCTAGAGACTCCCTTCCAGTACCTTAGAGATTTCATGCCCTAATGGAAAGTTCTTCGCACTTGATGACAAGTTCACATCATTGGATTTCGATCGGGTGATTTCACGGGTCTTTGATTTCAGTTCGTCATTCACATTTCATAGATTGTGTTGTTGGTACTTTGAGAACCATCATCATTATTGGTGGCTTCTCTCGCGCTTTTTAATGGTTCACATCATTGACCGGTAATCAAGCGATTTTCTAGCATGTTTGAATTTTACACATGTATTCACATGTTAGAATTTGTACTTTTATTGGGTAGTGTTGGAGTGCAAGACCCTAGGCTCAGATTACTATAGTCTAGATTGTAAGGCAATGTGACATGATCATGCTGATATACATATCTCTTTAAGATGGATGCCTGCGACCATACCATGAGTTATTATATGTGATCCTTATCATTATTGGATATCTATGACCATACCTTGGGTTCAATATGATCCTCTTTACTGGATGGTTGCACCCATACCTTGTATCCATTTACATTACCTTTGTTATGAAACCATCTCACAAAAAGAATGTTAAGAAACCAACTCACAAAAGATAGAAAAGATAGATCAATGCCTTAGAATTCAGACTCTTTGAGCGGGCAACCTCCTTTACATTACACAAATGAACAATTCTTGGATGATACAAATGAAAAGACCTCCTTTTTATATATAGGAGTCTAAGGGGTCATAATATAATCATAGCCGACATAACAATAATAATCTAAGGGCACAATAATAATAATAGTGGGCTTCTATGGGAACAATAATAATGATATGGGGACTACATGGGTATAACAATATAATAAGGGGATTGTACTAATAAAAATAAGGGGTTACGCTAGTAGTATAGGGGCCTAACATGCCCCTCTCCTTCAAAAAGTGTTGTCCTCAATGCTTGAGTAGTTCTTGATGCTTATATATAAAATTCTTGTCCTTCCATGTGAAATCTTCAACAGGTAAGTTCTTCCACTTGATGAGATGCTTTGAAATTGATCAATTTCGTAGTTTTTGACTTCTCGGTTATGTAAATGCTTCAAGTACCAATATGATTTTTCCTTCATTGTCAAGTTTTTGCAATATTGTTGGAACTGGGATATTCTGCAACTTTTGAATGAGTGGCCATACTTCTTCATCCTTCTTCCATTCATCCCTTTCTTCGTTTATCCAATCTAGTTGGATAATAGAAATAGCACAAAACAATGCTTCCACATCCTCATCCTTTCTTGAGAGTGCATCTGCAACAAAATTTTGCTTCCCTTTTCTATAGATGATGTCAAAGTCATAGCCCAACATATTTGTGGCCCATTTTTTCTGTTCTTATAAAGAGAATAGTTGTTCTAAAATGTATTTAATACTATCATGATCCATTTTTATCTTGAAGTGTCTTCCCATTCGATAAGGTCTCCATTTCTTAAGTGCATGTAGTATTGCCAACATTTCCTTCTCATAAATAACTTTCTTGAGATGTAGCAGTAAAAATACCCAATCACCTACATCAAAACATTTTTCACTACGATGTTGATCTAACTGTTGTTTCATTCGATTTTGCACCAAAGTGGCATTATCCTTTAAAAGTTGGAGAACTTGTTGTTGGTGCTTGATGTGATCTTTCACTGCTTGAACCCTTTTCTTCTTGATATGTCCTTCTATCTTGAGAGTTTGAGGAGTGGTAATTTCTTCCAATGCTTTACAAGATATGTTCGGATTCATTTCTTGATGCTCAATGTGATCTTTCACTTTTTGAACATTTTTTTTCTTGATATGTCCTTCTATCTTGATAGTTTGAGGAGTGGTAATTTCGACCAATGAATTACAAGATATGGTTGGATTCATTTCTTCTTTCTTGATGTGATCTTTCACTTCTTGAACCTTTTTCTTCGTGATATGTACTTCTATCATGAGAGTTTGAGTGGTAATTCTTGCCAATGCTTTACAAGATATGGTCGGATTCATTTCTTCTTTCTCTGGGGTTGGGTCCTAGTGTATATCCTCTTCTTTTGATGTTTCTTGATCCTTTTCTTCCTCCTCTTCATACTCTATGTAAAATAATTTCTTCTTAGCACACTTATGACCTTTAGTGCATTTTCTATAACAATTGTAACAAAGCCCTTTTTCTCTATTTTCTTCCAATTGTTGTGGTGTAAGCCTTGTAGGTTGTGGAAGGCTAGGAGAAGAAACACTTCCATAATTATAGTCATGAGTGGTGGGATTCCTTGTTTCCATAATTTCTCTTTCAATTTTTCTTGCCAACTCGAACGCCTCCTCCAATGAATCAAGTTCCCAAAAACGAACCTCATGTTGAACATTATCCTTTAAAGTCCTTATGAAGAAATCAATCCTTTGATTCTCTGGAATATAATTTACCCTTCTATTCAATTTTTGAGAGTCCAAAATGTGCTCTTCCATTGAACCCTTTTGTTTGAGATTTATCGATTGGCTAAAGAAGGAGTTTCTCTTTGTATCCTCAATGTGCTATCATTTCCTCCGTGAAAATTAACCATGTAACAAGTGGTTTACGAGAACAAAGCCCTTTATACCATAAAAATTGATCTGGTTCTAAATATGAAGATGCAATACATACCTCTTGTAATAGTGGTACACCATGTAGATCAAAATATTGCTCCATCTAAAGTATCCAATTTACCAGATCCTTGCCATCAAAATTCTTCATATTGCCTTTTCTTGATTTTAGGAGCTCGATCTTGAAATGCCTATAACTTTGTAATTTCGGTTCTTCTAGTTCCAAAATTGCGAGATGCAGTAGCTCTCTATGTCCTCTTTCCAATGCCACCATTTTAATCGAATTTAGATTCTCCAAGAAGGAGTTATGCACAATCTCCCAAGATGACCTGATTATATACCTTTTCAGAAGAGCGAACTTGTATGAAGTTCCACGTGTCACTGTGTTGACCTTAGGATCTAAAAAATATACAAAGGAAACTACAATCCGTTCTCTTTCTGTAACTTCTTACGAAATCTCAATCTGATTCTCAAAACAAAAGTTATGACAATTTTCCCCAGGTCACCTGTTTGGATTGTAATTCGGGAGTCTACAAAAATGCCAACTTCCTCAGATCATATCTCCACAAATGTAGCGTGAAAATCTCTTAAATTCGGACATGAGCATCAGAACGATTTCAACCCAAATGGGTTTTTTTTTAAGCGTCTGAAACTTCGCAGAAAAAAAGTTATAGCGCAAATTCCACGATGACCTATTTGGAGCAGCGAAACCCTAGAATCCAAAGCTCTGATACCAAATGTTATGAAACCATCTCACAAAAAGATAGAAAAGAGAGATGAATGCCTTAGAAATAAGCCTCTTCGAGGGGGAAACCTCCTTTACATTACACAAATGAATAATTCTTGGATGATACAAATGACAAGACCTCCTTTCTATATATATGAGTCTAAGGGGTCATAATATAATCAGAGCCAACATAACAATAATAATGTAAGGCACAATAATAACAATAGTTGGCTTCTATTGGGAACAATAATAACAATATGGGGACTACATGGGTACAAAAATATAATGAGGGGGTTGTACTAATAACAATAAGGGGTTACACTAGTAGTATAGGGGCCTAACAATCTTTCTCTCGATGGTCGTGTCCATACCACGTTTCATCTATCGTTTATCAAAGTTTTCAGTCATGTAAATGTATCTGTGCTTGCTTGCAAGTTTTCAAACGATGCTCTTCGGTTCCACGCATCTACTTGTAAAGCATTTCACCCCTCACTATAGTTCAGACTTCACGGTTTAGGGGGTATCTGTTACATAGAATTTTGTCACAGTCCCTATACTCCCCATTCCTCAATCGTGGAGGACCTCTACAGTGAACTCTATATGCTTTCCCATCATGAAGAGCATGCCTTTACATCCCTATTTATGAGAAAAATAGTCCCCTCTTGCATCATTTCCCAAGAATCTTCCTTCAATCCCAGTTTTCAAGACCAGCGCGAGTGATCATTTCCTTCCTTATGCTGATTTTCAAAGTTTGAAACTAGACCTAGTGTCGTACGGTGCAAGTGAGCCCTTCCTCACTCACATTGATCCTCTTTTGGAAAGTTTTTAAAACTGGAGTCGAAGCTTCCAACTCTAGAGGCTTCATGGAATGAAAGTATGGTAAATGGTTGGGTTGGATAGAGCCAAGGAAGTTAGTTTGGGCTCCTTTCCCCTATAAATATGGAACAAACCATAAGCCCTCTCCCATCATAAGAGGAACCATATCCCCTCCATCAAAACTATATAAACTCCTCCTTTTCCAAGCCGAACTATTATTTTTGGAGCTTGAATAACCAACAAGATATCTATAGCTTGTAGCCTTCTAGTTTATGTTTTTGAAGGGAGAATAGTGTGTTTGGTTTGGTTTGGAGCTAAAGGGAAGAAGCCTTAAAACTTCCTTTGTTGGGGCTATCCATGAGATGCTAGCAGAGGTGTGGGAACTCAGATACATCGAAGGAGACCTGAAACATCAAGGCTTTGGTTGTAATCTCTTTCTGAAGTTATATCAATAAAACTAATGGTTTATTTCGTACATTGAATGTTATGTTCCATTTATTGGCTAAAGACTCCTTGAATTTTTAAGTAGATTGAATGCGATTGTACGCTGTCATGTTTGTTGTTGTCTCTTGTGTGTTTGTTTCAGGTATCTAAAGGAACAAATGAAAGGAAGCGGGATCATCATCAAACGAAATAGCATTCTAAGAGGTAGGCCCTCTTATTGGATTCTAATCTAAGGAAGTTTACATTAGATTGTTTTTTGTGGCTAGACCCACTCTCTCGGGCTAGAGAAATTCTCTTTGTCCGCATCGAGAATTTACCTACTCTACACTACCCTTTCACCAACTTGGTAGGTCTGATGTCTAGATCAAATTCAATTATCTTAGAAATCCATCTTCCCCTCTTTCCATCTATATCAGATTGAGTTAGAATTGTTTTTAATGCATTGTTGGGAACATAAGAAATTATAGGAGAATTTAAGACATAAATCCTAAATGCTTTCAAAGCTTGTACTAAGGCATAAGATTGTTTATTTATAATGTCATATCTTAGTTCAACATCTCTCATCACCTTACTGGAAAAGGAAGTTGGTTTCTCATATTGATCATCATTTATTTTTAGTAAAACAACTGATATGGTAGTATTTAAGGCAAAGGAGAAGATAATAAAAAAAAAATTGTAATCTGGACTAGCTAGTATTGGGGCTTCTGAAATTGCCTTCATGATTTGTGAAAAAGAATATCTAGCTTGGATTGTCCATTTGAATTCATGATCCTTTTTAAGCATATAAGTAATATCTTTCACAATCTCAACATAATTAGGTATAAATCTTTTGAAGAAATTTATTTTTCATAACAATCACTGAATTTCCTTTTTGTTTCTAGGAAAATTGATTACCTGAATTTTTGAAACTCTTTTTGGATAAAAAAAAACTCTTTCCTTCGAAATTATATGTCCCAATAGCTTTCCTTCTTTCATTGCAAAAAGCGACTTTTTGGAATTAAGAGAAATCCCATGTTTTCTACAACTTTCAAAAACTTTCCTCAAGTGTTTATCAACATAATAACAAAGTACAGTTAAATCATCAATGCCAATAAATTTATTTATCTTACCAACAAATGCCAAATCCATTTCTCTTTGAAATGTTTCTCCAACGTTGATTAAACCAAATGGCATCTTGGCATACATAAATGTGTCCCATGGAGTTTTACACGTTGTCTTTTCTCTTTCTTCTTGACTAACCAAAATCTAGTTATATAAAAAAAAAAACCTTCTAAAATTGAAATTTGTTATAACCTTATACCCTCTGAAGTAATCGTTCCATCTTTGGTAATGGATGATTATCCTTTAAAGATAGTTTTTTCATATTCCTAAATTCAACACACAGTCTTATTTCTCCATTTTTCTTCCTAACAGGCACTAGGTTGTCTATCCATTCAAAATATCTTAAGGGAACAAAATTTTTGCATCCAATAGCTTATTTACTTCTTTTTCAATGATTGGAAGCAAGACTAGATTTATTCTTCTTAATTTATGTTGGAATGGTTTGGTTTCTAGTTTAAGAGGAATTTTATGCTCAATAATGGTTGTGTCATAGGTTTTCAATTCTTCATATGACCATGCAAACATATCTCTATAATGTTTGAAAAGATTGATATATTTGTCTTTGATTTCTTGAGGTAAAGATGCAAAAACTTTAACATTTATGATTTCTTGAGGACTACCAATATGACAATCCTAAACATCCTCTTGTTGTGAATTTAGCAATGAATTTTTTGAGACATCATTATGATAAAAAGAATATTTCAAGGGGAACTAACCCCGTTGGGATGTAATTATTTGATAATTGAATGCTATCATGATCAACAATTTCTTGTTTTAAATGTGAATCTATATCATCCTCATTTTATTTGATTTCATCAATATTTTCTTCTTCAACATGTAAAGCATAAATTTCATCTATTTCTTGTAAACAAAATTTAACTACTCATCATCTTCCAACTTGCCAATGTTTTAGATTATCAGAAATGGAAGATCTGTATTTTACTTCAATTTGATAATGTAATTGCAAAGGATCGGGTGTTTTCAAAGAACTAGCAAAAATTGCTAAGGCATCAACATGAATATTTCTTTCTCTTGGGATTGATGTGATATTTAAGGCTTGAAAATAATTTTCTACACAATACTAAACTTCATTTCTATAATTTGTAAGCCTAGGATGCTTAGTTTAACAAATATTTCTGATTTTTTTACTATCAACTATGAATCACCATATACTACCAAGTTTTGAACTTTCAGACTCTTAGGTAACTCCATCCCTAACATTACGGCTTCACATTTTGCCACATTGTTTGTGACTTCAAAATCTAATTTAAAAGATTGGGTTATATTTTTCTTATTAGGAGAGATGATTAAAATTCCAGTCCCAACTGCATCTTTATAAAATTCCCCATCAAAATACACTTTCCAAATGTTAGTGTTTGAAAATTGAGGGGTATTGACAGCTTCTTCAATGTTTATTTGAAGGTTTTGAAGATCATTAGAAACTAAAGTAAAGAATCCAAAATATTGATCAATTGCATAAATGGGATGATTAATTGCTTGATTTTCTTTACAAAGTGTATTGATGAATCTTACTTATCATTATATCCTTAAATGTTCACCTCCATAGATTGGGATTGTAGCATAGGACATGTCCATTTGTAGACTTCCCCTTAACTTAGCACTACAAGATCTTGACAATAACATTCCAAACTTTGGGGAATATTTGTAATAACAATGTCCAAGACCATACCCTTGACATGGATTTGAGCAAGTGTTACAACTAAATCCTTAATTAATCCCAAGAAATATACTTTCTTGCAATCAAAATTATATAGATCATGATATGGTCTAGTTATTTGCAATTGAAGTTGATCCATGATCACATTAGGCATTAGATTATGGGAAGCACCAGAATCTAACATATAATTGTATAAAAGGTAATCATGAACTTTCAAAGTGACATAAAAATGAGGAAAATTTTCATCAATCATATCTGAACTAGGACCAAAAACAACTGAAGGTTTTTCATCCTGTAAACTAATGACATCCCCCTTTGCATCAAAACTTGAATATTGAATTTATTTAGAGAATTGATGTTTATAAACTAGATATTTGGAGAGGTAAGATAATGGAATTGGAATTTTAACTCTTTCTAACTCTTTTTCAACATTAAAAATAGTTGGAACAAATTTTTCATAAGTATTTTGTTCTTATAATTGACTCTATGGTTGAATTGATGATGTTTGTGTTTCGGTTGCTTTTACTTGAGGTTCACCAAAGGTAAATTTTTTGACCGGTCTACCAGGTCCTAGTCTTGGTCTTAAGTCATACCTTCTATTTAATTCAACAATGATGAATTTAGAAAAGGCTTGATACTTTAAAATTTGAGATTTTTCTTGATTTTGAATCAGTGACTGATCTTGACTGATTGGAACAACAACATTTTGAGATGATGGATCTTCAAAATAATTGATATCATTTGTATTGATAGGAACAATTTCTTCAAGATCTTGATCATCAATCATTGATCAATATTTGGTCTTTGAAAAATTTGAGGTTGAAAAGGTATTTTATATTGAACTTGTGGTCTATTTGCAACTTGTTGGGTTACTCTAGGTTGTGTTTCCATTCTTGAGATTTTGTTAGACATATTTTTAAGTAGTGAGGTTATTTCATCAATTTTATGTTCTTCATATTTAATCTTTGATGATGATGTGCTTTCCTCTCTAGATTTCATTTTCTTTTCAACCTTTTTTTCATTTGCTTTCAGTTTACTAGATGTTGACCTATTAGCATCGAATTCAATTGCATTACTTTTCATGTCTGCTAAAGTTTCATATTTTATCTCCCTAAGAATTATGATAAAGTCATCTTCAAATGATTTGGAAAACCTAACTTTAGTAGTAGTGACTGAAGGTTTACAATATGTGGGCATCTTGTTATAAATTTTATTGAATCTCTTAATGAAATTAGCAACAAGTTCACCAAGATTCCTTCTCAAATATTCAAATTATGCTAAATAGTAAACTTGATCCTTTTTTATTCCCGACTGGTTCTAGAAAATGTTTATTAGTTCAACCCATGAATTAATAAAATTAATGTGTAGTTGTCTAAACCATATTCTATCATATCCTTCTAATGATTAAACAAAAGTTCTTATGTAGACATCTTCGTGGTGAATATTCATGTTTTCAGCAAAATATAGAAATGCATTCAGGGGATCTTTAGTAAATGGCTCAATCTCTCCATAAATCTAGGTAAATGTTTTAAGTTCCCATCAGGAAAAGCATGAAATTAGGCTACTGGTGGAAGAATTAATGTTGCATAGCATACTGCCACAATTGGTTGAAAACAAACCATTTGATGTTGTAATGGAGTTTTATTTTTTGGAGAAATAAATTTACTGGATGATGGTTGTGATGAAGGTTTGTGTTTCTGGAAGAATTGAGGATTAATAACCAATTTCTGAACTTTAGGTAAAACCTTTTCAGGATCCTCGAAATCTAGGTGATTAGTATAAATACTAAGTTCTCCACTTTTATTAAAAGTAGATGGATAAGTAGGTACAAAAGAAGATTTAAAATCAACTGGTTTAAATTCAAAAAGAGAAAGTTTAGGATCTTCTTCACCGTCAAAAGGTTCCAAATGGGAATAAGGGAGTTCAAAGTCCTCAAGCGGATGAACTAATAGTGAAGTTTGCATATCTACTCCTCTAGAAAGTGTTGAGCATTGGAAAAGGTATGTATTTACCATTTATTTCTTTATCTTTTCCTTTAAATCATAACTCCTTTACATTCTAAGATGGTAATATGTTAGAGGATTATGATAGAATTAAGGAGATTTGTGATTGATGTAAAATGATTAATTATTGTCTTTTTCTATGTAGAAAGTGAAGAAAATGGAAAATCACTATTTCGGAGGAAAAGACAAAGCAGAAGCAACTATTGTCCCTTTAACAGGAAACCACATCCAGATGAGGAAATCAATATTGGAGCGCAGGGTCTAGGAAAAGGAAAAGGAAACGTGGTATCAACACAAGAGGACAAAACAATAACTGAAGATCGAAGATATGGTGAATCCCTCAAGATCCTTTGATCCTGATGGATCGCTGATTCAAGACTTATCTGTATTTTTGATACTTCCGCCTAGCCATTATAAAAAGGGACAGCGCTACTAGCCCAGGGGGGTAGATATTATTGTTGATTTGTAGAATTTGTTGTTGTAATCTGAACTTTGATCATCGACTCTGTTTAAAGAGCGATAGCTATAACTCTGCCTTTATGATTAATATATAACTCAGTTGTTGTTCCATTATCTGATCTTGGAGTAAACGTAGTGGTGCTTCCCTGGTGGCTAAGGGCCTAGCCCTAGTGGATCATTTGCTTTCTGTATCATTATTTTACAATTACAGTCGTGTGTGGTTTGATTTCCTTTGCATTCCTTTAAATTCGCTTTATTTAGTAATCTTCTGTTCCCTAACATTTTGTTGAATTGCTCTATTATATCGAATTCGTAATTGAATAGAAAGATTATTATTTGCAACTGAAAATGTTATGTTGTTCATTCTGAAATAATATCGCACTATCTAATTCAGATATTGTTGTTCATTTACAGATTGCTATTGTTGTTCATTTAGCTACGGTTCACTTACAATCGCGATTGTTGTTCATTTGAGTACTGTTCCATTATAACTCCAATTGTCGTTCCTTTATATCTGTGGTTAATGTCCTGCCTGCTAGAATAAGATTACTGATTCTATAGTCGTTGTGTGTTTACACTTGATTAAGTTTGCTACTCAATTTCTATGGACTTAGGTATTTCTGTTCCTTTCTTAAATTGTTGTTCAATTCCTTTATTAGCTAAAGATTGTTGCTTAATTCAGTTCTGTAGATTAAGCTTTGATATTCGATCTTTTCAATAGAATTAGTTGTTGTTCCTTTTCTGCTAATTGAATTGTTATTTCTAGCATTTGCTTTGGTGTGGATAGAAAGATCTACAACTGTAACGAGCATTGACTACTGCTGTATAAGTTCTCAGATTGGAGATCTTGCCTTTGATTGGTTTTCATTTACATCAGTTTACGGGGTAAAGAGTTATCATTACTGCATCCTTGACTGATGATTGCTATAGTTTCTTGAATGGATGATTTAATTGCAAAGCATTTAAGTTTCTTGCCATTACAATTAGAGTTTGTTTTTGTCATTTATTTACTTTTGTAAAGCACAATACTGCAAACATTACTCTTGAACAAGTGACCGCTTCAGACTGAGTACACTCTTGAGATAAAAAATCGTACCTGGATTGATAATTAATGTAGGGTAAATAGAGGTTAAAAAGACCCTTTTTATCACTCGACAGAAAGGATTTCTAAAGTTTTTGGAGGAAGATTTGATAATTCAGCAGGTATTGGAGTTGACTGTGAAGGGTCAGTTTGTGAAGGTATTTCAGATAAAACAGAGGCAGAAGAAACAAGAGAATCTTCTAACCTACATTTAATAGATGCAATTCTTACCAATCTCTCTGGATCTGATAAAGGAGAAAAATCTTTGGATTTGACTAAGATCTGGTATGCTTGCGTGAAGCCAGATTTAATATGTAGAACCTCCAGGTGAAGTATTTAATCCTACTAACCTCTTATTCACTGTTAATAGGCAAGTATGATAGTTTTTCTAGGGAAAAAGGCTTCAATCTTTATTCCCCAACAACGACGCCAATCTGATGTTGTTTCTTTGTAGACAATTCTAGGTTGGGGAACTGTGCCAAAGCATCTAAAGTAAGTTTTTGATTTAAAAGGATGACCAGTGCATTAAACCTTTAAACAAATGTAATTTATAATTATTTATTAGAAAATTGAAGGGTTGATTTTCATTCCTAACATAATTAATATTTGAATTGATTTGAAAAGAAAAAATAAAGAAAGTATATAACAGTAAAACATTCATATTGAACATTTAATTTATCATACCCAATAGATGCGTGTAGAAGTTTTATATAGCCAAACAAAACACATTCAAAATATGACATAAGATAACAATGAAAAGATTCAGAGGAATTAACTAATACATTGTTTAGTTAATTAATCGCTTTTAATAATTATAACTTTGCAGGAGCTTTCAAGGAGATTGATATTCAATCTAGCCTTGCCCAAACTTCTATGTTACCTTGAACATGTGCAGAAATAAATATGAAAAACATAATTGATAACAAGACAAACTCACATAGATACACAAGTTGTTCATAATGATTCCAGAATCCTTCAATTATCTTCAGAAATAGCGTTTAACATTACAAACATGTTACTGGTTCCTTACAAGTGTTCAATGCTGACTTCTTCGAATTACCAAATACTTATAGAATCTAATTCCAAAAATATCTTATATCTAAGCCAAAATTTATTACAAAATTAGATAATATATGAAACTGTTTTTTATTTACAAAAATAGAACTAGAAAATGTTATTCTTAAACTTATTCGAATAATCAACACACAATTTAACGTTTTTGTTTGATGACTATTGCCTCTAACTGAATTTTTTGCCTTCTTCTCCTCTTTCTCAGCTTACTACTCTTTTTCCTATGACTTGTCACTGAAGTCCTTGCATTATGTTTACTCAATGAGTTCAAGTAACTTATCCCATATATTTTCGTCTAGGATAGAAAATTTTGTTACTTTCCTATATGCCTCATTGACTTCTATGTATTTTTCAAAATTTTGTTGGGAAAAACACTAAGGGGGGAGTGGTGGTGTGGTGAATTAGAATTTTCAAATCATTAAAATTTTTAATTTCATATCCATATTTTTGTACCCGACTTTATTTAAGGAAACCCACATATGTGCGCAATTGTTATTCAGACAACTAGCGTACATCCAATAAACTTACTTTTTCAATTAATTCATCTTTTTTTATCTTAAGACAGTGTGTCACTACTTCATTAAACATTAAATAGATAGTGACCATGTGCAGTAAGAACAAAATAAGCCATCAGACATAAGAAACACACATGAACACCAGTATTTAAGATGGAAACCCAATGTGGGAAAAAACCACCATTGGTTTCATCTTTGTCTTCTTTTTAATATAAATAAAAAATTCTTACAATCTTGTACTGGTGCAGACCCATACCAGCGCACAGGCACCCACCTGCAAAAGGCTACAACTTTGCTCATTCTAGCACCCACTGGAAGGGTGCACTAACCCTGTGATCTCGTTTACCGACACCCACTGAGAGGGAGCTCCAACCCCCTGATCTGATTTACCAGCTACCACTGGAAGGAAGATTCAACTCCCTCATTAAAGGCTCCAACCCTAAACACCTTAGGGTGCCACATTTCATAAATTTTCATACTGGATATACCTACTACAACACATCACAACTTGTAAGCTACATTTCATCAAATTTTCATACTGGACCCACTATCCACATTTAAGCCCAAAACCAATCATCAAAACTAAAATTGATATTTTCACTCAATCATCAATCTCTAACACAACTAAATCAACACAAACACTTAATCAAATGAATCAATCAACTGAAACCCAAATCAATCAACTTAAACAACTAGAACAGTCAGATCATTGTAACTAGAATACCAATCAACATACTACACATCACATAAACCAAATTCTATTATTGTAAACCCTGATAAACCATATGTCAAAATATGTACACTACTTTACAGTAGAAAACCCATGTGTGTACGTGCTTTCCATGAAGCATACCCACATATAGATCTTAAATCACTTATTTCTGAACACTGGACCACTGTCATTCTGAAATCAAATACTGAATCATACTCAGATCTACTACATCATTCTAAAACAACCACAGAACCTTTACTGAACTTCAATCACAAACAAAAAGTATCTTCAACATACTTCAATCAGTTATTTCATAATCAAAACATTATTGTTTAAGCCCAAATCATCAAAAAGAGTTCATTGACAAATAACATAAACACATCACAACTGATTAGACTGATCAACCATTCTTTTCATCAAAATCCTAGTTTCACTACACGATTTCCTCAAATAAAACCCACATTTATACGCGCTTTTCAGGAAATAAACCCATATATATGTGACTTACCAGTATCACACCTTGTGTGTGTACACGCCTTGCAGGTTATAAAATTGCATATTTATCTACAATTTCAAATTCAAACATTTGCTGCAACACAAAAATTTAGACATACCCAGATCTCGGGATACACATAAAAAACACACATTAAGATGCTATCAACACAAATCAAATCACCTCATAATGAAGATTGTCATCTCATATATATTGGATCTAATCCATCATCAAATTCTCAGGTACATACTTACTTTTAGATCAAGCAAAACTTCAATAGTCCATTACAAGCATATTTTCTTCAGATCTAACTATTCCTAAGATATTCATCATTTGCACACCCGTACCACTTTGATCTTCATCTCCTTATATAGCTTATTCTTTATCCAATACCGCAAGTCACAACCATACTCCATCTGATGGTTTTCTTAGACGGGATCAAAAGATCTTTTACTGGGCTCAATACCATAGGGCAATACTATGGTAAGGATCCTTGGTATTTACAAAACCATGGTGTGGAAATTGTACACGCCTTTTCTTCTTCATACCTACATTTGCATGCATATTTTCTTAACAAAGTGCACGTATACTTCTTGAAATTTCAACTTTTCCATTCTTCTGCCTCTGAATTGTTGTGCCTTTGATCAAATTCTCTGTCACGTGTAGACACATCTTATTTACATATTCATCAAGTAGATTTATAGAAAAGGACAACTCATCAAGTAGGTTGTCATCAAGGACAACACATAATTCATAATGCCAACAAATTTGGCCTTGTGATGAAAAAATGGCTAACTTCATGTTGACTGAAAAGATCATACTCTATGCCTTCTAGGAATTCTTTCCCATTGATTGTCCCTTTGACTTTGGAAAATTTGGTTTTGTCTGTTGTTATATGATAAATTTTTTGCTGATAGCCTTCCAGTGAAATCAATTGGCCAATGGAATTTCGTCGAGCTGGAAGTCCCTTTTGTTGTAGAGTATTAAACTTTCTATGAAACATTCAAATTCGGGCTTCCGAGTTTTGACACTTGTTCTCTAATTGTAACATCATTTTTTTCTTTTTCAAAACTCTCCTTACCTCTAGGACAATATTAGTGTTGTGAAAGTAAATCCCCTCTACAAAGAGAGGCAATCCCTCTAGAAAAATGAGTGGGTCTAGCAACAAACTAAACTAACTAACAAACACTTTCCGAGTTTATGTTTAACAAATGCAGAGATAAGGAGAAACCTACCTCGCTCTGATGATAATCGTTCAATCCTTTGGAGATGGCTTTGATTCTTTTGTTCTAGGCCTCTCTCCTTAATTTTTCTTCACATTTCAGTATCTGCAAGGAAGATCGAAGAGCTATGTAAGATAAAATAATATATATGGCATACATCAAACATAAACTACTTAATAGATGGAGTATTAAGCTAAAATCATAAACATTTACACAATTATGGAAAGTGAACATCAGATGTATATATTAATAATCTTAAAAGAAAAGCATACAACCTATGCCTTAATGTTGGATACCTCCTTTTGGTGGATGTGTAGTCCAAGAAAAGACCATTCAAGCACTCCTTCTTCAAGCTAGAATGGGTAGCACGTAAGTAATATCTCAGCATAGGAATGCAACAATCAATGACCAACCATTTGGGGATGGAAGGGAGTGAATTTATAGGAAGGGAGAGGGAGTTAGGGATCCAAAAAAGAGGGAGGAAGGTCCACATATCAAGGCAAAATCCCATGATGATAAGATCAATAGGTCCAAATGGGAGAGCTCGACCATATTAAAAACAACCAATGTCCATCTCGTTGTTCTCGAAGGTTCTAGTCCACGAAGCTTCTCCTCCAGTTTGGAAAAATCTACCATAAGAGGTTCAATGTGGGTTTTCATATCAAAACCCATGCTGGAAATGCTAGTGTATAACAGTTCAACCTACCATCAACACCGATAGGCAGTGGAGCAAAATGCTTATTGCTAAAATTTAGGGTTTTAGTTAGCCTTCTTCAAAATGGATTTAGGGCAGTTTTCCTTTGATTCTTCTGGGAGGTTTTGGTCTATATATCATATTGTTGATCAGTGGTTGTCATTGATGTCAACCCAAGCATCACCAGGGGCTACTCCAATCTTGCATGGGCATTTTGACTTGACAACTTACTCCATTCCGAGTCAAGGATCTTCTAGATGGATCGTACTAGTCCATATGTTTCCATTGATATATGTAACACCACATAATTCTTCACGGTTTGATAGATATTCATGTTTGAAGTTAATAACCCTAGTTAGTGGGCTAAAACCCTATGGGGTTGTGGCATGGCTCTCATAATTGGTTGTGGTCATTGAATAGTCAATAATTAATAATAAAAAAAGAATCTCCTAAAATCCCTCCAACATTCACTTGTTGAGCACCCTCTCAACTCAAGACATTCACATAAATAGTGACCCTCATATCCTCCTCTAGTAGGGATTTTATGGATTCAAACAGTTCATTGTGGAATGTTCATTATAACATTTTTTATGTGAATTTTGAGAAGCTGAAATTAAAACCCATTTGAGTTGTAATCGTGATGAACCCTATCACCAAATTTCATATCTTGGTTAGCTATATTTTTGGAGATATGATCTGAGGAAGTTAGGATTTTTGCAAGCTCCCGAATTCCATGTCAAACAGGTGACGTTGGGAAAATCATCATAATTTTATCTCTGAGAATTGGATTTAAATTTCGTATATAGTGATAGAAATATGATGAACGGCAGTTTGTTGGGTATCATTTTCAGGGCCGAAGGTCACAACAATGACACGTGGCACTTCGTACAAGTTTGCTCTATTGAACCAACCTATAATAGGTCATCGTGGGAGATTGAGCATAACTCTTCCTTGAAGAATCCAATCTTGATCTGACCTGTGGGGTTGGAAAGCAGACTCATAGGGATACCACAGGACATAATTTCAGACCCTGGAGATCCAAAATTACATGGATACAATAGATTCAATATCGAGCTCCTAGAGGCAAGAAAAATCATGCATTCAAGGATTACTGCAGTAAGGACCACACATCAACTGTCAAGGGTAAGTCTCCTACAACAAGGTATGTATGATTAGTGTTTACATTTTAATTTTGAGTATCATCTCTGACATATGTTTTTGCAGGACAACATAAGTATATATAGGGTCTTGGTTATATCTCTATGTCTCTATATGTCACAATTAGTTTTCATATCACATTTCGGATGTCCTATTCTTGATACTACACATTTGATGCTACATATTCTTGATGCTACACCAATTCTTCTAAATATATATGGTGTTGTAAGTTCATGTTACTTTTCTTGTCGTAGTTGATACGATGATCTTCGTTGTTGTACTTAGAACTTGGTCCATCACAAGGCTAGGGTCTATCATCAGTTTTTATTGTATATATCTTTAGGTCAGTTTTGGATATAGTCTTTCATAAAGTCCAGGCCTATATCAAGAGTGGGAGTCTTTGTCTACTGCTGCAACAAGTCAACAACAAAAGTGACAAGCACACATTAGGTATGCATTGTAATTTTAATTTGTATTTATTCATTATTATGCACTTACATGTGATTTGTAGGAAGAGGTAAGTTGAAGGGTATTTTGTTTTGTTTTGGGATTGGTTTCGCTAGGAAAAAATTTCCTGTAGGTAGAAGACGATTCAAGTACAACATCAAGCAAGAATTCAGGAGAAGTATCAAATCAAAGGAAGCATTGCAGCGAGACATCCTTGAATATATGACAACCATCCAGATATCATGAAGTATTGTTAAGGCCAAGAGTCATCATCGTAAAGATTGTAAAAGAGTCAGTTGTGAAAGAGTCATTCTGCCTAGAGTCGAAGAGGCAGTGTTGGGAGGTATATGAGTCATTATTGGGATGATGTCATGGTTAGGTTGTAGGTCATAGAGTGATTGGGTATTTGGTCAAGTACACGAAAATCATTGTACATTTTATTGTATCGCTGATTGTTTTCCTTGGTTTGGGAATCCATAGTCTTGTCTTATTTGAGTCATTATAGGGTGGAAGGGAGGTAGTAGGAAGGTGTATGAAGTTTCCTACAGGTTGGGGCCCGTGAACACTTCAGGGTGGTATGGTGGTGCTAGGGTGAGTTGTGGATCGCTAGGGTGTTGGTGCATCCATTCAGTTTCTTACTAAAGAAACCAGGGTGTTGGGGTGTCCTTCCTGTGTGAGCTGGAGAAGAATGATTTTCTAGAATTCTAGGAATTTGTTGCTTTGATTTTAGTTGGGGTTGAAGATTAAAGAATTTATTAGAAAAGTGTTCGATGTATTTTGACCTAGAGGGGGTTTTCCACCTAAAATTCTTGTGCCTAATGTGTTCTTTTATTTACTATTATTACTGCATAAACATTAATAATAATTAAATATTAAATAATGCTTAGAAAAGATTTAAAATTTATAATTGCTAAGGAATACTAATTCACCCCCCCCAGTATTTCCAACAATTGATATCAGAGCTTGGTTCCTTCAATAGTAGTCTAAAAACAAGAAGGAAATCATGGAGTATCCTAAGAATATATTTCCTTTGTTCAATGGAAATAACTATGCACTTTGGAGTGGAAGAATGCAGGTTCATTTGTTGGCGCAAGGATACGAAGTATGGCAAATCATTGACAAAGGCTTCACATCGACCCTTGATGAACAAGGTAAGAAAAATACGGTATATGATGCAAATGTTAAATATCGTATTATCAACAGGCTTATTTAATCTATTTATCTTAAGGTATTGAGTTGCAAAACTGCTAAAGAGGTATCTGGAAATCTTGCAAATATATATGCAGGTGACTCAAAGGTGGAAGAAGCAAAGCTTCAAATTTTTAGGGAAAAATTTGAGAAACTCAAAATGAAGGAAGATGAAGATATTGCTACATACTTTCAACATGTTGATGAAACAACAAATATATTGGAAGGTTTGGGAGAACCTATTGAAATGAAAAAATTGTCTACAAGATCCTCAGAACCTTGCCAACAATATTTAACCCTAAGGTATCTTTCTTGGAAGATAGATTGAATATGACCAATCTCATCATAGATGAATTGCATGGAATTCTTACAACATATGAAATGAGGATTGAAGAATAGGATGGCACATTTCACTTAGAAACAACATTTTCCGCATCCAAGAAGAATGGTAAGGACAAGCAGACTTAGAAAACAAAAACTTGCAGTTGTAAGGATGAAGAAAAGGAAGAAGAGGATGAAGAACTTTCAAATAAAGAATTCATCTACTTCACGTGGAAAATGAGAATAGGTATGGGAAAATTCAAAGGTAAACTTCCATTAATATGTTTTGACTGTGGTGAGGTTGGGCATATTGCAACCAAATGTCCTCACAAAAATGAGGCTGTTACGAATGGAAATAAAGGTCCTAGGAAGTTCAACAAGCAAGGCAAGAAGAAATAGTTTAAGAAAAGTTTCTTCACCAAAGAATATAGTTCCTCATCTAAAGAAGACAGTGATAACAAAGAAGAATACAACGAAAGAGTATTGTTTATGGCCAAGCATAATAAGAAAGAGGAACCTGACGAAGAAGGAGACAAAGAAGAAGAAATGGCTGAGGTCGAATTTCAAAACAAAGTGATCAGAGTTATCAAAGAGTTCAAAGCCGAGAAGAAGCATTTCAACGCTCTTGAAGATGAATTGAAAACAAAAAAGAGAACAGGTCCTCAACCTTAAAATCAAGGTTCAAGAATACAAGCGAATTGAAGAATCTCTCAAGAAATAATGAAAGGAAAACAACAAGGAAAGAGAAGCATTGATGGATTCCACTTGTTGAGAGTTTTCCGTTGATATATGGCACACCACATAATTCTTCATGGTTTGAGAGATATTCATGTGTGGAGTTAGTAACCCTAGTTGGTGGGCTAAAACCCTATGGGGTTGTGGCATGGAACTCATAATTTGTTGTGGTAATTGAATATTCAATAATTAATAATGTTTTTTTCCCCTAGACTCCCTCCAACATTCACTTGTTAAGGACCCTCTCAAATCAAGATATTCATATAGATAGTGACCCTCATATCCTCCTCTAGTAGGGATTTTGTGGCTTCAAACCGGGCATTGTGGAATTTTCACTATACCCTTTGCTTTGCAATGCTTCAGAAGCTACAATTAAAACCCATTTGAGCCGCAATCTTGATGAACCTCATGACCGAATTTCAGACCTTGTTTTGCTATATTTTCGGAGATATTATCTGAGGCAATTAGGATTTTTTAGGCTCCTGAATTCCTTGTCAAACAGGTGACGTTGGGAAAATCATCATAACTTTCTCTCTGAGGATTGGATTCAAATTTCGTAAATAGTGATAGAAATAAGACGGACTGTTGTTTGTTGGGTAGCCTTTCCATGGTTGAAGGTTGTAATAGTGACACATGTCACCTCGTACACGTTGGCTCTATTGAACTAGTCTATAATCAGGTCATCATGGGCGATTGGACATAACTCTTTCTTGAAGAATCCAATCTTGATCAAACCTATGGGTTTCGGAAGAGGACTCAGAGGGCTACCACAAGGTGAAATTTCAGACACTGGAGATCCAAAATTACATGGATACAACAGATTCAATATCGAGCTCCTAGAAGAAAAGAAAAAGAATGCATTCAATGATCACTGCAGTAAGGACCACACATCAACAGTCAAGGGTAAGTCTCCTATAGCAAGGTATGTATGATTAGTGTTTATATTTTAATTTTCAGTATAATCTTTGACATATGTTTTTGTAGGACAACGTAAGTGTATACAACGTCTCGGTTATATCTCTATGTCACTATATGTCACAGTTGATTTTGATACCACATTTCTAATGTCTTATTCTTGATACTACACATTTGATGCTACACCAAGCCTGCTAAATCTATATGATGTTGTAAGTTCATGTTACTTGTATTGTCATAGTTTATAGAATGGTCTCTGTTGTTGTACTTAGAACTTGGTCCATCAAAATTCTAAGGTCTGCCATCAATTTTTAATGTATATATCTTTAGGTCAGTTTTGGATATAGTTTTGCATAGAGTCTTGGCCTATATCAAGAGTGGGAGTCATTGTCTACTACTCCATCAAGTCAACAACAAAAGTGACAAGCACACATCTAGTACGCATTGTAATTTTAATTTTAATTTATTCATTATTATGCACTTACATGTGTTTTGCAGGCAAAGGTAAGTTGAAGGGTATTTTGTTTTGTTTTGGGATTGGTTTCACTGGGAAAATTTTGTACGTAGGTAGAAGAAAATTCAAATACAACATCAAGAAAGAATTCAAGAGCAGAAGTATCAAATCAAAACTAGCATTGCAATGGGACATCCTTGAATACATTACCACCATCCAGATATTGTGAAGTATTGTTAAGGCCAAGAGTCATCATTGTAAAGTTGTAAAAGAGTCATTTGTAAGGATTCGTCATTGTAAAGATTATAAAAGAGTCATTTGTGAAAGAGTCATTCTGCCTAGAGTCGAAGAGGTAGTGTTGGGAGGTATAGGAGTCACCGTTGGGATGATGTCATGGTTGGGTTGTAGGTCATAGAGTGATTGGGTATTTGGCCAAGTACACGAAAATCATTGTACATCTTATTGTATCATGGATTGTTGTCCCTGGTTTGGGAATCCACAATCTTGTCTTATTTCAGTCATTATATGGTGGCAGGTAGGTGTTAGGCAGGTGTATGAAGTGGCCTACAAGTTGGGGTTTGTGAACACTTTAGGGTGGTAGGGTGGTGCTAGGGCAAGTTGTGGCTCGCTAGGGTGTTGGGCATCCATTCAGTTGATTATTAAAGAAACTAGCTCATTGGGGCGTCCTTCCAGTGGGTGTTGGAGAAGAATTCTTTTCTAGAATTCTAGGAAGTTGTTTCTTTCATTTCAGTTGCGGTTGAAGATTAAAAAAATTATTAGAAAAGCGTTTGGTGGTTTTTTACCTGGAGGGGGTTTTCCACCTAAACTTCTTGTGCCTACTATGTTCTTTTATTTATTGTTATTACTGCATAAGTATTAATAATAATTCAAAATTAACTAATGCTCTGAAAATATTTAAAAGTGCTAATTGCTAAGGAATACTGATTCACCCCCCCTTAGTATTTCCAATATATGGTGTTGTAGCAAATACCACCCTCCAAACTTTTTCCTTAGCTTTGTTTTGGAGCCTCCCTACCAACCTTTCATAGCAGCATGTCTTGTCTTGTCAAGTACACAAGATTCAATGATTTTCTTGCAGAATGGCAGCCTATCCATCAAAGTTTGTTGCATCCCCCTCATAGGCTATTTCACCAGACTTGGTCTAGCTGCAGGCTGAGCATCTCCCTAAAGAAATTGTGCAGTTCTAGAGGGTAACCAGCCTTCCCTCTAGGAATTGCGCAAATCTGTCTATCACTATTCACTAATAAAATTTCACAATTCATCCCAACAGGGCTGTGTAGCCCAGAAAATGCACAATTATGGGTAGCAGTCAGCTTCTTGGCCCAGAAATTGTGCAATCCCTCTGGGTAGACAACCCAGCTCCCTCCCAAAAATGCGCATTTCTTCCTCCCAGCTGAGCAGACTGTTGCATGTGCAGTTGAGCTAACCAGTTCCCTCCGAGACCGAGCAAAACTATTTTGCATGCATGGGCTACTCCTCCCAAGGTAGCATGCAAAGCCATCCCTTGTTTCAGGGATGTATTTTTAGTAGTTGGAGGTTACATGCAAGTATCATTTCAGAAACCTCCCACCAAGTGTCGCTTTCCCTAGATTTGTGGCATGCAGGTTGCAACCTCGATGTTATCGAAACTCATCAACCGGATGCTACAGAGATCATTCCTCACGTCGATCTTGTAGCTCTGACATCCAACATTTCATCTAGGAGTCGTTAGCACATTCAACAGTTGTTTCGGGGTAAGCTCGCTTTTCATGTCTCACGTTACGTTTCTAGCATTTTTTGTGTTTCGCTTCGTACGAATGTTGTCTACTTGATTTCAGTGAGCATGTGTTGTTGTTTTGATACATAGTAGCTAATACTAGCATTGTTTCAGCTTTCGTTTACATCTCACTGTTGTCACTTGCATGACACTGTTTTGCACGGATGGTCGTCGTTGTGGCGACTCACTTCACACACATGCATGCTTTCCCATTTTCTGAATCCTACACTTGCTATTTGCATGAATGAGCATTCACTCTCCTTTGCACTCATCTCACCATGCATTCAAAATTCTCATGTTTTTAGTCGTCCGTCAACTCGACTGGGATGCCTTGGCCCGAACCGTGCCTTACCTGGCTAGCACTATGCATTTCCGAAAGAGAAGTCTCTACCTTCCCTCCAGAAATTGCACAAGTCTATCCAGGCACTGACATCTAGGATTTCATTGCACAATTCTTGGAGGCAGTATCCTGTTGGCCCTAGAAACTACACAATGTAGCTTTCTGGTTGCATGTCATTGCTGACTAAAATTGTGCATTATGCAGTTTCAGTCGCCAGTAGGCTAGGCTGGACTGTGCATTGCACAGTTCCAACAGTCAGTCAACCTCCTAATAGCCGAGACTATGCCTTATGCAGTCTTGGCAATTAGTCTCTCGACCTCCCGGCGAATATTGTGAAACCTTCATGATCAGTCACATAGGTATGTTGCAAGTCAGTTCTCAAGTTTGTTTTGGTTTTCGACTGACAGATTTCTTGCCATGAGTGTTTCCATGTATCCAAGTATGACAGGTGTTCATTTGCCTCTCAGCATCAGAGGTATAATAGTTTCCAAGAGATTAGAGTCGAAGACACCATTCAGATCACACTTGGGGATGCAGTCGATCAAGTTTCTATGAACTTGCCTACCCACAACGACATCAAGTTGTTCATAGACAAGGACATCAAGATGTGATAGAAGCAATATCATAGGAAGCAACATCATGAACAGTAGTTCGAGGAATCACATTGGATGCAACAGATGCAAGAGGAAGGTTATTGACAACACAGAGGCAAAACAAAGTTGCAAGCTCAAGCAGATCCACTTGTGATGAAAGCAACTTTGGAGACTCAGGCTATGAGGTGGCGGTGCGACATGAAGATCGCGTGAAGGCAGATAATGGAACAGAGAAGGAGTTGCATGTGCTGAAGCAGCAACCCAAGGAAGAACAAGAGCTACATAGACAAGAGGACGAGTCGCAGCAAGAGCAGGTACAAAAGGGGGTGCAACATGCACTCACAAATGAAACTATACACATAAAAGTTATAGATCCATCCCAGCAGCTAGCATAGAGTAGAAAAGGTGAGTAGTGTTTTTGATCCTATGCAAGGGAATACAGTGGCATGCATGTCATTGTGTGCATGCATGTGATCCCACCCATTCGGCACACTCACCAAGGTGAAGACAAGAAGCAAGTCTAACTGGAGCTAAACATGTACTCTGACAAGTTGATGTGCACGGCCACTAGCACATGCTTGGAGAGCAATGTAGACACTATGCATCAACATTTTTCTAGTCCAGTCGCACTAGGATGACCATGCACATGCTATTAGACGAGTTGGACAGAGGAGCTATATTAGTGCACCCAAATTCAACGAAGGCAAGAGTTTGCTTCAGAAAGATGTCACCATTGAGTTCATTGACACCATCACAGAAAACCAAGCTTGGCATCAGCTCACCACCTTCGACCATCACAAGCATGTCAAAGAGTTGGTCTCACAATAATGGTCTGAGTGTTAGTGATGCATTGCATGACTTTCTCAAGCCATTTTGTCTCACATGGGCACATGTGCATTATAATGTAACGTCTTGTCAAGTGGAAGTTCAAGTGTTGATAGTTAGATGTAACAATCATAGAGTAGATGAAGAGTCATGAGGGTAGATGAACAGTCTCAAAGGGGAATGTCAAGGGTCACCCCACCCTTTGCTATAAATAGTCCCTCATAACTTATTATATGGGCTTTTGGTGAACCAAGCTTTCAATAGGACTATCTTAGAGAGATCTTGGATAGTATTGTAATGAGCCTTGGCTTCTCCACTGTGCAGAGCTAGTATATCTCTTTGGAGGAGCAAGTTGTTGTGGTTGTAATGTTCTGCTATCGAAACTAGTGGTTAGACATGGATGTATTGTATGACTGGAACTTACACTTATTAATATAACAGAGCCAACACGTTTCATGCATATGTTGTATTGTATTCTATGCTATCTGGTTTACTCTAAATGATATATGTATTTGTTTCCTTACAGATGAATGTATGGAGTTTTATGTATATGTATGTATGAATCTTTCTGAAACGTGTTGTTGGTTTAACTTTGGATTGCTAGCTAATTTGCCTTCCATTTTGTGATGCATCTTTGCTCACATGTTCCCTTATTAACTCCATGCTATTCACGCGAAGTTTCCAAGGTGCCCCATGATGATTTGAACCCGATCGCGATGTGTGCCACTGTTATTAACTCCATGCTATCACAAGTTTCCAAGGGGTGCACTCATCTCAACCCCCATGTGTTTGAACCTCTCATGCACCTTCCTTGGCTTGTTGCAGTTGTCACATCCCTACTACCAATAGAGACATCTTACTTGCCTCTGTGCAAAACCATGGTCAAGGCATTACCATACAACCCACTATTGGGACTCCTACACAAATGGTATGAGGTCTAATTGGGACTTTTTACCAGGGAGATCCCCTTACATGTTGGCAGGTCCAGCACTGTCAACAGATGGATATGTTGCACAATAGTTAATGTTTTGGCACTTCAGGATATGGAACAGGAAGTGAACAGGAGGTGTGGCAAAATATTGTGTAACAAATGCCCCCTAAATCATGAAGGTAGAATAGGGAGTGTCGACTGAGATGCTTTACAAGTTAGTGCAAGGGTGAGAACAACATCATAAGGAGACATGCAAATCAATCATACACATATATGAAATCTCTGATGATCATGCCTAATGATACATGAATAAGCATCTAATAATACATGAATCCATGGTATTGATGCAGCCATCCGAATAGAAGGGATCATGTGTATGGATCCTTGGTATCATCACAACCATTTGAATAGAAAGAATCATGAATATGGACCCACAGTATGCTCATAGCCATCTGTCTAGAGGAAGCATGTGTACAATCATGAATAACTCATAACTCCACACAATCTGGATTTTATCAGACAAAATCTAGGGTCTTGCACTCCGTCTCAACCCAATCAATGTATGAATTCTAGCATGTGAATAGACGTGTTGAAGTCGAACATGATAGAAAACCACTTGATTATTGATCAATGATGTAAAACTTTAACATGCATGAGAGAAACCACCAATAATGACAATGGATCTCAAGTGTACAATAAGCACAATCCATAAATGTGAATAATGAAGTTGAAGTTGAACACCTGTGGAATCACCCGATCCATGGTCAATGATATAAACCTATTGTTGAATGTGAATAAATTTCCATTAAGGCATGAAAGCTCTGAGTTACTGGAAGGGAGTTTCTAGATCATCTTCTCGAATAATGAGCTGAAGTCGATAGGAAGTTATTCATCGAAGGAGGGCCATAATGAATCCCACATCATCGACACGAAACAACAGGATGTAGTAGAGGAGATAAGTGTGATCTAGGACTTTGGAAGAAAGTCAGACACTGTATAAGCGATAAAGAACTGCCAATAGGACTTCTCTTGAACATATTGGCGACACGACTCTAGATTTTGGCAGCATTTGACTCAACATAGGATTAGAGGTCATGATGACGAAATGATATAATCATATGAGAGGCAAAAATGGATTTCCGTAACCCAAGAAGGTAAGTGACTAAGTGAGGGTGTCCCAAACCTGATACGAGCAACATATGAGTGTCATCTTCAAGAGTGACATGTTGCCTTTACAAAATACAAGAGATGATCACTTCCACTCTTTCCCCCACCATTTCAGGCAAGTACCCCATATATTTTTTATCGCAAGCTTGAAGGGGATAGAATATTCTTGCCATATAAGTTCATCCTTTGGATGAATCCATCCTAGTAATTTTTATGAGTCCTAGGGAGGAGAAAATTCATCTCGTCATGGTGACAAGTCCTATGTCATTTAAGTTTTACGAGTTTGACAAAGGTGAAACTCAACATATTTTTCATGTTTAGAGAGTTAAAAAAGAAGCGGAAGAGAAAACTCTGAAGGTCCCTTTTTGTAAATTGTATCTTGATCCTGAAAAGGTAGAAAACAATATCCAGGAGAACCTCTTAGCCATGTTCGACTAAGGTATTCCTTTTTATACAATAGTCTATCTTAGTCCAAAAAAGGGTTAAAATTATACTAAGTAGACATCATTCCATTTACTTTAACAAGTTTGAAACAACAAGTACTAGACAATCTTTTCATTTTTTGAGAGTCAAAAACTCCAGGGGGTCACTTTTTCATTTATTTTTGTCGAGTCCTAAAAAGTGATCAAATAAAACTCGTTGATTTAGTCAAGATAAATCATTGTAACTAAGAAATATGACCTCTCTCTACACAAGGAAACACACATTATCGATTTTGAGGAAAAATATTAAAAAATGAGTGAAATATGCCCTAATTTGGTAAAAATATTATTTAAAACTTATAAATAGGGCAAAAAGTAAGTCATTTTTACCATTCTACCAATTTGCAATTGTGAGAGAAGTTTTACCTCATTTTACCTTGATTTTTAGATAAGGAGCATGATCAATCCCGGACACCATTCGCCGAGCCACTTGTTGTAGGTAAGAGATCTATCCCTTCCCTTCATTTTGGTACTCATTTCATGAATTTTCATCCATAGAATAGGTTGCAAGGAGGACTTGCAAAAAATTTATATCGTGGGTGACCAACATGGGTTTTACCCATCAGACTTGCGCTACTCACCCTGTGGTCAATTAGGCCTTTGTAATGGTAGCGCAAGAAAATTCATAAATAGTCACACTGGTGCTGAGTTAAATTTTTTAAGTGAAATCCTCCATGTTAAATAGTTTATCTTGGATTTTGTCTCCATGGAAGCTCATGGAATAATGTTTTATTGATTTTCCATAGGATAATTAGTCCAAAAAGGTGGTTGAATGGAAAGAAAGGGGACATGAAGCTGAACAACATGAGGCTACTTAGGATCAAGGTTGTGTTGATGCCCTACAAGCATGTGGATTTCTCAAGATCTTTAGGATTCCCGGGATCAGATCATAGCCTGATTTATTGTAGTCTGATTAGTTGGTGGGATGTGGATCACCAGATATTCATAATCTAGGATCAAGAGCTTGAAATAGAGTTCACCAACATTTATTTCATCATCGGGTTGTCTAGAAAGGGACAACGGGTGCAGTTGTCTAGATCATGCATTGGAGGAGAGAGCATGAATATGATCATTGGGAGGCATTTTCGCGGGACCAAAAATACCCAAAGTGGGAAAATCAACAAAAATACCATTACGAACAATCCTACATACTATGGCTCAAGTAGTTGGGGCTCAATAATTGCATGAGGCAAAAAAGTCTAATTTCCAGTATGCAATTGAGTGTTTGAATCCCACAGTTTTCAATTGGAGTGAAGGTTTGTTGGTGTGCATGAAGCACCAACTCACCAAGTGCAAGTGAACAAGTCTGAAACAATTTGGGTTCAGATCCATTGGTGATGTTCATCCTAGAACGTGTGCCATTGTTTTGTTATCAGTGGTTAGAATTGGATCCTCCAGTGCCTAGAGATCCACAATTACTGAGATGGGGAGTGTTGATGCCTCGACATGGATGTGGCCAATAGATGTCATTCCCTCCAGATTTTTTTGGATGGATGCGTCAACAACTAATCATGGTTGATGATTGGGCATATGCAAGCATGGATTTCTAAGGAGATCCAGATCTTCCACTTCCACCAAGGGCACAGTGGACTGGTTCAGGTAAAAAATATTTTTGAAGTTTTAATTTTTTTTTTTTATATGTGTACTAAGATTTGACTTATGATGCTTTGTAGTGTGGGACCAGAGAGACCTCCATGGGTTTCTCCAATAAGCAGGTGAGTGGCATGCCAGATTGACGAGGCTCCTTATGAGGAGGGAGCAGATCCTATTGTTGAGGTAGAGAAAAACCTGGAAGCTTTAACTAGGGGCATTCCAGAGTACACCTCGATTGATGAGGTGCCATTATGCTACCATAGGCACACTGTAAGGGTTTCTTCCATACTACATCGACTGTTGGGATGATTCATTAGGGCTATTTCGTGCTATAATGAGAACCATGTGGGAAGATAGCCAAACCTAGTTTACTTTCTACACTATTGTAGGCTTATAAAGCCATGTGTCTCAAAGCAAAGATTTTGTCATTTTGATGTAGAAAAATCTTTTGCAAACACTCGATATATATATACATTTTTTTTTTCTGTTTACCATGTTTGTTATGCGATGCTTTATGATTTACATGTTTCACAAATGTTTGTCTAACACATAGTTAGCCCATGCATCTCTTAATGTCTTCATGCATCACGAAATATGATGGTAAGTAATAAAACCAAAGTCTCGTTCCAATAGATGAACTCGCAAATACATTCTCAAAATTTGAGGGTTTCTAACTGAACATTGTCCATTAAGTTGTAGTACAATGAGTTGTGAATCAAGTTTTACAATTAACTCTCTAATGCCAAGAGCAATAGCTTCTGACAAAATCTCAATGACCACACTGCATTTGGAAATATTATTACTCATACGACCTAAAAATATACCTTGTAAATCCACTAACTCACCATTAGGGTCATAGATTTCCCACGGAGCAGAAGATAGATTTCGTGGACTTGGATGACATTTGAAAACCAAGTAGAGCATGAGGTAAGCAGAGGAAAACGTTTGAAAAATAAAACTAACACACCAAAATCACACTACACACTAATGTACATAAGTATTTACACGGAAAATCATGCATAATACTTCTTTAGGTAAAGCCCATTTCGGGGCTCAAACAAATAATTTCCTTCATAATATACTAGCTAATAGGCACCTTTTTTGTAAAACTCGTGTGATAATGTAAGGCCCGTGCCACATTGGTTCGAATTTCCAACTCCCAATTTGTCATTGTCTTGATCATAAAGCAAGACCAAGTCACCCTCAGCAAAAATGTGGGAAAAAACAATTCTATCATATTCAGCCTTAACTGGTTTCTCCTGGGCTTCAATTACTAATGTTGCAAAGCAGTGAGTTTCTTCGAGCCTTTTGAGGTGAAGTAATCATTCCTCCTTTGGTGAGGTATCACGGAGTAATTTGACAGCTAGTTTCAGTGAAGGAATTTCACACTCAATTGGAAGAGTTGCCTCTAGACCATACACCAGCTAAAAGGTTGTGAATCCAGTGGCAGTCTTAGATGCAGTTTAGTAATCCCAAAGAACTAAAAATAGTGTGAGATGCCAATTTGATTTATGCATTCCAATGGTGCGTTGAAGTATGGCAACCAAGACTTTGTTGACTGCCTCAACTTGGACATTGGCCTATGGATAATAAGGTTTTGAGATGTCATGACACAAACCCAACTGAGCAGTGAGTTATGCCATCATGTAATTTCAGAAATGAGATCCATGATCAATAGCAATGGCTTAAGGGACACCAAATCAAGCTATGACATGGTTGAAAATAAATTGAGTAGTGGTTTTACTATCAGCATCATGTGTTGGCATCACCTCAGCCCATTTAGTGAAATAATCAACGACGACGATGATATAACCATACCCCCCAACCAAGCGAGGGTTATATGTCATGAAATCAATACCCCATTTAGCAAAGGGGCTGACATTAACAACTGGGTATAGGGTTTCGGGTGGGGTGCACTATTTATGGTTGTAAATCTGGAAAGAATAACATTTTTTGACTGCTAATATGAAATCTTTAAAGATTGAAGACCATAACTAACTAGCACGAAGGTTTTTTTGAGCAGTAGCATACCCTGACATGTGAGCACCACAAGCCCCAGAGTGGGAGTCATTGAAGAATCTCTCAACTTCTTCGAGTGTTAAACATCTACAAAGGATAGAATCGACACCAACATAGTAAAAGTATCACCAATGATTCAATAGGGTTGGGACTGATGTCGAATGCAAGCGGTGTTCAAAATTAGACAACTTTGATCGAAAATTTTGGTTTGGAGATTGAAAATAGTATCCCCATACCATGGGTCAAGAGTGATGATTAGAAAGAGTCTCTTGAGGAATGAGCTCATAAAAATATGTGGATGTGGTTACAAAGGGAAGGTCACAAATTAACTCAGCAAAAACGAGTGATTTCTTTGATTTGGTTGTAGCAAACTCCAAATCAAACTCCTAAAGGATAAAAATCCACTTAAAATATTTGCCCCTCAGTAATTGATGAGTCTAAATGTAGGTCATGGGATTGCAATCGGAAATGACAGTGGTTTTCCTCAAGAGAATATAGTGTCGAAAGCGTTGAACAACGTGAACATCTGCTAAAGGGAGTTTCTTGACATGGGCATATCGAGTTCTAGAATTGATAAGATTTTAGCATAAGTGGTAGATCACATGTTTGTTTCCATCATGATCATCTTGCACGAGTACCATGGCAGTAGTACTATCGACTGCAACCAAGTACAAGAATTAATCGCAGTGATAATTATGGGGATGTAGCAAAGGGGCACCAATGAGGGTGTCCTTTAATGCATCGAAAGATTTTTGAGAAATTTCATCCCAAATAAATGAGATCCCCTTTTTTAGCAAATGAGTAAATCCCTTGGCAAGTTATGCATAATTGGGTACAAAATTATGAAGGAAATTTGCTTTCCCTTGCAAGCTCTGCAACTGATGTAAAGATGATGGAGGGGGTAAATTCACAATGGCCTCAACTTTGAGGGGGTAAATCCGGATGCCTTCCTTAGATACCACAAACCCCATGAGATGACCAAAGTCAATGCAGAAGACATACTTATGTATATTTAAATGAATATTGTAGTGTCTATAGTGAAAAAAATCGCTTGTAGGTGATCAAGATGATTATGATGCTTAGCAAGATGGGTCGATAAGTCATCAAGATACGATTGAACGATGTGTATGATGTCATGAAAAGCATAATACATCATTCGTTTGAAGGTAGCACCAACATTTTTCATACCAAAATGAAGTTTTTTGTAGGCAAAGGTTCCCCATGGATAGATAAAAGTAGTTGTATGTTGATTGGAGGGAAAAATGTTAATCTGGTTGTAGCCAAAAACACCATCCATAAAAGAAAAAATCTCACTCCTGGCACATTCATCAATGATTTGGTCTATAAAGGGAGTTGGATAATTATCTTTTGAACAAGCCTAATTAATATCATGGTAATCAATACAAGCGTGAATAGTCCCTTGTTTTTAGTCACAGGGACAATGTTTGAAACCCAATTTGTCAATGGAATGGGATAAATGAAACCAGCCTTTAGAAGTTTCTCAACATCTCTTTTTATAAAGGTTTCCTTTCTAGGGTGCACTAGGCAAAGTCACTAATGAACAGGCTTCGTGTTTGGATAAGTAGGAATTTCGTGCACAACTATACTCTGATCTATGCCAGGAATTTCTTCATATGACTAGGCAAAGACATTGTGGAATTCCTTAAAGAGGGAAGTGTAAATCTTGATCTCATCTGGAGAACAAGAAACTCCAACATGGATGTTCTCAACTATTCCTGGTTTAACAAAAATGTCAATGCGAATCATAGCAAAGATGTTCCTCATGTTTCCCTTAGACAAAAATTCATGCACCAAAATGGGCATTTGAAGCGGATGGGTTAGTGTACGGGAAACAAAGGTATCTAAACATGATGAAATCTCTCCGAGACTCAGGATAAATGAAGAACAATGGGCATCATTCCAAGGATTTTCCTCAAGATACATAACCTCGGTGATACTCTCATAAGTGGGAAATGCCTCATTGAAGGGATCCGAAGAATCCCAAGAACCAAGCCAAGGGGATTGTGAATACGCATCTATATGCATACTAAGAGTAACATGACTTTTAAAAGTGACCGTTGAAGCCAAAACAAGAGATTTATAGGCTTGTTCTGCTGAGCTGAGTGGCATGAAATCGCCAAAAGAAACAACGTGATCAAGGTGAGGAACGATCCAAGGATCGGGAGAAGAGGAGATCATGTTGATGGAAGTGACGTTTGGAGGTGAGAGGGAAAAATTTCCCATAAGAGTAGAGTCTTTAAAAATACCCGCCCCAACACTCTCATAAGGTATGTCAATATTTCCCACATATGGCACATTGTCATTTGAAGAGACAAAAGAGAAAAAGGCTAACTGATCAACGATGACTATTTTCCCCTCATGAGGAAAATGGAGCACACTGAACAAATAATAAACCACGCAAAACATAACATGAGTCCAACTTCGACCAAGTAGAAGTTTATAATTCAAATTTGCATCAACAAATTCTACTTCTAAGTTAACAGTTTTCCCTTCCAACATTATGGGCGATATACTCTTCCATTAAAGGATTCTAAGGTTTTAGGAGACTAATTGAGAGGTGGAGAGGCTATATATTTTTAGCATCAGAGAGACATGATGTAGGTGGAAGCACCCTCATCAATCACAGTCCAATGGATCATCGTCTTCCCTTTAATAATGACTTGGATTAAGAAAGAAAGTTGATGGGGAAGATGTGGAACATGATTTTCCAGACCAAAGGTAATTAGACTCGAATCTGTAGGGTCAATTCCTCCTTAGTGGATAGTAATGCTTTTCGTTTCAATGGAGAAATCTGGAGAACTTCCAAGGTAGACATCACCAAAGGCGCTTTGAGCTAAATATTTGACAATATTGTAATGTTGGGTATCTTGCGCATTCAGATTGTAATATGATTTCTGAAGGACACCATTGGGAGGTGGTCAGATAACGGAGTCATTACTAGGTCTCTCAATATGAAGAGGACTAGAAATGGGTGGAGCAAAAGTGGAAGGTGCATCACTAACTTTTTTCTCCACAACTTGTTTGGGAGGAGTTGTATAGTCTTTTGATTGAGTGGTGACAGAAATAGGTATTGTTCCACTCATATAAACTTGAGAAGCTAAAGATGTAGAAGATTGTGGTTGTTCTACCAGTTGGGTTTTCTCTGATCGAAATTGTTCTTTTAGTACAATCAGTGTCCCTTGAGTGGATTTTAACAAGTGACCGACTTCCACACAACGGGGATAATCCTTGGTGTAGTGATCTTCCTCACAAATGAGGCAAGGATATTTGGGCTTACGTTTAGATGCATCATCAGCGGACGATTTCGGAGGACCTCATTTTGGGGTATCGTATTTGGCTTTTCCTTTACTCTTTTTTTCACCTTTTGAGGTTTTGTCTGTAACTGTCAGGCCAGGGTAACTCCAGGATGAGAGGGAGAAAAAACTAATAATATTATTCATTAGCTAACTCATATTTATATACATAAATACAACGGATCAGTTCATCTTCTAGATGACTGTCCAGTTCACCCATCCGTTTCAGATTAGGTGTCAACATTCCCCCCCTTAATCTGAAGGGATGTTGGTGAGTCCAAGCATCGTTCTGAATCTTTCAAGCTTTTCTCTTCCAAGTGCTTTGGTGAAGATGTCTGCAATTTGCTCGTTTGTGGAACAATGACGGAGATGGATTGTTTTGGCCTCAACATGATGTTGGATCAGATGATATTTAGTATTGATGTGCTTAGTACGATCATGGAACTTTGGGTTCTTGGCCAACTTTATTGCAGATGTGTTATCAATCACGAGTGGAGTTGATTGTATTTGTTTTACCTGCAAATCTTCAAGAATTTTCCTGAGCCACACAATTTCTTTCGTTGCTTCAGCTGCTGCCACATATTCTGCTTCTGTTGTGGAATTTGCTGGTACTGATTGTTTGCGTGATCTCCAGGCGACAGCTCCTGATCCAAGACTCATAGTATATCCTGAAGTAGATACCCCAGTTTCTTTGTCTCCATTGAAGTTTGAATCAGAGTATCCAATCAAGTTGAAGTCGTCCACCTGTGTATACTTGATTCCAAGGTCTTGAGTTCCCTTCAAGTACCTTAGAACTCTTTTTGCAGCAAACCAATGTCCCTCACAAGGCTTTTGCATAAACCTAGAGAGGATTCCAACAACAAATGAAATGTCTGGTCTGGTAGTAGTGAGGTAGATGAGACTTCCTACAAGTTGTCTATACTTTGTTGCATCCTCAAATTCCTTCCCTTCAATAGATGTGAGCTTCAAGTTTTGTTCCATTGGAGTACAAAGGGGATTGCACTCTGTCATGCCAAATCTGTTTAACAAATCTCCAATGTATTTCTTTTGAGAAAGAAATATGGACTTTGGATGTTGGGTTACTTCAATGCCAAGATAGTAATGAACATAGCCCAAATCAGTCATTTCAAAAAAATTTCCTAATTCTTTCTTTATGGATGCAATATAGCTTTCATTGTTCCCTGTCATTAAAAGATCATCTACATATACCACAAGATATACAACTGTTTTGCCAACTTTCTTGAAAAATAAAGTTGCATCATCAAGATCAAAATGTTTGAAGTTGAGTTTCAGAAGATGCTCAGTTAGTTTTTCATACCAGGCTCGTGGTGCTTGTTTGAGGCCATACAAGGACTTCACAAGTTTGCATACTTTGTGTTCATGTCCTTTCACAGCAAATCCTTCAGGCTGGGACATAAAAACATTCTCTTTTAGATCTCCATTCAAGAATGCAGTTTTTACATCCATTTGATGGACTTTCCAACCGTTCTGAGCAGCTAATGCAAAGAGTGTCCGGATGGTGGCCCATTTTGTTGTGGGAGAAAAAGTTTCCTCATAATCGACCCCTTCCTTCTGTGCAAAACCTTTTGCCACAAGCCTAGCTTTGTGCTTGTCAAGTGAGCCATCAGCTTTGTACTTGTTCTTGTAGACCCACTTGCAGCCAATTGGTTTGGTTCCAAATGGAGGATCAACCAGCTTCCAAGTGTCATTCTTTATGAGGGCATCATACTCCTTCTGCATTGCTTCTTTCCATTCATCATGAGAAGCAGCTTCTTTGAAGGAAGTTGGTTCAAAATCTGTAGACAAGTTCAATTCACAATCATAAGTAACATCCATATCAACAGGTGAATTAGAGTTATCTACATCACCTCCATCTTGTCGGTTTGTATTTCTGGTTCCTGTTTTTCCAATTTCATCAGAATGAACACTTTCAAGTGTCTTTGTCAGCCACTTTGGGGGACCTTTCTGAGATGGTCCAGGCTGCTCTGTTGATTGAGTTGGGTCTGAATCAATATTGAGTCTCCCAATTCTATCAATTACATCACTTAAAGCATCATCCGTTGTTGGAGTGTCATGCAGGGGATATTGTTCTTCAGAAGGAGATTCCACATGTTGATCTAGTATAGGAATCCCCCCTTCAAGATGTGGAATCTGATTATCAAACTCTTGGAATGATTTCGGTTTTGTGAATCTATCCAAGCGATCAAGTTGCCGCTCAACAACACTGTCAGATTTGGATGATTCAAGAAAAATGACATCTCTAGATAAAACAAACTTTTTATTTACTTCATCATAGAGGCGGTATGCTTTAGATGTGTTTGAATACCCCAGGAAGATACACTTACGACTTCTAGCACCAAGTTTGTTTCTATGTACCTTTGGTATTAAAGCATAACAGGTGGAACCAAAAATCCTGAGATGTTTTACCGAAGGAACATGTCCATACCACAATTCATAAGGAGTCTTGTTTCTTATAGCACTAGATGGACATCTATTCTTTATATATGCAGCACATAGAACAGCATCAGCCCAAAACATTGTCTTTACATTTTTGAAGAAAAGCATGGATCGTACCATATTCAAAATTGTTCTGTTCATTCTTTCAGCTACACCATTCTGTTGAGGATTATAAGGCACAGTTGTTTGATGTTTAATCCCATGTTGGCGAAGATAGTGTTCAAATTCATTTGATGTATATTCTTTTCCATTATCAGTGCGAATAGACCCAATATGAGATTGTGCATCATTTTCAATCCATTTATGAAAATTCTTGAATGTTTGAAAAGCATCAGATTTGTTCTTCAATAAATAAACCCAACACATTCTGGTGTAATCATCAATAAATGTCATGATATATTTATTTCCATTTGCAGAAGGAACAGGCATTGGACCACATAAATCTGAATGAATAAGTTCAAGCTTCCTATGTACTCTTGAATGTGAATCATGAAAATACTGTTTGCTATGCTTTCCTAGAATGCAAGCATCACATTGTTTATGTTTTCTAGGAATTGTAGGCAAACCAGCAACACCATTTTTCTTCAACAAGCAGAGACTATCATAGTTTAAATGTCCAAATCTAGCATGCCATAATAAACTTGATGGAAGTGTACCTTCTTCATGATGAGAAATATATGAAAAATGTTGTGCATGAGCAGAGGTTCCTTGCAGTTTAAGAAGTCTTTCTTCTTCTATACCCCTCATGACAAGTGAATGGTCAGATGCCTTTCTTACCTCAAGCTTTCCATCAAACATATGAATGGAGTCACCTTGCTGGCAGATGTGGACCAGGGACAGCAAGTTTCTCTTGAGCTGTGGGAGATATAGAACATGATCCAGAAGAAAGTCTGGAAGACCAGGCAGTTTAAGCCTGATTGTGCCAAGCACTGATGGCTTGATTTTTGACTGATCTGCAAAGTATACTGCTCCATCAACATTGTCAGTGAACTCTTCAAAAAAATCTTTCCTATGAGTCATATGACAGGTTGCTCCTGAATCAAGCAACCAGTGATTTTTCGAAGAAGCAAGTGAAGCATTAAACAAATCTTCATTTACTCCAATGTTACATTGTGCCTCAATATAGTGAGCGGATTCAGGTGCTTTACCTTTGTCTGTGTCATCAGTTTTACCTTTCTGCTGATTTCTTCTCTGCTCAATTTTGTCCCATGGTAGCTTGCATGTAGAAGCATCATGTGATCCATTTCGTTTGCAGCGAATGCAATGCAGATCTGCCTTTTCTGCTTGAGAATGTCTGCCCCCCCTGCCTCTGAAGTATCTTCCTCTTTCTCTTCGTCCACCTCTTCCTCTTGTAGAATCTTGAGCAGGATGCTTTTCTTTATGAGCAATGCAAACAGTCTCTTCAGAGGATTCAGGGACTGTTTTCTTTCCAAAGGCTTTCTCTCTTTCAGCAAACTTTTTCACAAGAGACTCAAAGGTTATGTCTTTAAGATTTCCATTTGCTTGTAAAGACTCAAGATAATTAGAGTAGGTAGGATAGAGTGCTTTGAGAAAGGCAATAAGAGAGATATCCAGCTCAACCTTAGTGGATTTAATATCAGGCATTATAGATTTTATTTCAGATGCAAGAGCAAGGGGATCATTATTTTTCAGTTCAAGAGTGAAGAGTTTAATCATGAGCTGAACAACTTCAAGTGCAGAATGTGAATCATAGAGTTCTTTCAGCTTTTGTAAAGCTTCAAAGGCAGTGGAATAGGATGAAATATGACGACTTACTTCTTCATTTACAGATGCTGCGATCAATGCATAGGCTTTGTTGTTCTTGTTTTCCCAAATGACAAGTTCTTTATCTGATGTAGGCTGCACAGGGTCTTTGTCTTCTTCTCCGACACACACTCCTTTCCACAGCTCATTGTAGATGAGGGTGTGTTTTACCATCCGAGACCATTCAGAATAGTTCTCCTTGCCAGTGAGAACTATTCCGACCATAGAGATGATTGAATGCATTCTGTAAAAAAAATACTTCTGCTTGATAAAAAAAATTCTACAAATCCCTCTAATGTGTGACAGAAGGCATCAGAATTTCATCACTTTATGCTTCAATACAGCATTACCAACAATAAAAAAACTGTGCAATATCACTATATCACCTCCACAAATGCTTTGATATACAAAATGTTCTGACTGATATGACTTTGAATGCTTTTGAAAACTGCTTATATAACCCTTTTGAAAACTGCTTACAACACAATACTTAAAACTGCCATCATAAATACATATCAACAGCACAACATTATACCGCCATTAAACTCATCTTTCTTGTCATTCTCAAACTTTTTGAGATGAATCAGGTTTAAAGTCATATGGTTATATGCATAAATAAACTGCGCAATTACACTGCATAATCAAACTGCACAAACCAGCTACCATAATCAAACTGCGCAAGTCATTTGAGGTGGAGACAGAGGTGGCATCGGCTTCAGGCTTCATAAAGATGGAGATGGAGGACTTCGGTCCCAAAAATATCCTTCATTTGCCTACAATCTCTGCCAAGATCCTGCGCCTGGTGATTCAATATTACCATCACATAAAACTGCGTAATACCATAACGAGGCTGTGGAAAATTTAAAGGCCCGTGCTGCCAAATCAACAACTCATAATAAAACAAAGCTTTACATACAGCAACGACATATCTCTGCTAATACGCTAATACGAATGGTATTGGCAATATATAACCGCTAATACGCTGCCTCCCAAAATCTTGAATTTCGATACCTCGGATAGCCTCCCTCTGGTTAATGTTTCTATGAGAAGTCTATACGCAAGACTGTCCATTCGCTATCTACATTGGGTCTATACATTTCTAGGGATGTCAGCATCTGTTTCACGTATTTTATTGATTCCAAGTGGAGATCGAAGCGGTGGAAGCAAAATCAAGGCCGCCATTCAAGACCTAAGAAAGCTAGATTTCTACAATGAGAGGACCAGAACGGTGGAACGGGTTGATTTTGTGGAGGATTGGCATAATGAACTTCAGAGCCATAAACAAGGTAGCGCAAGGGCCATCAAATTTTTTCGGGCTGGGTATGCATGTAAATTAGTACATAGGCTAAACTTATGAGAAGAGTATACAGCACTACACAGCAATTGCAATTTGAGAATGGATACCGTTGCAGAAAAGCCGACGCTTGAACGAATGATTCTGGTATGCCCTCAAAAAAAACGCTTCTATGCATTCAATAACAAAAACCGCACATTCAGTATCAATTACTCTATCAGGTATTCCTTGCTGGCGGTATGTCAGGTATTCCTGCGCGGAGAGGGGCAGCGATACATTCAAATATTCATGCGCAGAGAGGGACAGTATCAGGTATTCCTGGGCGGAGGCACCAAAAACGCACATTCAGCAGGGCAGAGAGCGCAGTGTCAGGACAGAGGGCGCAGAGGCAGGAGTTACAGCTATTTTAGGGACTGGGACCTGAGCTCTGATACCATGTCAGGCCAGGGTAACTCCAGGATGAACGGGAGAAAAAACTGATAATATTATTCATTAGCTAACTCATATTTATATACATAAATTCAACGGATCAGTTCATCTTCTAGATGACTGTCCAGTTCACCCATCCGTTTCAGATTAGGTGTCAACAGTAACAATAGACTAAATGGCATTAACCTCGGAGGTTTTACCAAGATTTGGAGAGGGATTCGAAGGAGGATTGGATACAGTAGTTGAAATGTATTTCTTCTTCGAAGAAGCTTTACTGGAAGTTTGAGGCACTGACCCAATAATACCATCGACAGGTGGTACATCTGGAGGTTTAGAAGATGTTGGATCCGTAGATGGTCTCAAAGCATCAAGCAAGAGATCATAAAATGTGCTAGATTGGGAATATACCAAATCTAAATATTGGGCACGAGAAAGATCTTGATCTTAAATTACACAACCACCCATAGCTATGTCCTTGGAAATTTTGTTAACGAATGATTTGGTAAACCATTTAGTTAACATCTCATCTAGTATATGAAACTTGATAAGGCAACACCAACGTCTCCACTCATGAATATGATCGAAGACGTGGTTAGCAGTATTTCTTTTAAAGATGTAAAAAAATGGGCACTAGTTTCATATTGAATTGGTAACTGGAAGTGAGTAAGGAAGGCCATTGCCAAAGAGTTGAATTCTTGATAGGCACCTCGAGGTAACTCGATGTACCATTTTGTTGCAGCACCTGTCAGGGTTTTCCAGAAAAGATGTAGACGAATGGAGTCATGAACCCAGGAATTGGACGAATACCATAAATGTTAAGTCATAGAGTGGGCTTGGGGGTCTTCTCCATACTTTCCTTTGAATTTCAGACAATATCTAGGAATCTTAGCAGGAATCGAAGGCCAATACAATGAATGGAGTATTGGATATTTAGTGAGCCTTGATACATCCGGTAGTTCCAACGTTGCTAGAAATGGAAATTGTGGATTGAAAGGCATGGGAGGCCTTTGATAAGGCCCAACTTGTAGATTCCATCCTTGTTGTTGTTGGTTCTACCCCAAAGTGGTGAATTTTGACCATAAGGAGATTGATATTTCCCCCTCTAAGAGATATTTTGACCATACAAAGGTGGATTTCCCCCCCAAGAAGGTAGGTTTTGACCAGGGTAAGGTTGATACTAACCCGTCATGGGCCGTTGAGAACCATAAGGTGGAGAAACAACTTGCAAAGCATATGGATTATAAGGTTGTTGTTGCAACTGTTGACCCTGGTGGTAAAATTGTTGACCTTGCTGCTGCAAGGGTTGACCTTGTTGTTGTAAGGGTTGGCCTTGTTGATACACAGGTTGGTTTTTCTACTGCAAGGGATGTCCTTGCTACTGCAATGGTTGTTGATAAATCCATTGTTTCACATAAGTTCCTTGTTGTACATAAGGTTTTTGTTTTTGGAAAGTTCCTTATGGAATTTGCTGAGTTCAGGTTGGTACTGATAGGTTCTAGCTTGAAATTGATAGATTCCATAAATGAGGGATTTGAACCAAGATGCATTTGGGGGCCTACCTATTGAATAAGAGGTGCATTTTGAGGTTTTTGTGATCCATATAGAGGATACGGTTGCTAATAGGGTATCTGGGCCAAAAGAGGATGTTGATACGGGACTTGGCCTGATCCAGATGGAATAGATGATCCACTGGGATAAGGTACACTTCCAACATTATAACTAGCTCCGATAGCATGAGTTTGAGATCCACTCACATAAGTTCCACTCGAAATAGGAGGTACATATGGAGGAGGTGGTTGTTCCCCCCCGTGCAGTGGGATAGGTGGTGGAACATATTGTCCACTTAATGGAGGACCTGAGGAACCTATTGGGACACTAATTTCCCCAACGATAACTGTCGGTTGTAGGGGAACTGGAGAAACTACAGCCCATATAGGAATTTGAGAGATCACGCTTGAAACAAACAGACCAGAAGTAGGCATGGTGCTCGACGACAAAATGGGATTGTGATAAAGTGAAGACGCACTTGGAGTACCTGAAACCAATTGAGCCAAAGAGGTATAACCAGCTGGAAACAAATATTCACTGCTTTCAGGTGGTGGTGGATGTGGTACACTTCCCACATACGGAAAACCTTCAGGTGGAAATTCATACTCAAAATAATTTCCAACACCAGGAGTATGAGTGGATAAGACTTCTGGAGGACCTTGAGGAGAGGTTGGAAACTCAACTTTTGATTCCATGGGTGGAAACAGTTGGCGAGGAGGAATCCGAGATGATGGTGGAGATAAATTCAAAGGCACACTAGGATTATCATATGGACTATACAGGCGTTGAGGAGATATGACCAATGGATCAAAAGGTGGATTCAAAGGGAATAATACTGTTGGCATTATGATTCTGGTATGACTCTATGTTACAGATGTTGTACTTGATGGCAACACCCGTGGAAATGCTCTGATCAGGCTCTCAAAATGTTGAAAATTAAGAAGTACGCAGGAGAACAGTTCAGAAGATGCGTACACGCAGGTACACCGTGAAGGGACCGCGGCCAGACACGCAGGTCACCCGTTCAGGAGGTGCGTACCCCCAGTTTCACTTACTTCAAGGCAGAGAAGCGCGTTCACGTGGGGTTTCCTATGTTTGGCCCGTGGTATTTAGCCCGCCGCTCTTGATTCTATGGTTTTGGCCCGTGGTATTGTTTTATATTATTATTATTATTGAGCCCCATGTTTTTGGGCCCCTGGTATTGGTTATCTATGGTATTGATCCATGACTTTAGGAGGAGCTTGCCTATATAAAGCAAAGGAGATCACTTGGCTAAGTATCTTTTGCAATTGAATATCTTAAGATCTGAAATATTGGGTTATTGTCTTAAAAGCTTGATCTATATGAAAGTGAAGTTGAAAGCGAATCTGTGAAGGGTGATCTCTCGAGTGCATGATCAGATCTGGGCATCCGACTAACTGTGGCACACTGGTGAACTGCCAATTCGGCCCTAATCAGAAGTACGCAGGTGATTAACGGTGCAAGTGCGTGGGTACGCAGAGCAGAAGAAGCAGAACTGCGTGGGTACGCAGAGGAGAAACAGGAGAGTTGCGTGGGTACGCAGAGTAGAAGAAGCAGAATTTCGTGGGTACGCAGCGCGACAGAGGTTCAGGTGCGTACGCACAGTAAAAGTACGCGGCGCGATAGTATCTATGAGTGCGTGGATTCAGTAGCAGTACGCGGCACGATAGTGTCTCTGGGTGCGTACCTACAGTAACAGTACGCAGCGCGATTGAAGAAGAAGTGCGTGGGTACGCCGTGCAGCAGAAGGCTCTCTGCGGGTATACGCAGGGAAGCAGAAGGTGAAGTGCGTAGCGACGCAGGCCAGAGAAAGAAAAACTGTGTATCTGTCTTAAGATCTTCTGTTGACTGAATTTTTCTATTGATAAGGTGTTCTGGGTGTAGTTCAGTTATTAATGATCTGGTTGTTGCAGTTGACTGTGTTATTTACATGTACTTGATGATCATTTGATGCTTATGGATCTAGTTTGAAAATTTATGAAAAGTGGTCCTTGTAAGAAAAGAAGTAGGGGGTTGTAGCTCCCTTCCAGGAAAGACTGGAAAACGAGAGAGAGTTGTAGCTCTCTGCAGGTTGCAGCCTGTGTACTGGTAAAGGACTGCACCAGTACAAAATCATTGTAAAAGGAGTTTCTAATTTGAAAGAAGATAGAGACATATTGCAGCAGGTGGTTTTCACCCACATTGGGTTTCCACCTTATATCTGGTGTTCTTTGGTGTGACTCTGTTTTTCTTGTTCATGCTCATTATTTTATGGTACTGATATGCAAAAATAATTCAAAGTATAAATAAGGAAGATTTGTTAAAAGAACTTGATAATACTGATTCACCCCCCCTCTCAGTATTATTTCCAACAATTGGTATCAGAGCAGGTCCTTCGGAGAAGCTTGTTCGCTTGAAGGAAGATCATTCATCATGAGCAACTACGAGAGGGAAGCATCAATCAGGCCACCAATTTTTGATGGGACAAACTTCAATTATTGGAAGGTAAGAGTTACTGCCTATCTTCAATCTCTTGGTACAGAAGTTTGGGATATCATAGATACAGGCTACACTTTTCCTTCAGCTACTCCTACAGATACGGCCAAAAAGAAGAAATATGAAACAAATGCTAAAGGAGTCAATACTTTGCTGGGATGCTTATCTCAAACAGAATTCGTAAAGGTTATGCAATATAAATCTGCAAAAAAATATGGGACAAGATTGTCTTGAGCTACGAAGGAGATGAACAGGTAAAGTGTGCTAAACTTCAAACTCTCAGGATTCAGTATGAGAATCTCAGGATGTATAATGATGAAAGTGTGGCTAACTATTTTCTTCGGGTAGATGAGATTGTTAATTGCATGAAAAACTTGGGTGAAGAAATAAAAGAGGCTATTGTGGTTGAAAACGTTCTAAGATCATTGTCCCCCAAGTTTGAATCTAAAGTGTCTGCAATAGAAGAAAAGGAAAATCTACGAATTCTTACTATGTCTCAGCTTCACAGAATTCTAACTGCTTATGAAATGAGAAAGGGAGGTCCTTCAGACAGAAGAGAAGCTGCTTTCAAGGCTTCAGGCAAAGGAAAAGAACCTGCTAGATGGAACAAGAAACAGAGTGCAAATAAGAAAAGCTACTACACTCATGAAGATAGTGATGGTCTATCAAATAGTGATGAAGATGAACGAGGTAATGACTATAAACTATTAATGGAATTTGAAGATGATGATTATATGGATGCTATAGATGTGGATAGCCTTTATGAAGAAATTACTAGACTCAAGAGATGTATAGAAGAAAAGAATATGATCATTGATACTCTACAATTTCAAATTGATGAAAAGGAAAAACATCTTGAAAAATTAGAAGGTGAAATTGTTGGTCTTAGAAAAGAGATTGAGAAAACAAAAACTATTAATCTCAAGTTTGTCAAAGGATCTGAAACCTTGTATGAGATTATCAATGTACAGCGTTCTCCACTAAACAAGACAAGTCTGGGCTATAATGGAGAAACTTCTCAAGCATCCACCTCAAAAAGTTATCTTGATGTAGCAAGAAGGAATGAGCAAAAGCACAATGGAGACCATCAGGTAAAGCAGGGACGAATTGCAAACACAGACTATCAGGGGCAATCTATCTTAAGGGTGAACAAAAGCTACAACCAGCCACAGGTAAAATCTTCTCAATTTGGTTCAAGAATGGATGACAATAAGAATTACAATCATTTGGCCGGTAGATTTGATAACCGCAGAAGTTTCTTCAATGGACAATGTTTCTCTTGTCATAACTTTGGTCACAAAGCAGCGCAATGTGTTGCATATAAAACAATCATGACTAGAGAAGCTCAAAAACAAAGAAGTATGACCGGGATTACAAAAAGGACCTATAACAACTTTTCGGCTCTTGAAAATGAAGTTGAATGTTCTATTTGCAATAACTTTGGTCATGAAGACTCTGAATGCAGGAGCAGGTTTCAACAGATAAAGGAATAAGCCTCAAGCACCAAAACATGGAGAATAAAGGAACCACAAACAGAAAGATGTGGGATAGCATTTTATGCAGAGGGACAAGAAAATCTATGGTACATTGATAGTGGATGTTCGAAGCATATGACAGGTGATAAAGAAAAACTTGAGTCATATTCTGCTCTAGAAAAAGGAAAGAAAGTTTCTTTTGGAAATGATACTCCTGCAACTATAAAAGGAAAATGAATTGCTCAGTTAAAAGAAAAGGTCAAGGCTGGAAATGTTTTGTATGTTGAGAGATTGAAACATAATCTTTTAAGTGTCAGCCAGATGTGTGATCAAGGAACCGAGGTGATATTTAGAACAAATGGATGTCTTGTTCGTGATCTTGATACAGGTAAAACAGTGATCAAAGGTAAAAGAACTCCAAATAATCTATACATATTTGAAGAAGGACAACAACAATGCTATCTAAGCAAGGATGATGAACACTGGTTATGGCATCGGAGGTTGGGGCATCTAAGCTTTTCAAAAATAAGGAAAGCATGCAGATATCACGCAGTTCGCGATCTTCCAGATATCAAAATTCCATACAACACCATATGCAAATCATGTCAGTTTGGAAAGCAAACCAGAACTAACTTTCCAGAGAAGGAAGGATCAGCTAGCATGCCTCTTGAGCTAGTTCATATAGATACATGTAGTCCATTCAGAAAAAGGACACCTCGAGGAGAAGAATACTTGATATTATTCATTGATGATTTCTCCAGGTTTGTCTGGTTAGGACTTATGAAGCACAAAGATGAAGCATTAGAAAAATTCAAATCCTTCAAAGCCTTGGTTGAAAATGAATCAGGATACAAAATTAAGTGCCTCAGATCCGACAGAGGTGGGGAGTTTACCTCAAATGAATTTTTCGATTTCTGTGAAGAACATGGGATAAGAAGAGAATTCTCTACAGCTAGAACTCCTCAGCAAAATGGAGTTGTGGAAAGAATGAACAGAACAGTCCAACAAATGGCTCGTGCTATGCTTGATGAGTCAGGAACTCCCGCAACTTTCTGGGGTGAAGCTGCACATACTGCGGTTGTTATTCTCAACAAAACAAATGTCCGGGTGAACAGCACTCAAACCCCTCATGAGCTCTGGTGTGGTGAGACTCCTTCGGTAAAGCACTTCAAAATCTTTGGGAGCAAATGTTATATTAAGAATACTGATGAGCAACTTGGCAAACTTGAACCTAGAGCAGATGAAGGCATTCTTCTTGGTTATTCTCCACCTAGCAAAGCATACAAATGCTACAATAAAAGACTTGGCAGAATTGTTGACAGCATTGATGTAGTGGTTGATGAGAAGGGATACATTCCTAGGCAAGTACATCATGAAGACATCGAAGAAGATGAAGGCTACCCTCAAAGACAGAATGATGAAGAAGAAGAACCTCAAGAAGAACCAGAGGAGCAGACAAGAATAGAAGAAAAGACTCCATCCAGATATGTTCAGAAGAATCATCCAGAATCTCAGATTGTGGGGCAGAAAGAAGCAGGTGTACAAACAAGAAGAACAGTTGCAGAAGCTTCAAGCTATTTGGCATTACTCTCCTCCACTGAACCACAAAATGTGAAAGAGGCATGCAAAGATGAATGTTGGGTGAAAGCAATGGATGAAGAACTTGAGCAGATCGAAAAGAACAACACTTGGGAGCTGGTCCCTAGACCAAAGGATAAGAATGTTATCAGAACAAAATGGGTCTTCAAAAATAAATTGAATGAAAATGGAGAAGTAATTAGAAACAAGGCCAGACTTGTTTGTAAAGGGTATGCGCAGCAAGAAGGAATAGACTTTGAAGAAACCTTTGCTCCTGTTGCAAGACTTGAGGCCATCCAAATGTTCCTTGCTCTCTCAAGCTTTCAAAACTTCAAAGTATTTCAAATGGACGTGAAATCATCCTTTCTGAATGGAGACTTGGAAGAAGAAGTATACATTGAGCAGTCAGATGGGTTCATTCTTGGAAATGATCCAAATCTTGTATGCAGATTGAAAAAGGCTCTCTATGGTCTCAAACAAGCTCCAAGGGCTTGGTACTATCGTTTGGACAAATATCTTCATCAACAAGGTTTTTCAAAAGGATCAGCAGATAGCAATCTTTATATAAAAGTTGAAAACGACAAATTGTTAATACTTGTTGTGTATGTAGATGACATTATCTTTGGCAGCAATGAAGAAGCTATGAGTCAAAGCTTTGCCATGGTCATGCAGAAAGAATTTGAAATGTCCTTGCTGGGAGAACTGACATATTTCCTTGGTTTGCAAATCCAACAAAAAGAAGGAGGAATCTTTTTGTCTCAAACCAAGTATCTCAAACAGAATGTGAAGAAATATGGCATGGAAGATGCAAAACCAATATGTACACCCATGGTCACAGGATGTAGCCTCAGTGCAAATGATGAATCTACAGCAGTACATCAACCAACCTACATATCTATGATTGGAAGTCTACTTTATTTGACAGGTACCCGACTGGACATCATGCATGCAATAGGAATAGTTGGAAGATTTCAGGCAAATCCAAAGGAGACTCATCTTCAGGCAATGAAGAGAATTTTCAAATATCTTCAAGGGACACAAAATTATGGCTTATGGTATCCTAGAGATACAGATCTCACACTTCATGCTTATACAGATGCAGATTGGGCCGGAAGCGTGGATGACAGGAAGAGCACAAGTGGTGGTGCGTTCTTTATGGGTTCCAGATTAGTATCTTGGTTCAGCAAGAAACAGAGTTCGATTGCCTTGTCTACAGCTGAAGCGGAATATGTTGCTGTTGCATCTTGCTGCACTCAACTCCTTTGGATGATGCAGACCTTGCAGGATTTTCAAATCACTTGTACACCACCTATCTCCATCTTATGTGATAACACAAGTGCAATCAGCATCTCAAAGAACCTAGTCATGCATTCAAAAACCAAGCACATACCAATCAAGTATCATTTTCTCCGAGAACAAGTGCTTGAACAGAAGGTCAAGTTGGAGTATGTTCCTTCTAAGGAACAAGTTGCTGATATACTCACCAAACCATTGCCCAGGGAGACTTTTGAATACCTCAGGCAAAAGTTGGGGGTTGTTGATGCATCATCTTATTGAAACTCTTCTGATTGATAGTTGTACACAAGGTTCATCTGGGGTATATGCGTACATGTGCTGGGTTGCGGTTTGATTGAAGATAAAATGGCACAGGTTCAGGGGGAGCATATAATGCATTGTTGGCATTATGGAGGATGTACAGGAGGAGATCATGGATGATGGTCTAAATATAGCTGCAATATGTCTCTATCTCTTTCATGGTTCATATTCAGGGGGAGCATGTTCTTAGGGGGAGCATAACCCTTTGCCCTTGATGTCAAAGGGGGATAATGAAGCTGAAGATTTTGAGGTTGCCATCAAGTCCAAAGGGGGACATTGTTGGCATTATGATTCTGGTATGGCTCTATGTTACAGATGTTGTACTTGATGGCAACACCCGTGGCAATGCTCTGATCAGGCTCTCAAAATGTTGAAAATTAAGAAGTACGAAGGAGAACAGTTCAGAAGATGCGTACACGCAGGTACACCGTGAAAGGACCGCGGCCAGACACGTAGGTCACCCATTCAGGAGGTGCGTACCCCCAGTTTCACTTACTTCAAGGCAGAGAAGCGCGTTCACGTGGGGTTTCCTATGTTTGGCCCGTGGTATTTAGCCCGCCGCTCTTGATTCTATGGTTTTGGCCCGTGGTATTGTTTTATATTATTATTATTATTGAGCCCCATGTTTTTGGACCCCTGGTATTGGTTATCTATGGTATTGATCCATGACTTTAGGAAGAGCTTGCCTATATAAAGCAAAGGAGATCACTTGGCTAAGTATCTTTTGCAATTGAATATCTTAAGATCTGAAATATTGGGTTATTGTCTTAAAAGCTTGATCTATATGAAAGTGAAGTTGAAAGCGAATTTGTGAAGGGTGATCTCTCGAGCGCATGATCAGATATGGGCATCCGACTAACTGTGGCACACTGGTGAACTACCAATTCGGCCCTAATCAGAAGTACGCAGGTGATTAACGGTGCAAGTGCGTGGGTATGCAGAGCAGAAGAAGCAGAACTGCGTGGGTACGCAGAGGAGAAACAGGAGAGCTGCGTGGGTACGCAGAGCAGAAGAAGCAGAACTGCGTGGGTACGCAGCGCGACAGAGGTTCAGGTGCGTACGCACAGTAAAAGTATGCGGCGCGATAGTATCTATGAGTGCGTGGCTTCAGTAGCAGTACGCGGCGCGATAGTGTCTCTGGGTGCGTACCTACAGTAACAGTACGCAGCGATTGAAGAAGTGCGTGGGTACACCGTGCAGCAGAAGGCTCTCTGCGGGTATACGTAGGGAAGCAGAAGGTGAAGTGCGTAGCAACGCAGGCCAGAGATAGAAAAACTGCGTATATGTCTTAAGATCTTCTGTTGACTGAATTTTTCTGTTGATAAGGTGTTCTGGGTGTAGTTCTGTTATTAATGATCTAGTTGCTGCAGTTGACTGTGTTATTTACATGTACTTGATGATCATTTGATGCTTATGGATCTAGTTTGAAAATTTATGAAAAGTGGTCCTTGTAAGAAAAGAAGTAGGGGGGTGTAGCTCCCTTCCAGGAAAGACTGGAAAATGAGAGAGAGTTGTAGCTCTCTGCAGGTTGCAGCCTGTGTACTGGTAAAGGACTGCACCAGTACAAAATCATTGTAAAAGGAGTTTCTAATTTGAAAGAAGATAGAGACATATTGCAGCAGGTGGTTTTCACCCACATTGGGTTTCCACCTTATATCTGGTGTTCTTTGGTGTGACTATCTGTTTTTCTTGTTCATGCTCATTATTTTATGGTACTGATATGCAAAAATAATTCAAAGTATAAATAAGGCAGATTTGTTAAAAGAACTTGATAATACTGATTCACCCCCCTCTCAGTATTATTTCCAACAAATACAAGCCTCTGTGACTCTCAGAAGTTTCTAGATTAGATTCCTAAGATGATGAGTCTCAAGGTGGAGGACAAGAAGAAATGGGTTGAATACTCAGGATAATTCCAAGTTCAAGACATTGGTCTTCAAGTAACTATGAAATCTCAGGATGAACTCCTTGTGATGACCCTTCAGTGTGAGATGATGAAGGGGAAATGTAAGGTGAACCCGATGGTTCAACCATAATGACCTTCTCTCAAAAACAATAAGAGGTGGTTGATTTGAGCCTATAATTAAAATTTACTATTAATCAGGAAATATGAGGCCAAGGATAATTATATAGGTAAATCATGTTATCATGGGCAGTTAAATTTTAGAACTCAAAAATAATAAATAAATAAATAAGGGTGTATTAGGCAATAGGGCTTACCAAGTATCCATGAATCGTTATATACACCTTAGTCGAAACCAAGGACTTAACATATGACAATCGATCTCCCCAAATGTTGTGTTTGGTGTATCACATCTACAAGACGGCTGAGTCAGTTACTTGTGGCTAAAGGATAGCAACCTAGTGGGGTCTCCTAATATATACTCGATTGTACGGGGAGCACAAGTCTGTGTTAGCGTTGTCTAATGCATAACCGTTTGGTGAGAGCATTCCCATATACTTGCCATACTAGAGTACCTCCGATATACCCGAGAGTGCTAGAGAACCTCCGATATACTTCCATACTGGAACATGATTTCACCCTCAGGATACAATGCAGGCAGTTAATGACAGTTGCCAAGTTTATAGACATCGAAAGAAGTCTCTAGCCTAGACCTCTAAATGTTTACATTAAGTTCCAAATTCTCCTTAGGTTAATTTAGTAACTTTTAATGTTATTCTTGAATTATGTTTTAATTTTGGGCTCAAACGATGTCACCCGAATCCTAGAATGCAACTATATGAGAAAAGGAAACTTTTCACTTCAATGAATGCTATACTAGCAAGGGAAGAGAGTTCAATCAATTAATGCATCAAACAAGATAATTCATCAAACAATATGCCTCCACTAACTTTTCTTTTCCAAATGTAGTATGCAAAAGCAAAACTAAAATTCACTTTCACTGTTCAACATGCAATCTATTGAAAGCAAAAATGAATTTTACTTTAGTAAGATGCACTTTAACTAAATGATGTTCTCTTTGATGTTCAGATGCTCTAATGTAATTAAGATTCAACTAAAGAAAAAATGAAGATTTTGATTCAGAAGCTCCTAATGCAAATGATGCACCAATCAAAGCAACACCAAATCAAAAGAACTCAATGAAAATGTATTTCACTTTCTCTTTCGAATAGATAAACAAATACAATCTTTTTAGTTTGGAAACAAAGCAATGTAATCTATGCTTGATAAATAACAAAGATGAATTTCAAATGCAAGATAACCTAACACAATTGAACATAAACTCTGAGAAAGACAAACCGAAACTACTGCAAATCAATGTTTCAAATGATTTTACCAAATAATCATACCTAAGAATTCAGCAAACCATAGACTCAATGACACCCACAAGCGGCAAGTGACAATCAAATGACGTATAAACCCTCAAATCAATCCAATTTCATTCAAACACTTGAAATCTCAAAAATATAAGAATTTTCTAATGAAGTCACATAATCAATCAAAACATCAATAAATATAATCATACAATATAAGACAAGATCTCAGGGGCTCAAACACACTAGTGTTGGACAGAGAAACCCTAGGTTTTTTCCCAATCTCATAGATCAGCGTGACTATTATGGCCAACTTGGCACTGAATAGGGGATCAACGTGACTGTTTTAATAGAAAGCGCGCTGGAAGCACGACTGTAGAGCAAAAAACGCATTGGGAGAGGAATAAATAAAAAAATAAAAATATTTCCACAAACACTTCCAGGCTTAGAACTTTAAGGTAGTAATCAGTGATTGTTCAGACCTATACAAACTCAAACTAACTGAGAAATTTATGGTCGATCAAATGGATCAAGAGATCAGTTGAGAAAAGAGGATGAAGAGGTTATAGCTTCCCTAGTGGAGTCACCATTTTTTTGTGAAAGTAAATCCCCTCTGCAGAGAGAGGTGATCCCTCTAGCCCAATGAGTGGGTCTAACAAAAAACTAAACAAACTAACATACACTTTCCTAGTTTATGTTTAACAAATGCAGAGAGAAGGAGAAACCTACCTCACTTTGATGCTAGTCACTCAATCATTTGGAGATGGATTTGATTCTTTTTTTCTAGGCCTCACTCCTTACTTATTCTTCACAACTAGGTACTTGCAAGGAAGATCAAAGAGCTATGCAAGATACAAAAGTATATATGGCATACATCAAACATAAAATACTTAATAGATCAGGGAGTATTAAGCTAAAATCGTAAACATTTACACAATTATGGAAATTGAACATCATATGTATATATTAATAAGCTTAAAAGGGAAGCATACAACCTATGCCTTGATGTTGGAGACCTCCTTTTGGTGGATGTCCAAATTCAAGCAAAGATTCTTCGCGCACTCCTTCTCCAAGTTAGAATCGATAGAATGTAAGTATAATCTCAACATAGAGATGCAGCAATCAATGACCAACCACTTGGGGATGGAAGGGAGTGAATTTATAGGAAGGGAGAGGGAGTTAGGGATCCACAAAAGAGGGAGGAATCTCCACATCTCAATGGGAAAACCCCTGATGATAAGATCAAAAGGTCCAAATGGGAGAGCTTGACCATATCAACAACAACCAATATCCAGCTCATTGTTCTCGAAGGTTCTAGTGCACAAAGCTTCTCCTCTAGTTTAGTTCAACCTGCCAGAGGAGGTTCATCGTTGGTTTTCATATCAAAACCACTCTGGTAACGCTAGTATATAACTGTTCAACCTGCCATCAACACGGGTAGGAAGTGGAGAAAAACGCACTAATGCTAAAATTTAGGGCTTTAGTTAACCTTCTTCAGAATGGATTTAGGGCAATTTTCCTTTGATTCTTGAGGGAGGTTTTGGTTTGTATATCATGATGGATATGCGCCACAATAATCAATGTTTTGGCACTTCGGGATATGGAACAAAAAGTGAACAGGGGATGTGACAAAATACTGTGTAATAATCATTTCTATCCTTAATTCCAAATTCTTCTAATTCTTCTTTAGTTTTAGAATTAAGTACTTTAATATTTTATTAGCTTCTCTAGGCATATGTTCCAAATATTCTTTGATTCCTGTGACGACAGTGTTTGATATTTCCACTAACTTATCCTATTCAAAAATAATTTGAATAGATGTCAAAAGTTCAGTCATGGTAGAATTTATATCAATCCATATCTTCTATTTTGCCTCTGCCAATGTCTCTGCAAGAAATGACTCATTTTCATATTTCTCTATTTGTCTAGTTAATATGAAATTTATTGAACTTCATCCAAATATGTATTTTCAACCCTTATCTTTTCCTTTTGAATTTTGTCCAATAAAGTTCTGATTTTTTCAATTTCAATATATTTCAATGAGAAGTCTCCCATAGATTTTAGCAATTGCTCTGTTGAATTTTGGCTAGTGGGCTATGTTTCTATTGTAGACACTATTGTTGTAGACACTACCTTCTGTAGACATTATTTTTGTAGAAATTGTTGGCGTTGAAGTCACTACTATAGAAGTTGCTACTCCAGTACTGAGTTCTAGCTCTTTTTCCTTGATTAAATTTTCCATTCTTTCTTCCATCTTGTATATCTGTATGTTCAATTCAATGATCATCTGAAGCATGTTCTCCTTCTCCGTCTCTAACTAACTAACTTCTTGAGCCTGTGGATGTTCAATTGTTGGCAGCTTCAACTATTTCCTCAATGCTTGAATATCAACATTTGTGTTTTTGATTATTTCCTAAGCTACCTTTATATCCTTAGGATCTAATCCTAATTTTATAACCAAATCGTCAAGCCCTTTGATTTTGGTGTCCTTTGCTAAAGAAGACATATTTTCCAATTTTAATTGGGAATGAACGTTATTTAGAGAAGTCTGTAAATTAGAAGATGCCATGGCATAACTTGTCAAAGATGAATATATAATTTCTTCTTGCTTATGGAGGTCAATATGGTCAATAGGATGAATTTGCTTGGTGTCAAATGAAAACACAAAAGTTTTATAGTCTTCAACAATTTTAGGTACACAGACCTTTGGTTCAAGTAGAGTTGGAAGTCCATAGTGGAATCAATTGGCCAGTAGAATGTCATAGATCTGGAAGTCCCTTTTGCTGCAAAGTATTAAATTTTCTATGAAACTTTCTAATCCGGGCTTCCAAGTTTTGACACGTGTTCTCTAACTATAACAAAAAAAAATTCTTTTTCAAAAATCTCCTTACTCTAGGAGAGTATCAGTTCTGTCCTCAATTCCAAATTCTTATAATTCTTCTTTAGTTTTATAATTGAGTACTTTAATTATTTTATTAACTTCTCCGGGCATATGCTCCATCCCTGTGATGATTTATTTTTATATTTCCACTAACTCCTCCTGTTAAAAAATAATTTGAATAGATGTCCAAGATTCAGTCATAGTAGAATTTATATCAATTGAGATCTTTTGTTTTGCCTCTACCAATAAATGTGCAGTCAATGAATTATTTTCATATATAGTTTTTTTATTTTTATTTTTTATTTTTTTTTATTTTTTTGAACTTCAGCCAGATATGTATTGTCAGCCCTTATCTTGTTATTCTAAATTTTCTCCAGTAGAGTTATGAGTTTTTAAAATTCAATATCTTTCAATGAATAGTATCCCATAGATTTTGACAATTGCTCTGCTGAATTTTGGCCAGTGGGCTATGTTTCTAGTGTAGACACTAATACTATAGAAATTGTTGGTGTTGAACACACTATTATAGAAGTTGCTACTCCAGTACTGAGTTATAGCTCTTTTTCCTTGATTAAATTTTCCATTTATTCTTCCATATTTTGTATTTGTATGTTCTATTCAACAATCATCTGAAGCATGTCCTCCTTATCCTTCTCTAAGTGACTAACTTCTTGAGCTTGTGGATGTTTAGTTGTTGGCAGCTTCAACTGTTTCCTCAATGCTTGAATATCATCATTTCTGCTTTTGATTATTTCCTTTGTTGCATTTATATCCTTAGGATCTAATCCTAATTTTATAACCAAATCTTCTAGCCATTTTATTTTGGTGTCCTTTGCTAAAGAAGACGTATTTTCCAAATTTAATTGGGAATGAATGTTATTTAGAGAAGCCTTTAACCTAGAAGCTACCATGCCATAACTTGTCAACGATGAATATATCATTTATCCTTATTTCTTACGGAGGTCAATCTGGTCAATAGGATGAATTTTCTTGGAACTAACCATTTTCATTGTCAAGGGCAGAAAGTAATCTAGTTTGAGCTGAGGAACATTGCTTCCAAAAATCTGCATATGTGGAAGTCTTCAGGGCCTCATTTTCCTTCTTCATTTATAAGAACTTTGAAAAATTACTTTTTTTGTTTTGGATAAGAAGGAGAAGAATGATAAGAATGAGAATCCAATGTGTCTTCAGGAATATGCCATAATGAAAAAGGAGACTGCATTGATATTTCAATTGTTCTAATTTCTTCATAAGTTTGAGCTTCTGAAGATTCTTCTTCAACATTTAAAGTTTTCATCCTTTTTAATAATTTGAATGTTGATCTTTGTAACTCAACCGTGTTGGAGATATACTTTCTCTTGGTCCCTTTATCTCTTTCTCTATCATGCTTGAAGTTTCGAGTGTTGTTTTATTGGACACTGACTCCTCAATGTCCTGCAATGTATTCTTTGTTCATTCTTCTCTATTGGCATACTGATCAATTTCAGGTTTTGCCACATGCATATATGGTGCAGATTTCTGATAAATTCTCATTGATGATATTACTCTTAATCGATCACATGACAAACTAAAACTTAACTTAAACTTCATTTTCCTCAATAATTCATTGACTTCTTTCTCTATAGCTCTAATGTTGACTATGAACGGACTAACTCGCACTTTCAATTTAAACTGAGCTTTTTATTTTCTGGAAAAAAATGAACATCATCCATGTTCATCATTTGTCTGATGTACTCAAGTGAAAAAATCCTCATCAGAAGGAACACTGACAATCTTTATGGTTGAAGCTCACAAACATAAATCCTGAGTTCAATGAAATTCTGGTATAAATACTAGCCTCCAACCTTAGTTTTCTCACTCATATGAAAAACTCTCTTGATCTATGTTGAAGTCATGGGGACTGCATCATTGTTTAAAAAACATGTAGCTATATACAATAATTGATTAACAAAATCACTGTAAGAAAACTCTTCATAGGTTTTCCTCACCAAATATGTCCAATGGATCATTGACAAATGTTTACATTCAGCATCCAACTTTTGTAAAGGAAAGTTGAATCTTTCAGATTGATGATATAAGAACAAGTAAAAAAATATTGACTAATGCTTAAATTATCCTTCTGCGTTGAACTTCAAAAATTGGTCATGAATAATATCGAAAAGAAACTAATTGTAGTTGAACATAATTGAAGGTTTTTTACCAAACGAAAACATTGATAGAAAGCCCAAAATTACTTCATCAACCCATTGATCACTGGGATATCATAACAAACAAGACACTAATGAAATAACCTACCTATACATCTCAAGAAACATTGTAGAGGGATAATGAAGGTTAGTTCTAAGTAATTATGAGTTTTCTGATAAAAATGACTCAAATATGTGAGCTCTATATGGGTAAGTACGTTTCTAATAGATTTCCATTATCACATCAGAAGAAAAATGGTGTAAGGAGTCCTGAGGATTTAGCTGAAGGGCTTGGAAAATTAACTCAGCTGTGATATGGAAAAGAGTTTCATTGTTCTCAGCAATTACAATTCTTTGACTAGGAAGATATCAGGCTCCACACCAGGCTACGAATTCTGGGAAATGATGAGTTTGAGGGAAGAAAAATTGGGGTAGTAGGGATTCCCAAAAATAGAACTCATCACTGGTGTCTTCATACTTTTGAAATTCCCAATTGTGAAGTTTGTACAGATCGAACTCATAATTGGTCTCTAGAATCTTAAATTGAGTGTCAACCAGTGGGAGTTCATCTAAATTAATAACAGGGGGAAACAAAGGATTATCTATAGGGACTTTCACTTTTCCTTTATGGGAAGGCATTAGGAAAACAAAATTACTAAGCAAATCAAGATAGAGTTACCTGGAAATAGGTGGTTGGAGATCATTTCCTGTTGGGATTCTTCCTACAGTGGCGTTCTGGCGAATTGCAGCGACAAGAAGAATTGGGAAACTTGGTGATTTGAAACGGATAATAAAGTTCATTAGGAGTGAATAACGGTTTATTTGTTAGCTTAACCATTATTGGTGCAGGGTATTTAATGCACATAAATGTTGGTGGTAGATATGATAGGAAACGGTCATGTGCTAGATGTAGCGGGGAGGAATAGCAATGGTTATATATAGTAGGATAGTGAAAATAGTGGGAAAAATAGTTGGCTAGAAATATGAAAGCGGCAGAGTGGACTGGCGGATGAGTCGTTTGTGGCGGGGTGTGGCACAGTAAATGGTTTTGAGCTGAGGGGGGCCACAATCATTATGGGGTTTCCACGTAGAAAAAGCGGGATTTCAAAAATCTGCTTTGCAGACCCCCCTCCCTCCCCCCCACATTAACGTTCGAGAATGTGGGGGGCCCGCTATTAACCATAACTCATTGATCCGTGCGGGCTTGATCTTGACCATTCATTTATGTGCATTTGTTAAATGCTGATAGACGACAGTCAAATAAAATAGTTTTGTTATCTAAAACATAAAAAATACATTTAAACTATGATGGGCGACATTTTTATGTGCACGCCTTTTATTGGGATTTTATATTTTTATTCTTTTCTTATCCCTTTTATTTCTTTCTTTTGACTTTTTTTTTATTATTCTCTTTTGTTTTCTTTTCAATCTTTTATTTCTTTTTTCTCTTTTTATTTTTCTCTATTTTTTCAATTCTTCTTTTTCTCTATTTTTTATTTTTTATTTTGAACATAAAGGGAAAAAGTAGAAAATATTAATAGCGTAAAATAAGTTACAACACATTGGGAGGACCAAGTCATAATATGAGGGGATTTAAGGTTCAAGTTACCACATGGATCTTGCCCCTCTACCTATTTGTTAGCTAGGAAGTCTACTAGCAAATTTTCCTTATGCATAACATGGGAGAATTATTGCCTCTTGATGAGAGATTTGAGCTAGTTCTTTCATTCTTTGGTCTAGATGCTAGCTAGAGGAACACTTTGTGGGAGAAGAACCATAATGTAGTTTCTTAACTACCTGAAATATTAACTGAGAATCACCCTCATAAATGAGGGGGTGGAGGCCTTTGTTCCTGGATATGAGAAGTCCTTGGATTAATTCTTCCAATTCAATTGCATTGTTACTTTCATGGCCTCTGTAACCAATTTTATAGATGTTGATGATTTTACCTTTGTTGTTTCTTATATATCCTCCTATTCCAACTTACCTTAGGTTTCGTTTTTAGGCTCCATCAAAATTTAACTTGTAATTATGCACTAGAGGAGGATCCCAGACAACCAAGTTTACTTATGTTCTTGGATGGCCACTTCTTATTGAGTTATAATATTGGTTGAATTGTCACCAAGCTAGGATCATTGTCTCTTGAGGAGGGCCCTGAAGGTCCTTCTCTTCGCAATTGGATAGAAACGAAGCTTCATCAATGTGCTTATGGAAAAACAACGAAATACCATCAGTACTTTTGCATTTTACATTAAAAATGTGTTGATTTGATTCCTTCCATATTTCCCAAACCAAGAGGATTGGAGAAAGTCTTTGGAGTTTGTTGATAACATGTATTTTAAAGGGTTTTTCGTCCCATCTCTTAAGAGTTTGAACAACATCCCCTTGAGTCTTATTAGTTCTTTTGAATCCCATTGCAATTTTTTCCTAGAGGCTATTCACTACCATACATGTGTCAAGCAAGTGGTCCATAGTTTATTATTGTTTTTTTTCACATGTAGCACCATGAGGGTCCTATAAAACCTCTTATGTTCAACTTCTCCCATGTGAGTTTATGTGCTTTGATAGAATCAATATGAAAGTGGAAACCTTTGGCCATAAGCTAGTAGGCCATAACTCCTTCCAAAAAGGATCAAAATTGGCTTGCAATGCCTATAGACATAGGTGATAGACCTATTTAACTATAAAGGATCCCACATTTTTGTAACCATGTCATCCACTCTACCATCACACTTCCATTGCACTGGGTGCTTCCATTTTCTGATGGTTGGGTTGTCAGCCTCTAGCCAATAATGGTGGCGTGAAATTGACCTGATCTCTAGGTGTGATCATGGCTTAAGGGGAATTGGTAGTTTCTAGATAGGCCTGATATTTGTTTCCATGAGTGCTCCCAGAATCTTGTTGATTTTATGTCTCGTATTTTCAAAAAGTTACGCCTTTTTAACTATAGATTTATTGAGTCTTTATAGGTTCTATATAAGGGAGTCATGGGGAGTTGAAGAAATTCATATGAGGTTCCATTTTGCTAATTAAAATATGTATTTATTATGCCATAGTATTTCTTAAGGCTTTGAAGTATATTTAACCCATCTCCACCACATTGTTTCCCCCAATACCTTGTTGATTGTTTTTAGATCTCGCAAGAAAATACCCCCTTCCACTTTTGGCCAACAAAGGGTGTCCCATTTGACGAGTGACCATTTTTCATTGAGATGGCTACCTTCCTAGAAGACGGTTCTTTTTAGGTTTTTAATGCTTTTTAGGACCCACATGGGAACAACTAGGACTGAGAATAGATAAATTAATATGGACTGGAGCCATATTTGAGAAGGACAAGATGGCTAGCAATGTTAAGAGCATGGAAAGTCCAAATTTCCATTTGTTGTCGAGTTTATCAAGAAGTTCCCTCCAAGGTGAGTTCTTGATGGTCATGTCAGTGAAAGGAGAACCCAAATATTTAGATGGGATGGAGGTTACCAAGAAGCTAATAATTCTAATGATATACCTTTAGGTGATCTCAGGGGTATTGAAAAAGAAAACCTTAGACTTTTATAGGTTGATGGTGATGTTCGAGGCTTCTGAGAATAACTCCAAGAGTTCTTTAAATATTATTACTTCCATAACTGAAGGATGATTCGGGAGAAGAGTTCCATCAAAAAATTGTTGATGATTCAAAGGGGTGTTGTTATGGAACACCAAGCCTTTCAAAGTGCCAAGTTGTGAGGCAACCGTAATGGTTCTTCTGAACCCTTCAACCAATATGATAAAGAGGAAGGGAGAAAGGGAATCTCCTTTCATGATGTCCTTGGAGGGTTTAAGAGTATCTAAGGGCAAGACATTGACTAGAATGGAGAATAAAGTTGTGGAGACAAGAGACATAACCCAATGGTTCCATTCATCACTAAAGTCAAAGGCTAGAGTAATGCTTTACATGTATGCCTAATTTAATTTATCAAAATCTTTCGAGAGGTCAAGATTGAGAAACATGTCAGGTTTATTCAAGGTTTTGAGGTAATGAATGGTTTCATGGGCCAGAATGATCCCATGAAGGACTTGTCATCATTCCACATATCTGTTTTTCTTGGGAGAGATGAGAATGGGCAATATGATCTTGAGGCAATTGAAATCACCTTAGTTATAATTTAATAAATCACATTACAAAGTGTGATGGGTCTAAATTTACCTAGTGAAGCAAAATTTCCCTCCTTTGTCACTAGTGTTAGGAAGGTGGCATTGGGAGCATGAAGAATGCATTAGTGGAATCTTGAGTCTTCAATGATCTCTAGAATCTCATTTTCAAGGAAGTACCAACATTTCTTAAACAATGCGTTCCAATATTTTGGCCTATGCTCAATTTCGGAGCCTTCCTTGGTCTTGTACATTGTTTTTTCTTAACACTAAGACTCATTTCATGTATCCTTTTGAAGTGTTTTGGTCTCATTTGATACTTAGGAAAAATTTCATCTTTCCACATGCAGGTTGGCATATCAAGTGTAAAAGATCATTTTGGTGGTTTCAAGGGTCCATCTTTGTGTTTATGAGTTTTCTTGACTATGTAAACACATGTCGCACACATTCACAAAGTTTTGAGAACTGTCACACAAGTGTCAGCATGGTCATCATAAAGTGTACCTTAGGTGTCGCACTTGTCGTAATTGGTCATAAAAAGGTCACACATAGACAGATGTATTGTTCATGTGCCATGGGTGATCAATGTTGTTGATTTGTCAAGTATTCTAAGTATTAGATCACAGTCGAAGCCTTATCACTTCACATATTCGTCTCACTGGTCTAGCACTTAACCATTTATGAAGAGGATTCTTGACCATTAAACTTCACTTCACCTAGACTTCTTGGATTGAACAATATGTAGCTCTAGTCCTCTAGCAATGACCTTGACCCTTGCATCTACGCAATGCACAGTTCATGCCCCAAGGACTACGGAAATAAGCAATTCATGAACCTAATACCCAACCTTCACCTCTAGAATTACACAATCCTCTTAGAAAACCTAGCCTTAACTGTGCATTGCACAAGATGATGCCTCAAGATCCCTTGCTGATATCCTGGATTGCACAATACCACTGTGGACCAGCCTCCCTTCCCGCTCAGAACTGGGTAGAAATCTCCCATAGTGGTCATCCTCTCAACCCGACCCACTGACTACCAGAAGTGCACAAACATTGTCCCTCAACCCAACCTGAACTGTGCATTGTGTAGTCTTAGGCCTTAAGCCTCAGCCCTGGCTGCTAGAACTACATAATTGATAGTCATTGAGCCCCCTTTTCAACCCTGATACCCAGTTCCATCTGAGTCCATTAATTAGAATGCATCATCTCAGGATAGGAGGTTTTTTGGGTTGATTTTGTATTGTCATGAGTGAATTGCACGTATAGGTATTTTATCATATGATGGTGAGATGAGGAAGAAGGGGATGGAGGAGGAGGACATGTAAAATACATTCCTATAGCTAAGAATGAAAGATGATATATCAAGGCAAAGCAAATTGACACCAACTTGCAACCACAAATCAAGACTTGAGATCATTGAATATTAATATCACTAAGCCATGAGGAAGTGGAAGACAAGAGCATTCTCAAGCAGACATCATTCATAGTAGCAACAATGGCTTGACATTGCCACATCATTATTCATATTAGTTGTGCCATGTCATGCCTTGTCATGAGTTGTCATATGCCACACCATCATTATGGACCAAGTATATTGTATTCATTTTAAAGTGGAAGTCCAAAGGACACATATGTAATATGGAGAGTCATGTAAGCTGAAAAGTCATAGGACCAAGTCCTCGGCCCTTGCAAAGCATGCTGAGAAGACTAAACATCATGTATGTATAGAAGAGGCTTAGGTTATTGCGAAAATTGCACAGTTTCACCATCGAAAATTTAGAGAAGCCCTTGAAATCGAGAAAAGGCCTAATAATCTCAATAGGGATGATGACTGGAAGATTAGTAGTTGTCATATCCCAACCCTTTCTTCCTAGCCTCTTCATCCCTGGCTTCCCTTTGATCCTTGTTACCTTTCATCTTCCCTTGATCAGGTTTGGATTGTATAATTTTATTATAATTAGTAATAAACAAATTTTTCACCCTAGGCCAATTATCTTATTAATATCTTTTTAACATTAAGTCACTTCTAAAAAAGAATAATTAACCTTATAGTAAATTGTTATAACATTATCTATATTATCATTAACAATTATAATAATACAAAGATATAACACTAATAATAATATTAGTCTTTTAATAGGATTAATTAGACTATAAGTTAGTAATATTAGCTAAGTATTATGAGTTTGAAGTTAATAATAATAATAATATTACTATTATTTTTTACACTAGGCCATTAATAATAATAATAATATGTATTTAATAATATTATTATTAATATCTATTTAAGACAACGGTCACTTATAATATCAGATTTACCATAAGATTAAGATCGTTAATATTAATATTTTATTCTTAATAGAAATTTCTCCTAATATTTATAGGAACAATAATATTAATTTATATTAATAATATTTTTAACAATATAAATAATTTAACTAAAAGTTTTTTAACAACCTTGGACCTTGGTCAAATCTAGTCGTTAGAGGTCTTGTTTATCCGTTATTCGGTAAAATATAGCTGTTGGAATGGCCTACTATCCCTATTTAACTTGTCGCTCAGATTGGATCCTCAACTTGTCTTGACGATGAACCACACTGGTTGGTTCGAAACGCGTTGATGAATAATTTTTTATGTGATTTTGCCGAAATTATTCTCACAAACATGCTGTGGATCATAGAAGTCTAAATTCTATAAGTCATAGGAAGTCAAACAGCCATGAGGTTATTCAAAGATTCACGAGGAGGGGAGGCATCACCCCTTAGTTATATATACTCCCTCATTATATGAGAAAAGGAATTTTCACCTTGGCTCCTCCTACAAGGCATTAGAGAGATAAGCTAGTTCTTTTGAGGAGCAAGGAGTGGCTCCAACACTCCACTACTAGAGCTAGTGATGTTAATTTTATACATGTGTCTTGGAAATTTTTCTTAATATCAGAAGCCCTCTGGGCCAACGCATTCTTCATGCATGGATTATGGATATTTGTAAGACTATTTTGTGAATGTTTGTAATTCATGTTTACTTTCATCCGTGTTAAAGTAGCTCAACTATTTCGGTTATTTTGGAACTCATCTTGTGGTAATGTGTTGTAATTGTTATTAATGTTGTCTCGTCCTTGTGGACTACTCTGCTAGATATTCAACGGACCTCCCTTTACACATTGGTTTCATGACTACCTCATCTATGTGGATTATTCCGCTTGATGATGTAGGGTACTTCTTGTTTATTTGTGTCTCTATTAGGGTGGTACTACTACCTCTCTGTTAGAGGCTCACTTCTTCTCCCCTCCACAGTGAAATAAATTAGACATTCATTCCATTAAACACTCATTAGGCACACCCCCCTTTCTTTTCGAAGCTGCATGTGCACTCCTCTCTCTAGCTAATACTTAGAGTTAAGGAAAATCTATAAGTATACATGGCAACTAGGTAGACATTCCGGATGGGGCTCCTACTCCAAACAGTGTGATGTCTAATTGTGACTTCACATCGGGGAGACCTCCTTGGTTGATGGATTTCTAGCACCGTCAACAAATGGCACTAGAATGAGGGCTAGATGACAAGTTGAGCCCGTTGAATCTGGTCTGAACCTCTTATCTAAAATGGCTCATCCTCAAATCTCGCCCCTGGGGTGTTTCTCTAATTTTTCCATTTATAAATTTTCAATCCCCGATGAGCCCCTCTATCACTTGTCTCAGCTAAGTTTGATCATGAGGATGGAACACCCATAATCGAGCACATTCCTCATTTTCTTAAATTTTGTGAATCTTACAAAATCGATGATGATGAATTTCTTGTGTGCTTTTCTTCCTCACCCTAGAAGGTCGTGTTAATCGATGGTCTCATACCTTGCCACCTCTTTCCATTCATTCCCTTTGTCACTTCCTTGGGGAGCTTGTTACACAGTAATTTGTCATTGTCCTCATATTAGTCCCTCTACTATGTCATGTGTCAAATAAACATGTTCATATCTTCCCACCAATGCAAGAAGATTAAGCAAATGCTCTCTAATGCTGCAAATTGACCCTCATTCCCTAAGTTTCTACCTTGTCGCGAGTAAAACCTTAATAAACGCGACAGTCCTCTATCATAAATAGTCTCATCACGACCCCGTCACAGGTGTACACCTGTTTCCTGCGATGGTTGAATTTCAAGCCCCAACGCAAGGCTACTAACTATGTATCGTGACGATCGGTCTGCACACATTTCCTCCTAGAGATGCCGTCGCCGAGACTTAGTTCACGGTTATCGACGATCCACATTGGGTGAATTTGTTCCAACAGTCGGCCTTCTAGATGTCTCTAGACCTGGTTGTTGGGTTAGTTTGGGTCACCTTTCCCCCTCTGGGATGGTAGTTCTGTCTTTTGTGCTACCTTCCTTGAGGATAAGCTCCCTCTCCCTCATTTCATGGAGACTCCTCCTTCTATAAAATCACTCACCATTGCTATGATCTGCTAGTTATTTTGGTTGTATAGTGCTGCTAGTGCATTTGAGTTTGGTAGATAGCTTTGCTATGAGTGTGACAAGTGTGGGATTGCTAAATAGTTTGCAAGAGGTTGTGGAGTGCCCTTAACCTTGTATTAAAGCTTGTGAGTGAAAGAGAGATATTATTTATGTGGGAGACCCATCCTTGAGAGTGAATTCTTGAAGAAACATACTGGTTGGACCCTCCGAGGAGGCTTGCGACATCAAGACTTGATTGTAAGCTTTGCTCTTGATTCATTATTAATACAATAAATGATGTTTTCCTATGTCTTTTATGTAATTTACTTGATATCTCATGACTTCTTCACTTTATGAGTAAATAGATCATTGTTGTTCTCAGTTATGTGCTCTATTGTTTTCTTGTGGTGTTTCAGGTTGATTTCTCATTAAGGAGAAGGAAACGGAAGCTGGAGCAGTGCAACAGAACTTCATCAACCACCAGTTTGAGGTAGGCCTCTAACGATGACTATTTAAGAGAATCAATTGTTGTTTTGTCTTTGTTGTGACTAGACCCACTCTAGGGCTAGAGGGGTTGCCTCTGTCCGCAGAGGGAACACTTTCCTACTTCACAAGTTGGCGACTCTACTGGGGAGTCCCTTGTATGTTTTTCTTGTTTGCTTTTGTTTGGTTTTGATTTAGCGTCTCTTGAATTTTGGGGTCAAACCATCAGTCTTTTGGGTTACCTGGGTCAATCTGGGAAATCCCCTTACTGTCTGTAAGGATAGTCCGGTTTTTGTTTGGGAGTTTTCACTTGTTTTCCATCATTTTTAAGTTCGTCACTGGAAAAATCTTAACGGTCGTGCCGAAGTCGCCCTGTCTCTATTTTATAATCCTGTGCATCGCTGAATCCTGTCGTACAGCCGCGACGATTCTTGGAATCGGCCCATCATGGAAGAGACATGTACTCTCGTGACAACGTCGCTCTATTGCTACAGCTAGTGGCTGATCGTCCTTAGTTGCTAGTGTTATGCCCGTGACGATTCCTGTAGAGTTATTTTTTCAATTCTACCTCCTAAATTCACCAATCTTGTTAATCCCTTGTTGTCTCTCTCTTGCCCATTAGTTTTTTTTAATTGCTTCTGGTTAAGATACTCTCTCTTTGGTTTCATTGAGTGAATCTTGTATTTTTGGCTTTGTGACCTATTTTTTTTCAAGTCTTTTGAATTATTTGGCTTGGTTGCTTGTCTATCCAAGGTTCATCCATAGCCGTCTTGTTGATTTGTTTGGGGCTTGTCCATTGCTTGTTTTTTGCTGGTTGATTTTTAGTGACGATTATTGAACCAATTTTTTATATTGATTTGATTTTTTCACTACCAGACATAGATCACCATTGTTTGGATCAATCGGTTCACACTTGCTCATTTGTCTCTTTAAAATTCAAAGCTATCAAAATCAAAAGATTTCATTCATTTAGTATACGAAAGTGAAAGTACATTTACATTTCAAGTTTTCATGTTTGAGAAATTGGAAAGCAAACTTAAAATCTATCATTAGTAGTATCGATGCACTGTAGGATTGATGTGTTTATGCATTTTGTCTCTTCGCTGATCTTGGTTTTATCTTGGTTTGGGAATGCTCTCTCTACCCTCCTGTAAGTAGGTGCTCATTGAAATAAAAGATGTTTTACTCATTCTAGCTGCATCCTAGGTTTTTTGATATACATACAGTAAGGCTTGAAAACTGAAACATAATTCAAGATCAACTCTAAAATGAACTGAATGAACTTAACAATGCATTGCAACATAACGCACATTAATTATAGGTCTAGGCTAGAGACATGGTCCAGCGTCGTTAAACCTAGTCACTATTGCTTTCACTTAAGGTTGGGTGATTCCTCCTTCTGTGACTCAATAGCTGCTAGTACAGACTTGTGCTCCCAGTACCGTCGAGTATATGTTGGGAGACCCCACTAAGTTATCATCCTACATCCATAGGAAGTCGTGTCTACTGCCTTGCAAACCGTAACGCACTGAACACAGCATTCGGGAAGATTGACTGTTGTACAGAAAGTTCTTGTTCATTTTTTCTTTCATTTGATCACCAAGGTGTATATGCAGTTTTACGGGTTGTTTGGTAAGCATTTTTCCTAGCTCTCCAGAGTAGTCACTTTCATTCCTTTTCGGACCCCTTAAAAGGAAAGGTCCATCTGAGCAATTGTCCTTTCAGGCTCATTAAACCTCGAAAGCGATAGAGTCACCTTTTCTTACTTTTCTCGGCTCTTGAAACATGAAAAGGTCAAGTTTTGCTCCTGCGTCATAAAATTTACTGCCCATGAAATATTCCCAGTTACAGTTAAGTTTCTTCATTTTCTGGCTCATTCCTGATGGGAACATCCCCTGAGTCTACCGGCCAAGGTCTTCCCCTCGATGGAAATCATGGTCTGTTTCCTCCTTTTGGAGATGTCGGTGCTCCATATATGGCAACACTGTCCTTGCCTGCTTTAACCATCGGTTTGCCCATTTGGTTGTTTTCAACCTTGGTGGTCCCAAGCATCATGACTCCTGTTCCACCATCTCCTTCATTTGAATCACGACACGTTGATTCCAAGTTTGAGCCTGTGCCTTCTTCCCCTGTTTCTTCACCTTCATCTCCTCCTTCGCCTGGTGAAAGTTTCACATCTAGTAACCAAGAGACTAAGAAGGAGAAGAAGAAGTCCAATAAACACGAGGCTACCTACACCACTATTGCTTCGACTACCTCTCAGGTCGTACCACCCTTTGCTCCTTCTCGAAAGGTTAAGTTTCCTTGTAAATTGTGCAAGGGTGACCATCTTCTTCGTGATTGTCCTGGCATCCCTAGGATCTTAGAAGTATGGTCTCACGATCTAGCTCATCCCTCATCATCCTCTGAAGCTCATGACAATGCTACCCTATCAACTGGCAGCGGTAAGAAGAAAGGGAAGATTCGATTCCCCTGTAGACTGTGTGAAGGCAACCATCCCCTTCACCTTTGTCCACTCATGGATAAAGCTTCTGCCGTTTTGGAAAGTCTTACAGCTTCTTCACCTCGACTTCCCATTGGTTATCAGAGGCTCTCTTCAGACCCTCTCCTCGTTGACAAAGAGATTGACTTAGATTCTTCTCTTGTCCATCCTCCTCTTTCTAAGCCTGGCTATGCTAAGCCTGTTCCAAACCAACCATTGGTTGGAGAGAGTATCGACTTGGGTTCACCACTTGTTGATCACTCTGTTTTGGAAAAATTGTCATGCTCATGTTCTTCTCGTCTCGTCAGATTCTCCTGAGTCTAAAAACGACCCTCCTATCCCACTAATCAAGAGAGTCCTTCTTCGATTCCTGTAGAGCATGGGGGCAATCATATGATACCCCCACCAAGTAGTTCAGTCATTTTCCTTCAACTAGAGTCACTTGACTACTTTCCGCATTCCATCCTATGTGCCTTTCTAGATTACAATGCATGCCTATGATAAGGCAGTACCTGGCATTGTGTTGGATGAGGGTGCGTATGTCAGTCTTATGCCTTCCACTACTTGGCAAGCTTTGGGCTCCCCACAGCTTGTGCTAGTCACATAGAATTTGTTGGCATTTGACGGATGAACCAGTCAACCCTTAGTGATCCTTCTGAAGTTCCCTATTACTTGGGGAGGCAAAACCATCTATATAGACGTGATGGTTGTCCAAGGTGCTTTAGATTTCAGTCTTCTCCTTGGTCGTGATTATATTTATGCCATGGGAGCTCTTGTTTCTTCACTTTTCTGTGTGGTTTGTTTTCCACATGATGGAAGAATGGTGACTATTGATCAATTGTCATTCTTTAGTCACCCGGTGCCTTCTGTATCACCATCATCCCCCATTCGTTCTCATCCGCCAGTAGTACCTTCCTTGCCACAGGTCAATTATGTGGCTACCCATTCTGTCTCTGACTCTGCTTCTAATCATGCAAATGGTCTCATACATCATGTATTGGGGGCATTGGAACCTGATCTGTCATTGTTGCCTAATGACATATGTTCCTCCCAAAGCATGCTTCTTCCATCTGGTGAAGATCTCTTGGGAGCCATGTTTTCGTACGGTCTATGAACAGGTGTTTTGAGGATAGTTCTTAATCTTATGTCAAACTCATTAAAAAATGAAACAAGGAGTTCCGAGGATAGTTTGATCTTGTGTCAACCTCATTAAAAAATGAAACAAGGATCATGGAGCACAGTTCCTTGTCTTGTGTCAAGCCCATTAAAAAATGAAACAAGGAGTCTTGAGGAAATTTCTTGATCTTATGTCAACCTCGTTAAAAAATGAAACAAGGGTTATGAGGATAGTTCTTTTACCGCGTCAACCTCATTAAAAAATGAAACAACTCCCTTTCCAAATCGAGTCTTTGCTTAAGATCTCGTAAAATCCAAGTCGAGTCTTTCCAAGATCTCGAAAGTGAACCTTCATTCCATCCACCTCGTCGAATGCAATTAAGCTTGGGGGGCATGTACCTTGATTTGTGTCGTTATGCTGGGGGCATGCGAACTCATAACAAGCATAGTTTTTTGTTTCAAGCTTGTGTAAACATGAAACCGAATCCAAGCAGAGTTCTCCATGGTTCAAGCTTGTGTAAAAATGAACCCATAGTCGATTTACACCTCGTGATTGTCGTTTTTATCCGCTAAATTCTGCTAGATGAGACTTGGTTGTTTCATTCCATCGCCACCATCTCTTTGGACGATCATATGCTTTCACTTGGTTGTTTTTCCTTTCCTGAGGGACTGCAGCGATGAGTGGTTTTATTAGCTAGCCTCTTGACCATTATATGTTTTGAGCAGTTCCACCATTACCGGAACCAATTGCTACCCTTTATACCACTTGTTCCTCTAGGATGAGTCTCCTTTTAAGCTCTTCTTTGACTCATAAAAGATGAAAAGATTGCCAAGTTTTTCCCTTTTGACTCGTTAAACGGAATAAAAGGCGGTCCACTTTGAGCTCTTTTCTGACCATATAAACATGAAAAAATCGCCAAACTTTTGTCATTTCGAGTTCGATACTAGTTATGAAACAACATGTCTTCGATTGTTTTTTTAATTTTTCAGATCGAGGCCACTAATTACGAAAAGTACTCCTTGATCGTAATGGTCAAGCGGTTCTCTCAGGTATTGTTTCTATTTTTTCGGCTCGAGGGACACAAATTTACAAAAAAGGACCTCCCTGGAGTTTTCTTTTCCGTGTCTTTTTCAAACTCTCTAAACCTGAAAAAGACTCTGAGTTTTCCCTATGTCAAACTTGTTAAACCCTGACAACATTGGATTTGTCACCATAACAAGACTCGAGCTTCTCTTCCCTAGGGCTTGTTAAACTATAACTAGGTTGTATTCGTCCGAAGGTCGAACTTATATTACAAGCATATGCTATCCCCTTCAAGCTTGTTTCCAAAAATAATTGGGGTACTCGCCAGCAATGGTGGGGGGAAATTTGGGAATCATCATTGGTTACCTAAGACAGCTAGTCACTCTTGAACATCGATCATACATCATCATTTGGCCTTCTAGGGTTTTGGGTTGCCATTTTGCCTCATTCCATCTTATCCATGTTTTCTCCATCGAGCCTCTGATCCCTTGGTACCTAAATGCTACCACATTCCAGAGTCGTGTCACTAATATGTTCAAGAGTATAATCCTTCTGCAGTTTAAACCCTTACCTCCTCCTCTGATACTCTGTTTCACCATCTACCACTTGTTCCTTATCTCGTGTCGTTGATGGGGGAAACATTATGGCCCTCCTGTGATGGATCGTCTCTTGTCGATGCCAGATCATTATCCAGGAGATTGATCTAGAGATCCCCTTTGGTACCTTGGAGCTTGCATGCCTCAATGGAAAGTTCTTCGTGCCTAATAGTAGACTTTCATCATTGATCTTCGATTGGGTGATTCCATGAGTGTTCGACTTCAGCTCATTTTTCGCACTTAGTGGATTGTACTGGACAGTACCTTGAGAGCCATTGGCATTATTGATGGTTTCTCTCGCGCTTGTTAACGGTTTTTATCATTGACCGGTACTCAAGCAACTTTCTACCATGCTCGACTTTAGCACATTTGTTTGCATGCTAGAATTTGTACTATGTTTGGTTGGGTTTCAAGACCCCGAACTAAGATTACATATGTTCAGGCTATGTGGATTGGTTCGTGATTACATACATGACTCTTTTATGGATGGCTACGACCATACCTAAGTCTTCATGGATGGCTGCGTCCATACCATGGACCACATTTCATATGTCTCTTAGATGGCTGCGCCTATGCCTAGACTACATGTATTTCACTATTAGAGATATCAGTTGTACTTGCGCCTGTAGGTTTTTCTAGGTGGTATTCCAGTTCAGACAGTTTCGTAAAGCTTTTCAACCCTCCCACTCTCTCGGGCTTCATGCTTTAGGGGGCATCTGTTACACAGTAATTTGTCACTGTCCTCATCTTAGTCCCTCTACTGTGTCATGTGTTAAATAAACATGTTCATATCTTCCCACCAATGCAAGAAGATTAAGAAAATGCTCTCTAATGCTACAAATTGACCCTCATTCCCTAAGTTTCTGCCTCATCGCAAGTAAAACCTTAATATACCTGACGGTCCTCTGTCATAAACGATCTCATCATGACCTCGTCGCAGGTGAACACATGTTTCCTGCAACGGTGGAATTTCAAGCTCTGGTGTGAGGCTACTAACTATGTATCGTGATGATCAGTTTGCACGCATTGCCTCCTAGTGATGTCATCGCTGAAACTTAGCTCACAGCTAGCAACGATCCAGATTGGGCGAATTTGTTCCAATAGTCAACCTTCTAGATGTCTCTAGACCTGGTTGTTGGGTCAATTTGGGTCACCTTTCCCCCTTTGGGATGGTAGTTCCGTCTTTTGTGCTACCTTCTTTGAGAATAAGCTCCCTCTCCCTCATTTCACGGAGACTCCTTCTTCTATAAAATCACTCACCATTGCTATGATCTGCTAGTTCTTTTGGTTGTATAGTGATGCCAGTGCATTTGAGTTTGGTAGATAGCTTTGGTGTGAGTGTGACAAGTGTGGGATTGCTGAATAGTTTGCAAGAGGTTTCGAAGTGCCCTTAACCTTGTATTAAAGCTTGTGAGTGATAGAGAGATATTATTTATGTGGGAGACCCATCCTTGAGAGTGAATGCTTGAAGAAACATACTGGTTGGACCCTCCGAGAAGGCTTGCGACGTCAAAACTTGGTTGTAAGCTTTGCTCTTGATTCATTATTAATACAATCAATGATGTTTTCCTATGTCTTGTATGTAATTTACTTGATAACTCATGACTTCTTGACTTTATGGGTAAATAGATCATTGTTGTTCTCAGTTATGTGCTCTGTTGTTTTCTTGTGGTGTTTCAGGTTAATTTCTCATTAAGGAGAAGGAAACGGAAGCTGGAGCAGCGCAATGGAACTTCATCAACCACCAATTTGAGGTAGGCCTCTAATGATGACTATTTAAGGGAATCAATTGTTGTTTTGTCTTTGTTGTAAAATACATGTAGTCTAGGCATAAATGCAGCCATCCAAAAGACATATGAAACATGGTTTGTGGTATGGACGCAGCCACCCAATTGACAAGACCAAGAGAATGATAAAGGTATGGTCGCAGCCATCCATCAAGACTCAGGTATGGTCACAGCCATCCATAAAAGAGTTATGTATGTAATCACGAACCAATCCATGCAGCCCGAACATATGTAATCTTAGTTCCGGGTCTTGAAACCCAACCAAACATAGTACAAATTCTAGCATGCGAACAGATCTGCTGAAGTTGAGCATGGTAGAAATTCACTTGAGTACCGATCAATGATAAAAACCATTAACAAGCGCGAGAGAAACCATCAATAATTCCAATGGCTCTCAAGGTACTTTCCAGTACAATCCACTAAGTGCGAAAAATGAGTTGAAGTCGAACACTCATGGAATCACCTAATCGAAGACCAATGATGAAAGTCTACCGTCAGGTGCGAAGAACTTGCCATTGAGGCATGCAAACTCCAAGGTACAGAAGGGGATCTCTAGATCAGTCTCCTAGATAATGAGCTAGCGTCAACAAGAGACGATCCATCACAGGAGGGCCATAATGTTTCCCCCATCAACGACATGAGATAAGGAACAAGTGGTAGATGGTGAAACAGAGTATCAGAGGAGGAGGTAAGGGTTTAAACTGCAGAAGGATTATACTCTTGAACATATCGGCAACACGACTCCAGCATGTGGCAACATTTAGGTACCAAGGGATCGGAGGCTCGATGGAGACAACATGGATCAAATGGAATGAGGCAAAATGGCAACCCAAAACCCTGGAAGTCCAAATGATGATGTATGGATATCCCAACCTGATAAGAAGCAAAAGTGTCGATGTTCAAGAGTGACTAGCTACCGTAGGTAACCAATGATGATTCCCAAATTTTCCCCCACCATTGCTTTAAGTACCCCAATTATTTTTGGAAACAATCTTGAAGGGGATAGCATATGCTTGTAATATAAGTTCGACCTTCGGACAAATCCAACTTAGTGATATTTTAACGATCCCTAGGGAGGAGAAGCTCAAGTCTCGTCATGGCAACGAGTCCAATGTCGTCAGGGTTTAACGAGTCTGACATAGGGAAAACTCGGAGTCTTTTTCATGTTTAGAGAGTTTGAAAAAGACGCGGAAAAGAAAACTCCAGGGGGTCCGTTTTCATAAATTTATGTCCCTCGAGCCCGAAAAAGTAGAAAACAATACCCAAGAGACCTGCTTGACCATTACAATCAAGGAGTACTTTTCATAATTAGTGGCTCTGATCTGAAAAAAGTAAAAAAATGATCGAAGACACGTCATTTCATAACCAGTATCGAACTCGAAGCGACAAAAGTATGGCGATCTTTTCATATTTATACGGTCAGAAAAGAGCTCAAAGTGGACCGCCTTTTATTCCGTTTAACGAGTCAAAATGGAAAAACTCAGCAATCTTTACATCTTTTACAAGTCAGAAAAAGAGCTTAAAAGGAGACTCATCCTAGAGGAACAAGTGGTATAAAGGGTAGCAACTAGTTCCAGCAATGGTGGAACTGCTCAAAACATATAATGGTCAAGAGGCTGGCTAATAAAACCACTCATCGCTGCAGTCCCTCAGGAAAGGAAAAACAACCAAGTGAAATCATATGATCGGCCAAAGAGATGGTGGCAATGGAATGAAACAATCAAGGCTCATCTAGTAGAATTTAGTGGATAAAAATGGCAATCACGAGGTGTAAATCGGCTATAGGTTCATTTTTACACAATCTTGAACCATGGAGAACTTTGCTTGGATTCGGTTTCATGTTTACACAAGCTTGAAACAAAAAACTATGCTTGCTATGAGTTCACATGCCCCCAACATAGCTCATGACTTCTTGACTTTATGAGTAAATAGATCATTGTTGTTCTCAGTTATGTGCTCTGTTGTTTTCTTGTGGTGTTTCAGGGTGATTGCTCATTAAGGAGAAGGAAATGGAAGCTGGAGACGCACAACAAAACTTCATCAACCACCAATTTGAGGTAGGTCTTTAACGATGACTATTTAAGGGAATCAATTGTTGTTTTGTCTTTGCTATGACTAGACCCACTCTAGGGTTGGAAGGGTTGCCTCTGTCTGCAGAGGGAACACTTTCCTACTTCACATAGCTGCATCAAGCCTTCGGTAGGTATAATTACCAAGTTTTTTATAAAAGAATCAGTCTCTTAAGAAAGAAACCTAATGAATCAGTTGAGGATTTTTTTGATCAATTCATTCACCTTTGCTATGAAATTATGGAAGAATATATGAATTGGGAGTTCTTGAAACAATATTTTGAGCGCTTGGTTCTTATCATTTCACGTAGTGAACCTAAACCCCCTAATTTCCGCACACCCCCAACTCTTATGAATCATGAGACGCCTCTGATTTTGGAGGAGGAACCTACTACTCCTTTTGTGTGTTGTGCTCCTTCTTTCCCAGTCCTGATGTGGGTACCTTCGTGTGATAGCAATAAAGTTTAAAAAATCCACAAATCAAATTCCTAATCCACTTTCTCATTCTTCTTCTTCTTTTCATGATTCATATTTGTTAACGGAAAAAGTGTATACTCAGAACGCCCCTATCCCACTAAGGTGTGACAATACCTTAGAAACAAACAAGGAAAACTACTTTCGTATTCTTCTTTATGAATTATAAACGAAGAGGAATAGGATGAACCAACCTGTGTCTTGCGCTAGTCCTTTGATCCAATCTCTCTCCTCTTTGACAGCTTCCAGCTACCTGCTCCCTTACTTGCCCAGCTTCACCAAGTTCCTGCAAGATCACAGAAGAGGAAAACTACACAAAGACATGGATTTATATTCATAAATAGCTTAGGATCAGATTTAAGCTAAACATGCAAATATAACAAAACAGCACTGATACACAAGCATGTAGGAGAAACTCAAATAGTTTTATTGATATAACAAGAAGGTCCAGGGAGAGTTACAACCGATGATTCCTGATCCAGCATCAACCCCCCAGCAAAGGAATCCCCTCTTCACCTCCAGCAAAGCATAAATCACCCAATACACTGATCTCTATCTCAAAACCAATAGCAATTCTCTGCAATGTACAAAATTCCAGCCTCCAACCTCTGGATCTCTGGGATGAGAGATCTATATATAGATATTTGCAGAGGTGTGAGTCAGCTCTGGGTTTTTGATTAGTGTCTTCTCTCTGATAGTTCTTGATGCCACTTGGAGATCTCATTGATCTCTTGCTCATCCTTGGGCGATTTTGAGAGGCAAGTGTCCCATGAGAAGTTTCTGGAAGATTCCATGATCATCCACCTCGCAAACTGTCTCCGCCACTTGTCTTTTCCCGTCCATCGCACCCTCACAGTGTATTTAGGTGCACTGAAACGCACTTCCCGTGTGTACAAGGTGCGCTGCATAGCACCCTGGCCATAGAGCAAGTGCGCTGATCCAGTTTTGACCAATTTTGAGTAGTTTCTGGTGGAGAACTTCTGGGAGAAGCTGTAATTTGTTGACCTTGTTCCTTTAGGAGTTAGAACAACACTTTTAGGGACTTAGGAGCCCTTGGTTTATGGACATTTCATGCTTAGAGCTGTAAGGCACAAAAATGTCTATAACAGTTGCCCCCTAAAGTATGAGGCCGTTTATCGGGTGAAATGCTTTATTAGGAGGATCCGAAGTTCTTTCAATGCTAGGAGGAGACCTGTAATAAGATACAATACAATACATTATCTTCATATTGTTTTCATGATCTAGCTGAGGCGGGCATTCCCATGCTCAGCTTTATAAATTCATTTTCATGTACATAGGACAGACAACCGTCTGATGGTAGACTGATGATTCTGATAGAGCCATCATCCTTTTGGTAGGATGATTATCTGTGCTGCAATGCTGTACATTTCAATGTCTTTATTTTCCTGAATATATATCGCAGCCCGGATGGATGAAACTAGATCCGGGGTCTTCAATCTCATCCGATCTTCACTCGAAGTACAAGTCGATCCATGTGAGAAATGTTTTGGAGTCGAACATGGAAAGACATCGCTTGATTACCAGTCAATGATGTAAACTGTTAACAAGCGCGAGAGGAATCACCGATAATGATAATGACCCTCAAGGTACTGCAGTACAATTCACGTGGTGTGAATAAAGGACTTGGCGTCGAACAACACGCAAAATCTTTCGGTCGAAGGTCATTGAAGTATACCTGTCGCCGGAAGTGAGAAACTTGCCATTGAGGCATGCAAGCTTCAACGTACTGAATGGGGTGTTCCTAGATCAACTTCTTGGATAATGAGCTGATGTCGACAAGAAGCGATCCGTCAAAGGAGGGCCTTAATGAATCCCACATCAATGACACGGAACGGAGCAAATGATTTTGATGAAGGTGAAAACAATCTGATGATATACGGTTCAGGCTGGCGGTCATGAAAGAATGAAGTATAATGTATGGTAGTGGATGGGACACAGGTGACTTCTCTGGATGACTTCTCTTGAACATGTCGGCGACACATATGTGATGGATTGGTAGCATTTACCCCAAATGTGGATGGTATGGCGTGACCATGGTGATGTGACCGGTGAATGAAACAACCCAACCCGACTCAGGCACGGAGTGGAAGTGTCATGTTCAAGAGCGACTTGCTACAAATAAAGATTCTTTGAGTTTTCTTCCCAATTTTTCCCCAGTCATTGCTGACCAGTACCTCTTTATTTTTGTCAAGCTTAAGGAGGATAACATATGCTTGTTCTATAATTTGCCCTTCGAGAAAACCCATCGCTATGTTTTAACGAGCCTAGCGATAGTGAAACTCATTCTCGTCTAAAGACAAGTTTGTCGCTATTAATCTTTTTTAACGAGTTTAACGACAAAGATAACTCGGTCCTTTTCATTTTTAGAGAGTTTGAAAAGGTACGTAAAGGTAACTCCAAAATTCCTTTTTCGTCATCTAATCCCTTAAGTCCGAAAAAGTATAAAACAATACAGAAGGGATGAATTTTCGATAGTTTTAACGAGCCGAACAAAACAAGCGCTCGAACTTTTTGTGCAATAATTCCTCAGGTCCAAAAAGATTAAAATCTAAAGGAGGGATAGCACTTCCGGTCGCTTTAACGAGCTGGAAGGCCAAAACTCGGAAATCTTTTCATATTTTACGAGTCAGTTGAAAAGAGCTTAAAGAAGACTCGTCTTTTGAGGAACGAGTGATAAAATGGGTAGCAGCTGATTCCAGGTAAGGGTTGGAATTTTCCAATCACGGCAGTGTCACAAGGATGGCTAGTGAAATCACTCTTCGCAGCTGTTCCTCAAAATGGGTAAACAATCAAATGGAGGTGAATGATCGGCCAATGGAAAAGTGAAGGTGACGGTGCAAACACGACCAAGGCTTTAATGGTTGAAATGCTTCATTCACGGTGGTTATTTACCGGGGAATAGTTCATTTTTTAATTAGCTTAAACGCGGGTGGAAACATTTGCTCATGTCTTATGTTTATTTTTTAACGAGCTTGAACTATGCGCTAAAACTGCTCGATTAATCCAGTCATATGATAAGAATGTCTCATATAAAACGGCAACTTTTAGATTTTTTCCCCACATCCTTTCTTTATGCAAGTTAGGTGACGACTAATCCTACGGGTTTAAAGGGTTAGAGGTCCTAAAAATTTAAAAAATAAATAGCCGCCCTTCGCTTGCATTCCAAAAGGTTTGCATGCCCCAAGGTATAAAATATGGTTTCAAGGTTACCTCTCAATTTGCAGACAAAACATTTGTTCTATCGGGAGAGGCCTACCTCTTACAGGTTACCCAAAGATTGCTCGATTCGCAGTGCAAACAAAACACTTCTTCGGCGATGTCTACCGAGATAAACAAAGGTGAGTGACTCTGTTCTGTCAACTCACATAACTTTGACAAGAGAATCTTGTTCTAGAATAACCCCTCTTCCAATCACAGACGGGGTACAGACTAGTCATATTCTCCCGCGGAAATCTACCCTATACCCGAAGTTTTCCTGCCGAAGCAGACCAGGACGCATGCCCCCTGGGTTTCAGTCATATCCCTCCGAATTACTCGTGCTTATCGGGAGGACGGACTGGGGATTGAGAAATTTCTTGCGTGAAGAGACCATTTAGGGATGGTATATGACTATTTGCTATGCGTGATCCGGGAAATGAAAGCTGGTCCACGAGCTTGACCACTCTTCCTTCGTGCGGAAAACACATTACTCTAAAGAGTGAGGAGACGATGGCTCCCATGCAATAAATATAGTCTCGTCCAAGGAGTAGGTTATAATCCAAGGGCCCTTGAACTACCATTACGTTCATTTGAACTGTCTTCCCTCTCAATGTTATGGGCACATTGGGAAGGATCCCTAAAGGTCGACTAGTTCCTTTATCAAAGCCTGTCAGATTTCTCATCTCAGGCAAAAGCGATGGCGAACCAAGCGCTTTCCAAGCAGTAGAGGAAAGGATACTCACAGAAGTCCCCCCATCTATGATGGTACCAGCCATGACCATTCTATATATTTGAACGATAATTCGGAATGGTATGCTTGCTGGTAAACGGGGTCTGCCTAGTTGATTCCAGTCGAACAAGACAACTAGGTTGCTTGGAGGTGGGACCGAGTAGACGGCCGGGTATCGCTCTGACGAACTTCCCTCTTGCGGTAATGGAATGGGTAGATTGCCCCCATGTTCGTCGAAGTTTGTGTTGATGAAGAGAATTTGGATGGTGTCATCCTTGTTCTCTTCAGTGACTGTATCATCTGAAGATAAAACCTCTGAAGGCAAGACCGGGTCAACTGCCGCCTCGACCTTTTGACTTTCGTCTGGTATGGATTCAGAAGGTTTATCTTCGATGATAGGCGCTTCAGCCGACCACTTGAGCGGGCTAGCTGGATTCTCAACTAGCGACGAACTCGGCAAGAGTTTTTTATATCCAGGAGGAAGTTGTAACGGTGAAACCGGACGATCATCCAAAACTCTTTTCGCTTCGTCTAAGAAGGGACAACGGTGGACGGCATGATTGCCTTCGCACAGTTTACATGGAAATATAGCTTTCCCTTTTTGTCCTGGGGTTTCACTTTCGCTAGTTGACGGTGTGATTTCAACATGATCATCAGAGGTTGATGACACCGGATTGTGCAAACAAGGAGACCAGCCCCTTAGTATCCGAGGGATGCAAGGACAATCTCTGTGAAAGTGGTCTCCTTTGCAAATGACACATGGCGATTTAGGCCTGGTCGGTGCAGTGTGTGGATTTTCGTTAGATGACACTCGTTTTCCCCCATTCGCCTTTGGCTCCTTCTTCTTCTTCTCTTTCTTCTTTTTTTCCTTCTTCTCCTTAGGAACTTGACTTTTGGCTTTGTCGGCCCCATCAAGCGAAGAGGAAGGAGGAGAGGAAGAATTAGAGGAAGTAGAAGGTTGGTGGGCAACTCTGGACTCGTCTAATTGTTGATTCGATTGTTCAGGAATAGTGGTGTTCTGAACAACATTGGTTGAGAAGAGCCAGACTGGCAAGCCAATTGTCAGTCCTGGAAGCGACAATGTGGCCATATGGGGTGCACCAACACCTCCCCAAGAGGAGAAGGGACTAGGATTTCCACCAAGGGGAATTCCTTGGTTGGTAGACTCCATTTTCTCATCTTAAGATCAACGTAGGAAAAGGGTATGAATATTCCGTTTAAAATAAATTTTAAGACGCTTTGACACGACTTGTTTTTTCAATTTTAAAGAGTCGAGAAAAAACAAAAGATGACTCTAGTCTCCTTCGATTTTTAATGAGCCTGAAGTGACAAGTGCTCAGATGGACCTTTTCCGTTAAGGAGTCTGAAAAGGAACGAAAGGGACTGCTCTGGAGATCTAGGTAGAGGGAGTACCAAACCAATCGCAAAACTGCAGAATACTTTTTACGGTACGGCAATCAATCTTCCCGAATGTTGTGTTCGGTGCATTGCGATCAGTAGGGCGGCCGACACGGCTTCCTATGGATAAAAGATTTTAAGCCTATAGGGGTCTCCCAATATATACTCGACGGTACGTGGGAGCACAAGTCCGTACTAGCACTTATCGTCTCAAAGTGGAGAAATCACCCAACCATCATTGAGGACAACAGTTACCAGGCTTTACGACGTCGGAATACGTCTCTAGCCTAGACTTCTAAATGTTGTGCGTTAAGTTCCAAAGCGTTGTTAGATTCATTCAATTTATTTTAAGTTGATCTTTCTTAGAAGTTTGCCTTTTGGGATCACCACGAGATGTAGATGTAATTCCTAAAATGCAATCTAAAGATGATAAGCAAGCTTTTATCTCTTTTCAGCAATGAAAATCCTAGCTACAAGGGGAAAAGAAAGACACAATCTTTTCTCAAAGAGCAAAGAGCACACTGTAGATGCACTTTTCCTAAATCAAGCCAAACAGACTATCAATATGCAAATGCACATATGCATGTATTTGTTTTCACTTTCTTAATATTGATGCCTAAAAATAAAGTTGATGTACAAATCTGAATTTGCTTTCAAGTGAAAAACACAAACAAGCTTCTTTCCGAAATCAAAAGGTAGAGAAGATTACGACACTATGATTTTGAAATAAACACTCGTTTCGACACTAGAAAGTGACAAATTCCGCAAGATGATCTCATTGTTCATAACTCTAGTCTGAATTTTTGTTGTCCTCTCTCATCTACATGAGATGACTCTTTGGACTATGATCCACTTGATCAATCTTCTCCACCAGTTAGTTTTCCTCACTCTTGATTTTCAAGATGATGGCCCAAATTTCAATCAGGTACAAGGTAGTCACATTACACAGGCAAATGAGCAAGAAGGTGAAGATACTTTCAATCCTTCCTCTCTTTTTCAGAATCTTCCATGTCAAAATAATTTGTTTCCATTCTTGGATGATTCTTAATCTTCTAATCTCAGTAGTCAATCAAATGTAATCGATTCTTTCGATCAATCCATAGCCTCGATAAATAATCGTTCGAATGATGATGACTCTATTGGTGTATGCAATCACAAAATCCCATGTGTATTAGTCGATATTTTGATATCTCATTAAGATTTTACTTTAGACCCAGAATTTGATTCGGAAAAAGAAGATGTGCTTATCAAAACTTCCTCTTCATCTCACCATCCCTTGTGCTCTACCATCTACAATGCATCTACTTGCAATGAAGATACTCTATATTCTTCAAGTCTGCCATCTGATGATTTAATCTCTCAATTGGCACAAGTTGGTGAGATTATCCATGATGTAAATGAAACAATCAAATATTTGAGTACTCTTCCCAAACCTCATTATCTCTTCTCTTGCATGAAGATAGCTCTTCAAATCAGCGTTCTTGTGAAATTTCCCTAATTCATTCATCTTTGTATTTGTGATGAGAAGAATTTGTCGACTTGAGTAATCTGGTTGTTGAATTTGAAAAACTTGGTCAAATCGGTGACGAAGATGGTTGCCATCTGGTGAGAAGTGTATTTATCGAAACCAGTGGTAGCATCTATCCTCAAACCATACATGATTTGGTTGAATCTTCAAGATCTAATTTTACAAACCTAGAAAGTTCTGAGACCTGCTAGGAAGTTGAGTCACTTCAACTTCCATTGATTGTTATGTCAAGGTCTTGCGACTCTGTTAAGCCCCCAGAAATAAGTCAGATATGTTTTCTCTTGCAAAATCCTTTTCTTTGCATGTTTTCACTCGATGTAAGTCTCTTTATCAAAGATGTTTGGTATTTTGGATGTAATCTTTCAAACTTTTGAGATTTTACTTCTAACTGGATTCAAGAATATTTTTTCGTTCATTCATCTTCATGCAAATATCTTACATCAAACTTAGGTTTGGAATGTGTATCTCTCATAGAGGCATGGAATTTCAAAGTTGATGATTCCAAAGACCATGTTTGGCTAAAGGTATCATATCTATCAAGTTTAGTTCATGATGAGAAACTCCTAGATTTCCTTACGAATATCATATCGCAAATCTTGTTATTCATTGCACCTAACATCCTTTTAAGTAATAATGAATGCGCAAGTTGTCGAACGAATCAAATTCTTCTCCATTTCCCACGTCCTAACTAGACTCATGCATCTGTTTTGCTGACATCTCTTTTAAATTTTTTTCATGATTATGATGCTTGAACAATTTTTCACCAGTTACAGGAAAATGGTTTGTCACATTTTGACTGTGAGGAGCTCGGTTTGATTGTTCAGAGCATTCGCAAAACTCTTCAAATTGATTTATCTTTGTTTACTACAAACTGAGAATTTGATGCTTTAATTATCTTATCTAATCATCATTATTTTGTCTTTGATGATTTTCATTCATTCTATTATTTTCCCATCAATATATCCAATGGAAGTTGTTTTACATCCTTCAATATTCATCATTCAACATCTTGCTATTCAGATTTGGGTTGAGCAGTTGAGGCACTTCAGCCTTGGCTGATGGTTATGGCAAGTCCTCATTGTCTTAACATGACTATTGAATATGATTAGATCTATTTTTCCTCACAAGGTTCCCATCGTAATCCCATGCCTATAATTAAAAATTCACATTTTCCAAGATTTCGGGGTTTTGAAGAGGACCATCATGAATTTTACAACCCAATCATTGAATTGTTGGAATGGTCTTACCTGGCAAGCTCCATCTCAAGTAACAAGTTGCAATATTTCCTCATGCTTTATAATAAGTTCGGTTCAGATGAAGACACATCTATGAGAAGCTTCCAAAGTTTGTTGAAAGATGGTATTCATCGAAAAGATAAGAATGTGAATTGGATGAAAGTAGTGGTTGTGATACATCTTTCCACCCACAGGAAAGACTTTCAAAATTGTGTGCAAGTTATTCAAGATCTCATATTTTCTGTTGCACATTACTTTATATCCATTTTAATTGTTTGTATCTTTGCTGATGCAGGTCAGTAACAACTATGTTGGATTCATTGGAAATTTCATTACACGTAAACCTGCCCTACTAGTTATTAAGTTAGGAGTAGGATTAGTTGCTTTCCAGTTTTTCCTGCTGCACCCATCCCTTTTGTTCTCTTTAGCCTCTCTTGTATTTTCTCACTTTTCTCTGGCATTATTCTTTGGTTTAGTTTCATTTTTCATGGCTTCTGATTTTCTATCCTTGTTGTGTGTTTTCTTTCCTTTCGTTTTGTTTTCATCATGTGAATAAGTGTTGTGCCTAGACCTGTTTTGGCTTATTAGTATGTGTGTGGCTGAATTCTAAAGAGTCTTGTGACACTTCAACATTTAGTTGAACTCCCAGCCTATCTTCTTTGTGTTGGTTTTTTCTTTTGATCATTGAAGTTCTGACAGAAAATACGATCTGTCGATAAGGAGAGTTTTGGTCCAACCATGAACTTGTGTATATCCAAGAAACCTTATACATATAGTCGGTTCTTATGTTCTTATTTTCATTCCTATGCAATTAGTAGAGAAGGAGAAGGGGAAAAATCCAAACGAGTAAACCTAAATCAAAGGTCTTTATATACTTCTCTGAAGGAACAGCCTCTTGTGCTCTCAATAATTCCAAATCCCTCTTCCACCCAATATGAATTCATATTCCTCTTTAAAAAACAAACAAATAAAGGCAAAGAAGAGAAAGGAATCCTGCACAGAGAGGTGAAGCAAGCAACTCCATCGGGGTACCTTCCAGGCTTGTTGGCCGTGGAGAAATGTTTGTGTTCCTATGTGACTCCATTGGGGTATTGTCCATTCCTGCGGGTAGCAGAGCAACACCAGATATGAAAACTTATACTATGAAACTATTAAGCTCGCGAGCTACACTACCCTTCCCAACATCAAATGTTGTGATATCGCTAAATATTATGTTGTATTCAACCGACAGGGTATAGAGGGGGCCATGTCTAGTCATGTGGTAAGTGGAAAGGCTAAATTAATCTACATGATGAATCAACATTCCCTGAAGAACTAAGGCCTTGTACGAAAGAGTTAACCAAAACAGAGAAGATGGAATTCTACCAATGTGTCGCCAAGTGTTGTAGCGTCTGCAACACCCTCCAAAATTTTGGCCTATCCTCAATTTTGGAACCTTCCTTGGTCTTGTACATCATTGTCGCAAAACCTAAGACTCATTTCATGTATCCTTTTGAAGTGTTTTGGTTTTGCTTTCTACTTAGGAAAAATGTCATATTTTTGCATGCAGGCTGTCGTATCAAGTGTAGAAGCTTATTCTTGTGGGTTCAAGGGTCCATCTTTGTGTTTATGAGTTTACCTAACTATGTAAACACTTGTCGCACTCATTCACAAAGTTTTGAGCATTGTCGCACAAGTATCAACACAGTCATCGTAAAGTGTATCTTAGGTGTCACACTTTCGTAATTGATCATAAAATGGTTAGACATAGGCAGATGTATTATTCATGTGTCATGGGTGATCAATGTTGTTGATTAATCAAGTATTCATAGTGTTATATCATAGTTAAAGCCTTATCACTTCACATATTAGTCTCACGGGTCGAGCACTTAACCATTTCGAAAGAGGCTTCTCAACCCTTCAACTTGACTTTAGTCAGCATGCCTGGACTACGCATTACAGAATTCCAGTCCTCTAGATGTGACCTAAACCCTTGATTCTACGCAATGAACAGTTCTGTTGTGGCCTCAGATTTCTGCTACCCCAACATGGGGGATAACCACCCGATCTGGAACTTAAGACAACTCATTTTCCGTTTAAAGTGGTGGCTCCGACTGGGGATAATGGGACTAGTTTCCTAGTGTGGGTTTTAAGATGAGAGTGTGTGGTTCACGAGTGATTGCAATAGAATAATGATAATCTAAATGACTTGTTCTATTATGCAAATCTCTAACTAACTTATTCTAATATAAACCTGGGTATTTATGTGTGATATGCGATCTACAAAGATATCTGCTTGACATGTGATAGTAAAGATCAATCACGCATAAAACAGAGATGATAATGTATAAACATAATTTCTTTGACTAAATATTTAGTCAAAGAAATTGTATAAACTATATCGCATATATGATGATTTATATATGAAAGTATACAATTTCAGCTAGGCATCATACTATAGTGCAATTAACACTTAACAGAAAGAATATATCCCATACACAATTCATGAAAATAAAGTGTTGTCACTAATTAAACATAAATAGAATCAATCATACAAGATTAAAGTACCATATGTGTGAAGTTCTTCTCATTTGACTAATGACATGGATCAACTCCTTTGTTAAGATCAAATTATCTCCCAAGTATACAATAGTGCATCAACAAAGGAAAGTAATCTGATATTTAAAAGAAACGATCATGTTCCATAATTTCACCAAAGCATTCAAAAACTTACAATAGTGCATTCTTTGCAAATGTTTTTGATAAAATTCTAGACCCTTATCTAAATGCATGAGAAAGCTATAAATACTATTCTAACTAATGTGCAAAAATAGATTATACAAAAAATTGAGGAGGTTTCAAACAACCTTCCTCCTAACTAGTTAACTAACTCTAAAAATAAATAGTGGCTTGATGAGCAGAGGCTATGATGATGATCTGTTGTCTGCCAGCTTTTCCTTCAAATCACATATGTCGGCCATCAGTTTGACTTGAGGAGGTGCCCCAAAATGTTTTCTGACCTATGCTACGAAAATCACATCAGCGAGAGGTGGCAGCATCCGCTGAGTTAAATGAAATGAGCAGTTAAGGATCATGATTTGACTGTGCGCCTTGATGAGGTATTGCCAATACGAATCCCAGTCTGTTTTTTCCAATTTTGCGATTGCTTCCCTTTGAGTTTCTTCTTTTTCCTGCCAGCTTTTATGCAAATCACCTAAATCAAGCATTTCTTTTGTATTGCCTTCTCTTACTAGGTTGGTGGCAAACAGAGTGTGTTTTATCACCTTGATTATGTTCTTCACTACCACGGATGCTCTTGACACCATTAGCTCAGCTTGTTTGATCCTTGCATCCCAATCCATGAAAAGAATGTCCTTATGTGTCTCCTCAATCTCAGGGAAATTGGCTTTCCTCCTATCTTCTGTTTCTTGCCATTTGATGAACTTTGAGATTCTAGTGTTTAGATCAGTAAACTCAGTTATCTGGTCAATCACTTTATCTATTAATTGGTCGCTAGTGATTAGATAAGGAGTGATGTGTGAAATCTTTTGGTAGAATTGTTCTTGTTGTTTCATAAAGAGGGAATTCAGTTCCAGTGCCTCTTTAATGAACTCCTTGATAGTAGGAGTATCCTTATATCTTTCCATGGCTTTTTGAAATTCTTAGAGTTGCATATTTTTTGCCAATATATCAGCTTCATGGATTATCTTCAGGGCCTCCATAATATATTGCAATTGGGCGCGCTGGTTAGCGGCTTGCCTGTTCACACTTTCCCTCTCTTTTTCGAGCTTCTGCTCAAGCAATTGAATCTTCTCCTCCTTTTCTCTCAACAAAATAGAGACTTCAGTGACTTTTTCCATGGTGGTTGTTGCATATGCTCCTGTCAACTGTGACAATCTAGCCAAGTTCTCAGCTGGGTTGGAAAGAATGTCCCTCCAAACTATGTCCATTGGCTCATTTCCAGGTGGGAGCTCGAGTGTTTCTACCCTTATCCTTTTCCTCTGTCTTCTTACTACAGACTTGTGCAGTGAACTGTAGAACACATCTATCTGCAGTGAGACAATCTCTGATGTGGGCAGGGCATGGATAATATTAGTCTGCTGAGACGCTATTGCTTTCTCGTCTATTGGCTTGGACTCTGTATTTTCCTGATTATGCAGAGGATTTTAGCACTCCATTGTTTCCTGGGTATCTATCATGTTGGAAGTGTCTTGCAGTTTCTTATTAAATTGATCCCACTCATTTTCCAAACTGTCGCTTTTGACCTCTGAACTGATCTCTTTAGGTGGGGTTCTCATAACTTGTTTCTCTGTTGACTTCCTACTGGATTATGTTGTGTTATCGGTGTCTTGGGCCTTCCCTATATCCAGTGTTTTCTCAGTATTCACTTTAGATTCTATGCAAGAACTAGGTCCTTCGTTGTTAACAGCCACACTGAGTGTAGGTTTGTCCTTGATTTTTAGTAAGTGCATCAGGATTATTTCGAGCCTTCTATTTCTAAACTCCTGAAATTTTACAAAATCTTGAAGACTCATATTTTCCCTTGCCCATTCGAATGATTATTTGAAGGATTCAACCGATCATAACAGATCTTCAAAATCATTAGCCTCATGGTTATATGACTTGATCTTTAATGCAATAGTGATGTTATATGCTATCTTGTCTGGATCAAATTGCCTTTACGGAAAAGTATGAAGTTTGAGGCATTCCATGCTTACTGATTCCTTTATCGCATGATTAAAATTTTCCAAAGAAAAAGAACTTCACTTGATAGGAAAAGATGGCCATAATAACTTCTTGCTTTCTTTGAGAACTTTTTTCAGACCTTTTCCCACTGTCTGTTGGGCGATTTCCCTTACCAACAATTCATCAAAAATATACAAGGGAAGGACATGTGGGTCTGTTGTGCTACCAAAAACCCTAATATATGTGAACCATTCTTCAACAAAATAGTTGCCAACAGCCAGAGGTCTATAATGGCTTCTTGGGAAAACCTGGGGGCTTTCCTATTGAAAATTAATAAATGTAGCGGAAAAATAACAGCATGACATATTTTATAGAAATGGGGTATATAATGGGATTCCCACATTTTCTTATGACTGAGTTGGAGAGGGTAGGGGCCGTGTAAGGTCCATTTCCAAACCATGATTGGAAATTTAGTGCAAAAACAAATGGCGTCTATAATGTAGGCATTGAAATAGAATGGAGGAAGGTTTTTTGGTGAGGAGGATCTCTTCTATTGATATTCAGTGATGATGGTGGATAGGTTATCAGATAGGATGGTGGCCCAATTCATAATGTGGGAATTAACACAGGCATCAATCAGAGGAATCCATTCTAACGAAAACTTAGCATTATTAGGTGACCCATATAGTCTACATAACATAGCAGCTGCATAGTTGTAGGGGTTTTCCAAAGAGGCTATAGCAAACATACCCGATTTCTCAAATTTTAATTTGTTCTCCAATACTCTCCAGCCCTGAATCACCTTGAGGGGCTCTTGGTTCTTCTTTGTGAATTTGGCCACATATTTCTTATCATATATATCCCGAGGGTTAGGTATATGGTACATTTTCTTTTGCTTCTGGTCCTCTGCTCTGAATGACCCCATGAGATCCATTCACGAATTCCTTAGTTTCCTATCTTCAATTCTGAGGTTCTCCACCACCACCTGATCATATTCGTGTATGGCAGGATTTTAGCTCTTGCTCCTATCCTATGAAGGAAAGGATAGGCACATCCTTGAATTGGAGTTTTGAAGGTTTTATTGAATCAGTCGTCACTTTTGTGACAGTAACCTTCGGACACTCATCCTCAAGCCTGTTGTATATGACCTCCCAAGCTGTTGCTCCCCTGCCAGCGCTACAGACCGTATCAGAGAATATAGGAGCCATTTCTTAAAACTCAGACTCTGTAATGCTCTGTTTCTTCTGTTTCTACATCAACTTCCTTAATGACATATCTTTTGTAGCTTGCCTAAAATGGACGAGATATATCATCGCAGACGGTATCGGGCAATTAAGACTAAAATCTCTTCTGAAATGACTTTGGATTGTGGGAAAGGTTTATATGAGATATACATCATTAACTACCCATAACTTGGAAATAATTACCTCTCCTCGAGCTGCTAAACATTTATTACCCTGTCAAACCATTCATTATTACATTAAAATAGAATTATTTCACATGCTTATTGCTCTATTCGCACATCGCAATCTTTAAAATGATGTAATGTAGTGTTTCCTACTTATAAGGTGAAATGCGATTGCAATCATCGCAATATCGCATTTCGCAAATCGTTAATGAAGTTCATAGTGGCAAGGTTTAATTACTTGCGATTTCTGCGAAATGCGATTGCAAGTTCGTAAGTTGTTTGATTGGGATATCGTAGTGGGAGGTTTGATCGTGCATTGCAATTTTTTAAAGATGTTTCATGATCATCACATTGGAAAAACGTGATTTGCGATTTACGATGGGGATCCTATCTTTGGGTTGTTTTAAAAGTTTTTTTAAGGAAATTTCTTAGAGTTAGGTTTTATTATTCTAAGACCAAAATTTTTAAAAGGGTCCCATTTATATGTCTAACCTAATATATTGCTATATATAAATGGGGGGGGTTGTTTTATAGTAAAACAATTTGCAATTCACTTGTGAGAACCAGTTATCTCTAAGTAGTTTTCTGAAATTTCTAAAACTTTCAAAGTAATTAGAGTTATAGGAATAATAATTACATGAGTTATAAAGTAAAGAACATTTCTCTAGAATCATAATCACTTACTCAATCTATTTATTCAACTACTTAACTCTTGTAGTGATAAAAACACAAATGTTTGTATCAGTCAATAATAAGATTTAAAGTGATATAGCAAGTGTATTTTATCACAGATAGAGCCTCTGCTGCCAGCAGGCGTTTAGAGCCTCGACAAGGTTATCTTTTAACCAACAATGATTCATTATCCCATCTGAATCAATTTTCAAAATTCAAAATGATATTCACTTACTTTGAATGTCACTTGGATCTTGTCCTTTTTTCCTTTTTAATATAATCTTTTCTTTTAGGTTTCTTAAAAGACATTGTCTAGGCTTGGTGACCTAATAATGACAATGCCATTCACTGGTTATAACTAAACTGAACAAGTTGGCTCTTGATGAGACCCTCATCCTCTGATCAATGAGATCATTGGCTATTACCTTTGTAGTGCCCACTCTAGTTTCCTTACCCTAATACGACATTATCTTAGACACTCTATTCTTTGAAGACCTCAGATTGAGGATCTGGTCCCATGACACTATTATTAGCGATTGAGATATTCATGGTTGTGATGTTATGAATGCTTTCCATTGATATTATGGTAGCATGAATGGTTATGTATCTTATCTATCAGCATTCTGATGACTGCAATATTAAATAGTTAAGTTGGTCTCTATTTGAAATTATGACGAGGGTAGTAAAGAATATGTATGCGCTCTACTAAAAGCATAATGAGGCTAAATCTTATGGATAGGTATATTTCTACGATGTTACGATGTTGATAGCTTAATGAATATGTATTTCTCCATTGATGATTATTGATGATGACCATGAGGGATGTGTCCCCTATGTTACCTACTTCCTTTAGTTCAGACTTACAATGGACAATGATGTGAATGACCAGGAATTGTTAATGATGCCATTATGATAATTGACTAACATTGAGAAACCGTGTCACTGATGATTATTAAGTATGGCAGGGAACCATCAGCGGCACTCGCATGTGACGAGTTGATGACACCTAGTTTGACGAAAATTCATATTATTTTATCCTTGAAAGTCTAAGTCGATCTTAGAATCTGCCATATATGTTTAACTATATTCTGATGATATATTAATGGTTGCAGGCACAGATTAGTTGCTTGACCGAATGACTCACATATGGGTGATGGGGTTGTACAAGTGGATGGAACTACATGGGAGGGGTGGGACAGAGTCCCTGATCCCACCCACTAGCACTCCCGTCGTGACTTGGGCTGGAAGGGTTGAAGCACCTTTGCCTTGAAGATCACGATGCCATGAGGGCAGGTTCCAAAGATGGTTCGCTCATGAGGACTTTATTGGGGGGCGCGCATCAAGGCGGATTCCTTGATCCCCGACACCATTAGTCTCACTATAGCAGGCAACATAAGAGATGATAGTGGTCTATGACGTTGCATTATAATTTTCCCTCGTAATCACTGGATGCTTGAAGGGCAAGTGGTGTGGCACCCTTGGAACTTCAGGGGAATTTTTTGAAGGGCACGACCAACTTGGCACCCTTGGCATCACAAATAAACTATTAGGTGTGGCACCCTTGGAACTTCTAGGGAAGTTCTTGAAGGGCACAACCAAACTGACACCCTTGACATCACAAATAAACTATTAGGTGTGGCACCCTTGGAACTTCTAGGGAAGTTCTTGAAGGGCACAACCAAACTTGGCATCCTTGGAATCATTAAAAATAAATAATAATAAATAAATATAAGCAAGGAATGAAAACTAGGTAAATTTACATCAAGGGTAAATGATGATTAGAAACCAATGTAATTAAATCAAAAATAAAACTTGGAATAAGGAGGATCATAGGAAGAATTTAAAATAGAGTACCTTAAAAACTCTACCCTTCCCATTTTGGAAAATACTAGGAAGATTATGTGGTTTAATTAGGAAAAAGGGGAAAGACAAACATAATGGTAAGAATAAAGATTAATCCTAAACTAATTTAAACCTAATTAAGAAAAGAGGAAGGTGAATTAAAATGAGAATAATAAATTAAATTTAGAGAAATGTAGAGAAGCTCCATGTGTCAACAACCAGCATAAGAATATCCATCTAGGAGATAACCTGAGTTAAATTAGGGAGTAGATTGGGGATAAAATCTTGACTCATTAATTGACTTCAAGTAATAAACACAAATTAAGGAATAAAAGGGGGGATAAAGAGACAACTAGGAGAAGAAATAGGAATCTTGTGAGGTGAGGAAAATATTAGTTTTAAATAAAAATTTAAGTAAATAATTTTGGGAGGCCCTTGATGTGAGAATGACACATGGGTGGGTGAATAATCAAGCTATTGAATTATAAAAAATTAATTAATTACGCATGACATGACAAGTGTCACCTATGAGGACTCCTATAAAAGAAGGGGCAAGCCATGGAAGAAAGACGGCAGGGAACCCTATGGTTGGATGGAGGAGATGTTGTGAGAGCAGTGATTACGAAGCTATAGTGAGTTTGGTGAGGTAGAGGATTTAGAGAGGGGACTCTTGAGCCAAGGTGTGCTCTCCTCTACTAGCTAGTGCTTGTCTCCATTGTACAACCCCATTGCAGCTCGGGGGTCCGCGGGGAAGAAGAGTTCCCAAGGAGTAGGCTGGGAGGTTAACCGGTGAGTCTTCGCATTCGGATCAATTGCGTCATCATTCACTCGCGGAGGCGACCAGCTACAAGGGAATACCAGCAACAGCAGAGCAAGCGGAGTCTCGCCTTCTGGTGAACGGTACATATGTATTTCATTACTGTTGATCTTAGTTAAAGGTATGAAATGTTATGATATGTTTCCTGGAAGGAGTGGTAGAAATGTATGTGCAAAATAAATTCGAATCTCAATGCATTTCTTTTTGGTTGTATTTGCTGTAAAAAAAAAAAAAAACAAAAATGTATATAGCCTGGAAGATGTGGTCCTCACAACCTTGTTTTGATATGCAGTTTTGGTAATATTAGTTTAATTATTTCCCTATGATCATGGTAAATAAGCTCGTAATGAGACTTTTTATCTTCTAATTTTCACATATTTTAGAATTACACTCTAAAAAAGGAAAATTTTATTATATGGGGTGAATCATTGGCTCTTTTAAGAGTTTTGGATGATAATGATAGAGTTTTAAGATATTGATCTCCATAAATTCCTTACTAGGTTAAAGATTCTTTTCTTGACTGATAACAAAACATTCATAATTTATAAAGATAAGAGTTTGTTCATAGTATAAATTCTTTTAGCAAGATCAAGTTTTGCCAAAGAAATCAGGTTTACTTTGGTACTCAAATGTCCTAATTATTTATTTTAACTTTTACTTACTTATATAAGCGAAAAAACAGAAATATTGTCAAAGATTTTATTTTGAAAAGCCAAAAGTAAATACTACTTAACCTTTATTTTCCTAAGAATCTTAAAGGCGATATGATACAAAATTGGAAGAGGCTATCTTCTAAGAAAAGTATTTTTTTAATATTTTCCCATTAACGGGCAAGGAATCTATCTTACCTGACAAGTCTTGTAAAAGAAATGTTGATTGACCAATTTTCTCAATGATTTGAAAAGGGCCAAACCATAGTCTCTAGAATCTAGTATGCCTACCTTTTTCCTCATGTGCTTTGTCCCATTTCAAAACCAAAACACCTACTTCAAAAAAAAATTGACTGGCAAAGGTTATATCAAAAGAGGCTTTGACTAATTGTTGATGATGGAAGTGGGTTGCTTTAGCCTTTTCTCATTCTTCTTCAAGCTTAAGAATCTAAAATTTTCTTGCCTGAAGAGAAGAGGAAGGGTTTTCATCGATGAATTGCACTAGGGAAAGAGATGGGATTGCTATGTTTGTGGGAAGAAAAACTTCTTTTCCATAAACTAAAGCAAAAGGAGAAGAACCAATGGAGGCTTTTTGTGTATTTCTGTCTTCCCAAAGAGAAAATGTCAATGCTTTGTGCCAATTCCTATGATTTTGGTCGATAGTCCTTTTCATAATTCTGATGAGGTTTTTGTTTGTTGATTATGCTAATCCATTACCTTGTGGATAATAGTTGGCTAAATAATTTAACTTATAACCTCACTTTAGAGAAAATTCTACCATTGTATTTCCAGAAAAATAAGATGCATTGTCAAACATTAAAGCGGAGGGTAGGCCAAACCTGGTAATTATGTACTGCTCGATGAAGTCAGTAATGCTTTATGTATTAACTATCTTTAGTGGGATAGCTTCTACCCATTTTGTAAAATAATCAGTAGCTGTAAGGATGTATCTATGTTGTTTCAAAGAGTTAAGAACAATCTCACCAATTATGTCTAATCCCCATTGTTCCAATAATTGTTGGATGTTTATTGGTCGCAAAGGGAATACTGGATTCCTTTCTCTTCCAGGTGCAGTTTGACAAATTTTACACTTTCTTTCATATGCATGTGCATCCTTAAATATCGTTGCCCAATAATATCCTGCATGCAAGATTTTGTGAGTTGTGGTATTTCCTCTGAAATGTCCTCCAGCTGGTCCATCATGTAATTCCTGCATGACCTTCTCAGCTTTAGGTTTTTCCAAGCATCTTAACAAGACTAAATCATGTTTTTTTCTAAACAATACATCATTGACTAATTCATATTTATTTGATTTCAACCTTAAAGCACACTTTGTTTTACAATTAAGATGCATAGGAGCATACCCATTCTTCAAATAAAATTTCAAATCAGCATATTGTGATTATACATCATTGAGGATTACCTCTGATACTTGTACTTGATTACCTTGATCTTCTTGTGCTGATAAGTGGTGTTGTTCCTTTGAGATGATAATGGTCAATTGATCATGCCAAATCATCTAAGATATTTGTTTTGTGGTTTTGGTTTTTATGGAGGACCAATACATAGAACAAATTGTAAGAATGATGTATTAACTCTTTTAGATAGTACTAATAGATAATCAAGGGGTTGTTATTTAACTTCACACAGTGATTTGAATTTATAAGGTGTGTAGAAAGAATAATACGAATATATGATTAATTTAGATTTCAAACAGAAAGATAAATTATCATAAGTGGGAAAACCTTTTTCTAATGTTTAAAAGTTAAACAAACTATGCTTAAAATTACATAAGATGCTGACAATTTTATGATTTAGAGGGAGCATTTTAGACAGTAGTCCAATATCTCAGTCTTTTTACGATAATAACTTCAGAAGAAATTTTAAGAATAACTGTAACACATTTATTCTCACCTGATATCTCTGTAAAACTTAAGCATATGCAGAATAAACATAATGAATTGAAACACAGTGAAAACTTACAGAAGAAAACAAGACTGTATGACACCAAATTTAGAATCCTTTGCTTTATTATCAGTGATCTAGAAACAGCTTGTACATCAATGCTTTACAAAATTTCTTATGGAAAGGTACCACCCTTAATAACTCATAGAAGAGAGTTATTTATACAAGTTTTAACAAAATATCCTAAACTGATTACAAAATAGTTTGAAAGAAGAAAGGAAAAGAAAAATTGTTACATGATGTGTCCCTATTAGATAGGAAGTTGTTGATGACTGTTCCTTCAAAATATTGTGTTGTTGTCTTCTTGTTGGAATGAAAAGTTAATCAATTGTTTCACACAGTTGATCCCACCTTTTCTCACTAGGTATCTTGAGATTTACCATCCTTCTAAATATCTCATCAACTTCGGTATATCTCTCAAAATTTGGTTTAGTGAGAAAAGGGTGCCCAACTTCATATTTGACGGTGAGGTCAGAGCTCAAAGCTTCCAAAAAATCTTTGTCGGTAATATGTCTTTTTATCCCTGCAAATTGACTGATGTCTACTACAATAGTATATAGTCTCTCACAATAATCCTCCAATTTTAGTAGCTGATCATTCGATGACCCTATCTCTGGTAACCCTTTCTTATGAAACATACTGAATCTGGAATGAAACCTTCTAACTGCAGTCTTCAAAGTTTCACATCTTGTTTTCAGCTGAGTTAACATATTCTTTTTACTAGGACTTTCTTAATTTCCAAAATAGTAGATGTCATATTTGGAATGTTCATCTCTTGTAACTGCTGCCTAGTTTTAGAGTTTAATACCATGATCACCCCTGATGCTCCTTTGGGTTTTGTGCCCAGTGCTACCTTTTAGGTCTCTATCTTTTCCCTGCATTTAGCAATCTATTCTTGCTGCTCAAAAATGATTTGTATGGATGGCCATACTTCTGTTATAGAGTGTCTAATATCTAACCAGGTGTCTTCTTTGGCTTGGGCCAAAGTGTCTTCCATTAGAGTATTTCTTTCTAAATATTTGACCTTGAGCTTTATCCTATGTGACTTTTGCATTTCCTCTACATACAAGGTATCATTTTTTTACCTTCTGTGACTCCAAGGTTTGGAACTTTTGGAGTAACTTCTCATTTTGTTATTTCTATGCTTGTAGCTCGTGTGATAACCTTGTTGTTTCACCTATTGCTGAAGATGAAGCAATTTCAGTAGGATATGAGCTTAAATGTGCACCTGTTATTGGAATTGTTGTCACTGAGGTCACATCAAACTGTGCTGCCTCTTTTTCCTTGAGCAGTCGTTCTATTCGGTTCTCCATTTTCTTGATCTGTATGTTTTGCTTAATGATGATATTTAACATCTCCTCCCTGTGTTGTTCATTTTCTACTACTTCTTTGGTCTGTGGATTCTCAATTGAAGGAAACTTCAACTGTTTCTTCAATGCTGTAATCTCAACATTTTTCTTTTGTAGTATTTCTTCAATTGATTTACAGTCCTGGGGATCATATCTAATCTTGATCATGATATCTTCTAAAGACTTTAATTTGTTATATTTAGACAAGGATGACGATTTTTCAATTTTAAGATATGACTGTACATTAGACAAAACAGTTCTGAGCTTGGAAAGAGGCATGGTAGTTCTATTCATTGTTGAAAGTAACATCTCACCTGATTGCCTATGCATATCCATTTGATCAATGGGATGTATCTAGTTCACATCAAATGAGAAGATGGTCTTCTTGTAGTCTGTTGTGGATTTTGGAAATGGAATTTGAGCCCAAAAAAATGCCATTTTCATCCTTCCTCTTTCACTGTCAAAGGTAGAGAGAAGTCTATGCTTGGAAGTGGATGACTTTTTTAAAAACTAACTGTAAACTTGAGATTTAAGACTTTCATTCTTTTGCTTGATTTCCAAAAATGTTGAGAAGATATTTGCATCTCCTACTGAGCTGGTCTCAGTCGACCGAATAATCTCCATAGGTTCAATTGAAGGAGTTGAAGAAGTAGAAGGAGGCTTGGGATCAGTGGTCCCTGCTAATGAAACATCTTCCAATTCTCCAAGATTAATTATCTATGGTGACATGTTTCCTGATGACATTGATAGTCCAGTTTTCAACTTCTTTTGTAAGATATAGTACTCTTTACCTGGCTCTATAGCTAAGAGAGTTTTCTCTCTAACTCTCTTATGCTGAGTACTCTGAGTAGCTGGAGTCTTTGTCTATGGAGTTGATATGACATGTTCATCAGCTTCTGTGAGAGTCCCTTCACACCATTGCTCCTGGTTCATAAATCTTTCCAATTCTGCCCTGGGAGTATGATTGTAAGGTGTTCCCTTCACTATACTCTAAGATTTGAAATGATCCCAAAAGGATCATAAGACCAAGTGAAGCTTGGTGGGAGGTTCATGTTCTTTAGTAATATGTCTACCTCTGTACCTGCAGACCTAGCGTTACAAATGAAATTCTCTACCTTGGCTTTGAGTTGAAACTGTGATTTCTTCTTGCCTGAGACAAAATGGACTTCATCCATATTTATCATTTTCCTGATGTATTCCAGTGAGAATATTCTCATTAGCACATACTTAGGCAGTTTGTATGGAGCCAACTCATTGCCATAGATCCTAATCTCAGCGTAATTTTGGTATAGGTACTAGTCACCAGTCTTGGTCTGCTCTGATAGGTGCAATATATTTTTAATTTCTTCTCCAATTCTAGGCTCTGCCTGATTGTTGAGTAGTTGAAGAACTGGATGTATAAAATAATCAATGAACTGAGAGAATGTAAATTTACATGATCTTACTCTTACAAGCTCTATCCAGTAAATCACTGATTGATTCACTCCCTGCTCATCTTGTCTATTCAGCTGAATGGGCAATAGATCTCCCTGTTGAAACAAAATTAAATGGATTATGACTGAATTGTACCTGAAAACTCCTTGAGTGGTCAAATTCATAAACTGTTCATGTATATTATCAGCCAAAAAGTGGCTATAATTATACATGAAGGCAGGTTGATATTCTTTGCTAAAAATGGAAAAGAATCCAAGGATGGATTCATCAACAGATTGGTCATTTTCATAACCTAGGAGGTATGATAACAGAGAGATAATGTGTCTAGTAGCTTCAGGGAACATGGAAGATGAAGATGGTGGATTTCTCTTAGGTAATTCGGAATCTTCTAATAGGAAAAGTTCAATGATAAGGGCTCTCTGTGGGAAGGTAAGTTTATTGTAGAGGTCCATGAGAGCTGCATGTGAGAAATGGCCAAGGGAATCAGCTAGAGGTATCATTAACATTTTATTTATGCTCTGAACAGTAATACTGATCAGGATTTTTCCATCCTGAGTCATCACAATTCTTTGCACAAGGTCATACTTGGCTTGACACCAAGAGATTAAATCAGGAAAGTGATGGGTCTTAGGAAAAGAATATAATGGTAGAAGTGTCTCCCAGAAGCGAATGGGGTCCTCTTTATTAACATATTTCAGTTTTAACCATGAATGTAATTTATAAAAATCGAATTCACATTCACAATCATTGATCTTAAAAAGGGAATCTACAAGGGGCATATGATTCCAGATCAAGGGAGACTGTGGATGGATTCCATTCTCCAATAGTGTTCTGTATCTTTGCTTTAGGAGCCATCCAGCTACATGGGAAATTCAGAAGATTTTTTAATAATAAATGGATAACAGTGGAGAAAATACATATAATGACAAATGGTGCTTTTGATTTATGGATGGAAGCAAAAAGTGGCAAAGATTGGAGCCATGGATCATTTATAGGTTCAATTGGGCTCAATTCACTGTTTAGATCTAGCCGTAGGCAATCAATTCACATAAGGATGCAAATTAATGCTTAACAAATGTTTAAACGGTTAATTAGGCTCAACAACAGCATTGGAGCATATAGCAATGATATTATAATGTGGCGGGTGGTGAATGGGTGAATGAAAACAGATTGGTGACGTGGAGGTTCGTGATTGGATGGGAGATAACAGATGCATATGGCACAGGAAGAAGTCAATGGTCGAATGGAAGAAAACCGGCAGCAGATTTCGTGGGGGAGGCGGGGGCATAATGGTTTACGGTTTCCAGCCTTGGGGGGTTCGAAACATTATGGAGGCGGCACGTCGCAAAAAATGGTAGCCATGAAAACCACTTTTCAGAACCTCTCCCCTTGCATTAATGGGAATCGGTTGAAGGGGGGATGAAAGGCTTCCTCCACCGTTGATCTGGGCGGAGTGAACGATCCTCATTGGAAAGTGATCGTTGGTTATCGGTGCCCGATATGTCGTTTTGTCGCTTCTGCCAGTATGACAAAAGTGTATGATGTGACTTATTTATAAGGTCATCAAGATTTATTACAACAATTAAATCATAATTACGGAACTTAAGCATGATTAATTAAAAGAACATTTTCAAAGGTGCAATTTGAGCTAGCAACCTTAATTTTATTTTCTAAAGCAAATATTTTTTTTTTGTTGCTTATCTAACATTTTCATTTTGCCTTCCTTTTTTAGAGCAACTATCCTATCATTTTATTTGATGTGGACCTGTAATAATAATGATTCCTAAAATTTTTATTTTCCAAGTTGTTTTTGGTCCATATCCTAACTTATCATTTTTGTATGGCATTTTGATTTTTTCCTCTAATAGCTAACTTATCAAAAACAAGAATGTTACAACAAATGGGAAGCTCCAGTTAAAATCCTACAAGACCTTGCCCCCTAACAATTTTAGCTAGTCGGATTTCTACATCATATTCTTGAAGCACGGTAACCCAATTGGATCTTTTCTCCCCTACATCTCTTTGGATCAATAATTGCCTTACTGCAGGGTAGGGTACTACTATCTTTGTACGAGTTTTGAGAAGAAAAGGTCTGAAATGTTTCAAGGTTTTAAAAATAGAAAATTATTATTTCTCAATAGTTGAATAATTTAACTTGGCACTTTGCAAATTGGAACTGAAAAAAGAGATGGGTTCCTCTATATTTTTATCATTCAGCTGTGCTAAAACTGTTGCATATGATGTATCGGATAAAAAAGTATATAATACAATGGTTTGAGAAAGTCAGGAATTGTCAAAGAAGGAGCATTAATAATGGTTTTTTTAATTAACTCAAATGACTCTCTTTCGTCTTTGCCCCATTTGAAAAATGCATTTTTCTTATCATTGCTTGAAGGGGTAGGAAGATTTGTGAAAAATATGGAACAAATATTTTTACAAAATTAATTTGGCCTAGGAACAATTGCCTGGTGTTTTTGTTATGTGGGATAGGAATATTTTCGATCTCTTGGACTCTGTCAAGATCAATGTAAATCCCTTTCTTACAAACTATAAACCCGAGAAGTTTGCCTTCTGGTAAAGAAAAATAAGATTTTTTGGGATTTAAGGAAATGCCATATTTCTTGCATCTTTTTAAAATGTGCTTGAGGTCACTTAAATGATTGTTCCTATACTTAGAATAGACTGTGATGTCATCTAAGTAAATAAAAACTGATCTATTAATCAGACCTTTAAAAGCAATATCCGTAGCACGTTGAAATGTAGCACCTATATTAATGAGTCCGAAAGGCATCTTCTGATAGGCATATGTTCCCCACTTGGTCCTGAATGTTATATTTAATTTTTCATCTGGATGCACAAGAATTTGATTATATCCTGAAAACCCATCTAGAAAAGACATTAAATCGGAACCTGCAACTGCTTGCAATATCTACTCCATGGTAAGCAAAGGAAAGTTATTTTTTTGACAAGCTTTATTCAAGTTTATAAAATCAGTACAAATCCTAATATCACCGTTATTTTTCCTTACAGGATCCATATTTGATACCCAATTTGAGCGTCCAACAAGGAATATTATTTTGGCTTTCAGAAGCTTGTTCAATTTGGATTTGATTTGACTCTCAAGTTTTGGGTGAATTTTCTGAAGCTTATGTTGAACTGCTTTTTCGGTCGAATTCATAGGTATGGTATGTTGAATCACAGAGGTATCATAGGTCTTGAGATCTGCGTAATCCCAGGAAAATACACCTTTGTATTTTTCAACAACCTAATGAATGATATTCTTTCTTCATATGATAGACCAAGACCTAGGTTAACATTTTGAGGTTTTTCTGTTGACCCTAGGTAAACTACTTGAAATCTCAAAGTAGAACTTTGAGTTTTGGAGTTAGTAACTTTCTTGAACCTATCCTTTAGATCATAGAGATCTTCCATCTTAACTACAGAATTTAGGATTGGGTTTTGGTCTTGATTGTGTTTAATTTGCAGATCATGCTCATGTTCATCTATGATCTGTTCCTCATACGACCCTTGTGATGTAATGAAATTAACTATATCTGCATCGTTATTGAATACTCTCCAATTTGTTACATTATCAGGAATAGACGGCCTAAATATTAACTCTATTGAAAATCTGTCTGGATTTAAATCTTCTGAGGGTATAAGCTTGGATGCCTCATTAGCGAGTAATTCAGCACTTGCGTTTTGCAACCTGGGAACTGAAGAAATGTTAAAAGCAGTGAAATGAGATGTAAGTTTTTGGGCTACAAATTGATAATGTTTAAGGTGCCCAGAGACACAATGAATTGTATTTCTTACCTATTTAATGATTATTTCAGAATCCCATAGACTTGCAAATATTTTACATTAATACCAATGGTTTTAGACAATCCTTGGATCAATGTTTCATATTCAGCGATATTATTAGTGCACTGGAATTCAAGTCTGCAAGCTAACATGGTTTTCTCTCCTTGCGAGTTGATCAAAATGCATCCTCCACTTGCGCCATCTTCAGATTTGGAACCGTCAAAATAGAGAGTCGAGAACAAAGAATTATTGGAAATTTTATTTACAACATTTACACACTTGGAAGCATATGTTTGTGAAATTTTTTCGATTTGATACACTACAATATTATCTAGGAAGGGAGACCTCTGAGCATTAAAGGATCCCAAAACTGACTCAGCTGAGTAATTTCCAATGATGTTATTGGTGAAAGCAACAAGTTCATTACTTCCCTCGAGGTCAGTCACTGTGTATTTCATGAACTTTTCTCGGTCTACTCTAATTTGATTTGGTTTGCCATTATGTGGAAACCACATGTGAGACCAATTATTTGCAAAGTAGCCATGCAACTTTTCATACCAATCCCTACTTAGAATCAAACCATAGAATTCTAGGATATCAGCCACTAGAATATCAATTATTTGTGAAACTTTTGGATTAGAGGAAAGCCTAATTGAAACTGATGCTATTTCTCCAAGTACCTCTACTTTTGTCCTGTCTAATTGAACTATGTGTACTGCAGATTTTTGAGGTGTAATATTCAATTTGGTGCACACAGCTCTTGGCATAATATTTGAAGAGGCTCCTGAATCAACAAGGCAATTATGAACATTTCTGTTGAAAATTTCATAAGTAAGAAGAAATGGAGGAATATGAGAAATAGATCTATCACCGATTAGGACTAAATCTAAAGGATCTACTTTGTTTGAAGATGAGGGAGGTTTTCCCATATCATAGGCAGCTTGAGTAACTACAACAGATGGTCAAGGAGATGCAAGAACTGCTTTTAGCTCTCTTAATAGGATTTTATGTTGTAGTTTGATTTTAGTGAGTTCGTGTAATGAAATGTTTTCTTTAGTCTTTTTCATATCTTCCACTATGTTATATTCCACTATATATGAGATCACCAAGGTTTTGGAAGCATTTGGAGGATCTAGTGGAATAGGGTCAGTTTGGATAGTATTAGACTTCTTGCTTAGTGTTTTCTCTTTTACAAGGGTCGCAGTATTTTGTTTCTAATTTCTTATAGACATATCAGGAGATTTTTTACTCCTTGTGGTTACTGACATAGCTTGTGCTTCTTCTTCAGTTGGGAGGATGAAATCCCACATTCCATTTAATTCAAATTCTTCTTCTATTTCGGCTTCCTCTTCGGCTAGTGAGTCTTCTTCTGCTTCTTGATCAGATTTAGCATTTGAAATAGTATTTAATGGTTGTGATGCAGAAGAAGGATTTCTTTAAAACGAGCGAAAGTGTTTCTTTGGGGAAGAGGATTCTGTGACCTGTTTCTTGATTTCAACCATTTCATTAGACATGGTTTTTAACACTTTCTGAAGGCCTTCAAGATCGAAAGGGTCCTTTGAAGCTTTCTTTTTTGAATCATCCTTAAATGTTACTTTCTTTAACTTCCTCTTGTCTGTTTGTGATCTCTTTTCTAAATCTATAATCCTTATTTCTACAGATAGGGCTTCTTTCATGTTTTCTACAAGGCTCACCTTATTGGCTCTATCTACAAAAATTGCAATATTAGAAGGAACAAACTATATGTACCATTCTATTTGTGCATCTACTATAGGTTTTGATGTAGCTGGGATTTTATTTAGAAACTTGTTAAATCTCGAGTTGAAGTCTTTGATCCTTTCATATGAATTATCTTTTAAGATAGAAATATCATTGGTCAAGGATATTATGGTCCTGTCATCACCAAATTTTGCAAGAGATACTTCTTGAAAGGTATCCCAGTCTTTTATTGAACTTGTTGGAAGGGAAAAATACCAAGATCTAGCAGATCCTTGGAAGGTATATGGGAATAGTCTAATTACAACATCTTCATGTGCAACTCCATTAAGATTCATGGCTAACATAAATTTGTTTAGATGTTCTTCAGCAGGAAGACCATCATCGGGATTGTACTTAGGCAACCATTTTTCTGGGTTTGCTAGGAGCGCATTTGGATTTGCAACTAGAACAACACCGGGATTTATCCAAGATTGAGCGGGTTGATTAGCCATAACTTGAGGTGGAGACTGAGAATATGGGAAGGTCGGTACAGAAGTAGGTATAGATGGCGAAGAACTTACTACGAGGTTAGTACTACTAGTAGCATTACTAATTGGAGAAGTGGATAGGTGAGAAGTTGTGGATTGAGTAGAAGTGAATGAAGAAGTGAATGTATACAAAGGTGATGTGATCTCGCTCGTATTTGAGTCAGATCTTAGTGAGGTAACTTTCCTAAGTCATGGAGGGATGGGGAACTCAAAATGGGTTACTCCAAGCCTTTCACTTTGCAATATAGTTAATGCACCAATTTTTTTAAATAAGGACGTAACACTTTCTTCAAAAACTTCAGGCCTCTCTGGTTTCTCGATAGAAATGGATATTTGTTCCAATTTCTGTATCAAATAATGGACTTCGGGAGACTCGGGCATGTAATCTAGAGAAGGTGGTCATCTTACTACTCCAAGAGACAAGGGATATGTTTCTACAGCTTCAAATTTCTGATTAGGATATTTTGAATGAGATCTGGAAGGTGTAGAAGTTGTGGAGGCATTTTGAATCTTATGAATGTTTTTCATTTGATCTTTAGGTTTATATGCCATTCATAGTCATATGGACCTCCTTCTAGTGCCAAAATGTTGCAGCCTCAGATTTCTGCTACCCAAACATGGGGGATAACCACCCGATCTGGACCTTAAGACAACTCCTTTTCCGTTTAAAGTGGTGGCTCTGACTAGGGATAATGGGACCCGTTTCCCAGTGTGGGTTTTAAGATGAGAATGGGTGGTTCACGAGTGATTGCAATAGAATAATGATAATCTAAATGACCTATTCTATTATGAAAATCTCTAACTAACTTATTCTAATATAAACCCGGGTATTTCTGTGTGATATGCGATCTACAAAGATATCTGGTTGACATGTGATTATAAATATCAATCACGCATAAACTAGAGATGATAATGTATAAAGATAATTTGTTTGACTAAATAGTTAGTCAAAGAAATTGTATAAACTATATCGCATATATGATGATTTATATATGAAAGTAGACAATTTCATCTAGGCATGATACAATAGTGCAATTAACGCTTAATGTAAAGAATATATCCCATACACAATTCATGAAAACAAAGTGTTGTTACTAATTAAATAGAAACAAAATCAATCATACAAGATAAAAGTACCATATATGTGAAGTTCTGCTCATTTGACTAATGACATGGATCAACTCCTTTGTTTAGATCAAATTATCTCCCAAGTATACAATAGTGCATCAACAAAGGAAAGTAATCTGATATTTAAAAGAAACGATCATGTTCCATAATTTCACCAAAGAATTCACAAACTTACAATAATGCATTCTTTGCAAATTTTTTTGATAAAATTCTAGACCCTTCTCTAAATGCATGAGAATGGTATAAATACTATTCTAACTAATGTGCAAAAATAGATTATACAAAAATTTGAGGAGGTTTCAAAAAACCTCCCTCCTAAATAGTTAACTAACTCTAAAAATAAATGGTGGCTTGATGAGCAGAGGCTATGATGATGATTTTTTGTTTTCTAGCTTGTCATTTAAATCATATATATCAATCCATCGGTTTGACTTGAGGAGGTGCCCCAAAATGTATTCTGACTTGTCCTTCAAAAATCGCATTAGTGAGAGGTGGCAGCATCTACTGAGTTGAATTAAGTGAGCAGTTAAGGGTTATGATTTGACTATGTAGCTTGACGAGGTATTGCCAATACGAATCCCAGTTGGTCTTTGCAAATTTTGATATTGCTTCCCTTTGAGTTTCTTCTTTTTCCTACTAGCTTTTATGAAAAGCACCTAAATCGGGCATTTATTTTGGATTTCCTTCTCTTACCAGGTTAGTGGCAAACAAAGTGTGGTTTACTTCCCTGATTATGTTCTTCACTACCTCGGCTACTCTTTCCACTGCTAGCTCAGCTTGTTTGATCCTTGTGTCCCAATCCGTGAAACGAATGTCCTTGTGTGTCTCCTCAATCTCAGGAAAATTGGCTTTCCTCCCATCCTCTGTTTCTTTCCATTTGATGAACTCTGAGATTCTGGTGTTTAGATCAGTAAACTCAGTTCTCTGGTCAATCACTTTATTTGTTAGTTGGTCGCTAGTGATCAGATAAGGAGTGATGTGTGACATCTTTTGGCAGAATTTTTCTTGTTGTTTCATCAGGAGGGAGTTCAGTTCCAATGCCTCTTTAATGAACTCCTTGACAGTAGGAGTATCCTTATATATTTCCATGGCTTTCTGCAATTCTTGGAGTTGCATATTTTTGGCTGATATATTGGCTTCATTGCTTATCTTCAAGACCTCCATACTCTGTCGCAATTGGGCGAGCTGGTGAGCAACTTTCTTGTTCACACTTGCCCTCTTTGTTTCGAGCTATTGTTCGAGTTCTGTAATCTTCTCCTCCTTTTCTCTCAACAAAATAGAGACTTCGGTGGCTTTGTCCATGGTGGCTATTTCATATGCTCCCATAAACGGTGAAAATATAGTCAAGTTCTTAGATGGGTTGGAAGGAATGTCCCTCCAAACTATGTTCGTTGGCTCATTTCCAGGTGGGAGCTCGGGTGTTTCTACCCTTCTCCTTTTCCTCTATCTTCTTACTACAGCTTTGTGCAGCGGGCTATAGAACACATATAGGGGAGGTATTTCAGTCACTTTCAAGACGATCTCTCATGTGGGTAGAGTAGGGATAATGCCAGTCTGCTGAGAAATTGTCGCTTGCTCATCTATTGACTTGGACTCTGTGTTCTCCTAAGTATGCAAAGGATTTTGACACTCCATTGTTTCCTAGGTATCTATCATGTTGGGAGTGTCTTGCAGTTTCTCATTAAACTGATCCCACTCCTGTTCCAAATTTTCGCTTTTAACCTCTGAATTGATCTCTTTAGGTGGGGTGCTCATAACTTGTTTCTTGGCTGACTTCTGTTGGATTTTGTTGTGTTATCAGTGTCTTGGGCCTTCCCTGTATCCAATGTTTTCTCAGTATTCACCTAAGATTCAATGCGAGAACTAGGTCCTTTGTTGTTAACAGACACACTCGGTGTAGGCTTGTCCTTGATTTTCAACAAGTGCATCGGGATTATTTCAAGCCTTTTGTTTCTAAACTCCTAAAAGTTTACAAAATCTTCAAGACTCATATTTTCCCTTACCCATTCGAATGATTGTTCAAAGGATTCAGCCAACTGTAACAGGTCTTCAAAACCGTTAGCCTCATGGTTAAATGGCTTCATCTTTAGCGCAATAGTGATGTTATATGTTATCTTGTCTAGATCAAATTTCCTTTTTGGCAAAGTATGAAGCCTAAGGCCTTCCATGCTTACTGATTCCTTTATCGCATGATTAAAATTTTCCTAATAAAAAGAACCGCACTTGATAGGAAAATATGGCCATAATAAATTCTTGTTTTCTTTGAGAACTTTGGTCAGGCCTTTTCCCACGGTCTGGAAATGTCCCTTGCCAAAAATTTATTAGAAATATGCAAGGGAAGGACATGTGGGTCTGATGTGCTACCAAAAACCCTAATATAGGTGAACCATTCTTCAACAAAATATCTACCGACAGCCAGAAGGTCTATAACGGCTTCTTGGAAAACCTGGGGCTTTCCTATTGAAAATTAATAAATGCAGTGGAAAAATAACATAATGACATATTTTACAGAAATGGAGTATATAATGGGATTCCCACATTTGCTTATGACTGAGTTGGAAGGGTAGGGGTTCTGTAAGGTCCATTTCCAACCCATGATTGGAAATTTAGTGAAAAAACAGATGACATCCATAATGTAGGTACTCGAATAGAATGAAGGAAGGTTGTCTGGTGAGGACGATCTCTTCTGTCGATATTCAGTGATGATGGTGGCTAGGTTATCGGTTAAGACGGTGGCCCAGTTCATAATGTGGGAATTAACACATGCATCACCCAGAGGAATCCATTCTATTGAAAACTTAGCGTTATTAGGTAACCCATATAGTCTACATAACATAGAAGCTACATAGTTGTAGGGGTTTTCCAAAGAGGCTATATCATACATACCCGATTTCTCGAATTTGAATTTGTTCTCCAATAATCTCCAGCCCTGAATCACCTTGAGGGGCTCTTGGTTCTTCTTTGCAAATTTGGCCATGTATGTCTTATCATATATATCCTTAGGGTCAGGTATATGGTACATTTTCTTCAGGTCTGTTATCACTCAGGTTTTTCCCAAAAGTTGTAAGAAAGGGAATACGGCCGAGGTAACCACAGACCAATATTTTAGATACAGATTCTAGCCAATTTGCATCCAAAGAGGGCTCTCTCTTTATGTTTTAGCTTTGTTTTTTGAAGGTATTAGGCTATTTATGAAGTTCAAGGGTTTTGTTTTGAGTTTGGGTGGTGAGATTCAGTAGAACAAAGAGGTAAAACTGAAGAGTTTAGTCCATTGGGCATGATGGAGTCAAACGAAATGGTTTTCTGGATTTGGTTTCTAACAGAAGATGGCATCACAGAGCAAGGTAGTCAAACAGGGAGCAAATAAAGGTTGGAATCAGATGGAATGGGCTCAAATGGATGAAGGGCAGCTAAGAATCCTTCAACATATTGAAAGAGGGAAAATGGATGATTACTGAAAAAGATCAGTTAAGAATTCTTCAACAAATAACCAACATGAAAGAATCAGGAAACAGGAGTAATTAAGAATTCACTGTTTATTCTAATTCTGAAGAAAACACAAAGAATAATAAAGACTAAAAACAGAGTGCAGTTAAGAAATTTTGAATTAATCTATTTCTTTATCATTCAAATTATGAAACACAGATGATATAATAAACATGAAAACTGTAAAACACAAGATATAAGGGACTTATTGATCCAGAGATTGATTCAAGAATTTTGTGACAAGTCCTCTGCTTCAATTCTTCATCCAATAGGCCAGACAATAGTTGATTCTAACAATTTTTATTCCAAAGTTCAGTATTACAACAGAGTCTAAGAAATCCACACAGCACCCAACCTCTTCAAAACTCTGATGAAGGGGGTATTTATACAACAAAAATATGTACAACAAATATCTCATGATAGCTGTGAGATAATATCTAGTTTTAACCTGAAATAGTTTACAAGTGAAAATAGAAGCGGCTAGAGAACAATAACTGATGGAGGCAGGCCTTTAGGGTTCGGCTTGCAGCTGTCCTGTAGTAGCTCTGCGCCGACTACTTGCCTTAAATGTGCTCTTAACTTCTGATCTGCTTCTCTTTGTCGGCTCCGATATTCTTTAATTCTGACTTGACTTGCCTTTAATTCTGCACTGATACTCTTTAATGCTTGATCTGATACTCTTTAATGTGTTTTGACTTCTTTAATGTTGAACCAACCCTGGCTCACTGTTGTCTGGCAAAATAGAACTACTAACGTGTCTTCCCACTGCCTTTCTGTGGCAACTTGTGTCTTCTGAGGGTCAGCTGGCTAGGGTAACAAAATATCCCTGTATATCTCTATTCTTTTCTTCTATGAACTTGGAAGTCCCTCGATTTGATTTCAACTGTGTTTGAAGGAAGGAAACTGTAACTGGCAGCTTGGCTAAGGCCGCGAGCTCATTGATGGAGCCTTTGTGGTCCGGAGGCGGTCGAAAACTGGAACTATGAACATCAATCGATCTTATGCCTGGAGCGCTGCATGCTGGAAAAATATAGCAAAAATGATGTTTTTACCCTTTAATTGACAAAATGAATTTTGGCGGGAAAACATGATTTGATGGACGGGTGACGTCAGCAAAAGGATGGATGATGTCAGTGGAGGGTGATGTAAGCAAAGGACAGCTGACGTCAGCAGATGACATCAGCATGGGGAAGGTGGTAAGCGGTTTTCCCACACTGCTTTTAGGGTTGGGTGGTATTGGGCGAGGAGGGAGAGAGCACCCTGGGAGTGTGCTGCGTGGCAAAGGTACAGCACCAAAACCACCGTTTCCCCGGGAGTTAAAGCTCAGCAGTTGAGAGTGGTGCGAAACAATTGTAGGCCATCAGATGAATAGGGGCCAATCGGATGGTGGACGCTACATGGAGTAGGTGGAGGTTTAAAGTGCGGGCCCGACCATAATAAAATAGTGTTGTTAATGCATCGGGGTTACTTTAATTGGTCAGGGTGAGTTTAGTTATTAATTAACCAAGGGTTAATTAATCCTTTGCACGGGAAGGGTTCTTAATAGGTTTCGGATAAACTTATTAATTCCCAGAAAACACGTTTATGGTTATATATCAACCAAGGAGGGGATATGTAATACTTTTTGAGGTTTTTGATATATTAATATAATATGGGAAAGGGTAATGTTTACATGGGAGTTATATAATAAATGTTAATTGTTAATATGACAATGATTTGAAAAAGAGCGCTAAGCCAATGTTTGAGGTTTTGACTTTAAAACTTAGGCTAGAAGGGGGAAAAGGGGGGTTTATACAAGAAATATGGCCAATTTCCCTAAGCAAAACAGATTTTTACTCAGGCAATCATTTTGCAATGGAATGAGTGATTTTAGGATATTAAGTAGATCTCAATATCTAGGGGAGTTAGTGAATGTTTTGGGGAAAAATGTGAAGGGAAGTTAGTCATGAATCTGCCTCGCTTGAGCTGCATCAAAATATCTGCCTTGTACTTGTGATGGGAGTAAACACATTTTTTAGAGACAAAATCAATCACAAGTATGCTTCTGCAACATCATCTACCTACCCAGCCTACTTTGTCTAGCATTTTTTCTTCCTTGCTTTGGGTGCACTTAGACTAGCAAACCCTTTTCAATCTTTTCTTTTCTTTTCATGGTAAGCTTACCTAAGCCTGCACTTATTACTTCCAAGGGCTCTGATTAAACAGTTGAGCTCATTTGCTTCTCTACCTATCTACTTATCTGCCAAGATTAAATAGTTTGGCCACATTTTATTCTCTATCTCTAAAATAGGAAATTCAAACACTAACTGGCTAAGATTAACCTGTTTGGCCATCCATCCATTGTGGCATAAAGTTCAATAGGCTGCACACAATACTTTATTTGCAGAAAATGAAAAAAGTAGTTGCATTTAGACTTGCACACTTTCCTGGTCTTTCTTTGTTTGGGGTTCATTTTTTCTCATTTTTCTTTTGACCATTTTATTCTTTTTACCCTTTGATTTTTCTTTTAGGGCATACCCTCTTTACATTTTTTACATTTTTTTATTTTTTAATAATATGGAAACCTTTACAGCAAGGAAAGAATGAACATATTATAGAGCTCAATCAATCAATCATGAAATATGACACCTATTGGTATAGGAGTATAACAATGGCTCCACTTGGGGATGGCTTTCCCTGGTGGAAAGTCAAGAACAGTAGGTCAGATAGCCTTTTGAAATAACTTGAACTGTGCTCTGAAATTTTCCTTTGCTGGTTGTTTTATTGTATGTATGACAGCACACTTGTGAAGCTTAGGGCCTTCTCTTTGGGCTTCAACTGCAGCAAGCTACTATCCAATCCAAAACTTTGGCATTATCAAGGATATAATATGTACATTTTAGAGTCAGAATTCATTAAAAAACTTGATCAAAGTAATGTTTCAGCATTCAACCATTCACTGGTCCTTGTTCTATTTCTGTACCATCCAGGCTTTTCAGAAAGTAAGTATTGTTCCCTTGCAATGCCTGAATGATGAATGGCCCTTTCCACATGAAGTCAAATTTCCCATGTTTTCCTTTGTCTTCTCTCCTGGAATCCCACCTTAGAACTTTGTCTCCAATGTAGAAGTCTTCTGCTTTGGTCCTTTTATCAAATACTTTCTTGAGTTTTTCTTATAGTACTTGGGTTTTTTTTGCACTTCTTCTTTGGTATGCTGCAAATGGATGGTCTGATTTATTCTTCTTTGAATGTCATTAGGTTCCACCTGAGGTTCTTGCAGCAATTTCATCACAAGGACTCCTAAAGATGAAGGGAACACAGCCTCCATGCCATAAACTAACTCATAAGGGCTAGTTCCAATAGATCTCTTTGTAGTAAGTCTGTCTGCCCAAAGTGCATTTGTAAGTTTTTTGTTCCAAGTTTTCTTGTTCTCTTCCAACAGTTTCTTAATAATATTGATCAGGCTTTTATTGGAGGACTCAACTAGACCATTACCTTGAGGGTAATAGGCTGTGGAATGGCCTAAAGTGATATGATATTTGCTGCAAAAATTTATCAGTTTCTTGGACTTGAAGGCAACAACATTATCGGTTATGATCTTTTCAGGACAGCCAAACCTAGACAAGATATTGGTTTCTAGGAATCCTATAATCACTGTATCATTGGCTTGTTTGGAAGGAATGACTTCTATCCATTTGGTGAAATAGTCTATGGCAGTAAGGATCCATTTATGTTGGCTAGAAGAGGGAGGATGGATTTCTCCAATGAAGTCCAAACCCCATTGTTGAAATGGTTTTTCAGTGGAAATTGGTCTCAAGGGTAAGGGCAACAGTTTCCTTTTGCCTTCAAAAATTTGGCATTTGTGGCAAGCAGTGACAAACTTCTTTACATCAGCGAACAAGGTTGGCCAGTAAAATCCAGCCCTTAGGATTTTGTCTGCAATTGATTTCCAGTAAAGGAGTCCACCATAGTCCCCTGCATGAAATTCTTTGACAACTTTGTCAGCTTCTTCTTTTATCAAACAATTCAATAAAATACATTCATGATTTTTCCAAAAAGGATCATTATCTAAAATACAGAATTTTGAAGCTTTCAACTTTAAAAACCTTTTCTTTGTTCTGGACAACCCTGTAGGAGCATGCAGGTTTAATAATACATGAATTATATCAGCATACCAAGGTGATTGTAAGAAGGCTTGGCTGATTTGTGGAGTCGCCATCTCCTGTTTGTTATCTAGTTCATTAATATCTAGGGCTTGAAAATTTGTTTCAGTCATGAGTTTAGTTAATCCCAGTCCTTTTATCAGCTTTGTGGGTTTTATTTCAATGTCAAACTACAATATTTTAGCTATCCATTTTCCTCGTTTGCCTTCAATTCCGTCCTGAGTCAAGATGTCTTTTACAACAGCATTTGGCACATAAGCTATTACATGTCAGTACAGTATATAGACTGTGAAGTCTTGAATGGCCTTCACAAAATCATAAGCCTATTTCTCCATGATTTTGTAATTCAGAGGGGCATCTCTAAGTGTTTTACTAAAAAAGGCTATGAGTTTTTCACATCCTTGATCATCTTTTTGCAGTAAAACAGCTGCTATAGTGTATTCTGATGCAAAGGAGAAAATTATGAAGTCTCGGTCGAATTTTGGACTTGTGAGGACTGGTGTTCTGGTCAAAGCCATTTTGATTTCTTCAAATGCTTGTTTGGCTTCTACTGTCCATTTAACCTTTGAATCCTTTCTCAAAATGTTGTTCAGCAATCTGATTAATTCAGCCAAATTAGATATGAATCTTCTCAAAAAGTTAATCTTCCCTAGGAAAGCTTGAATTTCTTTGACATTTCTGGGGTGGGGTATCTGCAGAATAGCTTCTATTCTAGCAGGATCAATTCTGATGCCATCTTTGGAGATGATGTGGCCTAACAGTTTGTCTTCTTCTATACCAAACAGAGATTTTTTAGGATTTAATGAAATACCATATTCTCTGCATTTTAGGAACACTTGTTTCAAATGATCTAAATGTTGCTGGTCTGATTTGGAAAACACGGTGAGGTCATCTAGATATACAACTAGAAAATCATGAATTTCTTTTGCAAAAGCTATGTCCATTGCTCGCTGAAAGGTTGCCCCTACATTCTTAAGTCCAAATGGCATTTTAACATATTTGAATGTACCCCATGGTGTTGTAAATGCAGTGTTTTCTTGGTCATCCGGATGAACCAATATCTGATTAAAACTTGAAAACCCATCCAAAAGTAAAATCCTAGAAGCACCTACTACTCTTTGTAAAATATGATCCATTTTAGGTAAAGGGTAGTTGTCCTTCAAAGAAACCTTGTTTAAATTTCTTAAGTCAGCACATAATCTAATTTCCCCTGTTTTCTTCCTGGTAGGCACTAAATTAGACACCCATTCTGAAAATCTGATTGGAGCAATTATTCCTGCATCATGCATTCGTCTGATTTCTTTTTCAATTAAAGGAAGCAATACAGGGTTGATTCTTTTGAGCTTTTGTTTGAATGGTTTTTTATTTTCCTTGATGGGTATTGTATGTCGAATTACAGAGGTGTCATAAGATTTCAGGTCTTCATAGCTCCAGGCAAAAACATCCTAGAATTCTTTGATCAGTTCAACATACTTAAGCTTTTGATCAGGGGGAAAAGATTTGGATAATTTTATTATTTTTGGTTTTTCTTCAGTTCCTATGTTGTAGTCTTCAATGTCTGCTTTTGGAGGTTACATCTGAGGTTTCTTTGGAATATCGTTGAAATCAAAGAGATCTTCCAAAGGAGTTAATCATTTGGGCAAATGATTGTCTTTCAAATTGATAATTTCAGATTCTGCTTCAATAGTTTCATCAACATCTGTTTCTTTGAGCTCTTGTATTTGTTCTTTGGTAAATTTTGTTGGATGGAGCATTTGAGTTGCATTTTTTGCTAAAATTTTTGTTTCTAACTGATTTGCTGGATTAAACCCATTAATTGTATCTCCATCTACGTTATTGCTGGAAAATTCTTCTTCTAGGGTCAAAAACTTGTTGATCTGTTTATCACTGTCAAACACTTGCTAGTTCTTCACATTATTAGGTATGGCTGGCCTCTGTCTAATTTCTGCTGTGAATTGATGATTAGGTTCAAATGGCAATTTACAGGTGCTGGAAAACATCGCTAGACTATGAGCTTGTAAGTTGTGTTTTCTTAGGATTTTGGCAAGTTGAGTTTCTCAAAATGTGTTGAGGATTTCTATGGTTGTTCCTCTGTACTCTCTCAATCTGGGATCACTTGTCAAGAACTTCCCTTTTATCTGTTGAATGATTAAATCAGAATCTCCTAAGACTGACACTCTAGTTTCTCCCAATTTTTTGATCAATTTAAGACCTAGCAACAGAGCTTCATACTCAGCCATATTATTAGTGCATCTAAAGTTCAATCTGTAGGCATGGCCTTCAGCATGATTGTTTTCAAGATTGTGCACCCAGACTCCTGCTCCAGCTCCTAATTTTTTGACAAAACTATCAAATTCTAAGTACCACGAGATTTCATGTTCATAACTAGTATCAGGAGTTTTAGGGATCTGTTCAATAGGGAAATCTGGTTTTTCAATTTCTTCTGATTTATCTAATATTTCATGATTTTCAGAGATCTCTTGGATTCGGGCACTAGACTTTTCATTTGTTGTTTTTTTTGTTTTATCTGTTAAACCTTTAATTTCATGTGGTGGATCAATTTCAGCATTGTAAAGGATAAAAGAATCCATATCTGAATGTACTGAGTAGATAGGGAAATTTTGAGGTTTCTCTTGGCTACTTACTACATACTTCATTAAGGTTTCTCTGCTCTTAGGTTGACCAAACATTGAAATAGTAGCGTAAGACATGTCTAATTGTAGAGATCCTTGAAGTTTTGCACCCCAAGATCTAGACAATAACATACCATACTTTGGAGGAATATTAGCTACTACTATGTCCATTAAGATGGTTTTGGCAGGATATTGAACTAGTGACACACATAAGTCTTTGATTAAACCCAAACATTTGACCTGACTTGAATCAAAAGAGAAAAGGTTTTTATACGGCCTGGTGATGTCAAGGTCAAGTTTCTCCATTATAGATTTAGGCATTAAATTATGGGAAGCACCAAAATCGAACATGGCATTATGAAGTATTTTATCATGTATGTTTAAACCCACATAGAATGGAGGAATTTCTCCCTCTATTGTTTTTCCATTTACTTCAAGGCCAAATGTCAATTCAGGCTGGTCATCAAAAACGTTTACTGAATCTTCATTCACAGAAATTTTGAGTGATCTGCTGATTTGACTTCCTAGACATCATGTTTAGCTAATTCTGATAATGGAACAGCTATCTTTAGTTTGCCTACTTCTGTCTCCAAAATGAAGGGTTTCTCGGTCTGAGTTCTTGTATTTCGGACTGCTGAATTTTCTACGTTTTTCTCCTCTTCAAGTGCTGGATTATGGGCTAAATTTTTTTCCAAATCAAGTTCAAGAGGCTCTTCTTCTTTTCCTTTTGAAGGAACAACAGTGGAAGGTTTTCTGTTAGATGGTTGTTTGTCTGATATATCTTCAACAATTGGATTATTTGGGTTAGGATCTGTTTTAGAAAGAATATTTACAGTGGGGTTACTGATCTTACCCTTGTTGGGCTACTTGGTATCTCTCTGTTTGTTGATTTCAGGGACATCTATTCTTCTACTCCTTAGATTGTATTGTTTGTGGACTTCATAAATGGCTGTATCATATCCCTCCCTGAAGTCAAATGATTCACCTGACTGAGTTTGGAATTGTTTCACAATGTGAACTTCTTGATCCTCTTGGGTCAAGAAAACTTGTTGTTCATTTTTGAGTCCCATTAAATTAATTTGATTGTCTTCCGTTGATTCATCAGAAGTTGAGGCTTCAGCATAATTTTCTTGAAATGGGGGCCTAATATTTTGGTCAGGCCCTGTCTTTCCAGTGTTAGGATTTTGGTTTTTCCTAAAATTTGGATTTCTCCCAGTGTTACTTGGTTGACCATCCCAAGGGGATTTTCTCTCAATGGTTTCTACTCTATCTCCCAGTCTATCCATTCCTTTAATGATGGCATCTAATTTCTGTTCAAAGGCAAAAGATTATTCTTTGAAAGGTGTTCTCCTTTCAGCTCTGGCCCTAGATCGTTTAGATATTAGATTGGACTCCACACTAACAGCTATGCTCTGCATCTCTTCTAAGTTTCGAAGAGCTCTTTCCCTAAATTGGTATGCCATATCAGAATCAAATGCATCAGAAATTTGATCAAGGCCAAATCTGGAGGAGGTCTAAGATTCTGAGGGATAGCATTGTAGATATTATTGAATCTAGTACAGTGGTCTTGGACAGTTTCTTGTGTGCCTCTTCTTAGGTTCTCATACTCTGATAAAATGTGGAGAGGATCTTTATTCTTTTCCCATCTGTTCAAGAAGGTCTGATAAAGAGCTTGTGGGTCATTGATACTGTTTGTAGGGAGGGCTCTAAACCAGGTTCTAACATCTCCAGTTAAACTTTGAACAAATACTTTCATTCTAACATCATCATCATCAATCTCATAAATTTCAAAATGGTCATTTTATTGGTATGTTGTTGAGATGTGTAAGTGCCAGTACCGTCAAAAGAAGGGATTTTACTTTGATAGTCTTGAGGCATAGCCCCTGGATTTGCAGGTAAGTTTAAGGGAGTATATCGGTTTGCCATGGTTGCAAAAATAGATGTGATAGCTGAAGGGGTAAGAATAACAATGGGAATGAGAGTTGCAGATAGAGGAGTGGGAAGGGTGGCTTGAGGTGCTGATGGTGAACTTGGAGAAGTTGTAGTAATTACATAAAAGTTTGGTGTTATTTCAGAGGTAAGCTCAAATTGGATGGAGTTCTGTAAATGTTTGTCAAGGTGTGAACTAGCAGAATTTTCTTGGCTCTCTTGTCTTCTAAGGATCCTAGAAATCAGATTAGGATTTTTAAACACAGGTGGGGGATTAGGATCAGGATTTGATCTGGTGTAATGAATCTTTTCTGAAGCTATTTTCTAGGTGTGTTTTTGGTTTTTTCTTGGAATAGGTGTGATAATACAACTTTAACAGTCTCTTCTAGGAGGTTTTAGATGTGGGAGTTTAAAACTTTCCTAAAGATTTATTTGAAAAGAGGAACTGATCAATTATTTGGAACCAACTGTTCAAAACATAAACTAGACCGGAGATAGACTGAAGTACCATTTATTTACTTCTGCAAGTGCAAAGCAAAAAGCAGTTTCAAAGGCTACCTGGCTAACTTCAGGCTCTGTCTGTAGCTTGTGAAATAAACAATAGTAACAAACAATTATTCAGATTCCCCAGTGGAGTCGCCAATGATGTTATCACTCAGGTTGTTCCCAAAAGTTGTAAGAAAGGGAATATGGCCGAGGTAACCACAGACCAATATTTTAGATACAGATTCTAGCCAATCTGCATCCAAAGAGGGCTCTCTCTTTATGTTTTAGCTTTGTTTTTTGAAGGTATTAGGCTAGTTATGAAGTTCAAGGGTTTTGTTTTGAGTTTGGGTGGTGAGATTCAGTAGAAAAGAGAGGTAACACTAAAGAGTTCAGCCCATTGGGCATGATGGAGTCAAACGAAATGTTCTTCTAGATTTGGTTTCTAACAGAGGATGGCATCACAGAGCAAGGTAGTCAAACAGGGAATAAATAAAGGCTGGAATCAGATGGAATGGGCTCAAATGGATGAAGGGCAGCTAAGAATCCTTCAACATATTGAAAGAGGGAAAATGGATGATTACTGAAAAAGAGCAATTAAGAATTCTTCAAAGAATAACCAGCATGAAAGAATCAGGAAACAGGAGCAATTAAGAATTCACTGTTTATTCTAATTTTGAAGAAAACACAAAGAATAATAAAGATTGAAAACAGAGTGCAGATAAGAAAATTCTGAATTAATCTTTTTCTTTATCATTCAGATTATGAAACACAGATGATATAATAAACATGAAAACTGTAAAACACAAGATATAAGCGACTTATTGATCCATAGATTGATTCAAGAATTCTGTGACAAGTCCTTTGGTTCAATTCTTCATCCAGCAGGCCAGACAACAGTTGATTCTAACAGATTTTATTCCAAAGTTCAATATTACAACATAGTCTAAGAAATCCTCACAGCACCCAACCTCTTCAAAACTCTGATGAAGGGGGTATTTATACAACAAAAATATGTACAACAAATGTCTCATGACAGCTATGAGATAATATCTAGTTTTAACCAAAAATAGTTTACAAGTGAAAATAGAAGCGGCTAGAGAACGATAACTCATGGAGGCAGGCCTTTAGGGTTCGGCTTGCAGCTGTCCTGTAGTAGCTCTGCGTCGACTGCTTGCCTTAATTGTGCTCTTAACTTATGATCTGCTTCTCTTTTTCGGCTCCAATATTCTTTAATTCTGACTGGACTTGCCTTTAATTCTACACTAATACTCTTTAATGCTTGATCTGATACTCTTTAATGTGTTTTGACTTCTTTAGTGCTGAACCGACCCTGGATCACCGCTGTCTGGAAAAATAGAACTGCTAACGTGTCTTCCCACTGCCTTTCTCTAGCAACTTGTGTCTTCTGAGGGTCGGCTGGCTAGGGTAACAAAATATCCCTGTATATCTTTGTTCTTTTCTTTTGTGAGCTTGGAAGTCCCTCTGTTTGATTTCAACTATGTTTGAAGGAAGGAAACTATAACTGCCAGCTTGGCTGAGGCTGCGAGCTCATTGGTGGAGCCTTTGTGGTCCGGAGGCGATCAAAAACTGGAACTATGAACATCAGTCGATATTATGCCTGGAGCGCTGCATGCTGGAAAAATATAGCAAAAATGATGTTTTAACGCTTTAATTGACAAAATGAATTTTGGCGGGAAAACATGATTTGACGGACAGGTGACGTCAACGGAAAGATGGATGACGTCAACAGAGGGTGATGTAAGCATAGGACAGCTAACGTCAGCGGATGACGTCAGCATGGGGAAGGTGGTAAGCGGTTTTCCCACACCGCTTTTAGGGTTGGGCGGTACCAGGCGAGGAGGGAGCGAGCACCCCAGGAGTGTGTCGTGTGTTAAAGGTACAGCACCAAAACTACCGTTTCCCCGGGAGTTAAAGCTCGGCAGTTGAGGGTGGTGCGAAACGATCGTAGGCCGTCAGATGAACAGGGGCTAATCGGACAGCGGACGCTGCATGGAGTAGGCGGAGGTTTAAAGTGCGGGCCCGACCATAATAAAACAGTGTTGTTAATGTATCGGGGCTGCTTTGATTGGTCAGGGTGAGTTTAGTTATTAATTAGCCAAGGGTTAATTAATCCTTTGCGCGGGAAGGGTTCTTAATAGCTTTCAGATAAACTTATTAATTCCCAGAAAACACGTTTATGGTTATATATCAACCGAGGAGGGGATATATAATATTTTTTGGGGTTTTTAATATATTAATATAATACGAGAAAGGGTAATGTTTACATGGGAGTTATATAATAAATGTTAATTGTTAATATGACAATGATTTGAAAAAGAGCGCTAAGCCAATGTTTGAGGTTTTGACTTTAAAACTTAGGCTAGAAGGGGGAAAAAAGGGGTTTATACAAGAAATATGGCCAATTTCCTTAAGTAAAACAGATTTTTACTCAAGCAATCATTTTGCAATGGAATGAGTGATTTTAGGATATTAAGCAAATCTCAATATCTGGGGGAGTTAGTGAATGTTTTGGGGAAAAAAACTTGAAGGAAAGTTAGTCATGAATCTGCCTCACTTGAGCTACATCAAAATATCTGTCTTGTACTTGTGATGGGAGTGAACACATTTTTTAGAGACAAAATCAATCACAAGTATACTTCTGCAACATCATCTACCTAACCAGCCTACTTTGCCTAGCATTTTTTCTTCCTTGCTTTAAGTGCACTTAGACTAGCAAACCCTTTTCAATCTTTTCTTTTCTTTTCATAGTAAGCCTACCTAAGTCTACACTTATTACTTCCAAGGGCTCAGATTAAACATTTGAGCTCCTTTGCTTCTCTACCTATCTACTTATCTGCTAAGATTAAACAACCTGGCCATATTTTATTCTCTATCTCTAAAACAAGAAATTCAAACACTAACTGGCCAAGATTAAGCTGTTCGGCCATCCATCCATTGTGGCATAAAGTTCAATAGGCTACACACAATACTTTATTTGCAGAAAATGAAAAAATTAGTGACATTTAGACTTGCACACTTTCGTGGTCTTTCTTTGTTTGGGGTTCATTTTTTTTCATTTTTATTTTGACCATTTTATTCTTTTTACCCTTTGATTTTTCTTTTAGGGCATACCCTCTTTACATTTCTTACATTTTTTGATTTTTTGATAATATGGAAACCTTTACAGCAAGGAAAGGATGAACATATTACAGAGCTCAATCAGTCAATCATTAAATATGACACCTATTGGTATAGGAGTATAACAAGGTCGTCTGCTCTAAATGACCCCATGAGTTCCATTCACGAATTCCTGAATTGCCTATCTTCAATTGTGAGATTCTCCACCACCCACCTGATCATATCTGTGTATGGCAAGATTTTAGCTCTCGCTCCTATCTTATGAAGGAAAGAACAGGTGGCATCCTTGAATTGGAGTTTTGAAGGTTTTATTGAATCAGTCATCGCTTTTGTGACAGTAACCTTCAGACGCTCATCCTCGAGCCTTTTTTATATGACCTCCCAAGTTGTTTTCCCCCCGTCAGTGCTGCAAACCATATCAGAGAATATAGGAGCCATTTCTGTAAACTCGGACTCTGCAATGCTCTGTTTCTTTTGTTTCTGCATCACCTTCCTCAATGACATGTATTTTGTAGCTTGCCTGAAATGGATGAGATATATCAGCGCAGACGGTATCGGGAAATTAAGACTGAAAGCTCTTTTTAAATGACTTTGGATCATGGGAAAGGTTTAGATGATATATCCAATGTTAACTACCCATAACTTAGAAAATCATTACCTCTCCTCGGGTCGCTAAACATTTATTACCCTGTCAAACTGTTCATTATTACATTAAAATGCATTTATTTCACATGCTTACTGCTCTATTCACACATCACAATCTTTAAAATGATGTAATGTAGTGTTGTCTACTTATAAGATGAAATGCGATTGTGATCATTGCAATATCACATTTCACAAATTGGTAATGAAGTTCATAGTGACAAGGCTTAATTACTTTTGATTTCTGCAAAATGCGATTGCGAGTTCATAATTTTTTGATTGGGATATCGTAGTGGGAGGTTTGATCATGCATCGCACTTTTTTAAATATGTTTCATGATCATCACATGGAAAAAACGTGATTTGCGGTTTGCGACGGGGATCCTATCTTTGGGTTGTTTTAAAATTTTTTAAATGCAATTTCTTAGAGTTAGGTTTTATTATTCTAGGACCAAAAATTTAAAAAGGGTCCCCATTTATATGTCTAACCTAAGCTATTGCTATATATAAATGGGGGGGTTGTTTTACAGTACAACAATTTCTTGCCCCCATGACTGCTATACTGCGCAATTCATGAACCCAAGACCCAACCTTCACCTGTATAATAGTGTAATCCTCTCAAACATCCTAGCCTTCATTGCGCATTGCACAAGCATAAGCCTTAATCTCCCTCCCTAAGCCCCTGGACAATGCAATACCACAGTGGACCAACCTCCCTTCCCTCTCAAAACTGCGCAGAAATCTTCCACTATGGTGACCCCCTTAGCCTGACCCACTAACTGCCAAAACTGTGTATACATTATCCCTCAGCCATCCTGAACTGCGTATTGTGTAGTATTAAGCCTTAATCCTTAGCCCTCGCTGTTAGAAATACACAATGTACAGTCACTTAGCCCCCTTTTCCACCCTATTACCCGGTTCCGACTTAGTCCATCGATCAAAATGCATCATCTTAATCTAGGAGGTTTTTTGGGTTGATGTCATCACATCATGAGTGAACTGTGGGCATAGGTATCTTATCATACGATGGCGGGATGATGAAGAAGGGGATGAAGGAGGAGGACATGCAAAATGTTGGGTGTAATATAGGGCATATTAATGGAACACCGCTTAATTATCAATTTGGGAGTTCGTAAACTTAGAGGTGCATCATTGGAAATGCCAGAGAAGGATTTCAACAACCTTCAAACCCTACTTCTATCTTCCCTAATTAAGCTTGTAGAATCAAAGGAATGGAAAGAAAATAACACCAAAATAATTCTGGTGTCGGAATCAAAAAGGAAAGTATGCTGCAAAAACTAAATGAAAGGAACTTCAAATCAACATAAACAATCCTGACCACTGAAACATAGAAAATCAGATATCTAAGACTAAATGTCAATCCAGTCATAAGACAGATAAATAATTAGGTTTTGAAGTGCATTTGTATTCATTAGATATTTTCCTTCCTTCATTGACCTATTGTTACTGCACTGCAACAATGTTCTTGTACTGGAACGACATTCCTGTACTGAAGCAATGTTCCTACCCTGGAATTATGTATTTTGCTTGCACTGAAGATTTAAACCTTCATACAAGAGCTTTTGGTTCTTGTACTAGAGCACTCTATTCCTGTACCAGGATATCGATTCCTGTACCAAAACAGAGGTCCCTGTACCAAGAAATCAACGTTCCCGTACTGGGTTTCCAAACCACTTGTAGAAAATAAAAAGGGTGTTAACTAAGAATAAATTGCAAGGTGAAACAGAGCTAAGGAAATAAACATTCATAAGAATAAGATTCTTAACCTAATCATACATTAAAAAATGAAAGGTACTTCGAAGGTCAAATAAAAATCCTTGCTAGAATAGGAAACTTCTTGCATGTGAAAAATAACTATCTGATCTAAATACAAGTAGGCTTCTTCCTAAGATGACTATTATTATGTAAATCATATCTGCACTTATTATAAATAAAAGTTATAGCTTAGAGGTGCCTTCAATAATTGTAGTGTTAAACTGAGTTACTTCCACAAGGGAAACAAGTGCAAGTGCAGATCTATATAATGCAAATAGTGTTTCTCATAAAGATAAATTAATTATAAACTGAACTTTCATGTTGAGAATGGTTGGAAACTTCACTCAAAAATAAAACACGATTTGCAGAAGAAAGCAAATGAACTTGCAGCAAAAAAAAGGACTTGCAAAAGTAAACTAAGCAACCTTCACATGCAGAGATGAAAACGCACCAGTGAAAGTAACCAAAATGCACTCCTTTTGCAGGAAGGAAATTAAAAATGCATCAAGAGAAAGCAGGGTTAACATGAAAGGCAGGAAATAAACAAACCTAAGCCTGCACACTTCGGATACGAATCACACAACTGATAAAGAAGTCAAATACTGTTAACTATGAAAGAACAAAATATAACCTGCTCAAACCTTGCATAAAAATAAGTTTAACGAAGTTCAAAGAAAAGGGAGAACAAGCTGGGTTGGTTGGGCCCTAGCCAACCAGCTCGTTTCCCTGTTACAAGATCAAATCAACTACTCAAATAACACATCACATAAAATATTGGAATAGGGAATGAATAACTAGCATAGCTCCTTGTATTTAACTCAGTAATTGCAAATGTACATCGTAGATTGCTAGATCCAGCCCAGAAGTATGGCGACACAAAATTACAGTGCAAGCAAAAATTCTATAGAGTATCACCCCCCTAAGTCCAACCTAGAATCCCTAATTTAGATCTTGATTGGGGTCTCTGCAACTTCTTCAGGAGTGAAATTGAGGTCAATTGGCAATTTTAGAGTTTGAAGGTGTCAGAATGGTTTGCAGAGGTTCACAAAGAAAATGAGTGAAAAAGGCGAAATAGGTCTTCTCGGCATTTTTATTGAACAATGGTCACTTTTTGGCGGGTAAATTACAAATGAACAGTGGGTGGTTTTTCAGGTTGGGTGGGGAGGTGTTTTCCCAAGCCATCGCACCGCTTTTATGGAGGAGGGGGTATTTTGGCGAGGTCACCCAATCTATCTTAGCACTTGACACGTAGGAGATGAGGGCCCGGGAAAAACCACTTTATCGGGTGGGTAAAGGTCAGACATCGGGTGAACCCGATATGGTTGTGGACCATTGGATTTGGGTGCTGATGATTGGACAACAGTCGGGTGAGAGATGTGCAAGGATGAAATGGGCAAATATTTCGAGGGGGCTGGGGGCTTTAATCCATGGTGGTTTGGGATTATTTACGAGTTAAACATAGGATTAAATGATCAGACGAGGTCTAATGATGGGATTATCTTAGCTTTATCGAGAAGTGGTGAATTAAGTGGGTTTTGTAGGGGGTATGGGATAAAAGTATAGTCTATAGCTAAACTAAAGGTTGGGGTATTATATATGGGAATTATTTATATATGGGAAAAGGTATATCGGGAGCTATACTATTATGTTAAAAATTAATATGAACTGAAATGAGCAGAGTGAACATACCCCTAAGCATAATGTAATATTTGTGCATTTTCTTCACATACACTTATACTTAGGATAAAATCTTTTTGTGGGTATTTTGCATGAAATGGAATTTAACATGGGGTTGTTTACTTTTCATAGGCAAATGGAGTTTGACCTTAGGAAAGGGATTTTATTAGGGTAATGAAGGAAAATTAATTTTATGAAAGGAATTCTAACACTTGATGTCCATAAGTCATTAAGCCAAGGGTCCGATCCCACCAAAAGTCAGAGAAATGCTCTGAGCCTTTATAACTTGAAGGATTTTTAATACTAGAACATATTGTAGGTGGGGAAATTAGTAAGTATAGGGATGAAATGAATGAGGGGAAGTTAATTAAATCAAGTTGTAAACCATTTTTTTTTCTTTCCTAACTGCTCATGCACATTGAAAGATATGATTAAGCATGATAAATGTGCTTTTATCCAATGAACTTTATACTTCAACAACCTTTCTTCTACTTACCCTAACATTTTTTCTTCATTTTATTTGAGTGCATTTAGGTTGGCAGACCCTTATCATTCATTTTTATTTTGAAAAGTAAACTATCTACTTCTAACCTTATATCTTCCAAGGGCTTAGATTAAACTGATGAGCTCCTTTTATTTTCTCTACCTATCTAATGATCTGCCAAGATTACACTGTTTGGTCAGATTTTATTCTCTAACTACAAACATAAAATTCAAAGCATGAAATAGTCAAGATTAAGTAGTTTGACTACCATGGGTTGTTTCATGTATGGCAAGCTACACACAACCATTATTTAAGATAGTAAAGCATTGAAATAGTAGTGGCATTTAGACGCACACTTTCATGATCTATTTTTTTTTTTGGTTCATATATTTTCATTTTTTTTTATATTTTATTATTCTTTTTGTCCTTTGATATTTCTTTTAGGACATACCCTCTTTACATTTTTTAATTTTTAATATGGAAAACATTTGCAGAAAGCAAAGGTATGTACAATATTACAAGGCTTAACATTAGCCAATTCAAAATTATGAATCCTATCACTATAGGACTCTAACAGTGGCTCCACATGGGGATGGAATTTCTTAGTGAAATGTCAAGAACTCTAAAGATCAGTAGCCTTTGAATTCTGGTTGAAGTTACCTTGCAAAGTGTCCTTCTGTGAATCTACACTATTGATAATTATGACAGTAAATCTTTCAAAGCTTAGGGTCTTCTCTCCGGCATCAACTTCAAAGGATTACCATCCAATCCAATCTACACTGTGCAATGTTATGTACAATGGTGCAAAGTGAAATGAACTATTGTAAGTCATTGAAAAAGTAATGCTTCAGCATCCTACCATTAACATGTCCTAGTAGATCTGATCCATCTATGTTTCTCAATAAAAAGGCATTGTTGCCTCTATAGCGAAAAAGGACATAAGGCCCTTGTCTTAGAAAATCAAATTTTCCATGCTTGCCTTTATCTTCTCTCCTTGAATCCCAGTTAAAGACTTTGTCTCCTATGTGAAAATCATCTGCTTTAGTCTTTTTATCAAAGACTTTCTTGATTTTTTCCTGGGTTACTTGTGATTTTACATATACTTCTTCTCTGGTCTACTGCAGGTTTATGGTCTGATTTATTCTTCTCTGAATATCATTTGGTTCCACCTATAATTGTTGAAGGATATTCATGACTGGCACTCCCAAGGATGATGAGAAAACTGCATCCATCCCATAAACTAGTTGATAGGGTGATGTTCCAATGGACTTATTTGTAGTCAGTCTATCTGCCCATAAGGCATTGACTAACTTCTTGTGCCATGTATTTTTATTGTCTTCTAGTAACTTTTTGATAATATTGACTAGACTTTTGTTGGATGACTCTACTAGTCCATTACCTTGAGGGTAATAGGTTGTGGAATGGCCAAGGGTGATGTGGTACTTGTTACAGAAATCTATCATTCTTTTGGATTTAAAGGCTATTTCATTATCAGTAATGAGCTTCTAGGGACATCCAAATCTGGAAAGGATATTACTCTCTAGGAAGGTGATTATGACAGTGTTTGTGGATTTCCTAGAAGGTATGGCCTCTATCCATGTGGTAAAATAGTTTTTGGCTATTAGAATCCACTTGTTCTGATCTGAGAAGGTTAGGTGTATTTCTCCAATGAGGTTTAACCCCCATTGTTGAAATGGCATCTCAGTGGAAATTGGTTTAAGAGGCAAGGGTAAAACTTTCCTTTTTCCCTCAAAAAATATGGCATTTATGATAGGAGGTCACATGCTTTTTAACATCTGAAAACAAACTAGGCCAATAGAAACCAGCCCTTAGAATCTTGTCAACAATACTCTTGCAGTACAAGTGTCCTCCACAATCCCCTGCATGAAACTCTTGCAAAATCTTGTCAGCTGCATCCTTTAATAAACATGTTAAGAGAATACCACTACTGTCCTTCCAAAACAATGCATTATCTATAACACAATATCTTAATGACTTCATTTTTAAGAATCTAGCTTTAGTTCTTGTCAATCCAGGAGGAGATTGTAAGTTTAGTAATACAAATGTAATATCTGCATACCATGGTGAATCAGTAAAAGGTTCAGTCATTTGTGGAGTCACCATCTCCTCCTAATCATCAAGGGCACTGACGAAGTTGATATCAAGGGCCTGACAGTTCGATTCAGCCATGATTTTGGCTAAACCTTGGCCTTTGATGAGCTTGGTGGGTTTTATATCTATGTCATATTCCAATATTGTGGCAATCCATTTGCCTATTTTTCCTTCAGGCCCATTTTGAGTCAAAATTTCCTTAACTACAGAGTTTGGAACATAAGCAATAATATGAGAGTACATAATGTATACTCTGAAATATTTAATAGCCTTAACCAAAGACAAAGCTTATTTTTCCATGATATTGTATTTGAGTGTGGCATCTATTAAGGATTTACTAAAGAATGCTATTGGTTGTTCATATCCTTGATTATTCTTTTGCAGCAAGACTGCTGCAATAGTGTGTTCTAAAGCAAAAGAAAAAATAATAAAATCTTTGCTCAAGTCAGGACTAATCACGACTGGAGTCTTGGTTAAAGCTTCCTTAATATTTTCAAAGGATGTTTTGGCCTCCAATGTCCATTTAATTGTTGAGTCCTTTCTTAGCATGTTATTTAATTCCCTAATTAATTCTGCTAGATTTGAGATGAATCTCCTAAGAAAATTAATCTTACCTAGAAAAGGTTGTAGCTCTTTTATGTTTCAGGGATGGGAAATGGTCAAAATGGCTTCTATTCTAGTAGGGTCTATCCTAATCCCATATTTAGATATGATGTGTCCTAAAATCTTTCCCTCTTCGAGACCGAAAAGTGTCTTTTTAGGATTTAAAGAAATCCCAAATTTCCTGCATTTGATAAATACTTTTCTGAGGTGGTCTAAGTGTTCATTATCAGATTTAGGGAAGACTGTGATGTCATCTTGGTATACTACTAAGAAATCATGGATTTCCTTGGCAAAAGCTATATCCATAGCTCTTTGAAATGCGGCACCTACATTCATTAATCCAAAGGGCATCTTGAAGTACATGAAGGTACCCCAAGGAGTAGTAAACACAGTCTTGGCTTGGTCCTTGGGTTGGACTAATATCTAGTTATACCCAGAGAATCCATCTAACAGTGAAATCCTACATGAGCCCACAACCCTTTGAAATATATGGTCCATTTTTGGTAAGGGGTAGTTGCCTTTTAAAGAGAGCTTGTTCAAGTTTCTAAAATCTACACAAAGTCTAATTTCACCTGTCTTTTTCCTAGTTTTAACTAAGTTTGAAATCCAGTCTGAGTAGCTAGTGGGAGCTATTATTTGGGCATCAAACATTCTTTTAACCTCTTTTTCTATGGATGGCATAAGAACTGGGTTTATCCTTCTAAGTTTTTGTTTGAAAGGTTTATGGTCTTCTTTTAAAGGTATTTTGTGTTGGATTATGCTGGTGTCATAAGATTTTAAGTCTTCATAACTCCAGGCAAATACATCCTTGAACTCTTTAAACATATTGATATATTTGACCTTTTCCTTTGGGGGTAAGGCTTTAGATATCTTGATGATTTTTGGTTTATCATCAGCTCCTATGTTAACATCTTCTATGTTAGCTCTCAGAGGTTCCATTTTAGGTTTCCTAGCTACATCATTAGAGTCAAACAAATCCTCTAAAGGTACTAATCCTTTAGGCAAATAATTATTTTTCAAATTAAGACTCTCTGGATCATCATCCATTATTTCATCTATCTCTACATTCTCTAAACTATCTAGTTCTACTTTAGTAAATTTAGTTGGTTCATGTACATCAAAAATATTTACATCTAAGATACTTTTTATATTATTATATATTGTACAGTCAGTATCTATCTTGAAATTCTGAAATTCACCTTCATTGTTCATGAAATTGTAGATCTGAGAGTCTTGCGAGAAAATCTACCAATACTTAAGGTTGTCTAGTATAGCATGCATATGTCTGACTTCTGCAGTGTACTGGTGGTTTGGTCGAAATGGCAATTTACAAGTACTAGCAAAGGTAGCAAGACTGTGGGCCTGCATGTTTTGTTTTCTAGGAATGGAGGCAAAGTTTGATTCCAAGAGGTCCTTGATCAAGTCTAAAACAGTGTCCCTATATCTACCAAGCCTAGGGTTGTTGACACAATATTGTACATTGATCTATTTCATAATCAACTCTGAGTCTCCCATGATGGAAACTATTTTGGCTCCCAATTTCCTAACCAATTGTAACCCTAGAATCAAGGCTTCATATTCGACCATGTTATTGGTAAATTTGAAGTTCAATCTAAAAGCATGTCCCTTAGCATGGTTATTTTCCATATTATGGATCCACACTCTTGCACTAGCCCCTAACCTATTTACAGACCCATCAAAGTATAAATGCCAAAGTGACTCATGGAATATGTTCTCATTGTCAATTGTTCTGTACTTAAGGTCTTTGTTTGTAATTTCCTTTTTATCAATTTCTACATTGTATAAGATGAAAGAGTCCATAACTGAATGCATGGAGTATATGGGAAAGTTTTTGGGCTTTTCCTCACTACTGACCATGTCCTTCATCAAGGTCTCCCTATATAATTTTCTTGGTTGGCCAAAAACAGATATGGTGGCATAAGACATATCCAACTACAAATATCCATGTAATTTTTCTCCCCATGAGCGAGATAGTAGCATTCCATATTTTGGTGGGATGTATGCAACTATAATGTCCATTAGAATGCTCTTTGTAGGGCACTGGACAAGAGTCACACATAAGTCTTTGATTAAACCAAGGCATTTAACCTCACTAGAGTCAAAAGAAAATAAATCCTTATAAGGCCTAGTAATGTCTAGGTTCAGTCTCTCCATTATTGCCTTTGGCATGAGATTGTGGGATGCTCCTGAGTCAAACATAGCGTTATGAAAATTTTTATCATGAATTTTTAAGCTGATGTAAAAAGGAGGAACTCCCCCTTGCTGATGAATTCCATTGGCCTTAGGGCCAAACAACAATTCAGGCTAGTCATCATACAAATTAACAGAATCCTCTCCCTCTCCTATCTTCAAAGTCTCAGTTATCTATGACCTATAAGATTCATTCTTTACCAATTCGGTCAAAGGAGCTGATATCTTTAATTTAGCTATTTCATTTTTAATATTGGAAGGGAGTTGAGCTTTGTTTTTTTGATTCAGATCTTCCTTAATGTGTGCAATTTGAGTGTCTTTATCCTGTTTCTTAGTGGTAGGCATTTCAGTTTGTGTTTATATTGTTTTGCCTTGATTTCTTTTATCTTGATTGTTTTCTTTTTTTTGCTAAAGCGAGAGTCGAACCTTCTATTGACTTGGAAATGAAAATAAGTTACATAAGTTACAACAGGAATTAAGATGACTCATTCTCCAACAAAGGGAAGAAATAAATCAGCACTTAATACCAGCGAAAAAACCAAAGTACGAAAGGGAGAAATAAAAGCAAAGTACAAAAGGTTTTGGATCCGCCAACTGTCACATGTACCCACAAATCTACTTGACTCTCAGTAGCCATTGATTTGCCTCCTCCTGATCAAATGGAAAATATCCATATCGTGCGAAGTAATAGCCTGAGGAATACCCATCTGATGAGGGCGGTATTCTCTCTCCTCTCATTGCCACATGTAGACGTTTGAGTGGCATCGCATGCAAAACAAAAAAACCACTTAAGGATTTGAGGGCGCCCGATAAGGGTGGTAAACCAGAAGCTGATTTGACCTTCGCTGACTACCACCTGGACCCACTAACCTGCTCGACAGTCTATAGCCGTCGATCTTCTCCCTCCTAATCCGACAGCCAATATCAATATCGCGCAGCACAAAAGCCCGAGGAATACCTGCGCGATGAGAGCGGTATTCCCTCTCCTCCCCCAGCCACGTGTAGACAGTTGAGTGGTATCGCTTGCATTTCATGAAAACCACTTTAAGATTTGAGGGCGCCCGATAAGGGTGGTTTAGCAAAAGTTGTTTCGACCCCTGTTTCATGTTTCCTTTGATCGAATGGCCATGGCCAAATCGCGTGAATTCACCATCCATCTCGATAACCTGTCACCTCCGATCTTTTTCCTCATGAGAAAAGGGCCAATGGCACGAGGACTTCCTCTAGCCAAGCTTCCAGTAGCATTTCTGTTAATGCAAACAATGTTGATTTCCTTTGAGATCCTTAAGTTCCCATACTTTGTGTAACTTTCTAATGTACTCTTATTCTTCACTAACGAAAGGTGATATTCCATTTCCTTGTTTGTTCTGATATTGCTCCCTGTCTATGAGGGCCCGAGATGAGAATCCTTCTCATATTTGTCTATCTATTACCTCCTCCCACCTACAACACATGTTGGTTCGTGTGCATCTGACCCCTTCATTTGCAAGCCAGTCTGCTACTTTGTTGGCTTCCCTGCAAACATGCACAAACCTGAGAGTTCTTAGAATTCTTTGGTGTGATTGAATTCTATAATAGACCTGTAGAAGCCTCCAGTGGCTTGAGATTTTCTCTGGTGCTGATCCTAAGCCTATCCGCTTGACTGAATTGATGACTAATTCCAAGTTAGACTCGATGATAACATTATGTGTTTTGTGCTCTATCAGTATTTCCAAGCATTGTTCCATAGCCATGAGTTCAACCATATTGTTGGTGGTTTTTCCCATATGACTGTGAAAGATTACTTGTATGTTTCCCTCCTCATCTCTCATGACTCCTCCATAACCTGCATCTCCAGGATTGCCTTTAGAGGCTCCATCTATGTTGAATTTTAAAAAAACCTATGGAGGGGGTTGCCAGAAAGCCTTTCCTTCTGAAGTATGCTTTGTAGTCTGATGAGGACTCTGAGGGATATGTGTCTGAAGCTCCAACCTTTCCAGGATGCTCGTGTCTCTGTGTCCAATGTGCTTTCCTATAGAGAATCCCCCAAGGGTGTTGACTATATCCTTGAGTTGTTTAAGGATTAGCGTTACGATGCTACTCACTGGGCCCTTTTTATCTTTAAATATCCTCTTGTTGCGCTCTTTGCATACATTCCAGATCAATAACCCTGGAGTCAAAGCCCAAGCTGTGTTTTTTGTCTCATTGTCCGAGAAATTTCTTCTCCAATTTTTCAGCGTAACAATGATATTATTTCCATTCCTGTCTATCTATTTGAAGACGTCTCCAACCTAGTTCCATAGGTTTGAAGTGAAGGAGAAGAGATTGAGAAGATGATTTGTGGTCTCTTCCTACTGACCACATAGGTGACATCTTTAGGGGCCAACAAAACCTCTCTTTTTGAGATTCTCCCATGTTAGAATCTTGTCTTATTGAACCAGCCACCTGAACAGTTTGATCTTCATCCAATGTTGGTTATTCCAAAGATCTTTCCAAGTCTTGTTAATGTTTGGAAAGTTAAGACTTGTAGCTATTATTTTGGCTTCTTTGAGGCTGAAGAGACCCACATTATTCCTTCCCCATCTTAATTGGTCATCTGAGGTTGAGGTCAAGATTTTCCTTTTTACCAAAATATCTTCTAGGGCTTGAGCTTGAGTTTTCAGCATGGTCAACTCATTATAATCTAGAAGTTTCCATATTCTCCATTTGCCATTGTTCCTTGACTTATCCCAATAGTCACTAACCCTCTTTAATCCTTTGTTAATGGTATCTATTTGGATACTTTCTAGTTCCTCGTAGCTGAGATTACCTTCCTGCTGCCAATTGTCCTCCCAGAACCAGGCCAGATTTCCACTTCTGATCTCCCAGAAACTGTGTTTTTGTACTAAGTCTCTATTCTCCTAGGCCCTGTTCCAAATTTGAGAACCTTTTACTTGTCCTGTCATTCTTATGAGGTTCGTTTCCTGCCAGTTCATTGCATACTTTTGTTTCCATAGTTTCGCCCAGGGGGTTCGTATTTCCTTTAGCCATCTCCACCACACTTTTGCTCCTAGAACTTTGTTTAGAGTGCCTGGGTCATGTAGACCCAAGCCACCATGGGATTTGGGTTTGCATATCCTGTCCCAAGCCACCAGAGCCCATTTCTTTTTCTCTTCCCCTTTCCCCCAGAGAAAGTCTCTTTGCATGTTTCTAATTTGTTGAAGGACTCTTGTTGGTGCCGGAAGGGCTGATAGCATGTAGATTGGGATGGTTTGGAGGATTGCCTTAGTGAGGACTAGCCTCCCTGCTAGGTTCAGGGCTCTATTTTTCCACTTGTTGATCTTGTCTTTCAATTTGTTTATTACTAACTCCCAGATGTCCTTGCTCAGCGGTTTGTCGGTGAGGGGAACTCCTAGATACTTCGAGGGTAGTGAGTCTCTTTGAAAGCTTAAAATTCTAGAGAGATTTATCTGAAAAGAAATATCAGTATTGAAAAAGAAGATCTTTGATTTTGATAGGCTTACCTTAGTGCCAACTACCATTGCAAACTCATACAGAATTTTCTTGAATGCTTTGGCTTCCTTGACTGTAGGTATGCCTTGCAACATAGTATCGTCCACAAATTGTTGATGTGTCACTGTGTCTCCATCTCGAGTGAGTCTCAGTCCTTGCATTCTTCCTTCCTCCTTGGCAACTTTGATTGCTCTACCTAACCCTTCCATCATGAGAATGAAGAGGAAAGGAGAAAGAGGATCACCTTGTCTGAGACCTCTTATAGGCTTGAAGGTTCTGGAAGGAGAGCCATTGAGAAGAATTGAACAACTGGCAGTGGTGACAAGAGCCATGACCCACCTTATCCAATTATGGTCAAAGCCATATGCTTTTAGAACCTCCCTTATGTAAGCCCAGCTTAGTTTATCATAAGCTTTCGCTATGTCCAGCTGTATTATCATCCCTTCCTGCTTGTTGGTTTTCAAGGAATGAACCACTTCATGAGCCTTAATTATCTTATTAAGAATTTGTCTACCTTCCACATAACCTGTTTGCTCCTCTGACACCAGAGTTGGGAGGAGGGGCTTGACTCTGTTGGCAATGACTTTGGAAATGATTTTGTACACCACATTGCATAATGCTATGGGTCTGAACCTGTCTAGAGAGGTGGTTCTTTCCTGTTTGGGGATTAAGGTAACGAAGGATTCATTAAGCGTTGTTAATATTGATTTAGAGCTTATTGAGTCCTCCATTACCTCCTGAATATCTTGTTTTACGATCTTCCGGCATGTTTTGAAGAAGTCAACATTGAAGCCATTAGGGCCTGGAGCTTTTCCATTATGCATTTCTTTGATAACTTCTATTATGCTCCTATACCAATAGGTGTCATATTTCATGATTGACTTGTTGAGCCCTATAATATGTTCATCCATTTCCTTGTTGCAAAGGTTTCCATATTATCAAAAAATCAAAAAATGTAAAAAATGTAAAGAGGGTATGCCCTAAAAGAAAAATCAAAGGGTAAAAAGAATAAAATGGTCAAAAAAGAGAAAGAAATGAACCCCAAATAAAGAAAGACCAGAAAAGTGAGCAAGTCCAAAATGCCACTACTTTTTCATTTTCTGTAATAAGCATCGTGTGCAGCTTGTTGAACTTTATGCCACAATTGATGAAAGGCCAAACAGCTTAATCTTGGCTAGTTCATGTTTGAATTCCTTGTTTTAGAGATAGAGAATTAAAATTTGACCAAACTGTTTAATCTTGGTAGATAAGTAGATAGGTAGAGAAGCAAAGGAGCTCGGCAGTTCAATCTGAGCCCTTGGATGTTATAAGTGCAGACTTAGGTAAGCTTACCATGAAAAGAAAAGTTGATGAGGGTTTGCCAGTCTAAGTGCACCCAAAGAAAGAAGGAAAAAATGCTAGGCAAAGTAGGCGGGGTAAGTAGATTGGTATTGCAGAATGATACTTGTGATTGATCATGTCTCTCAATGTGTTAACTTTTAATTTTATCACAAGTGCCATGGCGGACATTAGACTTGGAGCAGCTCAAGCAAGGCAAGGTTACATAACTAAATCCCTTTCATGCTTTTCCCTAATCATTTACTAATTTCCCCCTAAAATATTAAGAATCTATACTTAATATCACTAAAAAACCATTCATTTCATTTCATAAACTCATTTCCTTAAGTAAATCCCTACTTTACTTGGGAAAATATATAAGGTCACCTCAAAACCCCTTTTGTCATCCTAAGCCTAAGCTTAACTACAAAAGCTAATTGTTTTTAACTTAGCGCTTATTTTCAATTCATTTTTTCATATTAACTTTTAACTTTTATTAAATAAATCCATTACAAATATTACCCTATACTGTATTATGTAAATATAATAAAAAACTCCAAATACTATGTATCCCCACCCAGGTTGAAATAAGACCATAGCACTGTTTAACAGGGATTAATAGGTTTATTTGAAACCTGTTAATAACCTTCCCGCCACTCAATCAAGGATTAATTAAACTTTGGTTGATTAATAACCAAACTACCCCGACCAATCAAAACATGCCCAATATATTGAAAACACATTTTATTATGCTGGCCCCGTTGTTTAACCCTCCGCCATGCTCACTTCCCGTCCACCATCCCATCAACCCCCGCACATCCGACAGTTGATAACCAATATCGCAACCCCCTTTCAGCCAATGTTTCACTCGCAGGGACCGGCAGTTTTGGCGCCTGTACCACTGCCACGCGTCGCCCATCCGGGGTGATCGCTTGCCCACTGTCCAAAACCGCCCAGCCCCAAAAGTAGTGCGGGCAAAATCGCTTACCACCACCCTCCGCTGACGTCACCTGCCACGTCACCCTTCGATGACGTCATTTGTCCCTTTAATGGCGTCACCCACCATGTCACCGCCATGTCACCTGCCCCCATACTCCCACTGACATCATCCGTACTGCTTACGTCATCCGTACTTCAAATCGAAAATTCCCGCCAAAACTTCATTTTGTCGAATAAAAAGGGTAAAATCGTCATTTTTGCTGCATTTTTCTACATACAGCGCTCCAAGCATTTAAAAATTCCAAGTTCATAGTTTCAGTTTTCAACTATCGCCCAACCAAAAAAGCTACAATGCGAGCTCCGCAGCCTACCATTCAACCTGCATAGTGTTGTCTTCCTCTTTAAATACAGTTTAAACCAAACAGAGGGACTTCTGAGCTTCTAGAAGAGAGAAATAAAAAAATATACAGGGAGATTTCTACCCTAACCAGTGAACCTTCAAAGACACAAATTGCTAGAGGAAAGATGATCAGAAGACACGTTAGTTGTTTTTGTTTTACCAGAACACGATGGACAGTGATGAGCAGGAGTCAAAACACAGTTAAAGAGTATCAGTTCAGCATTAAAGTGTATCAGATCAGTGATAAAGATGTTAGAGCAGAATTAAAGAAAGTAGATCAGAATTAAAGAGCACAGTTAAGATAGGTAGCCAGCGCAGAGTTACTACAGAAGATAGCTGCCAGCTGAATTAAAGAGCCTGCCTCCAACACAACACTAGTTTACCCTTTTCCTGTCATAGAGACTAGTTGTTTCTATTTTTGTAAACTCTCATTAGTTAAACCTAGATATTATCTCATAGCTGTTATGAGATATTTGTTGTACATATTTTGTTGTATAAATAACCCCTCCATTAGAGTATTGAAGGGTGGGGTGTGGATTTCCTAGACTGTGTTGTAATACTGAAATTTTTCGAATAAAAATGTTGTTGGAATCAATTGTTGTATGGCCTACTGGACGAAGAATTGAAGCAAAGGACTTGTCACAGATTTCTTGAATCAACCACTAGATCAATAAGTCCTCTATACCTTGTGTTTTACAGTTTTCTTAGTTTATTATATCATCTGTGTCTCATAATCTGAAGGATAAAGAAAATGTTAATTTCAAAATATGCTTGATTGCACTTTGTTTTCAGTCTTTATTGTTCTCTTTATTTTCTTCGGAATTAAAATAAGCAGTGAAATCTTAATTGCTCATGTTTCCTAATTCTTTCATGTTGATTATTTACTAAAGAATACTTAACTGCTCCTTATCAATAATCATCCATTTTCCCTCTTTCAATAGGTTGAAGGATTCTTAACTTCCCTTCACCAATTTGAGCCCATTCCATCTGTTTTAAGCCTCTATTTGTTCCCTGTTTGACTACCTTACTCTGTGAAGCCATCCGCTGTTAAGAAACCAAATCCAAAAAGCCATCTTCTTTGACTCCATTAGCCCAATGGACTGAACTACTCTGTTTTACCTCTCTGTTCTATTGAATCTCACCACCCAAACTCAAACAAAACCCTTGAACTTCATAACTAGCCTAATACCTTTAAAAACAAAGCTAAATCATAAAGAGAGAGCCCTCTCTGGATACAGATTTGGCTAAATTCTGTATCTAAAAGATTGGTCTATGGTCACCTCAGCATCCTTCCCTTTCTTACAACTTTTGGGAAAACTTGACTGATAACATCATTGGCGACTCCACTAGGGACCTGAATAATTTGTTTGTTACTACTGTTTTTGTATAAGCTACAAACGGAGCCTGAAGTTAGCCAGGTAGCCTTTGAAATGATTTTGCTTTGCAATTGCAGAAGTAAATGAATGGTATTTCAGTCTATCTCCGGTCTAGTTTATAGATTGGACAGTTGGTTTCAAATACTTGATCAGTTCTTTTTTTCAAAAAAGTCTTTAAAAAGTTTACATCTCACATCTAAAACCTCCTAGAAGAGACTATTAAAGTTGTATTATCAAATCTATTTCAAGAAAAAACCAAAAACACACCTAGAAACTGGCTTCAGAAAAGATTCATTACACCAGATCAAATCCTGATATTAATCCCCCACATATGTTTGAAAATCCTAATCTGTTTCCTAGAATTCTTAGAAGACAAGGGAGCCAAGAAAATTCTGCTAGTTCTCGGCCTCTATACAGATCAAAATCCTGTCCTGTGAGATGGATCTACCCTCAGGACGAACCTGTTGATCAGCATTTCGAAAACTCTTTATTTGAGACCTTTTCAGAATCTGGGTTAACCCACACAGTTCAAAATCCAATATTCATAGAAAATTTGCAGATTGAAGTTGTTACTTCACACCTTAACAGACATTTGTAGAACTCCATTCAATCTGAGCTTACCTATGAAATAACACCAAACATTTCTGTGATTACTACAGCTTTTCCAAGTTCACCATCAGCACCTCCAACTACCCTTTCCACTCCTCCATCTACAACACACCTTCCCATTCTTATCCCTACTCCTCTAGTTGTCACATCTATTTCTACAACCATGGAAAACCGATATACTCCCCTAAACTTACCTGCCAATCCAGGGGCTCTGCCCCAAGACTATCAAAGTAAAATCCTTTCTTTTGAAGGTACTGGCACTTACACAGCTCAACAACATACCAATAAAATGACCGACTATTTTGAAAGTTATGAGATTGATGCTGATGATGTTAGAATGAAAGTATTTGTTCAATGTTTAACAGGAGATGTTAGAACCTGGTTTAGAGCCCTCCTTGCCAACAGTATCAATGACCCACAAGCTCTTTATCATACCTTCTTGTACAGATGGGAAAAGAAGAAAGATCCTCTCCACATTTTGTCAGAGTATGAAAACCTAAGAAGAGGCACACAAGAAACTGTCCAATATTATTATACCAGATTCAATAATCTCTACAATGCTATTCCTCAAAATCTCAGACCTCCTCCAGATTTGGCCTTGATCAAATTCCCTGATGCATTTGATTATGATATGGCATACCAACTTAGGGAAAGAGCTCCTCGAAACTTAGAAGAGATGCAAAGTATAGCTGTCAGCGTTGAGGCCAACCTCATATCTAAACGATCTAGAGCCAGAGCTGAAAGAAGGACACCTTTCAAAGAAGAATCTTCTGTCTTTGAATAGAAATTAGATGTTATTATTAAAGGAATGGATAGACTTGGAGATAGAGTAGAAACAATTGAGAGAAAATCCCCTTGGGATGGTCAACCAAGCAATACTGGGAGAAATCCAAATTTCAGGAAGAACCAAAATCCTAACACTGGAAAGACAGGGCCTGACCAAAATATTAGGCCCACATTTCAAGAAAATTATGCTGAAGCCTCAACTTCTGATGAACCAACAGAAGAAACTCAAATTAATCTGATGGGACTTGTTGACCACTACCGGTCAACTACCCATGCAGTACAACACCCTTTTCTTGGCAAAAAGGGGCAGCACCTGATCGACATATCCATGCCATCCTACAGTCATCAGCAGCTTGATCATTTTGATTGTAAACCCAGTCTGCATGTATGAATTGTAAATAATCTTAGCAGACATGAGTCGTATATGTGTATTGCCTAGGTGGACCTAACGTTCTAGTGGTAATCTACGTCCCGGAAGGTTTTTCGTCTCACCGATCCATGGATCGGCAGAGTTTTCCTTCAAACCTGACCCCAAAGCCGGGATGGATTTTGTCATTAGAACTTTAGGAGAATCCTAGTGTGTTGTTCTGCTAGATTATAGTTGTGTCGCAGAAACTGGGTGTTTTGTGAGGGTCTGTATTAAGTGGATTTGTCCCCTTGAGATGTAAATTGTAAAAAGTCATCATGAAATGTGTCTTGAAGGTTGAAAATGTTTTAAATCCCCTCGTGAGTCCTAAGTCCTAGGTCCTAGGTGATGTTTCCAAAGGCTTAGTTCGATGATCCATTTAAAAAATGAAATAAAATAATAAAATAAATAAAAATTTAAAAATTTAAAAATTTAAAAAATGAAATAAATAAAAATAATAATAAAAAATTTAAAAATTTAAAAATTTAAAAAATAATAATAAAATAATAAATAATAAAAAAATTTAAAAATTAAAAAATTAAAAAAATTAAAAAATAATAATATTTTAAGTGAATAAATCGACGGATGAGATCAAGAGATGTCTTGATCCTCATCAACGGTCGAGATCATTTCTACATGGATTACTCGAACTAGCCGTTGGGATCATTTCCTTTAAATAATGTCTTAGGTGGTCATTTCAGATTCATTGGATCTGTGAGTCTGATACTGAAGAAGCTCTCTTGTAAATCTGTTTCTGGTTAATAAAAGAAGACTTTGGGGTCCATATCTTGCTGGTGTTACTCTCTTAAAATGCTGTGAGATTGTTTCATTTTCTGCATATGTTATTTTCAGCCGTTAATAATAGCTTTTTGTAGAGTATTGTGAGCACAGGTATCTTGTTCACTTGCTGGGGTTTGGGTGCTGTTAGGGTTTCTGAAGTAATGGCAGGTATCTCCATTACTTCCTGAGATCTAGCAGCATTTTTGCCCTCTTTATTGACAGTTGTTTTGAGCTGTGCAGAAAACATCATTGAAGGAAATTTTGTGGGCGTTCGGGGAAGTTCTCGGCTGAACCAGCCAACTCCCGCAAGCATTTTGTGTTGAGCCCAGTTGGATTTGATCCTGGGTCTATCATTCGGTTTATTTTTCTAAGTTTGCATGAGAGATTTTCTGAAGTTCTTCACAGTGACGATCTGAAATTTCTGTTCTTTAAAATGTTTTCCGTGCTTACTGCTGAATCTGGCTGTTAAGGGGCCAAATCTGTAAATTAATTAGCTGATCTAGGGTTTCAAATTTTTTACAGTTTTCATTAGGATTCTGTTTTTCTTTTGCAGGCATAGGGTTTTGTCTCTTTGCAAAAATGGGTCAAGCGATCTAGAGGTTCGGGGTTTCAACTCGTTCACAGCCTTTAGAAAGCTAATATTACTTTGCCCGAGATTGAATAGCTGCTATCGGTATCAGAATTATTGGAAGAATCCATTTGGGTTCGCAAGAGGCCACGTTGTTGTTACATGGGTAGGGTTCTTTAAGGAGAGAGCCATCTTGTATCCTGATTTGCTGGTGTGAATCGCCTGTATTAGTGAAGACCCTGAATACGTCTCTTTCCACGCAACATCAATTGATCAGACGTTTTTATGAGAAGTTTCAGTTAGATATCAGATGCAAGCGTGCAAGGCATCATTTCGGCCATAAAGGGTTACTCCACATCGTTTTCAAGCCGCCAGCACCGTCAGAAGAAGCGTCCCCAATACCAGACGTGGATACCCTCCAGCGTAAGCATTTGACGGCGGCAGAAAAGAACAACTGAGGATCCCGATTGCAGTTGTTTTGCATCATGATTTCGACGCGATTAATCTGACGGCTAGCATCCGAATCCAGTCGAAGTCTTTAAACAGAAATTCTTCAGAATACAATTTATAAAATAAATAAAAAAGGGAATACATATATCGATGAAGCAATGTGAGGGATCATCCAACGCCAGTCAATCACTGCATATCACGCATTGATCCACGCCAGCGTCATCATATAGCTGTAGCAGAACCTGTTGACACAAAGCCGGTTTATTTCCAGCGTGGATTTACGTGGAAACAAGGTACCCGCTGGCGTATTCTCTTACGGCAAATCAAATCAGGTAATGCGTGGATTGTTCAGCGTTCAGGTAAGCTCATTCATTTTTCCTGTCCGCCGCATTGCCTGTGCCCTCATTCGAAAGTTTTCTGAAACGAGCCCCTTAGTTTATCCATAGCATATTGCCGTCGGTGGTGTACATGTTTATTTCTTGCAGCTGTTCGATGCGTTTGATTTTTGTTATTTATTTCATAGCGTAGGTTTAGTTTAGGTTTAGAATTTAAGTTTTGTTTTTTCTTATGGTTGTTTAAAATTTAGACTTTAGATTTAAAATTTATTAGATTTTAATTTATTAGATTTCAATTAGTTTTTTTTTTAGGACTTAACTTTCGTTAGAATTTAATTTTAGATTTTAATTTTAGATTTGAATTTAAATTAACGTAGATTTTATTTTACTTTTAGTTTAGGTTTTCTTTATATTTAGATTTTAACTTAGTCTTTTAAATTTTGCTTTTAAATATAAAATATAAAAAGGTTAAATTTTTGATTTAGATTTGTTTTAGTTAGTTTTTAATGTGTTAGCTTTAGTTTTATTTTTTTTTATATGGTTAGATTTTAGATTTAGGTTTTAGGAAATTTAAATTTTTAATTTAGGAATTAACTTTTTATTTAATAAAAATTAAAAAAAAAATTGAAAAATTTTGCGGAAATTTTTCTTTGTCAGATCCAGTTATTTTTCGGGAATTGTCTTTCATGCTGAGATTTGAATTTTCAAGTCGAGATGCGAAGTTGATATCTGGTTAATGGTTTATGATTCGTGGTGGTTTAAAGCATTCATCTTTTTAAATTTTCAGTTGCTGGATATCGTTTTGGTCATTTTAAGAGCATTATGATTTGGCTGATGATAGATGATTGCTGTTCACGATTTATTTTTCTATATCATTTAACAAGTAATCGTTCTAATAATAATCTCTTAAGGCACTGGTCTGCTCAATTAATTAAATCATTTTAGTGCTTATCTGGTGTTTTTCATATCGTGTCTCGTAACCAACTGGTCGACAGTTGGTCTCATCATCTCTCAGGGACTACCCCCCTTAGCCGCGGGAGACAGGCTTAAACGGAGGGATCGGGGATCAGAGTGACAGCCCCCGGTCTGAGGGTTGTCGTGTCAATCCGCGCGACAACATTTTTTGGCGCCGTTGCCGGGGAAATTGTTTTCTCGGCGTTTCAACGACAATCATCCTTCTCATTTCCTATCTTTTCATCTGGCCTGGCAACGCCAACATTTTTTGGCGCCGTTGCCGGGAATAGAGTTTTTCTGTCCTTGGTTTTTTCAACATCTTTTCATCATTCATCGTTCATTTGTCTATCATTCGTTTGAGCCGGCAACGCCAACATTTTTGGTGCCGTTGCCGGGGATACTTTTTCTCGGTGTTTCAAACGACAAATCATTCTTCTCATTTCTTATCTCTTCATCTGGCCCGGCAACGCCAACATTTTTTGGCGCCGTTGCCGGGGACTCTTTGTTCTCGATGTTTCAAACGACAATCTTCCTTCTCATTTTTATCTTTTCATCTGGCCCGGCAACGCCAACATTTTTTGGCGCCGTTGCCGGGGACAGAGTTTTCCTGTTCCTGGAGTTTCATCGACATTCATCTTCTCATCTCTCATCTCTTAGTTGAGCTGGCAGATTCAATATTTTTGGCATCTTTTCATCCCATATCAACAGCATCTCTTGGGGTTGCTTCTTGTTTGGGTGGTGACTCCATTTTCTCATTTGTCCCAGACAAGAAGCCTTCCTCATATCTGCTTGTGATTCCTTTTTGGATCTTAGAATCAGATTCATTGTTCAAGTGGCGACTCCACTTCTTTCATCTCTTGATTTTCTTGAGCAGAGATTTAGTTCTATCATTCATCTAATCCCTTATCATTCATCATGGATTATTCATTTAAGCCATGTCGTTTTACTGAACATCTCCATGATTTTCCGGAAGATGCCATTCCTAAGTTACCTATGTTCTCGGGTGGTGATCCAATCGCTGTTAGAAGGCATCTAGTCTTGTTTACTCGCATCATGATCATATACTGTAGATCCCCTCAGTTTAATCATGAAGATATCAAAATGCGCCTATTTGTCCTTTCTTTAGAAGATGATGCTTTGAATTGGTTTAACAATTTTCCAAAGGAATCTTTCACTTCTTTAGGAGACATTGTCGATGCTTTTAAAAATAGATATGGTTATCCAAACAGCTTGCCTTCTGCCTCTAAAATTGTGCAACAGAATGAAAGTAATTTGATAAGAGGTCCAGCTGAAAGATCCCAAGACGATTCATCATGTCAGAATGTGTCATCCACCGGAAATATTGCAGATCAAGTTCATGATAGTGAAAAATCAGGGACAAATGATAATGAAAGGGAAGAGCAAAAGCAAATTTTACGAGATCTAATGATGCTGGTGAGAAATATGGAAATCAATCAAACTAATTATGTCAATGATGTGAAAACTTTATGCACCCACCTGGAAAAACGTAATAGGGAGATTGAAGTCACGCAAAATCATCATGCTAAAGAAATTGAGGCCATGAAAACTAAATATGAAACAGAAATTAGAAGCATGCAAAGCAAGATGTCAGTCTTAGAAGAAAATATGGTGACCATGAAAGTTGATCATGATAGGGAAATTGACTCTATGCAAAACAAGTTATTAACTATGGATGAGGAAATGACTATCATGACGTTCAATCATAATAATCAGTTGGCTGACATGCAAGCGAATCATAAAGAAGAAATAAATTTCATGCAGCGTTACTTGATGGACATAAAGGAAAAGAACAATAAAATGATAAAAGACATGGAAGAACATCATGCCAGACAAATCGATGATATAAAGGTTGAACATTTTAGACAGATGGATGCCATTAGAATACAGGTTCAAAGGTTTCAGCAATCGTCAGAAGATGAAAGAAACCGGGTGACATCAACAGATCAGGAGCCTTCTCATTTGTTGCAACAAGCTCCATCTTATTATGAGGAGGTTATTGATTCAATTGAAAGATGGTTAATTGAAGGTGATCCGGATAGACTTAAGAATGATAAAGATCAGATGCGGGCTAATGAAAGACATATCACGCATACTTCATCTGATAGTTTTGAAACAGAAAGTACCAGATCATCAGTAATTCAACCATCCAGAAAGAAAAAATGTAAGAGAAAGAAAATAAGAAGAAGATTTGATGCATCAGACGGCCGTGAGCAGCTTGATTTTCGGATAGGAAAGAGTCCTACCATATGCAAAATTGGACATGGCACATCCGACAAGCAGCTGACAGATTTGCCTGAAAGCAGGCAAATGCTCAGTATGCACTATATTGAACACATCTGATGCCGTAGGGCATCCTTTGTATCGTATTTCTAACCCTACTCCTTGTTTTTTCCGCATTTTCGTTTCTGCTTTAGATAGTTAATTAATGAAGAGCTTTTATTGTGCTTAATGTATATGCTGATTTTTGGATGGACGCTACTTATTTTTTGTGTTGTATGGATGCAGATTCTGGATTCTCACATTCCTGCAAGCAGCAACGTGTCCCCAAGTAGAGCCAGATGTTGACCACTACCGGTCAACTACCCATGCAGTACAACACCCTTTTCTTGGCAAAAAGGGGCAGCACCTGATCGACATATCCATGCCATCCTACAGTCATCAGCAGCTTGATCATTTTGATTGTAAACCCAGTCTGCATGTATGAATTGTAAATAATCTTAGCAGACATGAGTCGTATATGTGTATTGCCTAGGTGGACCTAACGTTCTAGTGGTAATCTACGTCCCGGAAGGTTTTTCGTCTCACCGATCCATGGATCGGCAGAGTTTTCCTTCAAACCTGACCCCAAAGCCGGGATGGATTTTGTCATTAGAACTTTAGGAGAATCCTAGTGTGTTGTTCTGCTAGATTATAGTTGTGTCGCAGAAACTGGGTGTTTTGTGAGGGTCTGTATTAAGTGGATTTGTCCCCTTGAGATGTAAATTGTAAAAAGTCATCATGAAATGTGTCTTGAGGGTTGAAAATGTTTTAAATCCCCTCGTGAGTCCTAAGTCCTAGGTCCTAGGTGATGTTTCCAAAGGCTTAGTTCGATGATCCATTTAAAAAATGAAATAAAATAATAAAATAAATAAAAATTTAAAAATTTAAAAATTTAAAAAATGAAATAAATAAAGAAAATAATTAAAAATTTAAAAATTTAAAAATTTAAAAAATAATAATAAAATAATAAATAATAAAAAAATTAAAAAATTAAAAAATTAAAAAAATTAAAAAATAATAATATTTTAAGTGAATAAATCGACGGATGAGATCAAGAGATGTCTTGATCCTCATCAACGGTCGAGATCATTTCTACATGGATTACTCGAACTAGCCGTTGGGATCATTTCCTTTAAATAATGTCTTAGGTGGTCATTTCAGATTCATTGGATCTGTGAGTCTGATACTGAAGAAGCTCTCTTGTAAATCTGTTTCTGGTTAATAAAAGAAGACTTTGGGGTCCATATCTTGCTGGTGTTACTCTCTTAAAATGCTGTGAGATTGTTTCATTTTCTGCATATGTTATTTTCAGCCGTTAATAATAGCTTTTTGTAGAGTATTGTGAGCACAGGTATCTTGTTCACTTGCTGGGGTTTGGGTGCTGTTAGGGTTTCTGAAGTAATGGCAGGTATCTCCATTACTTCCTGAGATCTAGCAGCATTTTTGCCCTCTTTATTGACAGTTGTTTTGAGCTGTGCAGAAAACATCATTGAAGGAAATTTTGTGGGCGTTCGGGGAAGTTCTCGGCTGAACCAGCCAACTCCCGCAAGCATTTTGTGTTGAGCCCAGTTGGATTTGATCCTGGGTCTATCATTCGGTTTATTTTTCTAAGTTTGCATGAGAGATTTTCTGAAGTTCTTCACAGTGACGATCTGAAATTTCTGTTCTTTAAAATGTTTTCCGTGCTTACTGCTGAATCTGGCTGTTAAGGGGCCAAATCTGTAAATTAATTAGCTGATCTAGGGTTTCAAATTTTTTACAGTTTTCATTAGGATTCTGTTTTTCTTTTGCAGGCATAGGGTTTTGTCTCTTTGCAAAAATGGGTCAAGCGATCTAGAGGTTCGGGGTTTCAACTCGTTCACAGCCTTTAGAAAGCTAATATTACTTTGCCCGAGATTGAATAGCTGCTATCGGTATCAGAATTATTGGAAGAATCCATTTGGGTTCGCAAGAGGCCACGTTGTTGTTACATGGGTAGGGTTCTTTAAGGAGAGAGCCATCTTGTATCCTGATTTGCTGGTGTGAATCGCCTGTATTAGTGAAGACCCTGAATACGTCTCTTTCCACGCAACATCAATTGATCAGACGTTTTTATGAGAAGTTTCAGTTAGATATCAGATGCAAGCGTGCAAGGCATCATTTCGGCCATAAAGGGTTACTCCACATCGTTTTCAAGCCGCCAGCACCGTCAGAAGAAGCGTCCCCAATACCAGACGTGGATACCCTCCAGCGTAAGCATTTGACGGCGGCAGAAAAGAACAACTGAGGATCCCGATTGCAGTTGTTTTGCATCATGATTTCGACGCGATTAATCTGACGGCTAGCATCCGAATCCAGTCGAAGTCTTTAAACAGAAATTCTTCAGAATACAATTTATAAAATAAATAAAAAAGGGAATACATATATCGATGAAGCAATGTGAGGGATCATCCAACGCCAGTCAATCACTGCATATCACGCATTGATCCACGCCAGCGTCATCATATAGCTGTAGCAGAACCTGTTGACACAAAGCCGGTTTATTTCCAGCGTGGATTTACGTGGAAACAAGGTACCCGCTGGCGTATTCTCTTACGGCAAATCAAATCAGGTAATGCGTGGATTGTTCAGCGTTCAGGTAAGCTCATTCATTTTTCTTGTCCGCCGCATTGCCTGTGCCCTCATTCGAAAGTTTTCTGAAACGAGCCCCTTAGTTTATCCATAGCATATTGCCGTCGGTGGTGTACATGTTTATTTCTTGCAGCTGTTCGATGCGTTTGATTTTTGTTATTTATTTCATAGCGTAGGTTTAGTTTAGGTTTAGAATTTAAGTTTTGTTTTTTCTTATGGTTGTTTAAAATTTAGACTTTAGATTTAAAATTTATTAGATTTCAATTAGTTTTTTTTTAGGACTTAACTTTCGTTAGAATTTAATTTTAGATTTTAATTTTAGATTTGAATTTAAATTAACGTAGATTTTATTTTACTTTTAGTTTAGGTTTTCTTTATATTTAGATTTTAACTTAGTCTTTTAAATTTTGCTTTTAAATATAAAATATAAAAAGGTTAAATTTTTGATTTCGATTTGTTTTAGTTAGTTTTTAATGTGTTAGCTTTAGTTTTATTTTTTTTTATATGGTTAGATTTTAGATTTAGGTTTTAGGAAATTTAAATTTTTAATTTAGGAATTAACTTTTTATTTAATAAAAATTAAAAAAAAAATTGAAAAATTTTGCGGAAATTTTTCTTTGTCAGATCCAGTTATTTTTCGGGAATTGTCTTTCATGCTGAGATTTGAATTTTCAAGTCGAGATGCGAAGTTGATATCTGGTTAATGGTTTATGATTCGTGGTGGTTTAAAGCATTCATCTTTTTAAATTTTCAGTTGCTGGATATCGTTTTGGTCATTTTAAGAGCATTATGATTTGGCTGATGATAGATGATTGCTGTTCACGATTTATTTTTCTATATCATTTAACAAGTAATCGTTCTAATAATAATCTCTTAAGGCACTGGTCTGCTCAATTAATTAAATCATTTTAGTGCTTATCTGGTGTTTTTCATATCGTGTCTCGTAACCAACTGGTCGACAGTTGGTCTCATCATCTCTCAGGGACTACCCCCCTTAGCCGCGGGAGACAGGCTTAAACGGAGGGATCGGGGATCAGAGTGACAGCCCCCGGTCTGAGGGTTGTCGTGTCAATCCGCGCGACAACAGGACTCAACAATGAATAACAACTTTTCTTGACCCAAGAGGATCAAGAATCTCACATCCTTAAACAATTCCAAACTCAGTCAGGTGAATCATTTAACTTTAGGGAGGGATATAATACAGCCATTTATGAAGTCCACAAACAATACAATCTAACGAGCAGAAGAATAGATGTCCCTGAAACCAGTAAACAGAGAGATACCAAGCAGCCTAACAAAGGTAAGATTAGTACCCCCCTTTACATATTCTTTCTAAAACAAATCCTCACCCTAATAACCCAATCGTTGAAGATGTATCAGATAATCAGCCACCTAACAGGCAACCTTCCACTTCTATTCCTTCTAAAGGAAAAGTAGGAGAGCCTCTAGAACTTGATTTGGAAACAACTTCGGCCCATAATCCCACTCCTGAAGAGGAGAGAAACGCAAAAAATCCAGTTGTCCAAAATACAAGAACTCAGACCAAAAAACATTTTAATCTTGAGATAGAAGTAGGCAAACTAAAGATAGTTGTTCCATTATCAGAATTGGCTAAGCATGATGTCTACAGAAGTCATATCAGTAGATCACTCAAAATTTCTGCGAACAAAGATTCAGTAAATGTTTTTGAGAACCAGCCTAAATTGATATTTGGCCCTGGAATAAATGGAAAAACAATAGAGGGAGAATTTCCTCCTTTCTATGTAGGTTTAAACATACATGATAAAATACTCCATAATGCCATGTTTGATTCTGGTGCTTCTCATAAATTAGTGCCTAAATCTATAATGGAGAGACTAGACCTTAACATCACCAGGCCATATAAAGACATTTTCTCTTTTGATTCAAGTCAGGTCAAATGTTTGGGTTTAATCAAAGACTTATGTGTGTCACTAGTCCAATATCTTGCCAAAACCATCTTAATGGACATAGTAGTAGCTGACATTCCACCAAAGTATGGCATGTTACTGTCTAGATCTTGGAGTGAAAAGCTTCAAGGATCTCTACAGTTAGACATGTCTTATGCTACTATTTCAGTATTTGGTCAACCCAAGAGACTATACAGAGAAACCTTAATGAAGTATGTAGTAAGTAGTCAAGAGAACCTAAAAATTTCCCTATCTACTCAGTACATTCAGGTATGGATTCTTTTATCCTTTACAATGCTAAAATTGATCCCCCACATGAAATAAAAGTTCTAACAGATGAAACAGAAAAAATTTCAAATGAAAGGTCTAGGGTCTGAATCCAAGAAATTTCTAAAATTCATGAAACATCAGATAAACCAGAAGAAACTGAAAAACCAGATCTCCCTATTACTCCAGATACTAATTATGAACATGAAATCCTTTGGTACTTAGAATTTTATGGTTCTGTGAACAAATTAGGAGCAGGAGTAGGATTCTGGGTGCACAATCTTGAAAACAATCATGCTGAAGGTCATGCCTATAGATTAAACTTTGGTGCACTAATAATATGGCTGAATATGAAGCTCTATTGCTAGGTCTTAAACTGGTCAAGAAATTGGGAGCAACTAGAGTGTCAATCCTAGGAGATTCTGATTTAATCATTCAACAGATAAAAGGGAAGTTCGTAACAAATGATCTCAGATTAAGAGAGTACATAGGAACAACTATCGAGATCCTTAATACATTTCTAGAAACTCGGCTTGCCAAAATCCCAAGAAAACATAACTTGCAAGCTCTTAGCCTAGCAATTTTTGCCAGTACCTGTAAATTGCCATTTGAACCAAATCATCAATTCACAGCTGAAATTAGACACAGGCCAGCCATACCTGATAATGTAAAGAACTGGCAAGTGTTTGAAAGTGATAATCAGATCAACATTTTTTTAACCCTAGAAGAAGAATTTTCCAGCACTAACGTAGATGGAGATACGGTTAGTGAGTTTGATCCAACAAATCAAATAGAAACAGAGATTTCAGCAAAAAATGCAACTCCAATGCTTCATCCAACGAAATTTACCAAAAAGGAAATACAAGATCTTAAAGAAACAAACATTGATGAGATTATTGAAGGAGAATCTGAAGTTATCAATTTGAAAGACAATCATTTGCCTAAAGGATTAACTCCTTTGGAAGATCTCTTTGATTTCAATGATATTCCAAAGAAACCCCAGATGGAACCTCTAAAAGCATACATTGAAGACTACAACATAGGAACTGAAAGGAATCCAAAAATGGTAAAATTTTCCAAATTTTTGCCCCTTGATCAAAAACTTAAGTATGTAGAACTGACCAAAGAATTCCAGGATGTTTTTGCCTAGAGCTATGAAGACCTGAAGTCTTATGACACCTCTGTAATTCAACATACAATACCCCTCAAGGAAAATCGAAAGCCATTCAAATAAAAACTCAGAAGAATCAACCTTGTACTGCTTCCTTTAATAGAAAAAGGAATCAAACGAATGCATGATGCAGGGATAATTGCTCCAATCAGATTTTCAGAGTGGGTATCTAATTTAGTGCCTACTAGGAAGAGAACAGGAGAAATCAGATTATGTGTTCACTTAAGGAATGTAAACAAGGTTTCTTTGAAGGACAATTACCCTTTACCTAAGATGGATTATATTTTACAAAGGGTAGTAGGTGCTTCTGGGATTTCCTTTTGGATGGGTTTCCAGGTTTTAATCAGATTCTGGTTCATCTTGATGACCAAGAAAAGACTGCATTTACAACACGATGAGGTACATTCAAATATGTTAAAATTCCATTCGGACTTAAGAATCCAGGGGCAACCTTTCAAAGCGCAATGGACATAGCTTTTGCAAAAGAAATTCACGATTTTCTGGTTTACCTCCACTTGCATGTCTTGGCTCTTCCTCTCCAAATTTTGCATCAAGGTTCTCATGGTCAGAACTCTTTTGATTGTTAGAACTTAGGATGGTGCCTATCCTGTCTCTGATGTCCAATGCTGCTAGTTCTTCCTTGGTTTTAGTGTTCAAAAAATGGATTAAACTGTTGGCCTGTTCAGGCTTATGTCTCAATAAATTTCTGGCCTTTTGAATTTCCACCTGCGCTGCTGCTATCAAGTCAATCTGTTCATATATAATTTCAATGGATCTCCACACATTACTGATCGATTCACTGATGTTAGCCCATAAAATGCCCTTGATTTCTCCCAGGGGCTTATCTAAAGAGAGGTCTTTTTCCATCGCCTTCACTTTCTTTTCTAATGCCTTTACCTCTCTTGTCTTTTCTGCCACAGTCATTTTGGATTTGTCATAACTTACCTCTAGCTTTGCTAACTTTTATTTGGCCTCTTTTAATTCTAATACTTGGAGTTTTAAATCCTCCATAGCCTTTATTAACTCCTCTGTGGTCATGGTAGTGCTGCTGCTTGCTGCTAAAGTACCTGGTGTTGTTGATGTTGGGCCAGTGGGAGGCACTGCTGTTGCAACTGTGGGAAGAGCAGTTGTAATTGTTGGAGCTATTTGAGATGGCTGGGAGGTCGACACTCCCTGCCTTTCCTGTAATGCCTTCTCCAATTCCTGCTCTGTCTCATTTAGTCTTTGATTCATTTTCATTAGCAAATCCATCATGTCTTCTTCTACTTTTTCTTGCACAACCTCTGTGATTTGTGGATGCATAGTAATTGGCAACTTCAATTGTTTCCTGAACGCAGCAATGTCCTCTTCATTTTTCTTTATCAATGCTTTTATTCCCTTCGCATCCTTGGGATCATGTCTCAGCTCAATGATAATTTCTTCCAAGGACTTTATCTTGTTGTCCTTGGCCAAAGAAGATGCCTTTTCCAAATCTAGTTGGGCAAATGTGTTATTCAATGAGTTCTGCAAATTCTGAGCTAACATTGCCTTGTCTACCAATGTGGAGTAGACCATCTCTCCAGTTTGTTTGTGCAACTCAATCTAGTCCAAAGGGTAAATGTCTTTGGCAAGGGCCTCCATATTTGTTCTAATATAATCAGTTGCTGACTCTGGCTGCTGCACTTTAGGCTTGAAGTGGCTCAAGATCATTTTTCCTTCTTTAATATCATATGCAGACATTAACCTCTACTGTTTGGCGGGGGTCATCTTGAGAAATTGATCATAAAGTTGCAGTCTTATTGGCTCATTCTGGACCTTGATGTCCGTGAATGTTCTTTTGATATCAAAACCTTGCTTGCTTTGTGGCCTTGAGGAGGAAATTTCCACACTATGTTGTTTCTCCAATTCTTGCCTTTGAGAACTGGTGGATGTTTCTACCACTGGGAATGTCTGTGGGCTGGTTGCCCTCTCACCCCTTGGACTTTCTATGATTTCCTCACTAATTTCCTCTTCAGGTAGAGGATTTATTCTTTGACTTTTCACCCATGGTTGCTCTGCTGGCCCACTTACAGGTGTGGTCTCTTCTCGGTCCCTTTTTCTTCCATTTTCCTCATTTAGAGGAGTCTACAATGCTGGTACCTCTGGTGCTTTGGTCTGAGCAAGAGGAATTTTCCCTTGGCCTTGTTGTTTTGATGATGCTAGCTGACCTGTTATTATGTGTTGTTCTGAATCCAGCACTTCTTTGCCCTTTGATGTCCCTGCAGTTGGTGTAGTGCTTCCTTGGGCAGGTTGCTGTGAGGTTGTAGCAGTTGATGTGCCCACTCCGGTTTGCTGAGGTATTTTGAAAGACACTTGTCCAAAAGAGTCCAGGTCAAGAGCCTTTTCAAGATTTTTCATTGCTTGCTCCATTTTTTCTTCCTCAGTGAGTTCTTCTATCAATGTGCCCTCTACCCATTCATCTTGATTAGCAAACTGCTCTATTTCAGGGATCCTACAATGATTATAGGCTGATAGCCTATTTTTTACCTTTCTATCACAGATGAATCCATTTGGGTCATAGGGTACCCACCGAAAGCTACTTTTTAGTTTGAATTGTTCACCCAATATCTTTTCAGCATCTTGCCATCCTTCCTTTTTGTTAATGATAAAAGGGCCTAATTGGTTTCTTGATTTCAGCTAAGCCTTTTTCTTGGCACCATAAAAATGAGTCAAATCTGAGCTGATAAATTGCCTGAAGTATTCTAGAGCAAACAGTCTCATAGGCACATATTTTGGCAGTTTATAGGGGCACAGCTCACAGCCATATATCCTCATCTTAGTGTGATTCTGGTAGAAGTAGCAGTCACCTATTTTATAGCTTTTGGAGAGCTGTAAAATTTTCTGCATGTCAGCAGAGACTCTGGGAGGAGGAGTTCTCATCGATAGAGAGGAGACCGAATGTATAAATAGATCAATGAATTCACAGTAAGTGTAAAGAGAGTTATGGACTTGATGGAAGACTGAGGTCCAAAATATCACAGACCTCCTTTCTCCTTTAGTATCCAATTTTCTGATAGGAAACTGAAAACTGTTTGTTTGATAGTACAAAAACAGATGATATATATATGATGTGTACTTGAAGACTCCTTTTGTGTCTAAATTTATGAATTGGTCATGGATCTTGTTGGCAAAGAAGGTAGCAAAGTCAAATTTGACAGTAGGAGGATGTCCTGGAATAAACATGGACATCAGAGCTAAAATGGTCTCATCAACATATTCACTTGTCTTAAATCCCAGGACATAGGATATCATATTGATGATGAATCTTCCAGCTTCATTGAACCAAACATGGTGAAAAGGAAGTGGCTCTCTGGGCTGGCAATATGGTCTCATAAATAACTTGGCAATCCGGCCTATTTCTGCAGTGGATAATTTAGAGCCTTCATCCAACAAATGTCCCATGGAAAGAGGATCCAAAGGCTGACTAGGTTTGAAGTGTAGCATTTCATTGATTGACTCAGGAGTTATATGAAAAAGGACAGTTCCAGTTGGAGTCATAACTACTCTTTAAGTAGGTTCATAATTGGCACAGCACAGGCGGATTACATCTGGGAATACATTTACTGATGGGAGATAGTATCTGGGCAGATTGGACTCCCATATTCCATAGAGATCAGTTTTGCTTAGGTGACTGTTCCTGATTTCACAAAATGCTTGGAGGTGGTTTTTGTCACCAATTAAGTCATGTATTTGAAAATCCCTATCAACCAAGGGCAACCACTCCAAGTCCTTATGAGGTGCATTAAGGAGAGCAATGTTCAGGGCCACTGGAGCTTCCATTACTCAATTGTCTATAATTTTCCAACTTGGAATTTGGTTTCTGTAGCAAAATAGGCAAAACGACACTTCTGGGGCTCCTTTCCGGGAATTGTAGACCGAAGCCGACTTGTATTTAGCTCAGTGGGAGAATTTTGCAGAGGAAAACGAAGTCTACGGGGTTTTTGGGTAAAAAATGGGCAAAAACAGTGGTTCTAGTGAACTTGTTGAAGGTGGTTTGATGAATTGAACTTAAATTCGGCTGTTTTGGAAAATTTGCAGAGGAAAGATAACAAAACAGGGTTTGGGAGGTGAAATTTAGGTAAATACCTGTTTTTATCAGTACCCTGTGCGGATTGCAGGTTGCGGAACAAGCTGGAAGGCCGGACTGCAAGCTCGATTTGGCTTGGTGGCGAACTATGTGGTTGAACGCTGCCTTGGGCGTAAAACGGCATGCACAGGTCGCACAGAGAAAGCAAGCGGAAATGAGCGAAAATGACGTTTCCACACCTTTTTAACAAAAAATTGATTTTGGCGAGCTTTTGGCGCGTTTTGGTTGAGTGACGTCAGCATGACGGAGCAATTTGTCGTGTAGCGGGGTGATGTGACGCTGACGTAGTTGTGACGTCAAATGATGACGCAAGGATGATGTCAGCAAGGAGGCAGCGGGGGGCAGTAAGCGGTTTGGCCCCCGCACCGCTTTTGGACAGAGGTGGTATTGGAGGAAGGGCAGCGAGCAATGAGGGAGGCTGCCACCTGTCCCAAGGTACGACGGCAAAACCACCATCCCCCGGGCGCTAAAGTGCAGGCAGCGGAGGGCTCGCGATATTGATGTGGGCTGTCCGATCTGCGGGTTATGATCCGACCGCTGACGACGATTAGGATATGACGGAGGCTACGGCGTGGGACCCGCGCAATAAAACAATGAATTTAAACGTTTAGCAGGGTATTTCCTTCGGTTATCGGGCAGGTTTGGTTATTTATTTAACCAAATGTTAAATAAACTCCATGGTTGTGTGCGCAGGGTTGTTAATGGCCCAGATAAACCAATAATTCCCATAAAACATTGATATATGGCTATAATTAGCCGAGGGTCGGGATATTTAAAGTCTTTTTGGGATTTTCATGTATTTTATATAATATGGGGGGGGGGGATTTTATGTAGGAACTATATAATAAAGTTAATATGTTAAAATGAGAAATATATTCAAACAAAAGCACTAAGTCGAAAAGTGAAACTTAGGCTTAGGGAAATGAAAAGACGCCAAGCTATGGAGTTGGGAAAACTTAGCATAATGGAAGAAAAGCATTTTTACCCAAGAAATGTGGCTTTGTTATCCTAAGTAAAAACAGAGTTTCACTTAGTCTTTTTCATGAAATGAAGTGAACTAGGAGTATTGAGCAAATCTCAATGTCCTTGTGGGAATTTTTTTAATTTTTTTAAATTTTTATTTTTATTTATTTTTTTTTTTTTTTTTTTTTTTTTTTTTTTAATGGAGAATGAGGAGGGAAGTTAGTCATGCTTCATCTATTTTGTGACCACATAATTGACATGCTACTCATGATATCCATGAGATGAATCATCTTCAAAAGACAAAATTGCTCACAAACCTGCTTCTGCAACATCAAAACTGCCTACCCCGCCTATCACACATAACATTTTTTATTCATGTTCCTTGGTTGCATTTAAACTAGCAAACCCTTACTCTCTTCTTTTCTTTTAACTACCATCCTATCTAAGTCTATCCTTATTTCTTCCAGGGGCTCAAATTTAGCTGTTGAGCTCCTTTGCTTCTCTACCTAACTACTTATCTACCAAGCTTAAACTGTTTGGATAGATTTTATTCTCTACCTCTAAAACAAGAAATTTAAACATGGACTGGCCAAGATTAAGCTATTTGGCCATCCATCAACTGTGACAAAAGTCACCTAAGTGCACATGATGAAATTTTTTGCAAAAACAGAATAGTAGTGGCAATTTGGACTAGCGCACTTTCTTGGTCCTTTCTTTGGGGTTCATTTTCTTTCTTTTTGACCAATTCATTCTTTTTGCCCTTTGATCTTTCCTTTAGGGCATACCCTCTTTTCATTTTTTAATTTTTGATCTTTTGAAAATATGGAACCTTTGCAGCATGGAAAGGATGAACATATTTGGCATTTCATCAGTCAATCATGAAATATGACACCTATTGGTATAGGAGCATAACACTGGCTCCACTTGGGGATGGCTTTTCCTGGTGAAAAGCCAAGAACAGCAGGTCAGATGGCCTTACATTCAATTCTTGCTGCACCCTAAGATTTTCCCTTTGCTGCAAATAAATAAAACTGTACCTCTGCAGCATATATACATTTTTCATAAGCTCATTCAAACAATTGCAACCCTGTTTTGATAGTTTGTCTGAATGTTTGCCATCATATTTTCAACTCCCAAGTCTTCCTCTTCAATTCTTCTGATAAACTAAAAAGGTAATACAAAAAGGTGGCACAGTTCCTTGCCTTTTTCCCAAAATTTGCTACATTTTTCTTCCTATCTTATTGCTATAATAAACTGCAAAAAGTAAACATTCTTATGTACAAGTTAGAGTCCTGACATCTCAACAAAGTGGATCAAAATAATGCTTGAGCATCCGACCATTGACTGGCCCATCTTCTGCTTCTGTACCCTCCAGGCTTTTCAAAAGGTAGGTGTTGTTTCCTTGTGCAGCCTGAATAGCAAAAGGTCCCTTCCATAGGAAGTCAAACTTCCCATGTTTTCCTTTATCTTCCCTTCTGGAATCCCATTTCAGTACTTTGTCTCCTATGAAAAAATCCTCTGCCTTTGTCCTCTTGTCAAATATCTTCTTAAGTTTTTCATGTAGAACCTAAGATCTTTGATATACTTCTTCTCTATTCTGCTGCAAATGAATTGTCTAATTGATTCTTCTCTGAATGTTATTGGGTTCTGCCTGTACTTCTTGCAGCAATTTTATCACAGGGATTCCCAAAGATAAAGGGAATACAGCCTCCATGCCATAAACCAATTCATAGGGCTTGTTCGAATGGATCTTTTTGTAGTCAATCTGTCTGCCCAAAGTGCATTGATACGCTTCTTATGCCAGTTTTTCTTGTTTTCCTCCAGTATTTTCTTAATGATATCGATCAAGCTTTTATTGGATGATTCAGCTAGACCATTACCTTGAGGGTAATATGCTGTGGAGTGGCCTAAGGTAATATGGTATTTGTGACAAAAATTGATCATTCTTTTGGATTTAAAAGCAGCAGCATTGCCAGTTATAATCTTTTCCGGACAGCTAAATCTAGACAGGATATTGGTTTCTAGGAATTGCATGATCACTGAATCATTAGCTTGTCTACAAGGGATGGCTTCTATCCACTTGGTGAAGTAGTCTGTAGCAGTCAAAATCCACTTATGCTAGCCAGAAGAGGGAGGGTGAATTTCCCCAATGAAATCTAAACCTCATTGTTGAAATGGTCTTTCAGTGGAAATTGGCTTGAGGGGTAGAGGTAAAAGCTTTCTCTTGCCTTCAAAGATTTGACATTTATGGCAAAAAATTACAAATCTCTTTACATCAGCAAACAGGGTGGACCAATAAAATCCAGCCCTTAGGATTTTATCAGCAGTTGATTTCCAATACAAATGTCCACCACAATCCTCTGCATGAAATTCTTTCAGCGCTTTGTCAGTTTCATCCTTTGTTAAGCAACTTAATAAAATGCCTTCATGATTTTTCCAAAATAAAACATTATCTACAATACAGAATTTGGAAGCTTTCATTTTCAGAAATCTCTTTTTAGTTCTGGATAACCCTGAAAGAGCCTGCAGGTTTAACAATACATAAATTATATCAGCATACCAAGGTGATTGTAAAAAGACTTGATTGATCTGTGGAGTCTCCATCTCCTGCTCGTTATCCAATTGATTGATGTCAAGGGCTTGAATGTTGGTTTCAGTCATAAGTTTAGCTAATCCTTGTCCTTTATCAGCTTTGTTGGTTTAATTTCAATGTCATATTCCAAAATGTTAGCTATCCATTTGCCTCTTTTGCCTTCAATTCCTTCTTGAGTTAGAATATCCTTGACCACAGTATTTGGTACATAACCTATTACATGAGAGTATAAGATATAAACTCTGAAATCCTTGATAGCTTTTACAAATGAATAGGCTTGTTTTTCCATGATTTGATATTTTAAAGGTGCATCTTTAAGCGCTTTGCTGAAAAAAGCTATGGGTTTTTCACATCCCTGATCATCTTTCTGTAATAGGACAGCAGCAATAGTATGTTCAAATGCAAAGGAAAAGATTATAAAGTCTCTGTCAAATTTCGGGCTTGTGAGGACTGATGTTTTAGTTAAAGCTATTTTGATTTCTTCAAAGGCTTGCTTAGCTTCTACTATCCCTTTTACTTTGGAATCTTTTTTCAGCATGTTGTTCAGCAATCTTATCAGTTCAGCCAAGTTGGGTATGAATCTTCTTACAAAATTTATTTTCCCTAGGAAAGCTTGCAGTTCTTTGATATTTCTAGGGTGAGGAACTTGCAGAATGGCTTGTATTCTATCTAGGTCAATTCTAATGCCATCTTTTGAGATTATGTGACCTAACAGTTTGCCCTCTTCTAGGCCCAACAATGATTTCTTTGGATTGAGTGATATACCATATTTTTTGCAGATTAAAAACATTTGTCTGAGATGATCTAGGTGTTCCTTATCTGACTTGGAAAATGCAGTAAGGTCATCAAGATATATGACCAGAAAATCATGAATCTCTTTAGCAAAAGCTATGTCCATGGCTCGCTGAAAAGTTGCCCCTGTGTTCTTAAGTCCAAAAGGCATTTTTACATATTTGAAAGTTCCCCAAGGTGTTGTGAAAGCAGTCTTATCTTGATCATCAGGGTGAACTAGGATTTGATTAAAGCCTGAAAATCCATCTAGCAGTGAAATTCTAGAGGCACCCACTACCCTTTGCAAAATGTGGTCCATCTTAGGTAAGGGGTAGTGGTCTTTTAAAGAAACTTTATTCAGATTTCTCAAATCAACACACAGTCTTATTTCTCATGTTTTCTTCCTAGTGGGCACCAAATTTGAGATCCATTCTGAGAATCTGATGGGTGCAATAATTCCAGCTTCATACATTCTTTTGACTTCTTTTTCAATGAGAGGAAGGAGCACAGGATTTATCCTTCTAAGTTTTTGCTTGAAAGGTTTTTGATTTTCTTTTAGGGGTATTGTATGCTGAATCATAGAAGTGTCATAGGACTTAAAATCTTCATAACTCCATGCAAAAACATCTTGAAATTATTTAAACAGTTCAATATATTTCAGCTTTTGGTCAGGATGCAAGGCTTTGGACAATTTTATCATCTTAGGATTTTCTGCAGTTCCTATATTACAGTCCTCAATTTCTGTGTTTAATGGCTGCATTTTTTGTTTCCTTGGAATGTCATTAGAGTCAAAAATATCCTCCAGAGGAGTCAAGCCTGTGGGTAAAAAATTATCCTTTAAATCAATCACTTCAGACTCTCCTTCAGCAGTTTCATCAAAGTTTATTTCTTTCAGCTCTTGCAACTCTTTGCTGGTAAAGATTGTTGGATGCAAAATCTGATTTGTTGTTTTAGCTGAAATATGAGTTTCAATTTTGCCCATTTGATGATCTTCACAAATGGTGCTTGTGTCTATATTTGCACTGGAAAATTCTTCTTTTAAAGTCAGGAAATTGTTAATCTGAGTGTCATTGTCAAACACCTGCCAATTTTTTACATTGTCATATACAGTCGGCCTGTGTTTAATTTTAGCAGTAAAATGATGATTAGGCTCAAATGGCAGTTTACAAGTGCTGGCAAATGTTGCCAAACTGTGAAAATGCAAATTGTGTTTTCTTGGGATTTTGGTAAGCTGTGATTCTAGGAAGGTATTGAGTATTTCAATTGCTGCCCCTTTGTAAGCTCTTAACCTAAAATCATTTGTGACAAAGTTTCCTTTCATTTGTTGAATAACCAAACCAGAGTCTCCCAAAATTGATATCCTGATTGCCCCTAGGCTTTTGACCAATTTGAGTCCTAGCAGGAGGGCTTCATATTCAGCCATGTTATTTGTCCATCTAAAATTCAGCCTGTATGCATGTCCCTCAGCATGATCATTTTCCATGTTATGTATCCAAATCCCTACCCCAGCTCCTAGTTTATTCACTGATCCATCAAACTCTAGATACCATAGGTTTTCTTGAGTGCAGCTAGCATTACGAGTTTCAAAAATTTGCTTAGTAGGCAGATTTGGATTTTCAATCTCATGTGGTTTCCCTTGTGTGCCTGTTATATCAATTTTTTCAGCAATTTCTAGATCTTGAGTAATAGATTCTTCATTTATGCTTCTTCCTTGTGCTGATTCTAGAACCTTGTCATCAGTTGGAGGGAAAATTTCAGCATTGAATAGGATGAAAGAGTCCATATCAGAATGCATGGAATAGATAGGAAAGTTTTGGGGTTTCTCTTGGCTACTGACCACATATTTCATCAACGTTTCCCGGTACAATCTCTTTGGCTGGCCAAAGACTGAGATGGTAGCATAGGACATGTCCAAGTGTAAAGATCCCTGGAGCTTTGCACCCCAAGATCTAGACAAAAGCATTCCATATTTTGGTGGGATATCGGCTACCATTACATCCATTAAAATTGTCTAGGCAGGGTATTTCACTAGAGATACACATAAATCTTTGATTAGGCTTAGACACCTGACCTCGCTAGAATCAAAAGAGAACAAGTCTTTGTATGGCCTTGTGATATCTAGGTCCAACTTTTCCATCACAGACTTAGGCATTAGATTATGGGAAGCTCCAGAGTCAAACATTGCATTATGAAGTACTTTGTCATGAATATTCAGACTTATATAGAATGGAGGAACTCCTCCATCTACTGATTTGCCATTTACTTTAGAGCCAAAAATTAATTCTGGCTGATCATCTAGGACATTTACTGCATCTCTGTTTTCTGAAATTTGAAGTGATCTGCTGATTTGCTCTTTATAGATATCATGTTTAGCCAATTCGGACAATGGAATTGTTATTTTTAACTTTCCTATTTCGGTTTCAAGGTGGAAAGGTTTTTATTTTTCTGCGGCGTTTTCAATGCTTTTTTCTTTATTAGGAGTGTTGTTATGAGCTGAATCTACTTTAAAATTAATTTCAGGAGATTCCTTTGCATTTTCTTTGGGAGGAAAGGAAGTGGAGCGCTCACTGCTTGATGGTTGTAAGTCAGATATGTCCTCAACTGTTGGTTCTTTTAGGTTGAGGTTTGTTCTAGGAGGGAGTTCTATAGGGGGAGTATTAACCTTTGCTTTTTTAGGCTGCTTGGTATCTTTCTGCTTGTTGGTTTCAGGGATATCTATTGTTCTGCTCCTTAATTTGTATTGCGTGTGAACCTCATAGACAGCGACATCATATCCCTCTCTAAAATTGAATGATTCCCCCGATTTGGTTTGAAATTGATTAAAGGTGTGAGCTTCTTGATCATCCTGGGTCAAAAAGATTTGTTGTTCACTGTTTAGACCCATCAAGTTAATTTGAGTGTCCTCTGTTGGCTCACTAGAATTTGAAGCTTTAGCATAGTTTTCCTGGAATGGAGGTCTAATGTTTTGGTCAAGACTAGCCTTTCCAGCAGTGGGATTCTGATTTTTTCTGAAGTTTGGATTTCTTCCGGTGTTACTTGGTTGACCCTCCCAAGAGGATTTCCTCTCAATTGTTTCTACTCTATCACCTAGTCTATCCATTCCTTTGATAATTGCATCTATTTTTTGCTCAAATGCAGAAGGTTATTCTTTGAAGGGAGTCCTCCTTTCAGCTCTAGCCCGAGCTCGTTTAGAAATCAGATTGGCCTTTACACTGACAGCTATGCTCTGCATGTCTTCTAAGCTTGGAGAAGCTCTTTCCCTTAGTTGGTAAGCCATGTCAGAATCAAATCCATCAGGGAATTTTATCAAGGCCAGGGCTAGTGGAGGTTTAAGATTCTGAGGAATAGCATTATACACATTATTAAATCTGGCACAGTAATCTTGAACAGTTTCTTGTGGGTCTCTTTTCAAGCTTTAATATTCTGATAGGATGTGTAATGGGTCCTTCTTCTTTTCCCATATGTTCAAAAAAGTTTGATAAAGGGCATATAGGTCAGTAATAGTGTTTACAGGGAGTGCCCTAAACCAGGTCCTAACATCACCAGTTAAACTTTGGACAAAGATTTTCATTGTCACATTATCAGCGTCAATTTCATAGTTCTCGAAATAATCTATCATTTTCTTAGTATGTTGTTGAGCTGTGTAGGTGCCAGTACCATCAAAATAGGTGATTTTGCTTTGATAATCTTGAGACATAGCCCTTGGATTTGCAGGTAACTGCAGGGGAGCATATCGGTTTGCCATATTTACAGGGAAAAGTGTAACAGCTGGAAGAACAGGGATGACAGCTGAGATATGTGCAGTGGATGGAGGAGCAGAAAAGATGTTTTGAAGTGCTAATGGTGAACTAGGTGAAGCAACAGTAATGGAATAAAAGACTTGTGATTTTCCAACAGTAAGCTTAGTTTGGATAGGCTTGTGCTGAGGTGTGTCAAGGTTTAAATCAGCAGAATTTTCTAGACTTTCTCGGCTTCTAAGGTTCTTAGAGATCAAATTAGGATTTTCAAATATAGCTGGAGGATTCGGATCTGGATTTGATCTAGTGTAACGGATTTTGTTCTTTGGAGCTAGCTTCTAAATATATTTTTTGGTTTTTCTTGAAATATTTGAAGAATATAGCTTTTGACAATATCTTTCTAGGAAATTTTGAACTGTGAGAGTCTTGAATTTTCCTAAGGATCTATTAGGAAAGAAGAAAGGAAATTGATCAAGTCTTTGAGACAGTTGTTCAAAACCTAAAACTAGGCTGGAGATAGACTGAAGCAGCTTTTATTTACTCCCATAATTGCATAGCAAAAACAGTTTCAAAGGCTACCTGGCTAACTTCAGGGTCCATCTGTAGCTTTAGAAAATAGACAGCAGTAACAAACAATCATTCAAATTCCCAGTGGAGTCGCCAATGATGTTATCACTCAGGTTGTTCCCCAAAAGTTGTAAGAAAAGAGAATATGGCCGAGGTAACCACAGACCAATCTTTTAGATGCAAGTTCTAGCCAATCTGCATCCAGAGAGGGCTCTCTCTTTATGGTTTAGCTTTGTTTTGGGATATATTAGGCTAGTTATGAAGTACAGGGGTTTGTTTTATTTTTGAATGGTGACATTCAATAGAACAGGGGTGTAAATATGAGAAGTTCAACCCATTAGGCAAATGGAGTCTATGAGGATGAACTGCTAGATATGGTTTCTTTGACAGAGGGTGGTACTACAGAGCAAGGTAATCAACCATGGAACAATTTGTAAGCTGGAATCAGGTGGGACGGAGTCAGGGGGTGAAGGGCAATTAAGAATACTTCATCATGTTGACAGAGGGAAAGTGGATGAATATTGCCAAGGAGAAGTTAAGAATTCCTTAGCTATATTCAAGATGTAAGAACCAGGGGAAACAGGAGCAGTTAAGAATTCCTGCTTATGCTAATTCTGAAGAAAACATAAATAATAACAGAGATTGAACACAAAGTGCAGTTAAGCAAGTTCTGGGTTATTCATTTTCCCTGTTATTCAGATCATGAACATAGATGATGTATAAAACGCATAAACTGTTAAACATGAGTTTAAAAAACTTATTGATCCATGAAATAATTCGAGAATTTTGTAACATAGTCCTCTACCATCAATTCCATATCCAAAGAGTTCAGCAACAACGCATTCCAGCAACTTTTTATTCAGAAGAGTTCTCAGAGTTACAGCGCAGTTCCAGAAATGTATCACCAACCCCTAATATTTCGGCTAGGGAGGTATTTGTACAAAAATGTTTACAAAATATCTCAATGAGATAATATCTAGCAATAACTTCTTCTACCTACTCTACAGGAGAAGTAAATGATCTTTAAAACAGGGAGAAATGAATGCAGAAGTAAATGTTGTTGTGCTGGCCACTCAGTTGGTAAGATGCGTTCAATGTAAGCTTGGTGAGTCGGCCGGTGGCTGCTTCCTTTGATATTCTGCGCTGCTGGCTTGGCTTTTTCGGGGCATTTAATTTTGATTTAATAGACTGCAGCCCCACGAGACTCTCACCCGTTCCTTTTATCTGCTTTATGATATCTGTTGTTTTCTGGGAAAAAAAAATTTGAAACCCGCCTACAAGATTTCCAACATGCTTTGCCACCACTGCTCTTCTGGCAACTGATGTCTTTGCAGCTTTATCAAAGTCTCATCAGCACCTGTGTACCTGTAGAGGTTAGGCTGGACTGTAAAAAGATGTTGTACTTCATGCTCAATATAAAACAGATTTTCCAAGTTGTTGTAAAGAGTTTGGCCAGATGGAAGGGTCTTCTCTGCTGGAGTACTTGATGATGCATTTAGTTGATCAGCAGCATGTCTATTCAACCTGAGCTGGTACTCAGCTTGTCTCAACAGGCGTTCATTGTTTCCCACCAAACTAGGCAAGCCCCTTTCCTGCAAAACTGCAAATTTTTCTAAAAAAGAATTTACCTCCACTTGCATGTCTTGGCTCTTCCTCTCCAAATTCTACATCAGGGTTCTCATGGTCAGAACTCTTTTGATTGTTAGGATGGTGTCTGTCCTGTCTATGATGTCCAATGCTACTAGTTCTTCCTTGGTTTTAGTGTTCAAAAAATGGATTAGCCTATTGGCCTGTTTGGGCTTATGTCCCAATAAATTTCTGGCCTTTTGAATTTCCACCTGGGCTGTTGCTATCAAGTCAATTTGTTCATATATAATTTGAATGGATTTCCACACATTACTGATTGATTCACTGAAGTTAGCCCATAAAATGCCCTTGATTTCTCCCAGGGGCTTATCTAAAGAGAGGTCTTTTTCCAGTGCCTTCACTTTGTTTTCTAATGCCTTTACCTCTCTTGTCTTTTCTGCCACAATCATTTTAGATTTGTCATAACTTACCTCTAGCTTTGCTAACTTTTCTTTGGCCTCTTTTAATTCTGATACTTGGAGTTTTAAATCCTCCATGGCCTTTATTAACTCCTCTGTGGTCATGGTAGTGCTGTTGCTTGCTGCTGAAGTACCTGGCGCTGTTGATGCTCGCCCAATGGGAGGCGCTGTTGTTGCAACTGTGGGAAGAGCAGTTGTAACTGTTGGAGCTATTTGAGATGGCTGGGAGGTCGACACTCCCTGCTTTTCCTGTAATGCCTTCTCCAATTCCTGCTCTGTCTCATTTAGTCTTTGATTTATTTTCATTAGAAAATCCATCATGTCTTCTTCTGCTTTTTCTTGCACAACCTCTGTGGTTTGTGGATGCATAGTAATTGGCAACTTCAATTGTTTCCTGAGGGCAGCAATGTCCTCTTCCTTTTTATTTATCAATGCTTTTATTCCCTTCGCATCCTTGGGATCATGTCCCAGCTCAATGATAATTTCTTCCAAGGACTTTATCCTGTTGTCCTTGGCCAAAGAAGATGCCTTTTCCAAATCTAGTTGGGCAGATGTGTTATTCAATGAGTTCTGCAATTTCTGAGCTAACATTGCCTTGTCTGCCAATGTGAAGTAGACCATCTCTCCAGTTTGCTTGTGCAACTCAATCTGGTCCAAAGGGTGAATGTGTTTGGCAAGGGCCTCCAGATTTGTTCTAATATAATCAGCTGTTGACTGTGGTTGCTGCACTTTAGGCTTGAAGTGGCTCAAAATCATTTTTCCTTCTTTAATATCATATGCAGACATTAACCTCTACTGTTTGGCAGGGGTCATCTTGAGAAATTGATCATAAAGTTGCAGTCTTATTGGCTCATTCTGGGCCTTGATGTCCGTGAATGTTCTTTTGATATTAGAACCTTGCTTGCTTTGTGGCCTTGAGGAGGAAATTTCCACACTATGTTGTTTCTCCAATTCCTGCCTTTGAGAACTGGTGGATGTTTCTACCACTGGGGATGTCTGTGGGCTGGTTTCCCTCTCACCCCTTGGACTTTCTATGATTTCCTCACTAATTTCCTCTTCAGGTAGAGGATTTATTCTTTGCCTTTTCACCCCTGGTTGCTCTGTTGGCCCACTTACAGGTGTGGTCTCTTCTCGGTCCCTTTTTCTGTCGTTTTCCTCATTTAGAGGAGTCTGCAATGCTGGTACCTCTGGTGCTTTGGTCTGAGCAGGAGGAATTTTCCCTTGGCCTTGTTGTTTTGATGATGCTGGTTGATCTGTCATTATGTGTTGTTCTGAATCCAGCACTTCTTTTCCCTTTGATGTCCCTGCAGCTGGTGTAGTGCTTCCTTGGGCAGGTTGCTGTGAAATTGCAACAGTTGATGTGCCCACTCCGATTCGCTGAGGTATTTTGAAAGACACCTGTCCAAAAGAGTCCAGGTCAAGAGTCTTTTCAAGATTTTTCATTGCTTGCTCCATTTTTTCTTCCTCAGTGAGTTCTTCTATCAATGTGCCCTCTACCCATTCATCTTGATTAGCAAACTGCTCTATTTCAGGGATCCTACAATGATTATAGGCTGATAGCCTATTTTTTACCTTTCTATCACAGATGAATCCATTTGGGTCATAGGGTACCCACCAAAAGCTCCTTTTTAGTCTGAGTTCTTCACCCAATATCTTTTCAGCATCTTGCCATCCTTCCTTTTTGTTAATGATGAAAGGGCCTAATTGGTTTCTTAATTTCAGCTGAGCCTTTTTCTTGGCACCATAAAAATGAGTCAAATTTGAGCTGATAGATTGCCTGAAGTATTCTAGAGCAAACAGTCTCATAGGCACATATTTTGGCAGTTTATAGGGGCACAGCTCACAGCCATATATCCTGATCTTAGTGTGATTCTAGTAGAAGTAGAAGTCACCTATTTTATAGCTTTTGGAGAGCTGTAAAATTTTCTGCATGTCAGCAGAGAGTTTGGGAGGAGGAGTTCTCATCAGTAGAGAGAAGACCGGATGTATAAATAGATCAATGAATTCACAGTAAGTGTAAGGAGAGTTATGGACTTGATGGAAGACTGAGGTCACAGACCTCCTTTCTCCTTTAGTATCCAATTTTCTGATAGGAAACTGAAAACTGTCTGTTTGATAATACAAAAACAGATGATATATATATGATGTGTACTTGAAGACTCATTCTCTGTCTAGATTTATGAATTGGTCATGGATCTTGTTGGCAATGAAGGTAGAAAAGTCAAATTTGAGAGCAGGAGGATGTCCTGGAATAAACATGGACATCAGAGCTAAAATGGTCTCATCAACATATTCACTTGTCTTAAATCCCAGGACATAGGATATCATATCAATGATGAATCTTCCAGCTTTATTGAACCAGACATGGTGAAAAGGAGGTGGCTCTCTGGGCTGGCAATCTGGTCTCATAAATAACTTGGCAATCCGACCTATTTCTGCAGTGGATAATTTAGAGCCTTCATCCAACAAATGTCCCAGGGAAAGAGGAGCCAGAGGCTGACTAGGTTTGAAGCGTAGCATTTCATTGATTGACTCAGGAGTTATATGAAAAAGGATAGTTACAGTTGGAGTCATAACAGCTCTTTGAGTAGGTTCATAATTGGCACAGCACAGGCGGATTACATCTGGGAATACATTTACTGATGGGAGATAGTATCTGGGCAGATTGGACTCCCATATCCCATAGAGATCAGTTTTGCTTAGGTGACTGTTCCTGATTTCACAGAATGCTTGGAGGTGGTTTTTGTCACCAATTAAGTCCTGTATTTGAAAATCCCTATCAGCCAAGGGCAACCACTCCAAGTCCTTATGAGGTGCATTAAGGGGAGCAATGTTCAGGGCCACTGGAGCTTCCATTACTCAACTGTCTGTAATTTTCCAACTTGGAATTTGGTTTCTATAGCAAAATAGGCAAAATGACACTTCTGGGGCTCTTTTCCAGGAATTGCATACCAAAGCCGACTTGTATTTAGCTCAGTGGGCGAATTTCGTACAGGAAAACGAAGTCTTGCGGGGTTTTTTGGTAAAAAATGGGCAAAAACAGTGGTTCTGGTGAACTTGTTGAAGGTGGTTTGATGAATTGAACTTAAATTCGGCTGTTTTGGAAAATTTGCAGAGGAAAGATAACAAAACAGGGTTTGGGAGGTGAAATTTAGGTAAATACCTGTTTTTATCAGCGCCCTGTGCGGATTGCAGGTTGCGGAACGAGCTAGAAGGCCGGACTGCGGGCTCGATTTGGCTTGGTGGCAGACTATGTGGTTGAACCCTGCCTTGGACGTAAAACGGCATGCACAGGTCGCACAAAGAAAACAAGCGGAAATGAGCGAAAACGACGTTTCCACCCCCTTTTAACAAAAAATTGATTTTGGCGGGCTTTTGGCGCGTTTTGGTCGGGTGACGTCAGCATGACGGAGCAATTTGTCGTGTCATGGGGTGATGTGGCGCTGACGTAGCTCTGACATAGTTGTGACGTCAACTGATGACGCGAGGATGATGTCAGCATGGAGGCAACAGGGGGCGGTAAGCAGTTTGGCCCTCGCACCGCTTTTGGACAGAGGTGGTATTGGAGGGAAGGGCAACGAGCAATGCAGGAGGCTGCCACCTGTCCCAAGGTACAGCGGCAAAACCACCATCCCCCGGGCACTAAAGTGCAGGCAGCGGAGGGCTCGCGATATTGATGTGGGCCGTCCAATCTGCAGGTTATGATCTGACGGCCGGCGGCGATTGGGATATGGCAGAGGCTACGACGTGGGACCCACGCAATAAAACAATGAATTTAAATGTTTAGCGAGGTATTTCTTTTGGTTATCGGGCGGGTTTGGTTATTTATTTAACCAAATGTTAAATAAACTCCATGGTTGTGTGCACAGGGTTGTTAATGGCCCCGAATGAACCAATAATTCCCATAAAACATTGATATATGGCTATAATTAGCCGGGGGTCGGGATATTTAAAGTCTTTTTGGGGTTTTCATGTATTTTATATAATACGGGGGGAATTTTATGTAGGAACTATATGATAAAGTTAATATGTTAAAATGAGAAATATATTCAAACAAAAGCACTAAGTCGAAAAGTGAAACTTAGGCTTAGGGAAATGAAAAGGCGACAAGCTATGGAGTTGGGAAAACTTAGCATAATGGAAGAAAAGCATTTTTACACAAGAAACGTGGCTTTGTTATCCTAAGTAAAAACAGAGTTTCACTTAGTCTTTTTCATGAAATGAAGTGAACTAGGAGTACTGAGCAGATCTCAATGTCCTTGTGGGGAGGTTAGTAAGTTTTTTTTTTTTTTTTTTTTTGAGAAATGAGGAGGGAAGTTAGTCATGCTTCATCTGTTTTGTGACCACATAATTGACATGCTACTCATGATATCCATGAGATGAATCATCTTCAAAAGACAAAATTGCTCACAAAACTGCTTCTGCAACATCAAAACTGCCTACCCAGCCTATCACACAACATTTTTTCTTCCTTTTCCTGGGTGCATTTAAACTAGCAAACCCTTACTCTCTTCTTTTCTTTTAACTGCCATTCTATCTAATTCTGTCCTTATTTCTTCCAGGGGCTCAGATTTAGCTGTTGAGCTCCTTTGCTTCTCTACCTAACTACTTATCTGCCAAGCTTGAACTGTTTGGACAGATTTTATTATCTACCTCTAAAACAGGAAATTTAAACATGGACTGGCCAAGATTAAGCTATTTGGCCATCCATCAACTGTGACAGAAGTCACCTAAGTGTACATGATGAAATTTCTTGCAAAAACAGAATAGTAGTGGCAATTTGGACTAGCACACTTTCCTGGTCCTTTCTTTGGGGTTCATTTTCTATCTTTTTGACCAATTCATTCTTTTTGCCCTTTGATCTTTCTTTTAGGCATACCTTCTTTTCATTTTTTAATTTTTTTGATTTTTTGAGGAACCTTTGCAGCATGGAAAGGATGAACATATTTGGAATTTCATCAGTCAATTATGAAATATGACACCTATTGGTATAGGAGCATAACAGGTAGTCTGCTCTATCTAACAAGTACCCGACCAGACATCATGCATGCAGTAGGAATAGTTGGAAGATTCCAAGCAAATCCAAAGGAAGCACACCTTCAGGCAATCAAAAGGATCTTCAAATATCTTCAAGGAACTCAAAATTTTGGTTTATGGTATCCTAGGGATACAAATCTTACACTTCATGCATATACAAATGCAGATTGGGTAGGAAGCGTGGATGACAGAAAAAGCACTAGTGGTGGTGCGTTTTATATGGGTTTCAAATTAGTATCTTAGTTCAGCAAGAAACAAAGTTCAATTGCATTATCTACAACTAGAGCAGAATATGTGGTTGCTGCATCTTGCTGCACACAACTCCTTTGGATGATGCAGACATTGCAAGACATTCAGATCACATGCACTCCACCTATCTCCATTCTATGTGATAATACAAGTGCAGTCAGTATTTCAAAGAATCCAGTCATGCACTCAAAGACCAAACACATACCTATCAAATATCATTTTCTCCAGGAACAAGTGCTTGAACAAAAGGTCAAATTAAAGTATGTTCCCTCCAAGGAACAGGTTGTTGATATATTCACCAAACCACTGCCAAGGGAGACATTTGAATAGCTGGGAGTAGTTGATGCATCATCTGGCCGTTGACACTTATTTGTTTCGGAGAAAAGTGGTTGTACGCGAGTTTCATGAAGCGTATCCGCGTACATACGCTGGTTTCTGTGGATACAGTCACGTATATGTTGGTTTGAAGAAAAACAATGGGCCAGACTCAGGATGAAAAGAGTTTGATATGGGTCTGACAGAGACCATCTGGCACAGGTTCAGGGGGAGCATATACTTCTAATAATGCATTGTTGGCATTATCTTAGAAGATCTTGGTACAATTTCACAGTTGTTTTTGTTTCAGGTGGAACAGGTGCAGAGGGAGATCATGGTTGCTGGTCTGGATGGTGATTGATAGATGTTGTTGATGATAGTTGCTGATGACTATCATAGTCTTGTTTTAGATATTTTGTCTCTATGTCATGTATATCTTTTATTATCAAGGTCATGTAACGACCTATTTTGTTTCCCCACTATGCCTGGGATGGATGATGTAATGTTCTTGTTTTATCATGTATAAACTTTTGGTATATCCCCACTTGGTTGGGTGGATGAGTCAATCTTGGTATATCCCCACTTGGTTGGGAGATGGATGTATGTATGAATCTTTGGTGATAGGAAGGTCATTTATGATGTATAGAGTCATGTTCTTCTTATAGAACATCTTTTCGCAAATCTTGCTTACAGTCAAGGGGAGCATGAACAACACACTTCAGCATATCAGAGAATTCAACGTGTACTCAGAGGGAGCATAACCCTTTGCCCTTGATGACAAAGGGGGAGAATGACTCGGGGTTGCCATCAAGTCCAAAGGGGACGATTGTTGGCATTATGACACAAGTTTGACGCTATGACACAAGTGTTGTCCTTGATGGAAACTAACTCAGATGACAGATCACGGTTCAGGATCACAAAATGAAAGAAAAAGAAGTATACACAGGTTACCCTTGAACAAACCGCGTATACACATGGGTTCATAGACCAAAATGCGCGTATGCGTATACACGCACTTTCATGCAAGGAAAAGCGCGTACATGTTGGAAAACTTGTTTTTGGTCCTTGGTATTTTGACCCATGGTATTGGTCCAAGGTATCTTGTCCGAAGTGTTGACCCCAGGTATTTGGTCCGAGGTATTGAGTCTAAGCAGTTTTGGACCATGGTATTGAGTAAGGCCTAAGACTATAAAAGGAGGAGGAGGTCATTAGACAAAGGTACTCAAGTATTGAATATTTAATGAAGAGCAAGATCTAGAATATTGGTCATTGGGTTATGGTACATAGCTGGATCTGAATCAAGGAGGAACCTAAGCGCTTGAAGAAGGATAAGTTCTATTGATGGGTCAAGATCTTAAGGCTTGAAGAGAAGTATCTTTATGTGGTTTTGATATTTTATCTAAATAGTTGGCACATGTCGTGATCTGTAAATCTGATGATCTGGGTATAACTGATGTCTGAACACTTGTAAAGGTTAAATCATCATTTACAAATATGTACGCAGGTTCATTACAACAAGGGCGCGTATACACGCTGGTTCAGCATTTCAAAATAGTGTATACGCAAGTTTGGCTCGATAAAAGTGCGTATGCACGCAAGTTCGACACATTGAAGTAGCCTACACCTCATAAAATATGCTTTAGCTACTTCTATTCGTTGTGGCAGTGTTCTGAGTTCTATCTTGGGCTCTGGTTACTGTTACTATGTTCTGGTTACAGCTTTCTGAAAAGTGATTGTTTGATTCAGTTCCGGTTGGTACAAAGGAGACTGGTTGATGCAGATATATTTGATGTTTGATTGATGTTATTGACGGATCCAATCTAAAAATTTATGAAACGTGGTCCCTTGAAGAAAAAAGAAGGTTGTAGCCTTCTGTAGATCAGCACCTACGTACTAGTATATCAACTAGTACAAAAGCTAAGGGGTTGTAGCTCCCTTCCAGAAGAAGCTGGAGAATGAGAGAAGGTTGTAGCCTTCTGTAGGTAGAAGGTTGCGTATTGGTATAAGACTGCACCAGTACAGAAATATTGTAAAAAAAGTTTTTATTAAAAGAAGATAGAGACGAATTGTAGCAGGTGGTTTTCACCCACATTAGGTTTCCACCTTATATCTTGTGTTCTTGTGTGTGATTGTCTGCTCTGTTTTTACTGTACCTGGTTACTGTTATATGGTTCTGATGCATAGATTAAAGATCAACATCTAATGAAATAACTAAATTATAAGTCTACAGGATATACGCTAGTTTCCTTAACTACAATTGTGTATATACGCAAGTTTCATTAACTCAAGTAGCGTATGCAAATCAAATTGTGAAAAGAAATATAATTGACTTGCAAATACTAATTCACCACCCCCCCCCAGTGTTATTTCCAACAATGATGTAAGATTAGATGCAAACAAGGAAGCGGTCAATAAAATTGTTTATGTTCATAATATTTTGCATGGCGATTAATTGTGAGTGAATTGTGCTTTCAAAATAGTATGCATGCTTATCCATAAATGACCCTATAATTCTATATGAGTGTGAGCAGTTAGGGTGTGCCCTAGGTTTGATGGAGTGTAGTCTATACAACATTAAGGTGAAAACAAAATTCTACAATTGTGTTCTTGAGTTTTGGGATTGCATGAGTGCCTAATTTCCTAAACAATAAGGAAATAGTTGGGGATGCCATAACCTTATCTTTAGAAAATGCTTGTTGCTTCTTTGTGTACTTAGTAATGAGTATAAATTACATGTTTCAAGGGTGATTTTTGGTTCTCTTGTTATTTTTATTATTTGCCACTAAAATATGTATCCCTTTTGATTACATGTTAGTTATACGCTTAACAATGACTAGTAGATTTTGATTGGATTTATGTGTGCACGTCCAAGTTTGAATTTGAGTTAACTGTGTTTGGATTGAACTCAGGTAGCAATAGAGAGTTTGCACACCATCTTTTTGTTTCAATATACTCAATTACTTCCCTGGATCAAATTCCTATTGACCAAAAGCTTTTACGGGGTTCTGATCTCTGTGGCTTTTATGGTTCCCACTTTAGGAAGGAAGGTCGACTCTTTTCATGTTCCTCCGTAAATAGTTTCATCTACAGGTTGCTATATTTGTGGCAAAGTCTTAGCACTCGGCATTTAATGCAAATAACTTCATCTACAGATTGTTATATTTGGCCAGGTCGTAGGATTCTACATGGCAGCATTTAATGCTACAGCTGGATGCAAATACACTGTTAGATCTTAGGATACTAGGATCAGATCGAACACTATATTCATTTTCTAAAAACTAGCTCAACATATTCCTCTTCAGCAAGTTAAAAAAAATTACAGAGGTAGAGGGGTTTCCACAGGTTAGGCCATGTCATATTATTGCATCTCGTATTTAAATGGGTGCATTTCATAGGTTTCATCATCATCATTTTCTTTTATTAAGAAAAATCCGTTAGGCCTCGTTCAGATTCAGAGAAGAATCCTTTGAAGACTAGAATTCAATCAAGAAGACGTTGCAGGCATAGGCTCAGTGAACTATTTCATCAACAGAGAAAAGGAATATAAGCAATCCTCTCTGATGATCAAGTCCCCTCATACAATTTTTTAACTTTCTGGATATATATTCTAAGTAATGATAGGTATAGTGCACAATCTTCTTCATGGTGATGTTGCTTTCTGTATCTTCCAACCATTTTCCATTTACAAAAGTGCCTTGGTACCGTGTAAATTATATTACCAAGCATGAATTAAAACCTTAAACAATAGTATGTGCCCCTAAATCATGAGTGACGATATGGTTTACAGAAGAACACTCATCTTGATCATTTTTAAACTGCTGAATAAAACTTGCAGTACAATAGTCTGAATTCAATGTTTTGATGACCTAATTATGTAAACTTCACAATCATTTGCCCCGAACACATGGTGTAGCCTTAATTACCTTCTGCTGTGCGTTTAAGGACTACAGTTGCATAAATTTTGTTAGGATCTTCTCGCTCTAAGTCTGAAGCAATTTGCAAGGAGTTAAAGCGATTCATTGCCTGAGGTTTTGGAGCTTCAATTTGAATCTGTTCAAGATTCTGCATCAAATACCCAGCAAGAAGCAAGATTTTTTATTTACCGACAAAAGCATTTAACAAGGAAATTGGATTTTATTAGTTCCAAGGAATAAGAAGAGTTGGACACTTGAGACAAAAATAAAATCTTTGGAAGTTGGATCCATGTTAGAAATATATTTAAATGAATTCACAGATAATGTAAAAAAATCAATTCCAGTAAAAACAGGCTACAGAAATTTCCATGCACAGCTATGATACATCTCATACATACTCCAAGGTAAATACTTAATATAAGGACTAAACTTGCAATTAGCACCAAATTTTCTGCATTTTCCTGTTGAAGCACATGTATAATCACAAAGACACTAGTTCACTGCTTTGACTCTTGAGCCTAAAACCAATGTTGATAAATTCTAATGCAATGTTTTAACAATAACTCCCTATGTACGTCGCTTGCAAAGGCCTTGACGCCTCCCTGAGATAGCGTACATTTATGTATTTAATAGCTTCATTAGCCGATTTCTGGTCATTTATAGTTATGAATATAAATTATTTATTTATTTCAAAAGACTCATAGGAAACCAGTTCGTTCTCAAAAGCAAAAGCATTCTTCAGAGGAGAAATATTATCCATTGCATACCTTCACAGCCTTCTTGGTAAACTCCGTGTAATGAAGAATATGATGGTCTCCTGTTACTGTAGATGAGAGAACCAGCCTTTCAAATCGACCCTCCACAGGTATGGCAGTTTTAATATGGCATGGCCTCCGAAGACTACACCAACTGGAAAAGGCCCACAGTTAAGCAATCAAAATTTCAGGAATCTGGAAATAGATTTTAAATACTAAAGCAAAATGTGTGGTCAATTAAATAAAAATGCTCAGCTAGTTTATCATTTTTGTTGGCTTGTGAATACTAGCAAAAAATTTACAAATCACCACAAGGTGGCTGAAGGATTATGGGACATATCAATTTCTCATGTGCTGATAATGATACTTAAGTTGTCTCTTTAGGATAAATAAATATCTGACAGTGGGCAAAGGAAAAAGAAAAATTTTAAAGATGGAAATTTATTTTGAAGTATAAAAACCTTTTGAATTTTTTTGGTCCCTAATTTGAAAACAAAACCATTTGGCAATATTTTGAAAATATTCAAATTTCTAATAATTATATATATAATCCATGATACTAAAACTAAAACAATTGGCAATATTTTCATAAAATATTCAAATTTTGTAAGATACCCTTCCAAAAGCTCCTTAAATTTCCAATAAGAGTTTTGTTGAGGTTTTCATTGAGAGATTTCGTCAAACAGTTTGGCAACACATGGCTGTAGGTGCATATTTAAGATTTTAACCACCAAACATAGATATATCATGCCAAAGACTGGTAAACGTATTAGATTATAGATATATCATGCCAAAGACTGGTAAACGTATTAGATTAGCAGCAAGGAATACACTTTAACAGCAGTATGCTACAGGCATTAAATCAGCCCAAAGATACAACCCACTAATATATGCATTTAACACAGAGAATACCCCACAAGACACAGTAAAAGGAACCTGGTAAAATTTAGCAGCCTTATTATGAGATATACATAATCTTCTCATTGCATCATCCCCAGCACCTTTATCTTCAGGAGTACGCTCTTCAGAAATTATATGTGTACAGCCAGTCATTGATGAAGCCTCTCGTCCCAACCAGCAACTAAGAATATGCCAAAAACACCACATTTCGGCCCGATAAATAAAGGAGAGTTTTGGCTTGCTGAGGAGGGAATATATGCTTGTGCTCTGAAGTAAATACACCAGGAATAAAGAGAGACTTCAACCCTCTCAAAGGAATACCTGTGCTCAAGAATAAGTCAAGGAACTCGGCCCAGAACAAAGTTACAACACAGGACTTGGCCCACGAAAAAGATACGCTAGACTCCACAGTACAAGAATGGAGTCGGCCCTCTCACAGTCAACTAAACTTGGCCCTTTTCACTGTTAAATCAATCAGCCACTACAGGAGATGTCTCGGCCTCTTTGGGAAATGTAACTCAGCCAGCCAAACACCATAAACTCGGTCCTCCTTGAGATAAACTTGGCCAGCAATGAATGGGAATGAACTCAGCCCAAAGGAAGTGATAAACTCCACCTCGTTTAAGTTCAAAACTTCGGCCCTTAATAGAAAGAGAAACTATGCCCTCTTTCTCACTGAACTCATCCCAATACTCAACTTGAAGCTCAGCTTGTCAAGATATATGAAAAAACCAATATTAGAAGATAAAATCAACATAATACACTGATACTTCATTTACCTACTACAATTTTCTTCTTCAGTGATCTCCTGTGAAGTCCCATGGTGAAATCTGAGTGATCTCACTCAAACTAGCTAGAGTGTATGCTTTCAACACCAAAACTAGCAACCAAACTTAGGGTTTCCAAAACCTTGGAGTCTTCTCCAAGAGCTCTCCAGAATTTTGTTTTTCTCAAATGGAAAAAGGCTAGAACCATGAGATACTCATCATTTCTCTTTCTTATAACCCACTTGACCCTTTTTCCACACATTTTTCCTCCAATTAAATAATAAAAACACTTTTCCTTTATTTAAGAAAGTGGCTTTTATTAACTAAAATTAGCCCCAAAAATGCTTAATTCACCTCCATGATCACACCAACCACCCAAAGACCCTTTTCATCGTCCTATCATGTAGATCTTGTTAATTTGGTAGCTCAGGGACAAATTCCCTCCTTTGGCCAGCTTTCCTCATCAAGAGAAGACCCTCTTTGCCCTTGGAAGAATTTAATTTGGTGAAGGAAAAATATATTTTTAATGTGAAACCCACATGAGCACTAAAAGTACAGGTCAGCCTAAAGGACTGGGTCTCCAAAGAAGCATATCAAAGAAACCTCATTTGGACATCACATCAACACACATCTTCTTCTCTCTCCTTTTGTGATTGGTTCTTATAGGTATTGCACAAGGCAACTGAGTTCACATGTGCAAAGGTTCATAGGTTGATTCTGAGATTTCTGCATTGACTTTTGGTTAGACAACCGTTGACCAAGTTTCACTTGCTATTTTGACTCTCTTTGACTTGCAAAGGTTTGATCTTGGCAGGTCGAGTTTTTATGTGGAGGTACTGATATTTTCTGGGCTACTTTGACCTATGAAATCTAAAGTTGACCGTAGGGTTCTTCTCTCTACTTTGACCGAGTTTGACCAAGTTGTTTGGCACTGTTTTGACTAAAGTTTGACCAACAAGAAGGTCGAGTATTTTGATTGTTGACCGAGCTCCTTTGAGGTAGTTTGACCATTGACTTGTGGACTGGTTAAGGCATCTTTGGTTGTTTTGGACTGGGGCAGAATTGCAGACTTTGACCTGTTGATCAAATTTGACTTTGAGGCTTCTCTATTGAATAATGGTTGGTTGTTCTCTTCGATAGTCAAAGAATTGACTTTGAATTAAATCATTGTATCTCTCTACTGAGCATTTGATGACAATCTAATAGAAGAGGAATTTGAAACGGTTTTCTCCGTTGTGGGGTTTTTCCCTAGTCTTTGACCAAATCTTGTGTCTCTTCTTATTGCTCTTGATTGTCTTCTATTGTACATTGCATTTATTGTTCTATCTACAATTGTTATTTATCATTGGAAAATTGAATTTGATTGCTAATTGAAGAAAATATTGGGCTAAGTGATTGTAATAGCATAGAACAATAGAAAATTAACATGGTATCAAAGCTACGGTGAAGAGAAGCCCAAGGAGATAAGAGACTAGAGTAATCATCTTTGGAAGAAGTTGAAGGAGCCTATTTGACTTGGTCAAGATGTGTACCTCCTAGTTCAAGCATACAAAGAAGCTAGGTGACTCATCAAACTTTGTTGCTTGGAAGATCAAGTTGAAAGTCATATTGGATGACAATGATGTTTTGGAATATGTCAAAGGAAAAGTACCTGAGCCACCGGAAATTGCTCCTACTATTACCAAGTCCAAATACAAGAAAGGTGAGCTCAAAGCCAAGAAAATTCTTATTGATTCTTTGAAAGATCATTTGCTTACTTATGTTGGAAAGTTGAAGAAGTCTAAGAATATCTTTGATAAGCTGGTTGGGATGTATGAGATAAAAAGTTAGAATCATATCCTCTCCTTGAAGAATCAACTCAAGGATATTAAGATGAATAAGGGGGGATTTGTGCAATCCTATGTCATGAGGATATGGACCAATTAAGGGATCAATTGCAAATTGTTGGAGAACCTACATATGATAGAGAGTTGGTGTTGGTCACTCTTCAAGGTCTTCCTCCTATTTGGGAAACCTTCATTACTACTATAAGCAACAATGATAAGTTCCTAACATTTGATGAGTTGGTTGGCAAATGTACTCAAGAAGAATCTAGGATGATCTCTAGAAGGAGAATTCAAAAGCATGAAGAAGGAGCCCTCTGCATTTGTTGCTTGAAACAAAAAAATGAAAGGAAGGGGAGGTCCATCTAACTCAAGGAAGCCAACATCCATGGATTCTCAAAGAAGATTTAAGAAGGGCAAAGTTGAGTGTTTCAAGTGGCATAGGTATGGACACCTTACCAAAGATTGTCCTAAAAATGAGAATGTTCCTGTTGAAAAGGAACTAGGTTTGGTCTTCATAATGACAAGTGTAATTATGATTTTATGTAATTGATGAAAAGAAAGAAAATAAAATTATTGTAATGCTTGTCTCATGAGTTTCATGACCAAGGAATTTTATTTTCCCATTGTGAGCATTTAGGATTGAGTAATCTAGTCATAAAAGTCAAATTTAGTCTTGTCATGTATGAAGGACCCTTCTTGGGCTTATTATATTTTGTATGAGTCAATAGAAGTGTCAAACAACCCTCCAAGACAAGCACTAGCATCCTCTTATAGGTCGGCTTCAAAGAAATAATATTTTTTTCATAAAAAGGAAACGTCGGTTTAGCGGAAGTCATGTCGACTAATTATGAGACTCCGACCACTATAAATAGGCAGCTCGACCTAATCTCAGAATGCAAAAATTTCAGAGTAGAATTTTGGTAGAGTTCCACGGTTAGAGAAGTGCAAGGTACAGTAGGGGTCTGCGGTTAGAGAAGTGTGAGGTACAACAAAGTTTGCGGTTATAGAAGTGTGAGGTATAGTAGGTTTGAAGCAAAAGGTGCAGTGAAGTACAACAAAGGAAAGAGGAGTATATTCCAAGCACCTCCCTGACTTTTTTTGAGTTTATATTCACCTCCACCGAGTCTACTTGCAGCAAAAGAAGAGGAGCACAGCCCGAATTTATTTGCAGCAGAAGGAACGCTGAAACAAGAAGGTACAGTCTAGAAGGAAGGCCAAGATAAGTAGACGGTCAAGTCTAGAAGGAAGGCCGAAGGTTTGAAGCTGAAGAAGGTTGAAGAAGAAAAGGAGCAGAGAAAAGGAAAAAGAGAAGAAGGTTGACTATCGTTATCAACGGATCTCATCAAGAGAACTTGTGTCTTGGTCTTGGAGTGGCAACTAGGTCTAGGGTCTTGGTCTTGGTATTCATCAAATGGAATCCCTATAAGAAGAATTTGTTCGGGTTTTCCTCTCAGAGTGAGAGGTTTTGGCCCTAGTTGATAGCCTACATTCTATGTCTCTTGTCTCTTTATGGTCTATGCATTGGTAGTTGTTTGATGAAGAAGAACACTAATAGCTTAATTAAAAGAAGACTGTAATCTAAAGAAGTAAAAAGTACTCACAGTTAGTTACTAAAGAAGAGAAATCACTTAATATCGATGCCCTAGATTTCTCAACATGGTATCGAAGCTAAGGTAACTAATTCAAGGAAGGGCATCTTATCAAGGGACACTCAAGGATCAAATCTTGAGGAAGGCGTCAAAGCGAAGATCATCTTGAAGACAAGAAGTTTACAAAGAAGTATTAAGATCATTATCAAGAAAAGAAGGCCAAAACCCAGATCTAGTCAAGATTAAGTGTTTTGAAGACTATTCATCCAAATGAAGCTATATCAAAAAGCGGTGTTATTAAGACTCTCTCTCAATGAAGCAAGTTCCTTACCATTAAAGACATCACCAAGAAGTCATCATTGATCCTCATCAACAAGACTTCACCATCAAAAGGGATCTCCATCTCTGTGAGATCAAGGATCATTATTGAAGAAAACTATCCTCAACAAAAAGAAGTTTTCTATTTTCTATATCATCATCAACATCAAGGAGAAAGGGGCATCCTATCAAGTATATGACCTTATCTGAATCTGTAAAAAGTATTTTTGCAAGGAAAGCAACAAATTGGTTGGGTTTTCAAACTACCTTGCATGGAAGAAAAGGACAGATCTAAATCTCATTGAAAATGAGGTCATGGATCATGTCAAAGGATCTATCACCAAACCAAGAGAAGAAGATGCTCAAGAACTTGCAAAGTATATGAAAGGGGAAGTTAGGGCTCAAAGGATTCTCATAGAATCCATCAAGGATCCCCTCATCCCATATGTACCTAAACTCAATACTTCGAAAGACATCTATGACAAAATGGTAGAGTTGTATTCCATAAGCACTACTGGAGAAGTCATCTCATTAAAACAAAAACTCTACAAGCTAAAGATGTCTAGGAAAGATGGAATAGCCTCATACTTTATAAGGATATCTGAGATCCAAGATCAACTACAAGATCTGGGAGAAGTCATGCCTGATGGTGAAATGACTACAGTTGTATTAAATGCAGTACTGGAGGAGTGGGATAACTTCACTTCAAGTATTTATGGGAAGAAAGAAGCTACTCCATTCCAAGATCTATGGTCACTATGCAAGATTGAAGAATCTAGACTATAGGCCAAATCTGATGTGGGAGCAGGTGAGCAAAATCAAGCGTATGCTGCAATGACAAGAAGAGAGGGAAAATTTGGAAAGTTTGGTCCTCAGAAAAAGAAAAAGAACATGGCTAAAATCTAATGCTATGGGTGTCAAGAATATGGACATTATAAAAGAGATTGCCCTAAGATCAAGAAGGACAATAACAAAAGAAGAAGAAAAGAAGCTCATATCATTGAAGAAGTGGAGGAAGCTGAAAAGAAGAAGTCCAAGATAGAGGAAGTAAGAGATCTCTACTATGACTGAGATAGTCTTCCTCGCCTAAGTTCTTTTAAAATTCCTAAGTTTTTTGTTGTAAGATATGGCTATCATAATTCACTAAATGGGATGCATCAAGGCATCATAGAAGCATTGAAAGAAAGAGCTCAGGACATCATCATAGAGAAGCATAAAAGATGGTTAGAATCTATGGAAGTCAAAGATATAGCTCTTGGGAATCTCATTTGAAACATAAGTGGCAAGGTCATCTAGTACAAGGTTCATCGTACATTTGACAAAAGGAAACATTTGTTGATGGGGATACTTTAGATCCTCAAGATTCTTTGATGGAATCTTCATCGAAAGGTTCACCAATCAAGAAAGGAAGCAAGTGTTTCATCAAGAATTCCAAACTTGTGGAATTCATGGGATGATGGTATGATGACATAAAAGTGAAGCAGATCAAGGGATTGAAGCTCTTTCAATCAAGGAAGTTGTTGCAGTAAGTCTGGATGACCCAAAAAAATGAGGTATGTATGTTTATATTTGATATTGTAGAAGTGATGTCATATGGTTGCAGGTAAGATGGATCAATGCTCTATCTTGAAAGCATGATTGAAAGGAAGGATCTCCTCCCTCGAAGAAATGTAGGAATGCATGAGTCATATATTCACTAGATGAAATCAACATAATATGTCCTCATATGAAGTATGAGGCAGTTGACAACATTTGAGGAACTCTAATAGGAAGCTCCTGGGAATGAGATGCATGACGAAAGGAAGGAAGAGATCATGGAATATGCAACCATGGTAAAGGCTATCAACATCTAAAAGACCAAGAAGATTTGACTAGGATATCTCCATGGAAGATATGAAGACTCTGATGAAGCCTGAAAAAGAAAGAGACCCTTGACAATATATATCTACGGGAGATGTGTCGATACGTATGCAGGATGTTGATGTGAACTTGTCGATGTCATCATGAAAGACCATCATAAAGGTAATGTTAATTTTAATGTTCATTGCTTTATTTTTTGAAATCTGGATGGTTTTATGCAGAGCTTCCAAGGGAAGATCTATGGATGTCTTCCACCATCGATGCACATGTAGTAGGATGAAAGATCCTTGAGTAAACATGGCATGAAGAAAGCAGCATGGCATAAAAGCCAGATATGGACTGATGGATCACTTTCCAATGATGACATGGCTGACTCATGGATGAAAGTGATGGATGGTCTGTGTCCTATGTAGAAGTCCCAAACATGAAGGCTCCTAAATAAAGAAAGAAGTTCATGGCATTGTGAGGAGGAGTTCTTCAAGCAACTGGTTGTCCCATCATCTCCACCTAAGGAGCTGTTGTAGGTCCCTAATTAAGAGGGAGCCTAGAATCAAGTTTCTTACTTGGAAGAAACTTGGAAATTCCTAAGCCAAGAGGGAACTTAGGTACATTCTTTCTGTAGGAAAGAGTACACTCCTTTATTGGAATAGATATGTCCTCCCTAATTAAGAGGGAGATATAGACACATCACTCTTCACTTGGGAAGACAGAATGGAGGATTGGGTAAGCATCTAGCATCTGATGCTCTTTGAGGATGTATTAGGGCATCCAAGATAAGAGTAGTCATATAGGACCAATATTCTTTGAGGACTGGGAATTGAAGATAACAATAGTCCTGGTGGAACACACCCTGAGAACTCAGGTGGTCTATTGATGCAAGGTTATCCCCGCTTATACCCACAGTATGCATATAAATGCATCCACTCATTAGTCCTAGGTATTTAACTCTCAAAGGAGTCAAATCATCAACCACAAATGGTTAAGGCCCTCTTCAATCAGTTCCTTTATATCGAAACTCAATCACCCCACCAAAACCTCCTATCGATACTATTTAACCCGTCGTAACCTTCATATAAGACTTTATTAAAGCCTTCCTTCTAATTCCTTCTATCGGGAATTAAAACCTTCTTCAATCCTTTATAAAACCCATAAGCCGCATATATATCAACCTTTCCCTCTTAAAACATTGGTTAATACATATATTTACACATAAAACCTTTCATCGGCGCTTTTCCTTCCAAAACCCATTAACTAAGGAAAACATACGCAAATCATACCTTTTTCCGCTTTATACAGCCCCTGCACAATTTCCGAGGCTACCTGGATCACAATTGGCCATCGCTCCCTTCGCGGGTCATATATACAAGCCCATCACCCCTCCGACTCCGATATGCAACTATCAGAATCGTTAACATATGTTTTAGCCTTTAAAAGGCTCGGCACAACACTTTCACAATTACAAAGGAAAACCTCGCCCGAACCCTTTGTTCGGACTTCAAAAACAATTTACTCAAATCTATACAGTCGTCGGGTCCGCCTCCTTCAAGCCCTTCCGCAACTCCGATCTCCGAACTTTCTGATCGTCGATTAGCGCTTTATTGCTACCGGTGCATCGGCATTCCAATAACCGCTAGCTCTTAATTCCTCCGATTGTGAATTAGCGATCAATCGCAACCGTCGATTTGGTTCACGACCCGACAGTTGTGATTAACTCGCACAATTGCATTTCGCTCAACCTCAAGGCCTAACTCCTTCCACTTCCATGCGCCGATCCGATATCCTTACAGACTCGATATGGATATAGACCATTCTTATAGAATTTCAAGTCCGGATTTCCCAATCCGACTGTGTTTTGTGCTCATTTTTTTAGTGTAAACTGGGTTTTACACTTGCAGGACTTAAACTTTGTGAATAACTCCGTCGATGCGATATTTCGCTTTCCTCTTCAGCGATATCATCTGAACCGTTGATCTTCAGATCCAACGGCTGCTGAGCATCAATTCTTCATTTCCTTTGCTCGTTCCTTTTACTTAGAATTTACGTTGTTTTCTTCAGCGTTTCTCCATGGTTTGATTCTTCTTCAGGTTTCTTCAATGGGTTTGTTCTTCTGCTTCCACTGCTCAGCTTCTCTGAGCTTAACTCTTAAGCGAATCCTCACTTTGCTAACTCTCCAAAGCTTCACTCTGCTTCCTCAATTGGATTCAATGACCCATTTATGATTCCTCTGAATCATTCTGCTCCTCTGTGCGTTCTTTAGAATTCTGCCTGCAACCACTGTTACAAAACCTACGAATTCACGCATAAAACAATCATTTCATACTTATTCCACACATATACACAGTACAAAAATAGCTCACTGTATATACAAATATGAACAATTGATACATATCGAGACTCTCAGTCTCTCACGGGCCTGTTCTTCAATATCGTGGCCTCTTTTTTAGCTCTTCTCGTAGGCTTACATATATGCCAGAGAGTTCTGTTGAACTCATCCTAGTTCGACTCCTAAATCCTCTGTCCACTATGCCTACTTCTAGTTTCAATTAATTCCCAAAAGCTCTCCTTCTAGTTCCTCGAATCATGCAACAAACTGTTTAAGAGTTGTAATTGACTTTGGACTCTTGTCATTTATTCAACACTCATGTTCTCATTTATTTGAGAGCATTTACAACATCCTCACATTATCTAATTAAACCTAAATATTACATTAACTCGAGACTTGGGAAACTAATTCCCTAAAACACATGACCCCTATGTCTACTAATTACAATGATTTTCTCTAGGGTTGAATGCTCCTGCATCAGAGTCCCAAAGTAGAAAATATTCATGATCTCCTGATCATGTGTCTTCTGATCTTTGTCTTCCTGGATCCCACACTTTATTTTGTAACTGCCCAAATGTCTTGTTCCTTTGTTGCTGCTGCACTTCAGTTGTCTTTTGCTTCCTCTTCTTCTCCTTGTCAATTTGGTTCAAACTTTGTTTGATCATATTTCCCACTGCTACCATTTTTCTCCATTGGGACTGCTTCATCATTTGTTGCCATATCTCTTCAATCTGTGTCTCCAATATATCCTTGGACTGGTCCATGTTCTGCTTCATATTTCTGCCTCATGCTTTTTGTTTCAGGTTGTTGTTGTTGTCCACTAGTTCTTCAATCTATTCTTCTTCTTCTTGTTCTGTTATTCTTGCTCCAACTTTTCCCTTGCTTGCTATGTTGGCTTCTATGTTGACTCCTATGCTGGCTTTCGTTGTGACTCCTATGCTGGCTGCCTCCCTATCATCCTTACCCTCTTTCATGATTGAATCATGACTGTCTAGCACTCTCTCCAGCAATTTAACACCTTTGTTCCATGGATTGAATTCTTCCACAGAATCTTCTTCTCTCATCTTTATTTGGCTGTTCAGTTGTGCCAAATCTCCTTTAGTATCTGTAACTAAACCTGCATTCACAAAACACTTGTTAAAATCAAAAACACAAGACTTCTGTGCCTTATCTTCCTTTGGCAACAATTTAATTTGTTGCTCTGTTTCTTCCTCCTCTTTTATCAGTACATCAGTGTGTTGATTTGAATTCCTAATAGAATTCACGAGACTGTCAGCTAGTCTCTCTTCCATACCATCTGTTTCTATGGTTTCTCTCTGCCCTTGTTCACTAAAATGAACTTCTTCCTCTGCAATCACACTGTCATACTCTGAATTTCTCAGCAAATATTCCAACAATGCAATCTCTTTGTGACACTTCATAAATATTTCATCATCACTTATGTTTCCTGCATTTATACACAAATTATTAGTTTGGAAATCATAAGGTTCAACAGTCTCAACTTTTGTTACACATATCAGCTCTTCAAACTGAATTTCATCTCCTTCTTTCACAAGAACTTGTTCCTATGTTGTCACATCTTCACACATCCATGCATTATTAAGTTCTTTCTGCTGCAATAAATCACTGCTTCTCTCATTTAAGAAACATTCTCCATCTTCCTTTACTTCAAAGTTTTTATCTTCTGAAAGATACTTCTGATAGCTTCAAAAGATTGCTCATCCTCTGCAAAACACTCCTTTGTTAGTGTTCCTTCTACCAAGGTTAAATCCTTTGCATAGGTTTCTTCCTTCTTAACATCTTTCAGTAGATGTCCTTCTTTCTTACTAACTGTCTCAACAGTTTCCATGGCAATTTCCACTGTGCCTATCATCATAGTGAATTGATGATCTTTTACTATGTTTTCAGCTAACATAGTCTCTTCTTCAAGTTTGCTTTTAATCTCTTGTTGTTTACCTTCTCCAAGAGCTATCCTTGTCTCACCATTTGCATTAACATTCTCCTGTATTTGTTTTTCATCAATAACATTAATTGAACTCATTTGATTACCTTTCTGAGACAGTATTCCTTCATTCTTCATCAAAATAAGATCTTGATTCCTCATCTCTATGACAGCGTCTTTAAACTCCTCCATAGACTTTTCCTTCTGTATGCAGTCAAATTCTTCTTCTGAGAAGTTTTCTTTGTCACCTTTTACTTCTAGATCTTCATATCCTCTGAAGATATCTTCAAAACACTGCTTTCTTCCTGCAATACTTGCCATCATATACAAACTATCAGTTTTAAAAACATAAGACCATGTGGTCTCATTGGATGCTTCAACCATCATATCTCCTTGTTGTTCCAAGTTCTCTTTATGACTCAAAAATTCTTCGGTGGTCTCCTCTTCAATCTCTTCAAGCCCTTCACTTGGTTTCTTGGTATCTTTCCCCAACTGCATATGAGACCTATCTATCTCATCTTCTTCTAGAACTGAATTTACATTTTGCTTGTCTTCTTTCACCTTTATGACAATATCAGCAAATTATCCTTCTTTACATGTTTCACCTACAAACATACACAAATTGTCAAATTTAAAATCATCAGACCTTTTGGTCTCACTTGTAGTTTCAGTCTTCACGTTTTCATCTTCAGTTTCTCCCAGAATTTCTCCCTGTTCTGGTAAAGAAATGTACTCTTCCATTTTCATTTCGAACTCAACTTCTTTGAGTTTTTCCCTCAGCCACTTTACTTGCTCTTGTTGTAGCCTTCTTGGCACCCCATGCCACCTCACTGGCTTCTTCTTCAAGACCCAACCTAGTCTCTGACTTTCCTCAAGTATCCTCCTTAATGCATCGAGTTGTTCTTTTAACTCTGCAATATCTTTGTCAATTTCCTCTTGACTCATCCTCTTATTATTTGCCTTGGCATCCTTCTTCTCATATCCTCTACTGTGGCTTCCCTCTGAACCTCTGCTATGACTATCAGTAATCATCTTCTTCTTCTCTTCCTTCATGAGCTCCTCACTCATCTGCAATAAGCCTTTGCAACAGCTAGTCCTCCTCGCCACAATCTTACTTCACTAAGCTCTCCTCACTCAGTTTTTTGGTAAGCACGGGTCCTCTATCTGGAACCTCTTCTTGAGCAACACCTTTGCTCCTTCTAGGCTTCTGCAATCTCGTGAGAACACTTCAGCTGTCCTCTCTCTCTGTCCAACCTCTTGTTGGATTCTTCAGGTTCACTGCCACTTCTCCTTCATAGTATTTTCCTTACTCTGTCTTCAAGAACACATCTGGTTCTCCTCTCACAGATTCTCTTGCTTTCATCTGTGCATTAGTGTAAAAACACACATAATTTAAAACAGAACATATTACCTCACTTTCAAGATCTCACATCACCTCAGTGTGCCTTCCTTCTGTCAGATTAGAATCTGATCCTTCCTCTTCCCTGCATAAACACCTTAGCACATAACTCTGTTTTTAATTCTTTCACATAGAAATTTTATGTTCTGTTTAACCCCAACAGTTTTATTTACAAATCTGCTCTGATACCACTAATGATGCAAGGTTACCCCCGCTTATACCCACAGTATGCATATAAATGCATCCACTCATTAGTCCTAGGTATTTAACTCTCAAAGGAGTCAAATCATCAACCACAAATGGTTAAGGCCCTCTTCAATCAGTTCCTTTATATCGGAACTCAATCACCCCACCAAAACCTCCTATCGAGACAATTTAACCCTTCGTAACCTTCATAGAAGACTTTATTAAAGCCTTCCTTCTAATTCCTTCTATCGAGAATTAAAACCCTCTTCAATCCTTTATAAAACCCATAAGCCGCATATATATCAACCTTTACCTCTTAAAACATTGGTTAATACATATATTTACACATAAAACCTTTCATCAGCACTTTTCCTTACAAAAACAATTAACAAAGAAAAACATACACAAATCATACCTTTTTCCGCTTTATACAGCCCTTGCACAATCTCTAAGGCTACCTTGATCACAATCGGCCATCGCTCCCTTCGCGGGTCATATATACAAGCCCATCACCCCTCTGACTCCGATATGCAACTATCGAAATCGTTAACATATGTTTTAGCCTTTAAAAGGCTCGGCACAACACTTTCACGTTTACAAAGGAAAACCCCACCCGAACCCTTTGTTCGAACTTCAAAAACAATTTACTCGGATTTATACATTCGTCGGGTCCACCTCCTTCGAGCCCTTCTACAGCTCCGATCTCCGAACTTTTCGATCGCTAATTAGCGATTTATTTCTATCGACGCATCGGCATTCCAATAACTACTAGCTCTTAATTCCTCCGATTGCGAATTAGCGATCAATCGTGACCGTCGATTTGGTTCACGACCCGACGATTGTGATTAACTCGCGTGATCGCATTTTGCTCAACCTCAAGGCCTGACTCCTTCCACTTCCATGCATCGATCCGATATCCTTATGGACCCAATATGGATATAGACCATTCTTTATAGAATTTCAAGTCCGTATTTCCCAATCCGACTGTGTTTTGCGCTCATTTTTTTAGTGTAAACTGGCTTTTACACTTGCGGGACTTAAGCTTTGTAAATAACTCCGTCGATGCGATATTTCGCTTTCCTCTTCAGCAATATCATCTGAACCATTGATCTTCAAATCCAACAGCTACTGAGCATCAATTCTTCATTTCCTCCGCTCGTTCCTTTCACTTAGAATTTACGTTGTTTTCTTTAGCATTTCTCCATGGTTCGGTTCTTCTTCAGGTTTCTTCAAAGGGTTCATTCTTCTGCTTCCACTACTCAACTTCTCTGAGCTTAACTCCTAAGCGAATCCTCACTTTGCTAACTCTCCAGAGCTTCACTCTGCTTCCTCAATTGGATTCAATGACCCATTTATGATTCCTCTGAATCATTCTGCTCCTTTGTGCGTTCTTCAGAATTCTGCCTACAACCACTGTTACAGAGCCTGCGAATTCACGCATAAAACAATCATTTCATACTTATTCCACACATATACACAGTACCAGAATAGCTCATTGTATATACAAATATGAACAATTGATACATATCGAGACTCTCAGTCTCCCACGGGCCTGTTCTTCAATATCGTGGCCTCTTTTTTAGCTCTGCTCGTAGGCTTACATATATGCCAGAGAGTTTTGTTAAACTCATCCTAGTTCGACTCCTAAATCTATTGAACTGACTCCTAAATCCTCTGTCCACTATGCCTACTTCTAGTTTCAATTAATTCCCAAAAGCTTTCCTTATAGTTCCTCGAATCATGCAACTATTTAAGAGTTATAATTGACTTTGGACTCTTGTCATTGATTTAGCACTCATGTTCTCATTTATTTGAGAGCATTTACAACATCCTCACATTATCTAATTAAATCACTTGAAAGCCTAAATATTACATTAACTTGAGACTTGGTTTATTATATTTTGTATGAGTCAATAGAAGTGTCAAACAACCCTCCAAGACAAGTACTAGCATCCTCCTACTGGTCCGCTTCAAAGAAATAGTAATTTTTTCATAAAAAGGACACGTCGATTCAGATGAAGTCATGTCGGCTAATTATGAGACTCCAACCACTATAAATAGGTAGCTCGGCCCAATCTCAAAATGCAGAAATTTCATAGCAAAATTTCAGTAGAGTTTTGCGGTTAGAGAAGTGCGAGGTACAAAAAGGGTCTTGGATAGAGAAGTGTGAGGTACAACAAGGTTTGCGGTTATAGAAGTGTGAGGTATATTAGGTTTGAAGCAAAAGGTGCAGTGAAGTACAACAGAGGAAAGAGGAGTATAATCCAAGCTCCTCTCTGATTTGTTTTTGAGTTTATATTCACCTCCACCGAGTTTACTTGGAGCAAAAGAAGAGGAGCACAGTCTCCGAGTTTATTTGCAACAGAAGGAAGGCCAAAAGAAGGTACAATCTAGAAGGAAGGCCAAGATAAGTAGAAGGTCAAATCTAGAAGGAAGGTCGAAGGTTTGAAGCTGAAGAACGTCGAAGAAGAAAAGGAGTAGAGAAAAGGAAAAAGAGCAGAAGGTTGACTGTCGTTATCGAAGGATCTCATCAAGAGAACTTGTGTCTTGGTCTTGGAGTGGCAACTAGGTCAAGGGTCTTGGTCTTGGTATTTGTCAATTGGAATCTCTATAAGAAGAATTTGTTCAGGTTTTTCTCTCAAATAGTGAGAGGTTTTGGCCCTAGCTGATAGCCTACATTCTGTGCCTCTTGTCTCTTTATGGTCTATGCATTGGTAGTTGTTTGATGAAGAAGAACACTAATAGCTTAAGTAAAAGAAGACTCTAATCTAAAGAAGTAAAAAGCACTCACAAGCAGTTACCAATAGAAGAGAAATCACTTAATATCGATGCCCTAGATTTCTCAATAGTTCCAAGGTCCAACTTCAACAACAACAAGTTCAATGATAGAAGAAGAGGAGATGATAAAACAAGAGGTGATGATCAAAGAAGAAGAGATGCTCCTGATGATCGTGAAGGAGGCCATCGTCCACAAAAAAGGTCAAGGAACTCCAAGTACGGAAATAATGCAACTACTACTCAATTTGAATATGTTCTTATTTCTGCTCTTTCTAGTTCTTCTCCTCCGGATTCGTGGGATGTTGGTTGGTAAATAGTGGGACTTCTAGACATTTCTCTAGACACCGGAGAGTCCTCTAAAATCTAGCTGAGAGGGAGACTAATCTAAAGATTATCCTTGGGGAAAACTTTAATCATCCTGTGAGCGGCTTTGGTTATGTTAAATTTCATTTAGACTCTGGGGAATCTATTCTTCTTCATGATGATATGTATGTTCCAGGATTAAAGAAGAACATGGTATCTATATCTACCTTGGAAGACAAAGGGATGTGCATTGCTTTCATAAGAGGAAATGTCCTCACCTGGCCTATGGAATCTCGCATGAGAGATGCCTTCACCTTGGGATCTAGAATTGAAGGACTCTATAGAGTCAATGGAAAACCACAGCAAGCATTGGTTCACGGTAGGAATCATCAAAGTTAGCTATGGCACAGAAGGCTAGCACATCTACATTATGAAGCCCTTCCTAAAGTTAGAAAATTGATTTATAGAATGTATGATGTTCAATTTAGCCATGATGGTGTATGTCTAGGATGTGCTAGTGGAAAGATGTTAAAATTGGCAACTAGGGCGAAACTCCATGTGGGTCAGCTTATTTATGGAAGCTGATATTTTTATTGGATCCCTCTCGTCGAGAGGTGTAGGATTGATCTAAAGATCATTCGATTCCAATAAGTATTTATGGAGATATGAATTTATTTTGATTATGGATTTATCATCTAGCCGACCAGCAACTTGGGTAGGCTCAGAAGCCCAAAAGACATGCCTATTCATCACCTACGTTTTAGTATAAATTGAAGAGGACTTGAGGTCATTTGGGGATACACATTCTTCATGTGTTTGTCTTGGGTTTTTGGAGAAGGTGAGACACTAATGAAGGATGCCCTAAGATGATGCCCTAATTTACACGCTGGCAAATAATGAGGATATACGCTGGTTAATACATCTAAACGCAGTCCTAGCATGGAGATCCGTTCATAGCAATAAAGATATATACAGATCCGTAGTAAATGGAACAGCAATGCCAATATATATTCACGGCAATAGAAATATATACATGCTATAATATTCGCAGTAAATGGAACAGCAATGGAGACACTTGCATATACGAAGCAAGGCACATACGCTGCCATTCATAGAAGACCTATACGCACAACAAATACATCTATATGCTGTCCAGTTCAAGCACATATGAACGCAGTCATCGACCACACAATTAATATGTTGTTCATTGAGACCTAGCCGCAGATCTAAGGATCTAACTACGGTCTTAATGATACCCTAACACGCAGTCATATGCAGCAAATATTACACGATGTACGCAGCAAATATTACATGATGTACGCAGCAAATATACGCCGGTCATATGCAGAGATGGAAGCCGTTGCAAGTGAACACACAGCTACATTCGCAAGAATGAAGTGAACACACAGTCGCTGGTCAATAAGACATGCATATACGCTGGAGGCATATAATATACGCAGCAATAATACGCTGTGAAGACATATGTATATACGCTGGATATATCACGCAGTCATATAATACGCAATATGGGAATGATGGAACACAATCATGGACATACGCAGGCCCTAATACGCATAGCATGGATAGAGGCACAAGATTCAAGGATATATATACACGCAGGTGGATTCATGGATATATATACATCCAGGTGGAATCATACACCGCAACTTCATGAATGGTTATATGCTGGGAAATCATGGTTATATATACAGTGTGTATAATGGGATTGCTTGGAATTATAGCCTAGCTGCTTTGCTAGGTTGCAAGCCAGAGCAAGCAGCTAAGGCTGATATGTGTATGAACTCCATAATGAAGCAACAGAAGGATAGCATGGGCAACATTATTAGCAGCATGATGGGCAGCCTTATGAGCAGCATGATGTATGATACATGGAGCATGGACAGTATCATGATAAATGGGCTGTATGATGAAATCATGAAGCAGCACGACACATGGGCAGCATGAAGTATGCGGTCATGGACAACTTAATGTATGGGTAGCACAGTGATCATGAGTAGCATGATGGTGCATGATGCAGCATGATGGTGCTACACGGTAAGGCGCAGCAGATGAATGAAATGGATAGGTGAAGTCGTCACCTAGGAGAATCAGTTGAAGCAGAATGTCTTCAACTGATCTCATGTATCATCGTTATAGGAGATGATCTATGCTCAGATCTAGATAAGTCAAAATATTGACTTCTTATGTAAATGTACTATCTCTCTCACTTTCTCTGTTGAACTTTGAAGAACATAAAAGAAGAATTGATCAAGGGTTTCCCCACACATTGTGGGGTTTGTCCCTAGCTAGCGCCACATATTGTGTCCTCTTGTCTTGGCATGTCTTCTGCGATTTATATTTATGTTCTATCTGCAGTTTATCTTAATATTGATGTGATTGCTAACTGTGAAAATTTAAATAAATTGCTCTAGCATACAACATACCTAAAATTAACAAAAGAAGACAAGGGGACCATTCCCCTCAAGCAAAAGTAGGGTCAATAATATTCTGCAACTCATCCACTCTAACCTATGTGGACCCATACCTGTGCACTCCCTTGGTGGCTACCTCTATTATATAATCTTTATTGATGACTTCTCCAGGAAAACATGGATATTCTATTTGAAGCATAACGACAAAGCATTTGACATGTTCAAGGAATTCAAGGCATTGATAGAGAATCAAACAAAGAAGAGAATCAAAGTTTTCAAGTCCGACAATGGTGGAGAATATACCTCAAATGAGTTCGTTGGAATCAAGAAAGAAACTATTGCACCATAGAATCCCAAACAGAATGGTGTGGTTGAAAGAAAGAACGGGTCTATCATGGAAGTTGCTCGAGCCATGTTGCATGATCAAAAGCTGTCAAAGTTCCTTTGGGGAGAAGCCACTAATACAATGGTCTATGTTCCAAAACAAGGTTCCTCATCAAGCCCTTGGGTGCAAAACTCCCCAAAAAGTGTTTACAAGTGTAAAGCCCAAAGTTGGTCATCTAAGGATATTTGGCTGCCTCGTGTACTTTCATGTGCCAAAGGACAAAAGGAACAAGCTGGAAGCCACAGTAAAGAAAGGTATGTTTGTTGGATATTGTGAAAAATTTAAAGCCTTTAGAATATAAACCATAGGTACTCTTTCTGGAGCAATATGGGACAATGAAGCATGGGGATCTTATTGGAGCTGGGATCCAAAAGAGACTTGGGCATTAATTACTTGGACCATATTCGCAATCTATCTGCATACTAGAATGAATAAGGGTTGGCAGGATGAGGAACCGGCAATTATGGCTTGTTCAGGATTTTTTATAGTTTGGATCCGTTATTTGGGGGTCAATCTATTAGGAATAGGGTTACACAGCTATGGATGGTTGGAACCATAAATGGACCGAATTCCTGGAAGGAAAAGGAAGGATAGATTCGATCCAGTTCTTTTATGTGATTGATAAGTGACATCAATAACTGGTACAAGTTATTTCAAGTAGTGATTATAGAATGATGGAATCACTACTTGAAATAACTTGAACTATATTAGATTCAAATAAAAGAAAGACAATTTGAACCATTCCTATCATTACCAACCACAACGAAAAGAAATATAAAATGAGTATGAGGTAGCAATTCCATGTTTGAATTAACCCATTCCCTTTTTCCAATGGAACTCCGGCTACTGAAGCATACATGTACTATAATAATGCGCTTACCCATGTAGGGTAACCGGGTATGTGAAAAAATTGGCGATTTCATTGTATAAGCGATGAAGAACCCTAAATAGAATACTATTTATTATCCAATATTCCTGAACCTAATGTTGGTCTATCAGATCTCTAGAGACCTATACTTAAAGCTCCGATTAGCGGAAAGATAGAATTACTCGCAGTGTATTGTGGCCAAATAGAAACGTCTTCCCCCCCCCCTCCCTCCGTACGGATAGAAGTGGGTGAACGAAAATTTATTCCAGTTCCCGCATAGGAAATAAAGGTATAATATACTGAGGATAACTAGCTACTGTATATTGCTAACATCAGTAAATGCAACAATCGAGGATTTTGAGTAATTGGCCAAGCAACTGAAATGGCCAAAGTGGTAACAAATCCTGTCAAATAGGTCCAATGGAAAATCCGTCAATTCCCATTCTCCAATGAAAATCAATAAGTCCAGTTATACTCTTTATTCTTTCAATTGGATCAATAATTTATCAAATTGGAAATGGTAATGGACGGAATGTATATATAATGAAAAGGAGTTAGAGTAAACAAATACCTAGAGTATACCATCGAATCAGATCATTCCCTCATTCTATGGGTGGGAAATAATGGGACTAAGGAACCCCAGATATAGGCAAACCAACAATTATAGTTGAGCGAGCCAAGGTAATTCGCTCATTATAGAAGATACTTTGCATCTCCACTGATAAAACCCATACTTGATCCAAGATCTCAAGTATGGGTTTTTATCAGTGGATAAAAAAAATATTAATATGAAATGGATTTAACCTTTTTTATTGTGCATATTGATCAGTAAGCTAGACCCATACTGCGCGTTGTCTCATGCCATAAATAAACACGTACACTCAAGAAATCTGTTGGACAAGCGGATTCACACCGCTTACAACCTGCGCAGTCTTCTGTTCTTGGAGCAGAAGCAATTTGCTTAGCTTTACATCCTTCCCAAGGTATCATTTCCAATACATCTGTGGGACAAGCTCGTACGCATTGGGTACAACCAATACATGTATCATAAATTTTGACCGAATGTGCCATTGGATCTCCATTAGTTAGTAAAAAGTTTTAATTTGATAAGATCATATATAGCCAAATCTTCTAATATATGCCCAATAAAGATGGCTAATAACGGGATATTATGAATATAAAACGAATCAATAATTGTAATCTCCATTATATTTGGAACCGATCTGTATTTTTTGGATCATTTCGATCCCCCCAGATCACCCCGAATATGGCCCAATCCTGACAGGTAATTTTCCTAATGATTTTTATATGGATCAATCATGTTTTTGATCGACCGTAATACTATAGAGATTTTGATAGATTCTGGTCATATAGAATAGATATATCTTCTGAGATATACCTTATTTTTTTATAAGGTATAGATATACCGATATACGATACTTCATCACCATTTCGACAAATGAAATTGATCGATACGAATTGATTATATGATACGATGTCAGTAGCTGATAAAATAGCTGTTTCAGCGTCTACAATAGCTATAACAAAGATCGATAAGATGCCCCTGGCCGGCTATATTTTAAGATAATCCGAATATGCTACTGAATTTGAATCGACCGTATGCAGTATTGGGGACACATAAGTGCTCTAACCATGTTTCGACTCGTAATACCAATAGATAATGAAGAAAGCACCTCGAACTCGAATAAGTGTATGCTCGAGCATAATAGATCAACCCCTTATACCTTTATCTTCTCAGATACAAAAGTTATATTTAGTTTTTTATTTTCCATTATCTAATGATCTTCTATTATAAGATCAGGAATAGAATTATACTTCTCATCATACTTATTACACGAAAAAGATATCCACGTGGATTCATTATGTGCACGAGAATTTCCAATATTCTGACTCATGATCGCATTCACTAAAAAAAAAAGTGACCTTATCCACATACCTAATCGGATTGAAATATTTGTATTTCAATGGATCTAGGAATTACATGAACTGGTCTATAATTCCGTCGGTTGATAACAGACCCTGATCAATAATACATGTGACATTCTTAATCAAATTATAAATATCCTGATCCTTATTTATGATCCATCCGGAAAAAAGGTATGGTCTCGACCCATCAGTCCTCTCTGATCGAATCCAAACTGAATCTGAAGAATTGGTAGAAATTCTTTAATCAGTCAGAATGTTCGTCCATAGTTCCTTCAGACAGACAAGTTAAACTTTGAATTGTTTTAATTCTCGAATCTTCGATCACCGATATTGGTAAACGTCCCGGAGCAATATAATCATAATTTCATTCATGACGATCATACATAGGTCGGGAGTTCATATTCTTTCAATCATAAAAAGAAAATTTGATGAACAATACTCAACACAATTTCCACGAAAGATGCAAATTCCAGAATAAATACTATAAATTACCAATCGTTCGTTTTTCCAATCAACAACGGGTGGATTAATCAGGCATAAACGCATACTCCACAAGCAATACTTTGAAAGAATCCGAAGTGTATTCATCCACGAAATCGAGGATGGGAGATCCGATTTTTATAAGGAGATTTAATAGTCATATGTAAACGATTCATGTGATATAATGATTATGCATCATTCGCATACCTGTAGCAGAAATAGATCATATATCATGTCCCTATCTCCAAAAATAGAAGAGAATGGAGTTTTAAATATAAGAATAAAAAGTTTGAGCATCGATATTCGCCATGAAAAAAACCAGGCTATAAAAAAAAACTATACGACCCAACTTTAGCATAATCACTCTGCTATAGCTAGCCCTTTGGGATACATATTTCCCGATCGATCTTTTCGGCGCATTTACCTTTATTGCCTCTGCGAACATAGTAGCGCAATAATCCCATTGCGTTACATAGGGGAGATATTGTTCGGTTCTAAACAATTTGCTTCCTACCCCCCCTATGTAAATAATCTGATAGAGGTTCACAGCCAATAAAACTTTACCATCTAGCAATAAGTCGAAGAACAACGTGTATCGATGGATAATGAGGACCCATACTTACCATCAGGGGGTCTTTCAGCAAGCATGATCATGTGTAACCCCTCTTCGATTCGTTTTCTAAATGAGAAAAATAAAAAGAAAAAAGAACGACTGGATCCTGGATCTCTAAAAATTGGATTGGAATTGAAAACTTCGAAATTAACGGGTTTTTAGCCCACGGATACCCAATTGACCAATTAAATCATCGTAACGAAGTTTATCCCTCTTGGATAGATAAACCAGAAGTTGCTTACATTTGCTCAAAATTTTCCACAAACCCCTTTGGGATGAACCAAGCTTACCCTTCCTTTATTACTGCCCACCACACAGAACCACCATCACTGGCTGGATACACTTAATGCTGAACCCTTACACGCCTTAGCTTCGATACAGCATTGGCACAGGCGTTCAAATAGAGCAGTGGTGCACGGGCGTTCGACTACACTTCCTGAAAGATTCGTACTCTGATGAGCTGATGAACCAATCAAGTGGGTGAAATTCAAGTGGTGGTGGAATCTATTTATGGAGTTGTGTACTATTCAATTCTATCTGGTAGGGATAGGGGGAATTAGTCTTTATTACTTACGAGCATGCCACTTATATCCTTGGCTAGGCAGGCGCACGTGCAACCCTCCCTCTGATTGATACAAGCAGACATGCCTTATCATCCCGACCCCGATATATGCCTGGCCATAATGCCATCGGCCATATCCCTTCCCTGGCCCCTCTGCTTTCCCATAGCGGCTATAAGGTTATCCCTATATCTTCTATCTTCTTTCTTCCCCCCTCCTTTTATCCCAATCCCGATCTCCTCGGTACTTAAACAAATTGCAAGTGTGAGGCTTCTAAACACCATTTCAGTTATAAATAGAAGCCATGGGCTGCACTAAAAGGAAGGAATTCATTAGTAAGGTTATGTTGGAGGAATGCTTTTGAGACCATAAACTCTCACGAAGCTCTTTCTCCCTTCCTTGCTTACATTTGCTTGGTAGCTTCACCTAACTACTCCCTCGAGACACACAATGCCATCAGGTACCTAACGGAACACATGTGGCAGAAGATTGATTCTTTGGGCACATGCTCATCAATCTAAATAAGCATAAATGACATATATAATGGTGCTTTCCCTTCTTGGCCGACCACGGGAGAACGCAGCCGCGTCTAGACGCTTTAGTATGAGGCATAATCTCTTAGTGCAGCTCGAAGAAAGGTAAGGTATAACCTAAAGGTGATCTTCTATAGCTATGTGGGGAGCTTATTGATTCCCATTGCTATCAGTGATGCACATAACGTGTTTTTAGAAGTTGAGTTCTGGCATTGCCTATTGTTCCAAGCAGTGATGCCCCGGTAACGGATCCATATCCATATATCGTAGCAGACCCATTTAGAGATAAAGATATAGACCCACCCCCAGTTGTTCGCCCGGAACCACCATAAGCAGAGACACAAGCAGTAGATCCACCAGCACTAGCGGTTGAACTAGTTTACCCCTAATCATACGCAGCCGGAGCATATACATTTCGAGATCGAGTAAAAGCACTAGGAGTAGAGGTATATATATTATATAATAGTTCCATCACTGTTGTTTATGGGGGTAGATAACGGCTTCAAGCTTCACTAAGGGCCTTTACTACACGCGCATCATAAGACAAATCTAACCAAGGTCCCGGAGGGGCTTGCGCTTCTGAGGGCAAGGGGAGCTGATAAAATCAGAATAGATGCCGGGAAAGGTGATGGCTTTCTAGGGAAGGATACTTAGCGATACAATGGCTATCAAACTCGAAAGTGTGCTACCTCTGCTTTTATCGCCTATGACGGTGGTGGTAGTGATGGTGCAAGGTCAGGGAGGGATGCTACAGGGAAGGATGCTAGGCTAAGTGATAGCTCTGCTACTGGTGAATCTGAATCTGGATCCGGAAGAGAATAAACACGTCCAGCGATAAGATGGACCCTATTGATCCGGAACCACACATTGAAGTTTATAGACCGGTTGTCGAACCAATTAGAAAGTCAGTTCGAGAGCCAGTTCACTCCGCAGGGGGATAAGCAGTTTCACTATCAATGATAACATAAGCATCTGAGCGCGCATCTGAGCAAGCATCCGTAGTAGCGAAAGTAGCAGCCAGGGTAGAAACTACCACAGTGGTTCCAGTTCCCATACCATTACGATCCCTGTCCCTGTCACCATCAAAGAGAGGGGCGAAGGTAGTTCGAATGGGATACATGGATGCACCCACCATTGGACATTTAGATCTTGCTTCACCCACTGGTCCTTCTCTTTACGCCTGCAATGGACCTAGAATCTTAGGCCTAGTCGAACCATACCAAGATTAGCCCAAGCAACAAAACCCTTACCGAAGCGCATCAGTAGCAATCTTTATCCTCGCATCAGTAGCAGCCATCTGGAATTTGTATTCCGCGCATCATTACTTTTGATTGAAAAATCGGGTCATCAATCATATAGATCAGTAAATCAATAAGGTAACAATCAGCAGCAGTCATCTAAATAATCAGTAGTAAAGTGGCCTGAGTGGAGAATGTTGTAAGGTAAGCTCCTAAACCCCCTGTATTTATGGCTAGAGAGTTAGCCGCCCCCCCCCTTCCCTAAGGCAGTGATCTCTCTGGAGAAAACAGAGGTAAGAGCGAGTGCCCTTGATGTCATTGTATCATCTGCCGCCCCTTGGGAGATGGTGTTAAGTTCCACCGCCTCTACTTTCTTTATCCGCCTTTGTGGGAGAAGCCGTGATAGTCACTGTAACTACGGCTGCCTTTGTGACTGAAATCAGAAATGAGACCTCGTGAATGCCGTCGATAAGTAGTGAATCCTTTCGTTGTGAGTTTGGGGTGTGGGATAAAAGATGAGAGGGAGGTGAGTGGGAGTTGTAGTTTGGTACTTAAGGCACCTAGAGCAGCTGGTAACTTTCTTTAGTGCCTTTAGTGAATGTTCTAGTGAAGATCTCCAGTCCCCCATACCAGATCCTACTCTAGAGACGGAAATACCCACATTAATAGCAGGTCGGATCCCGGCATTGAATAGATCAGCCGATGAAAATATTTGTCCATCGGTAATGGAAATTGCATTAGTGGGAATATAAGCTAAAACATCTCCAGCTTGAGTCTCAACTATTGGTAGAGAAGTAACACTCCCCTCACCTAACTGGGAACTTAATTTAGCTGCTCTTTCCAAGAGACGGGAATGCAAATAGAAAACATCTCCCGGATAAGCTTCTCGGGCAGGTGGTCTTCTTAATAGAAGAGACATTTGTCGATAAGCTTGTGCCTGTTTGGAGAGATCATCATAAATGATTGATGTGTGGTGTCAAAGTTTCTCCTGTATAAGGGGCGAGATATTGTAATGTAGCGGGAGAATCCGCAGTTTCCGCTACCACAATGGTATATGCCATTGCGCCACGTTCTTGGAATGTATTAACTACCTGAGCCACGGAAGAAGCTCTTTGACCAATTGCTACATAGACACAGATTACATTTTGACTCTTTTGATTAAGAATAGTATTTGTAGCTACTGCTGTCTTGCCGGTCTGTCTGTCCCCAATAATTAATTCTCGCTGACCACGCCCTATAGGAATCATAGAATCAATAGCAATAAGCCCCGTTTGAAGGGGTTCATATACGGAACGTCTTGATATAATACCTGGAGCGGGAGATTCAATCAGTCGAAATTCGGAAGCTGAAATTTTACCCTTACCATCAATGGGTTGGGCTAGAGCATTTACAACACGACCCAAATACGCATCACTTACTGGTATCTGAGCAATTTTTCCTGTTGCTCTCACGGAACTACCTTCTTGTATCATCAAGCCATCGCCCATTAATACAACTCCAACATTATCCGATCCCAAATTTAGGGTAATGCCTACTGTACCATCTCCAAATTCCACTAATTCCCCTGCCATTACTTCATCAAGACCATGAATACGAGCAATGCCATCTCCTACTTGAAGTACGGTGCCAAGATTACCAACTCTTACTTCGTTGTTATATTGTTCGATCTGTTTCCGTATAATACTACTAATTTCGTCGAGTCTAATACTTCCCGTTAGCACTTATTCATTATCTGTTCAGAAATAGGTCCTTAACCTTTTTAATTATCTATTGAGAAATAGGACCTATAACAACTAATCATTTGTGTTCATCATGGTTCTAAGCAGGCCAATATTGTGATCGATCGTACGTAAATGTAACTCAGTATTCAAACGACTATTCAAAGTTCCTATAGCTCTTCGTAAAGCTTCGCGAGAAACTTGTTGTCGGATCTGGTCAAATGCTCTTTGTTGTTCGGAGTAAATCGTCTCATTCTTGGGATCCTCTAATTGTTCCAAATTCTCAGAAGCAGTATTGAGGAGATCCTCTTTCTCTCGTTCTATTTGGGAGTTTCCATTTACCTGGATTTCGTCCGCTATCATTTCCACGTTCCTTAAGCAAGCCCGAGCTTTCTCGAGCTGATCGATAGCTCCTTTACATAGTTCTTCCGAATTCCGAATAGTCTCCAATATTTTCTGTTTACGATTATCTAATAGATTACTTAATGAAAGTAGATTATCTATTCACAAATTTCACGAATTCATAATCTCTTCCCAAACCGAACACGAATCTTTCGATTCATTCGGCTCTCCTGCTCAGTTCTTTTTTATTCCCCAGGAACGTATACATTTCCTTCACACCAAGCTTGCCCTTTCCGTTCCGTTTACGGAAGATTAGAATCAATTTATAAAAGACCAAGATCTCCGAAGGGCTCTTCCAGCAAAAGGGATTTGCAATTATCAAGAAAGTTTTATGTTGTTTTTGTTTCCCCTTTTCTCTCCTCTTCTTCCCTCGTGAAAATTGAATCGTTCCATTCAATCAATTAATTTGTGCCTCCTCCTTTTTGTTCTATCGAATAAATTCCCTTCTGTTTAGGTCGTCAGGTCAGCATTGGAACTAAAATTGGATGGGAGATTGGGACTATTGTTCAGTAAATAGATCAAATTATTCCATTGATATGAATGTTATATATCGGATCAGTGTTGCGGGGGAGCGCCCCCCCCCCTTCGAACCCGCTCCCGAAGCGCGCTCCGGGCGGGAGCGGCTCGGGAGCGGGTCGGGAGCGCGCTCCCTTAAAAAAATTTACGCTCCCTGCTCTGATAGGGAGCGTTTCAGGGAGCGATCGCTCCCGAGCTCCCGGAGCGTTTTTTAATGCCCGGGAGCGATCGGGGAGCGATCGCTCCCTAATCGCTCCCGGGCATTAAAAAACGCTCCGGGAGCGATTTTTAATCGGCCGGGAGCGGTTCGGCGGAAAAAAATTCCGCCGGACCCGAAAAATTAAAAAAATTTAGCTAATTTTTTTTGTTTTATAAGCCCAATGGGCCAAAAACTTGTCATTACAACTTTGTTGAGCAAGTGATTGAGAGCTTGAGCAAGAGATTGAGAGCTGGAGCAAGAGCTGAGGAGCAAGGAGCCAGAGCTGAGGAGCGAGGAGCAAGTGCCAAGGAGCGAGGAGCAAGCTTGCAGAGGTATGTAACTTAATCATTTAGTTAGTTTAGCTGGTTAGGTAGTTAATTTGGTTAGTTTCATTTACCTGTTTGAGTTTAAAGATCATTAATTTAAATTAAATTAATAAATTAAATGAATTAATCCCAATAAACTAAATTAATTTGCAGATTCAAGACTCAAACCCTACAAACATCAAACACGATGGACCTGAGCATTTTTATTGGCATTTTCCTCTTCCTGGTCCCCTTTCTGGTTATTATGGTGGTGGAGAGTAGGAAACGGAGGGGGCCTGACCCTGAAGAGGTGGATGAAGAAGCCGGAGGAAGTCAAATAGGTGAAAACCCCAGTGAGGAGGATGTGGAGGGTGAACATGAGGGTGAAAAAACTAAACAAGACCAAACTCCATTGTGGAAATATGTTCAGAGGCCTGAAACAGGGAGAGGGGGTGGAACCACTAAATTTCATTGCCCCCATTGCAACACTGATTTCACAGGCTCATACACCCGTTTGAGAAGACACCTTTGCGGGAAAAGGGCATGGGATGGAGAGAAACAAATAGGAATCAGAACTTGCAACGGGGTGTCAACAGTTGATAGAGCCAAATACATAAAGGAAGAGGAGGACGCCCAATACAAAGCAAAAAGATCAAGGGGTTTCTTTGAACCAAGCTCACAAAGAACTCCTTCAGCATCCTCCCAAGGCAGTGGATATGGACATGGAGGCTCAGGGTCATCATCTTTACGCCGTAGAAGCATATCAGATTTCCTTGATGAGGGGTGTAGGAATGATGTGGATTCAAAAATTTACAGGTTCCTCTATGCAAATGGGATACCATTCAATGTTCTACGCTCACCTTATTGGCACGAAATGGTTTCTGCCATAAATGATGCCCCTAAAGGATACAAGAGCCCTGGGTATGACAAGGCAAGAACAGTTGGCCTTGATCATGAAAAAGCAAAAATATCACATTCTTTGAATAAAATGACAAGTTCTTGGACTGACAATGGGGTGTCCATTGTATCTGATGGATGGACAAATGTAAAAGGCAAGCCATTGATAAGTGTTCTTGCTGTGTCCCGAAGTGGTCCCATTTTTCTAGCTGCACATGATTACTCAGACAAGTTCAAGACCGCTATCAACATTGCAGAAGCATTGCTTGAAACAATTGAGCGTATTGGCCCATACAATGTCATCCAAGTCATCACTGATAATGCTCCTAATTGTAAGGCAGCGGGAGCAATTATTGAGGATAGATACCCGAACATATTTTGGTCTGGATGTTTGGTTCACACATTGAACCTTCTGTTGCATGATATTGTCAAAAACAAAAATGAACAATACCAATGGATTGGGGATTTGTACAAGAGAGGAAAAAAAATGATAAAATTTATTACAAATCATAGCAATACCCATGGCCTTTTCCGCAGTCACTCGAGATTGGAGTTGCTGAAGATTGCGAGGACTAGATTTGGTAGCTATTACCTCACCTTCAGGCGCCTTTTGAAGGTAAGAGAGGGTTTAGCTAGCATGGTATCAAGTCCAAATTGGCAGGTGTTAAAGGAAAGGGCTACAAATGTAGCTGACATTGCAGGTTTTGATACGGTGGAGGAGGCCGCTCTTGATGGGCAGTTTTGGACAGCTGTGAGACAGGTATTGGATTTCACCAAGCCAATTTATAACATGATTCGGTTTGCAGATACAGACAAACCGGTGATTGGCGAGGTGTATGAGCAAATGGATACCATGTTGGGGGAAATAAAAGACATTGTTAATAACAGAGATCCCGACTTGTACAATCTGATTCACGATTGTGTGTGTGAACGGTGGAAAAAGCTTAACCTTCCACTACATTGCTTGGCGTATATCCTTACGCCAAAATACTACTCAGATTCTTGGTTGGGCAAACCTGCAGCAGGGGGTGGTGTTAGGACCAAACCCCATTTAGATCGAGAGGTAACTAAAGGATATCTGGATGCATTAGAAAAGTTGGTGCCTGACAGGGAGGAATGTGCAGCTGTGCGCCTTGAAATAGGCAGATACTTCACTGGCAGTGGTTTGTATGGTAACTTCCATGCAATGGACGACAAAGATAAATTTGATTCTCTCACATGGTGGGAAACATATGGCGGCGACGGACTTTTGCGAAAATTGGCATTGAAAGTTCTTGCACAGGTTGTAAATTCTTCTTCTGCAGAGAGGTGTTGGAGCACCTACAGTTATATACATAATGTGAAAAGAAACAGGCTCAACGAAAACCGAGCAGAAAGCTTGGTTTATGTGCACTACAATTTGAGGTTGTTGAGCCATTACTGTGATCGGGCCAATGAAGATCCCACATATAAAATTTGGGACAGTCACCCTGAGGACGACAATTTAGAGGATGGCATTGTACATATGGAAGAACTAGAAGATGAGCTTGTACGGGATGAAGCTGAAGCAGCTGCAGCAGCCATGCCACCTCCACCTCCACCATCCAGTAGCAGTTCTCGGGGCCCGAGTCTTGTTCCATTGCTGTCGCCACCTCCATCGACACCCTCGCGTGGAGGCTCGAGTTCTGGTCGTCGGTCTGGGAGGGAGACTCCTAGAAGACCGCCAAGACCTACTTATACTCCTGGAGACTCTCGTGGCAAGGGCCACTTGTAGATTTACAGTTTACTTGTCTTTTTTAGTTTCTATTAGACTTGTCACTTTAGTTTTCATAACTGTTCAGTGTTGAGTTTTGAGTCCTTGACTCTTGACTCTTGACTCTTTCATATCATTATGACATTATGATATTTTTTGTAAACATTATATCACTGTGACAATGAAAATTTGAAGTTTGAAGTTGGGCCTTGGCAATTATAACTCATTGGTAATGATTGTGAATTATGAATATGATGCTTTGTGAAAGACTAAAGTTGTTTCATTTCATCTCATTATTCATGTTTCATTTTATAAATTTTTAACATTTCATATCATGTTAACAGTTAGAAGTTAGGACTTAGAAATATCTTCGATATTACTTCTTGTAATGGTTAAACTTGGCTTACAAGTACAACTTGTTACTTTGGTGATCAATGATGATAAATGTTATTGAATTGAATGTTATTTTAATTTATTATTTTACTAAGGTTGATGACGATTATAATTTCTAGATGATTGATGTGATATGGTTCAATGATCAATTTATGTTTTTTTATGTTTTTTATGTCTATTTCATCATTCTACATGTTTTTGTTGACATATATGTATCAAAAATTAAAAAATATAAAAAATATATATATTTTTAAAAAATCGCTCCGGGATTCGCTCCCAAACCGGGAGCTTCTGAAAATGGTCGCTCCCGCTCCCGCTTCCGCTCCCGCTCCCCGCTCCCGCTCCCGCTCCCAAGTAACACTGTATCGGATCAATCTCCAACTATGCCTTTGAATCCATCTCATCTTGACACAGCGGTGGAAAGAATACCCAGTTAGTTGTGCTTAGACTTCAAACAGTTCAGCTTTAACCATTCTAGTGGTCCTCCCTCATTGGTTGTTATAAACTAAGAGTTCATTTCCCAATCAATTACGAAATGCTATAGTTCTTCGCTATTCCCCATTTGGAAGTATTCGTTGAGATTATGCACTTTTCTATCTCCAAAGTGCAGCTGGTTGGGCCCAGCCATATTATTCGAATATACAACTCGCACACACTCCCTTTCCAAAATAGATCAGTACACTAAGCACCACACTTGAATTTATTATATTTGTTTCTAAAATATTGGTATTTGATCCGAAACCCCCAGCGGAAGGCCAATAACTCAAGGAAATGAAAGGATCAATTACATTTTTCATACGCTCTCCCCTCATAGATAAGGATATGTTCTACAGAATTTTGTTATTTTCTTATTTGATCCTATCTAGTTCTGGATAATAATATTTGGGATACTTAACTTAGTCCCCGGTCTTTTATAAGGATAAAAAGAATTTGCTTGCCCTATCCACTCCCTTCCTTGACGCACGCGTCATGAATCTTTCCGACCGAAATATAGTTATAGGAAGAACAATTCATTTGCTAATTATTCAGATCAGCCTCTCCTGCAGTTTAACAAGTAAATTATTGGAGAAATACTAATGTAATGACGAGGTGTAGGGATCTTTTTTTTCAGGATTAAACAAAGGGATTCGCAAATAGAAGCGCTAGGGCCACAACTAGTCCATAAATAGTTAAAGCTTCCATAAAAGCTAAACTTAGCAGTAAGGTACCTCGTATTTTACCTTCTGCTTCTGGTTGTCTCGCAATACCTTCTACAGCTTGGCCCGCAGCAGTGCCCTGGCCAACGCCAGGTCCAATGGAAGCAAGCCCTACAGATAATCCAGCAGCAATAACGGAAGCAGCAGAAATTAAGGGATCCATGGTAATCTCCTCTTACTAAGGTTGGGAAATAGTTGATAATACGACAGTTTCATCTATTGAGTGTTCACCAATGGTAAAATTATGGAACGATTTCTTCCGAACAACTAAGAACAAAAATATTTATTGATGATATCAAAGTGATAATATCAACGAATAGGGTATCCCTTATGCAAATATTTCATCATAAAAAGATTTATTCTTCATAATATTCAAAATAAAGATTCCATTTTATTGGGCATATGAATTCTTATCACGGAGAGAGAATAGACTGCGTAAGAGCCTATAAGTCATTATATATCACATGTATAGATGTGATATTAATCCATATAATCTATAAGGCTTATAATCAATATAAATGGATTAATATATGAAACGAACTATATACAAAGTAAACACGTTCGAAAAAATCCTCCCCTTAATGGGAACAAAAATTTAATCGTTCTACGCTGGTACATTCTTTACTCAAACAACTCCGATTAGTGAACCTGTTCGATCCTATTATCATATTTCTATACAAATGGACCAATCGGATCCACTCTATCTGGAGATATAATGGATAGAAGTAGTTAACTGATCTTAAATCTTGTTACCAAGCTCTTTTTACTAAGAAATCTGATTTGCTTCTACCATACATATCAAGTCATGCGTTGGTACGATACTTAGAAAATATTTTGTCTGATTAGACAGTGATTTAATGATGACCCTCCATGGATTCACCTATATAAGCTACAGCTAGAGTTGCAAAGATCAGAGCTTGAATACCGCTCGTAAATAATCCCAGGAACATTACAGGTATAGGAACTATTAAAGGTACCGGAGAAACAAGAACAGCAACTACCAATTCGTCAGCTAATATATTTCCAAAAAGTCGAAAACTAAGTGATAAAGGTTTTGTAAAATCTTCTAAGATGTTAATTGGTAAAAGTATTGGGGTTGGTTGAATATATTTACCAAAATAACCTAACCCCTTCTTTGTAAGACCTGCATAGAAATATGCTACTGACGTAAGTAAAGCTAGAGCAACCGTAGTATTAATATCATTTGTAGGTGCGGCTAACTCCCCCTGAGGTAATTTTAGAATTCCCCAAGGAAGAAGAGCACCTGACCAGTTAGAAACAAAGATAAATAGAAACATAGTTCCAATAAAGGGAACCCAGGGACCATATTCTTCCTCCCCAATCTGAGTTTTGGTCAAGTCTCGAAAAAAATCGAGAATATATTCAACAAAATTTTGACCAACGGTAGGAATGGTTTGTGGATCTCGAACAGCTATGGTAGCTGAACCTAATTCCACCATTCCCACAAACCCCTATATGACCAATCGTATATCAATACTCGAATACGCTATCTCTAACATATGTTCATTCATAGATCAGGATATTTTTCATATATATATATGAATGGAATAGAATTTCCTTTTGGGATGCCTTGATGGTGAAATGGTAGACACGCGAGACTCAAAATCTCGTGCTTAAGAGCGTGGAGGTTCGAGTCCTCTTCAAGGCATAATATTGCTCATGCTTATTGAATGAGCAATATTATGGCAAATCTCGTAGAGTATCTCAATAGATTGAGATAGATTCTCTGTTGATACGAGGTATTCCGACGATCGATTACCTACAAGTTAACGCTGTTGGAATAGGACAGTGGATCACAGGTAGGATCAGATCTTCTCTACCTAATGAGGAGTCCATTCCGAATACACCCTCGTATTATGAGGTATATTTCATTAAGGACACAGATTGAGAAGATCGATACATAGATTGACCAGATACCACCTCTATCAAGATCTTGCAATATACGGGAGTTACGACCGAACCTCACCAACTATATCCATGTCGGATCCTGTGACTCTATCCTTTCCTCTCTTCAAATAGTGTGGAAAAAAAATAATGCTAGAACCGAAATCGAGGAAATAAGGAGTAAGCATAGTCTAGTTAACTTAATGAGATATTATTAGACTATGCTTACTCTTACATGGTCGAGATCTCGGAGTGAGGAACCTCAAATTAAAGATCTATCAAGTCTTTATAGGATCTTAAATTGGAGCATATGTAGAACCTCTCATTGATTCCCACGACCCTACTGCCCGGTCAATTTTCTTTTACTTCATTCCATATTCTCCCAGCTGATATCAAATCTTAATCCTGTTGTATGAATTGAGTGTTCAATTTCATTGGGAAAAAGCCATTTATTCTCCAACAATGTCTTTGTAATTTGATCCAATAACATTCTGTTAGATAGGAACAGATTTGATAAATATTGATAACTCTCGAATAGAGTATTATAAAGAAAAGATTCATTAGATAATAACCTATTGGTTCCGAGCCATCTTTGGCGATGAATTAACGATTGGAAGCGGTCAACCCTTTCTCTCGAATTTTCGGTCAACCAACGGTTATATGAATATATAGGAAAATATGGCTGCATACGTTCCAATTGGATACCAATCGCTTGAATGCGTTTGAAATGCTCGATATGTCTATGTCTAAGAGACAATGGTTTCCACCAATTCATGACCAAAACCGAATTGATCATGGATTTTGAATCATATCTACGAAAAAAACTTTGGATACTTTTTTTAGGGAAAAAATCAGGTTGTGCTATTAATCTTCTTGCACCATAAGTAATATAAAGCCTTTTCAGCAGTTCTTCATTTGCGAAAAATTCTCGGCGTGAAAACACAGGGCGCTGCTCTTGAAATAGGAAGGAATCCCAAAGAAATCGTCTTCCTATAAAGAACAGTGGTTTCTTAGAGTATTTATATTGCTTCAGATATTGTATAGGAAATAGAGATCTGTCCATCTGTCGTTTTCTTAACGATCCGAACTGATACGAAGATCCCAATGAATTGGGTGTTTTTATATGATCGAATCTATTACTGCGAAGAAAACTAAGACGCCAGATCCTAGGAGTCCAAACTACATTCTTTATTAATTCTTCATCCATATCCCTTTGTTTTGCGCCAGGAGTAAACTTCAATTCATATTCTTTCATAAATCGTATCAGATCTAGATTATCTCTCATTTTGAGTTGAGGAGCAAATGTGATCTGATCCTTATCGGACTTACCCCGACATATTCCTAACCTAGAAAATGGAAACTCCACCAGAATACTTTCTAAAAGACTAGAAGCTATATCAAGATCATGCTCAGCTAATTTATCGAAAGGAATCCAATTCTCTCTATTTCGTTCTGATATAGACCAAGAATCTCGAGCTGCTGATCCGGCCAAGCAACCCAAAATATGGGGAAGTATGGTCAGTTCCTTCATAGTTGTTTCGGCAATCGAAGGTTCTAAATACCATTCGGACAAATAACAAAACCTTTTCTTCCATAATTCCTTTTTGGTAGATAGAGGATTCATGGGAGAATTTCTTCTAAGTGTATTTTGTATAAAAGCCTTTCCTACTTTGTAGATAATTCTTTCGTCATTTTCACTGGATCCAACCTGATTATCCATAGATTGTAAATGAAAAATTTGCCTATAAATAGCGGATCGAATTGTATTAGTGTCTATAACTGATTTATTTCGGGTAATACTAAGTATTAAGGCTTCATCGGCCAGTGCTGCTAGATCTCGTGCAGCATAAACTATGGTTATAGATCCAAATTCATCGGGAAATTTTCCCGAGTATAATCCTTTGCTACATAAAAGAATAGGAAATTCCCTTTGTCGATGTGGGATAACAAGCATTCGAATATTGATCGATCTATCTAATCGATTTGGAGCTATTAGAGCTGGATCCACTCTTTGGGGGATATGAGTCGAAGCAATAACAAGAATATTTCTCATAGAATCTTTTTCACCATCTCTAAATCTAAAGAGATTGTTCATTAATACACTAAGGAAGAAGTCAATGAAGCCAAAACCAAATAAATAGTTAGTTGCGTCATTTAAATTCAGTTCATGAATGTTTGGAATCCATATTATGCAAGGAGACATGCTTTTTGCCGATTCTAAGGTAATATGGAAATCTTCCATTTTGTCTTTCACAAAAGGATCAAACAAAGTAGGAATACGTTCAACAGGGTAATCTAAATACTCACCATACCAGAGCTTCTTCAGAGATATTCTTATTAAAGGAACATATGAGTCTGCTGCTAGACTTTTGACCAAATAGGATCGGCCAGTTCCCATAGGACCTATCAGTAAAATCCCTTTGGAAAGTAATGATCCTGAGTGGAGTTAGAAAGGTTTTCCATGAAATGTGGGGTTGGTTTGACACAATATTTGTGAAGAGGTAATCTTCTGACAAAAAGCAAGGAATACGCATCTTTCTGCTAAACAAAATGGATTGAACCTGTAATTAATTAGACCTTTTTGATAAGTGTAGGCCAAATATCGTAAGTGAATAAGCCCTGGCTGTCTAATGATTTGATCTCCAAATTCATTCTTGAATAAATTATGACTGTAAGTAAAAATTGATTCAAATTTAAAAAGGGTTTTTTCCGTCATTAGAAACTGAACCAGTAAGTTCATCTCTTTTTCGGAGATATCCATACTAGAGCACAAACCGTTCAACTCTCTTATTATAGTTATAAGCAATTTTATATTTCTATTCTTCGTCTTCCTCTTCGTCTTCGTCTTCCTCTTCATAGAAAAAAAACTATTAATAATCTGTGGAAGAGAACTGGATCTGTCTATTGTATAATAGAGAAAGCTATTAGGCACGGGAGGATTAATCTTTTTTTGCAACTCTATCACGTATGATGGATGCTTTAAATACTTTATGAGTTCAAAGTATCTCTTTATATTGATAAAGGTGAAAGAAATAACTTTAAAATATTGAAGAATAGAATACCCAAGAACGAAAAAAGGGATAAGAATCCCATATTTATACCCCCGAGCATTTAGTAATCTCATATGTGCCCATATGAATGGAACTGATGACTTCTCTCGATCACTAGTTTCCTCTATTAAAAAATCCTTGCAGGAAGGGAAAAAATCCTTGAAATTATTACTTGGAAAAAAAAACTTATTAATAAGATTCGTTCTCAATTTACATTGTATAGGTTCCCATAATGGATGAGAAAGTTCCCACAATATATTCCATTTAAGCAAAATATTATGCTTAATATTTTGCAAAATAGATACAAATGGATTACTGCCATGTAGTAATATCTCCGAAAGAGTATCTAAAAGCATATTTTCAATATATTTACACCATGCAGAGGTAAAAAACCAGGGCATATATGTTTTGAACAAATCCCATTTTGAAAAAATACTATCTATTTGAGAGATCCTATAAATATTCTGTTCCTCTTTAGATGAATTAGAAAGGGTACTCCTTCCATCTATGTCTTCGTTTACTATTTTGTTTTTTAAACATTCGGTTACAAACCAATCTTGAATACGAGGAAAAATTTCCTCGTTCTTATTGGAAAACATTTCGGATAGTAAATCATCTTGATAAGATCGAGTTTGAATAAGACCCACGTTTGAACTGAAACCCCTTTTAAAGCATTGATCAAAGTTGTTTTCTTCTGAATCGGATCTTTTAAAAAAAGGTTGGCAAAAATTTTTTTCAAAATTGACTATTTGTTCTTTTGTTAAAGGCGTTGTAGAAATCTCTTCGATCGAAGAAAGATATCTCTTTTCACGAACAAATGGATTCAATCGAGTTAGTAAATTGAAGGATCTATACAAATCATAGATTAATACAAACGTTTGGTCACCACTTCGTTTTCGTTTTAAATATTTAGGTAATAATATGTTAGATACTTGTGATTTGATGAATGAAATAGTCTCTTTTTCTGAGTGAACGGGTCCTATTTCACCAATGGGCAAGGAAGATAGATTGTTGTGGATGATCAAAAGATTGAATAATTGTCCATATGTAAAATTATTCCTTTTTATATAAAATCTTTTCATATCAGAAGGTAATCCATTCCTATAATTTGGCCGAGTATGATGCAAATAATCAAAAAATTGGAGCGTATTTGCTCCGTGAAAAGAAGCTATCAATGAGCTCTGATCAGATAGTTTCACAGGATTCAACCAATTGTCTCGATCGTTGGATATCGTCGAAAAATAAGTGTTATCGAATGATTCCATGCGATTATTTTCATTATCGAAGAAGTCAATAATCAATGGATTAATTGGTATCTTATTCGTAACAAATGGTGCAATTGTTCCTTCATCAATCAATAATTTCGATCTTTGTGAAAGATTATGGTCATACAAAAGAAAGGTTTTAAATTTTTTTAAACGAACGATTAGAGTACCAATTGGATCTAACAACTGATTTAATAGTCTATAATTCATACTTTGGAGCCCATGAAATGCAAAATCAAAAAACGAAATTAAAATATCGAACTTAGAATTTAAGTTCAAAATGATATCGAACTTCGAGTTTAAGATCTTTACAGTACTTTCAGAAAGGGATAAAAACACAGACCAACCAATTGAATCTCGATTAGTATTAGTACATAATTCAATTGGATCGAACACTATTTTAAAATAGTTTTTTTTAGAAAAAACTTGTTTCAAATATTTCATAAAGTATTCGGTCTGATTGGACCATTTGTACACATTCAAATTCCGATTGATATGTTTATCAATTCGAATAATAGAATGGTTGAACCATTCTCTCTTCATTCTTTTCCAACTTGATGAATGCCGGTCAATTGTATCTTTCGTTACATTATTTAAATTTTCATTTTCTATAAAATTTGTTCTAATTTGATCCTTTAAATTGCGACTGAGCCTATTTATAAAATAGAATCTATTTAATAAATTTTTTGAATACCTGTTGTCAATGTTATACTTAATTGATTCATACCAACCCAAAGCTTCAGTTCTATAATTGTTAAAGGGAGTTCCTATCTCCAAGCAATTTTTGGAATCGATTTGGCTCAATTGTTTGTCGATTATTTGATCTAAATAATCATCCGCTTTATCGATAATATTGAGTAGGACCCATAAAGATTGATTCTTCCATTTTTCTCTGTGATTGAAGTTCCGATCCGATCTCAACGATCCATTCTTGTTGAGTTCATATAATGGATTCATTTTATAATAAATAAAAAATGAAATTTTATCATGAACCTGACTAGGCTTAGTTATTGATAAAGTGAATTGATCTGTCATTTCCAGAAAATTTTTGTGCAATATGTATTTTCCTTTGCTTTGATCACAGAATGCAGAAAATAGATTCCAAGGAAGAGTAAAACTCCGCATAGCACAATTCAAGGAAGGATTTTCAATTTCAAAATATGTTTTGATCTTCCATAGATCAACTGTCCTATTCATTAATGAATAGGATTTTGAATCCCTTAAATCTTGGGAAAAAAACATTTTTATTTTTTTTTAAATAACCTTTTGGATAAGTTGAAATCTTCAATGGGCTTTTTAGTAGCACTAGGACCACCCATACACAGTTCATCTATTGGCAATATGTAAAAAAAAAGAATAATGAATTGATTTTGTAAAATTTTCAATGAATCTTTTCCTCTCCAAAGGAAAGGAATTCTCTTCTGTATATCTTTGATCTTCTGTATATAATTCTTTCGCCCAAGAGATTGGATAATCTTTTGATAAACACTTTGAGGACAAATCCGATTCTATTTTTGTTTGTTCTCTTTCAATAAAAGAAAGATCCACAAACCATTCCTACTGGTGGTCAAGACCTTCCTTCTTTTCACACTACTACGAAAAAAAAATTGGAGCCTATTCTGAGTGAATCCTGTCGAAAGTAGTATTTCCTACTGATTCGAATCATAACATATGGTCCCGTAAAATCAGTAATATTTTACCTATCTTGATCAAGCAAGTTTTACATGAACTTGAATCAGCATGTTTGATCCGATCTAGCACTAGTGCGTACGGAAAGAACTCAATATTGTTTGGAAGAACAAGGAGAACAAGATCGAGTCAAGATTATACAGAGATGATACGGATCAAATTGTTCTTCTTGCACCAAGGAGAAGACCCTATGCAACCGTTAACTACTTTATAGAAATAAAGTGAAATCCTACCGGAACAGAATTTGTAACTAGCACTGCTATCCTCTCGTCTAGCGAGCAAATATTTACCCCCGTGGATGGAAATACTTCTTGATCTGGATCGATGTAAGAGTACAACTACATTTCCAAAATCCATGTTGTCTATTCGGAACAGGTTGACCCCTTCGCTCTCTCGTGGTACAATCCTCTTCCCACTGAGCCCTCACTTTTCCACCGATCCACAGAAACAAGATATAGGATTGATGTCCTTCATCAGTTCATCATATCAGATCAAAAATCACTTTCTTTTCCGTATACTCTCCCTGGTATCGGTTGCTATTCGTGTGGACTTACGCAGTCAATCAGATCATATCTCAGATAGATATGGATATATATCTCCCTCAACATAGGTCATCGAAATGATCTTGGACAACCCCAACAAAAGCACGAAAGCCAGGATCTTTCATTAAATTGATTCCTTTACAAGTGTAAAGCCCAATGTTGGTCATCTAAGGATATTTGGCTGCCTCGTGTACTTTCATGTGCCAAAGGACAAAAGGAACAAGCTAGAAGCCACCGTAAAGAAAGGTATGTTTGTTGGATATTGTGAAAAATTTAAAGTCTTTAGAATATATGTCTGGTCAAAGGAAAATCAAGTTTAGCAAGGATGTGACTTTTGATGAAGATGTTTCCCTTGGAAAAGCAAGGGACCTTCCTCCGCCTCCTCCCACTGAAAAGAAGGATGATGACATGGACCTTCTAGAAGGTCCTTCTATATCAGAATCTGAGAGGGATATTGTTGATGATCCCATGAAGCCTATGGACCCCTTGGATCCTCGTCCCTGTGATCTGTTAGAAAATCAGAAAGGCAGAAAGATTCTCTTATATTGATAATTACTTGTGATATTCTTGCAGTTTTATTATATTCTATTTATGTTCTTCTTCAATCTTTGTTTCATCAAGCAATCATCAAATCAAAACATGAAGATCAAAGACACCAAATGTAGGCACTCAACTAGGGCTTAAACCCCTCTATAGGGGAAAACCAAGTCAAACTCTTCCACTAATCAAATTGAGATAGACCCGGACCTTAGACCTAACCAAAAGACCTTCCTCCTCCACCAAGTCAGCCTTTCAAGATGATTCAATAAACTTCAATAGTCTCTTCTTGTCTAGCAGCTTCAGCTCAAAAATAGTCCATAATTCTGGCACTCAGCTTTCAGAATTTTGGCCTTACTGTAGATCTGAAATTTCGGCCTCTCCAGCAGCGTCAGAATTTTGCACGTGTAAGAGTAGAGAGAGAAAATTCAACTTCTTTTGCTTGACAAGGACTTTGTTATCCTTTGCTAGGGTCTTCTTCTTCCCTTGAAGTTCGAACCCTTTTTTTGCCTCCAACTACTGTAGATCGAACTTCTCGAGTTGGTGTCTCAAATGAGATCGAATAGTTGCCAATATATAGTGAATCTATGAGGTCGAGATCCCTTAATGAGGCCGACTTGTTGGAGGAGGCCTAGAAGATTTATTTTACATAAAATAAATTTCTTTCTTGATAGATAAATGAAGCCCAGGAAGGGTTTTTTACATGATGACAAAGACAAGGACTCTTGACATAAACCCTAGAAGCCTACAATGGAGGCTTTGACCTAAAAAACATTGACCCAAGCATGAAACCCATGCTTTAACAAGTCAATTTCTTTTATAAAAATTTTCTTTCTTTCTTTAGACAAATACATTACATCATGGCTCAGATACAATTATGAAGACCAACACTAGTTACATTTTTCAACACTCTCTCTTAACTAGGGAGGTATTCATAATTAAATATATACAGAGGTACATGGAAGATCTCAAAATGATATGCTCTATGAAGAGTTCACAGCAGATGCAGTGCTATAGATTACATACCTAACCAAGGTATTCTAATCGGGTGGGACTAAGGTGTACTCAAGCATTAGCCACTCTAGGTACCATCAGGCTTTGAAGCCTTAACACCAACCCAGGGATCTAGGTGCGTATCCAAGGTTGAAGCTCTGCGACCAACGCCACCCTCCCTACTTTGGGATTTAGACATCAACACATAGGCTGATCAAATGCCCTCCCAAGCATCTTCTTGCTACAAGATGCTTCATCTCTCCTCATCAACTAAACCAAGTATATCCACCAATCAAGCATGCTTAAAACATTCAACCTTTTTATGGAGAGATCTTGCACAATCACAACCCAATCAATAATAAACCTTCAAATATATATACAAGTCAACGCAAATCTTTGGGGTCCTTAATAATTTTGATGCTACTTATATTATTATCAAGTTATCCATATACAACTTGTTGAAAGCTTTCTTCATTCACTTCTTCAGTAGCACCAAATATAGCTTTCATACTTCTCAATTCTCTTGTTTTCATACATTCTTCTGTTTCATTCTTTCTTCAAGGTATTTACTATGACTGTCATAATATGTCCTCCCTCTTAAGTAGGGAGATATACCCAGTGTTCCATAGGGACGTGTCCCCTAGGGTGGGTGCGCACACCTCTCGCACCCCACATATCTGGGATGAGGGACGTCTAGGGAAACGTTTCCCCACATCCCCTTTTTAGGGAGTCGCAGGGAGATGCAAGGGGAAACGTTTCCCTAGTATGGGGGATGTGACTCCCCAAAAGGGGGATGCCTAGGTGCCCCCCCTCAAAAAGGGATAGGGCCCCCCACTTAATTTTGCTTGTAAACAATGATTTATGACATGGGAAACCTAGAATTTGATCATATTGCCCTACTAATGCTATGCAATTCATGGTAATGTTAAATTCTTAAACTAAAAGTGACATTCTACTTTATCTTTCATTTTCATCTTTTTACTTAAATTTTTAACATTACCATGAAATGACTCAGGGTGTTTGAGACTGGTTTGGGCCTCATTGGATTTCATATGGAGAAAGTAGAATTTTAGATTTCACTCAAAATCCAACAGACTTAACAATTTTTCAGGTATTTAGGATTTGGAGAATTGTAACATTTCCATTGGATTGTCATGTATGAGGGTATGGAATTAGTATTTAATCAAGAGCACCAAGGCCTCTGTGTACTTTAGAGTGACTCTTTGTGTGATGCAGGAAAGTGTTCCCTCTGCGGACAGAAGCAACCCCTCTAGCCCTAGAGTGGGTCTAGTCACAAACAAGGACAGATCAACAATAGCTTTCCTTAAACAGTCATAGTTGGAGGCCTACCTCAACCGGTGGTCGATGGAGTTCCGTTGCGCTGCTCCAGCTTCCGCTTCCTTCTCCTAATTAGTGATCAACCTGAAACAATGCAAAGGAAATACAACAAAGCATGTAACCGGAACAACAATGATCTATTTACTCACAAAGTCAAGAAGTCATGAGCTATCAAGTACATTACATACAAGACATAGGAAAACATCATGGATAGCATTAATTATGAAATAAGTGTAAGCTTACAACCAAAGTCTTGACGTCACAAGCCTTCTCAAAAGGATCCAGCCAGTATGTTCCTCAAGCATTCACTCTTGAAGATGGATCTCCCAACATACAAGTCTCTCTCACTCACAAGTTTTACACAAGATTAAGGGCACTTCACAACCTTCCTCAAGCTATCAACAATCCCACACTTGTCCCACTCACACCAGCTATCTAGCAAACTCACAAATACTAACAGCACTATCAGTAACCACTCCAAGACTAAGAACTCCAAACTAGCAGTACATAGCAATGGTGAGAGTTTAAATAGGAGAAGGAGTCTCCATGAAAGGTGGGAAGATGAGCTTATCTCCAAGGAAGGTAGCACAAATGACGGAACAGCCACACCAGAGAAAGGAGGGTGACATAAACTAGGCCAACAACCAGGTCTGGAGTCATCTGGAAGGCCGACTGTTGGAACAAATTCGCCCAATCTGGATCATCGCGGGCACATAACTGGCCTTCCACGCTGACATCACTATTGAATAACGTAGCTAGTCAGATCATCGCTCAAGATTACAAGCGACAGTCATGCTGGCACATAAAATCCGACCATCGCGGGAATCAGGTGTACTTCCGCGATGGTAGCGCTTCCAGGCTGTTTTGAAGCACCCTTCAACGCGTTTATTTAGCCAACAGACACAATGAGGTAGAAACCTTTGGAAAAGTGGGTCATTTGGCAACATCAGAGAGCATTTGTCTAACATGAGCATGTATGACTTGGACACATGACACAGTAGGAAGACTGGAGTGAAGACAGTGACAAATTACTGTGTAACAGATGCCCCCTAAAGTATGAAGCCCGAGAGAGAGGGAGGGGTGAAATGCTTTACGAAACTAACTGAACTGGAACACCATCTGGAAGAACCTACACGCAAGTACAACTCATATCTCTGATGACGAATGGGCGCAGCCATCCAAAAGACATACGAAATAGGTCTGTGGTATGGACGCAGCCATCCAGCTAATGAGACCATGATGATGATAAAGGTATGGTCGCAACCATCCATGAAGACTCAGGTATGGTCGTAACCATCCATCAATGAGTCATGTAATCATAAACCAATCCACGCAGCCCAAACATGTGTAATCTGAGTTCGGGGTCTTGAACCCATCCGATCATAGTACAAATCCTAACATGCGAATAGATGTGCTGAGGTCGAGCATGATAGAAAATCGCTTGATTACCGGTCAATGATGAAAACCGTTAACAAGCGCGAGAGAAACCACCAATAATGCTAATGGTTCTCAAGGTACTGCCTATCACAATCCACGATGTGTGAAGGAGCTGAAGTCGAACACTCGTGGAATCACCCAATCGACGACCAATGATGCAAGTCGACCGTCAAGTGCGAAGAACTTGCCATTGAGGCATGCAAGCTCTAAGGTACCAAAGGGGATCTCTAGATCAATCTCCTGGATAATGAGCTGATGTCGACAGGAGACGACCCGTCACAGGAGGGCCATAATGTTTCCCCCATCAACGGCACGAGATAAGGAACAAGTGGTAGATGGCGAAACAGAGAATCAAAGGAGAAGACGAGGGTGTAAACTGCAAAAGGATTATACTCTTAAACATATCGGCGACACGACTCTAGAGGGGGGTGGCAGCATTCAGGCATCAAGAGATCAAAGGTTCAATGGAAACGGCATGAATCGGATGGAATGAGGCTAGAATGATAACCCAAACCAGCGGAAGGCCAAATGACGATGTATGGATGTCCCAACCTGACAAGAAGCAAAAGTGTCAATGTTCAAAAGTGACTAACTGCCATAGACAATCGATGATAACCTGTTGTTAAGTCCAACCTAGTAATATTTTAACGAGCCCTAGGAAGGAGAAGCGCGAGTCTCGTCATGGTGACGAGTCCAATGTCGTCAGGGTTTAACGAGTCCGACATAGGTAAAACTCGAAGTCTTTTTCATGTTTAGAGAGTTTGAAAAAGACACGGAAAAGAAAACTCCAGGGGGGTCCTTTTTCGTAGAGTTGTGTCTCTCGAGCCCGAAAAAGTATAAAACGATACTCGAAAGAACCGCCCAACCATTATGATCGAGGAGTACTTTTCGTAACTAGTGGCTTCGACCCGAAAAAGTAGAAAAGCGGTCAGAAGCACGTCGTTTCGTAACCGGTAACGAGCTTGAAACGACAAAAACCCGGCAATCTTTTTGTGTTTAAACGGTCAGAAAAGAGCTTAAAGGCGACCGCCTCTCGTTTCTTTTAACGAGCCAAGAGGAAAACTCGGCTATCTTTTCATTTTTCAAGTCGGAAAAGAGCTTAAAGACGACTTTTCGGGATCAAGTGTTCACGAAGCTGGCATAATTCCACTACCTGAAGCTCTGCACCAAAACACATCACACATAAACCCATTCGAGATAATATGAACAATATACATGAAAACATAGGTAAAAACCATATGTTGACTATCCATATGGAAAAACTATGAGAAAAAAACCCACATTTATAAAATGTAATTTTTTAATTTGCAAAAATCACTATAAAAAGGGATTAACTCATTCATTTTTACCATAGTACTGTTCAATTCACCGTGGAGCCATTTGGAGCACTGAAGTTGGCGAGCTGAATTCGGCCCCGTCCGTGCATCATTCATCCCGAAACTTGTTCCAGGTAGACACACGTTGCCTTGTGCTTCAATTTAATACCCTTTTCATGCGTTTTGAACGTTCCATGTGTTAGTTTAGGCGGATTTTCAAATCAGGCTCCGCCGCTCGGTCATCGCGGGTATACCCTATCGGGTCCGCGATGGCCGAAAAAGTTTACACAAGGCGCGCTCCGATCATCGCGGGAAAGTGGTGTACTTCCGCGATGACCGCGAAAAATTTGAACTAGCGACCTCGCGTCATCGCGTCTATTTTTAAAACAGACGCGATGACGACGCGAACTTATGTTTTTGCAAATTACGTATCAAAATTTGATAACCAAAGCGCTAATCCAATTTTTCTCGTCATGCAGGTGACAATGGCGTTTGTTTGGCAAGAGCGGACGCATGATGACAACGATATAGAAGCTTTCGCCGATGTGGGGTGCCAAAATGCATTACGGGCATGCAGATTGCTCAAATTCTTCCTGACTCCGCATCTCCGATCACAACTTGATTTGCTGGAGCTACTGATTAGGGCCTAGAATCCCACAGATGGGAAATTCATCATCCGAGGCCGGGATATCGAGTTTGACGCTACAGACATATATTTTTTGACCGAGTTGTCCTGTCGAGCTGAGAGGCCCATTCTGGAGGGGCAGTGACCCGGGGGTGATTCCTTAGATATGCTAATGGCTCAAGTGTGCCCACGGGCGTGCAAGACGAGGAGTGGGAAGGTGGCAATCCCAATGGTGGACGACGTAGTCCTTCGTGCTATGCTTTTCATGGTGACACGGGCAGCAAGTTCCCAAGCCCAACATGAGGCTTCGAAGACCCATCTCCGGTTGGCTCTCCAGTGTCTCAATCCCACTCCGGTTGGCAGAGGCGGTGACGGCGAACATGAAGAGGCAACTCACCAACTGCTGTCGAGGAGAGACGAAGTAGTTTGGTTATGGATCCATCTTAGTCTCGCTCATGCTGGAGCGGGTGCCGGCACTGTAGTTACAGGACATGGATTTGGATTTACCCAGGCCACGTGAGACAAGGGCCACACGATGGGCTCATGTCATGCCACGAGGAGGTGGCGGACGACCAGTGGCATGGGGGACATTGTTCCGAGAGTGGCTGGAGCGCCAGACGATCTTCGTGGAGGATTGGCCATATGCCGGCATGGACTTCCGCGGAGATCTTGACATGCAGCTACCCGCTGAAGAGCAGTGGGATGACGATGGTAAAACACTTGATCACACATTTTTTCATTTTTATTTTTATGATGTTTTTTTATTTTTTCATGTACATGTCCTAATGACGAACGCTATGGTATGCAGATGTAGGACCAGTGAGACCCGTCGGGCTGGCTCCAGAGGCGCAGAGGGATGCGCAGGGCATTGCAGCACTAGCCTTGGCCCCTCCAGTTGATGATACGATGGAGACAGTGATCCAAAACCTTCAGGGCCTGCTAGCAGGGATTCCAGATTACATGGGGATCGAGGAGGTCCCCAGAGCGTCCCAGATCCACACAGTAGGAGTGGAACCCAAGATGCACCGCCTGTTGAGGTGGGTGACCCGAGTGGCGATGTAATATAGGGAGCACAACCCACCGCAGTAGACACCTAGGTTTTTATTTCCTATTGGTGATTTTTTTAGAGACATGTGTCTCAGATGTACGGAGAACACATACTCTATTTGGACATGTACACTTATTTTTGAGCGCCTCGGTGCGCCACACGATATACATATTCCTATGGTCTATTCTTGTGTTTTACATGCTTCCTTATATGTTGTTTTGATTACATGTTACACAAATGTCTGTCCAATACATGATTAGCCAATGCATCAGATAACGTGTTTAATCGTCGTGGAATACACTGATATGTAATGAAATCAAAATTCCTCTCTAACAATTTAACACGTAAATACAACCTTAAAATGCGATGGTCTCTGACGGAATATTGCCCATTGAGCTGGTGGACGACAAGCTGAGAGTCCAGGTTCACAACCAATGCGCGAATACCGAGATTAATCGCCTCGGCCAGTAATTCAATCACAGCACTATATTCAGCGACATTGTTTGTGGTACAACCTAAACACACACCTTGAAGGTCTATCAACTCACCATGAGGATCGTAGATCACCCACGCCACAGAGGACAAGTTGCGGGTACTGCGGCAAGCACCATCGGCGAAACCAACATAAGGTGCACCAGACATCTGCACAAGAAGCAAAAGACACAATAAGCGGCAATCACGCCTTCACACCAAGCCAAAAACATGAAAGCACACACACAACACACCTGCTAAAACACACGTATGTACAACCCAAAGTGCATGGAATTCACGCATAGTACTTTTTCAAGTAAAGCCCATTTCGGGGCTTATCGAGAGGGTTCCCTTCATAATCAATTAGCTTGTAGGCCCCTTTCTACAAAACTCTCTTTACAATATAAGGCCCGTGCCACATGGGCTCGAGTTTGCCTGCCCCCAGCTTATCATTCGCTTGATCGTAGAGCAGGACTAAATCTCCCTCAACAAAAGAACGAGGATGGACAGTATGATCGAAGTGAGTTTTCACTCTCTTCTTCTATGCTTCAATAGCTAGAGAGGCTAGCCGACAGGTCTCATCCAGTCGTTCTAGGTAAAGAAGGCGTTCTTCTACCGGAGTAGTGTTGGGGAGTAATCCGATGACCAATTTCAAAGAAGGGATCTCGCACTTGATGGGAAGGGTAGCCTCCAGTCCGTAAACTAATTGAAATGGGGTGAAACCGATGGCATCCTTCACAGAAGTTCGGTAGGCCCACAAGGCGGAGAACAACATCAAGTGCCAGTTAGACTTGTGCATGCCAACGGTACGTTGAAGCATCGTAACTAAAACCTTGTTGACGACTTCTACTTGGCCATTGGCCTGAGGATAGTATGGAGTCAAACTATCATGCCGTAAGCCTAACTGGGTTGTTAGCTCGGTCATCATGTGATTATGGAAATGGTTCCCGTGATCAGTGACGATAGCCTGAGGGACTCCAAACCGTGAAATAACATGATAAAACAAAAATTGCGCTGTTGTGTGACCGTCTTCAGATAATGTGGGCATCGCCTTGGCCCATTTTGTGAAGTAATCAACGGCAACGATAATATACCCATGCCCCCTGGCCGAGCGAGGGTTACAGGTTGTATAATCAATGCCCCATTTTGCAAAAGGACCGACGGTGACAACAGGGTGCAATGGAGCGGGAGGCACACGCATCTTCCGCTGGTAGATCTGGCACTCGTGACAGGAGCAAACGGCAAGAATGCAATCCTTAAAGATGGAGGGCCAAAAATAACCGGCGCGGAGGATCTTTTGAGCAGTAGCATATCCGGACATGTGACCACCACAGGCGCCAGAATGGCAGTCATTCAAAACTCGCTCAGCCTCTTCGAATGTTAGGCATTGGCGGAGAACGGAGTCGATGCCGAGACGGTACAGGGTGTCCCTAATGATACGATAGGGCTGAGACTGATGATGAATCCATCGCCGAGCATCCTTAGACACATCGAGACGAAAAGAGGATGTCTGCAGATATACAATGATATCCCCGTACCAGGGATCGAGGGTGCTAATTAGGAACAGAGTTTCGTCCGGGATATGGTCCTCTGACCGAGAGGGCGCGGTAGGAGATGGCAAAGAGCAAAGTAACTCAACAAAGACAACAGATTTCTTGGACTTGGCGGTGGTAAATTCCAAGTCAAACTCTTGGAGGATAACGATCCACTTCGAGTACTTGCCCCCCAGCAACTGACGTGACAGAATGTACGTCATCAGGTTGCAATCAGAAACCACGGTCGTAGTGCACAACAAGATATAATGGCGGAAACATTGGACGGCACAAACGGCGGCCAATGCCAACTTCTCAACATAAGCGTATCGAGTTTCCGTATCTAGAAGATTGCGGCTGAGATAATATATGACATGCTTAGTGTCATCATCATCATCTTGAACGAGAACCATGCCAATAGTGGTATCGGCAGCGGCCAAATACAGAGTGTAGTCGCGATGATAATTCGGAGGACGCAACAACGGAGCAGAAACAAGGAGACCCTTGAGACACTCGAAGGACTCTTGAGTAGCGGCATCCCAATGAAAAGGGGTATCTCGCTTTAATAACCGCGTGAAACCTTTAGCCACTTCGGCATAGTTCGGAATGAATCGTCTTAAAAAATTTGCTTTGCCCTGCAAACTCTGCAATTGCTGTAAAGAAGCAGGGGGAGGAAGATTCAGAATAGCCTCGACTTTAAGGGGATCCAAATGGATGCCCTCTCGGGAGACGATAAACCCGAGCAGTCTTCCTGACTCAACGCAGAAGACACACTTATGAGGATTGAGCCTGATGTGGTAGTGTCGACAGCGGAGAAAGATTTCGCGAAGATGAGCGGGATGGTCCTGGCGTTTTGCTGAATGAGCTGGTAGATCATCCAGGTACGGTTGTACAATGTGACGAATGTCATGAAAAGCATTAGACATTGCACGTTGGAAGGTAGCACCGGCGTTCTTCAAACAGAAAGCGAGCTTTTTGTAGGCGAAAGCGCCCCACGGACAGATAAAGGTAGTCTTGTGTTGATCTGCGGGCGCAATATTGATCTGGTTATACCCAGAAAAACCGTCCATGAATGAATACATTTCGCTCCCAGCACACTCATCAATGAGCTAGTCAATGAAGGGTGTGGGGAAGTTATCTTTGGGACAGGCCCGGTTAATATCACGATAATCAACACAGACTCGAATGGTACCCTGTTTTTTAGTCACAGGGACGATATTGGAAACCCAATCTATGAGTGGGATGGGGTAAATAAAACCAGCCTTAAGAAGCTTTTCAACTTCCGCTTTAATAGCCGTAGCCTTTCGGGGGTGCACGGGGCGTAGACGCTGGCGAACAGGCTTAGCACCCGGATACGTAGGTATCTCATGCACCACTATGCTAGGATCAATGCCAGGCATTTCTTCATAGGACCAAGCAAAGACATCACGAAATTCGCGAAAAAGATCAGTATAGAGCTGAGTTTCCTTCGGAGTACAAGTTACTCCGACATGGATATGCTCGACAATCCCTGGTTTCACAGAGATGTCGATGGGTTGGGTCTGCGTGATGTTTCCCATATTTCCTTCAGAAGACACTTGATAAACTTGAATGGGTGTCTGAAGGGGTTGGGATGGGAGACAAGGAGCAAACTGCTCAAGACAGGTAAGCATTTCCCAGTGGGCAGGGAGAAACGAGGAACGATGGTGATGATCAGACCAAGGGGGTTCCTCGAGAGACATGGTCTCGATAATGGCTTCATCAGAAGGAAATATTTCCTTTAACGGATCTGAAGAAGCATCATCTCCAAGCCAAGGGGAATGAGCGTACGAGTCAGGAGCCCTGCTCGAAGGAGCAGGTTCAGAAGGTGGAGCCGATGCAAAAACAATTTCGACGTAGTTGAGCTCGGCAGGACTCAACGGCATCTCATCGCCCCAAGATTCTACCTGATCAGCGGGGGGAAGAACCCACGGATCAGAGCGAACGGAAATCATATTGATAGGAGCGACATTAGGAGGTGGGAGTGAAAAAACACCCATCAGGGCAGGATCTTTAAAAAGTCCAGCTCCCACACTCTCATATGGGATGGAGGTATGCTCCACAAAGGGCACGTTGCCTTCGGAAGAGGAGGCGAAGAAGGACAGCTGGTCTACGGTGACGATCTTCCCCTGATGAGGGAAATGAATGACACGAAATAGAGATGAAGCCACGGCTCGCATGGCGTATGTCCAGCTACGTCCCAGAAGGAGGTTGTAGGTAAGATTAGCATCAACAACTTCAACTTCCACTTCGACCGTCTTCCCTTCCAAAGTAATGGGCAAACGTTGGAGTATACCATAAGGGCGAGACTCTCTCCCATCAAAGGCTTCCAAGGTCGTAGGAGACTGGCTCAGAGTCAGAGAACCAATAGCCTTCCAACAGGCAACAGACATGATGCAAGTTGAAGCGCCTTCATCAATGACTGTACGATGAATCGTTTTGGAATTGATGATGACCTGTATGAGGAAGGCAATTTGGTGAGGCAGTCTCGGTATATGGCTTTCCAGGTCAAAAGTAATCAGATCCGAGTCAGCCGGGTCTATGCCACCGATGGCCGATAGCAAGGACTTCCTCTGAGAGGGGCAGCTCTGGAGTACTTCTAAAGCGGACATAGCCGACGGAGCCTGGGCTAAATCCTCAACGATGTTGTAGTGCTAGGCAACACGAGCATTAGGGTTGTAAGAAGATTTCCAGAGTACACCTTTAGGAGGGGGTCGGACGGGCGTCTCAGTGCTAGGTCTCTCAATATGGAGTGGACCAGAACTGGACGGAGGAGCGCTAGAGGGGACCTCAGGCTCTTTCCCGGCAAGCGACGAATACTCTTTTGCCCGAGTACTGATGTGGACGGGAATCGTCCCAGCCATAAATACCTGAGAACCAAAGGGAGAAGAGGATTGGGATGGATCAGCCACCATTTGCGTTTGCTGTGAGGGAAAAGGTTCTTTGAGCACAGCAGGAGTCCTGGGAGCACCTTTCAACAAACGACTAACTTCAGACCGCCTTGGGCAGTCTTTGGTATAGTGATCCTCGTCACAGATAAGACAAGGGTACTTGGGCTTGCGTTTGGCGCCTTCCTCGGGTGGAGGCTTAGGGGAATCCTGCTTAGGTTGATCCGCTTTATTCTTTCCTTTTCCCTTCTTTCCTTTCGAGGCTTTGTCCGCCATGGTGGACTGAACAGCATTAACCTCGGAAGTACTACCAGAATTGGATACAACCTGAGAAGTATTTTCATTCGGAGCATTCGACTTTTGCTTCCCAGGGTTCGCGGAAGTTTTCTTGGAAGGCGGATTAATGGAACCGATGATACTGTCAACAGATGGTGTTGGCGGGGCTTTGGAAGTTTCGGGTCTCGGGGCATCAGGCAAATAATCATATAGCGTACTGGACTGGGAGTAAACCAAGTCAAGGTACTGAGCGCGCGCAATAGCCTGCTCTTCAGTTACACATGCCCCCATAGCAATGTCCCGTGCTATCGGACCGACGAATGAGGTCGTGAACCAGTCGGTGAGAAGCTGATCGAGAATCCAAAACTTAATCAAACGACGACGTCGTCTCCATTCATGGATATGATCAGAGATATGCGTAGCCATTGTCTGTTTTAAGGATGTCAGGAGGTGTGTGCCCGTTTCATATCGAATCGGCAACTGAAAATGAGTTAAAAATGCCATAGCCAACGAGTTAAAATCCTGAAAAGATCCGCGAGATAACTCAATATACCATTTAGCAGCAGAGCCAATGAGAGTCCTTTGAAAAAGGTGGAGCCGGATTGAATCATCAAGCCACGAATTCGATGAACACCATAGATGATAAGTCATGACGTAAGCTTGGGGATCTTCTCTAGCTTTACCATCGAATTTGGGACAATCACCGGGTATCTTAGTTGGAACCAGGGGCCAATACAAATTATGAAGAATAGGATCATTTGTCAATTTGGACACATCCAGTAATTCCAACGTTGCTAAAAATGGTAATTGAGGGTTGAAGGACATCTGAGGCTGCGGGTAGGAGGTAGTACCAGAGTTCCAGCTGACTGCCGATTGCCCCCATTGATTTTGTCCAGACGGATTTGGCCCAAGAGGGTTTTGTCCGTAGGGATTTTGTCCATAGGGGTTATAGGATGGCTGACCCTGGATTTGCCCCCCAGCATTCCATTGATTACCAACTTGGCCTGCAGGAGCAACATAAGGTTGTTGGTAATTCTGATAAGGACTCACCTGCAGTTGTTGATAATTTTGATACGGGGCAAATTGAGTTTGCCCTTGGGATTGCTGGAAACCATAAGGCAGCTGGGCTCCAAACTGAGCCTGGGAGGCAGGCTGCGTTTGATAGGCCGGTTGGGATTGAGATCCAACCTGCATTTGAAGACCGGATTGGGTCTGGAGCCCAGCCTGGGGCTGAAAACCGAGTTGAGCTTGAGAAGCAACAATCATTTGAGTGCCCGGTTGAGCAGGCCCAGAAGGATGTCCTTGAGAGAATTGAGGCTAAGCCATCTGGCCAGAAGGTTGATCTAGTTGAGATTGAGATTGACCCATCTGCACAGAAGGTTGAGCTTGCCAGGCGTTGGGTTGTCCTTGCACAACTGAGGGTTGTCCTAATAGACCGGATGGTTGAGCGAACTGGACAATTGGTTGACCTGATTGGATTTGAGGCTGACCGACTTGTCCAGATGGTTGACCATACTGGACAGTGGGTTGGCCTTGCTGAACGTAAGGTTGACTGACTTGTCCAGAAGGGTAGCCTTGCTGGACACCAGGTTGGCCTTGTTGCATGTAAGGTTGTCCCGGATTACCAGAAGGTTGTGCAAAATAGGTAAAAGACGGACCACCAGAGGCTGAAGGTTGTCCCTGGAAGGGTTGTCCTTGTGGGCCTCCAGGTTGCCCTGGATAAGACTGCTCGTAATACTGCTGCCCATAAGAGGTTTGCATGTAAGACGGTTGGCCTTGATGAGGTGGTCCTTGAAGATGTGCAGGCGATACTTGGCCACCACCATAACCAGTGGTGGTCCAAGCAACAGATAATGGGACCGTGACCTCAACCGCAGGCTGAGGTGGCAGAGGTTCGCGGTAATAGATATGAGCCCCTCTAGAATCATAATAATGAAACAAATTTTGAGGATCCGCATTCTGAAGAGCATGCAAATATTGATCGTATGCCCCCCCTACTGGAATAGAACCAGAAGAAGGTGGGGTACTTAGTGTAGGATCAACGGCTCCGGGTACGGATGCCGATGGACCACTATTTGCTGACCTTGAAGAAGGTCTAGCAGCAGCGGTCACAACTGAGGATGCAGTGACGACACCGACGATGGGGGTTGAAGAAGCCACACAGACAGTTGGAATAGTCGGGACAGAAGTGACAGGCACATTGTGAATTTGAGGAATAAAGGACTTCGAGGTCGGAGTGATGGTGTGCGACCACATAGAACTCGTAGGGGGAGTCCTAGAAGACATAACATCCCTCAACGCCTTATAGCGTAAAGGCAACGTAACACCAAGAGGGGTGATACGAAAAGGTGGAGTCTCAGTTGAGGAGGTAAATTTCACCGCTCGTCGCAATGGATTCTTCACTTGTGACGGGGGATGTGTCCTCCATATCAGAAGAAGACATTGGGACCGAAACGCTAGGAGGAGTACCGGGAATATCTTCTTCGGAAGGCTCCCAAATGGGGTTCCAGTGAATCTCGTAAGTCTCGTCCTCTGGAGCGCGAGAGTTAATCGGTTGGATACTCGAAATAACAGGGAGAGTATCACTCACAACCGGTACCTCAGGAGCAACAGAAGAAGGAGACCCTTGGTCACTCGAAACGGGAGACGGGACCGGTGATTCCGCCAGGATGATGACTTCAAAAAATCCTAGGCAAACTAACGAGAAAGGACCCTACTCAAGCTAACGCAAACAAGATCTAACAGGGTAAATGTGAATCGTGGCCAAGTAAATTTTAAGACACAGAAACAAAACTTGACCTTTTCATCTTTAAAGAGTCGAGAAAAGGACAAAAGATGACTCTAGTCGCCTTTGAATATTTTAATGAGCCTGAAGTAACAAGTGCTTAGATGGACCTTTTCTTTTAGGGAGTCCGAAAAGGAACGAAAGTGACTACTCTGGAGAACTAGGCAAAAGGTTTACCAGAAAAATCCGTAAAACTGCATATACACCTTGGCAATCACATGAAAACCAAGGACTTTCCGTATGGCAGTCAATCAACCCGAATGCTGTGTTCGGTGCGTTACGGCTTGTAAGGCGGCAAACACGGCTTCCTATGGATAAAGGATGATAACCTAGTGGGGTCTTCCAGCATATACTCGACGGTACATGGGAGCACAAATCCGTGCTAGACCACTATTGAGTCACAGAAGGAGGAATCACCCAACCTTGAGTGGAAACAAAAGTGACTAGGTTTAACGACGCCGGAGCACGTCTCTAGCCTAGACCTCTAAATGTGTGTGTTATGTTCCAATGCGTTGTTAGATTTATTAAGCTCATTTTAAAGTTGATCTTGGATTGTGTTTCAGTTTTCAGGCCTTACCGTATGTATATAACAGAACCTAGGATGCAGCTAGAATGAATGAAATATCCTTCTTTTTCAATGAACACCTACCTATGGGAGGGTAGAGAGATCATTCCCAAACCAAGAAAACCAAGGCAACAAAACAGTCACTCAATGCAAACAGACATCAATCGCTAAAGTGCACAGATACTACTAATGAGAGATATAATCATTCGCTTTTCAATATGCAACTTGAAATGCAAATTCACTTTCACTTTCGCATGCTAAATGAAATGCAATCTTTTTTATTTTGATGTCTCTAATCTAAAAGAAACCAATAAGCAACAAACAAATGTGGAAAAATGGTTGATCCAAACAATTGTAATCTATGTCCGGGTAGTGAAGAGAAATTGAATCAATGCCGAGATTGGTCCAATAACAATCACTAAACAATCAACCAAAAGTAAGCAAAGGGGAAGGCTCAATCAAACCAATAGCAAGCTGCAAACGAATCTCTGCAAACAAGCAACCAAGCCAAACTGATCCAAAAGACTTGAAACAATGACACTAGGTCACAAAGCAATAAAAACAAGATTCATTCAACAAAGCTCACAAGAGAGTGCCTCAACCTCTAAACAATGAAAAACAAGTTATCAAACAAGTGAGAACAGCAAGGGACTAGCAAGACTGATGGATTCAGGAGGTAGAATTGAAAAAATCAATTCTACAGCAATCAGCGCGGGTGATACACAAGCAACAAGCGCTGATAAAGAGCACACCGCAGCAACAAAGCGATGTCAGCGCGGAAGTACACGACTTTTCTGCGATGGTCTGATTTACAGAACCATCGCGACTGTTAGGCGTAATTACGCGATGAACAGGATACTACAAAAGGGGTGACGCGATGACAGCGCGACTGTTAGATTAAAAGCCGCGATGATGTTCAAAACAGTAACAGGCGAACCAAAAACTCCCAAATCAAAGACAATCAATCTTTAATCAAATAAGGGCATTTCCCAGATCAGGCCAAGAAACTCAAAAGACTGGTAACTAATCCCCAAAACTTCAAAAGAGACCAAAACAAAAATCAAGACAAGAGTAAACAAGAAAAGAACAAAGGCCTCCCCAGCGGAGTCGCCAATTTGTGATGCAGGAAAGTGTTCCCTCTGTGGACAGAGGCAACCCCTCTAGCCCTAGAGTGGGTCTAGTCACAAACAAGGACAGATCAACAATAGCTTTCCTTAAACAGTCATAGTTGGAGGCCTACCTCAACCGGTGGTCGATGGAGTTCCGTTGCGCTGCTCCAGCTTCCGCTTCCTTCTCCTAATGAGTGATCAACCTGAAACAATGCAAAGGAAATACAACAAAGCACGTAACCGGAACAACAATGATCTATTTACTCACAAAGTCAAGAAGTCATGAGCTATCAAGTACATTACATACAAGACATAGGAAAACATCATTGATTTCATTAATTATGAAATAAGAGTAAGCTTACAACCAAAGTCTTGACGTCACAAGCCTTCTCAGAAGGATCCAGCCAGCATGTTCCTCAAGCATTCACTCTTGAAAATGGATCTCCCAACATATAAGTCTCTCTCACTTACAAGTTTTACACAAGATTAAGGGCACTTCACAACCTTCCTCAAGCTATCAACAATCCCACACTTGTCACACTCACACCAACTATCTAGCAAACTCACAAATACTAACAACACTATCAGCAACCACTCCAAGACTAAGAACTCCAAACTAGCAGCACATAGGAATGGTGACAGTTTAAATAGGAGAAGGAGTCTCCATGAAAGGTGGGAAGATGAGCTTATCTCCAAGGAAGGTAGCACAAATGACGAAACAGCCACACCAAAGAAAGGAGGGCGACATAAACTAGGCCAACAACCAGGTCTGGAGTCATCTGGAAGGCCGACTGTTAGAACAAATTCGCTCAATCTGGATCATTGCGGGCACATTACTAGCCTTCCGCGCTGACATCGCTATTGAATAACGTAGCTAGTCAGATCATCGCTCAGGATTACAAGCGACAGTTGCGCTGGCACATAAAATCGGACCATCGCGGGAATCAGGTGTACTTCCGCGATGGCAGCGCTTCCGAGCTGTTTTGGAGCGCCCTTCAGCGTGTTTATTTAGCCAACAGACGCAATGAGGCAGAAACCTTTGGAAAAGTGGGTCATTTGGCAACATCAGAGAGCATTTGTCTAACATGAGCATGTATGACTTGGACACATGACACAGTAGGAAGACTGGAGTGAAGACAGTGACAAATCACTGTGTAACACTTTGACTCATCACTCTACTATTTTTGAGTTTTACTTATATCAATTTACTATTCCAGTCTTCAGATTTCAATGTCTACTATAATCTATTTTGCTTAGTACTAATTAGATTCTAGAATGATGAATGATGAAGTTTAATTTTAAATCAATTTAGAAACCTTTGGAAAAGTGGGTCATTTGGCAACATCAGAGAGCATTTGTCTAACATGAGCATGTATGACTTGGACACATGACACAGTAGGAAGACTGGAGTGAAGACAGTGACAAATTACTGTGTAACACTTTGACTCATCACTCTACTATTTTTGAGTTTTACTTATATCAATTTACTATTCCAGTCTTCAGATTTCAATGTCTACTATAATCTATTTTGCTTAGTACTAATTAGATTCTAGAATGATGAATGATGAAGTTTAATTTTAAATCAATTTAGAATCTAGAATGATGAATTTAATTTTTAAATCAATGTAGATTCTAGAATGCTGAATAATGAATGATGAATATGGATCAGTGTATTTCATTATTGAATCTTGTAGTCTATGGTGAATGGTGTCTATATGAGTAAGAATCATGAGTATCAATCAATATATTTCATTATTTAATTCAATTATGTATGTATCATTGTATTTACGCTTTCATTATTGAATATGGAAATATATATATATATATATATATATATATATAGTCTCCCCATCCTGGAGTCTTGGTGGAACATTGGATATACCCTTTCTTCTATCCAAGCTCCCTCTCAACTCAACAACTTCCTTCTTTTATAGTATTGGAGAGATTTCAACCTTTCCAGGGTTCATTTCTTTCTCATGGAATCAAGGTCATCTTGATCATCAACATTTTATAGCTTCCTTCATCATGCTCATCATTATTATCATGAACATCTTCAACATCTTGAAGATTATGTACTTGCAAAACTTTTAATACCTAATACAAATATACAAAAGCATGAAGTCAACTATGTCAAAATCATGTCATTATAATGGAAGCATAAAACATTCAGGATTTAGACATCAAATATCTGAACCTAGTTAGGTTCATAATTAACAATTGTCACATCTTTTATATTCTAGATTTCAACAACTTGCTAAGGTTTTTGTGAAAAACCCTAGACTCCATCATCAAGAATTAAAGCAACTTAATCAAGATATCAAATCAATCATAGCACTATACATCTAGGGCTTCAATATTATGTCCTAGAATTCATAACAGATTTTACTAGGGTTTTGTTGCAAAACCTATATTTCATTAATCAAAAATATAGTTAGCATACTCGCATATACATATCTAGGATTTCATGCACTAACATATCATATCAATATCTACTAGGTAAACCCAAGATACAAACATCATTACATTGAAGTTTAGAGATACAACAATTTTAACCAGGCTAGGGTTTCGATCATACAAACGATTATACACATAGGATTTCATTCCTAGGATCTTACTTTAATTATTAAAAGGGTTTTGTTTATAAACCCTAATTCACCAAACCCTAAAAATCTAGGGTTTCGTTATATAACTTAGACATTAACAGTGAACCCTAAAGGACTAAGGTTTTTACCATGACAATATCAAAACCCTAAACTTCGAAAGAATAGGATTTCATTGTATGTTCTAGACTTTATCAACAAACCCCAAGTAGAGTAGGGTTTCATTATCAACATTGACATACCCTTAGCATCAAGAGGTTAGGGTTTTATAGTGAACCCTAAAGGTTAGGGTTTCATCAAAAATAAACAAATGACAAGAGATAGTGTAACAAGGGTAGATTCAATCTAATGATTAATCAGCCTAATAAGAATCTCTAGTAATATAATGCAAATTTCAAAAGAAAAATGATCATACCTTTGTATAAAGAAAGCCTTGCAACAAATCTTGTAATTTGTGACAGACATTGAGTATTTCTTTAACAAACCTTGTAGGACATCAATTCTTGAAGGGCTTCCTTTGCAACAAAACTTCTTTCATGATTCAAGTCTATCCTTTGAAGTTTCCTCCATGACCTTTGTGTATTCTGCAAGCTTTTCTACAAAGGAAAATAGAAAGAAGAGGTTATTAGCATACAATACAAATAAATCTTGATGTGAGGAGGAAACCAAACATAAAAAATGAAACAAAGAACAATATACTTATCTTTTGGTAAAATGGTGAAGGCTCCCTTGCAATCTTTCTGAGGGATACCTACAACTTATCAAAACAATTCAAAAAGTTCTAACAAGATATGTTAGATCAAAACATAAAAGACAAACTTTACAAAAACTTAAAACAGTAATCTAGAAGGATATGTAAGGAAAGACTTAATAATATAAGTCTTTGACTTTGGATTCTTCAGTCTTGTTCTTCTTGGGTGGAGCTTCATCAACAACATTTGCATGTTCTCTTTCTCTCTTCTTGTTTTTTGGATTTTCAAGACATTGACTTTTGTAGTGTCCCATCTTATGACAATTGTAGCATTCAAATTTTTATAGATCAAATTTCTTTTTTGGTCCTTTGAATTTCTTATATCCTCCCTTCTTTTGTGATGAGTAGAGTAGGTATTTGAAGTGTTATCTTCTTCATCCTCCTTGTTACTTACTAATAAGATGCGGGGTTCTTCATGACTGCCTGCATTCCACATTTATTCAAAGGTTGGTGTATCCTTCCAATTGCTAATTCCCGATGCAAAAGAGCACCAAGATTTTGGTAGACCTAGTAGTGCAGCAATTACGAGTTCTTTCTCTGGTACAACTTCATCAATCGCTTGGAGTTCATCTCTTATTCTAGATAGCCTTACAAAATATGATGACACTGTATCATCTTTTGTCATTTTTATTGTTCTTAGTTCATTCTTGAGACTAGCTATCTGACCAATGGTTTTGACGGTAAATAACTTGGAGAAGGATTCATACATTTCTTGTGCAGAATCTATATTAGATATATATGGGATTAGATTGTCCTTTACTCCATCTACTATCATATTCATGGCCAAGATGTCAATTTCCCTGTACTTTTCTTTTCCTGCATCATCTGTCGATTTCTTAACTTTTCCTTGAACAAAATCCAAAACTTTATGCTTAGAAAGAATAAGATCTATCATCTTCTACCATGCCCTGTAGTTGGAGGCTCCTTCTAGCTTGTTTTTGTCTTCATTGAGGTTTTCATAGTCTCTATAGATAGTAAGTTTCTCTTCTTATATGATCCTTTCCTTAATGACCTTCTTTTGTTCCTTCCTCCTTAACCCTTCTTTCAATAGATCTTCAAGCTTCATTTTTCCTTCCTTCTTCACCTTAGCTCTGATACCATGTTAGAAAATCAAAAAAGCAAAAAGATTCTCTTATATTGATAATTACTTGTGATATTCTTGTAGTCTTATTATCTTCTCTTTATGTTCTTCTTTAATCTTTGTTTTATCAAGCAATCATCAAATCAAAACATGAAGATCAACGACACCAGATGTAGGCACTCAGCCAGGGTTAGAACCACTCTATAGGGGGAAAACCCAATCAAACTCTTCCACTAATCAAATTGAGATAGACCAAGACCTTATACCTAACCAAAAGAACTTCCTCCTCCACCAAGTCAGCCTTTCAAAATGATTCAACAAACTTCAGTAGTCTCTTCTTGTCTAGCAGCTTCAACTCAACAACAGTCCAAAATTTTGGCCCCCGAATTCTAGAATTTCAACCTTACTGCAAATCTAAAATTTTGGTCTCCCCAGCAGCTTTAGAATTTCGAACTTATGAGATTAGAGAGGGAAAATTTTTCTTTTGCTTGACAAGGACTTCATTATCCTTTGTTAGGGTCTTATTCTTCTTACCTTGAATTCCGCACCCTTTTTCTACCTCCAACTACTGCAGATCGAACTTCTTGAGTTTGTGTCTCAAATGAGGCTGAATAGCTACCAATATATAGTGAATATGTGAGGTCGAGTTCCCTTGATGACGCCAACTTTTCTTGGTTGAGGCCGACTTGATGGAGGAGGCCTAGAAGACCTATTTTACATAAGATTAAATTTCTTTCTTTATAGATGAAGCCCAAGAAGGATCTTTTACATGATGACAAATACAAGGACTCTTGACATAAACCCTAGAAGCCTACAATGGAGGCTTTGACCTAAAAATCATTGACCCAAGCATGAAACCCATGCTTTAATAAGTCAATTTCTTTTATAATAAAAATTATGTTTCTTTCTTTAGACAAATACATTACATCATGACTCAAATACAATTATGAAGACCGACACTAGTTACATTTTTCAAAATGATCCCCCTACCAGGAAGAGACCACTTTGGCTTCATGATACATTACAAGATGTTGAGAGATAGGTCGTGTGAAAATTCGGAAACCTGAATCCTATTGCAACAACTGGAAATAATTATCCTAATTGTTAAATTAATTTTTAACAATTTATTTACTGTTTGCTTGATACAAGTGGATATTGGTGGCTACCCGCCCATTCCACTTGGACCCCCACTATTGTTTCTTTCATTTTTTCAGTTTCCTTATTAGTAGCACAATTTAATATTTTTGGCAATTTTTCGAGTCTTGAACTTCCGGAGCCTTTTTGAGGCCCTAAATGACGTTTTTTGGGAAAAATGGGACCAACATTAGTCATAAACAATGTTGGTCACTCAAAAGTTGTAGTCCTTGGATAGATCTTTCTAACGAGGTATTTTGCGCATCAAATAGAGATCGTACACCAAAGTTACGACCCCAGGAAGTTGATGTACCAATTTACCCAAATAGGGCCCATAGTTTGGCGCTTCATCTCCTAGGGTTACATTTTTGGATGTTTAGGGTTTCTTATTGTTTCTCAAATATAAATAGGCCTTTGAGCCTCATTGTAACATAGTTCAGAGGCATGTAGCCGCCACATCTCTTCTTAGAGATAAGCTACCATCGCCCGAGCTAGTCTTATTTCCATTCTGTTTGTAAGCATTTTTCAGTATTTGATATTAATGAAATGAAGTGTTATTTCTACTGCATCTTTGTATTTATGGTTATCTCTGTAATTTATTGCGTTCCTGTTTAAATCCGGATCAATGGTACCAAAGTGATTTGCTCTTTCTCTATTTTTCTTTGCATGTCCCCAACGAGATCAGGATATAAGGAGCTAGGGCTTGATCTAGTTAAACCTTTGCAAGATCAACCTTGCAAACCCGACAGTCGCCCATGGGGGAAGAAAAGAAAGACGAGGGGGCAGGAGATCCTATCAAAATATTGCTCGAGGAGGCCCTCAAGAAACAAAGGAACGCGATGATGGATAACTTTGCCCAGATCCTTCAACGGTTGCCCACCGGCGATGCATCCACATCCAGCAACCACTCTAGAGGCTCCACTCCTTTTAAGGTACAAGTAAACTTTGACATTCCCATATTTGAGGGCCAAATAGATGCAGACGCCATAGATAAATGGTTAAATCTGCTAGAAGGATATTTTTTTGTTCATGATTTTTCCAGCCGAGAAAAGATTAATTTTGCTCTTCTCAAATCCGCCCCCCACGTCAAGGACTGGTGGGAAACCTACTGTGAGAAGAATGATGAAAGTATGACCTCACTGTTTTTAGCCGCACCCACTTGGAACTCGTTCTGGGATGCCATCAAGGAGTAGTACTACCCTGTCGGGAGTTATGAGGATAAAGACATAAAGTGGACAACGCTGCGACAGGGAAGGGACCAAGATGTTCCAGAGTTTACCAATGTTTTTCATACCCTTTGCATGAAGTTGGGTATCAAGGATTCTGACAAAACATTTGGTTCTCAAGTACCACGGCTGCCTACACAGGTACATCCAGGATGAGATGGAGTTCTTGGACATCTTAGTACAACTGGATGTCGAAACTAGAAATCCTACAAAGAAAAACTGGCAAAAATCTGGAGAGGAATTCTCCTCGCCCCATAGGCAATTTCCTGGCACCACTTCACTTCAGAATTTCGGCCTTTTGAGGCACTGTCTCAACCTCTACACTGCTCTATGTCGCTGCCTGGACGTCTTGCCTTTTGTTGGATTCTGATGAAGTCATTATGCCTTCTGCTAACCAGAAATACGCTTCTCCGGCACCCTAGGACTACTTCCCGACCTCTGGAACTGAAAACGTCAATCTTCCTTAGCAAATCAACTTTGCCTCTAGCGGTTACGGTGCAGCTCTGCATCAACCTCATTGTGGCTCCTCTACCTCTCTGCAAATGCACTCACCAAAACTAGAATCCTTCCTCTGACTTCACTATCCCTACCCCTCTCACTACTTTGATCTCATTGGTTCTTTCTCCGGCAACTGATTGTTGCTACTTTGGAAATCGATTTGTTGCTGAAATCAAACTTCTCAAGTGATTTCTCCAACCCATCAACTTCTTATAATCCTTTGTTGAGACTTCAACGACCAAGATTAGATCTTAATCGATGGCTAAGATTAACTTGAAGTTGATCCGTGTGAGTTTCTAGAACATTCACACCTTAACTTAATTAATTTTGATTAATTAGTCATATTCCCTAAGTTTAGACTTAGGAAATATTTAAAAACTGACTAATAATCTAATTAAGTCATTTCTAGGCAGAATTTCCATAAACGATTTTTGGGTTTTGGAGATCTCATGCATTCTAGCCTCTCCACAAAATTTAAATGTTAGAACACAACTAATGCTACAAAAACTAACACTCCCTCTTAGCGAGGAATGTTGTTGCTTTCTATAGCAACACCCTGTCTCTGCATAATCTCATGTCATGTTGTTGATGTATGGTTGTTGTTGCCCACCAACCACTGCACAACTCTTATATACGTTGCATCTGTGTTGCTGTTGACTCTACAAAACTGATGCCAACACAACATCTACACTGCAACTCCCTCTCCATCTGTTGTTCTTGCATCCACAACATATGCAACTGAAAAGCATCCAAAATACTTAATCAACTGTGATCAACATGATGCATTTGCCTCCCGAATCTCTGACTGCTACTAGTATCTGCGATGTCACTGAGGCATCTGCGCTGAAGCTGACTCTGCACTGTGCCACCAGCGCTACTGCCAAATCTGCACTATGCTCCCCAGCATCTAACTAAAACCAGACTTTGCATCTGTCACTCTGGCATCTGACTACATCTGCTGCCACTGATCCATCCTGCCATTGAATATTGTGGGTCCCGTAGTAAGGTATTGATCCACAAGGTGGACTCCTCAAGGATCCTACCCATTTGTAGCACTCTAGGGCTACAACACCAAGTCACCCCAATTCACTCCTAGGGGCATATCAGCAAACATGGCAAAGTCTTCCTCCAACTTGGAGGATAGCCTATCAATCTCGGTTGATGTTGCCTGCTGGTCCTACTTCTCCTCCTTATCCTCCTTCCTGAGAGGACACTAGATACTGTAGTGACCAAGCTCACCACATCTTAAGCACTTGACCTTTGATAGGTCCTTCTTCTTCTTTCTCTGCTCCCCCTGTCCCTAACTGGGACCCTTCGATGCGAGGACCACATTCTCCTATTCCTTCACCTGCTTCGATCCACTACTGCTGCCACTAATGGAGCTCTTCACTAAGTCTCGTCTCAAATCCTCCTGTTGCAAATCGGCCCACATCCTGTCCCACCCTGGCAAAGGTGTCTCTGCCCAATGCAGGAAAACCGGTGAAGCTATTTAGAGGGTTTTATTATTATGCAGTTTTCAAAATACAACTAGGGTGCCAGAAATGGCTCACCCAACAAAGAATGCCCTCGGCGGTAGTACCTCTCCTCGGAGACAAATATTCTGGCTGATTAATCACCGGATGAATGATTCCACAGCAACAATTGCAGCTTCCACTGCTCTGCATCACTCTGATAGGGACTGCATCACCCTTCCCGTCTCACCGGCACCCCACGAAAACCTCCCAATCCTCCCTCTTGGCCCTGCATCAGCTCTACTAGCCTCTGAGTCAACTTTTGGAGCCTCTGCATCAACCCTTAGACCCTCTGCGTCACACATGCTGGCCTCTCCTGGCTCTACGCAGCTCCTAGCTGCCCCAACTGCCTCTGCATCACCCTCTCCCGGCTCTGCATTGTCTCTCTGGTACCAACTCTGCCTCTCTACTATGTATTCACTGCCCCTCGTTGTTGATCACTAATTCTATCTCTCTTAGCAAACCCTGCTCTACAGAATAGAATGACTGATCACTCTGGTGTGTTCTCCAACTGACCCTCAAGCCTCCTCTTATACTTTTCCTGTGGTCCTTCAACAGCCGAGATTAAATCTCTAATGAATGGCTAAGACTAAATTTGGCTTGATCCATGACTTTTGGACCATTCTAACCCAGTTTATATTAATTCACATTAATATTTTATTTTTCCTAAGTTTAGACTTAGGAACTCCATTAAAAATATTAATTATTTTAACATCTCCCAAACTGGTTAGATTTTGCCCAAACCATTTGTGGGTCTTGGAGATTTCATGCGCTATAGCCTTTCCACCAATTTTCGTGGCTGGAGCACATCCGATGCTACCCCAAATCAACATGCTCATTTCTCTTTTTTATAATTGACTTGACTCTTTTTCCACCTTTTTACCTTTTCCCTCCAATTAAATTATAAAAGCACTTTTCATTTCTTTATTTAATAGAGTGGCTTTTATTAACTAATTAAAGCCACTTTTAGCCCCATAGAATCAATAATTCGCCTCCATGATCACACCGGCCACCCAAAGCCCCTTTTCATCATCCTGCCATGTAGATCTTTTCACTCCAATTCCAATGAGTTATTACACTAAAGTGCCTCTCCAAGTAATTAGTCCAAAACAACACCTTAAGAATAATTAATTAAAATATGGTTGTTAATAACTCTGTTTTACGAAAATTGTTGGAATGCAGTGGAACCAAAATCGAACTGTGCAGAAGTAACCCTAAGCATAAAAAATGGCAAGCAATCCCAATGAATCCCCATAAAACTCCTCAAAACCATCCAGGCCCACCAATAATATAACCTTGCTCCCGTGACCTGGTTGACATAAGCTTTGGAAAGCCCTCCTATTCTCAGCACAAGGCAATCCAAAAATTGGGAACATTACAAATTTCTAATGATTTAATATAATCGTTATAGAATTTTGGCAATTTTTTAGGTAAAATAGACTACTTTTATCCTATAAAATTTGGGTGAATCAATTTTAGAAAAAAAAAGAAAATTAGTAAATTTTTATTTCAGGAAAAACATAAATAGAAAATTAATCCATTTGCAAAATTTAACCCCTAAAATTTCCCCCAATGACCACAACAGCATACGTCTCCAAACAAAAGATCATTTGCAAAATTGTTATCCAAATTTCTTATGTTCATGTATCAGCAAGTGGGTCATTTATCCTTGAAGTCAACATTAAATCCCATAGAACGCTCATGTTTCAACCTGTCCGAGAACTCTGTTATGAGTAGAACTAAATATGGTGTTTATATGAACCCATTTTTTTGACGGTTATATGTTTTGTTTTCCATTATTGAATTGATCTTTCACAGGATATTTAGAGAAAAGAAATTTAAAGATCGCATTAATGATATTGTAATAATGTTAGAATTTGGTCAATTACATCAAGATAGTGGATATCAAAATAAGTAAGAATTGGGTTTTTGTCTTTTTCTCTCACAACCAAAATGCTATTTCGGTGTTTCCATTCATGTACAGTTTAAAATATCCTACCCTCTTGCATCATTTTCATTTGCTAGATGGTGTGACTTACATTAACCCCCTCTCATTTCATCAACCTTCACAGCGAAACTATCTGTCTTTATCGAGATAGAAGATATTTACAACCAACGTGTAAAGGAATGGGTGAGTAAGAAGAGAAGACAAACCAGCAACATGGCTCTTTATAAGTTACGTGGTACAGATGACCTGGAGGATAGAGCCTTTTTTCATCATTGAGCATAGCCTCTTCTGAAATAAATGTATCCACAATGCATCTCCACCAAATGACAGCAACAGTGCTGAAAACACAAATAATCTCTGTTATGTTTCAGCTAAGACATCAGTGACTTGCACAACAATATTTCTATTAGTGCGTTAAATTATAGCCATTTTTTAATATGAGGCCATATTAAAGGAAACATTGTGCAATATGTGAATCATAAACATTCATTTGACGCATGAAAATAGTGAAGAACATATAACAATTAGATTATTCATATAATCCAAATCAGATGGAAACAGGAGGGAATCAGCAATTATACAGGAAAAAAATAAATTGAGAGTAACAGTAGGAGTAAACAGAGCACATTTGCAGGCGGGAAGTAAAATCATAACTGTGTAGTTTCCCGTATGGCGGTGACACCATTTCTGGGAAGGTAACCACCAACTTTCCACTAAATGAAGCTACATTACCATAGATGACCTCCCATCGTATGATTTAAAATCTTAGTGTCAATTCTGGAAGTCCCCGGAGAACAAAAGTGACCCTTGTACCCAAAAACTTTGCAGAGAAGCTTTATCCTTTGAAAAACCAACAATGTGCCATAATTGTAGTTAAAAGTGGACTTGATAGAGTTTACCACCAAAAAAGGAAAACAAGTGTCTCACAGATGGTAATGAATTTTATATGTGTTGAACTGCTATGAATCCTCGATAAATACAGAATTGTAATAGAATGTCGGCTGAACAAACTAAGAACCAAAGCATGGATGCTATTTTTTGTAGTTCAACCGGTGTTTATCAATATACCAGATAACAAAAATAGTAAATACCCAATTCGACAATGTTGTTTCTACTCCCAACTTGTTCCTTCTCATGACAGTCGTACCAAACTAAAATACTCCCAAATTCATAATACCAAATCCACTGTCTCATATACGTATCTGTTACACCCAATGACAAATCAAACAAGTAGGAAGCAATAGGGCATGTGCTAGATAAATAATAATAATTTAATTTTAAGGTCACTAAGAAACCAGACACCAAGTCAGTGTATGAGACCCTTTGTTTGTGGGACAAGGACAAACTTAACACATGCGTCAAAGAAGAAAGTTGATGTGATTAAGATTCAAGGTCACTGAAACAATTTGCTGACCTTTACCTTTCTCTTTCATCGATTAAAGCAGAATTGTCCCACCTTAAGTTACTAGAGGGCCTCGAAAGGACCTTGATCAATCTCTCTGACCTTCACAATATGGGATGAATTCATCTCTGGGGGCCTCAGGGAAGCAATTTGACCGCTAATGTCTATGGAGGTGTACATATGCTACCCCTATGACCTTGGGTAAACTGTCGTCTTTTGGCATGATCGCCTGTCGCACAATGTGTAGAAGCTTGTTTTGATGGTTTCAAGGGTCTATCTTTGCATATATGAGTTGTTCTTACTATGTAAACATTTGTCGCACTCATTCACAAAGTTTTAAGCACTATAGCACAAATGTCGTCACAGTCGTGCCCATAGTTGCAGGAATCGCCCCCCCCCCCCCGATCCAAAGCCAGAATCGCGACCCGTACGGAATCGTTCCGGAATCTCCAGGCGAAGCGCGATTCCGAATTTTAGGTGGCGCGATTCCTATTTTTAAAAACGATTCCTGCCATTTAGGTTGCGTTGCCCCCGGAATCGCGCTTCGGAAGGCGATTCGGGCAAGAGGTTGCGCCACGCAACCTGCCCGGAAGCGCACGCCACCCGCACGCCACCCGGGCGCAACCCGCACGCAACCCGGGCGCAACCCGCGGGGCAGCAAAATAAACATAATTTTTTTTTTAATTTCTTTTAAAATTTAACTTAACTAAGCATGAGGGGGTGGGTTAGGGTGAGTTTAGGGTGACTTTAGAAAAGAATAAAGCCCCCATTCTCTTCTCATTTTCTCACTTTGAGTTTATGAGAGTTGGAGAAGAGAAGAGAGGAGAGGAGAAGAGAAGAGAGGAAAGGAGAGGAGAAGAGAGGAGAGCTTGAAGGAGTGAAGAAGGAGGAGCTAGGAGAAGGAGGAGGAGCTTGGAGCAAGAGCTTGGAGGACTTCATCTACAAGAGCTAAAGAGGTAAGTTCAAAGCCCAAACTCCCTTGTTTTTTTGAAAAAAAAATTGTATTTTTCTCCTCCCTCTCCTACTCTTTCCCATTGTTTCTACTTGCTCCTTTATTTACAGGTTGTCCACCACCTATATCCATATTCCAAGATGGTGTTCTTTTGGCTTCTATGTATCATTCCACTCTTGGTTTTAATGATGGCAAGGGTGAGGAATAGAGGGGAAGAGGAAGGGGATGAACTTGGTCCTAATAGTAGTGACCCAATGTATGATGAGGAGGAAGGGTTTGAAGAGGAAGGGGATGAACTTGAAGGGGACACTGAAGCACAAGATGGGAAAGGTACATCAAATCCCTTGTGGAACTATGTGACCAAACTTGATGGGGGAAAGGGTGGTGGATCTTACAAATTTGTGTGCCCTCATGGTTGTCATGGAGGAAAACCATATACGGGTTCATATACCCTTTTGAGGAGGCATCTTTGTGGGGTGCTGGACAGTGATGAAAAAAAGGGTTCTGTGGGGGTACAAATTTGCCCAAACATTTCAACTGAACAAAGAAGAAAATACATCCAAATAGAGATGGCTGCACAACAAAAAAACAAGAAACAAAAAACTCATTCTGAATCAAGTGCAACCTCTAAATTTGGTAGTTGCCCATCTCCTCATGGTACTTCTGCAACCTCTGGAGGTAGAAAAACAATAGGGGATTTCCTTAATGTTGCTGGGAGGGATGATGTGGATGGAAAGATAGTCCGTTTTCTTTGTGCTTGCGGTGTACCATTCAATGTGCTTCGCTCTCCCTATTGGCATGAAATGGTAAAGGCCATCAATGAAGCCCCAAAAGGATACAAGGCCCCCAACTATGAGAAAGCTAGAACAGTGTTATTAGAAAGAGAAAAATCTAAGGTTCAAAGAGCTTTGACACGTTTTACACATGAGTGGGTGGATTATGGGGTATCCATTGTATCAGATGGGTGGACAAATATTAGAAACCAACATTTGATAAATGTTCTTGGTGTTTCTTCTAGTGGTGCAGTATTTATTGCATGTCATGACTCCTCCTCCATCAGTGCAACTGCACAAAACATTGCAGATCTCCTATTGAAATCAATCAAAGATGTTGGTCCGAATAATGTGGTTCAAGTGATCACAGATAATGCAGCAAATTGTAAGGCAGCAGGAAAAATTATTGAGCGTACTCATCCACACATCTTTTGGTCTGGGTGCCTGGTTCACACATTGAACCTTTTGATGCATGATATTGTGAAACACAAAGATTGTGGGTGGATTGCTGATGTTTACAGGAAAGGGAAGCAGCTCATTAAATTCATCACAGGGCATACAAGGGTAAACTACTTCTATGGCACTTACTCCAAGTTGCAATTGCTTAAAATTGCAAAGACAAGATTTGCTAGTTATTACCTCACCTTTAGGCGGCTAGTGAGGGTGAGACAAGCTTTAACTAATCTAGTGTGTGCTGAAACATGGGATGAAATTAACAATGACACAGATGGTGCTAATGTAGTCAAGGACACTGTTCTTGACACTTACTTTTGGTCACAGGTTAAATATGTTTTGCAATTCACCAAACCAATTTATTACATGATCAAGTTTGCAGATTCAGATCGACCAGTAATTGGGGAGGTGTATGAGCAAATGGATAGCATGTTGGGGCAGATTAAAGACATTGTTGAGCCTAGAGATACCACCTTGTACAATTATATTCGTGTAGAGGTGCAAAACCGATGGGAAATGCTAAATATTCCATTGCATGCATTAGCATATGTTTTGACACCTAAATACTATCATCCATCATGGCTTTCAAAACCAGCACCTGGGGGGGGAAGCAGGAAAAAACCACACCAAGATAGAGAGGTTCATGAAAAATATATGGCTGCATTGAGTAGATTAATCCCTGATGATGAGGAGGCTGCATTGGTACGGAGACAGGTGAGCAACTATACGCTCAACACTGGTCCATTTGGGAGCATGCATGCAATTCAAGATCGAGAGCATTTTTCTGCTCTTGAGTGGTGGAACATGCATGGAGGGGGTACTCCACTTCTACAGAGTTTGGCATTGCGGGTGCTATCACAGGTGGTAAACACTTCTTCTGCAGAGAGGTGTTGGAGCTCTTATTCTTTCATCCACAGTGTTAAAAGGAACAGGTTGAGTTTAGACCGGGCAGAGAGCTTGGTTTATGTTCATTAAAACTTGCGATTGTTGTCCCATTACTGTGAAGATGCAAAGTCTAATAAAGACTTGTTGACTTGGGACAAGAATCCAGAGGAGCCCAATTTGGAGGATGGAGTGTTGCGACTAGAGCAATTAGAGGATGCTCTTATCCAGGTATGTCCATTGTGGTATGAATTTTCCAATTTTCCCTTATAAAGCATTTCTCTAATTCATGTTTTTAATTTTTTTGTTAACTAGTGTTTTTTTTTTTTTGCATGAATTTTTTGAGCGATTCTAGGATGATGATGACCGTGTTGATATGCCACCACCCCCACCCCCATCTGGTCCCTTGGTTCCTAGGTTCCATGGTTCAACACCAACAGCAGGGGGTTCTTCTTCATCAGTTCCAGTGCCACGACTTACACAGGGACCATCTTCTTCATTGCCACCACGTGGAGGCCCGCCATCACGTTCTATTCGTGGTGGAAGGAGGAGAGATTAGTAGATATATTCACAATCTACTTCTTTTTGTCATAGATTACTCATTAGACTTGTAGACTTGTGAATTTGAATTTTGAACCTTTTTGGCTTGGCGGTGACCAAGTGACATATTTTGTAAACATTATTATTTGAATTTTGGACATGACAAATGTTGACAGTTGCTCACTTGCTAGATAAATCATAATATGCTCTATGTTTTATGTTTTATAATATGCTTAAATGTTTTATGTTTTATAATATGCTTAAAAATTTGATGTATGTTTGTAATAGCTAGAATATAGATGATTGTTGTACTAGTAAGTAACTACAATGGAATCATGGATGCCATATCTATCTTGATTTATGCAAAAATATGCATGTTTTCATGTCTTCTACAATTAATTTGGTATTTGGGATGTTTGTTTTGAGTATAAATGCAAAAAAATATAAAAATATATATATATATAGCAGACGCTTCCGCGGACGCTTCGCTTCCTAGATTTTTGGAAAATGACGCTTCCGCGCTCCGCGCTTCCGCTTCGCTCCCGCTTCGTGCAACATTGGTCGTGCCAAAGTCTATCTTAAGTGTCGCACTTGTTGTAACTGCTCATAAAGTTGTCACACGGAGGGAAATGCATTGTTCATGGGTCATGGGTGATCTTTGTTGTTGTATCGTCAAGTATTCTAAGTGTGAGATCACAGTTGAAGTCTTATCACTGTTTTCGTCAGTCTCACCAATCTTACACTTATCCATTTCTGAGAAGACTTCCCGACTAAGCAACTTGGCTTCACCCGGCCTCCCTGAATTGTGCACTGCGTAGTTTCAGTCCTCTAGTTGTGACTTTGCCCCTTGGGACTGCGCAATACGCAGTTCCTACCTCCAAGGACTGCTGCATTATGCAGTTTCCGTGCCCAAGCTCCAGCCTTGACCTCCAAAATTGTGCAATCATTCCTCCCAACCTGGTCTCCACTGCACATTGCGCAATCACAAGCCTCAAGCTCATTCCCTGAGCCTCTGAACTGCGCAGTTGCGCTCCGCTGCACATTGTGTAATCACAAGCCTCAAGCTCATTCCCTGAGCCTCTGAACTGCGCAGTTGCACAACAGCCCAACCTCCCTTGTCTCTCGGTACTACGCAGTATGTCCTCTTAGTGCCCATCCCCTTAGCCTGTTCCACTGCCTCTGAACTGCGCAAATTTTTTCCCTCAGCCCTGCCTAAACTCCGCACTACGTAGTCTCAGAGCTCAAGCCTCACCCTTCGCTGCTTGAACTGCGTAGTTGCGCAGTCACTGAGCCCTCTCTCCTAGCCTCTCACCTGGTTCTGGCACAGTTAATGGATCAAAATGCACTACCTTAGACTAGGGGGTTTTCAGTGTTAAAATTTGGGTACTAGAGGACAAGTGATTCCCTAAGGCTTTGATCTTTGGCCTAGGGAAAAGTGTCCAAATTTATTTGTACTTTTCTCCTAAAGTGACTTTATAAGTGGTAAAGTCAATTTAATTTAAAAGTGACTTTATAAGTGGTAAAGTTACATTCTAATTTAAAAGTGACTTTATAAGTGGTAAAGTTACATTCTAATTTAAAGGTGACTTTATTAAAGTCAATGAAGAATTAGAAAGTGAAAAAGTAACTATGGAAATAAAAGGCTAAGTGGGTCTTTATTTAAGTGTGTGAGTTAAAAAATAAAAATGAGAATTAAATGCACATTTATTCTCATCCCTAGATCTAAATGAATCGCAGCCATTAGATCTTAGGGTAACCCAAGAGGTCATTTAGAGAGTAAAGGAAAAGAGAAGAGGAAAAGATCATTCATTCTTTCATGAGCATTTGAGAGAAAGAGAAGAGAGAGCAAGGAGAAAATTTATTAGTGAGGAAGTGAAGGAGAGCAACTAGAAGACATTTCAGCAAATCTAGGCAGCAGCATTTATTGGCACGCATCCCAAGGAAAAACCATACAGCAAAAAAAAGGCACAGATATCGAGAAAGAGGGAGAGCACAGAAATTGAGAAAGAGGGACAACAGCAAGGGCACAAATTTCGAGGCAGATTTGGGCACAAATTTCGAGGCAGTCGTACTGCTGAAATCTGTATGGTCCATATAGTTCGTACAAGTTATGGGCACGTTTTTCGAGGCAAGTCATACAATGTTGTTTTATTGTTGGAAAAATTTCTGTTTTGGTTGTTTGCTGATTGGCACGATTTTCGAGGTGGAGTTCAAGCACGGAAATCGAGAAAAGGTGTAATCTGTGGTTGCTAAAATTTTTACTGTGTATTTCAATTTCTCTATAAAAGCATTTCCAAAAATAAAGAAGAGCTCTCAAACTGGTTTTCCCCAAGAGTTATAGGGGCGTTTTCCAGGGTCACATTGACCAAAAATCACTGTGTTATTTTATGTGTGGCTGTCATAATTTTACTGTGTTTTATTTCTGCAATTTCAGCAGTTGTGAAATATCTAAATTTGTGTTTTCAGAAAATATTGTCATTTCCAGATTTAGAATTTTTATCATGCTTGGATTTAAAACTAAATGCATTGAGTGATAAGGAAAACCGATAACCGGAGTGTGGGTTGAAATTTCTTCATGGTATCAAAGCTTGGTTGGCTGAAAAGTGCAGTTTAGGACAGCAAAGTGAAAATTACAGCAAGCCGATTTTTACACAGAAAACAGAAACCTTTACCACAAATTTGAAAATTTCAGTTTGGTAGCACAGTGAAACATGTCTTTGGGTTTGACAGTGGAAGATAGGTTGGATGGGCAAAACAACTGCAGTGCATGGAAGGAGAGAATCTAGAGCATCTTTGAGGAATCAGAAGTCTGGGCCATTATGGTAAATACCACACAGAACCCAATAGTAGTACCTGTTAACCCTGTACAGTTGACAGAGTTTAACAAAAAGAATGCTAAGGAAAAAAGATTGACTCTGGAAGGAATCAAAGGTCATGTCATTCCTCATCTGAGAGGAAAGCCTTATGCACATGAGATGTGGACAACCTTGACCAGTCTTTACCAGAGATCAAATGAAAACAGAAAAATGGTCCTAAAGGAGAAACTGAAGGCCATTAAAATGGCTAAGACTGACAGTGCTACAGCATACCTCACAAAGATCACTTCAGTGAGAGATGAGTTGGCAGTCATAGGTGAGATCATTGCACCCAGTAAGTTGGTGAAGATTGCTTTGAATGGTCTTCCCAAGACTTGGGAGAATTTTGTAGATGCCATTGTTGCACGGGAAAACCTTCCCAATTGAGAGAGGTTGTGGGATGATTGCATCCAGAATGAGATCAGAAAGAACCATTTGGGGCAGCCAAATAGGTGGAGGAGGATGACAATATGGCATTGTTAGTAAGAGGCAAGGGCAAAGCAAAGAAGCAAACTTTCAACAATGGAGGCAAAGGCAAAGGTAAAGGCAAGCAGCAGAACAAGGAGAAGGACTATTCCAAAGTCAAATGTTGGAATTGTCAAAAGTTGGGACACTATGTTGTTGTGTGTTCGGAAAAGAAGAACAAGAAAGGGAAAGACAAACCCATGGCAGCTTCTGCAGAGATAGAGAGCTTCTCAAAGAGCTTTGATCGGGAGTTTGGGTTCATAGCTTGTGAGGCCACTAGTGCAGGATCACCTTCCATACAGGTTCAGAGGGAGTGTGCACTCCCCGCTACTAGCAAAGCATCTTCTGGCATTTGGTCTGTTGACCTTGACGCTTCCCGCCACATGACAAGAGTCAGAGAGTACTTCCCAGAGATTTCAGAGGATGATACTAAAATGGAGGTAGTACTTGGTGATGACAACATTGTTAGAGTAGTCGGTGTGGGGACATTGACATTTTATAGAGGACCCAAACCTCCCTTGAAAGTGTCAAATGTTCTATATGTGCTTGGAATGAAGAAAAACATAATATCCATCTCAGCACTTAAGGACAAAGGGTATGATGTGTTGTTCAGCAGAGGGAAGGTGCTTATATATCCTAGGGGAACTCCAGCTTCTTCAGCTAGAGTGATTGGTGTGTGCCATGCCAAGGTGTACAAGTTCTCATTCCAGCCCCTAATGGCATTGAGTAGCATCACCCGAGACAGGACCGACAGCAAATCTAGCAGTTCAGAGTTGTGTGATATTTGGCACCGCAGGATGGGGCACATGTATCATGGGGCCTTGAGTACATTGCAGGAGATCACATGTATCATGGGGCCTTGAGTACATTACGGGAGATCACATGTATCATGGGGCCTTGAGTACATTGCGGGAGATCACCACTGGTGTGCCAGATTTCAGTTCTGATCACCTTGATGTATGCAAAGGATGTGTTATGGGGAAGTTTGCCAGATCCCCTTTTCCCGGCAGTGACAGCAGAGCAACTGGGATCCTTGACTTGATTCATATCGATGTGAGTGGTCAGATGTCTCATGTATCCTTGAGTGGCTATGAGTACTATGTTTTATTCATTGATGACCACTCCAGGAAGACCTGGATTTATTTCTTGAAGACCAAGATTGAGGTCTTCAAGCGGTTTCAAGAGTTCAAATATCTTGTGGAGACCTAGACAGGTAGGAAGATCAAGGTCCTCAGGTCGGACAATTTAGGGGAGTATACCCTTGGTGAGTTTGTTGATTTTTGCGCTGAGGCAGGCATTAGGAGGGAGTTCACAGTTCCTTACAATCCCCAACAGAATGGGGTTGCAAAAAGGAAGAACAGATCCATTGTAGGGGCTGCCAAAACCATGCTTCATGATCAGGGGTTACCTTTATTTTTGTGGGCAGATGCCTGCAACACTGTTGTGTACTTGCAGAACAGGGGTCCACATTGTGCCTTGGGGAATGTGACTCTAGAGGAGGCGTTTTCTGGGAAGAAGCCTGATGTTGGGCACTTTCGTATCTTTGGGTGCCTTACATATCCCTATGTCCCCAAGAAGAACAAGACCAAGCTAGAGCCCACTGCAGACAAGGGCATCTTTGTGGGTTATAGGGAGACCTTGAAAGCTTATCGGATTTATATTCCTGCGCAGAGGAAAGTGGTTGTCAGGCGGGATGTGAAGTTCGAGGAGGAGAGAGCTTTCAGGAGGTCATGGGAGTTAGAGTATCCAGAGTCACCAGACCCTCAGGAGCAGTTGAGTCAGTCATAGGGATCTAGTGGTCAAGGATTAGGAGGTACATCGATTACAGTGTCAGGTCCATCAGTGAGCAGTGGCTCTCAAAGTCAGGTGGGTGGTTCTTCGGGCAACATGCAGGGCAGTGCCCAGAGCAGTTCACAAGGTGGTCCACTAATGGGCAGTTCGCATGGTACTTTAGCATCTACAGGCATAGATTTAGGCATGAGGTCAGTTGGCAGGCCTTCAAGAGTTCAGGTTTTTGATGATGATGAGGATTCTTTCACTCTGGTGGGAGAAGTATGCTCAGGGAAGAGGAAGGCCAAGTGGTTTCAAGATACCTTGTGCGAGGACACATCAGTTGTTGGGCCAAAGAGACAAGTTAGAGAGAGTAAACCACCTAAGCGGTTATGTAGTTACATGGCATTGGTAACAAGCAGTGTTGACTCTGAGCCTTCTAGTTATGATGAGGCAGCCTGCGAGCAGGTCTGGAGAGAGGCCATGATGGAGGAGTATTCTTCTATTATGAAGAACAATGTTTGGGAGGTAGTGCCAAGGCCTGAAGGTAAATCAGTTGTTACTTCCAAATGGCTCTATAAGATAAAGCATGTTGCAGATGGCAGTATCCAAAAGTTCAAGGCTCAATTTGTGGCGAGAGGGCTTTCACAGGTAGAGGGAGTTGACTATGAGGAGACCTTCGCTCCCGTAGCTCGGTATACATCTATTCGCTCTAATATATCGATTGTAGCAGAGATGGGTTGCAAGATCCACCAGATGGATGTCAAGGTCGCATTTCTCAATGGCTTCATTCAGTAGGAGGTTTATATTGATTAGCTGCAGGGTTTTGAGGTGCATGGGAATGAGTCCCATGTATGCAGATTATAAAAGGCACTCTATGGCCTGAAGCAAGCTCTTAGAGCTTAGTACTCGAGGATTGATACATACTTGCAGCAGTTGGGTTTCACAAAGAGTGAGGTTGATCCGAACCTTTACTTCATTGTGGTGGGTGAGAAGCCTCTCATTCTGGTGTTGTATGTTGATGACTTGATCATCACTGGTGCACAGAGACTCATTGAGGGCTACAAGAGAGATCTTGCTTCAGAGTTTGAGATGAAGGATATCGGCTTGATGCATTATTTTCTAGGATTGGAGGTGTGGCAGGAGGAGGGGCATTTCTTCCTAGTACAAGGGAAGTACATTGTGGATATTCTTAGTAGATTTCACATGGAGGACTGCAAACCCATGTCTATACCTATGATCACTAACTGAAAGAAGCTTCACGCTTCTGATTACGAGTTGGTGGATGCTACTCTATATGGACAGTTGATTGGTAAATTGATGTATTTGGTCAACACTTGACCAGATATATGTTTTGCAGTTAACACTATGAGTCAGTTCATGTGTGAGCCCAGGAGAGTGCACTGGGTGGCTACAAAACACATTCTTCGTTACTTGCAGGGGACTATGGATTTTGGTATTGATTATAGACAGGGTGATGGAGTGAGACTCGCAGGGTACACAGATTCAGATTGGGCAGGTTGTGCTTCAAATAGAAAGAGTACTTCCGGGTGTTGTTTTGGGTTAGGTTCGGCAGTTGTGTCGTGGATCAACCGGAAACAACAGTCAGTTGCATTGAGCTCAACTAATGTAGAGTATATGGCTACTAGTTTGCCTAGTTGTGAGGCCATATGGCTTCGCAAGATGTTGTTCGGTCTATTTGGTCAGGCAATGAGACCTTCAGTAATTTACTGCGATAATCAAAGTTGCATAAAACTCACGGAGAATCCAGTTTTTCATGACAGGTCAAAGCATATTGAGATCAAGTATCACTTCATTACAGACTATGTCCAAAAGGGAGTTGTCAAGCTTGAGTACATTTCCACAAATGAGCAGGTAGTAGACATTTTCACCAAAGCCTTACCACAGGGCAAGCATGTCTACTTTAGAGACAAGATGGGAGTGGTGAGGAACACTTTCCTTGGTAAGAGGGAGTGTTAAAATTTGGGTACCAAAGGACAAGTGGTTCCCTAAGGCTTTGATCTTTGGCCTAGGGAAAAGTGTCCAAATTTATTTGTACATTTCTCCTAAAGTGACTTTATAAGTGGTAAAGTCAATTTAATTTAAAAGTGACTTTATAAGTGGTAAAGTTACATTCTAATTTAAAAGTGACTTTATAAGTGGTAAAGTTACATTCTAATTTAAAGGTGACTTTATTAAAGTCAATGAAGAACTAGAAAGTGAAAAAGTGACTATGAAAATAAAAGGCTAAGTGGGTCTTTATTAAGTGGGTGAGTTTAAAAATAGAAAGTGAGAATTAAATGCACATTTAGTCTCATCCCTAGATCTAAATGAATCTCAGCCATTAGATCTTAGGGTAACCCAAGAGGTCATTTAGAAAGTAAAAGGAGAAGAGAACAGGAAAAGATCATTCATTCTTTCATGAGCATTTGAGAGAAAGAGAAGAGAGAGCAAGGAGAAAATTTATGAGCAGTGAGGAAGTGAAGGAGCAACAAGAAGACATTTCAGCAAATCTGGGCAGTAGCATTTATTGGCACACATCCCAAGGAAAAACCGTACAGCAAGAGAAAGGCACAGATATCGAGGAAGAGGGAATTTCGAGGTAGCCGTACTATTGAAATCCATATGGTCTGTCCGTATAGAAAGTTCTGGGCACGGTTTTCGAGGCAAGCCGTACAACATTTAATGCTGGAAAAATTATGTTTTCGTTGTTTGCTAATTGGCACGATTTTCGAGGTGGAGTTCAAGCACGGAAATTGACATAAGTTGTAATTTGTGGTTGCTAAAATTTTTACTGTGTATTTAGTTTCTCTATAAAAACATTTTTAGAAATAAAGAAGAGCTCTCAAACTGGTTTTCCCCAAGAGTTGTAGGGGGTTTTTCCAAGGTCACATTGACCAAAAATCATTGTGTTATTTTTTCTGTGTGGCTGTCATAATTTTACTGTGTTTTATTTCTGCAATTTCAGTAGTTGTGAAATCTCTAAATTTGTGTTTTCAGAAAATATTGTCATTTCCAGTTTTTCGATTTTTTATCATGCATGGATTTAAAACTAAATGCATGGAGTGATAAGGAAAACTGATAACCGGAGTGGGAGTTGAAATTTCTTCATTCAAACTAATGTCGTCTCGTCATGAGTGAATTGCAGATGCAGGTACTCTATCTGTATCATACCATGGAACGATTATGAAGGAGGGAAGCATGTTGAAAGAGACACTTGTAGCTGAACACACAAGTCGATCAATCAAGAAAAGCAAAGGGACATCAGTTTTCAATAGCAACTCAAGACTTAAGATCGTTGAAGATTCCTTATCACCAAGTCATACGAAGGTGAAAAAAAGAGCATTCTCAAGCAAACACTCAGCAACAGCAGTGGCTTGACATTGCCACATCATCATGCAGTTCATGTCAGCAGTGTCATGTCATGTCATGAGTGGTCACATGCCACACCTTGTGGCCAATGATATAACATATGTTTCAAAAATGAATTGTAAAGTGAAATTCCAAAGGACGTGTGGAATACGAAGAGTCATGTAAAGTTGAAAAGTCATAGGAAGTCAAACAGTCATGAGAGTAGTCAAACAGTCACAAGGAATGGGAAGCATCACCCATTAGTTATATATACTCCCTCATTGTATGAACAAGGGAATTTTCACCTTGGCTCCTCCTGCAAATCATTAAAGAGATAAGCTAGTTCTTTTGGGATGCAAGGAGTGGCTCCAACGCTCCACTACTAGAGCTAGTGATGTTCATTGTATACATCTGTCTTGGAACTTTTACTTAATTACAGAAGCCTTCAAGGTCAACACGTTCTTCATGCATGGATTATGAATTTTTGTAAGACTATTCTGCGGATGTTTGTACTTCATGTTTGCTTTCACATGTGCTAAGATAGTTGAAATATTTCGGTTGTTTTAGTACTTATCTTATTGAGAATGTGATGTAAAGATTGTCATTGTTGTCCCATCCTTGTCGACTATTCCGCAGGATACTAGACAGACCTTTTTTATTTCTTGGTTGTAACGACCGTCGCATCCTCTATGGGCTATTTCGTTGGATGTTAGACGGATCCTTCTGGCTCGTGTCTCTTCTTGGGTGGTACTACTACCTCTCTCTTAGAGGCCCACATTCCTCCCCTTTTCGCACTAGAAGAAATTTGACACATTTACAACTGAACACTCACCAGGCACACCTTCATGCTTTATGAACGCACCATTGCATCCTTCTATCTTGCTGAAAGTTAGAGCCAAGGAAAATCTTTAAGGATTCGGCAACTAGGCCTTAATATCGGATGGGACTCTTACACTAAACGGTGTGAGGTCTAAGTGGGACTTCATATTGGGGAGATATCCTGAATGTTGGCGGGTCCAGCACCGTCGACATTTCTAGCACTAGAAGGAGGGCAACGAAATGTTTATGGTTGATAAACCCACCAACCCCAATCTTACTTCCTCTGGTCAAGGTAGTAACATTCCTAGCAACTCCCCTGTGCACATTCTTGAAGTTCGTAATTCTTCTCAGCCTGGCATTATGCAACCTTACGAAGTCTCTTACGATCAAATCTGGGCCATCTGCCCCATCACCCGAAAGTTTGCAAGAGTTATTAGATTGATACCCGTGTTGAGAAATTAAAAGTGTGGTAGTTAATCGATTTATCTTATTATGACATTATCTTGTGATGTTTTCATTATTATTTAAGTTCTTTCGAATTATCTTTTCTTATCATCAAGACTAATGCCAAGCAACAAATAAAAGAAAACACAAAACATAGGCACGCTGCCAAGGCAAAACCCCACTCTAGGGGAAAACTCGGTCAAAATTTTTCCTTCAGTAGATTCAAGATGAGATGACCAAGACTCTCACAACATGGACCCAAGACTTCATCCATCAAGTCAACCTTGCATCAACTGAGCAGTAGCTTATTCTTCAATGTCTTCCTTGCACCAATGAAATGCTTCGTTCCTTCAATAAGATTTTTTTTCGATTTGAGGCAACATTCTTATCATACTTTGATGCAATACGAACTGTGGCCCTCCTTCATTATGATCAAACTGTATTCCTTCTTCAAAGAGTACAATGACACTGTGATTACACTTGGACAGTGGCATACCGAGACTGTGGTTACACCAAAACTGTAGTACACCGAGACTATGGTAGCATTGAATTTTGCCCACTATAATAGCACCAAAATGTAGGCACTGTGATAATACTGAAACTTAGCCACTGTGATTTCCGAACCTATCTGCAACTAACCCGAGTTGTCTCACTATAACAATACCAAAATACAACCATTGTGATATCACCGAAATGTCACTTTGTAATTTGCGAGTTCATCTCTGTAATTAACCCGAACTTTAGTTGTAGTATCGAAATGCATCTTTGAAATTTCTGCAAGTTAATGTTCTGTGATAGTTGAGCGAATTTTACCATCCTTTATATAGTTGTTTCCACATTGAAATGAGTCGACATGAGCACTTTGAACAGTTGTGTCTTCATAAGGTTAGGCCGACTTGAGTTCATGAAGAGAAGTATCTTTAAGCTGACTAGATGAGGATGTTGACTTAATTCTGATTGCAAGGATACCTTGATGGAGGAGGAGTTTAACATCACAAGATAGTCTTTGACTCAAATAAAGAATCCTAAAGCCTGCAATGGAGGCTTGACATATGACAATTGACCCAAGCATGAAACCCATGCTTTAACAAGTCAATTCATTTTAATAATAAAATTATTTTCGTTTTCTTTTGAAAAATATATTACATTTTCACTTCAAGTACTATTTATGAACACCGAACGTAGTTAACATCATCTTCGAAGAAGTTTAGGCACCTCACTGCCATGGACTAGATTCCTAACCAGGGCAATCTATCCAAGGTCTCTCAACAATTTAGGCATTGCAATGCCACGGACTAGATCCCTGACCAGGGCAATCTATCCAAGTGGGACTCAGATGGACTCAAGCTTTCAGCTTCTCTAGGTACCATCATGCTTACTTGCTAACCATCAACCCAGGGATCTAGGTGAGTATCTGAGGTCAGAGCTCTACGACCAACACCATCCTCCCAACTTCGAGACCTAGACATCAACAAAAAGTGTCAGCCAGATGTCCTCCCAGGCAATGCTTCACTCACAAAGCCTCAACACTCCTTGATCTAGCAGATCAAGGACAACAAATCTCTCCCGATCAAACTAATCAGTAGCCAGCATGTTATCAAAACTTCGGGAGATTTACCTGTACAAACACAACTCCAATCAATGGTACAGTTACAAATTTTCATACTCAAAAACCTCTGAGGTCGTTCAAGATGTTGCTTCTCAACTTATCGCAGTAGGACTATCAACCGAATCTGTGACAGAAGATTCCTCAATCAACTTTTCTTTCTTACTTCACATGTAGCAACATATCCTCCAAAATGCATTCTCCAATCAAAACTATGATATGCCCTCCCTCCAGGCTCCCTCTTAATCTCAAGGAGATCTCTTCTATCTAGGCTCCCTCTTAACTTAGGGAGATCAACTTCTTATTGGAGAATCTTTCATGGCTTCCATCATTCCTATCAGATTCATTCATATATCATGCTTATCATATCAACTTTACTTACGATCATCTTCACCATCTTGAAGACGATGTACCTGCACAACTTAGATAGCAAGTACAACCAAAACTATAGAAGCATGAAGTTAGCCATATCAAAATCTTATAATAACGGAAGCATTAGACTCTACAAACATAATAAACAAGAGACTATACTTTAATCCTTCAACTTCTTGCCTAGGTTTGTTACAAATCTAAATCATATCCATAGCTCATCAAGATATCAAACTAGTTATGTCTAGGGTTTCAATATTCTTTCAATGATATGACAAGTTCTTTCATATAGCAAACCATAGAAACAATTCAGATCAATGCATCTAACAACTTTCAGAATTCATATGTTAGACTACCTACTAGGATTTTATACAAACCCTAGATTTCATACATGAGCTCCCATAATCATTCACAACTTATCAACATGACTAGCTTCTACTAGGGTTTGATGTAAACCCTAGCTTTCTTATTTACAAATTCTCAACAATCACGTTATAGATTCATAGATTCCAAATTGTTATATATACTAGCAATTTTAACTACTACTAGGGTTTAGTTGCAAAACCCTAAATTTCTCAAACAACATCATCCTAGAATATCAAATTCAAACAAGGGCTTATATTAAACCCTATGACTTTATGTTCAACAATAATTAGGTCAACACACATATCTAGGAATTCATTGTCATGCTTAGGCACATCATATGTTAGGCAATATTAACATATTAGACATATATTGTCCTAGACCAAGCTAGGTATTCAACCAATGGACACATACATACCTAGGGTTTCATTCCTAGGATCTTACCTTAAAGACATAACAAGGGTTTTGCATATAGACCCAACGAAACCCTAAATATCTATGGTTTCATAACATAGCAAAGCAAACCCTACTATACCAAAATTCCAAAGGTTTGGGATCTTAGACAACATCATCCAACCCTAACAAATTAGGGTTTTCATGATCATATCGAAACCCCAAACATGACATCATCATTCAAACTTCAAATAACATTTCCCTATAACCCAAAGCAGGTTAGGGTTTCACATATTAACATTAGCATACCTTTAAGTGAGGGTTTTCTAGAGAACTTGTCTAGGGTTCTATAAGAACAATCAAGGATGTAAAGAGGGTAGATTTATCAAGTGATGAATCACCCTAAACAAGAATCTTTATGACTCAAGACAACTAGACATAACAATGTTAGTAATGTAACACAAATTTCAAAACACAATGAATGTACTCTTTAAGAGAATTTTATAAGGTGTATAGACTAAGACATGCCTGGATATGTTCCTTGACAAACCTTGGATTCCTTGAAGTGTCTTCTTTGTATTAAGCCATGATCCTTTATACCTGTAGTACATACAAGCAAAACATGTGATACCAAGAACATGATTTAATTTCTCAAGATAGATCTCCTATATAATCATGGAGGATGGAATCTTATGAAAAGTTACTCCTTTCAATCATGGACTTTTGCCTGAAATCCTAGATTACTTGTAAACCCTAGAGGATGAGGATTAAGGTTCTAATATGTTATTTAGAGAGTACAATCTTTACCCTATACTAGTTATAAACAAGCATTATATGAACCATTACAGATAATAGAAATCTAAAAGCTTATAAATATACGTACCTTGTGTTTACGTACCTCTGATTTAATAGCTCATTAGAATTGTTGCAAGTGCATCTTGTTAAGTAAGGAATACTTACTTGATTTCCTTAAGTTGGTTCCTTGTGCTTGTACTATCATCTCAGATCCTTGATAGATCTTGATCAACGAGTGGAAGAATATATTTCTTCACTGTTTTGACCTTACACATACCAATGACCATAGCAATGCTTCAGCCCTTAAACATGTTAGTGCTTCGATCATACACCACTGAGTCTGAAATCGCCTTTATGACATGACTGTGACTTTCACCGAAACTTGCTCTCTGAAATGATTCGACTTCTTCATCAAGGTGTCTTGATATGGTGAATAAAGACTAAACTAGCTCTTTGTGATCTTAGTTTTATTAGCCCAGAGATGTCCTTCTTAAGCTATGATCTAAATGTCATGATGTTAAATGCAGACAAAACCTTTTACTGAGAATAATTCAAAGATGTATAAGTGATCTTCAAACTACCTTTGATCATGACCTTAGCTCCGATACCATGTTGAGAAATTCAAAGTGTAGCAGTTAATCGATTTCTCTTATTATGACATTATCTTGTGATGTTTTCATTATTATTATTAGTTCTTTCGAATTATCTTTTCTTATCATCAAGACTAATGCCAGGCAACAAATAGAAGAGAACACAAAATGTAGGCACGCTGCTAGGGTAAAAGCCCACTCTAGGGGAAAACCCAGTCAAAATTCTCCCTTAAGTAGATTCAAGATGAGATGACCAAGACCCTCGCAACATAGACCCAAGACTTCCGCCATCATGTCAACCTTGCATCAGCTAAGCAGTGGCTTATACTTCAATGTCTTCCTTGCACCAATGAAATGCTCCGTTCCTTCAATAAGATTATGTTTCAATCTGAGGCAACATTCTTATCATAATTTGATGCAATACGAACTGTGGCCCTTCTTCATTATGATCGAATTGTATTCCTTCTTCAAAGAGTACACTGAGACTGTGATTACACTGAGACAGTGGCATACCGAGACTGTGGTTACACCAAAATTGTGGTACACCGAGACTGTGGTAGCACTAAAGTTTGCCCACTGTAATAGCATTGAAATGTGGGCACTGTGATAGTACCGAAACTTAGCCATTGTGATTTCCAAACCTGTCTGCAACTAACCCGAGCTCTCTCACTGTAACAATACCGAAATATATCCACTGTGATAACAATGAAATGTATCTTGCGAGTTCATCTTTGTAATTAACCCGAACTTTAGTGGTAGTATCGAAATGTATCTCTGAAATTTTTGCGAGTTATTGTTATGTGATAGTTGAGCGAAGTTTACCTTCCTTTATATAGTTGTTTCCACATTGAAATGAGCCAACATGAGCACTTTGAACAGTTGTGTCTTCATAAGGTTAGGTCGACTTGAGTTCATGAAGAGAAGTATCTTTAGGCCGACTAGATGAGGATGCTGACTTAATTCTTATTGCAAGGAGACTCTGATGGAGGAGTTTAACATAACAAGATAGTCTTTGACTCAAACAAACAATCCTAAAGCCTACAATGGAGGCTTGACGTATGACAATTGACCCAACCATGAAACCCATGCTTTAATAACTCAATTCAATTTAATAATAAAATTATTTTCCCCTTCTTTTGACAAATATATTACATTTTCACTTCAAGTACAATTTATGAAGGCCGAACCTAGTTACATTCTTCAACAACCCGGAATAGAAACTCTTCCATATTTTCCGAAGAAGAACCAAACCATCCCCACTGGGATAGTGGTCTCAACAGTTGAAGAGTTGGTTCTCACCACCCTTGAAGAGTTAGTAGACTCTGAAGAAAACGCAAAAAAACCAAAATAGCCCCCAACCTTCAATGGTGGTGACGATGATAACGTAGTGCTCTCAGATTATACTTTCCGCGGGTTGAGCGAAGAAGAAGAAGAAGACCAATCAGATTCTGAAGAAGATGACGAAGACATGGAAGACCAAGATCTAGATTGGATGTCTCAAGGCCCACTTGCACTACCGAGTGTGTTACACAAGATGCTAAGGCATCCGGAAAATCTCCTAACGAAGTACGACCCTGACAAAACAATAAATGTGGAGGATCATTTACACAACTTCTACCTACATATGCAAACACTTAAGGTATGCTATGACGATGTTGCATGTAGACTTTTTCCATGTACCTAAAACGGCAGAGCAGTTGTATGATATCATAGTCATCCTCCGAATTCCATCCAAGACTAGAGGGGGTTTAAGAAATTTTTCCTTGAGAAATTTGCTATTGATAAGACCCCTGCCATGTTGTTGAAAGAGATAGGCAATCTGAAGATGGAGCACAAGGAAAAAGTGAAATATTTCAATCAGAGGTTTAACCGTATTCTGAAGAAGTTCCCAACAAACACTAAACCTCATGACTCCACCATTGATTATTACACTTCTGCCTTGCCAACCAACATTGCGTAGTTTGTAAAAAGAATTGTGAAACAAACTTTAACAGAGAATTACAAAGAGGCAATCGCAGTTGAAAAGGACTTGTGCACGATTGGAGTCATTGTAGATGATGAACCAACCAAAGACTCCAAAGACACGAGTAAAAGGTCTCAGGCCTCTGTAAGCAAGGCCAAAGAGAGAAATTGTTGATCTTGAGAGCTTGACCCGTATTGTCAAGACTCTGACAAACAATCTGGCTGAGCTGAAACAAAGGTCGATTGAGATCACAATGAGCAGCACGCCTCCCAAGTTCAACCTATTCAGAAGGACTGCAAATCCCGACAGTAGCAGCAACCAACCGGCTAAGTCTATGCAGAGCCCGAACATTGTATTGAATATTGAAAGTATGGGCATAGACCAATACTGTTCGTATCATCAAGAATATCAATCTGAGAAAATATGCCCACAATGGAATCACACCATAAATGTTCTTGCTACACAGCTTGTTGATGCGGTATTTGCTGATGAGCAGACCGAGCCTACAAAAGAAAAAAAAGAAACTACTACAACCGAAGAGACTCCAAGTGTGGGGCACACAGTAAACATGTTCAATTGCATACTCACAGCCCAAAAGAACATGGCCGTCAAACAACCTCCGAGTGATGGTCCACACTAGAAGTAGATCAACCGGTACAATCTTAGAAGCCAAGGGCCGGCCACTGGACCAGAGTTGACAAATCATAAACTCAAATAAAATCTGTTAAGAAAGATCTGTTCGCCCGTCACCTCAGCACAGAACACTCAGAGCAAGTCTGGGAACGTAGCTACAACAAAATGTGCCTTCGTAAGCAGTAAGAGTAAGAACATCATTCTGAAAGTCACACACCAAGTCATGCCCACAAACACTTCTGCAATTTGTCCCACTTTGGATTACAACATAATTGAAGACATGAAGAAGGCTCGTGAGAACATCTCAATGTTCGAACTAACAAAAATCACAAGCCAACGGGACATCCTCTTACGCACACTTGGGCAGTGCACCCCAGGTAATGATGCTTCTTTGAACAAGGGATCTAGTACGTCCTCTGGTTCCCTCAAATTCGTACTTAATGCTTTGACAATGGATGCAAATACACTTTGCCCTCCATTTTTGTTTACAAAAGACACCTGTGCTCCGATACCATAAAACAGTGCGAAACACGCATGTAAAAGAATATTGAATGAATTGATTCACTTGGAGCAAACAGCTCAATGATATTACAAAGATATTTACAATAATAGAAACATCAGGTTTCTATGTAGAATATAGAACAAACAGTTTCATCTAAGAAACTGCTAAAAGAATAAAAATAGAAACAGCAAAAAGACTGAGCATTACTAAATATAGATATATTCTAATACCCTCCCTTAATGCTCAATCTATTTACAACACCAATAGACCCGCGAAATTTTACAAATTTATCAGGACCAAGAGGCTTGGTGAAAATATCGGCGGGCTGTTCTGTTGTGGGAACATAGTGCAACTGAACTGAGCCGTCTTCAACCAGCTGTCGAATGTAGTGGCAGTGAGTTTCCACATGCTTTGTTCATTCATGAAAGACTGGATTCTTGGCAAGTTTGAGCACTCCCTGATTATCACAAAACAAAGAAGTAGGCCCTGTCTGAAAAACATGCATATCTGCAAGCATACACTTTGTATTTGCATCCATTTTTGTTCACTTAGTCCACAACGAACCAGGCAAGGGGGCATTTTGCAGGTCATGAAGGTCGACTTTTACTGGCCTACATTATTCAAGGATGCTCATGCTTACGCTCACAAGTGTATGGTTTATCAGAGGTGTGCCTGCAGAAACAAGAAGTCAGTCGCCCCATTACAGGGGATCGCAGTGGAAGAACCTTCTCAACAATGGAGCTTGGATATTATTGGAGAAATCTTTCCATATTCATCGAAGCGACATCGCTATATTCTCAATGCCACAGAATACTTCACGCAATGGACAGAAATAGTTCCGCTCAAACAGGTGAATGATCAGGAAGTCGTAAATTTCCTTCAGCATAACATCATTTCCAAGTTCGACATTTCTACTTCACTTGTTTTCAATAATGCAATATACTTTTCGTTGCTAAGACTTTACGATTTTGCATTGGAAAATGGTATTGTATTGAAACATTCAGCTAATTATTATCCACAGGGGAATGGTCTCGTTGAATCCACAAATAAGAACCTCATCCGTATCATCAAAAATACCATATTCTCTGAATAACGAAACTGGCACTCCGCTTTGGTAAATGCTTTATGGGTTGACTGAGTCACGCCAAAGCCCTCTCTGAACACCTCCCCTTACTTCCTAGTATACAGAAAAGAAGCCATCCTCCCGCCCAACATCTACTTTCCTACTCTCCAACTTTCGCAAGAATCCCAAGGCAAGCCATGTTTATTAGTGCAGCATAGGATGGACACCCTTCACAAATTACAAGAAGAAAGGTTGAAAGCAAAAGAAATATTTTCACTTCATCAAAACTGTATCAAGAGGTGGTTCGACAATAACTCTGCAGGGAAGAAGAACTTCAGTGTGGGTGACTTAGCCTTGAAGTGGGATAAAGCCCACGAGGACAAATGCAAACACACTAAGTTTCAATCCCTATGGATTGGGCCATTCACAATCCACGAAAGGCTTGACCAACACACTTATCGTCTTCAATCACTTGATGGGAAGATTGACTCTCTCCCTGTCAATGGCCAAGACTTAAAACATTACTTTCAATGATGATCTGGGGTTGTGCCCTACACTGTGTACATAGTCTTTTCTTTCTTGTTTGTTTGAATTTTGTTTTGTTTTTGTCATGTGAATAAGTGTTGTGCATGAACATGTTGTGGCTTCTTAGTATGTGTGTGGCCGAACTCTAAAGAGTCTTGTGACACTTCAACATTTGGCTAACCTCCTGTCCATCTTCCTTGTGTTGGTTATATCTTTTGGTCGATGAAGTTTTGACAGAAAATACGATTCGTTCGTAAGGAGAGTTTTGGTCCAACCATGAACCTATGTCTATTCAGGAAACCTTATGCCTACAATCGGTTTTGTGTTTCGGTGTTTTCATGCTTATCCAATCAGTAGAAGAGGAGAAGGGGAAAAATCTAAATGAGAAAACCTAAATCAAAGGTCTCTATATGCTTCTTTGAAGGAACAACCTCTTATGCTCTCAATAAGTCGAGATCCCTCTTCTGCCCAAAATGAATAATAAGTCAAGATCCCTCTTCCGCCCAAAATGAATAGTGTCGATGCACAGTCCTCTTTAAAATAAATAAATAAAGGCAAAAGAAGAGAAAGGCTTCTTGCGCAGAGAGGTGAAGCAAGCAACTCCGCTGGGGTACCGTCCAGGCTCACTGGCAGCGGAGCAATGTTTGTGTTCCTGCGTGACTCCAACGAAGTATTGTCCAAGCCTGCTGGCAGCAGAACAACACCAGAGATGAAAAATTATACTCTGAAAATGTTAAGCTCGCAAATTATAGTACCCTTCCCAACTCGAAACGTTGTGGTATCGTTGAATCTTATGTTGTGTTCAACTGATAAGGCACAGGGGGGACCATGTCCATTCATGGGGTAAGTGGAGAGACCAAAGTAATATGCACGATGAATCAATACTCCCTGAGTAACCAAGGCCATGTACCGAAGAAGTTAAACGAGGCAGAGAAGCTAGAATTCTATCAGTGTGTCGCCAAGTGTTGTAGCCACTACAACACCCTCCAAAATTTTGGCTTACACTCAATTTTGGAGCCTTCCTTGGTCTTGCACATTGTTGTCGCAAACACTGAAACTCATTTCATGTACTTTCTTCAAGTATTTTTCTACCCCTTGCAAGTTGGGCAAACTGTCGTCCCTAGGCATGATCGGTTGTCACACAATGTGTAGAAGCTTGTTCTAATGGTTTCAAAGGTCTATCTTTGTGTAAATGAGTTGTTCTTACTATGTAAACATATGTCGCACTCATTCACAAAGTTTTAAGCACTGTCGCACAAGTGTCATCACGGTCGTCCTAAAGTCTATCTTAAGTGTCACACTTGTCATAACTGATCATAAAGTTGTCACATGGAGGGAAATGCATTGTTCATGGGTCATGGGTGATCGTTGTTGTTGTATCGTCAAGTATTCTAAGTGTGAAATCACATTCGAAGTCTTATCACTATTTTTTTTCGTCTCATCGGTCTTACACTTAGCCATTTCTAAGAATGCTTCCTGAAACTTGGCTTCACCCGGCCTCCCTTAACTGCGCACTGCGCAGTTTCAGTCCTCTCGCTGTGACATTGTCCATTGGCACTACGCAATGCACAGTTCCTACCTCCCAAGACTGTTGCACTACGTAGTTTCTGTGCCCAAGCTCCAACCTTGACCTCCAGAATTGTGCAATCATTCCTCCCAACCTGGCCTTCACTGCGCACTGCGTAATCACAAGCCTCAAGCTCATTCCCTGAGCCTCTGAACTGCGCAGTTGCATAGAATCCTAGCCTCCCTGTCTCTTGGAACTGCGCAGTATGTCCTCTCAGTGCCCATCCCCTCAGCCTGTCCCATTGGCTCTCAGAACTGCCCAATTTTTTTCCCTTAGTCCTGCCTGAACTGCGCACTGCGCAATCTTAGGGCTCAAGACTCACCCCCGACTACTTGAACTGCGCAGTCACTGAACCCTCTCTCCTGGGCTGTCACCTAGTTCTAGCTCAGTTAATGGATCAAAATGCACTATCTTAGACTAGGGGGTTTTCAGATTGATGTTGTCTCGTCATGAGTGAATTGCAGATGCAGGTACTCTATCATACCATGGCAAGATGATGAAGAAGGAGATGAAGGAGGGAAGCATGTTGAAAGACACACTTGTAGCTGAACACACAAGCTGATCAATCAAGAAAATCAAAGGGACATCAGTTTGCGATCGCAACTCAAGACTTAAGATCATTGAAAATTGCTTATCAACAAGTCATACAGAGGTGAAAAGAAGAGCATTCTCAAGCAGACACTCAGAACTCAGCCGCAGCAGTGGCTTGACATTGCCACATCATCATGTAGTCCATGTTAGCAATGTCATGTCATGTCATGAGTGGTCACATGCCACACCTTGTGGCCAATGATGTAACATATGTTTCAGAAATGTATTGTAAAGTGAAAGTCTAAAGGACATGTGTGGAATACGAAAAGTCATGTAAAGTTGAAAAGTCATAGGAATTCAAACAGTCATGAGGGTAGTCAAAGAGTCACAAGGAAGGGGAAGCATCACCCCTTGGTTATATATACTCCCTCATTGTATGAGCAAGGGACTTTTCACCTTGGCTCCTCCCACAAAGCATTAGAGAGATAAGGTAGTTCTTTTAGGGAGCAAGGAGTGGCTCCAACGCTCCACTACTGGAGATAGTGATGTTCATTGTATGCATGTGTCTTGGAACTTTTACTTAATAACAGAAGCCTTCAAGGCCAGCACGTTCTTCATGCATGGATTATGAATGTTTGTAAGACTATTTTGCGGATGTTTGTACTTCATGTTTTCTTTCACATGTGCTAAGATAGTTGAACTATTTCAGTTATTTTAGTACTTATCTTATTGAGAATGTGTTGTAAGGGTTGTCATTGTTGGCCAATCCTTGTGGACTATTCCGCAGGACACTAGACAGACATTTTTATTTGTTGGTTGTAATGATCGTCACATCCTCTTAGGACTATTCCGCTGGATGTTAGACGGATCCTTCTAGTTCATGTGTGTCTCTTCTTGGGTAGTACTACTACCTCTCTCTTAGAGGCCCATTTTCCTCCCCTCTTCACAGTAGAAGAACTTTGACACATTTACAAATGAACACTCACCAGGCACACCTTCTTGCTTTTCGAAGGCACCATTGCATCCTTCTCTCTTGCTGACAGTTAGAGCCAAGGAAAATCTTTAAGGATTCGACAACCGGGACTTGATACCGAATGGGACCCCTACACCAAACGACGTGAGGTATAATTGGGACTTCATATCGAGGACATCCCTTGAATGTTGGCGGGTCCAACACCGTCAACAATACCATAATTGGCATGGTCTCCCTCTCTCTCTTTGATGGTTGACCTCTGCCAATCACACTATCTACCTATCTCTTGGCTTTGTGAGCATAATCCTGGACAACTAGAAAATCTCTTTCTGCCTACGACTATTCATTGCTTGTTGACCATAGCTGCGAGCTGACTAGCCTTACTACGACAATCCTTGCCCCTGCAACCAGTGCTACCGCAGCTACCTCAACCTCCGTGCTCAAATCACATGCCACATACAACTAAAGATTTGATTGGTGGTCAGTTGATTTTTCCCAACAACTCCCACATGCCTGACACGGACTAATTTCCAGCTAATATCGGCACAATTTTTCCTCACTATGAAGGCAAGCTTGTCTCTTTTTCCTATTACCACACAAACTAGTAGGGGTTCAAGGAGGGGTACCTAAAGGACGACTACTAGACCAAATGGCAACAATGGGACAAGCACCCACTGTCACCTCAGTCAATGTTCCCTACACTCTATAGATTTTCACCAATGGGAGGAGCACGAGTATAGAGGAAATCACTAAGGGGATAAGATCAACAATAAGGTATAACGTTATTTCCAAGGCCCATTTAGGGAGAGTGTTAAATTTAGGTATGTTCTATGCTAGAGCAATTTATTTAAATTTTCACAGTTAGCAATCACATCAGCATTAAAATAAACTGCAGATAGAACACAATTATAAATCGCAGAAGACAAGCCAAGACAAGAGGACACAAGATGTGGCGCGAGCCAGGGACAAACCCCACAATGTGTGGGGAAACCCTTTGATCAAATCTTCTTTTATCTTCAAACTTCAGCAGAGAAAGAGAGAGAGAGAGATAGTACAATTACAACAGAAGTCAACACTTTAACTTGTCTAGATCTAAGCATAGATCATCTCCTATAAAGATGAGATCAGTTGAAGACATTCTACTTCAACTGATACCTATCATCGTGCCGCATCTGGTCCTCTAGTTACACCACTGCATACTGCACCATGCTGCTCTAATCATGATTATCATCATGCTACCCATGTCCATGATCTTATCCATCATAATGCTGCTCAAACTAATGTGCATCATCATCATGCTACAGCCCCTGCTAATGTATCGTTACACTGCCCAGGCACATGATCTCATAGTGCTGCCCATCTTGCCGCTGCCTCTGCCTTCTTGTTGCTTCATCATGTTGCAACAATGCATCATCATGCTGCTCATGATCACATACATCATGTTGTCATCACAGTTGCATCATTGCTTACCTTTGTCACTGCTGCATCTTCCAATGATGAGATCTATTGAGATCTTCATTGTGCTCTTTTCTTCTTACATATAATCATGGTTTCATCATATAAACACTAGGATCAGCTAGTAGGAGCACAGATCAACACACACACATATATATATACTGATATATATGTTAATACACATACCTTTTCCATTCATCCATCACTGCTTCATTGAGATCTTGACCTTGCTAATATATAATGAGGCTGCTAGAAGTCAGGTCTAGATATTTTCACTAGGATAACCATTATGCCAAGACCGTGTCACTTCATTCCCAGATATGCCGAGACTGCATCCTCTTATTATGCGTATGCCTAACCCTTATAATATGTAGTCAGACTAACCCACGTTGTTAGCGCATATGATGATATGCCATGACCTGTGTCTAAGATCATTAAGTACAGCGTGTCTGATCTGTTATTATGACCTGCGGCTAGGGTTGAGTGTCACCATAGATTGCGTATGACTGTCCCATGATTGAGTCTCCATGCCTGCGTATTAATCTCTATGCCCAGCGTATTCATTTGCCAGCGTATATAAGTCATGACTGCTTTATATTAACAGTGAACTATATATACAACATATTATTGTTTCATATACCTTGCTGCGTAGGTTATCTCAATGATCAGCGTACATATATTTACTGCATATACATACAACGAGCAGCGTATATGTATTTACTGTGGCAAGGTCTTCCAACGAGCAGCGTATCTATATTTCATTTCAGCATGCATCTCAACGTATGGTTGCGTGGATAAGGTCACTAACCATTATGCCGAGACCGTGTCACTTCATTCCGGATACCCTCATATTTCGTTGTAGCTTCTGAACAGCGTGTCAAGACATGACATGAACTGCGTTTATATCTGGCTGTAGTTTTCGACTGCGGCTCTTGATCCAGCTGTGCGTGTATTGCGTTCCATATATGACTGCGGTTACAACGTGTCAATATATCAATGCGGCTACCATGTGGACAGCGGCTGAGTGCTCCAGCTATGCGTGTATAGACTGCGTTCCATATATGACTTTGGCTCTTGATAGCTGCGTAGGATCTTTTATGAACTGCGTGAAGTGTGGAGGGTTTCCAGTGTATCAACGTATAGTCTTTTATGAACAGCGTCTAATGTATTTTCCCATGACCAGCGTATCATCGTTGAACTGCGTGTAGAGCATTTTTCCATGACTGCGTATTGTTGCAGCTTACTGTGGCTCATCTTCCACCGTTGATTGCAGCTGAGGTTAGGGCATATTACGGTCATCTTTATTCAGCATATAAGGATCCTTTGTGATTGCATCTATAGGGCCTGCGTCTAGATGTCCAGCATTTCATCTTCATTAGAGCAGCGTAGATATTAGGGCACTCCTTTTAGATCTCTTCTCCATCAAACCCAAGGCACTCCTTTTAGATCTCTTCTCCATCAAACCCAAGGCACTCCTTTTAGATCTCTTCTCCATCAAACCCAAAACAGGATGAAGAGAGATCACGAGAGAGTGAGTGTGTCGAATGACTTAAAATATTCTTCTATTTATACTAAAACGTGGATGATGAATAGACACGTCTATTGGGCTTCTAGAGCCTACATAAGAGCTGGTCGGCTTGATAATAATTACATAAACAAAATAAATTCATATCTCCATAAATACTTATCGGAATCGGATGATCTTTGGATCAATCCTACACCTCTCGACGAGAGGGATCCAATAAAAATATCAGCTGCCATAAATAAGCCGACCTACATGGAGTTTGGCCCTAGTTGCCAATTTAACAGTCCCTCTCAACTAGGGGGAACTCCATCTGCTGATCCATATGTCCGACTGTACTATCTTTGCCATCAGTGCCCTGCACTGCTCTGCTCATCTTTGTTCAGCTCTGCTGGCTCGGCTCTGCTCTGCTCAGCGCTGCTGGCTCTGCTAGTTCTGCTCTGCTCAGCGCTGCTGGCTCTGCTAGTTCTGCTCTGCTCAGCGCTGCTGGCTTTGCTAGTTCTGCTCTGCTCAGCGCTGCTGGCTCTGCTCTGCTCTGCTCATCCCCGCTGAACTATGAAGAAGAAGAACTGATCGAGAATGAGTCATATCATTCTCCACTGACCTGAAGTCAGTCTCAGAGTGCATACCACTAGTCCCAGACCAGTCTCAACTGACCCGAAGTCAGCTTCATAGTAAGTACCACTGGTCCCAGACCAGTATCGCAGTCTCAGAGAGTGTACCACTGGTCCCAGACCAGTCTCAGCCGACCCGAAGTCAGCGTCATAGCATGTACAACTCCTACCACTGGTCCCAGACCAGTATCATTGATCCCAGATCAATGGAGGACATCCTAGTGTAGGGAGTACGGTAGATACAACGATGCGTCCATCGGTACTACTATGGTCCCTAACTTCATTTCCCTGCTCATTGATCAGATGAGAGGTACTTCCCATGAGTCCCAGACTGCATGGGTAGGATGCCTCGACAGGAGAACTTAATCAATCCTGTCCTCACAGGAGAACACATCAATCCTGCTACAATCGCCATGGAGAACACATCAATCCAGGCCGCCACGGAAAACACATCAATCCAGGCCTCGCAAGAGAACACATCAATCTTGCTACAATCGCCATGGAGAACACATCAATCCAGGCCTCACAGGAGAACACATCAATCCTGCTACAATCGCCATGGAGAACACATCGATCCAGGCCTCACAGGAGAACTAATCATCCTGCTACACAAGAGAGCGTATCATCTTGTCCCACAAGAGAGCGAATCATCTTGTTCCAGTACCCACCACCAGGGGAGGGTGAGTCACCCTGTGGTCGTATGTTGCTCCAATAGAACTGCAAGCCCCCCAAAGCTCCTAGAGTTCAATATACGCAGCATGCAGGACCCTTTTACAAAGGTCTCTCGACGACTCCAAGTCGTTCGGGAAAATCACAAATTTGATCTTTCCTCAGGGCTTTGTCCTGTACATCATCTCAGTGTGATGAAGCCTCCTTGATCATCGACTTACCATATCCCAGATAAGGCAGTAATTGATGTCTATCTGCTGGAGCAATTGTCAAATACGGGATTCCTCAATAATCGAATCCCATCTCTGATTGTCACAGAAATTCACAGTGGTATTCATCATGTGTACAAACAGCTCACTGAAGAGCTTCAGCAACCAGGCTACCTCACAGAAGGCCATACTATCAGCAATGTATTCTGCCTTGGTGGTGCTCTGAGTCACCGACTTCTGCTTCCTACTCATCCAGGATATCAAGGCAGAAAACAGCACTGAGAAGTGCTCTAGTGATCCTCCATACTTCCTGCCCACTCATCATTTGAATAATCATGTGGTTTCATATTTCCGGCAGTGTATCTCAATTCATGAGAGATTGTGCCCTGAAGACATCTTAGAAGATTCTTGGCACCAATCTAGTGAGGCTCAACCAAATATGAGCTCACCATGCTAACTGCAACACAGATGTCCGGACGGAGGTTCTCCAAGAACATCAACGCGAATGAGTTTATGAAACTTAGAGGCATTTCCCAAATCTGGTCCGACATCATTACCATATAACTTCTGAAAGTTAAGATCCTCGAGGCAGTCACAAGCTTGCATCTTATCTTCCCACATTCAGAATCCAACTCCCTCTGTCTCCTATAACTGAGAGGGTCTGCACCTGTCAGACATAGGTGCCAGTACGAGAGGTTTATCATCCACAACCTTCGAGTAATGGTTTGGATCGGTTTCACTCCTAGTGAATCTCAGCTGCATTAGGCATCTATCAATCCTCTCATATTATGCCTGAGGTGGTTTTCTTCAAGCCATAGAGGGTTTTCTTCCACCTGTATACATGAGATTCCTTGATCATGATTCTCAAACTCCTCGGGTTGTTCCAAACCTGTGAACCTGCTGCATGAGGGGAATGGTCCCCTTATAATATTTTCCTTCGGTACATTTCAGACATGTACCTTCATGCTTCTTTTTGAATTCAGGCATCCTAGTCATCATTTGACTCACAGACCTCTAGAGCTGAGTCAATGGACATGGTCCCCAGTGGACTTCCTGCAACTTGATACAACCCTGAACTCAAAAACATCTTTAAAAGATCTATTTTCAAACACGTACCTTTCCATCGATAAGTGCCACCCTGCAACCTTTGACTTCCATTTCCGAGATGGACATCAGGTTCGATCAGGTACATAAAAGAGATTTTGGGGTTCCTTGCTTTCGTGGAAGAGTCGACCATTTCCTTGATGACCTGCATTACCAGTCATTCTTTTGATCATTGAAGATGTCCCAGGAATGATTGTTATCTTCATCAAGAGATGTGTCTCTGCCATTCAGACACTCCTTCGCATAACGGTCGAACTTATTTCAACAAGGAATCTGCCTTTCCTTCCACCCTTAGATCCGAACTTCCCAATGAAGTGATCTTAAGATGGACCATCAAAATCTTCCGCTGCGCCATTCTGATAACATTCTTTGCTTTGAATTCACCCTCGGTGAATTATGAGGAACCCATTGATCCTTCTGTCTTGTCCCAACTGTCTTCAGTGATTGCTATTTCACTCTTGCTTGGGCATTGTCTTCACCTCAGCTCTGATACCATGTTAAATTTAGGTATGTTCTATGCTAGAGCAATTTATTTAAATTTTCACAGTTAGCAATCACATCAGCATTAAAATAAACTGCAGATAGAACACAATTATAAATCGCAGAAGACAAGCCAAGACAAGAGGACACAAGATGTGGCGCGAACCAGGGACAAACCCCACAATGTGTGGGGAAACCCTTTGATCAAATCTTCTTTTATCTTCAAAGTTCAGCAGAGAAAGAGAGAGAGAGAGAGATAGTACAATTACAACAGAAGTCAACACTTTGACTTGTCTAGATCTAAGCATAGATCATCTCCTATAACAATGAGATCAGTTGAAGACATTCTACTTCAACTGATACCTATCATTGTGCCGCATCTGGTCCTCTAGTTGCACCACTGCATACTGCACCATGCTGCTCTAATCATGATTATCATCATGCTGCCCATGTCCATGATCTTATCCATCATAATGCTGCTCAAACTAATGTGCATCATTATCATGCTACAGCCCCTGCTAATGTATCGTTACACTGCCCAGGCACATGATCTCATAGTGTTGCCCATCATGCTGTTGCCTCTGCCTTCTTGTTGCAACAATGCATCATCATGCTGCTCATGATCACATACATCATGTTGTCATCACAGTTGCATCATTGCTTACCTTTGTCACTGCTGCATCTTCCAATGATGAGATCTATTGAGATCTTCATTGTGCTCTTTTCTTCTTTCATATAATCATGGTTTCATCATATAAACACTAGGATCAGCTAGTAGGAGCACAGATCAACACACATATATATATACTGATATATATGTTAATACACATACCTTTTCCATTCATCCATCACTGCTTCATTGAGATCCTGACCTTGCTAATATATAATGAGGCTGCTAGAAGTGAGGTCTAGATATTTTCACTAGGATAACCATTATGCCGAGACCATGTCACTTCATTCCCAGATATGCCGAGACTGCATCCTCTTATCATGCGTATGCCTAACCCTTATAAAATGTAGTCAGACTAACCCACGTTGTTAGCGCATATGATGATATGCCATGACCTGTGTCTAAGATCATTAAGTACACCGTGCCTGATCTGTTATTATGACCTGCGGCTAGGGTTGAGTGTCACCATAGATTGTGTATGACTGTCCCATGATTGAGTCTCCATGCCTGCATATTAATCTCTATGCCCAGCGTATTCATTTGCCAGCGTATATAAGTCATGACTGCGTTATATTAACAGTGAACTATATATACAACGTATTACTGTTTCATATACCTTGCTGCGTAGGATATCTCAATGATCAGCGTACATATATTTACTGCATATACATACAACGAGCAGTGTATATGTATTTACTGTGGCAAGGTCTTCCAACGAGCAGCGTATCTATATTTCATTTCAGCGTGCATCTCAACGTATGGTTGCGTGGATAAGGTCACTAACCATTATGCCGAGACCGTGTCACTTCATTCCGGATACCCTCATATCTCGTTGTAGCTTCTGAACAGCGTGTCAAGACATGACATGAACTGCGTTTATATCTGGCTGTAGTTTTCGACTGCGGCTCTTGATCTAGTTGTGCGTGTATTGCGTTCCATATATGACTGCGGTTACAATGTGTCAATATATCAATGCGGCTACCATGTGGACAGCGGCTGAGTGCTCCAGCTATGCGTGTATAGACTATGTTCCATATATGATTTTGACTCTTGATAGCTGCGTAGGATCTTTTATGAACTGCGTGAAGTGTGGAGGGTTTCCAGTGTATCAACGTATAGTCTTTTATGAACAGCGTCTAATGTATTTTCCCATGACCAGCGTATCATCGTTGAACTGCGTGTAGAGCATTTTTCCATGACTGCGTATTGTTGCAACTTACTGTGGCTCATCTTCCACCGTTGACTGCAGCTGAGGTTAGGGCATATTACGGTCATCTTTATTCAGCATATAAGGATCCTTTGTGACTGCATCTATAGGGCCTGCGTCTAGATGTCCAGCATTTCATCTTCATTAGAGCAGCGTAGATATTAGGGCACTCCTTTTAGATCTCTTCTCCATCAAACCCAAGGCACTCCTTTTAGATCTCTTCTCCATCAAACCCAAAACAGGATGAAGAGAGATCACGAGAGAGTGAGTGTGTCGAATGACTTAAAATATTCTTCTATTTATACTAAACCATGGATGATGAATAGACACGTCTATTGGGCTTCTAGAGCCTACATAAGAGCTGGTCGGCTTGATAATAATTACATAAACAAAATAAATTCATATCTCCATAAATACTTATCGGAATCGGATGATCTTTGGATCAATCCTACACCTCTCGACGAGAGGGATCCAATAAAAATATCAGCTGCCATAAATAAGCCGACCCACATGGAGTTTGGCCCTAGTTGCCAATTTAACAGAGAGGCTCAATAATGGGCAAAATTGCTTCAAAGAAGCTAGAATAGCTCTTCGAGAACGACCTATAAGGATACCTAAACCTAAGAAGAGAGAAAGATGTTCTACGATAGCAACTATCTTAGACCTAAGGTGTCACGCCCCCAAGCCTACGGTGGTCTTTCAACCGTGTCGGCGAGGTGCGGCACCACCGAACACTTTCTTTTTAACAATACTCGTGCACATGGACTACGCCTAAATTCACTTTCTCCTACTTAGTTTGTGATTCTCAACCATGTATAATATTAGTTATCCTTTATATCAATGAACACCCATACTTTATTCATTATCGACAGCAATTATAAAAGACGACAACAATTGCACGATATAAAGGGGAGGGGCAACTCCCGAACAAGTCTGCCCAACAATATATAATAATCAGTCTTTCGATAATACAAGCTTCAAGTATACTTGGCAAATTCCAAGTCTATGCTTAGCCAATTTTTACAATAGAGGCAACCCTGCCTTTTACAACATTCGTGCATACCTTGCACGGTGGGAGGGTGCTCACCTGAGACACCAAGACCCCTTCCTCAAGCCTTACACAAATCTGCACTCGTTCGTACACCCAGGCACACCTTGCCCAACCTCCGTCCAACTCCAAGAATATTACCAAGTGTACAGCCCTCTATGAGACATGCGCATGAGTTATGCGCATTCTCCTTCCTTTTTTGCGCACTACCTCTTGAGTCCTTAGCGAAGATCAAAGGTGATCGATTGTTTAATGAACTCCCAACGCACTCATATATATATGTGTGGTAGTGGGGTGTGGTGGCTCTTGGGCCGACCACATAACCATGTTAAAACACCCCTTCCATAGCGCCTTGGAGTATGTCGGCTAGCCCCCAACATACCTACGCCATATAGGATATAAACTCCCCTAACGTCCATCGCATTTTTCCAAGTGTCGTGAAGTTCTGAACTTTCGTCGCATGAAGTTCGTGTAAACGTCGCATTTCCTTCGCAACTCCGTCGCATGCCCGGTTGGTCGCTCCCGCCCGACGCACCATGGCACGCCCGTCGTGCGCGCGCACGCGGTCGCCCGGTGCCCGCCCGTCGCACAACCAAGAAGGCGTTAAATCCTCCTCCACCTGAAGTCGTTGTCGTCCTCGACCACATACCGTCCTCCAAGCATCAATATCCATGATGTCAACTCCCCTCACATATGGCAAACATCCCTGCAACATATGTAGGACTCCATCTCCACCATGTCTCATCTTAGCAACCAACTGTCACCAAGATACTCCATACCAATGTATGTCATATATCAGATGTCCATGATCATCGACCACCCTGTCACAATCTCCCCATGTTGCTCTTCACCATGGAAGGTTGATCCCTCCAACTCAAGCTACATGTCCACCGCAACAATGTGTCAAACTCCATCATGTCATCACCAACATGTGCAAAACTGCCCATGATATGTCAACAAGTGCTAACACACCTCAACCATGTGCCAACATCTCATCTCAACAATATGTCATATATTGGAAGTCATCTCAATCCATGATCATCAACCACCATGTCACAATCTCCACATGCTGCTCCATCGTGGAAGGCTGGTCCCTCCATCTCAAGCTACATGCCCACTGCAACATATCGTGTCGACCTCATCATGTGTCGTCCTCATGTGAACTGCTGCCATGATACTCCAACACAATGCTAACATATCTCTGTACACTACTAGTCCCCATGTTTGAACTAGTCGGGTGATCAATCCAACTATCACGCTCAAACCATGAGAATGCACATCCTCATGCCACCATCAGTCGGTTCTCAAAACATCTTGTCACATCCTGAACTCAATCAAGAATCCATCCATATAAGTAAGCCATGCTCAGGTCCATGAAGTAGTCCTCATTTCATCTGCAACATGTTGTCCATGATGTTTGGTGTCAACGTGCTACATGAAGCCAGCCTCATCTATCCCAACATCATCCATATGTGTGCCTCCTCCATATGAAGAGACCATCTCATCAAACTCCAACTCTCGATGTGTCACATCCAAGTCCATGAAGCAACCTCCATCACATCTGCAATGTGTCATCCCTCAAGTCTGTCATAGAAACAAGTATACACCTGTCTCATCTATCCATGTGCTGCCCATGATCGTAGATCAATCAGCTCCCATGTGCAAAAAGTAGTTGAGTCTCGGCTCAACCCATGCCCCAACTGTTGCCACCATGGCATTATCACCATCGTAACTCCATCACTCCAAAGTGTTTCATATCGATCCTCCACATCAAGTCACTCTTTCAAGCCATTCCCATACATGTACTTGAAAGTATGCACCCCATCCTGCATCAAAGTCTCTGACCTCAGCTCCTCAATGCATCAAATCCTCTAAGTCAACCATATATGAAGTCCCCAAAAGTCACAACAATCTCATGTCATCATGAGCTCCATGAGTCATCTCCCACCAACACTCTAGCAAGCATACAAATCTCGGCCCAAAGGTCTCTGCAAGATGCCTCAGCTCTCCATGTAGTAAGAATGCCCCATAGTCTTCTCATAACTCCATCCAAGTCCATGGCCTTGTTGTACATAAGTGCACAACCTCTCCATCGGCTCATAAGTAATAAGTCTCCATGTCACACTAGCAAATCCATCTGCACAACATCCTTGCCTTGGCACTCCCCATTGGATGTCCATAAGTGACACCTCTATAAGTGCTCCCACATAATGTCCCTGCATAAGACTGCCATGCTTCATGTCTCCAACCTGATGTCCATGACTAAGTTGTCCATGTAGTCCAACCAAGTAGACCCATCACAACAATCGGTCATCCTCATCCAAGCTGCAATCTTCGGTCTAGTGAACTCGGTCACCCAACCATATCATCATGTCATGAGTCCCTCCATCATAGCTTCTCCACCAAAGTGTCCACCAAGGCTATCTATTGGTCTTGGCCATGAGAAGTCCACCCAAGAGTGTGCCCTCCAATCTGTCCATGAGTCATGCCGGGCACTTAGCCATGTGGCTAAAGCATGACCCATTCATCCACAACGATCATCAAGTTCCACCCTTGTCACGGGCCTTTGCACCTTTGATCATAAGGTCACAAACAACCCCAACAAGTCCTGCAACAATCAACAATCCTTGCTTCTCCATACAAGGTCTCATCATAAACATCCATGGTAAGATGCTCCCTAGCATCGGCAAACTGGCTTTGCCCTTCCCTGCATACGGTCCACCTACCAAATGCTCAAATGAAACACAAGTATCAATACTTACTTCATCATCATGAGGTTCCTCCATGAGAGTACCCTCATCCATACATGTCTGCAAACTGCACGATCCTGGTCCAACTTGATCAATCTCAAGCTCATCCTCCATCATGATCATGTCTGCAACATCTTCAACTATCACGGCTTCCTCTTCCTTGTTTGCACAATCTGCAACTTCACCTTGCTCCATTGTCCATCCAAGTTGAAGAAGCTCGTCTTCAACATTCTTTTCCAAGACTGCAAGCTTCTCTCGAATCCGGGGATTCTCTTCTTTCATCCGCTTCAACCTGTATAAGGTAAGCAAGAGCTTCCCTTCACATTCTTCCAAACCTGCCATGCCTTGTACTTCGTCTTCCCCGGTTCGTACTTCGTTTGGTCCACAGACGCCCAAACCGTGTATACCTGCCCACACGCAGTCCCACTTGCCCACCTGACAAGTGCCCAAATCGTATGACCAGCACGTAGTACCGCCTGCCCAACTCTACGACACCCAGTTCCAACCTTTACCAGCTTCACCAAGTTCCCTGCAACCATGAACCGGCCCTTGTTCCACTTGTATGTGAAACTAGCTTCCTTCACCTGCAAGTACCTGCTTCCACTGTCACGAGCAACCTTGCTCAAATATCAACTGTCAAGTGTATGTACACCTGCTTCACCCAGCTTCCTGCAAGACTCCTCCAAGTCTTCAGACTAGCTCTGATACCAACTGTCACGCCCCCAAGCCTATGGTGGTCTTTCAACCGTGCCAGCGAGGTGCAGCACCACCGAACACTTTCTTTTTAACAATACTCGTGCACATGGACTACGCCTAAATTCACTTTCTCCTACTTAGTTTGTGATTCTCAGCCAAGTATAATATTAGTTATCCTTTATATCAATGAACACCCATACTTTATTCATTATCGACAGCAATTATAAAAGACGACAACAATTGCATGATATAAAGGGGAGGGGCAACTCCCGAACAAGTCTGCCCAACAATATATAATAATCAGTCTTTCGATAATACAAGCTTCAAGTATACTTGGCAAATTCCAAGTCTATACTTAGCCAATTTTTACAATAGAGGCAACCCTGCCTTTTACAACATTCGTGCATACCTTGCATAGTGGGAGGGTGCTCACCTGAGACACCAAGACCCCCTCCTCAAGCCTTACACAAATCTGCACTCGTTCATACACCCAGGCACACCTTCCCAACCTCTGTCCAACTCCAAAAATATTACCAAGTGTACAGCCCTCTATGAGACATGCGCATGAGTTATGCGCATTCTCCTTCCTTTTCTGCGCACTACCTCTTGAGTCCTTAGCGAAGATCAAAGGTGATCGAATGTTTAATGAACTCCCAACGCACTCATATATATATGCGTGGTAGTGGGGTGTGGTGGCTCTTGGGCCGACCACATAACCATGTTAAAACACCCCTTCCATAGCGCCTTGGAGTATGTTGGCCAGCCCCCAACATACCTATGCCATATAGGATATAAACTCCCCCAACGTCCATCGCATTTTTCCAAGCATCGTGAAGTTCTGAACTTTCGTCGCATGAAATTCGTGTAAACGTCGCATTTCCTCCGCAACTCCGTCGCATGCCCGGTTGGTCGCACCCGCCCAACGCACCATCGCACGCCCGTCATGCGCGCGCGCGCGGTCGCCCGGTGCCCGCCTGTCGCACAACCAAGAAGGCGTAACATAAGGGATCCTATAATATATTAAGTCAACCTAGAATGGTTTCAAAGATGGAAGCTATACAAGGTTCTAACCCTACTAGGGAGACCTAAAGGACACTCCAAGTTAGACCTAGGGTTTAAGGTATGTATCTTTTTTGATGAGAACACAAGGTCAAACACGGAGGGAAAATAAAGGTCTAAAATTGATGAACTTTCGTTGGGTTTTTAAATGCAATAGACCCTTGCTTCTACCACTACCTAGAAGGAACCTAGAAAAAATCAACCTTATAGCTAGGGCTTGGTATATCTCCCAATCCAACCACAGGATTGACCTCAAAACTTGAGGGCTTCTAGGAGACTCACCAGCACAGTTTTTTTTCAATTTGTTCTAGAAGAAGCTCTCTCTAATTGTGAGACACATAATTCATAAAATTTACAATTTTAATGATATTAAAGCTCTGAAAACAGTTTATGAAACACTAATTTAGGATTTTAACAGGGTATAATTAATATTACTCTCAGAATATACTTCTATGTAATATATGTACAGAATTTAACAATTTTACTACTGAGTACCAACCTAGAGTTTTGTGGTTGAAGATGTCTCTGCTCTACCATGGCTCTCGCTCCACTCCTGTTACCAAAACAACCAAAACCTCCCTGCCAAACTAAGCACAACTTTAGTACCCAACTCCAAAGTACTTCAAATTCGAGGTACTCTGGCCCCCGTGCCCAAAACTTCAAGAACAATTGAGCTCAGACTTCCTTCTATCAGTGATACTGTTAGAATTTCCTCCTGTCCCTCTAAATCTCCAAAAATCCTCCTCTGTCTCCCTCTGTATCAAAATTTTTCTCCCTTTCCTACAGTACCTTACCTCCTTTTATACTGGAGAGGTTACTTCACCGCCTCCAAATTTCTCCACCGCCTTTAATTTGATAACTTCAGAAGTTTGTAGAGGCGGTCACCAACTTAATGAAATGCCTTTTATTTGTAGTATATCTCTTTTATCATATTATGGTTCCCCTTTGTTTATATTAAATTATTTTTATAGTATTATGGTTTTATTTTGAATCACACTTTAAATATAGATATACTTTTCTATATATTATTTTCCTTTCATTTCATAGAATACATAGTTTAATTTTGTTAGAATAATATATTCATTTGTATTTAGTTCAAGACATTTCATTTATCTTAAGTTTTATATAATAGGTATATATATATATATATATATATATATATATATATAATATAGTGGTGATACATATATCAAGTACCCCACTTTATTCTTGTGAGTCAGGTATTTATTTCACTAGTTAATTCGTTACCCTAAATATAGATATTTTTTTAATATTAACCAATATGTATACTAGTGTAGTATAGGTGATGCATGCTAATATCCCTATGCTCCTTTGGTTCGAGATGGGTCATTACACTAATGCATTTTGCAGGGAGCCCTAGGCAGCTTCTAGGGTTAGGGCAGAATATAAAAAAAATGCAAAAAAAGAAACAAGAAGTGGAGGTGATCACCTAGGATTAGACCAATGCCTACTCCTTGGGGAAAGATGGAGTCAAAATACTCTTGATGAAGGAAAATTTGATATTTCAAGGAGGCCTAGAGGAACTTCGCTATCCTATCCAAGGCAGCAACCAAGCACCCTCAAGAAACTTTATACTTCAAGGACAAAAACAAGGTGGAGTTTCAAGGAATTAAATGCACATTATTCCCCTAGGAACATTCATTCTTCAATGCCTTCCAATGAGTAACACATGCAAAATTTCACCAAATTTTCAATGCTCCAAGCAAATTCGCATAAATTAGGGCATCTCAAACCTAGAGAATATATCCATCCACCATGAAAATGCCAAAGAAGCTCCAAGAAAGAAGTGCAAATTTATCCAAACATAAAAATGAATTAAGAGACTCCATAATTTCATCCAAGATTGTAGGTCCAAAATATTTTAGAGAGAATATATCCAATCGAAATGATGATGATATACAAATGAGCCTCATTACCTATTTATACGAGTCACAAGGGGTTTGATTTACTCTAATTAACCTAATGAGCCGCTTAAAATAACTTTAATGTGCAAAATAATAATCTAATTGGTGACAAGCCCACCAAACAGCTCAAAAGTACTCAACAAGCCTTCCTAATGAGGTTGAAATGATAGAAAAATGGTGCTAAGGGTCGTTAGAAGGCCTAGATAAGTCCTCCATGTGCCAAAATGAAGAGGAGGGCTCTCATAATTAAGACCAAGGGGGTGGCACCTTGGTTTCCAAGAAAAACATTTGTGGTGCTCCCAAATGGTTGTGGGGCACTATGAATGGTCTCATGGGTCTCCAACTATACCTAACATGTCCATGCTCCATCAATAAGGGATAGAATGATGATATAAGCCCTCCCATGTCTCCCTAGGTGAGACAAAACCCCGTCTAGGCTCTAGATCAGCTGCCAAGTGTATGGTGCAAGTATGTGGCCGGCTAGGCAACATGGTCCAAGTGCATCATCATCTCTATATCGTTGGGGCTTGAGCAAGTAATATGTGGTGTTGAAGAAGCCCATGGAATGGTTAATCACTACTCTACGCTAGGGTGGAAGACCATGGCTCTCAACACTCACCCTACAAGTGCCATCATGACCCTATGGAGGGCTTGAATCCCATATAGGGAGGCCAAGCCCAAGATGAAGGCCCCCCCGCAATCCTATATAAAATCCAATGTGTCTCCTCACCTTCCAGTACAATAATTCATTAAAGCAATTGAGTAAACATGCATGCAAATCAGGGGAAAAAGTGGACACTTCATAGTGGCATGCCCTTCCAAATGGGCTTTAGAATGTATAGGTGTCCCCAAGCTCAAGAGGGAGGTTAATAAAGGACCCTATTAGGTGGTTTCAACCTTTAAGGGAGTGATAGGTCCATGGTACATCTGTCAAATGGCAAGTGTCATGTGAAATAATGGTGGGACAGAGTGGGGCAGCAGGGAAGGCTCCAAGCCACATGCCATGGTACAAGGGTAGCCATGATGAGGAAAACCCACACATGGGTGTATAGATGTAGGAGGGAGCAATCGTGGAACATGAGTTACCCCAGCCTTTGTTTTTCAACCCTTCTTCATACACATTTTTCTTTTTAATGATTTTTCTTTCTTTTAACTGCTCGGGGGTCCAAGGAATAAGAGCATAATGTGTATGATATAACAGTGAATATCCCCCTAAGGTTGGGAAGTTCAACGCCCACCAAGGGTTGGGACAATCATGGGTTCCTAAATGATATAGGGGGCTCATATAGGGGCCCAGGATGATGGCCATAATGATAAGGGGTAGATCCCATGTCTGGCTTTTACCCACGCGCTAAATTCTTATGTCCTGGCCATCTTTTGCATTTTATGGTACATTTCTTGTTGTAAGTGGCCAAATTATGCTTTTAACTTCCTTTTTAGCTGCATCAACCTTTGGGCCATCGTTCCAGGCCCAACCCAAAGTGTGGACAAGGGGAGGGCGAGGCTAACTCATTGTGGACACAATGGACAAATGTGTACCCGAATGGGAATTATGTGAAAAGGGGTTATAATGAGCAAAGGTGAGTGAATGTATGTTGTCAGGAAATGGGACCACGCAACCAAAATCAGTGTTTCCCATGTAGTGCCACTCCTAAAGCTAGCAGCCAATAAAGAAGATCCCACAGGACTAGGATACAAGAGTAATTACCAAACTGGGACTAGGGAACAAGGGTACAGACCAAGCCCATTCTGAATTCCCCCACTAATCCATCTTCGAACTGTCCATGATAAGCAAGCAAGAATGCCCAATTACATAATGAAAATATAAACCTTCAGGGTTGGAAGTCCCACCTTCAAATATACGATCATAATAGATGGGCGAGGGCACATAATGGTTGGCTCAGGTAGCGGAGAAAGGTGGCACGTTGAAATATCTAGTGGTTGCAAGGGGTTGTTGGCTGTCGGCTTGTTGTAGCAATTTTTGGTTTTGGTAAGTTAACATTTAAAAAATATATTTTGAGAAAATGTTAAGTTAGGATATGGACAAAAAGAATAAAGAGACAAAAAATGTTAGGGATATTTTGATGAATAAGTCCATATCAAATAAAATGTTAGAATAGATGCCCTAAAAAAGGAAGGCACAAAAAATAAAATGTTAGATTAGAAAGAAAAGAAAAAATAATAAATTCTGAAAGTGTTGCAAATCCAAATGCCACTACTCTTAGTCAATTTTATTTTTGCAAATAAAAGTTGTGTGTAGATTGTTTAAATGCCACACTAGTTCATACAATCCAATTGTACAGTTTAATCATGATTGGATTAGATTTAAATTGTTTGTTGATAGGTAGCAAATAAAATTGGCTCAATAGTTTAATCTGAGCCAATGGAAGCAATAAGGGATAGAAGTGGATTAATCATTAAAAGGAAAATGTTGAGTTGCTAGTCCAAATGCACTCGGGTGACTAAGATTGTAAAAATGTTAGGAAAGTTAAGGGTAGGTAGAGAAATGAAATGAAATTGGAGCATGATAGGATTTTTATCCTAAGTTAGAACATTGGATACATGCGCATATAACGAATGGTTTAAATTAACCATTATTTGCTAAATCTCAATGTTATGTTGTAATATTTACACTTTATCCATTCATTCGCCAAGAAGCCCCACACCTGTCACATTCATTATAACTTTTTGACCCCACCATCACTTTCTGCCTCACTTCATTAAACTTCATTCATTTTCTTTCCATCCCGCGCATCTCCCTCTGATCCAATGGCCCTTATTGCTCCTCGACCCTCCCTTTCCATCCAAATGTTATCAGCGGGGGGGTTCCGAAGTCGGCAGTTTTGGAAACCGCCCTCCAAAACTGCCAACCCCCGCTCCTAGTTATTCGAGACTTAAAATCCCAAACCACTTACCACCCGAACTTACTCCCAAACGCAGTTTTCGGTCCACTCCGTCACCTCTGCTCCCACATCACTTCCTCTATCCAATCAGCTTCCGCTTGTCTGCCTGTTATCCATTTAATTCGCCACCCCTTCAAATAAATATTCCATAGATCCGTTTCTCAGTCCCGTTGAGAAATTAATACCAATTGAGTCGTTGATTAATGGACCCGCTCCATTTTTATGCCTTATAAACCTGTTCTTTCATAATAAACGGTTACACAGTGCATTCCCATAACTCGATTGATCATTGGATACTTGTAGCTTGCAGCCAAAACAACAAATTCACCATTCAACCGAATTTTCCATTCTGTTCATAAGCAAGCCAACATCCAAGTCCACTTAATTTGTTTTTAGTTATACTATTATTCTGTTATCACTGTGTTTCAGCCCAATTCTTCCCATTTCTGTCACTTTCAGCTTGCAATTCAATTAACAGAATGCCTCCTAAGGGGAAGGAAGTTGCAGAAATTCCAAATCCTCTCATTCATCCACAAGTTGACTTCCATCATACTCCCTTGGTTGACAGAGACTGTAAAATCCATGAGTCTTTGTCCAAATTTGATTTGTTTGAGATCTATTGTTGGATGGAGGACCAATTAGTTGATCAAACAGATGAAATAGGACTTTGGGACTCCCACCTTCCTCATTACATCTTCCCTCAGATACACAGAGCACCTGAATTTGTTAGAAAATGTCATGCATCTTATGACCCCACTCAAAGAGCTATTATCTCACCTACAGGAGAAATCCTGTGCTCCATAAATGCTCAATCCATTGAACAGATGTTGCAGACCCCAAATATTGTGCCAACCCATCCTTTTTCACATGAAAGCCTATCAAAAGCTAGATTTCACTAAAAGAGCTCAAACTCTAGAACTTTTCCTAGTTGTAGATAGCCCTCTGCCTAAAAGAAACCCTCCCTATGATTCATCTATATTCCTAGATAGAACCAAGCAAATTACCACCATTCTCTCTTATCTTCTTGGTTACTATTCTGATCAACATGTGGATGAAGCCATCATTGGTTTCTTGTTTATCTTTTCTACTGGTTCCAAACCCACTGTTCGTTTTAACTTCAGTCAATTTCTAGCTGAGACCATTCATGAACAATTTGTCCAGTTCAATACTGAAGAGGTATTCAAGTATGCTTCATCAATTGTATATCTTTTTATCTTTTTCAGGGAGACAAGTTTCCATTCACATTGCAGAAGCTAGATGAAGAAGGCAACCAGCAATTAGTGATCTTTTGGACTTCTATGGGAATGAAGGAGAAAGAAGAATTTTCATATAAATAGTTCATAGAATTGTTTGTTCATCCAACCATTAATCTTATGAGCAGCACTCCAGAACCAAGAGTTAATGATGAAATTGTAAAAGTTTTATAGTTAGTTGATCAAGCCACAACAGGAGATTGGTATCTTTACCAAAATTATATAGAGATCAGAGTCTTTGGCTGTGAACTTCCACCTTATAAGCTGCCTAAGTACCTCCCTATGAGAATTTTTGCATTAGAATACATTAGGCAAAGGCTCAGTGCAGATGAAGTACATTTTGTGGCTGCAAAGAAGAAATCACAGTTTAAGCTAAAGGCTCAGGTTGGTCCATTCATCTATAACACTAGAGCAGTAGGAGAAGAAGCAGATAGGTTACTGAAGGAGATAAAATTTGGCCTAGCTTCACGTGGTATTCTGACCCAATGGGAGTGATTTCTAGACTCAGAGTTGAAAATAAGTTTACTCCATATCATCACACAGCCAGGCCTGAAATTGAGCAATACAAAAATCAGTCAGAATGGAAGGAGAACACCCTTCAAGAAGCTGAAGAACGCGCAGTTTCTACTTCAAATTTACAAACTCCACTTGCACAGGGAAAGATAGCCAAACAAGGAAGGGAAGAACAGTCATCCCCCACAACTGAAGCATCAAGTCATGTAAAAATTTCTGTTTTCCCACCCCGGTTTTCAGTTTCTCCTTATTTCTCCCATGTAGTTAAATGCCCATTCCCATAACCATACATTTAACAGACTGAAAAAATAAATATTGCTGAAAACACAAATTCTGGAAATTTTTCAGAATGCTGGAAATTGCAGAATTAAAAATCAGCAATTAAAAACAGCCATTAAAACACATTAAAACACTGATATTTTTTGTCAACTTGACCCTGGAAAAACCCCCTACAACTCTTGGGGAAAACCAGTTTGAGAGCTCTTCTTTATTTCTGAAATTTGTCTTTTTACAGTGAGAATTATTCAGCAAAAATCAGCAAGTAAATTTACAACTTATCTCCTTTCCCGTGCCTCACAGCAATTTGGAAATTACAGCAAACAGGACAGCAATAAATGCTGTACGACCTCCGTTTTGTGTGCAGAAAAATCAGCAAACTGCTCCTCGATTTTTGTGCAAAAATCTGCCTTTCACTATGTGCTGAATTAGCTGTACAAATCTGCTCAACTGCTGCCTTGGAATGTGTGCCAAGCTGCTGTCTCCTTCTCCTTCCTGCTCAGAAATCTCTCTTGCTCTCTTGCTCTCCTTCTCCCAATCTGCTCATGAAAGAATGAATGACCTTTTCCTCCTTTTCCTCCTTTAATATAACTCCAAGTGACTTTTGGGTGATCCAAGTGACTTTTGGGTGATCTCTAAATCCAATGGCTGAAATAGATTTAGATCAATGGTTGAGATTAAATGCTCATTTAAATCTCACTTTCTATTTTTTAATTCACCCCACTTTAATAAAGACCCACTTAGTCATTTATTTCCAAAGTCACTTTTCCTTTCTAATTTTTCATTGACTTTATAAAAGTCACTTTAAAATTAGACTTAATAACTTTATCACTTAAAGTCATTTTTAAATTAGATTTAACTTTATAAAATTATAAAGTCACTTTAGGAGAAAAATTAAATTCTTTTGGACACTTTTCCCTAGGCCAAAGATCAAAGCCTAAGGGAACCACCTGTCCTCCGGTACCAAATTTCAACACTCCCTCTTACCGAGGAAGGTGTTCCTCACCACACCCATCTTGTCTCTGAAGTAGACATGCTTGCCCCGTGGTAAGGCTTTGGTAAGGATATCTGCAACCTGCTCATCAGTGGAAATATACTCAAGCTTCACAGCTCCCTTCTGAACATAGTCTCTGATGAAATGATATCTGATCCCGATATGCTTTGACCTGTCATGAAATACTGGATTCTCCGTGAGTTTAATGCAACTCTGATTATCACAGTAAATCACTGAAGGTCTCAACGGCTGACCAAATAAGCCAAACAACATCTTGCGAAGCCAGATAGCCTCACAACTAGCTAGACTGGCTGCCATATACTCTGCTTCCGCTGAACTCAGTGCTACTGACTGCTGCTTCCGGCTGAACCATGACACTACTGCTGAACCCAACCCAAAACAACACCCTGAAGTGCTCTTCCTATCAGAAGCACAACCTGCCCAATCAGAATCAGTGTATCCTGCCAATCTCACTCCATCTCCCTGCCTGTAGTCCAGACCATAATCCACTGTCCCCTGCAAGTACCGCAAAATGTGTTTTGCAGCCACCCAGTGAACCTTCCTAGGCTCACACATAAACTGACTCATCGTGTTGACTGCAAAACAGATATCTGGTCTAGTGTTGACCAAATACATCAAGGAACCAATCAGCTGCCTGTACAATGTGGGATCCACCAACTCGGAATCCGAAGCATGAAGCTTCTTCCAGTTGGTGATCATCGGTGTCGACATGGGTCTACAATCCTCCATGTGGAATCTGCTAAGGATGTCCACAATATACTTCCCCTGCCCCAGGAAGAAATGCCCCTCCTCCTGCCACACCTCCAAACCCAAAAAGTAATGCATCAAGCCGATGTCCTTCATCTCAAACTCCGCCGCAAGATCTCTCTTGCAGTGCTCTATGAGTCTCTCTGCACCTGTAATGATCAAGTCATCCACATACAGCACCAGAATGAGAGGCTCCTCACCAATCACAATAAAGTAAAGGTTCGGATCTGCCTCACTCTTTGTGAAACCCATCCCCTGCAAGTATGCATCTATCCTGGAGTACCAAGCTCTGGGAGCTTGCTTCAGGCCATAAAGGGCCTTCTTCAATCTGCACACATGGGACTCCTTCCCATGCACCTCAAAGCCCTGTGGCTGCTCAATGTACACCTCCTCCTGTATGAAGCCATTGAGAAATGCGGTCTTCACATCCATCTGGTGGATCTTCCAACCCATCTCTGCTGCTATCGATATAATGGAGCGGATCGAAGTATATCGAGCCACGGGAGCGAAGGTCTCCTCATAATCAACTCCCTCTACCTGGGAGAACCCTCTAGCCACAAACCTCGCTTTGAATTTCTCAATGCTGCCATCTGCAGCATGCTTTACCTTGTAAAGCCATCTGGAAGTAACCACGGATTTGCCCTCAGGCCTCGGCACCACCTCCCAAACATCATTCTTCATGATAGAAGAATACTCCTCCTGCATGGCCTCTCTCCACACCTGCTGGCTAGCTGCCTCCTCATAGCTAGAAGGCTCAGAGTCAAGGATGCTGGTAACCATCGCCATATAACTACAAAACCTCTCAGGTGGTCTACTCTCTCTGACCGGCCTCTTCGGCTCAGCAACAGATGTGGCATCTCTCAAGGTGTCCTGAAGCCACTTGGGCTTCCTCTTCCCTGAGCGCACTTCTTCCACCGGAGAATGAAACTCCTCCTCCTCATCATCATCAGTAGCCTGAACTCCTGACTGTCTGTCTGCTGTCCTCCTGCCTGCACCTGAACCTGTAGAAGCTGAGGTACCGTGTGAACTGTCCATCAGTGGACTCCCTAGTGAACTGCTCTGTGAACTGCTCTGCATGCTGCCCGGAGCACCACCCCTCTGGCTCGATGAGCCACTGCTCACTGATGGACCTGACATCCTCATAGATGTACCTCCGGATCCTCCTGATCCCTGCCCACTGGATCCTTGCGACTGACTCAACTGCTGCTGAGGGTCTGGCTGATCCAGATACTCTAACTCCCGTGACCTCCTAAAGGCCCTGTCCTCCTCGAACTTCACATCCCGTCTGACAACAACTCTCCTCTGTGCAGGAATGTAAATCCGAAAGGCCTTTGAGGTCTCACTGTAGCCCACAAAGATACCCTTCTCTGCGGTGGGCTCTAGTTTGGTCCTCTTCTCTTTGGGTATATAGGAGTATGTAATGCATCCAAAGATGTGAAGATGACCAATATCAGGCTTCTTCCCAGAGAAAGCCTCCTCCGGAGTCATGTGCCCCAAAGCACGATGCGGACTCCTGTTCTGCAAGTAAACAGCTGTGTTGCAGGCCTCTGCCCACAAGAACAATGGCAACCCCTGATCATGTATCATGGCTTTGGCAGCCTCTATGATGGATCTGTTCTTCCTCTCCGCAACCCCGTTCTGCTGGGGGTTGTAAGGAACAGTGAACTCCCTCCTAATGCCTGCCTCCGCACAATAGTCAACAAACTCTCCAAGGGTGTACTCTCCTCCATTGTCCGACCTCAAGGACTTGATCTTTCGACCTGTCTGAGTCTCCACAAGAGCTCTGAACTCCTGAAACCGCTTGAAGACCTCACTCTTGGTCTTCAAAAAATAAATCCAGGTCCTCCTGGAGTGATCATCAATGAATAAAACATAGTACTCATATCCACTCAAGGAAACATGAGACATCCGACCGCTCACATCGGAATGAATCAAATCAAGTATCCCCGTCGCTCTGCTGTCACTGCTGGGAAAAGGGGATTTGGCAAACTTGCCCATCGCACAACCTCTGCAAGTATCAAAGTGATCAGTACTGAAATCTGGCACACCTGTAGTGATCTCCCGCAATGTCCTCAAGGCTCCATGATACATATGTCCCATCCTGCGGTGCCAAATCTCACACAGCTCAGAACTGCTAGCTCTGCTGTCGGTACTACAGCTCAATGCCAAAGGGGGCTGGAATGCAAACTTGTACACCTTTGCATGGCGTACACCTATCACTCTAGCTGAATCAGCTGGAGAGCCCCTGGGATACATCAACACCTGTCCTTCCCTGAACAGTACCTCATATCCTCTGTCCTCCAACGCTGAGACGGATATGAGGTTCTTCCTCATCCCTGGCACATAAAGAACCTCTGACACCTTCAAGGGAGGTTTGGACTCCCTCTGAAATGTCACTGTCCCCACCCCGACTGCTCTAACAACTCTGTCATCACCGAGTACTACCTCAATATCAGTGCCACTCTCTGAAAGCTCTGAGAAGTACTCCCGGACTCCTGTCATGTGACGTGAAGCCCCACTGTCCACATACCAGATACCTGTAGATGCTCCGCTAATCGAGGGAAAAGCATGCTCCCTCTGAACCTGTGTGGCAGGTGATCCTGCACTAGAGGACTCACATGTAGTGAACGCAAACTCCCGGTCAAAACGACCTGCAAAGTCCTCAATCTCAGCTGACGCTGCCACATCCTGGGTCTTCCCCTTCTTCTTCTTCTTCTCCGGACACACAACTGCATAGTGTCCCATCTTCTGACAATTCCAACACTTCACTTTGGAATAGTCCTTTTGTGAGTTACCCTGTTTACCTTTACCTTTGCCTTTGCCTCCACCACCGCTTGTGGAAGCCTGCTTCTTCCCTTTGCCTTTCTTGCCTCCTGCCACCAGTGCTACGTCCTCATCCTGCTCAACTGGCTTGGCTGCCCCAAGCTGTCCTTTCCTGATCTCTGTCTGTATACAATCATCCCAAAACCTCTCCCATGTGGGAAGGGTCTCACGTGCACAAACCCCATCAGCAAAGTTCAACCATGAACGGGGGAGGCCATTCACTGCAATACGCACCAACTCAGTGGATGGAATGGCCTCTCCAATCGCTGCCAACTCATCTCTCACATTGGTAATCTTTGTGAGATATCCAGCTGCACTATCATTCCCCATCTTAATGTTCTTCAGCTTCTCCTTCAGGACCATCTTCCGGTTCTCATTGGTACTCTGGTAGAGATTGGACAATGCTGTCCACATCTCATGGGCATTGCTCTTTCCTCTCACATGAGGAATGCAATGGTCTTTGATTCCGTCTAGAATCAGCCTCTTACCCTTGTTGTTCTTTCTATTATAAGCTGCCAACTGAGTAGCATCAGTAGGCACAACAACAGGGTGCTGTGCTGTATGCACCATGATATCCCAGACTTCTGCCTCCTCAAAGATACTCTGCATTCTCTCCTTCCAAACGCTGTAATTTGTATGCCCATCCAACCTGTCCTCCACCCTCAATCCCAATGACATCTTGCTGTCCTAAAACTGAAAAATAGCACTGCTGTGGTAAAGATAAAACTGCTGTTTATGAAAAATCAGCTTGCTGGAATTTTCTGAGTGAAAAAATCAGCAGCTGTATTTTTTTTCTTTTGCTGTCCCAAACTGCCCTTCAGCACTCAAGCTCTGATACCATGTAAAAATTTCTGTTTTCCCACCCCGGTTTTCAGTTTCTCCTTATTTCTCCCATGTAGTTAAATGCCCATTCCCATAACCATACATTTAACAGACTGAAAAAATAAATATTGCTGAAAACACAAATTCTGGAAATTTTTCAGAATGCTGGAAATTGCAGAATTAAAAATCAGCAATTAAAAACAGCCATTAAAACACATTAAAACACTGATATTTTTGGTCAACTTGACCCTGGAAAAACCCCCTACAACTCTTGGGGAAAACCAGTTTGAGAGCTCTTCTTTATTTCTGAAATTTGTCTTTTTACAGTGAGAATTATTCAGCAAAAATCAGCAAGTAAATTTACAACTTATCTCCTTTCCCGTGCCTCACAGCAATTTGGAAATTACAGCAAACAGGACAGCAATAAATGCTGTACGACCTCCGTTTTGTGTGCAGAAAAATCAGCAAACTGCTCCTCGATTTTTGTGCAAAAATCTGCCTTTCACTATGTGCTGAATTAGCTGTACAAATCTGCTCAACTGCTGCCTTGGAATGTGTGCCAAGCTGCTGTCTCCTTCTCCTTCCTGCTCAGAAATCTCTCTTGCTCTCTTGCTCTCCTTCTCCCAATCTGCTCATGAAAGAATGAATGACCTTTTCCTCCTTTTCCTCCTTTAATATAACTCCAAGTGACTTTTGGGTGATCCAAGTGACTTTTGGGTGATCTCTAAATCCAATGGCTGAAATAGATTTAGATCAATGGTTGAGATTAAATGCTCATTTAAATCTCACTTTCTATTTTTTAATTCACCCCACTTTAATAAAGACCCACTTAGTCATTTATTTCCAAAGTCACTTTTCCTTTCTAATTTTTCATTGACTTTATAAAAGTCACTTTAAAATTAGACTTAATAACTTTATCACTTAAAGTCATTTTTAAATTAGATTTAACTTTATAAAATTATAAAGTCACTTTAGGAGAAAAATTAAATTCTTTTGGACACTTTTCCCTAGGCCAAAGATCAAAGCCTAAGGGAACCACCTGTCCTCCGGTACCAAATTTCAACAAGTCAAGGTTTTAGAATTATACATAGAAAGAAGATACCTAGGCTCTCTTTGAAGGTTAGTGAAACTATTGAGTAACAGAAAACAACATTTGATGGACTTGGAGAAACATCTCTTTTCACATAATCTGGTGGACAGTCTACTCAGTATCCCACTCATTGCACCACATCCCAGGAACAGTAGGTGATTTAGACCAGTGACGGCAATCAGAAGGATAAAGAAGATGACATTTTTCATGTTTTTAGTGAAATTAAGAAGAAGAATGAGGAATTAAAATTGAATACTTATACTCAATTCTAGAAACATTCTTCTAGTTCTCAAGCCAGACTTCTTTCAGTCTTTGACTTCGAGAAAGGTAAAATGCAGATGGCTTTCTTACAAGCTCAAATTCCTCAACCCAGGACCCTTGCACATTACCAAAAGCAAACCTCCTTTGAGTTTAATGTTCAAGATGTACATCCAACTGACCAAATTGAGATGCACAAATACACTGGCCAAATGATTTCTTCAACTTTAACTAACACTACTATGAGTCTATCAAAGTTGCAAGTCACCTTGGCTAATACACAGTCACAGCTCAAGATGGAAAAGGTTTCCTCATTGGCAAAGGACACCAAGATCAAATCTTGGAAGATCCCGTGCTGAAGATGGGATATGGTCCCTCTAATATAAATGTTGCAGAAGAACTTGTCAGTAAGAAAAACGTTGAGGTTTCAGCATTAAGAAAGCAGCTCAAATTGCCAACTTCAAAGGACCCGATGATTAAAAAGATTGAAGAAACTGAGACTCAGAAATCCGACATGATGAAGCTCATCATGGAACAAAATTTGCAAATAAAACAGATGGAGGAGCAAATGGAGAAACTTGTCAAAGAGAAAGAGGAAGTTGTCAAAAAGGCCCATATTCCAATGGATGTAGTTCCTCTTGCAGCAGTCCCTATAACTGGAGTTTCTACCTCAGGCACAACAGCAACCACAGGTACTACAGAAGGAGTTGAACAGCTTGTTGAAGTCGTTCAGACCCTGTCTATTCAGATAGAAGAAATCAAGAAATTGCAGGATGAGCTGAAGGCACTACAACACACGAAAATAGTTGCAGACAGAAATTGAGTTGCAAAGGGCAAAAGGTCAAATTGAGATATTGCAAAAAGAAGTCAAAAACTCTTACCTTGGAAATACATTGGGTTTGGTAAAGGAGATTTTATGGGGAGAGATTACTGAATCAATCAAAGATATTTGGCCTTATATCAGAATAATCTTTGATCAGAAAGACTTGTTGGAAAAAGCTCAGGAAGCTATTGAAACTATCTCAAAGGAACTTGAGGACATGCCAGAAATAGCCACTGAAATAATCAAGTTTCTCAATTCTAAAGACAACTATGAGCTAGAAGAATTAGGTATTAATGATAGGACAACAGCCATACTGGAAGTGAAGAAGATTATTACAAAGAAAAATCTCACTCTTCAGTTGGAGGAAAAGTGCAGCAGTGTTAATGTCATAGTTCAACGTTTTTTCAGCAGGTTGGAACCCTTGACCAGCAAGGGTTTTCCCTCTATATTTGTGATAAATGATAAGTTGATGCCTATTGAAGACTATGTCCGCAAGCTTACAGAAGTCAGGGCCAGTGCAGCTTCAGTTTCAAACATAAAAGGGACAACAACACCAAGGCTTGTGTTGAATGCACTCAGAGATACCTTTTTCATCCTAAATGAAATCAAACATATATTTTTAGTAAAACCCACTTTTACTAAATATACAGAAATGGATGAGGTTTATAGAAGGGTAACTAAGTTATCTATCCCAAATAAGAAACATTGGGAACAGTTAACTGATTTACTTGACTGAAAGGAGGATCAACAACATTCAACATTCTCAGGAACAGTCATCAACAACTCAGCAACATTCAGAATTTTGTGGAACAGTCATCAACAGTTCAACACCAAAATAGTGACAGATCGACTATCAGTTCATTTTCCTAATTTTGTATTAAGCTATTTTTGTAAATTTGTTTAAGATATTTTATTAGCTCTAAACTTGTATAAATAACTCTCTTTCACGAGTTATTAAGGGTTGCACCCTTGAAGAAACATTTGTAAGCACTAAATGTACTCACTTTTTCTGAATCATTAATAGCAAAGCAAAGGATTCTGAATTTTCATTCATACAATTTCATATTCCTTGTAAGTTTTTCCAGTTTTCATTCACTATGTTTTCTTCATATTCTTAAGTTTTACAAAGATAACCAGGTAGGAGTAGTTGAGTCTCAATTGCTCCTATAAGCTTTCTGAAGTGATCATCTTTAAAGAGAATGAATTATAAGAAACTATTTGTTTAAGTAATTCCTTCTAAATCATAAAATCATCAGTATCTTTGTAATGTTGGGCATATTCTGTCAAATTTTTTGAGCATTGTTTGAAGGTTTTCTTACTTATGGTTATTCAATTTTCTATTTGAAAACTGTAATAGTCATATCATCTTTCTATTCCTGCTCATCACCAAACAAGTTAAATCACTGTGTGGATTTTAATAGCAGCCCTTTGTTTAAATATTAGTATTATTCAAAAAGGTTAGGCATCACTGTTTTAAATCTGTTTCATACATTGGTCCTCCAAAATTAAAACAAAACCCCCCAAAACAAATATCTTAGATGCCCTGGCATGATAGCTGACCATTATCATCTTAGAGATACAACATCAATCTGGCGTCGTTGTCGGGGACTCGAATTTGATTAGTTTTCCTGGGTCAACGATATAAATCCTATTCCTTTAAGGTGGCTAAAGGTCTCAATAGGTCAAAATCCTTCACTTGGCGACTCCACTGTGCCAAACTGGCACCTTTTAAGCACACTAGATCCCATTCTGAATCTGACACAGTTAGTCCTCTGTCAGATCCAAAAAAACTTGTGAGAAAGGCCAGTTCTAGAAGAAGACATCAACCATCTTCTTCTACTTCAGCCTTGCAGTCTAAAGATATATTACAATTTGATCCCTATAGTAACATTCCATCAAATCTAGATTCAACTCATTTATCACCTAGGGTTGTTGAACTTTTAGATAGGGGAGTTGATTTCAAATCAGCTTTCCTTATTCATTCACTTGAATCATGTCAAGAACCCCCACTACCAGTAGGATCACCTAAATCTGAGTCTGACTTGGGTGTTCATTTACCTGAATACAAACCTACAGACTTTATATCCCCCACTACTTATTCATTCCCTTCCACTTCTGAACAACCTGAATCTCCTACTTCTAAACAACCTGAAGGGACCTTTTCTATATATTCAAATCCACTCTTTGAAACAAAAGAGGATATTCATTCTCAGGTCCAGAAGTTAGTTATTAAGACTCCCTTAAAGTCATTCAGGACCTCTCCTCCTTCTTTATCTCCTCCTTCTTCACCTCCACATAGTTACACACCCTCTCTATCACCTTCTTCTTCTTCTTCTTCTTCTTCTTCTTCATCCACACAAACACCTCATACACCACCTTCTACTATGGCATTCCAACCCATTGTACATGCCAGATATGTAGCTTTAGTCTTACCTCAAAACCTTGATGCATTCCCCCTGGATATTTAAAGCACCTTCCTAGGTATAATGGAGAAACTGGTCCCTCAACTGAAGACCATCTTCAAGCATTTCTAGACTTCGCAAATAACATGAACATAGAACCAAAAAAATGTTTACATGAGGTTGTTTGTTCAATCTCTTAAGGGAAATGTGAGAACTTGGTTTAGGCAGTTATCTGCAAATTCCATTAGAAATTGGGAAGAGCTAACAAATATATTCAAAAATCAATGGGGAGTGAAGAAAGATGCTCTTTACTTTTTGACTGAGTTTGAAGAACTTGAAAGAAACTTTGGTGAACCTGTCTCTAATTTTATCAAAAGGTTCAACAAACTTTTTCATAAGATGCCCCCTGATTGTAAAGCCCCTGTAGCAACAACCAAATCTAGGTTTTCAAAAGCCTTTGAAGATGATTTTGTTGTAATGTTAAGAGAAAGAACTTCAAGAACTCTTGAAGACATGCAAACTAATGCTATAGAGGTGGAAGAAAATAGGGTTGCCTCAGCCACTTTAAAGGCTAAAGAGGAAAAGGCCCAAAGAAAACTTAAATCTAGTCAAGAGGCCTCTACTTCCTCTAAGACTAAAACTGAAGATTCTAAAATAGATGAGATAACTTCACTTCTTAGAAATCTATCTAATAGAATTTCCAAGATTGAAACTCAACCTAGAACAGTTCAACAAACAGTCACTCGACCTCAAAATCAAAATCAAGGTCAATACAAAAGAAATCCACAATTACAAATTCTTCAAAGGCCTAGTAATGATCAGCAAGTTCCAACTCCTTTACTGATAGATGATCAACAGCCTGATGACAATACTATGACTATCACTAAAGACATTAACAATATGGATACTTCTTCTAGTCAGACCACTATTATTCCTCTCTCACAACAAAAGCAGGTTCAAGAAGATCAAGAGTCCTCACAGGCTTCCAAATACCATGCCTTCTCTGAATTCCTAATTGCAAAGTTGAACAAAAGATATGATCTTAGACCTAGACCTGGCCCTGGAAGACCTCCTAAGGAACCTCCAACAATTGAACCTCGTACCAAAGCTATTGAAACTCAGACAACTATTATTCGACCATTAAATCAGTCAACTGATACAGCTCCAATTGAAAAAATTGTCTTAACTGCATTTAATGTTGAAAAGGAGTTAGAAAGAGTTAAAATTCCTATACCACTTTCAGAACTTTCCAAAAACCCTAGATATAAAAATCAAGTCTCCAAATGGATACAAAACACCTCGGTTGATGTTGAAAGTGATGTTATTAGCCTTCAAGATGAAAAACCAGCAGTTGTCTTTGGTCCTAGCTCGGATATGATAGATGAAATAGTGCCCCCTTTCTATGTGACTCTAAAGACAAATGATTCCATGTTATACAACTGTATGCTTGATTCTGGAGCATCACATAATCTCATGCCAAAAACTATCATGGATCATTTAAATCTTGACATAACTAGATCCTATCATGATTTGTACACCTTTGATTCCAAAAGGGTGCCTTGTCTAGGACTGATTAAGGATTTAGTAGTCACTCTTGCCCAAATCCCAGTAAAAAGCGTAGTGTTAGATATAGTTGTCACTGATATCCCTCCCAAATTTGGAATGCTCCTTTCAAGGTCTTGTTGTGCCAAATTAGGGGGAACTCTACAGATGGACATGTCTTATGCCACTATTCCAGTTTATGGGGGAGAACAACTTAGGTTGTATAGAGAGGTAAGATTTGTACACACTGTATGCAAAACAGATCAACCAAGGAACCATCCCATTTATGCAATTGATCAAGACTTTGGATGTTTTCAACTCTCTTCAAACCAAATACATGAATCCCAAGTAAAAATTGAAGATGTAATTGAAAGCCCTATTCCAAAACAAATTGATGTATGGAAGCTATTCTTTGATGGTTCTTGTACAAAGGATGGAGCAGGGGCTGGGGTAGTACTAATCTCACCAGAAAAAAGAAAATATTACACAATCATGCAAACTTGATTTTGAAGTTACAAATAATGTAGCAAAATATGAGGCTTTCCTTCTAGGACTACAGTTAGCCAAGAGTTTAAAGGTACAAAACTTGAGTGTTTTCACTGACTCAGAGCTCATTGTTAAACAAGTTAGAAATCTTTGCCAAACAAAACATCCTAGGCTTAGATCTTATCGAAATGAGGTTTGGGATTCAGTTGAAAATTTCTTTAATGCTTTTAACTTGACTTATATCCCAAGAGATGAGAATATTCATGCAAATTCCCTAGTTGTCTCTGCTATTTCATTTAAAATCCTAAATCAAATTAATGTGCTCTATCAAATACAAGTCATTCATCCCAGATAATCTAAAATACTGGCAAATATTTGAAGATGATGAATAGCTAAAATATTTTCTGCAGGTTGTAGATGAATTTTCAGTTCTACGAATTGATGAAAATAGAACAGAAACAAATGAAAACACGGCTGAAGACATATCTAGGAGAAAAATTCTCCTATGGGTGTCACCCATTGGTGGTGGGTAACACTTCCCACAAATTTGATCTTTTCATGACCTATTTAATGAATACTACCACGACCAGGATACTCTTTGTTGTTCTACGAAGCTAACCTATCCTTTTCTTGTGTCAGTCAACAAGGTGGCTCCGGGTTGGTTGGCAACTACCTCCACCATACCTCTTCAACACCGTAAGTGATCTGGTGGTCCATTGATCAATTTATTACATCCTTGCATGTGTACCCCACAAGCAGCTCTACTCCCTCTGCACGAAGACTCATGGATCCTCTACTCCCATACCCAACCACTATTTGGGTTGAGTTACTTTGAGATTGGTTGGTCAGGTCTCTGCAGCAGTTATCGCTACTGCTTGCCCAACTCCCGACCATCATGCCTTGTCCTATGAATGTTGCAACCTAAGCACAAACCACTTGGCAAGATCTGATAGCACTATCACAGATGTTGGCCACATTCATTCGTGGCTATGTCCCCTTCCACTTTTTTTTGTTTTATAAAAAAGAAGAACTTGATTCCAACCCCTTTAAAAAGAAATCCTTAAGCAGTGCAGTCGTGCCATACAACCAACTTCCTTCGACCCCTTTTAAAAAGAATTTTGTCTAGTATGATCGCAGCCAAACCTAGCCCTGGAAATCCTATATGAACCTAGATTCATGTGATTCAGCGATCGATACCACAGAGTTTACACTATGATACCATGTTATATTTCCCTACAAAGCTAGCACTTGACACTAAATTCCTAGCAGATTACAGATCTATTAATTAATTGCACAACTAGAGTCATTAACACAATAAATTCAGCAAAAGAAAAATACACTAAGCTCAACCACAATGACGCAACAAATTCTACCCAATCAAAGTTCTTCATTAACTCTCAGAACTTATTTTGGCTCTCGTCTAGAGACAATGGCCCAACTGAGAAAGATCACAAATTACAAAAAAAAGCCTTTGATCTAATCCATGAGATTAGGACCCTAGCTTGATGCTCGATCTCCTTGAATGATATGGATCTCCAAGCTCTCCTTTTGTTCTCCCTTGAACCCAACACACTAGAGTAAGACACTTCTCACTGAGATACCTCTTTGAATCTTGTGTTGTTGTATGGTGTGTCTTCTCCCTCTCCTTAGCCTTGTTTTTATAACTTTTCATTGAGCTAAATCCATAGCCCTAATCTTCAAAGTGATTAGCAGTCGAGATTAGATCTTTCCTCACTTGAGATCAAGGGCTGAGATTTAAACATAACCACTAAAGTAATTATTCACTCTTTCTAAGTTTACGTTAGCTCAATTAGCCAACATAATAATTATGCGCTTTCCTATGTTATGCTTAGGCTATGTTACAAATGCAACTTTCTCACACTAGAGAAAGTGTCTAAGAAGACTTTGGGAGACTTTTGCATGCCTAAACACTTAGGCCTATGCAAAAATACCTATCCAAGCTACAAACATCAACACTCCCTTTTAGCGAGGGAGGTACTTTTGCCACCTAGAACTAACTTTGATTTTGGAACGTCCACTAGAATCCTGCATTATCGTCTATTCTAGAAACCTCCTCGAAGTCCAACTCCTCTTGGCCTGATTCCTAGAAGCCTCCTACTCCTAAACATCCTATAAGGTCATCTCATACCAAGAGACCTTGACAAATTTGGAGAATTCTTTCAACTACTCCTCCCCTCTTGAACATGAAGGTTGACTTCCTTTGAGTTGCTCAACCTTCAAAGCTTCCCGCTCCTTGTTCTCTATCATCACTTTGCTTCGTTCCATTGCTTGAATAGACTAGCCGCTTAGCCTATATAGGTTGCTCTCTCTAACCTCAATGACATGTCCCTCATCAGAGCTAGATCCCCTAGTTCTGATCAGTACCTTCCCACTAGCACTAAGACTCCATCTAAGTTCTAGCTCCCATAGCACATCTTTCACTTCCATCCTGCCTCTTGACTCAAGTTGGAATATCATTGTTCCAATCCCTTCTACTACATGTTTGGAATCATCACCCAACTCTACATGCAATTCTAAGTCCCCCTCAATCAAACTGTCGAAATGTTCTTGTGCTCCTATCATATGCCTTATGGCTCCATTGTCTAGCAGCCATGCAATCACTAGTAATGTGCCTGAGGAAAGGTAGGAAATAAGTGTGAACTCGATTTCAAAAATCATGGCAAACTCATCTTGAGTTGCTACTGACGCAACTACAGTGGGTTGCATACCCTTTCCACCCTTCTTCCTCTTTAGACACTTTGAAGCATAGTGTTCTATCTTATGACAAGCAAAACATTTAATTGTTTCTTCTTTTTAGGTTGTGAGGTTGACTCCTACCTCTACTGCTTGAACCTTTGCTCCTCATTGCCCGACTGGAAAGAGCAAGAATCTCATCATACCCACTCTTTTGCTATCCTCTAGACAATTATTTCTCCCAAATCTAATTTTGGGTGAAGTCATCCCATAGTCTGTTCCAATCTGGCAGTTTTTCTCGTGCTAGAAAACTTGCCACAAAGGTAACCGAAGGTCTTTAGAACCCACTCAAGGTTTTCCTTACAAGCTTCTCGTCTAGAACGACCCCCCCAAAAGCTCCAAGCTCATCTAGAACTTGTTTAATCCTAGTGAGGTATGATGCCACAGACCCTGACTTAGTCACTTTGGTGTTCTTGAGCTTCTCCCTCAACACCTTTTTTGATTCTAATTGTCACTCTAACATAGCTTCATCAGAATGATCCACATTTTATGGCCATTATTCTTCCTTGATATGTGAGGAATCACATGATCCTTCCCATCTATGATGATATGACTCGCCTTCACATATTTCAGGTTGTGAGCTACCAAAGCTGTAATGTATGAAGGAGTTGTAACCTGTGTGTTTCCAAAGTCCTATAGGTTGTTCTCCTTGAGAAACAATGTTATCCTTTCCTTCCATGGGCTGAAGTTGTAAGTTCCATCCAACCTATCCTCAAACCTCATACTAATCGATGTCATCGGAAAATCAATTGAAAAATAGTTTTGGTTTTAACACTCTATTTGGCATGGTGTCCCTCTCTCTCTTTAAGGGTCGACCTATGCCAATCACACTATCTACCTATCTCTTGGCTTTGTGGGCACACACCTAGGCAATTAGCAAATATTTTTCTGCCTACAACTGTCTGCTGGTTGTTGCGGGCAGCTCTGGGCTAACTAGTCTTACTACAACAACCCTTTCTCCTGGAAACAATGCTACTGCAACTGCCCCGACCTCCTTGCTCAAATCACATGCCATGTACGACTCATGACTTGATTGTTGGTCAGTGGATTTTTCCCAGCAACTCCTATGTTCCTAACACGAGTTGCTTTGCGGCTAATATAGACACCTTTTTTCTCACCATGCACACAAGCATGTCTCTTCTTCCCATAGATTCGATCTCCTCACGACCTGTCTGCTGCAAACTAGCATGACCGAGATCTTCTTTGTTGTTGTACAAAGCTGACCTGTCATTGTTTTCTTGTGTCGACCAGCGAGGTGGCTCCTGGTTCGCTACAAACTACCTCCACCATCCCTCTTTAGCACCACAAGCAATCTAGTGGTCTGCTGATTAATATGTGACTACATCCTTGCATGTGTCTCCCACCAATGACTCTACTCCCTCTGTGTGAAGACTCGTGGATCCTCTACCACCGTGCCCAACCACCGTTTGGGTTGAGTTACTTCGACGTTGGTTGGTCGGCTCTCTACAGTGGCTATCGCTGTTGCCTTCCCAACTCCCAACCAGCCTGCCTTATCCTGTGAATGTTGCAGCCTAAGGCAGACCACTTGACAAGGTCTGACAGCCCTATCATAGCTATCAACCACAATTGTTCGTGTTTGTGTCCCCTTCCCCTTTTCTTTGTTTAAAAAAAATGTTTCCAACCGCTTTAAAAAAAAAAAAAAAAAAAAAAAAAAACCTTTAGCAATGCAGTCATACCATACAACCAATTTCCTTCGGCCCCTTTAAGAAAACACTTGTCTTGTACAATCACAGCCAAACCTGGCCCAAGAAATCCTATATGAACCTATCTTCCTATGATTTAAAGATTGGTACCTTAGAATTTATGCTACGATACCATGTTATATTTTCCTACAAACCTAGCACTTGACACTAAATTCCTAGCATATTACAAATCTACTAATTAATTGCACAACTAGGTTCACTAACACAATAAATTCAACAAAAGCAAAATATACCAATCTCAATCACGATAACAAATTCTACCTAATCACATTTCTTCATCAACTTTCAAAACTTATTTGGGCTCTCGTCCTGGGACAATGGTCCAACTAAGAAAGATTACAAATTACAAAAAAAAAGACTTGGATTTGATCTAGTAGATCGGGACCTAGATCAATGCTCGATCCCCTTGGCTAATATGGATCTTGAAGCTCTCCTTCTGCACTCCCTTGAACCCAACACACTAGAGTATGACACTCCTCCCCGAGATGCCTCTTTAAATATTGTGTTGTTGTATGGAGTGTCTTCTCCCTCTCCTTAGCCTTTCTTTTATAACTTTCCATTGAGTTGAATCCATAACCCTAAACTTCAAAGTGATTGACAGTCGAGATTAGATCTTTCTTCACTTGAGATCAAGGGATGAGAATGAAACATAATCATTAAAGTAATTATTCGCTCTTTCTTAGTTTACTTCAGCTCAATTTCTCAACATAATAATTATGTGCTTTCCTAAGTTATACTTAGGGTAAGTTACAAATTCAACTTGCTCACACCAAAGCAGGTGTCTAAGGAGACTTTGGCTGAGTTCTGCACTCCTGGACACTTAGGCATGTGAAAAAGCACCTTCTTGAGCTACAAGCATCAACACATTGTTGCCAAAACAATTGGAGTGTATTTGGAAAAATTCACATAAAGTGCAACATGGTGGAAATTTTTAAAATAAATTTATCATGTGACCCATTAATGTTTCTTATAAATTAGGCTCATTAAATTTATTATAGCTCTCTAACATGTTCGAACTTAGAATCCCAACACCTTAACAACATGATCTGCATCTACTAAAATCTTTGGCCATGGCTGAAACAACTTGATAGAACCCTAAAGTGGAAGCCGTTTTCTTGGATGACATTGACATCATGGGTGAGAAAGGAGGGTGGAAAACGAAAAGCCTTTTCAACATTGAATTTTATAAGCATATTCAATGTCAATAGTCAAGCATGTTCATGAGCATATGCAACAATTCTTGAGTTTGAGATACATTTGAGTTAAATATGTAGACATCTTCAATTCCACAAGGATACCATATGTTAAATTATGCAACTACGGTCAAATTCCACTTTGGACAGAGCATTTGATGGAGATGATGATTGCATTAGATTCCTCTTTTCAAGAGGACCAAAAGCGACCTAAATATCATCAAATTTGGATAAGGGAAAGTGTCCTTATGAAGAAAAGCCCACATATGCACATTTTGGACAGGGCATCCCTAAAGCAAATTGGATACCCATGGAAGCCTATAAATACAAGTGACCTCAAGCTCATTTGGACATCACAAAGCATCTTCTCTGTGTTGCACGGGTACCCGCACCCGAGGGTGGGGTTCTCGAACCCGCACCGGGTTCCCGCACCCAAGTCCCGGAAACGGGTACGGGTTCTTCTCAGACGCACCCAGAAGAACCGGGTTCTTCTGTGAAGAACCGGGTTCTTCAAAAAAAAAAATTGGGTTCTTAGCCTTTGACGGGTTCTTGGGTTCTTCGGGTGCTTGGGTTCTTGGGTTCTTCGGGTTCTTCAAGTGGGGTTCTTCGGGGTTCTTCGGGGTTCTTTGGGTTCTTCGGGTTCTTCAATAAAAAACTAATGGGTTCTTCATAAATTTTTTTTTTTTTTTTATTGAAACAATGAAATTTAAAAAATAATTTAAAACACCCTAAATCTTAAAGGCAAATATCATTGTTTAAAACATAAGTGAAACGCTATACGCATTGTTCTTGGCGGCATAGCAGTTGGCAGCATAGCAGTTGGCAGCTTCAGCTTGGACCGTGGGCAGCTTGCTCAGCGTGGACCGTGGGCAGCTTCCGGCAGCAGTGGGCAGTGGAGCGTTGCAGTGAGTGCGTATTTACTATTTAGTAATGTCTGATTCATTTGTTTAATGTGAGAGTTTGGTCTCCGTCTGTTTAATGTTACAGTGCTATTCTTTATTAAACACTGTGTATTTTTACAGTATAACATCATTAAAGGAATATTGGTGGAAACCTGGTATGTTACAGGAGTTCCCTCGTATCTCTGAATGATCTCGGGGATTTTGTCATCGTAGCCACGACACCTTTTAGTTGGACCAAAGTGAAGAAATTCCTTATACTAGATTAACTTACCATTCAAACTACTTAGTTATTGGAGACTACAGTTAAACCTATAAAAGCTCAGGATAAATGTCAGACTAATACGGTTTTAAAAATTAAAATTTATGAAAGCTGAAGCATAAATCATTGAAGTCATTGAAACTAGTATTACGGTTACCAGAGGGTTTCACCGATAGAGTGAGAGTACAGGGTTTTCTTGAAGACAATAAAAAATTCAAATTGATCTTAAGAGGGTTTTCCGCGTGTTTCCATCGTAAAATTTGCAGATCTGCCAGTGTTTCCTTTGCAGGGTGGAAAGAGGCTACTTGGGTGACCTATTTCCCTTTAGCCGTGAGTCTAGGGGCTTGCTTGTAGTAGCTGGTGTGACGGGATTTATTAGGCCTGCAATCACTTAAATATTTGCTACAGATTCTGAAAGAGACCAGTCACCAGACAAATTTGCTTTGAAATTCTAATTAAAATTCAACTCATATTTGAGAGAATAGGTGTGAGATTTCAGCTTATTTACCTCCTAATTGTAAGCAGATTTTAGGACTGATATTTCTGTTTTGCAGAGGTAGTTAGCATTGAGTCAAAATGTATATCATTAGGTCTTCTTGAAGACAATAAAAATATATAACATTGAGTCTCTTGTAAAACATTGAGAAGTATTAGACTAAGACATTAATGCATTAGCATAAATAAGGATTAAGCATAATTTCTTATGTTTTGTATGCGTATTGGTATTGCAGAATTGGTAACCTTTCATAATCATCACTCGATTAGAAAATGTGGCAAGTAGCTTCTATATCTACTGGTAAACCAAGGTTGGTTTAGTATATCTAGCTAGGTATATGTCCTCGTGTGCAAGACAGCACACCGTTGAGACTCGAAACATCACGTTGTAAAACGAGACTAGCATTAATGCTCTTGCAATCTTGCAAAGATTCCTGAATCATCAATATTTCTAAACGCCATTTTTCCTCTTTAGCTAGAGACACATCCTCCTTGTAGACTCTGCACTGAATTAAGACAACAGATATTCCATATTTCGTGACAGTGAGTGTAAGGAAAAGGGTCACAGAAACATGGATAGTTTCCAAGGGCGTGCTAGAGAATCACAGGAGAGCTCGAGGGAAGCATGTCAATGTTGAATGTTCAATGATGTGCAATGTTTAAATGATTATCATTAAAGTTTTCTTGTTTAAAGTTGAAAAAATATACAAATTGTCAAATTCAAATTTCACATATATTATTAATTATAAATTATAATTTATAAATTTATAAAATATAATTATTAAAATTTAATATTATTATATTACCCGACGAACCCACGCACCCTGTTTCCAAAAATGCCGTCCCCGTCCCCGTCCCCGTCCCCGCACCCACGTTTCCTGGCAACATAGCATCTTCTTCTTCTCTTCTTAATTGATTGGCTCGCACAGTTCTGAGGCAAGGACAACAAAATAAATTCACAAAAGTCTAAAATTACAGGGTCCAAGGCTCACATCTATTTTAGGGTTTTTGGATTATAGTCACAAGCACGTCACAAGGAAAATTCGACCACAGTCACTAGCTTATAGGCATCAAGGGTGTGAATGGAAGCCTCCAGTCGCTCGCACAACTCCTCATGCATGCGACCAGGAAGTATGACTGAAATTGACCGTTGATCGAAGTTGACGACAGTTAACCATAGACAGGAAAAGTTGTCTCTAATATATTCTGATGCTGGAAACTTATTTCTGAATGTTATTGGGTTGTTTTGTTGATGATATTGTATTGGTCTCATTGTACTCTCTGTTGAACATTTTATGACAATCTAATAGACGAAGAATTGCAAAGGATTTTCCCCCTTGTGGGGTTTTTCTTTGGCCTTTGACCAAACCTGGTGTCTCTTGTTGATGAGTTGATTGTCTCCTTTGTCATTACATTTATTATTCTACCTTCAATTACTGTTGACGAATGGAAAGACTAATTTTAATTGGAAAGATTGCTAATTGAATTATTGAATCGGGCTAAAGTAATTGATACAACATAGAACAATCTGAAAATTTAACATGGAATCAAAGCCAAGGTGAAGGACAAGCCCAAAAGGAGACAAGCATTGAAACAATCATCTTTGGAAAATTGAAAAAGTCGATCTAGCCAAGTCAAGATGCCTTCCTTCTTCAAAGAAAATGAGAAGTTGGGTGATTCATCCAATTTTGTTGCATGGAAAGGCAAGTTGGAAATCATCGCTGATAAAAATGGTGTTTTGGACTACATTCAAGGAAAAGTACCTGAGCCTTTAGAGAATGCTTCTGCTACTATCAACAACAAGCACAAGAAAGGTGAGTTAAAAGAAAAGAAAATAATAGCTGATGGTCTACGAGATAATTTACTTGCACATGTTGGAAACTTGAGAAGGTCTAAGGACATGTATGATAAGGTAGTTGGCATGTATGAAGTCAACAATTTGAATGAAATCATCTCCTTGAAAGATCAACTCAAAGACACAAAGATGAACAAAGGAGAGTTCGTGCAATCCTACATAATGAGGATATCTCATCTTAGAGATCAATTACAAAGAGTTGGGGAATCTGTGCCTGACAAGGAATTGGTGATTGTGACTCTAAGAGGTCTCCCTCCTATTTGGGAAACCTTTATTACTACTATAAGCAACAACAATGTCCTCCCATCATTCGATGAAATTGTTGGAAAGCTCACTCAAGAAGAATCAAGGATGATATCAAGAGGAAGGATTCAAAAGCATGAAGAAGGAGAGCCCACTACATTCATCACTCATGACAAGAAAAAGAAGAAAGGGAAAGGAGGTCCATCAAATTCAAGAAAGATTCCTCCTCGAAATCCAAATAGAAGGAAGGAATTTTTGCACATCAAATGCTACAATTGTCATAAGAAAGGCCACTATGCTCGAGATTGCCCCGAGAAGAACAATGGACCATGCTACAATACTAGAAGCAACAACAACAGGTTCAATGATCAAAGAAGAAGAGATGACCGAAGGAATGATCGCAATGGAAGATATGAAAGAAGAAGAAGAGATGCTCCAAGTGATCATGAAGAAGATCGTCGTCCACAAAAGAAGTCAAAATTCTCCAGGTATGAAAGCAATGTTGCAAATCAATCTGAATATATTCTTATTTCTGCCCTTACTAGTTCATCTCCTCTGGATTTGTGGGATAGTTGGTTGGTTGATAGTGGGGTCATTCATCACTTCTCTCGTTATAAGGAAGTTCTCTATAATTTGGTAGAGACGTAGTCCAATTTGAAAATCATTCTTAGAGACAACTCCACCCATCCCGTTAAAGGTTTTGGGTCTGCCAAATTTCATTTGAATTCGGGAGAATCTATTTTGCTCCATTATGTGATGTATGTGTCGGGATTGAAGAAGAATTTGGTACCAATATCCACTTTGGAAGACAAAGGGATGAGATTGCTTTCATCAAGGGAAAGGTTCTTACTTGGCCTGTTGGATCACCTATGAGAGATGCATTCACATTGGGATCAAGATATGAAGGACTCTACAGGGTTACTAGAAGACCACTTCTAGCATTGGTCCATGATACTAATCATCTAAGCGAGCTATGGCACCGAAGATTAGCCCATCTACATTATGATGCTCTTCTGAAATTGGAGAAATTGGTTTCAAGCATTCCCAAGGTTCAAGCCCATCATGATGGAGTATGTCCAAGTTGTGTCAGTGGAAAGAAGACAAAGGGACCATTCCCCTCTAACGAGAACAAGACAAATGACGTCCTCCATCTTATTCATTCCGATGTAGGTGATCCAATGCCCATGCATTCTATTGGTGGCCATCTCTACTATATCACCTTCATTGATGACTTCTCAAGAAAGACATGGATATATTATTTGAAGCACAAGGATGAAGCCTTCGAAATCTTCAAGGAGTTCAAAGCTTTGATCGAAAATCAAAATATTCAGGTCTATCAATGGTGGAGAGTACACATCAAAGGAGTTCATTGATTTTTGCAAGAAGAAAGGAATCAAGAAAGAAACAATTGTGCCTTATACTCCCGAACAAAATGGAGTGGCTGAAAGAAAGAACAGGGCCATTATAAAAGTTTCCCGAGCCATGATCCATGATCAAAATTTGTCAAAGTTCCATTAGGGAGAAGCAAGAAATGTTGTCGTATATGTTCAAAATAGGGTACCTCATCAAGCATTGGACAACAAGACCCCCGAAGAAGTATTCACAGGTGTCAAGCCCAATGTTGGTCATCTCTGTATCTTTGGCTACCCCATATACTTTCATGTACCGAAAGACAAAAGGAACAAGTTGGAAGCCTTGGGAAGAAAAGGTATGTTTCTTGGATATTGTGAAAATTCTAAAGCATTTAGAATATATATTCCTAGTCAAAGGAAGGTTGAAATTAGAAGGGATGTTACATTCGATGAAGATGTCGCCCTTGGAAAAGCAAGGGATCTTCCTCCACCTCCTCCTCTTAAGAAAACTGATGATATGGATATTTTAGATGGCCCGAATATGAGATAGATATTGTTGATGATCCCATGGCGCCCATGGATCCCTTAGATCCTCTTCCATGTGATCTACTGCCAGGAAGAAGCCACTTTGGCTTTGAGACACATTACAAGATGATAAGAGCCGAGCTCCTGCTCGAAAGGTCATTTAGAGAAAGGAAGAAGCCATGCAGGTACCACGCATATGTTGTAGCCATGAGCACTATGATTCAAGACGAACCTCCCACATTGGAAGAAGCCGTGAAGGAACAACTTTGGAAATATGTTATGGCCGAAGAATATGAATTAATCATGAAGAATGACATATGGGATGTTGTGCCGAGACCAAAGGGGAAATCCGTGGTGACTTCAAAGTGGCTATTCAAGATCAAGCATGAGGTTGATGGTAGCATTAAGAAATACAAGGCAAGGTTTGTGGCTCAAGGATTCTCCCAGAAAGAGGGAGAAGATTATAATGATATATTTGCACCTGTGGCTCAATATACAACCATTCGTTTGATAGTTGCCTTTGTCGCAAGTCAAGGATGGACCCCGTTGTCGCACAGAATGTCTAGGCACCGCGACAATGGCTCAGATCAGGCGCTGTCACCCTAATCCCCAATCTCTCCATTTAAATTGTCTCCCTACAACAGACTAAGGAGGGTAGACCCTATGGGAAAAGTGGAATGAAGAAAAACTAGTTGGGAACCAATCAGTTTGGGAGACACAGTGAAACGATCAAGTACTTGATTAAGATTTAGCAAGACTTATAAGATTTGATTAGATTTTAAACGATTGATACCAGTGCCTTATGGAGTAAAAGATCTTGCTAGGAAAATTAAGACCAAGTAATCGATTAGCAAATGTTGTTTAGATGAATGACTATTTTATATGAAATGCAGATCCCAAAACTAATGTGAGATGCAAGAATCTTGGTTAATTTTAGTCAAAATGCCTATTTAAATATGAACACTTCAATCATTTCTGTGTTGATCCTGATTTCGTAGTAATTGGCAAAGAGAAGATCAGAAGAAGCACACTAAGGTGTGATTAACGATACTTCTCTTGAAATTCTAACATATCCAGTGCCTCCAGCGCTGCAGAGAACTATGGCTCTGACAACTGCAAGGTCACTGTTTTAAGTACTATTAAAACAGGTTTCTCAAGAAAAGACGGATGGAGATCTATCTGTCTATCGACCAAACTTATGCTTGGAAGTAAAATTTATCTATGCAAATTTAACTTATATGCAAATGCACCGAAAGATCAGATGAAGTTAGACTCGAGAATGGGAAAACACTTATGCCGCAAAAGCCCTCAATTACCCAAATGAAATGCTCGCCTTTTTTTAGATGAAGACTTAGAAAATAAACTCTTGAAGATACTATAGTTAAAACATCAGCTTATTTCAAATCTTCTTGATACAATTTAGCTCAAAGAGAACAAAAACAACTTTGCAATTCAATATCAATGTCAACAGATGCTCAAAAAAATACTCAGTTTATGAAACAAAGGATATGCATTTTATCACAATTCCATGACAGAGTACTTAATTTTCAGAAATTAATTTTTAGGACAGCAGTAAGAAAACCTTTATGACAATGAAAACAGTAATCTATCAATGATATCTTTATGCCAAAAATTTACTAAAATTTTTCCAAACTTGCCCACATGAATTATAAAAAAAATTCAGCCTATTGTGATGTGATTTCCGGAATTATATCAGATCTGATATACTTATTACAGCCAGCAACTAAAACATGAAATAAGCCTAATGATGAATGCCCAACTCAAAAAATTAATTCCTTAATGTATTAGACAACTTAGAAATTGATTTTAGGCTGACCCACATGAAATTTTTCCACTGTTATATTTGAGACTTCAGAAACAGAATTATTCAAAGATAACAATGACCTAAAATGTAGATCTAGACCAAATTCTTGATACACATCAAACATAAATTACTTATTAATATATTTAACAATTTTTTAGTTAATTTCAAACCACTTAGATGTGTTTTTCACCACTATTAGAAAAGTATATGACTATTGTAGCAAACAGTGAGGAAAAAGATGGTTTAGACATCAAACCCTTAGGCCCTAGGCCTTGAAGATCACTTGCCCAAGTTGCCAAAAAAAATTCAATATCTGAAACACAAATTTTACCAAATTTTCTGCAAAAACCGACCAATGATTAGCTTCAGAAAATCAAATATTCAAATCAAAAATGGAGCAAGGGAATCTAGGGCCAATGAGAGCTAGCACTAAGCCCAATAGAACTAGCGTTAGGCTAGGAGAAGGCAATTTGGGCTTAACAGCCCCAAAACTTGAAACCCTTGTTCTAAAAAAAATTATTTTGCTTCAGATCTTCAGATTTGTTGCAAAATCTTTAATGGCTGGGCTTGTAAAAATATTTGGGATAAGATATTGCCCTCCAAGGCCTAGATCTATCTCAAAACCCCCAGATCTGCTTGAAAAATCTCAGATATGAAGATTTACTTGGTTGATTTCTCAGATCTATTCCTGCAAACAATCTTTGAGCACAGATCTTGCCCTCCAGGGTCTAGATCTAGTTCAGATTTGAAGATTTACTTGGCTGATTTCTCAGATCTATTCCTGCAAACAACCTTTGAGCCTAGATCTTTCCCTCCAGGGTCCATATCTAGCAGATCTGAAGATTTTCTTAGCTGATTTCTCAGATCTATTTCTACACAAGTGAAAAGAGAAAAACCCAATACCCAATATGTACAAAAATAGAGAAAAACCCAAAAACCCAAGTGTTAAAATTCAAAATTTATGTTACAAAATTTCAGATCTAAACAAGTAAATAACAGATCTATACAAATAATTTACAGATCTATCAGATCTGAAGAATATGAGTCTAACTCCACTCGCAGGTCCGATAATCTAAGGCTCTTAATAGCCAGATCTATCAAAATTTCCACAAAATATTTAAAAGATTTTGAAATTTTAGAGAGGTACTAACCCAAAAACACCTTACAGAAAAATTTTATCTTTAGATAAATCCTGAGGCTTATATGAAGTAGGCTCTTTAGAAAATATGTGTTGAGAGTTGGCTGGTCCAACCAAGAACTATCCCCAAACGCTCAATGAGAACGTGAGAGATCTTCTGCAAACACTAGATCAACCATCAAATCAAGTAGAGAAATAGAACAACAATAAAATTCTGAAGAAATAGAGATACCTGCTACTTCAATCAAAATAAAAAAGAGTACCCTAAATCCAACAAACTGAATAAGATACCTATATTCATATTATTCTAAGAGAGCTATTGACTCATAGTTTTCACATAACATTAAGCAGAAATTAAAACAATGTTACCATAAATTCATGAAGAGGAACACTACAGCACTTTGAAACCCCAAAGACTTTTGCATTAATTCAAAAAAGTACACTGTAATATTCCTAATTAGCCATGGCTAATTGGAATATTCGATTTTGCTTATTTTTGCCTTCTATAGTTATTTATGAATATAAAAAAAGTGAGGAAAAAGGAGATGTGACTCACTCTTAGAATAAAAGTCACTTCCTAGTAGTACAACGTTGTGACTTAAAGGGGAGCCAAGGGGGCCAAAGGGGGGACGTAGAGATGGAGCCCACGCAAACACTTGGAGGGACTGTGCAGAAGGGAAGAAACACGTCGCATGAGAGGAATTATGCTAGAAAAGGTGGGCCTTGGGATTGAGAGAAGCAAAGGCTATAAAGAAGAGAGGAGCTTCCTCATTTTGGTATCCGATTATATGCATTTGAGCTAGTCACTTCGACTTAGAGCACGCTAGTTGTTTAGCTAGTCTGCAGCACTGTTTAGTGAATTGAGTGTCTCCGTTCGGATATCTTACCCTTAGCCCCGGGGGACTTCGAGTGCCTGCTCGGGCAAGGTATTTCCATCAATTATTTGCAGTAGTTTTAGCAGCATTTTGGGCAGGAGGATTGAGCATCTTGGATGACTACGCAGCACTGAGAGGGATGACGCAATTTTTTCTGGCAAGAGTTTTGGATTGGGGTTTTGCAGGAGGATTTGTGCTGGGTAATTGAGCATGGGACAAGCCCTTGCATATTGGGGGATTTTGGGTAGAGTTTCAGGCAGAGTTCTGGAGGGGTTTCTTCAGTGGCAGCATAGAGCATTGAGGAAATGTGTAGATCCCCAAGGGGGTGATTTTTGGAGGTCGGCCATTTCAGAAAAGCTTTCTGGGTTTTTCTAGGTTTCTTGAGTATAGTCCGATTCCAGAGTTTCAGCATTTTCTAAGGAGGGGAACAGCCCCAAACCTTCATTTGATTTTCAACAACAGCAGCAGCTGGGACCTAGGATACCGGAAAAGGCTGCCTGAAGGGCCAAAATGCTGTTTTACGTTTTGGATACATATCCACCCCAGAAACGGCAAAAAAACGGCTCAAAAACGTTTTGGGTGATTTGGAAACGTTTTGTTTTTTTTCTAGCCGTTTTTCAGGCGTTTTCCTGAAAAAACCCTCCCGTTTTAAAAAAACCAATACGTTTCAGCAAATCGTGAAACGTATTTTAAAAATTTCAAAATGTTTGGTCAGCAAAAACCTTGCCCGCCGGGAACAAATTAGCGTTTTAAGTTTTGAAGTTGTAACTTTTAACTTTATGGGCACGGTTATGATTCATTCTACCCTAACCTAATTCCTAAACGACAAGAGCGTTGAGTGTTGAGTGCTGAGTGCTGAGTTCACTGCCGCCGCTGAGAGTTTCGCTGCCCATTGAAAGTTACTGAACATGCCGGCATCGTTGGACTTGGTACACGACTGATAATCTTTGTCTCTTTTTATCTTTTAATTCATCTCTAGAGTCTAAAGTTTAAATGCAATGATTTCTTGCTTTCAAGTTTCTGCGACATTAGTTAGCAGGCTGTTTCGTTTTCTCTACACTGTACAGTGAGTGAGTATGTAGGACAACAAAGTTACAAACGTTAACCTCTTCTCCTCCATCGTTCTGTCTGGATGGTAAATCCCAAGTGTGTTTTATATAGTGTTATGGTTGATACTGTCAACACTTCCAGTTCTGGCTATGTTAATTAGATGTCTATGTTGGAGAGCTGAGAATTAGAAATAGTTGCTAAGTTTGTTGATGTGTTGTAGCATCTCTTGTATACTTGGACAGTCTTGTATTTGTAAATGCATGTCTAAATTTTCATGGCTTAGAACTGTAGATTTAATGTTAAAAAAACATCTTATGCACATGCAAAAGTCATATGGGATGCGTGAACTGCTATGCAATAAAGGACAGGAATTGTTAATGATGTGCTTTGGTCTTTTAGACGTGAAAATTGGAAAGTACTATGTAAAACTTAAAAGGCACATGAATTATCGAGAATGAGCTTTGGTCTGTTAGACCCAGAAATTGGAAACGCTTGTAGTTTTAAAAATCTGTTATTAAGATAGGATACTGTACAGTACAAAAACATGATCTGAAAGTAGTTTATGAAATGGCCCTCTGAAGATTTTAATGGACTGGTCACTGAAATGGGAAGAAGAGTTATGAAAGCACCCCAGATATCTTAAAGGTTATTTCAAATTTTTTAATTTTGAGATCAGTGCAGCAATGCTCTAAAATGGCTCAAACATCCATGAAGAGGGAAATAGTTCATTTTGTTTTAATAATAAATACACAGGCAAACTTGGATTAACAATGCTGGAATCAAAGGATTCCATGGCTTCATTCCATTATATCATAAAAGGACAAAGAATCAGAGGTTTTGCCATTTGGCATTATCTTCATCTTGGAAGTTGGAACATAGTTGACATGATACAGGTAGACACAAGCAAGACTGCCTCCCTTGGCTTTTAAGTTTTTACTGGAACTATTTTGGTCTAGCACAAGATAGATTCAAAAAACGCAAGACTGATATCAAATATTACCCACAGTTCTTCCAAACAAATCCTTAGCCACCAATAACAGAGGTCTTGGGCAGCTTGAATAGCACAACAAGAGGGGACTAAACCCCCTTTTTACTAGCATCTTGAACTCCAGAAATAGACTGGAACTGGGTCCTCAAAAGGACAAAACTCAGCCCATTTAAAATGGCAGAACTCAACCCACAAAGTAGCAAACTCGACTAGCAAGTAATAAGAGGTAAACTCGGCCCAGTGAACAAGATATATTTAGCCAGCAAAAAAGGAACCCTTGGCTTGATATGAGAAGGTAATCTCTGCCTCTTTGGAGAGTGAACACTGAAAATGTTGCTTCAATATGGCATATGTTGAAACTTGAATTGATGATGATGAATCATGAATCATGATAGATCATAGATGATACAGATAATCTAGATTCTGAAATATGAATGGTAATATGAATTTTTTATTTTTAATATATATATATATATATATATATATATATATATATATATTTATTATGTGTCATTTCCTGTCGTATCGTATCCAGATTTTTTGAAAATTTGCCGTATCCGTTTCAAACCCCGTACCCGTATCCGTTCCCGTATCCGTTTTCTGGTAACTTAGGCTTGGACACAGTCCAAAGAGAAGCCATTCTTTTGCTATTCTGAGTGTATTTCTTCACTTGCTTTGTGCAAGTTGAGGTGCCATCTTCCTGATAACCTCCTGTACTCATTCTTCTATTCAGTATAATAAAATGGCTTAGTATTTCTCGCTGCATTTCTTGAGTATCTGTTTATATTTCATATATAAATTATTGTTGTTGTACTGCTGTTATTATATCTCTGTGATTTTCTCGGCTACTATACCACTTGTACGTTTTGTTGGTTGAGATTTTGTTGGGGTTTGAGGAATATTCCGGGTTAGGGATATTACAGTGGTATCAGAGCATAGATCTGGCTCAGCCTGTGGAGCTAGCAATCTATGACACCGAGGGAAAAGCCCTACATCTGTTACAAAGGTAGGAAATACAGATACACTGGACGTAGGTTGGAGAACACCTACGGGGAGGGAGATTGTGTTCCTGTGGTGGACGCAGAACAAGAAGAGCCTGTGGTGGACGCAGAGTAGATGGCAGACGAGGACGGGAATAGATTTGTGAATATGCTCCTCAAATCAGTACAGGATCTGTCGAGGCAGATCGAAGTGATGGGGCAGAGATTCACAGCGATAGAGGCTAGACAGCATGAGAGCCCACGGGTTTTCCAGGTCGGTGAGGGATCGGGTGCAATGTTGCACGAAGCGGAAGCGAAGCGGAAGCGTTTTTTGGAAGCGGGGACGCCGAAGCGTCATTTTCCAAAAATCTAGGAAGCGAAGCGTCCGCGGAAGCGTCTGCTATATATATATATATATTTTTTATATTTTTTTGCATTTATACTCAAAACAAACATCCCAAATAACAAATTAATTGTAGAAGACATGAAAACATGCATATTTTTGCATAAATCAAGATAGATATAACATCCATTGTACATTAATTATCTAGAATCTAGATTCTTCTCCTCTTGTCTAGCCTTTGCCTCTACCTTGATTGTCTAGGGATATTAGTCAACATTGCCCAATTTTGATCAAACTACCTAATTCAAGACTTAAAATATGGTAGAAAAAGCTTAAACATGTTTGATCGATGATTTTGACTTGATTGAAAGGTAATTTTTTGCTAAGGGCGTGCCGCGTGACAAAGGAGTTCAACAATTAACACCACCAACACTAAGGTACATATAGGGCTTGGTGCTCTTGATTAAATGCTAATCGCATACCTTCATACTTGATATAATCTAATGAAATGCCACAATCCCATTGATCCTAAATTCCTGAAAACTGTTAAGTCTGCTGAATTTTGAATAGGATATGAAATTCTATTTTCTCCATATGAAGTCCAATGAGGCTGGAACCACTCTCAAACATCCTGAGTCATTTCATGGTAATGTTAAAAATTTAAGTAAACGGATTCTTACGAGCATAGTTATTTTTGTTTCAAGCTCGCATAAACACGAAACAACCCCTGAGGATGGTTCTTCTACTATGTCAAACTCGTTAAAAATGAAAGAAGTGGCTATGAGGATAGTTCTTTTATTGCGTTAACCTCGTTAAAAAATGAAGCAATTGACTAAGAGGATGGTTTTTTTACTGTGTCAACCTCGTTAAAAAATGAAACAGGTCACCGTGATGATGGTTCTTTTATTGTGTCAACCTCTAAAAAAAATGAAACAAGTGCCTGTAAGGATAGTTCTTTTATTGTGTCAACCTCGTTAAAAAATGAAACAAGTTCTTATGAGGATAGTTCTTTCACTGTGTCAACCTCGTTAAAAAACGAAACGGGTCCCTATGAGCATAGTTCATTTTCTTGTGTCAAGCTCATTAAGAAATGAAACAACTACCATGAGCATAGTTCCTTTTCCGTTTCAAGCTCATTAAAAAAATTAAACAAATCCTTCCCTAATTAAGTAGAGTCTTTGACCTAATCTTGTAAATGAACCTTCATTTCATCCGCCTATTAGTAACCAGTAGTCTACCCAGGCTAATGAAATGAAGCTTGGAGGGTATGTGCCTATGTCGTTATGCTAGGGGCATGAAAACTTATCTCAAGCACAGTTTTTCTTTGTTTCAAGCTTGTGCAAAAATGAAACCACTTTCAAGCATAGTTTTTCTCTATTTCAAGCTTTTATAAAAATTAAAACTATCTCGAGTCCATTTCGGTTATTATTTTCAAGACTCGTCAAACTCATGAAAATTCCGAGCTTCTTTTGCTATCTTTTCATGCTCGTAAAACGTACATGAAAATGTCGAGTTCTTTCCGTCTTTTCCTGCTTGTTAATAAAGTCGGTGATATGAGTAAATTTTTATCACTTTTTCGAACTTGTTAAAACTTACGAAAAAGCAAAATCCAGGAGTTCTCTTTACGCCCTTTTCAGACTCCCTAAACATGAAAAAATCGCCAAGTACTTGACTATTTGAACTCGTAAAAGTAAATGAACAGTCGTCTATTCAGTATAAGTTTATCCCCTTTACGGACTGAACTAGACTATTTACAAAAAAGGTATACGTTGACTAATCACGGTCAATAGAGTCCTCTCCTGAATTATTTTACACTTTTTTCGGGCTTGAGAGACTAAATTTACGAAAAATGACATTGTGGAGTTTACTTATGTTTTTTCTCCTAACTCCCTGAAAATGAAAAACACCGAGCTTTCCTTTCTCCGAGCTCATTAAGATTTTACTTTAAAGAACTGAACGAGTTTTCTTTTTGTTTTTTTTCAAACTCTTTAAACATGAAAACAACATCAAGTTACCCCTTCACTAGACTCGTAAAACTTAAACAGTGTAGCACTCGTTAATCATGACGGACCGAACCACTCCTTCCTAGGGTTTGTTAAAAATAATCCGAATGATCAACTTACAAGACAAGCATATGTTATCCTCCTCAAGCTTGCCAAAAATAAATAGGTACTTGCCAGTAATGGTGGGGGGAAATTGGGAAAGAACGTTTGTTTATATAGTAAAAGGCAGTATATCGCTCTTGAACATGACACTCCATCACTTTTGTGTCCGAGTTGGGAAATCCATTTGCCTCTCAGTTGACCATACCTCATTGAAAGTCTTCAGTTGGTTTGGGTATTATTTTTGAGTCAAATGCTACCAAGTCCGAATGTCACGTCGTCGATATGTTCATGAGAAGTCCAACCTCAGTCAAAATTACTTTGCTATTCCTAACCTTCAATCGCATCAGCCATCCTTGAGTCAAACCTGGATTACTCCAAATTGTTGTTCTTCAAAACTTGACATGAGTTTTGTGACATAGGCCCTCCTGCAATAGGTCGCTTCCTATCGACTTCAACTCACTATCTAGGAAGTTGATCTAGAAACCTTCAATACCTTGGAGCCTGCATGCCTTAATGGCAAGTTTCTTGCCTTCGATAACAGGTTCTCATCATTGACCTTCGATCGAATGATTCTATGAGGGTTCGACTTCAGACATCTATTCACACTTCATAGATTGTACTGGAAGTACCTTGAGAACCGTTGTCATTATTGGTGGTTTCTCTTGCGCTTTTTAACGGTTCACATCATTGACCAGTAATCAAGTGGTTTCTACCATGTTCGACTACGAAGCATTCACTCACATGGCTAGATTTGTACTACAAATTGAAAGATGAAGATCAAGACCATGGATCTAGTTTCATCCATCCAAGCTGTGTGGAGTTATTAAATATTCATGATTGTAAACATAGATCCATTGATGGCTATGTCCATACTATGTCGTTTATTGACATGGATCTTCAAATGTATTTTCGTACTGGTTCTTTGAGACATTTATGCTTTGAGTATGGGAATGCCTACCTCAGCGATGATTTTATATTGCATTGTAACATTTGATTGATTGTTTCAGGTCTTCGACTGCAGTCTCCAACCCGAACCATGGCATCATAAAGTACTTCATTCATCAAACATCTCTTATGACGTTGCACTTTAGGGGGCAATCTGTTACACGTCATTTTGTCACATTAGGCAAATGATCGTCAGTCTGGATATTTCATTATCCATCAAAGTGTTCCAAAGCATCCCCCTACAAGGCTAGAACCCAAACAATCCCAAAGAGAATGAAATTCATGAATCTCAAGGCTCAAAAACCTATTTTTGGCTTCCTGCGCAGTTCCCTACTCAACTTCTACACATACGCAGAAGAGACCATTAGAAATTGTGCAAAAGTGGCTCTATCTTACATTGTGGCATATGCACATGACTCGACGCAAGTAAAAAATAAAAACTAAAGTCTAGAAGCTTTGTTAGTCAAATCTTTCCCAACTAACAGCTTCGAATGGATGCCTACTCAAGCCTGATCCCTACTATCATGGAGCTACTTCCCTCTCTTTGCGGATCCTCTATCCCACCTGTTGACCACTACGTGTTAACGACCCATAGTAGTACACCCCCTTTTTTCGCAAAAGGGATAGCGCCTGATCGATGTGTTTGAGCCGTCCAACTATCATCATCAACCTAATCAACATGTTATAATGTAAACCCATTCTGCATGTATATGATGTAAATACTAAATAATCTCAACAGAGTCGTGTCATGTATGCAATTGCCTAGGTAAGCCTACTTTTCTGGTGACGATCTACATTCTGGGAGGTTTTTTGTCTCACCGATCCATTCTCGGATGGTTGGCAAAGTTTTCCTTCAGTCTCACCCCAAAGCCAGAATGGATTTTGTCACTAAGATCTTAGGCGAGTCCTAGTGTTCTCGATCAATGATGATAATATCGGCGATATATCGCCGAATATTGGAAATATCGCGATATTTTGGCTCTCGAAAATATCACGATATTTCCGAGATATCGCCGATATCGCGACAAAATATCGCGAGACGACAAAAAATATCATTGGTCGTGTTATGAAGCAGCTAGAAAAAGGGAAAATCATTTTTTTTCTTCATTTCTGTTTATGAGTGTTGGAGAAGGAAGGGGAAGAGTTTTGTGGTGGTTGTCAAGGAGGGTTTGAGGATCAAACAACGATTATCACCACCAACTGAGATCTTTTTGTGGATCAAAGATTGAAGAACAGTGAGACAAACTTCATTTCTTCCATTAACAGGTATGTTCTTAAAAACCCCTATGTTAATGATTTTTTCATAGATTTAGGGTTATGCTTGCTTGCCTCTTTGCCTACCAACATTTTGTTTCTTTGTTTTTTTCCATTTGTTATGATTTTCATGCCCATGAGCCAATGCAAGGGTTTTCTCCATATTTGGACAGCAAGCTTCATTTTTTTTCAACTTTCTTATGCACCCTCTTATTGCCATTTTTCATTCACATTGCAAAATGCAAATAATGTAGTAATTTTTTTTAAATGAGGTGGTTATTACTTATTTTTTTGTGTTTGGGGGTTTAATGCCAATTTTTTGTTTTTTTGTGCCCTAGGTTTGAATTAGTTTACTACAAATGTCAAATATGCCAAAAGCCTTGGACCCATTTCGGGAGTATGGGGACACCGTTGGTGGGGCAAATCGGGCATATATATCATGCAAATTGTGTGGGACCAAGATGTCAGGAGGGGTTACACGATTGAAATACCATCTGGCTAGACTCCCTGCACATGATGCAGATGTAATGCCTTGTATGGTTTCTAGTGCAGAGGTTATACAAAAAGCTCTTGAAGCAATTGCTAAACAAGACAGAAAGAAAGTTGCTAGGGAGAGGCCAATGATCTCAGATAGATAGCTGCTAGTTTTATTTGTTTTGCAACTTTTGCTACATATAAGTTTATAACTCATGATGATGAAATACTTTTAAAGTTTATATATGTGATGTTATTTTGTTTGAGTCCTTGATTGGACAATTATCAGGGATCAGCAGGATATGTGATGTTATTTTGTTTGAGTCTTTGATTGGACAATTATCAAGGATCAGCAAGATTTGGTATCGCCTTTGAAGTTTGATGTATCATTTCTATTTGACATCATATATATCAGTGTTTTCTTCATATTTATGTGCCAATGTGTTTAGTTCAAGTTGTTATTGCTTCATATGTTTAGAAATCTGAAAAAAATGGATATATTATGCCTTTTTTATGCTTGCTGATATTTGCCAATATTTTCGCCGATATTGCCGATAAGATGTTTTCTGGACCCTCGCTGATATTTTGTCGATACAGATATTTTCAACATTGTTCTTGATCGAGTCTATGTAAAAGTGATTTGGGAATAATCCTAACTATTCGGTTAGGTTATTTTATTACAAATTGCTTGGTCTATTGGATTATATTTGTGTCGCAAAAATGGGTAGTCTGTGAAGGTCTATTACAAATAGGTTTTCCCCCTTCTGATGTAAAAATAATATGAAAATTATGATGTAAAGTGTCTTGAGGGTTGGAAAAATAATTTATCCCCTCATAGGTTAATTAATTAAATTGTCTTGCCAAAAAATTAATTAAAATCCTAAGCCAGAAATTTAATTAATTCTAGGTCCTAGGTAAATTTAAGTTCTCCAAAGGCAAAATTCATCGGTCCCTAAAAAATAAATTTTAAGAGGCCCAAGGACTAAGGTAAATTAATTATTTTGACAAATTTTAAACCTTTGATCCCTGGGGGTTAAGTCAAAATCAAATTCTTGAGGAAATTAACTCAAAAATTTTATTTTTGAATTAATTAAAATGCATTTAATTGAAAAAATCGAATTTCCTCAAAAATTTAATATTTCGACAGATGAAATTAAAAGAAATTTTAATCCTCATCAACAATCGGGATTGTTTTAACGAGGATCACTCGAACTAGCCATTGCAGGATTTATCTTTAAATAGGAAGTCATTTGTCAGTTGATCCATCCGATCTTTGAGTCGTGTGCTAAACAAAAAGATCCTATGTAATTTTTTCCTGAATAATAAAGAAAGACTTTGGGGTTAATTTTCGTCGGTGTTACTCTTCATGGAAATACTGTAAGATGTGTCGTTTTCATGCGTAAATAAAAAAAATAAAAAAATAAAAAAATAAAAATAAAAAAATAAAAAATAAAAAATTTAGCCATTGATGATAGCTTCTGAAAGGTGATTTGAGTACAGGTATCTTGCTCAGTCACTGGGGTTTAAACGATAATTTAAATTTTGAATGTAATAGCAAGTATCTCTATTTATCTTAATTTTATTATCTTCTCGCTCTATTTTGATGGTTGAATTGAGTTTTGCAGGAAAATCTTGATTTTTAAATCCTCGAGCGTTAGGGGAAGTTCTTAGTTGGACCAACCAACTCCCAATCTGTATTTTCTAAAGAGCCCGGCTTAAATAGCTCCAGGCTTATCATAAGATTTTTAGCGGTGATATACGAAGGGTTCTGAGCTAAGAACGTCTTTTAAAATTTAAAAATTTAATTTTTATGTGCGAAATCGATAAATCTATTCTTTGAGAGCCTTAGATTATCATATCTGGGAGCAGAGTTGGACTCACACTCTTCAGATCTAATAGATCTGTCATTCCTGTGCATAGATCTATAAAATTTTTGGGTTTTCTGACTTGGGTTTCTGGGGTTTTATTTATTTTTTGTATATCTTGGGTTCTGGGTATTTTTGTTTTCAGGTACAGGTTACAGATCTGAAGGTGGAGTTTGATTTGAAGCCAAATTTAGGCCCTGGAGGGTACGAGATGACCTCAAAATCATTTTTTACAGGAGCATTATTTTTGCAGTCCAAGTGTTTGAAATTTTTTTTTAATCTAGAAAAAATTTACGAGGGTTTCATTGATAAATCTGAAGCATAAAAATACATTGGTGAGAAATTCGATTATCTGGGTTTATCTTGATTTTTCGGCTACAGTTTCTCTCTTGCCTAGGGTTTTCCAACAGAAAATTTCAGATTTGTTTGTTGTCTGACGTCTTCTATTCCTACCTCCATTAAACAGAAACCCCTTTGCGGCACCCCGTGTCCTCCTCCTCTGTGTGCTTGCAAAATTTCGCTGCCCTCAAAGATTCCTCTTTGGGCCCATGTCCTTTATTGTTCGCTGCCCAAACCCTCTCCGCAAATTTTCATCTTCGGCTACCTCTTCAACCTGCATCATCTATCTCCTGCCTGCTCGCAATCTTTCCCTCCATCAACCTGCGTTGCCATCGTTGCAAGCCACTTCTGGGGCTCCTTCTCATAAACCTGCAGTCGCATTACTCTATCGTCGCGCCTTCTGCCCATCCAAGGCCTCCTCTGCTATCTACCTCGACTTGCAAGTAGCCATGCACTCTCCCGTGTCCAGCTCTCCTTCTCTACCATCGCCCCTTTCCTCATTCGACCTCCTCTCTTTGCTGTCGAGCCCTACAAAACACGTTCAATTTTTTTTTGGGGATTTCATTTGTTTATATTTTTTAGTCTTCACGTTAGAGTTTTAGGTCAGTCATTTTTTTTAAAGAAATCCGATTTCGTTTTAATGAAACTTTAGTTAGATTCATTTTTTTTTAATTCGATTTTTGTTTTGGCTTTTATTTTTTTATTTTTGATTTTATTCTAATTTTTCACTTTTTATTTTTAACTTATGATTTTAGTTTTTTATTTTTCTTTATTATCATTTGAAAAAACATAAAAATTTCTAAAATTTAAGAATTTAAAAAAATTAAGAAAACCTAAAAGATTTTTTTAAATTTTTAGTGACTTTAGAATTTAGAATGATATAAATTTAAGGAATTTCGCTTTCACATTAAATACTTTAATGTGGCCTATGGCCCATAAAAATTTTAATTTATTAACCCTTTGATTTGTTTTACTTCTTCATTTTTCACATTAAAGCAGTTGCCTAAGGAATAATTACAATGCTAATTTAAAATTTCGTGGTGTCTTTGGTGATTAAGTGCAAAATCTTAATTTTTTGTGATTTCTCTATTATCAAAGTGCGATAAATGTTTAAAAAATCATATTGATTGTTGGAGAAAGATAATTTTGCTAGATCATCCTGCATGCTAAACTTTTGAACATTTTACATTTAATTGTTCATGATCGTCGCTTTGCCACATTATAAATTGCTCTGGGTGACTTGCTATTATTTAATCTTTGGTTAATTCAAATTAAAGGCACCGGTCTGAAGTTGTTTTTATCTTGTATTTGTGTCTTATTTTAATCTATCCATCTCAATTGACCGAGCCTTGCTTTAAATTCATCAAGTTGTTCATCTTTAAAATCCCCTAGACCCTATGTTCCACAGGCTATCTTCATCCATTCACCTTAGGAACTACCACCCTTGACTTGTCTAGGAGAGAATCTAAACGAAATGACTAAGAATTAGACTAACAGCCCTTACTCTGAGCGTTGTCACGGTGCCTAGACACTTTGTGCGACAACATTTTTTGGCGTCGTTGTCGAGGACAGAGTTTTCTGTCCTTGGTCCTCTCATCTCTTCTCATCATTTGATCCTTACGTCTTCATCTCATCTTCATCTCATATTGTATTCTGTGTCTAAGTTAGATTTTTGTCCAAGTGGCGACTCCACTTCCTTCATCTTCTACAGGGGCGTGTACTAGGAGGAATCCAAGCAGCTTGGCTAATCCTGCTCTGGATCCTAAAAGGGCTCTCGGAGCTAGATTACACAAGCTCTCTTCTCATACACTCCTTGTCAATCTCGGCCAGATAGCTCTTTGTGACATCCATTCACTCTTCTAGAATCCTCTCATTCCAGACATCATGGATATCTATCAGCCTCTTAAATTTTCTAACATCCAGGGTTATCCCCATAACCTTCTTAATACTGATCTAGACAAGCTACCCGCTTTCCAAGGAAATAATGCAATCACTATTAAAAATCATTTATATGCTTTTCAAACTTGGTCGGCTAAATTCGCTCTGGCTCAAAATTATGAGGATGTGCAAATGAAATGCTTTGTCTTGACCCTTGAAGAGGATGCTATGGATTGGTTTAGGGATAGGCCTGATCATAGCATTGATTCATATGATTCCCTCCTTAATGCTTTTAAAGAGAAATTTGGTGATAAGAAAGAAGACCGATTTCTAGCAAAAGCCATTAGCGTCATTAAAAAGAAAGAAAATGAGACATGTGAAGAATTTAACAGAAGGTTTAATGGTATGCTTAAAGAAATATCTACTGATTACAAACCAACTAAGAAAATGTTTCTTGAACCATTATCAAGAAAATAGTGGGAGATAGCAAGCGATCTTGGGACAGTAAAATCAAGTATGCTTTGTGGGTAGATAGGATAATAAAAAAGAAAGCTACTGGTAAAAGTCCCTTTGAATTAGTCTATGGCCTAGATGCAACTTTGCCAGTGCACCTTAAATTGTCAGCTTACCAACTCCTTCAACACTTTACTAACAATAAAATTGTTGTCTAGAATAAAATTGATCAGCTTGTAGAGTTGGATGAGACTCGTAGAAAGGCATTTGATAATATGTATAAGAATCAATGTAACATCAAGAAAAGCTTTCACAAATAATCTCGTCCTAGATCTTTGCAGGTTGGAGATATGGTCTTGTTGTGGGATAGAAAGAATGAGAAACTAGGAAAGCATAACAAATTTGACAGTTTGTGGTTGGGACCATACATCATTCGAGGCATTGTTGGACCCAACTCATTCCACTTGAGCACGTTGAAAGGCAAACCACTCAATTTACCCGTGAATGGCCAAATGCTCAAATTGTACTTCATAGAGGACATCGGATGCCACTGGGCATCCTTTGTATTGTACTCCTAACCCTACACCCTTTCATTTCAACATTTCATTTTGTAGTTATGACGTATATATGTTTTTCATGTTATTAGGATAGTTAATAGATGAAGAGCTTATATCTTTCCTGTGATTAATATTATATGATGATTTTTGGATGGACGCTACTTATGTTATCTTGTGTGTCGTGTGGATGCAGATTTTGGATTCTCACATTCCTCCGGTGCAGCAACGCATCCCCAAGTAGAGCCAGATGTTGACCATTACGTGTCAATGACCCATAGCAGTACACCCCCTTTTTTCACAAAAGGGATAGTGCCTGATCGATGTGTTTGTGCCATCTAACTACCATCATCAGCCTGATCATCATGTTATAATGTAAACCCATTTTACATGTATATGATGTAAATAATCTCAGCAGAGGTGTGTCATGTATGTAATTGCCTAGGTAAACATACTTCTCTGGTGACAATCGACATTCTAGGAGGTTTTTTGTCTCACCGATCCATTCTCGGATGGTCGGCAGAGTTTTCTTTCAATCTCACCCCAAAGCCGGAATGGATTTTGCCACTAGGATCTTAGGCAGTCCTAGTGTTCTAGATCAAATTTGTGTAAAAGTGATTTAGGAATAATCCTAACTATTTGGTTAAGTTATTTTATTACAAATTCCTTGGTCTGTTGGATTATATTTGTGTCGCAGAAATGAGTAGTCTGTAAGGGTCTATTACAAATGGGTTTTCCCCTTCTGATGTAAAAATAATATGAAAATCATGATGTAAGTGTCTTAAGGGTTGGAAAAATAATTTATCCCCTCATAGGTTAATTAATTAAATTTTATAGCCAAAAAATTAATTAAAATCCTAAGCCAGAAATTTAATTAATTCTAGGTCCTAGGTAAATTTAAATTCTCCAAAGGAAAAATTTGTCGATCCTTCAAAATTAAATTTTAAGAGGCATAGGGACTAAGGTAAATTAATTATTTTGACAAATTTTAAACCTTTGATCCCTAGGGGTTAAGTCAAAGTCAAATTTTTGAGGACATTAACTCAAAACTTTTATTTTTGAGTTAATTAAAATGCATTTAATTGAAAAATTCAAATTTCCTCAAGAATTTAGTATTTCGATGGATGAGATTAAAAGAAATTTTAATCCTCACCAACGATCGAGATTGCTTTGACGAGGATCACTCGAACTAGCCGTTCAAGGATTTATCTTTAAATAGGAAGTCATTTGTCAGTTGATCCATCTAATCTTTGAGTCATGTGCTAAGCGAAAAGCTCTTGTGTAATCTTTTTCTGAATAATAAAGAAAGACTTTGGGATTAATTTTCGTCAGTGTTACTCTTCATGGAAACACTATAAGGTATGTCGCTTTCATGCGTAAACTTTTTTTTAGCCATTGATGATAGTTTCTGAAGAGTGATTTGAGTACAGGTATCTTGCTCAGTCGCTGGGGTTTAAATAATAATTTAAATTTTGAATGTAATAGCAGGTATCTCTATTTATCTGAATTTTATTATTATTTTCTCGCTCTATTTTGGTGGCTGAATTGAGTTTTGCACAAAAATCTTGATTTTTAGATCCTCGGGCGTTAGGGAAAGTTCTCAGTTGGACTAGCCAACTCTCGATCCGTATTTTCTAAAGAGCCCAGCTAAAATAGCTCTGGCCTTATCATAAGATTTTTAGCAGTGATATATGAAGGGTTTTTAGCTAAGCATCTCCTTTAAAAATTAAAAATTTAATTTTTATGTGTAAAATTGATAAATATGGTTGTTGAGAGCCTTAGATTATGAGATCTGGGAGCGGAGTTGAACTCACTCCTCAAATTTGATAGATCTATCATTCCTGTGCATAGATCTGTAAAATTTTGGGGTTTCTGACTTAGGTTTCTAGGGTTTTATTTATTTTTTGTATATCTCGGTTCTGGGTATTTTTGTTTTCATGTACAGGTTGCAAATCTGAAGGTGAAGTTTGATTTGAAGCCAGATCTAGGCCCCAGATGGTACGAGTTGGCCTCAAAATCATTTTTTGCAGGAGCATTATTTTTGCAGTCCAAGGGTTTGAATTTTTTTTTAAATCTAGAAAAAAAATTACGAGGGTTTCATTGATAAATTTGAAGCATAAAAATACATTGGTGTGAAATTCATTTTTCTGGGTTTATCTTGAGTTTTGGGCTACAGTTTCTCTGTTGCCTGGGGTTTTCCCACAGAAAATTTCAGATTTGTTTGCTCCCTGACGTCTGTTGTTCCTTCCTCCATTGAACAGAAACCCCTCTGCAGCTCCCTGTGTCCTCCTCTGCGGGCTTGCAAAATTTCGCTGCCCTCAAAGCTTCCTCTTTGGGCCCGTGTCCTTTGGTGTTCGCTGCCCAAACCTGCTCCGCAGACTTGCATCTTCGGCTCCCTCTTCAACCTGCGTCATCTATTTTCTGCCTACTCGCAGTCTTTCCCTCCATCGACCTGCATTTCCATTGTTGCAAGCCCCTTCTGTGGATCCTTCTCATAAACCTACAGACGTATTACTCTATCGTCGCCCCTTCTACCCATCTGCGGCCTCCTTTGCTATCTCCCTCGACCTACAAGTAGTCCTTCGCTCTCATGCGTCCAACTCTCCTTCTCTACCATCGCCCCTTTCCTCGTTCGACCTCCTCTCTTCACCCTCAAGCCCTGCAAAACACGTTCGATTTTTTTTTTGGGTTTCATTTGCTTATATTTTTTAGTCTTCACGTTAGGGTTTTAGGCCAGTCATTTTTTTTAAAGAAATCCGATTTCGTTTTAGTGAAACTTTAGTTAGATTCATTTTTTTTAAATTCGATTTTTGTTTTGCCTTTTATTTTTTTATTTTATTTTATTTTTTCACTTTTTATTTTTAACTTATGATTTTATTTTTTTTTATTTTTCTTTATTTTCAATTGAAAAAACATAAAAATTTCTAAAATTTAAGAATTTAAAAAATTAAAAAAATCTAAAAGATTTTTTAAAATTTTTAGTGACTTTAGAATTTAGAATGAAATAAATTAAAGGACTTGAGCTTTCACATTAAATATTTTAATGTGGCTTATGGCCCATTAAAATTTTAATTTATTAACCCTTTGACTTGTTTTACTTTTTCATTTTTCACATTAAAGCAGTTGCCTAAGGAAGCAGTTATCAAGGTGCGATAAATGTTTAAAAAATCATATTGATTGTTAGAGAGATAATTTTGCTAAATCATCCTGCATGCTAAAGTTTTGAACATTTTACATTTAATTTTTCATGGTCGTCGTTTTGCCACATTATAAATTGCTCTGGGTGACTTGTTATTATTTAGTCTTTGGTTAATTCAAATTAAAGGCACTAGTCTGTAGTCATTTTTATCTTGTATTTGTGTCTTATTTTAATCTATCTATCTCAATTGACCAAGCCTTGCTTTAAATTCATCAAGTTGTTCATCCTTAAAATCTCCTAGACCTTGTGTTCCACAGGCTATCTTCATCCATTCACCTTAGGGACTACCCCCCTTGACTTGTCTAGGAGAGAGTCTAAACGGAGTGAGTAAGGATTAGAGTGACAGCACTTACTCCGAGCGTTGTCGCGGTGCCTAGACACTTTGTGCGACAACATTTTTTGGCATCGTTGTCGGGGACAGAGTTTTCTGTCCTTCGTCCTCTCATCTCTTCTCATCATTTGACCCTTCCATCTTCATCTCATATTGTCTTTCGTGTCTAAGTTAGATTTTTGTCCGAGTTGCGACTCCACTTCCTTCATCTTCTACAGGGGCATGTACTAGGAGGAATCCAAGTAGCTTGGCTAAACCTGCTCCAGATCCTGAAAGGGCTCTCAAAGCTAGATTACACAAGCTTCTTCTCGTACACTCCTTATCAATCTCGGCCAGGAAGCTCTTTGTGACATCCATTCACTCTTCTTGAATCCTCTCGTTCTAGACAAGCTACCCGCTTACCAAGGAAATAAGGCAATCACTGTTAAAAATCATTTATATACTTTTCAAACTTGGTGGGCTAAATTTGCTCTGTCTCAAAATTATGAAGATGTGCAAATGAAATGCTTTGTCTTGACCCTTGAGTAGGATGTTATGGATTGGTTTAGGGATAGGCCTGATCATAGCATTAGTTCATATGATTCCCTCCTTAATGCTTTTAAAGAGAAATTTGGTGATAAGAAAGAAGATCGATTTCTAGCAAAAGCCATTAGCGTCATTAAAAAGAAAGAAAATGAGACATGTGAAGAATTTAATAGAAGGTTTAATGGTATGCTTAAAAAAATATCTACTGATTACAAACCAACTAAGAAAATGCTTCTTGAACACTATCTCGATGCTTTCAATTCTGACACTTCTTATGCACTGAGAAGGTCCAAGCCTGGTGATTACAAGGCTTGTCAAATCACAGCTGAAAAGCTGGAAAATGATAAAAAGGCTTCCAGCAAATCTGAAGTTCCTAGGTTTGATAGATCTATTGTTAAATTAAAAGAACCTAAAGGAAAAGAAAAGGAATCTGAAGAAGAATCTATGCAACAATTGCTTAAGAAGTTAGAAAATATGGAGTTAAATCAAGCTAGGATGATTGTTGATCATGCTAAGGAGATAACTGCATTACAGTCTAGGTTGATTCAAATGGAACGAGCTCAACCTAGGGGTCAGAATAATAATAATAATAATCGAAATAATTGGCAGAAGAAAGGTCAGTCTAGTGAGCAGAGGCCTCCTCACCCTCTTGAAACGAATAATCTTGTGGAGGAGACCCCGCCTTATTGTAGAGCCTGTGATGAGCTTCATGAAGAAGCCACTTGTCCTACTATCAAGAGAATCATGCATCATCAGATGCTTGGGACAAGCAACCAGATAAATGTGGTTGGTAAAGAATATCGCTTGTCGCAGGAAAATTGGGAAGAGGTTAAGGGAAATAGTCAATCCATCAGACCTTTTACATCTTCATATAGTATCAATAATTTTGGTCAGGAAACTGATGTCTTAGTTAAGCTCTTTGGTGAGAAACCTCTGCCTGAGCAAGTCCTTGAAATCGCTAAGATTAATGGGTTAACTTATCAAAGGAGAAATCAAAATGATAACCCGGTTAATTCTCGAAGTCTTAAATTTGGATCAACTTATGAAATGAATATTGATTTAGGAGGTTGGTTTAATAAATCTAAAGTTTTGGTCCCTGTCACGGAAATAGTAAAGATCCCCTCCCAAAGGACTAAGTTATTGAATGATATTAGTAGCACCGAGGTAAATGTTACTCAAGAGGAACCTCCTAAGGCTTTCTATCAGGATGCTCCCATATACTTGTAGAGTATGGATTTTGATAATAAAGAACACTCTTCGTTCTTCATTACTTTGCTTGTGAACAATTATCGCTTATATAACTGCATGCTTGACTCTGGTGCTTCTGCTTGTGTGATGACTAAGAGAGTCATGGAACAGCTTAACTTAAGGATATCTAGGCCATACTATAACATATGTGCCATGGATTCGAAGAAAATTGAAGTTCATGGGTTGATTAAGGACCTACAAGTCCATCTGTCTGTCTACCCTGATATCATGATTGTTATGGACATTGTTGTGGTTGATGTGCCTGATGCTTGGGGTATGTTGTTGTCTAGGAAATGGGCCTCTGATTTAGGAGGAAGCATACAAATGAATTGGTCATATGCTATGATTCCTTCCCCTAATGGTCAAAGATATCTTAAGTTAAACAAAGAGCCTGAAAGGAGATTCCATGTGGAAGATCCTAAAAGTCCCCACAATGAAATCATAAGTGAACAACCTAGCCTAGGGAATCATGCTATCTTGTCTAATTCTATCATTCCCTTGGAGGCCAAGGTTGAAGAAAAAGTGGGTAATTTAAAAGATAAGGTTTGGTATTTATACTTTGATGGTGCAGCATCTAGGCATGGTAAAGGTGCGGGGATTGTCTTAAAATCTCCCCTTGGTCATATTTTCAAATTTGCCTATCAATTAGAATTTGAAGCAACCAACAATGTGGCTGAATATGAAGCCTTGTTGTTGGGTATTGAATTGGAAAAATCTTTAAAAGTTAAATTGATAAGTATCAAGGGTGATTCAGATTTAGTTATCATGCAAATTAAAAATAAATTCACATGTAAAAATCAGAGATTAAAAAATTATAGGAATGTTGTGTGGGATACCATGGAGTATTTTGATGCCATTATCCTTGAATCTATCCCAAGGGAGAAAAATAGTTTCGCCGATGAGTTAATTGTTGCTGCTTCCACCATGTAATTATCTGATAATTTAATTGAAGATAAAATCAAGATGGAAATTGTTTTTAGACCTTCTGTCCCAAATAATTCTAAACATTGGCAGGTCTTTGATGATGAAAGACGGATTATTCGCTTCTTAGACAATTTGGATGAGTTTCAGGGTTTTCAAGTAAATTATAAGGAAGATGGACCTGATATCGATGAAGATATTTTAAATCCTACTCAGAATGTTGTTGCTCTTGAGAAACACTTTGATCGGCATGATGTTGTTAAGAAGAAAGAGGAAAATAAAATTGATCTTGGAGAGTTTGTTGAAGTAAACATTGGTACATCTAAAGATCCTAGAATTATTAAAATTGGTAAGGGTACTAATGAAGATGAAATAAATAAATTAATAAATTTACTTCACGAGTATAGGGATGTTTTAGCTTTTTCTTACAATGAATTAAAAGGCTATAGGGAAGATGTTATGGAACATACTATTCCCTTAAAAGATGAAAATGCTAAGCCATTTCGTCAGAAACTTAGACAAATAAATCCTAAATTGGCCCCCTTAGTCCAAAAGGAGCTCACAAAGATGTTGGTTGCTGGCATTATTGCTCAAACTAGGCATTCTACATGGTGCTCAAATTTGGTGATCGTTAGGAAAAAGAACGGTACAATCAGATTGTGTGTCGATTTCAGAAACCTTAATTTAGCTTGTAAAAAGGATAATTACCCTTTGCCTAATATGGAGACCATGTTGCAAAGAGTGACGGGATCCAGGATGATGTCATTGTTAGATGGTTTTTCCGGATATAATCAAGTTTGGGTAAAAAAGGAGGATCGACATAAAACGACTTTCACCACACCATGGGGAACATTTGAATACATAAGAATGCCTTTCGGTTTAACGAATGTTGGGGCTACTTTCCAAAGGGCCATGGACTATGCTTTTAAAGGTTTAATTGGAAAATTCATTGAAATATATCAAGATGACCTTACTGTTTTTTCTAAGAATTGTATTGATCATATAAGTCATCTTAGGCAAGTTTTTGACAAATGTAGGGAATTTGGCATTTCTTTAAATCCTGCTAAATCTATCTTTGGGGTAACTGAAGGGAAGTTACTTGGTCACATAATTTCAAAGGATGGGATCAAGATTAATCCTAAAAGGGTTGAGGCAATTCGAAAGATTCCTCCGCCCCATAATCTAAAATCCCACCAGTCCTTCCTAGGAAAAATAAATTCCTTGGAAGATTTATTATGAATTACGCAGAATTAGCAAAGCCTATTCAAAGTCTTTTGAAAAAAGACACAAATTTTCTGTGGAAAGAAGACAGTAGAAAGGCTTTTCAAAAAATAAAGAATGTTATAGCCAAAGCTCCTGTTTTAATCAGTCCTGATTATTCCAAGGATTTCATGATTTTCTCTTTTGCTTCTAGGGACACCATTGTTGGTGTCTTACTTCAGAAAAATAAGGATGGGCAAGAACAGCCTATTGCTTTCATGAGTAGAGCACTTCAGAATTCTGAGTTCAATTACACTACCATGGAAAAGCAAGCTTATGCCTTAGTTAAATCTCTTAAGCATTTCAGGACATATGTGGGATATTCCAAAGTCATAGCTTACGTCCCACATTCCGTTGTCAAAGATATATTAACTCAAACTTGATTGCTTAGGGACCCGTGCTAGGTGGGTAATGAAAATTCAAGAATATGATTTGGAAATTAAACCCACCAAGTTGTTCAAGGGTCAAGGTTTAGCAGAGATGTTAACTGAAAATAACAAGAAAGCTCTTGGTTTAATTTGTCTTAACGATTCATCTTCACCTGAGCTGCAAAGGTTAAGAGAGCATGAGTTGTACAAGGATATTATATATTACCTATTGAATCTTACATGTCCTAGCCATTTAGTTGCTCATAAAAGAAGGGCTCTTAGATTAAAGGCTTCTAAGTATTGCCTGATGAAGGATGGCCTTGGGTGGCGAAATCCAGAGGGCATTATACTTAGATGTGTTTACGAAGTTGAGTCTAAAAAGTTGATTTCCGAGTTTCACTCTGGATTTTGTGGAGGGCATTATGCTGCTAGAACTACCGCCCACAAAATCCTTAGAGTTGGATATTACTGGCCTTCAATTTTTACTGATGTGCACAAATTTGTTAGATATTGCCAATTCTGTCAACTATTCACTGGGAAGCAAAAGCTAGTTGCCCTGCCTGTTCAACCTATGGTTGTTAAGGCTCCTTTTCAGCATTGGCGTCTGGATTTCATAGGGAAATTTCATGAAAATTCTACCAATGGCTACTCATGGATTTTGGCCGCTACTGATTATTTTACAAAATGGGTAGAAGCCATTCTAGCTAAGAATGTCACTAAAAAGGTTATTATGAATTTTCTTGAAAATCTAATAATTACTAGATTTGGTGTCCCTGCTAAGATCACTACTGACAATGCTAAGGCTTTCAATTCTAGGGAAGTTTCATCATTCTGTTTTAAGCATGGCATTGTGTTATCTCATTCATCTAACTATTATCCTCAGTGTAATGGCCTAGCTGAATCGAGTAATAAAAATCTTATAACCATTATCAAGAAAATAGTGGGAGATAGCAAGCGATCTTGGGACAGTAAAATCAAGTATGCTTTGTGGGTAGATAAGATAACAAAAAAGAAAGCTACTAGTAAAAGTCCCTTTGAATTAGTCTATGGCCTGGATGCAACTTTGCTAGTGCACCTTAAACTGTTAGATTACCAACTCCTTCAACACTTACTAACAATAAAATTGTTGTCCAGAATAGAATTGATCAGCTTGTAGAGTTGGATGAAACTCGTAGAAAGGCTTTTGTAATATTCCTAATTAGCCATGGCTAATTGGAATATTCAATTTTGCTCAATTTTGCCTTCTATAGCTATTTATGAATAAAAAGGTGAGGAGAGGGGGACATAGTCACTTCATGAATAAAGACACTCCCTAGTAGCACAACATTGTAACTTAAAAGGTGAGCCAAGGGGGGCCAAAGAACCATGTAGAGGAGGGGCCCACGTAAACACTTGGAGTGACTGCGCAGATGGTGAGAAACACGTGGCAAGAGGAACGCTAAGTTGGAGAAGGTGAGCGTTGGGATTGAGAGAGGCCAATGCTATAAAGGAGAGAGGAGCCTCCTCATTTTGGCATTCGATTATGTGCATTTGAGCTAGTCACTTCGACTTAGAGCACGCTGGCTGTTTAGCTAGTCTGCAACACTATTTAGTGCATTGAGTGTCTCCATTCGGAGATCTCACCCTTAGCCCCGGGGGACTTTGAGTGCCTGCTCGGGCAAGGTATTTCCATCAGTATTTTTGCAATAGTTTCATCAGCATTCTGGCAGGAGGATTGAGCATCTTAGATGACTGCGCGGTCTTGAGAGGGATGACGCAGTTCTTTCTGGCAGGAGTTCTGGATTGAGGTTTTGCAGGGGGATTTGTGCTGGGAGGTTGAGCAGTGGATCAGCCCTTGCATATTGGAGGATTTTGCTGAATTTCAGGCAGAGTTGTGGTGGGTTTATTTCAGTAGCAGCGCAGAGCCTTGGGGGATTGCGTGGGTCCTCTAAGAGGGCGATTTTCGAGAGTCGGCCATTTCAGAAAAGCTTTCTGGGTTTTTCTGGGTTTCTTGAGTAAAGTCTGATTCCAGAGTTTCAACATTTTATGAGGGGAACAGCCCCAAATTCTCATTTGATTTCTAGCAGCATAGCAATTCTCTGGCAGCTTGGACGCAATTCAGAGAGAGGCCATTCCTTTGCTATTCTGAGTGTATTTCTTCACTTGCCTTGTGCAAGTCGAGGTGCCATCTTCCTGATCATCTCCTGTACTCATTCCATTGCTCAGTATAATAAAAGGGCTTAGCATTTCTCTCTGCATTTCTTGAGTATCTGCTTATGGTTATATTGTTATATGTTGCACCATTGTTATTTTTATCTCTTGAGCTTCCCGGCTACTATACCACTTGTGTGTTTTCTCCCATACTCTTAGACAGAGCATGGAAAGGGCTAGGTAGCCTCCAGATCTCGTCCTCTTTCCAGAGGCGACATATCTGGTAAATGCCCTCCCAGTCCATCTTTGGTTGGAGTTTGCTTGTGTTTGAGGAATATTCCTGATAATGGATATTACAATGGTATCAGAGCATAGATCTGGCTCAGCCTGTGGAGCTAGCAATCTATGACACCAGGGAAAAAGCCCTACATCTGTTACAGAGGTAGGAGATACAGAGACACTGAGCGTAGGTTGGAGAACACTTACGAAGAGGGAGACTGTGTTCCGGTGGTGGACGCAGAACAGGAGGAGCTTGTGGTGGACCCAGTATAGGAGGAGCCTGTGGTGGACGCAGAGCAGGAGGAGCTTGTGGTGGACCCAGTATAGGAGGAGCCTGTGGTGGACGCAGAGCAGGAGGATCTGATGGCGGATGATGATGGGAAGAGATTTGCGGACATGCTCCTCAAATCAGTACAAGATCTGTCGAGGCAGATTGAGGTGATGGGGCAGAGATTCACGGTAGTAGAAGATAGGCAGCGTGAGAGCCCACAGGTTTTCCAGGTTGGTGAGGAATCGGGTGCATCCGACCATTTGCCAAAGTAGTGTGATACTACTCAGCAGGTGGCCTCACATGCCCCTACACGCTCTACCATGCCCACTTTCTTAGGAGCAGACACGGGGGCTGGAGCCCAGCAGGAGGCAGAGCCCGGTCATATGGGCGATTATTTTGCAGAATACCAGGCATATGGGCAGGAGTTCAGGGAGGCTCTCTCATTCAGAGACTTTGTTCAGCTCCAACGGGATAGTAGACCCCGCGACCATCACATAGGGTACCGGCATTATCATGATGGTGACACCCACCACGCAACTAGTAGATTCCACTTGCCTACGTTTGATGTTTCATCAAACAGTTCGGCAAAGTCTTGGGTGGAGAAGCTGGACATTTACTTCCAGCTTAACCAGATGTCGGAGACAGAGGCCATCAAGGTGGCGACATTACATTTGGATGGTGAGGCCCAGGATTGGTGGTTCCATGGGATGGTTACACTCGAGCATTCCACAGTGACGACGTATGCCGAGTTCACCAGGAGATTGATGGAGAGGTTTGACCGGAGGGATCCGGAACAGCACTTTGTTGAGCTGACGAGGCTCAAATAGACAGGGAGCCCAGAGACCTACATTGCGGACTTTTTGAGGGTTTCAGTGATGGTGCCAGATCTATCCACGGCACAGAGGATCTACATGTATGTTGAGGGGTTAGCAGAGCCACTTCGGGGTCTAGTCAGATCCGCTAGACCAACCACCCTTCAGGATGCTATTAGCAGGACCCGGGACTTACAGGATGTCTTACCCAGGACCCAGACACCTTACCCCCAGCGACAGGGTTTTCAGCCTAAGGGGAAGGATGTGAGGATTCCGCCTCTGAAGGGGAATCCAGGACGAGTACAGCTTGATGATGATGCCAGGAGGGAGTTGAAAAACAAGCGGTTGTGCTTCACCTGTCAGGAGCCGTGGGCACCGGGACATAGATGTGCTACTGGCAAAGCACATTTTATTGAGGTCTTCTCCGAGAGCAGCGGGGAAGAGGATGAGGAGGATGATGTGGAGGCAGGAGATAGTCATGCCATGCAGGGTCCCTTGCCGCCTCCACCACCACCAGCAAGTGGTGCAGCTTTTGCACCTACCGAAGGAGCCCTTGCAGCATTGCGGGGAGTTCCCAAGTATTTGACGCTGCATGTACGGGGGAGAGTACGTGGCCAACAAGTATCAGTTTTGGTTGACAGTGGGGCAACCCACAACTTCATCGATGCACAGATGGTTGAGCGAAGAGGTATACAGACAGAGAGCTTCGATGGGTTTTCAGTTTTGGTCCCAGGAGATCAGACCATGGTGTGTGCTCGTTATGTTCCAGAGTTATCAGTGACGACGGGCACCTACACACTAACTGACCACTTCTTCGTGGTTAATATTCCGAACACCAACATAGTACTGGGTGTTCAGTGGCTCATCACTCTAGGGAAGGTCACTACAGATTGGAAGGCCCTAAAGATGGAGTGGGATGATGAGAAGACAGGGAGGCATGAGAAGATACGAGGACAGCACACATACCCGCCTCAGACTGTTTCAGCTCATCGGATGGAGGCTGTCTTCCAGAAGGGAGACATAGAGTGGGCAGTGGAGCTGCGTGCATCAGAGGCAGGGACTACAGGGCAGACAGTGCACCCAGAGATACAGTCCATCCTTGATCGATATGCCATAGTATTTGGGGAGATTCCGCTAGGACAGCCACCAAACCAGGGGTTTGAGCACGCCATTGAGCTTGAGCTGGGCATACAGACAGTGATTACTACCCCCTATAGGCATCCCAAGGCCTATCGGGATGAGATTGAGCGGGCCATTCAGGAGTTGCTGGCTCTTGGGCACATTCGGCCGAGCACGAGTCCTTTTGCTTCTTCCATGGTGTTGGTGAAGAAGAAGGGCGGCACATTGAGGATGTGCATTGACTACAGGGCCATGAACAAGAAGACCCTAAAGAACAGGTACCCCATACCCAGGATCGATGAGTTGATGGATGAGTTGAGAGGAGCCCGGTTCTTCTCAAAGATTGATTTGAGATCTGGGTACCATCAGATTCGCGTGAGGGAACAGGACATTCTCAAGACCGCCTTCAGGTGTCACTATGGGCACTTTAAGTTTTGGTGATGCCCTTTGGGCTAACCAATGCCCCAGCTACATTCCAGTCTTGCATGAATCATATCTTCCGTAGTCACTTGAGGAAGTTTGTGTTGGTATTCTTTGATGATATACTCATTTACAGTAGGACTTGGGAGGAGCATCTCCAGCACATTGAGACAGTATTGCGCATCTTGGAGGAGCAGCAGTTCTATGCCAAGCTCTCCAAATGTGAGTTCGGGTTGACGGAGATGTTATACTTGGGACACATCATAGGAGTGGACAGAGTGAGGGTCCACGAGGAGAAGATCAAGGCCATCAGAGATTGGTCGGAGCCGAGAAACGTGACAGAACTTCGAGGATTCATTGGCATTTGTACTTACTACCGGAAGTTCGTCAAGGGTTTCTCACAGCTTGCTGCACCCCTGACAAATTTGACGAGGAAGGGGGCATTCAGTTGGTCGGATACAGCGCAGCGAGCCTTTGACAGGCTCAAGGAGGTTATGAGCAGCTGCCCAGTGCTTGCATTGCCAGATTTTACGCAGCCATTTGTTTTGGAGTGTGATGCGTCAGGAGAGGGGATCGGCGCAGTGTTAATGCAGGGAGGTCACCCTATAGCCTTTGAGAGCCGGAAGCTCCTTCCGCACGAGAGGTTGTATTCTATATACGACAAGGAGATGCTAGCCATCATGCATGCATTGGCTAAGTACCGGCAGTATTTGGTGGGTAACAGGTTCAGGGTGAGGACTAATCACAACAGCCTCAAGTTCTTTTTGGAGCAGAAGCAGCTACAGGAGAGGCAGCAGAAGTGGATCAGCAAGATCCAAGCATATGACTTTGACATTGAGTATGTCAAAGGTAAGAACAACGTGGTAGCATATGCCCTTTCATGTAGGCCAGCTACGTTGTCTCTTATGAGCTTGGACGCAGACTGGAGGGCTCGACTCTTAGTAGAGTACTCCAAGGACAAATTTGCATGTGAGGTTCTGGATTGGCAGGTGGCGGATGACAAGTACAAAGTGGTCGATGAGATCATCTACTACAGGGACCGGATCTTCTTGATTGAGGGGTTTCAGCTCAAGAAGAAAATACTTCAGGCGTCAAATGATTCACCATTGGTAGGTCATCAGGGGTTTACCAAAACCTACAGGGCCATTAGAGAGAGCTTCTCCTGGAAGGGCCTCAAGGAGGACATACTCCAGCATGTCCGGGAGTGCGATGTTTGCCAGAGGAACAAGGGGGAGAAGAACCATCCAGTCGGACTATTGCAGCCTCTTCCCATTCCGGAGGGGAAATGGGAGTGTATTTCAATGGACTTCATCACAAAGTTGCCCATGGTACAGGGCAAGGATTGTATCTTTGTCGTCGTTGATCGACTGACAAAGTACGCACATTTTTATCCGCACACTACACAGCAGCACAGGTGGTCGAGCTGTTCTTCAAAGAGGTCTTCAGACTACATGGTCTTCCTAAGACCATCATCAGTGACAGAGACAATCGTTTCATGGGCGGGTTTTGGCAGGAGCTTTTCCGGTTGGTGGGGACGGAGTTGACACCGAGTACTAGTTATCGCCCACAGACGAACGGACAGACAGAGATAGTTAACAAGTGGCTGGAGGGATACTTGCGTAACTATGTCAGTGGGCAGCAACGAGCATGGCTGAAGTGGCTGCATCTAGGGGAGTACTACTACAACACTACTCATCACATGTCCATCGGTATGTCACCATTTTATGCTTTGTATGGGTATCATCCTTTATCTTTCACTGAAGTGATGTTTGGTGCTAGCAAGGCTCCGAGAGCCAAGATTTCAATCCAAGAGAGTCAGGATATTCTCCAAGCTCTCAAGGATAATATGGCTACAGCGCAGAACCAGCAGAAGTTGTATGCTGACAGGGGTCGGGTGGAGAGACAGTTTGAGGTAGGGGGCCTGGTCTACCTACGATTACATCCATACCGACAGTCGTCACTGAAGCAGAAGGGGGCTGAGAAGTTCAAACCCCACTTTTATGGGCCATATAGGGTGATACACAGGATTGGACAGGTTGCATATGAGTTGGAGCTGCCCCAATGCAGCAAGATTCATAACATTTTTCATGTATCATCCTGAAGAAGGCATTGGGGCAACATGTGACTGTGACAGATGAGCTACCACCCACGGATGATGAGGGGCATTTGGTGTTGCAGCCAAAGGCTACTATTGATACCAGGGAGAGGCGGCTGCGAAGTAGGACAGTCCGAGAATTCTTGGTGAGGTGGAAGAATTTACCAGATGAGGATGCCACTTGGAAGAGTGAGAATATCTTGCAGCATCCATCACTTCAGTTGCTTGAGGACAAGCAACATTTTGCCGGGGGAGACTGTAATATTCCTAATTAGCCATGGCTAATTGGAATATTCGATTTTTCTCAATTTTGCCTTCTATAGCTACTTATAAATAAAAAGGTGCGGAGAGGGGGACATACTTCATGAATAAAGACACTCCCTAGTAGCACAACGTTGTAACTTAAAAGGTGAGCCAAGGGGGGCCAAAGAACCACGTAGAGGAGGGGCCCACGTAGACACTTGGAGTGACTACGTAGGTGGTGAGAAACACGTGGCAAGAGGAAAGCTACGTTGCAGAAGGTGAGCCTTGGGATTGAGAGAGGCCAATGCTATAAAGGAGAGAGGAGCCTCCTCATTTTGGCATTCGATTATGTGCATTTGAGCTAGTCACTTCGACTTAGAGCACGCTGGCTGTTTAGCTAGTCTGCAGCACTGTTTAGTGCATTGAGTGTCTCCGTTCGGAGATCTCACCCTTAGCCCCAGGGGACTTCGAGTGCCTACTCGGGCAAGGTATTTCCATCAGTATTTTTGCAGTAGTTTCATCAGCGTTTTGGCAGGAGGATTGAGCATCTTAGATGACTGCGCAGTCTTGAGAGGGATGACGCAGTTCTTTTTGGCAGGAGTTCTGGATTGAGGTTTTGCAGGGGGATTTGTGCTGGGAAGTTGAGCAAAGGATCATCCCTTGCATATTAGAGGATTTTGCTAAGTTTCAGGCAGAGTTGTGGTGGGTTTATTTCAGTAGCGGCGCAGAGCCTTGAGGGATTGCGTGGGTCCTCAAGGGGGCGTTTTTCGGGGGTCTGCCATTTCAGAAAAGCTTTCTGGGTTTTTCTAGGTTTCTTGAGTAGAGTCTGATTCCAGAGTTTCAGCATTTTTTGAGGAGGGGAACAGCCCCAAATCCTCATTTGATTTCTAGCAGCAGCAACAGCACAGCAGTTCTCCGGCAGCTTGGACGCAGTTTAGAGAGAGGCCATTCCTTTGCTATTCTGAGTGTATTTCTTCACTTGCCTTGTGCAAGTTGAGGTGCCACCTTCCTAATCACCTCCTGTACTCATTCTATTACTCAGTATAATAAAATGGCTTAGCATTTCTCTCTGCATTTCTTGAGTATCTGCTTATGGTTATATTGTTATATGTTGCACCATTGTTATTTTTATCTCTTGAGCTTCCCGGCTACTATACCACTTGTGTGTTTTCTCCTATACTCTTAGACATAGCCTAAAAAGGGCCAAGTAGCCTCCAGATCTTGTCCTCTTTTCAGAGGCGACATATCTGGTAAATGCCCTCCCAGTCCATCTCTGGTTGGAGTTTGCTTGTGTTTGAGGAATATCCCTGATAAGGGATATTACAGCTTTTGATAATATGTATAAAAATCAATCTAACATCAAGAAAAGCTTTGACAAAAAATCTCGTACTAGATCTTTGCAGGTTGGAGATATGGTCTTGTTGTGGGATCGAAAGAATGAGAAACTAGGAAAGCATAACAAATTTGACAGTTTGTGGCTGGGACCATACATCATTCGAGGCATTGTTGGACCCAACTCATTCCACTTGAGCACGTTGGAAGGCGAACCACTCGATTTACCCGCAAATGGCCAAATGATCAAATTGTACTTCAGAGAGGACACCTGATGCCACTGGGCATCCTTTGTATTGTATTCCTAACCGTACACCCTTTCACTTCAACATTTCATTTTGTAGTTATGGCAGATTTATATTTTGCATGTTATTAGGATAGTTAATAGATGAACAGCTTATATCTTTCCTGTGATTAATATTATATGATGATTTTTGGATGGACGCTACTTATGTTATCTTGTGTGGATGCAGATTCTGGATTCTCACATTCCTCTGGTGCAGCAACGCGTCCCCAAGTAGAGTCAGATGTTGACCACTACGTGTCAACGACCCATAGCAGTACACCCCTTTTCTTCGCAAAAGAAATAGCATCTAATCGATGTGTCCATGCCGTCCAACTATCATCATTAGCCTGATCATCATGTTATAATGTAAACCTATTTTGCATGTATATGATGTAAATAATCTCAACAGAGTCGTGTCATGTATGTAATTGCTTAGGTAAACCTACTTTTCTAGTGATGATCTACATTCTGAGAGGTTTCTTGTCTCACCGATCCATTCTCGGATGGTCGACAGAGTTTTCCTTCAGTCTCACCCCAAGGCCGGAATGGATTTTATCACTAGGATCTTAGGCGAATCCTAGTGTTCTAGATCAAGTCGTGTAAAAGTGATTTAGGAATAATCCTAACTATTTGATTAGGTTATTTTATTACAAATTGTTTGGTCTGTTGGATTATATTTGTGTCACAGAAATAGGTAGTCTGTGAGGGTCTATTACAAATAGGTTTTCCCCCTTCTGATGTAAAAAGAATATGAAAATCATGATGTAAAGTGTCTTGAGGGTTGGAAAAATAATTTATCCCCTCATAGGTTAATTAATTAAATTTTTTGGCCAAAAAATTAATTAAAATCCTAAGCTAAAAATTTAATTAATTCTAGGTCCTAGGTAAGTTTAAATTCTCCAAAGGCAAAATTCGTCGGTCCTTAAAAATTAAATTTTAAGAGGCCTAGGGACTAAAGTAAATTAATTATTTTGACAAATTTTAAACCTTTGATCCCTGGGGATTAAGTCAAAGTCAAATTCTTAAGGAAATTAACTCGAAATTTTTATTTTTGAGTTAATTAAAATGCATTTAATTGAAAAATTCGAATTTCCTCAAGAATTTAATATTTCGATGGATGAGATTAAAAGAAATATTAATCCTCATCAATGATCAAGATTGCTTTGACGAGGATCACTCGAACTAGCCGTTGGAGGATTTATCTTTAAATAGGAAGTCATTTGTCAGTTGATCCATCCGATCTTTGAGTCGTGTGCTAAGCGAAAAGCTCTTGTGTAATCTTTTTCTAAATAATAAAGAAAGACTTTGGGGTTAATTTTCGCTAGTGTTACTCTTCATGGAAACACTGTAAGATGTGTCGTTTTCATGCGTAAACTTTTTTTTAGCCATTGATGATAGCTTCTGAAGAGTGATTTGAGTACAGGTATCTTGCTCGGTCGTTGGGGTTTAAATGATAATTTAAATTTTGAATGTAATAGTAGGTATCTCTATTTACCTTAATTTTATTATTATTTTCTCGCTCTATTTTGATCGCTGAATTGAGTTTTGCAGGAAAATCTTGAATTAGATATCAGTTTTGGGATTCAACTGCGTTAAGTCATTCATCTATGACCATTTCTTCACCCCTGTGAGCATCACCCGATGCAATGAGTGCTAAGTGGACTATTCAAAAATCATAAGAAATTAGTCAGTTACGACTACGTCTCATGGAAATGGTCATAGATGAATGACTTACTTAACGCAATTGAATCCCAAAACTGATATCTAATATAATGCACTACGAAAACCCCCAATACTTAATTCAAAAGAGTGAAGGGAACTCTACTTGAATGGTTCATGAGGCACAATACTTGCTAAGGTTTTGCAAGTGGGGTACCAAGCTAAGTGGGCTTGATTGTGGGGAAAACTCCACAGTTAAGCGCACTTGAGCCAGAGGCGATCTCGGATGGGTGACCTCCCGGGAAGTCCTGGTTACCGGGTGCAAGCCCCGAAAATGATGATTGACGCTATGTGATTCATTTCACTAGTTTCAATCCCACTTCTTCACCCCTGTGAGCATCACCCGATGCATTGAGTGCTAAGTGGACTATTCATAAATCATGAGAAATTAGTCAGTTACGACTACGTCTCATGGAAATGGTCATAGATGAATGACTTACTTAACGCAGTTGAATTCCAAAACTAATATCTAATATAATGCACTGCGAAAACCCTCAATACTTAATTCAAAAGAGAGAAGGGAACTCTACTTGAATGGTTCATGAGACACAATACTTGCTAAGGTTTTGCAAATGGGGTACCAAGCTAAGTGGGCTTGATTATGGGGAAAACTCCACAGTTAAGCACGCTTGAGCCAGAGGCGATCTCGGATGGGTGACCTCCCGAGAAGTCCTGGTTACTGGGTGCAAGCCCCGCAAGTGATGATTGATGCTATGTGATTCATTTCACTAGTTTCAATCCCACTTCTTCACCCCTGTGAGCATCACCTAATGCAATGAGTGCTAAGTGGACTATTCAAAAATCATGAGAAATTAGTCAGTTACGACTACGTCTCATGGAAATGGTCATAGATGAATGACTTACTTAACGCAGTTGAATCCCAAAACTGATATCTAATATAATGCACTGTGAAAACCCCCAATACTTAAAATCTTGAATTTTAGATCCTCGGGCATTAAGGAAAGTTCTCAGTTAGACCAACCAACTCCCGATCTGTATTTTTTGAAGAACCCGGCTAAAATAGCTCTAGCCTTATCATAAGATTTTTAGCGGTGATACAAAGGGTTTTGAGCTAAGCACCTCCTTTAAAATTTAAAAATTTAATTTTTATGTGCAAAATTGATAAATCTGGCTGTTGAGAGCCTTAGATTATCAGATTTGGGAGTGGAGTTGGACTCACTCCTCAGATCTGATAAATCTGCCATTCTTGTGCACAGATCTGTAAAAATTTTGGGTTTTCTGGGGTTTATGGGGTTTTATTTATTTTTTGTATATCTTGGGTTCTAGGTATTTTTGTTTTCAAATATAGGTTGCAGATCTGAAGGTGAAGTTTGATTTGAAGCCAAATCTAGGCCCTGGAGGGTACGAGCTGACCTCAAAATCATTTTTTGCAGGAGCATTATTTTTGCAATCCAACGGTTTGAAATTTTTTTAAATCTAGAAATTTTTTTACGATGATTTCATTGATAAATCTGAAGCATAAAAATACATTGGTGTGAAATTCGTTTTTTTGGGTCTATCTTGAGTTTTGGGCTACAATTTCTCTATTGCCTGGAGTTTTCCAACAGAAAATTTCGGATTTGTTTGATGCCTAACGTCTGTTGTTCCTACCTCCATTAAACTGAAACCCCTCTACGGCTCCCTGCGTCCTCCTCCTCTACGTGCTTGCAAAATTTCGCTGCCCTAAAAGCTTCCTCTTTCGGCATGTGTCCTTTGTTATTCGTTGCCCAAACCCTCTCCGCAGACTTGCATCTTCGGCTCCCTCTTCAACCTACGTCATCTAGTTCCTGCCTGGTCGCAGTCTTTCCCTCCATCGACCTGCATTTCCATTGCTGCAAGCCGCTTCTGCGAATCCTTCTCATAAACCTGCAGTCGTATTACTCTATCGTCGCCCCTTCTACCCATCTGTGGCCTCCTTTGTTATCTCCCTCGACCTACAAGTAGTCCTTCGCTCTCCTGCGTCCAACTCTCCTTCTCTACCATTGCCCCTACCTCATTCGACCTCCTCTCTTCGTCGTCAAGCCCTGCAAAACACACTCGATTTCTTTTTTTTTGGGTTTCATTTGTTTATATTTTTTAGTCTTCACGTTAGGGTTTTAGGCCAGTGATTTTTTTTAAAGAAATATGATTTCGTTTTAATGAAACTTTAGTTAGATTCATATTTTTTTAAATTCGATTTTTGTTTTGGCTTTTATTTTTAAATTTTTTATTTTATTTTATTTTTTCAATTTTTATTTTTAACTTATGATTTTAATTTTTTATTTTTCTTTATTTTCATTTGAAAAAACATTAAAAAACATAAATATTTCTAAAATTTAAGAATTTAAAAAATTGGGAAAATCTAAAAGATTTTTTAAAACTTTTCGTGACTTTAGAATTTAGAATGAAATAAATTAAAGGTCTTGCGCTTTCACATTAAATATTTTAATGTAGCCTATGGCCCATTAAAATTTTAATTTATTAACCCTTTGATTTGTTTTACTTCTTCATTTTTCACATTAAAGCAGCGGCCTAAGGAATAATTAAAATGCTAATTTAAAGTTTCGTGGTGTCTTTGGTGATTAAGTGCAAAATCTTAATTTTTCATGATTTCTCTATTATCAAGGTGCGATAAATGTTTAAACAATCATATTGATTGTTGGAGAAAGATAATTTTACTAAATCATCCTGCATGCTAAAGTTTTGAACATTTTACATTTAATTTTTCATGGTCGTCGTTTTGCGGCTTGCCACATTATAAATTGCTTTGGGTGACTTGTTATTATTTAGTCTTTGGTTAATTCAAACTAAAGGCACTAGTCTGTAGTCGTTTTTATCTTGTGTTTGTATCTTATTTTAATCTATCTATCTCAATTGATTGAGACTTGCTTTAAATTCATCAAGTTGTTCATCCTTAAAATCTCCTAGACCATGTGTTCCACAGGCTATCTTCATCCATTCACCTTAGGGACTACCCCCCCTTGACTTGTCTAGGAGAGAGTCTAAACGAAGTGAGTAAGGATTAGAGTGATAGCCCTTACTCTGAGCGTTGTCGCGGTGCCTAAACACTTTGTGCAACAACACCACCATTTATGGATCTCATCCCTTAGGAAGAGGATCTCAAACCTCCTCGTCTTGGCCTATAAATCGAACACAAGCCAGAAGATTGGGGAGGACCATTGAAGGTAGGCTTATGCTGCAGAAATAAGGCTAGAAGGCTTTTCATCCAAGGAGAAGGTTGGAGATTGTGGGAAGAGGCTTGTAACATCAAGGCTTTGAGGTTGTAAGTTTGTTCTCCCTTTTATTTAATAAAAGCAATTGTTCATCCCTAATCATGTCTATTCTGATATCATCTGTGGGATTCCTTGATAATCCACATAGGTTTACTGATTCAATTTATGATGTATGTTGAGTTAAGTATTTCATTTATCTTTCATTCTATACACTAGATGCTTTGATCCTTTGTGTGTTTTCGTCTATGCAGATCTCCTTCAAAACATCATGGAGAAGTTGTGGAAAGCGTTGGAACGGTCTCTAAAGCATCGAGGAGAAGCCACTTGTAGAAGGCACTAAAAGGAATTCGACAGGCATTTCGTCAAACCGGTAAGTGATCCCTCGCATAGTACTTGTTTCAATCAATCGTAAGCTAAAGAAAGGTAGCAGTTTTTTTCTTGTTTGTTACTAGATTTTGTTTGAGATTTAGGGAGATCTGTCTTGTCTGCAAGAGGGATTAGTCTGCCTAGCATGGACGTACCCATGGTTTTGCACATGGTTTTTTGGGCACGGTGGTTTTTTCCCATAGTATTTGTAGGTCCGGTCAAGAGAACTACAATTATGTTTTAATCCAGGGTTAGTGGATTAGGGTTTATGAGTGCTTCAGCATATATATATATTGTAACATTGAAAGGAATATAATGAGAAATCAGTCTGGTATTCCCGGTTTTGGGATCCAATGGGAAATCTCTGTGTATATTTGTTTTATGTTGTCGCCATTGTATATTTTTTTGTTTTAAGAATTTGTTGCAGGTAATTTTTGTACAGGGTTAAAAACTTCAATCCATAGATTTTATTTATAATTTCACTACTGCATAATAATAAAACCCTCATCTGCTGCACTAGTTTTCCTACATTGGGTTTTTCCGGGGACATTTGTCCAAAAATAACTGTGTCAATTTTGTTGTGTGTGCGCTTTCATTTTCTCAATTTCCAATTTATTTCCGCAACGTTTTTATTTGTGAAGAATTGCAGTGTGATTAATTCGATATTTTGTTGTAAGAAAATAAACTGCATAATTTATCAGGTTAGAAGAATTAATTCCAGTTGCTGCATTTCAAGGAAAATTTCACAAAAGAAGGATTTTTCGTCTGATCCATTCAGATGTATATGGACCAATAACTTCAACCTCACTAACAGGTAACATTTACTATGTTTGTTTCAATTATGACTTTTTTAGAAAAAAACTGGATTTATTTTATGAATACCAAGGATGAACGCTTCAGTAAATTCCAAGAGTTAGAGCTGTTGCTGAGAATCAAACATGTAAAAAGGTTAAGGTGTTGAGGTCTGACAATGAGGGAGTGTACACCTCCCAAGACTTCGATTCTTTTTGCAAGGAAAAAGGGATCAAGAGGGGCCTAACATCGCCTTACAACCCACAGCAGAATGGGTTTGCACAGAGGTATAATTGGTCTATCATTGAAACACACAAAACAATGATCCATGACATGGATTTCCCCATGAGTCTTTAGGCAGAGGCATGCAATACTATTGTCTACATTCGGAACAAATGTCCTAACAGCATATTTAAGGACAAGATGCCAGAGGAAACCTTTACCAGTGAGAAGCCTGACATATCACATTTTCATGTATTTGGTTTTCTCATTATCATGTGATTGACAAAAAGAGGAGTAACTTTGAACCCTCAAGCATCAAAGGTATATTCATTGGTTATAGTGAAACCTCCTTGGCTTTTCAGGTCCATCTTCCATCACAACAAAAGACGGTGATGAGTCCATATGTGAAATTTGACCAGGATAGATGGTCTTCTAAGTATTAGGAGCCTCCAGCAGAGGCTTGAGAGAGAGATTGCTGTCCCAAAGGCTGATGAGAAAGAAGACAAGAAATCAAATTTAGATCAGCAAGGTTACATTGAAGGTTCAAGGAACAGAGATTTCAATACCACCAAGTTCAATCAAGAAGTTGAGATGGCTTATCCAGGCATTGCAGGACACATATGAACAAGTCGGAGCACCTAAAGCTACATTTAAGGTGAGTAATCCTCCAAAGATTTTCTATTCATTGCTTTAATTACTTCTATAATCTATTCATATGGCAGAATCTTCCAGCTGTAAGGAAACAACTGAAGTGCAGGTATGGCAAAATGACATGATAGAGGCGTCTGATGTGTGGGAGACAGTTCCAGAACCCACTGTAGAATTAGTGCTTGATTCCAAGCATGCAGTGGATGTTAGCATTGAAAAATCTAGGTTTAGATTTGTGACAGAGGATTCTCTCAAAAAAAGGGAGTTAACCTTCTTGAGACTTGTGGTTCTATTGCCAGAGTTTTTAAGGTACATGAGCAAGATACCCATGATCACAGGATGAGGTTGATAAAAGGGTGCTTATCTGCTGTATAATTTCCTTGTACTAAAGAGACTTCAAAGTAAAGAGGGGCAGTGATCCTAATTTACAATCCTTCGGAGTTACATGTGATCAACATTCCTTTGAAGCCCCTGGCAGAGGGGATTTTCAAGATGCTGTGACAGTATCTTGGTTTGGTGAATAACACATCCTCACGAAGAGGGACTGTTAGTTTTATCTGTTGTTGCATATGTGTTTTCCTACACCAGAGGTTTGGCAGTGATGAGCAAATTCATACCGGAAGATCCATGCGAACCTTGGCTTTTGTGCAGCAATGATCACTGCAATTTATTTATTTTTTTGGGGGGGGTTGCAGTAATGAGACCCAGCAGCAGCACTCATAGGTAGAGGGTACAATGGTATATACATGCCTTTAGCATGCATGCGCCAACCTCAGAGAACTCCATATTTCACTTTTCTTTTATTATAAATGCTTTAGTAATTAGATTTGCTTTTCCAGTTCCGGAAGAGGTTAATTGTTCTGTTACCTGTATTTATTTTCAGTTCTGTTAGGGCACAGTTGCTAAGTTTAGAGTCTAGACAAAGCACATGAGATAGAGGAGGCTCCAGATTTAGCTAGGCACTGATTCCCAGGAAGAGTTCTCATGCATACCTGGGTGCACTTTTCTAGATAGCCTATTGTTAGGGTTTCCATTCCTAATCTAGGAATAACACAGAGATGATCTATTTTTGTAATTCCCTAGCATTTTCTTTATAAAAGAAAGACAGGGTAGGGGCGCTATTCCTTGAGTTTTGAGCTATTGCATTGTATTTTCCTCCTTTCATTTAATAGAAGACAGGTGACTGAGTGCTGCAGATTTGTATTTCCTCTTTCTCAATTCAGACCAATGTGTTTGTAGATCTGCTATTCCTTCATCTGCTGTTTTGATAGGTTAATCAGTGTACATTTTAGATTTACTTTAGGAGTGCAGGTCTTCTTACCATGATCTGAAATTTAACAAATAGTGGCTGCTATCAGTAACCTTGTCAATAATATCATATGCCATCCCAAGCTATACAACTGCTTCAGAAGCATCTTTCTAAAATGTTGGTAAGGAAGCATTATTTCTAGCACTAGCATTCAGTGCACATAACCAAAATTGGCAATGGATAACTCCACACATTGATAAAATAAGACATTTCAAAGCAACATATAGTGCATTAAGGGTAGCTAGAACATGTCCAATTTCATCAAACTAGACCACCAGCTTTACTCCTATAAAATTCCTTATTCCTGATTTGTAGGAGAGCAGGAAAAAAAGAAATAATTTAATGATTACATGGATCATGGCCATCTGTTCTAAAAAGGTTGTATTTAAGAAAAATGAAACAAGTTAAAATCATCAATCTTCCATGACATAAATGTAACCATATAATCAATAGCTAGGTTTGTGAAACACTATAGTTTATTTCAGAAGAGTTTAACTAATTTGTAGTCTTTAAATATGGGGCTTGTACCAATATTCATTAAGAACTTACAATACAAGTGATGTCAGAAGAATGATCTTCACTATGGGTGTTGATGTCCTTGGCAAAAAGTCATCCTGAATCAAACAAGGAATACAGATGCAGATGTTAATAACTGTTAAGTGACATACTCATGCTTCCCTCAATCAAGTAGTCCAAGAAAACTGTGCTCTGAGAGCCAAATTACAAAATATAAGAAACTAGAACTGCTTTTTTTGAGTCCAGACAACCTCAACAAAACCCTTCCCACCCCAAACACCGATTCTCCCGCCCCAAACAATTGACACCCCCCCAATCTAGAAGTGAGTGTGTTCTCTTCTCCAACAAACTCTATCTCCCAGTACCACTTCTGATTGATTGAAAATAATACACTGGTGCTTCCATACAAAGTCTTCAATCAATGATATTCGGACAAGGTTCGCCATTAGGTTCACCATATACAAAATTCAATTTTTTCATAATATAAAAGAAATATTAACAATATATATATATATATATATATATATATACCCATGGGGTTTTTTGAACTGACAACCTTCATACGAGTACCACCTTAACAGAACACTATTGCAGACTCCTCTACGCCCCATGGGCTATTTATTTGTTATAAACATAACTCATGAGATGAATGAAATTTATCATAACAACGATACAATTCTTTTTATATATATAAACTTAAACTATGCTGATTTTTTTATTTATAAAAAACCAATGAGTAACCCCATAACCTGTTGTTGATTTGTGGTAGCATCGGATGTGCTCTAGCCATGAAAATTGGTGGAGAGGCTAAGGCACATAAGATCTCCAAGACCCAGAAATGGTTTGGGGAAATTCCACCAAGTTGGAGAGATATTAAAATAATTAATATTTTTAATGGGGTTCCTAAGTCTAAACTTAGGAAAATTAATATATTAATGGGTATTAATATAAAATTGGGTGAGAATTCTAAATGACATGGATCAAACCAAATATAATCTTAGCTGTTGATTAGGGACTTAATCTCGGTCGTTGAAGACTCAATAGGAAAAGTATAAGAGAAAGGTTGAGGGTCAGTTGGAGACACACCAAGTTGATCAGTCAGTTCGATTTTCTAGAGCAGGGTTTGTTGAGAGAATCGAACCAGTGATCTGTTGCAACGAGGGGCAGTTCAGCATGAGGCCGAGAATACATAGCAGAGAGGCAAAGATAGTGCCAGAGAAACAGCGCAGAGCCTGGAGTGGCTAACGCATAAGCAGTTGGGTGCTACGTAGAGGCAGCTGAGAGCTACGCAGAGGCTGAAGAGGCCAACGTGGATGACGCAGAGGGTCTGAGAGCTGAAGCAGGGCCAAGCGGCAGCACCAGAAGAATTTTCGTGGGGCAAACTGAGTCCTGGTGAGCCGGGAAGGGTGACGCAATCCCTGCAGAGTGACGCACAGTAGTGGAAGCTGCAATTGTTGTTGTGGGATCGTTCATCCGGTAATTTATCAGCCGGAATATCTATCTCTGAGGAGAGCTACTATTGTCGAGGGCATTCTTTGTTGGGTGAGCCATTTCTGGCACCCTAGATGTATTCAGAAACTGCATAATAATAAAACCCTCATATCTGTTGCACCGATTTTCCCACATTGGGTTTTTCTGGGGACGATTGTCCAAAAATAACAGTGGCCCTTGTGTGTTTGTCTCAGTTATTTCAGTTGTTGATCTGTATATGAGTTAAGGCTGCATTTGTGTTTTTTTCAGTATTTATATTTATAAATAACTTGTTAATTAAAAGAACAAGTAGGAGAAAATAAACCAGATAATGCAGTAGGGATTTCTAACGTGTCAGACTTAGAAATTTCAACACCTACCGTGTTTTTCGTCCTGTAATTCACAGACTCTCTTTGAGTCGTAATCTGCAAAAACATCAAAGCATTGCATGGTTTTATTGATGTGATGCTTTGATGCTTGTCAACGAGGCACTTCTAGCAGAGCACAAAATGTCTATGGATCATTGAATGGCTTCCTTGGGTACAATAAAATCACTTAAAATCCACAAGATTTCTGAACTCACTTGATCTCCCTCCATTGCCAATCTAACACTTACAGTCTATGGCGACCTACAGGCTGCTCTGTTGATGCCTTGAATACTCATTGAAATCTGTTTCAAATTTTGTAAAAGTTTGGCAAACCTTAACTAGGGTTTTCAGATTCACCTAAATTCAAACTTTAAGCATCAAATTTGGTGAACCCTGTGACATAGGTCCAATATAAGCAACACAGTCATCAAGACGCAATACAGCTTATCTGTGAACATCACGATTTTGAAAATGGAGAAATCTCTAGATTTTATTTGTTTGGCAGTTTCTCAATAAAAAGGGCCCAAGGCCAGGGAATGCACCAACGACACAAACTTTCTTCATCTTAGGTGCGAAGTCTGAGGAATCTCTATTCCACCAAATTCACCTGGGACATACACCCAACCTCATCCTTTTTTGCAATGCTATTCGGTTACAGCAGACAATAGAAAGAATAAAAACCCAGTGGACAACTTAATAATCTATTAACCTCACCAATGAACCAAGGCTCGTTTCCTTAATTTCATTTTTAACTACACTTTCAACAAGATACTAGATATTATGTGACTAATTCAAAGAGATTATGGCATTAACCAGCAAGATGTGGTAGTTTCTTAACCTCACCAATGAACCAAGGCCAGTTTCCTTAATTTCATTTTTAACTACACTTTCAACAAGATACTAGATAGTATGTGACTAATTCAAAGAGATTATGGCATTAACTAGCAAGATGTGGTAGTTTCTTGAGATGTTAGGAAATCACATCAAGCATTTACTTATACTCAAAAAAGAGCCTTTTGAGGATAGAGAGAAAGTGTTGCCTAGAAGGAGCATTGTCGAAAGGGTTGTACAGATACTATTGCATGAATTGAAAATAAATGCATGCTTTAATTCATCATGTGCAGAGGACTTCAGGTGATATTGTGGCCCCTAGGATAGTTATACAGATTTATTAATAATTTAGAAAAAATCTGGATAGGAGACAGTTGAACATGACATATAAACACACACACACACACATATAATTTTCCTTTTTGTTTTGTTGCCACAAGAGATTAACCCAGTTGGTGAAAGCATGGCATTGTTATAACCCCCACCAGGGTTCAATCCCTCAAAATAATGGCCAACATGCTCCTACAAGGGGGTTATTGTAAGCAGTTGAGCCATTATGGCTATCAAGTCAAGCTAGGTGGAAACATGCATCACAATGTAAAAGGGTGTCCCATAATTCTTTAGTTTGATACTGATTCTGAATCAAAATTCATGGGGAAGTAAAGTTAATGTGACAAATAGTTCCTCGTAACCTACACAAATGGATTTTCATGTTTGAGCCTTTATGCAATTTTATGTGGTTTTGAATATTATACTTGTAAAGTAGCAAAATGACTATTGAAATAAGGGTTAATTAGATGGACAATAAACTAAAAATATTTCGTTGATTTCTTTAAGCGTGAGGTTACTAATTGACATGAATATACGCAATAAAGTTGCCTGCACAAAGGTAGCTCTAGTTCATGTGTAGTTTTATAACATAGATCAAGTCTAGTGGAATATATTCAGTGGTCAATGTTGGGTATGTGTTATATTCTTTGTACGACTATCTGTAGGAGTGGTGGGGAGGTGGCAGCCTCCCTACATGGCGTTTAGGACAGCACCCCGATAAAAGAAAAAAAAAATGGGCAGTTTTTGCGTCCATGATTTTCGGGCGCATGGTGGTTTTGCCCATGGATTTGTAGATCTAGTCAAAGGAACTACAGTTATATTCTAATCCTAGGTCAATGGATTGGGGGTTTATGAATGCCACGGCATGTAAATTATGTAAAGGAACATAATGAAAAATCAATCTAGTTTTCTCCGTTTTGGGTTCCAGGAAAAAAACTTTGTGTATATTTTTTGTGTTCACCATTGTATCTTTTCTATTAGTTTTAAGAATTTTTTTGCATGTACTATACAAGGTTAAAACCTACAGTCAAGTTGTTGAGAATTGTTGGAAAAGTAACTAAGTTCGGTCTTCATATCAATTTGTATTTTATGTAAATGAAGAAAAAAAATTGTTCAAGCATGAGTTTCATGGTCAAGTCTAGGTTAAGCATGTTCTTCATGCTTCTAGGTTTTGATTGAGTTAAAGAATTAAATTTGAGTCAAATTCCATTCGGACTCTTTGTACGAAAAAGGAAAAGAACTTTTGTTTAGTCAAAAAGGGTCAATGTAATATTCCTAGTGGGAAATATTAAGTGATAACAGCAAATAAAACATAAACATGTAACCATAAAACTAACATGCCAGCGTAATGACAAAATGCACCAGAAATTGTACCAAGAGTTGAGCCATTTTATTAACTGAGAAAACAAGGTACATATAAATGAAGAAGAGGAACCTAGGCTTGCTACAGCAATCTAGTCAAGTCCCAGGTGAAAATGGAGTTGCCCAAGTACTGGAAACTGCTCTCCCCAAGTCTCTACGCTAGCCCAGTAAATTTTGCTAATACTAGATGGAATGGAATTGGTGTTTCGGCCCTCTAAACTGCTCGGAAAATTCCAGGAAATTAACCAGAGCCTCCTCACAAGGAACCTAAAATAACCCAAAAAAATTTCACAGACCCAAGTGGTGGAAACGGTCTTGTTACCGCTCAAACTAGTAGGGGACCTAAAGGGCAAATGCTAGGCCAAGGGAAACAAATGGAGACTTAGCCCACTGTCACCTCAGCTAAGGCTCCCTTCTATTTACGGACTTTCACCGATGGGAGGAGACCCGGTATATTATGGAGTCACCGATGAAGGATAAGTTAATGAAATGATGTGGAGTGACCCTAATAATCCCTTTCCTGGAAGAGTTAGAAAGATAAGGCTTGCTTGCTTTCTAAGCAAGGTACAATGTCTTCTAGGGAAAGGAAGAGAGGATTTAAGGGTTAGGTTTATGGGATATGACTTATGAAGGAACTTCCCAATCCCTAAAATCCTTATTGTAATTGGTATCCCAGATGGTTCTTGAAGAATTGTCTTTTCAAAGGAACGAGACCACACAAGACCAAGTGGACCTGGTCTAGGATAGGAGGAATGAGTATGGAAACCAATGATGTTCTTACCCTAGACAAGGTGGGGAAAGGATCAAAGAAAGAATTTTCACTTGAAGGTGTTGATTTGATCCTATGAGGCACTAGCCTTGGGGATGCTAAGAAAAAGTTTGATCCCTGAGCTAGAGCTTGGATTTTTTGCCAACTCCACCGTCGGAATGGCTTCAAAATTGGAGGAGACCTTGAGGAAATGCCAACGCAGGAGACCCTAAGAGATCAAACATTTTGGAGGGCTAGCTTGTTGGGAAATTGATGTTGGAAAAAGTAACTATGTTCGGTCTTCAATAATGTACTTGAGCCATCATGTAATGTACTTGTCAAAAGAATAAAGAAAATAATTTTTATTATTATTATTGTGACTTATTAAAGCATGGGTTTCATGCTTGGGTCACCATGTTTTAGGTCAAAGTCCCCATTGAGGACTTTTAGGATTTATTCTGAGTCTACAGAATTATTGTACATTTAAAGAGACCCTTCTTGGGCTTTTGAATCATGTAAAAAGTTTTAGTATTGAGTCAAATATGAATTATGGAACCTCCACACCATGTCGGCCTAAGACCCTATTCGACTCCTCAAGAAGCCTATAAAAGTAAGGACATTGAATTCATTTGGAGCATGTCATGTCCCCATTTTTATTCTTCTTCATAGTGCAGTCAGGGTGGATTTCTAGGGCAGGAGATGGCCAGGTCAATGGAGCTGATTTATGTCATCAGGGGTTCCGATGGAGTTTTGAGGAATTTTTATGGGATTTGATGGCATTCACTTGGCATATTCCATCACCCACACAGTTTTCCTTTCTTTTCATCGCATTTTGACAAATTTTAGAAATCAACATTTTTTATTGGGCATAACTTAATTACTTATGCTTGAGGTGGCATTCCTAGGAAATTAATTGGTGGAACACCTCAATGTAATAGCTCGTTGGAACCGGAACCGGAAGATCTACAGGATGGGATGGTTAGATGTGAGTTTCAGTGACCTAAGGAGACGTGGCGGCCAATTTACCCATTTCCCGAATTAAAAGAATATTTTAATTGAAATAAAAGAGGGAAAAGTGCTCCATGATTAAAATAATAATAAAATAGAAGTTTCTAGACGAGTCCATCAAATCTATAAAAGAGTAGTAGACCATTGGAGGACATCTTCGATTGAGTATTGTTTCTTGTATGAGAGGTTGAGAACCCGGTTCTCTACTCCATTGGTAGCCCCAAGACGAAAACCCTTGGATGATTTAGAGAGATTGGGCGAGCACCCATCTCCCCTTGGTGGATTCATTCAAAATCCACAGGTGTAGAGATTGTTTCTCTGTTTCAATTTGGAGACCGGAGGGTCATTCCCAGCTATTGTATTGGCATCTATCTATATATAATGAAGTTGGATTTTGGTTGCAGCATTTCTCATTGTTTATCATCTTGTGATCTTTTAATGAGATATTGTGCAATTTATAAATTTATGGTTCTAGTTTTACATGGCAATCTTCCCTAAAATGCATGATAGTTTAATATGAAGTGCCTGTTCCAAAATTAATTGATTTGGGACATTACAGTGGTATCAGAGCTTCGGTCTTGGCTCAGCCTGCGGGATTTTAGTTGTGAGGGTTTCAATTCCAATTGCAGATTGTTCGAGGGTTTTTATTTTTATTTTGAGGATACCAAATTCTATTTGTCGGAGAAATTTGCCTTGGATGTTAGCAGTTCTACAAAATCTTGTTGCTAATGTAGTAGCAGCAACAATTTGCAATGCAGACGCAGTTGGCAGTGGCAGTGCCAGCAGCAGCACGGATGCAGAATTCCAAAGGGAGTTGCAGTACGGATGCAGTGTTGACAATGGCAAGGTCAGCAACAATACAGATGCAACATTTGCGCAGTGGTTGGTGGATAGCATGTCAGACAACAGCAGCGCAGAGGGAGATGTTACAGAACAGAGTGATGCTTCAGCAAGTTGCATTGCTAGAGCACATTCCTCGCTAAGAGGGAGTGTTGATTTCTGGTAGCATCAAATGTGCTCTAAGTTTATAGTTTTGCAAGGAGACTTAGTCACATGTATTCCAAAGAACCCAAAAAGAGTTTTGGGAAATTCCACCCAGAAACAGTTTAATTAAAATAATTTATTATTTTTAATGGGACCCTAAGTCTAAACTTAGGAAAATAAAATAATTAATGCGTATTAATCTAACTGTGAGTGCAACTTCCAGAAGAAGACGAGGATCAAGCAGAAGTGATCTTAGCCATTGATTAGCTTCTAATCTGAGCCGTTGAATGTCAACGGGGAGATTATTTAAGGAAGCTTGAGGGTCATTTGGAAGACACACAGTGTGAGTTCAGAAGTTCGATTTTCTAAAGCAGAGCAACTGTCGAGAGAATTTTGATAGTGAGCTTGTGCAGAAAGGGGCAGAGGAAGTTTGGTTGGAGGATATTCTCCCGAGCCAAGAATACTCAGCAGAGAGGCAGAGAGACACACAAAGGAGGCAGCGCAGAGGGTAGAGAGGGTGACGCAGAGCCAGGAAGGGCTCACGCAGGCCCCACGTAGAGCAGTGCAACGACTTCTAGCGCAAAAGTCCGGATTTGTTGAAGGAGTTGACGTTTCTGAGTCGAGAGGACTGAAAAAGGCTCCTAAAGGTAGATCGATTCTCAGTTGGGCTGACAAAGTGAATTAGAGATTGACGCAGGACCCACGCAGGGGCGGCACAGAAGTAGCCGGGGAACTCGTAGTTCAACTGCCAGATCAGCCGGGATCAGCAGTGTTGAGTGAGGTAATCTCACCAGTCTTTCTTGCCAAGTGATTTTCTCTGTAACTGAATTGACGAGAGGGCATCTAGAGTTGTATTCAGAATACTTCTGCATAATAATAAAAACCTTCAGATCTGCTGCACTGGTTTTCCCGCATTGGGTTTTTCCGGGGACATTTGTCCAAAAAACACTGTGTCACTTATGTGTATCTTTCTCTATTGTTTTGTTCTTGTTTTGGGCAAATCAATTAATTAAGTGAAGATTGCAGTTGTATTAGCTTCGATATTTGTTGTAGGAAGCAGTAAATAATTTGTTTCAATAATTAACAAATAGGAGAAGTTTAATCAGTTGTTGTAGTAGCAGATTCAGGCGGGATTCTCGAATCTTCACAGACCGAACCTAGTTACATATTTCAATAGGGTTGAGGCCAATTCCTTTAGGTCCTCTTCTACCCACACAAATATTGTGGCAATACTTTTCCCATAAAAACACAAACAATAATTTACATATCAGGCAATTGTCAAAACATTGTTGTTGTAGCTCCGCAAACCCTACAACAAATCCTTCACCAGCTCAACAACTCGTTTTCTGACCTTTTGGCCCTCTCTATCAATTGTTCCACCCTCTAATAAGCCTACACAAATACCCTTATTGTCTGTTTCAATCTCGCTGCTAGCCCTAACCAACCTTGCAGCCCCTTCCTGCAGCCCTCCAAAAGCAGTCTTCACAAGGCTTGTTTCCTTTCTCCTTGGTTGCAACCTCCTTTGGTCATCAACAACCTGTATTTCCAACAACAAATCTCCTACTCGGCCTCTTCTGCTACCACACAAACCATTTTGTCCTACTCATTCTCCTCTCCTTAATACTGCAGTTCCTTTGTTTCCTTTTCTCACTTACAAGAAGAATTGTCTCCACTCTCCTCGTTCATAAGCCTCTTCATTGGCTTGCTATATATGTGTGTCCTTAGGTCACCTTAGGAAGCCCTTATGTCCATCAAGGAACCTCCAACTCAACTTTTACATTAAATTAGAATATTAAATTCACTTTCTTGGGTTTCAAGCCCACACCTTTGGGTCCAAAACCCCAAACTAGGGGGCAAAGCCCACACAGTCACTTTGTGTGTGTTACTCTCTCACAAGCCTAGCACCAAGGGCATGTGAGATTACCTCCCAATGCTACCTAATCTCAGCACTCCCTCTTAGCCAGGGAGGTACTTCCATTCCTTGGAAGCATCTTTGCTTCCCACACTGGAATATTGTTGAAAATGTAGCAAGAAAAGTCTTTATTTGACTTGAGCCTTAGTCAAATGGAGAAATTTGATTTTCCACGTCAGCGGGATGACTTGGATTGTAGTTAGCTAGAGTGACATGACCTTGTCTACTAGTTAGGTCAATAAATTCGAGTTTGTAGGCTAGAAGTAGAGTTGTGCATGGGTTGATTGCTAAGATTTAGCAATCTAGTGGATTTATTGTTAGTTAAACTCAGTTAACTAAGCTCTAGTCTTTAGAGGAGTCAGTAGGAGTTCAGTTGAGTAGTTATAACAGTTGTTAACTCAATGATCTCCTAGTTAACTGATCAATTTACTAAAAATAAACCCAGTCATGCATGGAATTCGAATTTCCTAGTTGGAGTGGAGGAAAAGGCACATTGTAATGGTCAATTATATACTAGTTGAGTCTATAGAGTTTTGAATTGATCAAGTGATCAATTCCTTCAAGAATTATGCAAGGGAATAGGGAATTCCCCTATTATTTAGGAGCTCAATTTCTCCTAAATTATGCAAGGAAATAGGAGGCTTGGTGAGAAAAGAATTGGCTAAGTGTTGGCCAGAGTTTGTCATTGAGTAGAGAGAACAATTATTCTTTTGCAGGTTGAGCTCAAAGCTGGAGCTAACAATTGTAATAGTTTTTCTATTCATTTGATTAATGCAAAGAGGCTTGAGGGGTTTTTCCCAATTGGGTTCCCCTAGAAATCACTGTGTATTAGTGGTTTTTCTTATTGCGTGCCTATGCATGTTGTTCTAAATTGTGATTTCCACTCCGTGGATCAGTAGAGTAGAATTGTGTCTCTTGTTTTCAAGTTGAAACCTTGAGCACTTGCAATTTCTATCAAATTTCTACATGGTATCAAAGCCCTGAAATCACATTAGAACCAATATTTTCAACTTGTCTCTTAGTACTTTCGATTTGGCAGTGTTAGTGCAACAATTTTTCTTCAGGATCGGGAGAATGTCTTTCAAAGAACTAAGATTGGAGTATGCCCTGGAAGGTAGCTCAAATTTCATAGCCCGGAAGGATCGAATGGAAGCAGTGCCCGATGACAATGGTGTGTTAGAATATGTTAAAACTGAAATTGCAAAACCCCAGCAACCTGATGCACAACAATTAGCCCAATGGAAGAAGGATGTTGCAAAGGCGAGAAGGATTATCCTGGAAGGTGTGAGAGACCATGTGGCCTCAAATCTCCATGGCAAAAAGACTAGTAGCAGTCAGATGCTCAAGATACAGTTGCAAATCAGAGACACAGTTGATTCAGTATTTCGGATACTTCTCAGTTACATTTGTTGCAGTAGCAACAGCAACAGTGAGAGGGAGTTGTGTTATAGTACATTCCTACAAGAGCAAGATTAGGATTGTGCGAAATCCTTTTCTTGCTAAGAGGGTGTGTTGAAAATGTAGCAAGAAAAGTCTTCATTTGACTTGTGCCCTAGTCAAATGAAGAAATTCAATTTTCCACATTAGTAGGATGACTTGGATTGCAATTAGCTAGAGTGATATGGCCTTGTCTACTAGTTAAGTCAATAATTTCGAGTTTATAGGCTAGAAGTAGAGTTGTGCATGGGTTGATTGCTAAGATTTAGCAATATAGTGGATTTATTGTTAGTTAAACTCAGTTAATTGAGCTTTAGTCTTTAGTGCAGTGAGTAGGAGTTCAGTTGAGTAGTTATAACAGTTGTTAATTCACTAAACTCTCAGTTAATTGATCAACTTACTATAAATAAACCCAGTCATGCATGGAATTTGAATTGCCTAGTTGGAGTGGGGGAAAAGGCACATTGTAATTGTCAATTATATACTAGTTGAGTGTATAGAGTTTTGAATTGATCGGTTGATCAATTCCTTCAGGAATTGCACAAGGGAATAGGGAATTCCCCTATTATTTAGGAGCTCAATTTCTCCTAAATTACGCAAGGAAATAGGAGGCTTGGTGAGAAAATAATTGGCTAAGTGTTGGACAAAGTTTGTCATTGAGCAGAGAGAATAGTTATTCTTTTGCAGGTTGAGCTCAGAGTTGGAGCTAGCAATTGTAATAGTTTCTCTATTCATCTAATTAATGCAAAGAGGCTTGAGGGGTTTTTCCCAGTTGGGTTCCCCTAGAAATCACTGTGTATTTGTGGTTTTGCTTATTGCATGTCTATGTATGTTGTTCTAAATTGTGATTTCCATTCTGCAGATCAGTAGATTAGAATTGTGTCTCTTGTTTTCAGGTTGAAACCCTAAGCAGTAGCAATTTCTATCAAATTTCTACAAACACAATCATCTTCCATTGCTACTCTCCAGCATTCATCACATGCTTCATCCTTTGTCACTAAAGCATAACATGTTGTAAGAACAAAACCCTTCTTGGAAGTGTCCCTGCTACTAGAAGCCTCATACTTCTTCAGACTTCTTTTCCAGATAGGCCAATAAGCCATTCCATGGCTCCTTCTTCTCAGATGTGGAAGTCTCATTTGATGCACTCTTCTCAGGTCATTGACTCTCCCTCTGAAGATTATCTCGTGAGACTACTCCTTTGATGAATGGCTTCCACTGATCTGAGAAGCCCTTTATCGCAGTCCTCACCAACTCAAATTCTTCCACATTGTCCCCTATAGCTACAAGCTCATCACGAACTAGCAAAATCCTTGTGAGATGCAATGTCACATTCCTTGAACTTCCCATCTTGATTTCCTTGAGCTTCTCTCTCAATACCATCTTCATGTTCTCATCGTTGTTGTGTTGAAACAACACTTTTAGAGCTTCCCACATGTGCCATGCAATGTATTTCCTAATGAGATGAGGTACCCAATGATCCTTGACTCCATCAAGAATAATCAACTCGACCTTCGCATCATCTTTGTTATGCAAAGCCAAAGTTGTTGCATCATTTGATGCGTTGATCCTAGTGTTGGCATAATCCCACAAATCATTCACCAACAACACTAGCTTGATTCTTTCCTTCCACGAGTTGTAGTTGGAGATCCCTTCCAACCAATCCTCAAACCTCAAGCCAGAAACCATCATGACCAACTGTCCTTCCTTCAACAACAAGACAACTCAGCGCCCTCTTAGAGTTGATCCCTGTTCATACTCCTGACCCAGCTACTCTTCAAAGTAAATCTGATTCCATGTTAGAATCCACACACCCTAGGTCCAGTCTATGATCACACTAGCAGTTCGTAGCTTTAAAAACTTTTGCACAACGGAAATTACACCAGCTATTAGATCAATGTACACAATATTTATATGCCCAAACTTGTTTCTTATCAATCCTTTAACAAGAAAACCTCAAGGCTCCCATACCAATGATAATGGCCTTTCATATCCCTATACAATGCCCAAAATACAATGACTTTTCTTTGACTAAATTACCAAGGGTTGAGGCCAATTCCTTTATAGGTCCTCTTCTGCCCAAACAAATATTGTGGCAGTCCTTTTCCCATAAAAACAATAATTTACATACTTGGCAATCATCAAAACCTTGTTGTTGTAGCTCCTCAAACCCTTGGCCAGCGCAGCAACTCCTTTTCTGACATTTTAGCCCTCACTGCCAATTGTTCCAGCCTCTAATCTATTGGAAATGTAACAAGTTTCGGTCTTCATAATTGTTATTGTACTCATTTCAATATGTATCTTATGTAACAAACAAAAGAAGAAAAGAAAATGTTATTATTTCAAAGCATGGGTTTCGTGTTCTTTATTGATGTTCTTCTAGGTAAAAGCATGTTCTTTGTGCTTCTAGGGTTTGTTGGGTCACAGGATATATTGCCATGAGTCGAGAGAGTCACATCATGTTTATAAGACCCTTCCGAGCAAGATGTAACTTGTAAAAGAATTTATTTTGTGTCTAGAAAGTCCAGAAACCTCCAATGTATAATTCGGCCCTAATAGCTCAAGTCGGCCTAGAGGAGGGAATTCAACGCCTTGGAAAGGCTATATAAAGGAGTAGATTCGACCTCATTTGGCACTCTCCCACTCACAAGTTCAATCTCTCAAGAAAAAGTTTGATCTATAGCTGGGAAGCAAGAAGAAAAGGAGGGTGAAGGTCTAGAATGTAAGAAGAAGGAAAAAGCTCTGGTTTTGGGCTCTATCTCTCTCACACATGCAAAATTTCAGGGCTTCTACAGCTTCCAGGAAGGCCGAAATTACAGGAGAGCGAGTTGCAATATCAAGTTGCTAGAAGAGTATATATTATGTTTTGACCTCATTGACCTTGGAAGGACCTATCTTGCTCAAAGTAGGATCCCTTGAAAAGTTGGATTAGGGTTTCTGCAGCTACTACAAGGCCAAAGTTGCAGGTCCAAAGTTGCAGGTTGAAGTTGCAGGGTCGAAGTTGTGGCTGGAATTTGGTTGAAGCAAGATCAAGCCTGTTGGTCTAATCTACTTGAAAGGGTTTCTTGAAGAGCTGACTTGGTACTTGGAGGTGGACTTGGTCTACGGTTTGAGTCTTTGTTGTCTCATTTGAAGCAGATTATGTAAGAAGCGAAGAGTTTTTCTGAGTTTTCCCCTTAGAGGGGTTTTGCCCTGGCTTGGAGCCTAATATTTGTGTCCATTGTCTTTACTATTTTGATCTTGATATTTGTTTGATGAAAAGATCTAATAAAGAAACACAAGAAGATAAATAAGATTCATAAGCAAGTATTAAGGAATAAGGAAAATATGAATTGATAGCTGCCACATTGCATTTTCCAACATAATAAACCTACACAAATACCCCCACTGCTCGTTTCAGTCTTGCTGCCATAACTAACCAAGCCTGCAGCACCAGGCCTGTGGCCCTAACCCCTTTCTGCTACCCTACAGCCCTCCAAAAACAGTCTTCAGAAAGACGGTTTCCTTTCTCCTTGGTTGTGGCCTCTCTTTCCAACAGCAGATCTCCTACTCAGCCTCCTCTACCACCACAAAAACCATGTTGTCCTACTCGACCTCTTCTCCTTAAGATTGTGTCTCCTTTGCTGCATTTTCTCACACTTACAAAGTTACAAGTAGAATTGTCTCTTCACTCTCCTTGTCCATAAGCCTCTCCATTGGCCTGCTATATATACTTGTCCTTAAGCCACCTTAGCAAGCCCTTATGTCCATCAAGGAACCTCCAACTCAACCTTTATATTAAATTAGAACTCTTTCTTGGGTTCGAAGCCCACTCCTTTCGGTCCAAAACCCCAACCTCGAGTTCAAAGCCAATACAGTCACTTTGTGGGTGTTCCTCTCTCACAAGGCTAGCACTAAGGGCATGTGAGAGTACCTCCCGATGCTAACTAATCGCGATTCGCAACAATGAAGGACTTAGGGACTATAAAATATGTCATCAAAAGAGATAGAGCAAATAGAAAACATGGGTTGAGCCAAAATGAGTATGTAAACTCTGTGCTACAACATTTTCACAAGGCAGATTGCAGACCATTCAATGTTTCGATTTTTGTGGGAACTAAGCTTTTAGTCGAGTAATGTCCTACAACACCTATAGAGATGAGTAGTGTCCTACAAACCCATAGGGTTGGAGGATATGGCGTATGTTCCTTATGGTAGTGGAATTGGTAATTTGATGTATGTTATGGTCTGTACTAGACCAGACATTACCAAAGCAATAAAAGTCTTGAGTCAATTCATAGTTAATCCTAGACATGAACATTGGGCTATGGTGAAGAGGGTTTTCAAGTATTTGTGAGGTACTTCTAAATATTCCATTTATTATCATAGTGATGTTAGACCAGACATTACCAAAGCAATAGAAGTTTTGAGTCAATTCATAGTTAATCTTAGACATGAACATTGGGCTATAATGAAGAGGGTTTTCAAGTATTTGTGAGGTACTTCTAAATATTCATTTTATTATCATAGTGATGTTTCAGAGGACCCACACTCACTAGATATACAAAGTTACGTGGATTTTGATTGGGCAAAGGATGTAGATAGGAGATCTACAAGTGGATACATGTTTCAATTGTTTGGTGGAGCAGTAAGTTGGATGAGCAAGTGACAAGTTGTGGTTGTTTTGTGCACGGCAAAGGCAAAGTATATGGAAACTACTCATGCCTATAAGGAGGCCATTTGGCTTGTGAAATTATGTTCAAAGTAGGGCTAAGCCAAAGAGCTATTACAATTCCATGTGTTACAGTTCCATTTGTTTGGGTAAGAAACTGACCTTTCATGCAAAGACAAAGCATATAGATATCCAGTACCATTTCATTAGGAACATGGTAGAGGATGGAAATGTGATACTACAAAAATTGAGACTTTGTAGAATGTAGCAAATGCATTGACAAAACTAGTGAGCACAAGTAAATTCAAGTGTTGCTATGAATCTATGGGTCTTATGGCCTCTAACACAATTTGATGCATTATCCCTTATACTCTTGCAAGGCACGTGACAAGTGAGAGAATGTTGAGACAAGTGTGTCATACACCTTGCACTCCTTTAATAGAGCAAGTAATGATTATTGAGCAGCGGCTGGGAATAAATGTAGATCGCTAGTAGACAATGAATGTTGAACAACAACAATTGGCCAATTAATTTTTGGTGGTTTTCAGCATGTAAAGTTGAAAAATCATAAATGGTTTATGGTTTTGTTATGCCTATTTATTGAGTGCAAAAGTCTACCCAGCGCTCATCGACTCTAGGAAACTGCTTTGGAAAATCCACTCCGAATTCATTAGGGTATTCCCAGTGCACATCTCCTATACACGCTATTATATATGAGCTTATCCTTACTGTTCGGTGAAGTTGGAGGAAAATAGTGCATGAATTTTACTTACCATTATGCTGCTGAAATTTCTTTAGAATCATTAAGCTGCTATTAAACATATCATGTACTATAACTCTTTAGTTGTGGGATAATACATTGAATGTAATTTAGAATGTGAGATTTTTCTCCCATAAGGGTTTTCCCCAGGAAATTGTTATGTAATGGTCTGTTATTTCTTTCATCTGTTTTCTGCTTATCATTTGCAACTGTTTGTTTACTGTTTTTGCATATTTTCCTCATATTGGTTAGTGTGGGAAGCATATTCCACACCTCAGCTTCCTTTCACAAGCAACATCAACAAACAGTCACCTTATCCAAAAGAGAGCATAAGTATTTGGTTCATTTCGAATCTTGGCTATCTGTATTCCCCATAAGACCCTTTACAGATGATACTAAGTGTGACAAACCCCGTGCAATACTTTAATGACTCTGCATATTGCCAAGAGTATAGCATACTTCAAGTCATGCCAGATTAGAAGAGAACTCCAACTTCTACCGTTCAAGCATATTGAGAGCACTAGCACCCCTAACAAGTGAGCTCTTCGCTAATCAGACGATGTGGTTAAGACATGCAAACCAACTCCTCCCAAAAATAGAGATAAAAAAAATATCTCAAGCAAAAAAAAGAGAGTGAGAAAACGATCTAAACTGGGAGCTTACCTGAAGGACAACAGAGTTGATGACATCTGAATATCTGATGGCGAGGTTAAGAGACATGGAACGAGCAGGTGCTATGCAAAAGCATTGAATTTGCTCTCTCTCGATATTCCCCACCACGTCCCTATGGTTTACAAGAAGCAATGTAAACAAAGAAGCAACACCTGCTCCTAGAGAGTGTCCAACTATGGTTAATTTGTAACCTGGCTCTTTCTCAAGCTCCTCCTTCAACAATTCCGTCCGCGTATCCATAAGCCATTCTGCAGCTTTTAGGAGGCCCCTGTGCACATAACCGCCATCAAAGCGTTGGCTACCTTTACGCGTATCTGCTAATGCCAAGTAATTCATGCGATCTGCCAGATTGAGCCCACGAATGCACAGAACGATCTCCTTTCTCTCTGGGTCTCGCAGAATGTAATGGGGAGGGCAGTATCCCAAAGTGGTGGGCGCTACTTTAACTACCCAATCTTCTGTCCCGTAGGTTATGCGTTCAATTATCTCTGCGGGTGTTTTCTCATAGGCTCCCTGAACAATATTGCAATAATGGAGAATTTCTCTGGCATTATCTGCGGTTGCTAATGGCCAGGTCTCACTGTCTCGAGAGCCATGGCGCTTCAGTCTGTTCCATAGCCATCGACCACATGATCCTGCCCATAAACTGTACGCCACAACATCCATGTTGCTCCAGCAAAAGTATGGTAATACTAGCCATGCGGGAGCCATTGCGTCGGAGCCTTTGACTAAGCCTTCTATCTCATTCCATTTTCAGACCCAAGTTGATACTGCTGATCACTAAACGCCATACCCAACTGCAAATTTTTCAGAAACCTGATTTTAAGGACAGCGATACTGCAAGTTCCAGGACAAATTTGATACAATTCGCATGAATTTGAAACAAAATGTTCCAACAGCGGTATCCAAATCGGATTTCTGAAGGGATAAACGGGTATTTATTTCAAAAAAAAATTGAAAGTTTGTTGGAGCGTGAGACCAGATTTGTCCAGAGAAGAGTGGTGTGCAGACTTAGAAATTTGATAATAAAAAAAACAAAAAGCAATGTAACAACAACGCGCTGCCCACCACTACCAACAAGAATTTGTTCTCGGAGCTTTTGATAGTGGGGAGCCTAAATTTTAAATGAACCGACGAATACTCTGCTCTTTCTGTGTCGCGAATGACAGAGTGACCTGACTTTACTGTTTCGGTTTTTAAAGGTTTTCCATCCTATGAATCCACCCGGCTTCCAGTTTACTTTTGATTATTAATGATTGTAAGAACCTTCACATTCCCAAATGTGACGTAATTTTAATTAGCCGCCTATACATAAAGTTCAGCAGAGGAAGTTACATTTTTTTAATATCATATCAATACCAAAATAAGCAGAAATTACATTTTTTTAATAACATATCAATTCCAAAATAAGCAGAAGTTACTTTTTTTTTTTTTAATCTCATATCAATTCCAAAATAAAGCGAAGTTACATTTTTTAAAATTTTATATCTTTTTTTAAAGATGATTGTGAATTTATTTGATTTACAAAATAAAGTAATCATCATTGGGCAAGAATTTCAGAAAACAAGGGCTGCAATCTCTTTGGTGAACAATTGCTTACTCTATGTGGGGCCTTTGATTTAGTCATTTGTAATGGCTTGACTAGATGGGCAAAGTCCCGTAATTTCACTTGTAATACTTACAATGGAACAAGTGTGGTAGATTATGTAATTTGCTCGCATGGTTTGTGTGAGAAAATGGAAGAAGTTTTGGTTGGAGATCAGCGGTGGGATTTGAAATCAAATCACAAGCCAATTTATTTATGTGTCTCTTGGATTGGAAAGAAACAATTAGAGTCAAAAATTCAGCATGTCCAACAAAATCTCCCACAGGGCAGAATTCTTTTGACCCCAGAAAATTGTAACACCTTCAAAATGAAACTAGAGAGGCTCTTTGAGAAGAAGAAAATTACAATTCACAGCCTTCATAGTCATGAATTAACACATTTAATTCAATGCACACTTGCAAAGTGCAAAAGAACGAAAATTAAGAAGTCTGAAACAAATTGCTTTCCGGTTAATGCTTGGTTTGACGAGGAATGCAAAAAGCAAAGAGAATGTGGAAAGATTCAAACAAGGATAACATAAAGCTCAAATCTTACAAGCAGTTATTAAGCAAGAAAAATGTTGATTTCATGGTTTCAAGGAGGGAAGAACTAATCTTCCTTGGGAAAAATAATCCCAAATTATTTTGGAAGGAGCTCCAACCAAAAAAGATACAAATTGGAAATAATATTACAGCTTCTAAATGGTTTAACTATGCAAGACAACTCTATGAGCAGGTTCCCAAGGTTGACCCTCCCCCTTGGTCAACACTGATACTGAACTCTTCATGGTACAAGAGGTAGAGATGGGTATCAAGAAGTTGGTTGTTGGAAAAGCAAAAGACTTAGTTGAACTCGAAGCAGAATATCTAAAGTGGGGCTCAAAGATTCTTGCACCTCACATTACAAAAATCTTCAACAACATCATACAACAAGGGCTCCCCACAGATTGGACAACTAGTCTGGCAATACCTCTTTTCAAGAGTGGTGACGTCAATAATCCCTCCAATTATAGGACCAACATGACAAACCATTTGTTTGCAAAGCTATTCGAAAGCACGCTAGAAAACAAAATTAGCAAGTGGGCAAAAGAAAGAGATAAGCGTGCTAAAGGGCAAGCAGGTTTAGACCTAAACATTCCATAGTTGATCATTGCATAAATTTAAGGCACATCATTGAAAAAGTTTGGGAGAAAAAGGAAGAAATCTTTTGTTGCTTTGTTGATTTCAGAAAAGCGTTTGACTCGGTTCTTAGGGATAAACTTTGACAGAGAATGAAGGAACTTAGGATTCCTAAACATTTGAGAGCAGCTGTGCATAGGCTGTATGAAGAGGTGAAAGTCAAAATTAGAACTTCAGCAAGCATTTCTGAAAGTTTTAGAAGCGATATCAGGGTCAAGCAAGGTTGCCCACTGTCTCCTACCCTTTTTGGTTTATATATCGACAAGCTTGGGGAGTGGTTAAATTCGCAAGGGGGTGATGGTATCTATTTGTGCAAGTTTGTTATAAGGCTTCTTTTGTATGCAGATGACCTTATTTTGATTGCCAAATCGGCTCTTGGTTTGCAAGAGCACTTACTATCCCTTGAGCATTTTTGTAGAAGTGTGGGGATACAAGTCAATATCAGCAAAACGAAAGTAGTGGTCTTCTCTAAGAACAGAAAACATAACCAGCGTAAGTTCTACTTTGAAGGCAACATTTTGGAAGAAGTTGCGGATTACAAATACCTCGAAATTGACTTCAACAAAAATCTAAGTTGGAATGGTTGTAGAAACAAAAGAACTTTGGGGGGTTGGAAAGCATTTTACGCTTTTCAAAACAGGTGTAGAGAGGCAGAGTTATGGGACTGGAAGACCACTCAAACTCTTTTTGGGCTTCTAGTGATTCCAGTGATTCTCTATGGTTGTGAATTGTGGGCTAGCAATACCTCTGACATGCAGTGGAGACAAATTGAGAAAATTCAGAAGCGCTTGATTACAAACAGATTTAAGATAAAAAGGGCAGTTTCTTATGATATCTTGTTAAGTGAAACAGGGATTGCTCCTATTGAAGCAATTGCTATGGTACGAGTCATAAGGTATTTAAAAAAATGAGCAAATGGAAGAGGGTAGATGGCCTAAGGTTGTATTTAATGATAGATTGTGCAAGGGCAAAAAAACTTGGATGCAGCAAAATAACAAATGGTTTAGTAAATGGGGTATTTGCTTGAACGTGTATCCCATAAACAGCAAAGAGATAAAAGCTTTTGTTATGGAAAAGCTCCACAAATGTACTTGGGATAAGGAGTTAGGAAGAAAGAAAAATTACTATATTGAAGTGTTTAATCTCACTCATAATCATCAACGAAAAGCATACATAGAGGTCAATATCACTTAGAGAGCCAAAATTCTTATTGCTCAGTTAAGGACTAATTCTCATCAACTCCGTTGTGAAACAAAGCGCTGAAAAAGGCCAAAGGAAGTGTGGGAGGAAAGGGTATGCAATTTTTGTTCTTCCGAAAAAGTGGAAACACAAAAAAAAATCATTTTAGAATGTGAGGCCTTCAAAGACAACAGAGAAAGTTATGCAGGTATGCTAGCAACTAGCTCTTGGGATAATCTATTTAGCGAGGGGTTTGTTGAGAAGCTAGGAGCATTTATTGTGAGGCTTCACAGAAAAAGGGCCGAATACATCAAGCAGATGAAGAAGCAATCTGTCCCATAGGTTATCTTTCGCCTCGTGGACGTTAAAAAAAATTCTTTCTTTCTTTCTTTCTATCAATTCCAAAAAAATGCCAAATGGTATTATCACGGCTAGATTTGGAATGTTTAAATACTTTGTCGCATCTATTTTGGAAACAATGTTTTTTTTAATATTTATTTTAATTAAATTTTATTTAAAACGTGGTAGGAATATGTTAGAATTATAATTTTAAGTTTGATAATATAATTTATATAATAATAATTTTGAGTATTTTAAAAATGGTTATTTATTTGTTATATATTTTAATGATTTTTTTGGTATATTTTTTTATTTAGTTTATTTTTATTGGAATTATAAGTTTAAATTGTGAAGTCTTTAGAATTTAAATGTTTTAAAAATTTTAAGAGCATTGAATTTATATATATAATTAAAAACCAAATTTGAATAACAAACATTAAATTTGAAAAAAAAAATTACAAATGTATAATAATAAGAAAAAAAATTATATTCAAAAATATAATTTAAATAATAAACTATTAAATTACATTTTTTAAAACTCAAATAAATATTTGCAAAAACAAATATATTTAATAAATATTGAATTGACATTGAGGAAATGTTAATGTATTTATCCCTATTTCTAAAAGTGGGGATACAAATAACCCCTCTAATTATCGAACAATTATGATCAGCCCTCTCTTAGCCAAGTTATATGGTAGTATTTTGGAAAAGAAGTTAAGCATATGGCTTGAAAGTGAAGGTAAGCGGGATAAAGGCCAAGCAGGTTTTAGAAGGCATCACTCAACAACAGACCACCTCGTTACGCTTAGGATCATTGCGGAGGAATGTTGTAATGATAAATCCAATTTATTTTGTTGCTTTGTGGACTTTAGAAAGGTTTTCGATACGATTCCTAGATACAACCTTTGGAATAGATTAGAAGAGCTAAAGGTTCCTCTTGAGTTGAGAGCTGCCACTATAAGGTTATACGAGAATGTAATTGCCAAGCTAAAGAGCAATGAGGGGTGGTCGAAAGATATTAAGTGTAACATCGGAGTTAAACAAGGTTGCCCCCTCTCCCCTACCCTATTTGGCATTTACATCGATAAGCTCGAAGGCTATTTAGAGGAAGCAGGATGTGATGGCACGATCTTAGCTGGGATAGTCGTCATCCTTCTTCTCTATGCTAACGATATTGTTCTTTTGGCAAGGTGCCCATCTGATCTTGATAAGCAACTCAGGCTTCTTAAGGATTTCTGCTCTACCATGGGTATGAATGTTAACACTGACAAAACAAAAGTTATGATTATCAAATCCAAGAAGAACACTTACGCTAATTTTATGTATGACAATAATAACTTTGAGGAAGTGTATTATTACAAGTACCTAGGAATTGATATTCATCACAAGATCAATTGGAACCATAGCATTGAGAAAAGAATTAATGGGGGGTGGAAAACTTATTTTGGTCTTGAAAATAATTGTAAAACGGCAAACCTTGTAATGTGGGATAAAAATAAGTTCCTCTTTGAAACTTTAGTCACTCCTGTTATCTTATATGGCTGTGAGGTTTGGGGTTGCAACATCTCCAGAGAATCATGGAGAAAGATTGAGCAAATCCAGAAGCGTTTTATAACTTATAACCTTAAAATTAAAAGTAATACACCCTATCCTATTCTCCTTATAGAAGCAGGTATTTCCCCTATTGAGAGCCTAGCTATGATTAGGTTTTTGTTGTACAAGCACAAACTCAATAACATAGGAAATCATAGACTTCCTAAGCTAGCTTTAAATTCCAGCCAAAACCACCTAAGGCTCAATTGGGGGTGGCATAAAGACACAAGGGCCTAGTTAAAGTATTGGGAGATCAACGAGAATGATGCATTGCAAAACATAAATAACATTAAAGATATTGTTACTTCTAAGTTCAAAGAAAAAATGTGGTGTGAGAAAGATTTAGCGGCTAAAAGAAAATTAAGTTATTATAAGAAGGTCATCAACCCCACCCTAGAAGATCAAAAGTATCTCTGTATTTTAACTAGCTCAAAGAAGAAAATTAATATAGCAAAGATTAGAACGAATTCTCATGAGCTCCATAGTGAAACAGGTCGTTGGGCAGTTCCTAAAACACCATGGATGGAAAGGATCTGCCATATATGTGAGAATAGGAACATCGAGGATGAAAACCACTTCCTCTTAGAGTGCCCAGCGTACAACCACATTAGATCTCAGTTCCACAATCTTTGTTACAACACTGACCTTCCTAGCCTTTTACAATGTCAAAATTATAGTGAGCTCGGGAGGCTTCTCTCCAAGCTTTTTGAGCATAGGAATAAAATCTTAAATCAAAATAAATAATTTGTTTCTTTAGGTCCGATAGACCAATGTTTGGTCTCGCGGACATTAACCATCATCATCATCATCATCATCATATCATTTGCCCAACCAACAAACCATAAGCATTATCTTTTTCAATAGGTAACTTATTTTTATAACAAAAAGGTATAACGTCACACAATGACTTTTTACGGTAGCTGGTCAAACTGCAATTCTCTTCTTTTAACAATTCGTTCCGTATCTCTTAAAATTTAATTGTTGTGGAAAAGACTCTTTTGTAATTAATTACAAGGACTTAAATTTCCATGTTCCCGAAACAAACGAGTTACATATTCCTGCATTCATTGCATATAAATATATGAATGAATGTATCTATGTTTATTTTCCCTGAAGAAATAAATCAGTGGCCCTCTCAACCCGAGGGTATTAGGATGAAAACTATTTCACAATACGATATATATTTTTAAAATAACAATAGTTTTAAAGTTTAATTTTAATTTTAAATTGAAAAATAATTTCAATTTTAATTTTCAATATATATTATATTTATAAATATATTGATATGGAAGTTTTGGGAAATAAATTGTTTCAAATATTTAGATTTTTCAATTATTTTGAGAAAGGGAGAGAGGGGAAAGAAGAGAAAGAGAAGAGAGAGGGAGGGAATGACAGACATAGATAAAGAGAGGTGGGAGAGAAAGGGAGAGAGAAGAAGAGAAAGACCAGAGAGAGAGGTAGGGAAGGAGAGACATAAAGAAAGGGAGGGAAGGAGAGACATAGAAAGAGAGATGGAGAGAAAGGTGGAGAGAGAGAGGGAGGAAGCGACAAGCGAGAGATGGAGAGAGAGTGTATGTTTGGGGGTGGGATAGAGAGACAAAGAAGGAGAGATGGAGAGAGGGAGGAAACAAGGGGAGAGAGACATAAGGAGAGAGGGAGGGAGATGGTGACAAAGTTGGAGAGCAAAGAGAAAGAGAGAGAGAGAAGAGAAGAGATAGAAAGAGGTGAGAGAGAAAGGGGGAGAGAGGAAGGAAGATAGAGAGGATTTGAGAAAGAGAAGGAGAGAGGGAGGGAGAGAGAGAGGGAGTTGGAGGGGGGGAGAGAGGGAGGCAAGAAGAAAGACATAAAGAGATAAAGGTGGATAAAGAGAGAGGGAGTGACAAGGGAGATGTGCAAAGAGAGTGAGGGAGAGAGGAGAGTGGAAGGAAAGAGAGAGGAGAGAGAGATGTAGAGAAGGGGAAGAGACAGAGAGAGAAGAGGAAGAGAGAGGAACAAAGAGATAGATATATATGGAGAGAAAGTGTGTATATTTGGAGGGTGAGATAAAGAGAAAAAGAAGGAGAGACAGAGGAAGATAGAGATATAGACGGAGGGGGGGAGCGGAGAGAAGAGAGGGGGAGATAGGCAGATATGGAGAGAGAGAGAGAGAGAATGTGTGTGTGTGTGTTTGGGGAGGTGAGATAGAGAGACAAAGAAGGAGAGAGGGAGGGAGATATAGATATAGATGGTGAAGGGAGAGAGAGGGAAGAAGAGAGGGAGGGAGGAGGGGAGGGAAGAAGAGAGGGAGGGAGATAGACACGGAGATGGATTGGGGAGAGAGAGGGAAGAAGAAAGAGACACACAGAGACAAATACAAATATTATATAGTATTATATAATATTGAACATTATTAACCATAGAGAAAGAGGAAATAAGGCTTTTACAAAAGGTAAAAGAAGTTGGATTTAGAAAGCCATGAATATTTTGGTTTTTCATTTAAATAGATGCATTGATTTCAGTGTAGATGTTGATTCATTATCCTATTTGATTGATTGCACTAGATGCATTGATTTCAATGTAGTTGTTGATTTCTAATCTTATTTGATTGTTTGCACTAGATGCATTGATTTTAGTGTAGATGTTGATTTCTAATCCTATTTGATTGTTTGCACTAGATGCATTGATTTCAGTGTAGATGTTTATTTTTTATTTGATGTAACCAGATGTATGATGCACATTAATTTCAAAGTAATTAGATTTATAGTGTGCATTGATTTTAGTGTAAACACAAAAAAATATTGAGGACGTGCATTGATTTATGTGTTACAGTGATTCAACCATAAATAAAATACTTGAATTTTCATCTTAAATAAATTGTTCATTTACTTGAAATGTTTGTTTCTTAAAATTGTAAACTATTTGTAATTGACTACATTATTATTATTCTCATGTTTAATCATTCAACATTGTTAGTCACTTTGCATCCAAACGAGGTAATAGAAAACAACTACCATTGAAACTTACTTAGGGTTTAACATTCCATTAGTTACAATGATTGACTTTGGAGAAATATACTATCAATATTGGAGAGCAAGAAAGACAAGGTATGGTGTTTACTATAATAGCTTGAGTTAAAGATTTGAATGGTCTACGATTTCAACTACCCTTTTCATATGATCAACATGAAAAGATGGCAAAAATAATAGGTGTGACAATAAGAATAGTAGAAGAAAATAGTTTGAGAGTGATCACAATCAAGACTATTTGTAATTGACTACATTCTTATTATTCACACTTTCTATCATTTTAGCAACTAAGGGAACTGAGAAAAATTAAAATTAAAATTACCTGATTAATCCTATACATATGTAGCCTATTTATTATCATAGTAATTAGATGTTCAACAAATTTTGTGTGACTACGCATCGTTGAAACTAGCCTAGATCCATCCTAACCCTAGGTCTATCAAGTATCGAGAGGGATCAAATCTCTCCAGGTGCAAACCTCTTTTTTGAGTGCAAAACTTGAGAAAAGGTTTGCACCTCAAAAGATCTAATCCCTCTTATCATTTGATCGATTTGGCGTTAAGATGGACCTAGATTGGTTATATCCTAAATAATTTAGACATTGCTAAAATAAATGAAGATAATATCATCATGTCGTTATAACAATTTTAAACATAAATATGACCTTGGTGGAAAATACTATGCATAATAATGTGCATCAAGTTATCTTTGACAATGAATATGGTTCCCTTTGTCTCAAGGATTTATCATAGTGATTCAATTATGAAAATTTCAGTTTGAAACTATATTTGTTCTTATGCACTTTAAAGATATTTTTTTTCTTGTTTTGAAAAGTATTATCTAAAATTGCACATCATAAGCAAACAACATCCTTCAAATTCTTGGTTTGATCTATAATGTAAAACTATAAGAAAATAAAATTATTTTTAATGTGCCTACTAAAGTTAATAAGATCAATCATTATAAATCCTTAATAATAATAATAAAACATTGATTTTTAACAAAACAAAAAAACAAAACAAAAAAAGAGGTTTCTAAATTTATCCAAAATAGAATTTAAAACTTTTTAGATTCACATCATTCCTAGAAAAAATTAAGTATCCATTAGTATTAATATAAATGATTGGAAATGCTAGCTTAACAAAATCTATGTTATGCTTAGGCCTCTGAAAACATTCGTGCTCCTCATCCTTGCACCAAGGTTTTCTCAACCAAGGATAGAAAGTATAGCATTAAATGCCCCATAGATGGAAAAACTAAAAAACCTTAAAAATATTTAAGGGTACCAAGCTAAAATCTTAAAACATGGAACCTAGTCATTATACTCAATATCAAGCATTGTTTCAATTAAGTTAAGAAGCAACATTTTCCCTAAAAATGGATAGAAGTTTAATTGATCCTATCTTCAAGCTTGAAAATCAAAATGACCCTATCAATTATATAGGTATCATAATTAGCCTCATTTTAACAAAGTTATTTGGTTTGATTTTGGTACAAAATGAGTCAATAAATTGAGGACAATTACAAAAGGGCTAAAGGCATGGTATTTTCATGAATCAACATGCTACAATTGATCAAATTGTCACTCTTTGAGTTATTGTCAAGGATTGTTGATCTGATAATGAGATCTAAGACAATTAATAAGGTATTACAGACCTATGTGCATGGATTTGTCTATGTCATTTTATGCAATGGATCGATAAGATTGCGAAATGCACAGACAATGAAGCAGTAAAACAAAACATAATAGGCAACACATACACAACAAATTTAATAAGGAGTTCACCCAATACTCCTGGGCTACATCTCTTGGTCCAGCCTTTAGTGGTGGCCTCTTTATTATGTCTTCAAGTAGAGTTTTGTTTACAACAGTGAGCTCAATTTAAGCCTCACACACAAACAGAAATACAATAATAAGAGCTTACTTGAATCTCTCAAGTTCTCCATGAGTACATAGACTCCCCTAATGCTCTCTCTCCTAAACTCTATCTTGGCATTTGCTTGAATACTGCTCCCCCCTCATGCTCTCTGTTTGTGGCTTTTTAAAGCCAACTACGCTGCATGTTTGTTTCATTTCCTCGGCTCTTAGTCTCCCCTACCTCTTGAACGCTTTGAATCCCTCTCCAGCGTTATACCATCATTGCCTAACGCATGGAGAGGAGGTGGCCACCCATTCCGCAACGCTAGAGTGCCTCGGGCCTCTGAAACGCCTGAAATGGCCGCATCCTGTTTCTACATTGGAAATACATTTTAACAGAGAAATTTACCAAAGCCATGATATGTCGGACTTCAAAAGTCCTCCAATACACTTCATTCCCCTATCGGGTCCGTTCACAATTCGCTATCGCATATTGGAAGGGCTTCGTCTCTGTGTATTTCGTTTAATATGAAAATACATTAAAACACTGTAAAGCCCACATTCCTGGACCTGAAATACTATCCAATATCGTTAATAAACCCTTTTGGGTCCGCAACATCGCATTAGTGCTTTTCCCTTTAGTTCTTCGTTTGTTCACGAAAATGTGATTTACAAAGGAAAACTCAGTTTTATCGGGTTCGTAATATCGCTGCCCTTATTGGTATCGACCCTGCTCCACTGCATAGTTCTGATGCGATGCGGCGATGCGATATATCGCAATCGCTCATCGCAATAACCCTTTCGTCGTTTGTAAGCGCTTCTGCAATCCCCGATAGCGATCCGATGATGTAATATGGGTCATCGATCTGCGCGCTTGATCGACGGTTCAGATTAACTCTGCCAATCGTCGTTGCATGCCTTATGTGGATCCCGCTGTTTCCACTGATCACTGTCGCAAGACTCATGTGGATCCCACCGATCTTTGCCGTAGGTCACCGCCGATTGCAATTACTGATCCGATCTAGACCGTTGATCGGCCAGATCAACGGTTATTGTGCATCACTTTTTCCACGCCTCCATACTCTGTTTTATTCACGATTTCGTGGGTTTTGGGCCTCAGGATAGTGTTTCTCCGCCTTGCTAAGGGTGTTTCCTCTGCGTTAACTTTGATCTTTTAAAAGATTTTGATCTTTGGCATGATTTTTAAAGAGTTTATGAAGACTTAGAGAGCATTCTCAGATCCATTTAGATCACGCCTTCCCACTGAAAAAGGCTTTTGGACCACCAAAAGTTGGTTTTAAAACATTGCTAAAGTGAGGATACAACTGCCTCACTTGTCCAATCTCTATCAATTTTGCACTACTGGGTTTTGAACCTTTGAGTCCAATCCTTAGGTACTCAACATCTCCTCTGCGCGTTGTCCTCACCTTCCTCTCCAGAACTGTATCTTCCCGCAACTCATTGAGGTATTCAGGCAACAGGTCATCAATGGAAGGCAATTGACTTTGCTCTTCAGGATCTTCAATTAAGGAAGGTTCAAACAGCCTTAAATTTTCTGCATTTACTACTGAATAGATGTGCATGTATGTTGGCAGATCAAGGCGGAAAGCGTTCTCACCAATTTTCTCAAGTACCTTAAAAGGCCCATACCTTATTGGTTTCACCTTCTTTCCTTCACCTTACATTCTGTCCTTGCTGATATACAACCAGACTTGATCGCCAACTTGGAAGCTGTGCTCCACCCATGTTTATCATGCCTTGCCTTGTATTTGGTTTGGCTCTTTTCCAGTTGTTCCTGCACTGCCTGGTGAATTTCTTGGATCTATTTAATGAATTTGGTTGCTTTGTCCACATCACTGTGTCCAGCAACTACTATGTCTTTTTCAAAGACAAAATCCAAGGGAGACCTCGGTATAAAACCAAAACAGGTCTCAAAAGGAGATCTCTGTGTAGAATAATGTTTAACACAATTGTAAGCATGCTGCACATAACATAAATGTTCATCCCAAAGCTTGGGATGCTTGCTGCAATAACCCCTGAGCAACTAGATCATTGCCTTGTTGACTACGTCTGTTTGGCCATTTGTTTGTGGACGAAAGGCTGTGCTTTTCTTCAGTCTGGTGTCCATTAATTCCCACAGACTTGACCAAAACTTTCCAACAAATCGGGAGTCTCGATCAGATACTATGGAAGTGGGTAACCCAAAATGCACCTAGACATGCTGAAAGAACAATTTCGTTGTTTATTCAGTTGTAATCTACTTATTACAAGGTATTAAAATACACATGTTGTTGAACCTGTCCATAATAACATACAAATAGTCATGACCATTTCTAGATTTGGGCATTCCTCCAACAAAGTCCATGGAAACACTTTCCCAAGGACGGGAAGGGACTGGTAGTGGAGTGTACAAGCCTAGTTTTCTATTGTTGGGCTTGCTTTTAGCACACATGGTACACCCTCTTACATATCTAGAAACTGTTTCATGCATTTTTTGCCAATAGCAGTATCTTTGTAGTTGTGCAATTGTTTTGCTTACACCAAAATGACATGATATCATAGAAGTATGTGCTTCCCTAATTATATTAATCCTCTCCGTTTTTGGAATGCATAGCTTTCCCAAATGATACAAGAGTCAGTCCTTAACATAGTAATCCAATTCTTCTACCTTTTTGCCATTACTTAAAGCTGCATATACATCTTTAAAGTCTATATCTTGAGCATATTGTTCAATGTAGCTTTCATTTATTACTGAGTTATGCTTAAGTATAGTAGATGCATTTATAATTGGTCTAGATAACATATCTACAACTTTATTGTGTATGCCCTTTTTATATCTGATGACTAAACGAAACTGCTGTAGGAAACCCATCCACCTATAGTGTCTTGATTGCTGCAATTTAGTTTGTGAGTGCAAGTATTGAAGTGGCTGATCATCAGTGTGTACAACTGTTTCTTTGCCCATTAAGTAATGTTTCCACTTTTTAACACTCTGGATTAATGCATACAATTCTTTATCATATGTAGGATAATTAACTACTGCAAAATTAAAAGTCTCAGAATGGTAGCATATGGGTTTACCATGTTGCATCAACACTGCTCCCATGGCATAATCATTGGCATATGTTAAGATCTCAAATGGTTGTTGAAGATTTGGCAATGCTAGTACTAGTGCTATACTAATTTTTTCTTTCAAGGTGTTGAAGGCTTTCTGTTGTTTGCCTCCCCACTGAAACACCTTGTTCAATCCTGTCAAAGCATGTAAGGGAGCTGCAATTAAGGAAAAGTTAGCAATAAACTTTCTCCAATATTGTGCTGCCCCTAAGAAGCTTCTAACTTCTGTAGCAGACTTGGGCTTAGGCCAGTTTACAATGACTGCAACCTTAGAGGGATCTATCTTCAGTTCACCACCCCCTACAATATAACCCAAATAACTCAAATATGTTTTACCAAATTCACATTTTGACAATTTAACATAGAGATTTTCTTGCTTCAAAACATCTAGAGTCTGCTTCACATGCTTCAAATGTTCTTCCCATGTTTTACTAAATAAAAGAATGTCATCCAAATATACAATTACAAAATCATCAATAAAAGGCCGGAGTACATCATTCATTACTCTCATGAAAGTGGCAGGAGCATTAGTTAAGCGAAAAGGCATAACTAGCCATTCATACAGCCCTTGCTTTGTTTTGAAAGGAGTCTTCCATGCATCTTGCTCTACTACTCTGACCTGATGGTAACCACTACGTAGGTCCAACTTGGAAAAGTAAACAACCTCTTTCAGTTGATCGAATAGATCATCTATGCGAGGAAGGGGATAATGATTTCAGTGCTCTGTAGTCAATGCACATCTTCCACGAACCATCCTTCTTTCTCACCAACACGATTGGAGATCCGCATGGTGATGTGCTTGGTCTTATGAACCCTCTCTTGAGCAGCTCTTGTACCTGCTTCTTGATTTCTGCATTCTCTAAAGTGGATAACCTTTTATACCTGTGGCTGCAATTGTTGTTTCATCACTTGAGTCTGACCCCAAATCTTTTTGTATAGTAGCAACAATCTTCTTCTTCTTGCCATTGAACTTCTTGGGTTTCGGCTTTGGATGCAAAGACCAGCAATGTTCATCATCATGTCCATCCTTCTTGCAGTGAGTACATGAAGGTTTGGTCTTTTGTACAGCATTGGCCTTCCTCTCTTTCCATTTCTTCTTCCTCTTTTCCTTGTTCTTGCTTGTAAGGGGTTTTGATGATCCCCCAATCTCTGGGTTCACATTCTTGCCTCTAGCCTCTAGATGGGTAGCTTGAACAGATACCTCATCTATGCTAGTAGGGTTAAACATGAGAATGGTATGTCTCAAATAACTATGTAGACCACCTATATACTTCAACAAAGTTTCAGGTGAGTCTAAAGAAATTCCTAGAATCAAAGCTCTTTTTCTAAACTCTCGGGTGTAGCTTCGTACACTTTTCCCTTTTAATTGGCGAAGAGTTTGCCAACTCATCATAGCTTGCTGCATATAATCTAGTGGATAGAATTGTTTTTTAATTGCAGAAACAAATTCACTCCAGATAGAAAGAATTTTACCATGCTTCTTCAAGTCAACTTGTGTCCTACCTTCCCACCATACCAAGGCAGTTCCTCCCAGTCGTATGCTAGCCAGCTGAATCTTACTTCTATCTGAATCAATGCTCTACACCCTGCAATTCACATCAATCTGCCTGATCCAGTTATCTAGCTTCTCTGCATTTAACTCTCCATCATATATTGGAAAATCAAATTTAACATCTAATTTAATCAAATATGTTTTCTTCTTTTTAATTTCAGGGCTGTTAGGAGGAGTAGATAGAGGAACCTCTTTTCCTTTCCCTTTGCCTTCAGAATGGCCATCTATATGAGATTCTTCTTCTCCTATGTCTTGTTTGGAAGTAGAAGTATCTTCACTCCGACCTTTCTTAAATTCTCTATACATATCTTCTACCATGGCTCTCATGGTCATGAAACTTTCCATGAACCGAGAGTCTAATTCCAAAGGGTTTTTTTCTACCATTTTCATCCTAGTATAGACTCCACCAATTTCGGGTTAGATTCAACCAATTTTCCTTCTCCTAATTTAAGCTTTGATCTAGTGAGCATTCATAAACGGTCCAGCACAAGCTTTTCTAACCTTAGCAACCTAAAGATCTGATACCACTTGATTTGATAATGAGATCTAAGACAATTAATAAGGTATTACAGACCTATGTGTATGGATTTGTCTATGTCATTTTATGCAATGGATCGATAAGATTGCGAAATGCACAGACAATGAAGCAGTAAAACAAAACATAATAGGCAACACATACACAACAAATTTAATAAGGAGTTCACCCAATACTCCTGGGCTACATCTCCTGGTATAGCCTTCAGTGGTGGCCTCTCTGTTATGTCTTCAAGCAGAGTTTTGTTTACAATAGTGAGCTCAATTTGAGCCTCACACACAAACATAAATACAATAATAAGAGCTTACTTGAATCTCTCAAGTTCTCCATGAGTACACAGACTCCCCTAATGCTCTCTGTCCTAAACTTTGTCTCGGCATTTGCCTGAATACTGCTCCCCCCTCATGCTCTCTGTCTGTGGCTTTTTAAAGCCAACTGTGCTGCCTATTCGTTTCATTTCCTCAACTCTCAGTCTCCCCGGCCTCTTGAACGCTTTGAATCCCTCTCTAGCGTTATACAATCATTACCTAATGCACGGAGAGGAGGTGGCCACCCATTCCGCAGTGTTAGAGTGCCTCGGGCCTCTGAAATGCCTAAAATGGCCACTTGTTGTTTCTACAATGGAAATACATTTTAACAGAGAAATTTTCCAAAACCATGATATGTCGGACTTCAAAAGTCCTCCAATACACTCCATTCCCCTATCGGGTCTGTTCACAATTCGCTATCGCATATCAGAAGGGCTCCGTCTCTGTGTATTTTGTTTAATATGAAAATACATTAAAACATTGTAAAGCCCGCATTCCCAGACCTGAAATACTATCCAATATTGTTAATAAACCCTTTCGGGTCCGCAACATCGCATCGATGCTTTTCCCTTTGGTTTTTCGTTTGTTCGCGAAAATGCGATTTACAAAGGAAAAATCAGTTTTCTGGACTTCAAAATATATGCAATGCTGCCTATTATATTATCGAGTCTGTAATATCGTTGCCTTTATTGGTATCGGCCCTGCTCCACTGCATAGTTCTGATTTGATATATCGCAATAACCCTTTCGTCGTTTTTAAGCGCTTCTGCAATCCCCCGATAGCGATCCAACGATGTAATATGGGTCGTCGATCTGCGTGCTTGATCAACAGTCCAAATTAACTCCACCAATCGCCGTCGCATGCCTTATGTGGATCCCGTCGATTCCGTTGATCGTTGTCGCAAGACTCATGTGGATCCTGCCAATCTCTGCCGAAGGTCATCTTCGATTGTGATTACCGATTCAATCTGGACCGTTGATCGGCCAGATCGAACGGTTACTGTGCATCACTTGTTCCACGCCTCCATACTCTATTTTATTCACGATTTCGTGGGTTTTGGGCCTCCCGATAGTGTTTCTCCTCCTGCTAAGGGTGTTTCCTCTGCGTTAACTTTGATCTTTTAAAATATTTTGATATTTGGCATGATTTTTAAAGAGTTTATGAAGACTTAGAGAGCATTCTCGGATCCATTTGGATCAATTGTAGAAAAGAAAATGTTGCTTTATTAATTTTTAAAAATCTTCGACAATGTGCCTAAAGGCAAGTTATGGAAAAGAATGGAAGAAATAGGTATAGCTCCTTAATGTTGTGATTAAGCTCTACGAAAAAGTTCTTGGTAAAATTACATGTAATAATGAATGATCAATGGACATTAACTATAATATTAATGTGAAGGAAGGGTTCCCCCTTTTTCATACCCCTTTTAGCCTATATATTGATCAAACTAAGCGTTGCTTGAAAGAGGAGGGGTACATTGGTGTTAATATAGTCACACTTGTTTTCTCTTATATGTTGATGATAGTGTTCTTCTTATTCTTACTAAAACTATTGATGGTCCCTTCATAAGCAACTCAATGTTCTCCAACAATTATGCAATAATTATGAAGGTACTGCTAATATTAACAAAACCAAGATTATTATATATAAATATAAGAAATGAATTTATCCTCTAATTTCATATAGGGATAACACCCTTAGAGAGGTGAAACCTTACAGATATAAAACTATCAAACTTAAATATAATTTAAAATGTAACCACTATGTGGAGAAGATAATCATTAGAAGTTGAAAAGCATATTATGGTCTTGAAAATAGATGTAGAAATGATAGACTTTGAGATGCATATAAGAAAATAATCCCTTTAAACACTTTATTTATCCTAGTTATTATGTATAGTTTTGAAACTTGGACATGCAACATCTCTTGTGAGACTTGGAATAAAATTTAGAACCTGTAGTTTCAAAATTAAATGCAACAGTCTTTACCTCGTTCTCTTGATTGAAGTTGGATGTACATCCATGAAATCTAAGCCCATGATTAAATAATTGGAATATAAATATAGTAATTGCTCAAGTATGCAAGGATAGGCTCCTTGATATTATTTATAGCATGAGAAAAAACCAATGTGGGCTCAAAAAATTAGACTAGATTATTGACATTCATGATTTTGGGGCTTTGCTTAATTATTGGAACATAAAAGAAGACAATCAAACCATTACTATTGTAGAAATTCTGACTGTAGATCAACCTGATAGTGCAATATAACTAAAGCAAAATACTTTAATATACTTCTACAATCAAACTTGCGGAAGCTTAATAGATTTGAGCAAGATCAAGCAGAACACATATAACCAGAAGAAGAATCAATTCACATGAAACACAGAAGAATACTCTGGGGAAAGCCTCAGCTAAAAACCCCTCTATCTGTATTATCATACAAGTGGAAATATATCAGGATTACACAAAGCTTTAGCTCTCAGTACAATCCCTCACTGATGCTCACAGACAAAATAGACTGCTCATATGCCTTCTCCTCTGCCCTCCAAGCTCCTATTTCCTTGCGTTGTTTCTCCTGGGTGATCCAGCTGTTACCAAGTGTAACACTGATCTTACACCCTATAAAACTGCACAAATCTCAAGGAATGAATTCCTTCTGCATGCATGAAAATTCCTTATAGGAAAATTCTTACAACTAATAGTACATCATCCCTGTCTTTAATCTCAACTGGGTCTTTCTCTGAATAAACATGCATGAGTTACTGATGAGAGAATCTTCAGCTATCTAGAGTACACTAGTTGGATGCATGCATGCATTAATTGACTGAACTCATAATTAGTTCCTCAAATAGTTTGGAACTAATTTAACTAGACTTAACTCAGTAAACTAAGCTAACTAATTACAACTCAAATATAACTCATCCTTATCTCCTTAATTAAGGGATAATCTCCTTAATTTAATGGATAACTGTTGCATGACTTCAGAAAGACTTCTAGCTTGAATTTCTCCAACTAATTAATCCAAGATGAATTAATTAATTATTTTTCATGCAGCTGGTGAGACTAAATTCAAATTTTATTTCTCAATTTTAATTCAAGGACAAATTAAAATCGGAATATTCTTGTTGCCACATTTCAACACTCCCTCTCAAAAAGAAAGGGATTATCTGCCACCCCGATCTTGTCTCTATGGAACTCAAATTTACACTTTGACAATGCCTTTGTTAAAATGCCAGCATCTTGCTCCTCAGTCGAAATATATTGCAACAACATGATCCTCTTCGCCACACAGTCTTTGAGATGATGATACTGGATGTCGATGTGCTTAGACCTATCATGAAATATTGGATTCTTAGAGAGTTTGATACAACTCTAATTATCAAAATAGATCGTAGTTGAATCCATCCTATGATCAAACAAACCAACTAGAATTTTCCGCATCTAGATGGCCTCACATGGTGCCTGACTTGCAACCATGTATTCAGCCTCTACCGAGCTGAGTGCAACCAACCTCTGTTTCTTGTTGTACCAAGAAACTACAATTGACCCAAGGTTGAAAATTCCTCCTGATGTGCTCTTATGATCTGATGGATCCCTGCCCAATCTGCATTAGTGAAGCCCTATAGCTTCACTCCCTTTGTCCATCTGTACCGTAATCCATACTGAGATGTGCCTCTGAGGTATCTCAATACATGCTTTGCTGCCTTCCAAAATATCTTGGTAGGCTGAACCATTGCTTGACTCAGCTGGTTCACTGCATAGCACAAATCTGGTCGTGTGTTGACTAAGTACATTAGTGAACCCACAAGCTGCATGTACACAATAGCCTCTACTACTTCTCCTGAAGTAGCATCCTCCTTCCTCCAGTTACCTGCTAGAGGATTCTACATGGGCTTGCACTTCTCCATGTGAAATCTCCTGAGTATATCGTTGGCATATTTGCCTTGAGACACAAATAACTCCCCATCCTTCTGCCATACTTCCATTCCAAGGAAGTAATGCATGAGACCCATGTCTTTCATCTCGAATTCTCTTGCAAGGTCCTCCTTGCAAGACATGATCAATTGATCATCACCTGTCAATATGAGATCATCAACATAAAGTACAATGATCAACTGCTTACCATTCACCATGATGTGGTACAGGTTCGCATTCGCTTCACTCTTTGTGAAGCCCAACTCGGTGAAGTAGTTGTTGATCCTAGTGTACCAAGCACGAGGTGCTTGCTTCAGCCCGTACAAAGCTCTCTTGAGTCGGCACACATGCGACTCACTTTCGAAGGTCTCAAAACCTTATGGCTACTCTATGTACACCTCTTCCTCAATCTTGCCATTGAGGAATGCAATCTTCACATCCATCTGATGGATCTTCCAAACCATCTGTGCTGATAGTGCCAACGTCGATCTGATTGATGAATACCTTGCTATAGGAGAAAAATTCTCATCATAGTCGATCCCCTCGACCTGTGAGAAACAACGGGCAACAAATATTACCTTATGTTTCTCCACACTACCATCAGTAGGTTGCTTTACCTTGTAAAGCAAACGGGAACTCACAACTGACTTGTTCTCCGGTCTTGGAACCTGTTGAGGGCCCGGAAATCGGGTCAACAACAAGGGGGATACCCACCCGGTCCGGAACTTGGTTGGCAGCTCCTTGTCCGTTTGGTATAGCGGGTCCAACTGGGGATAATGGGACCAGTTTCCCAATGTAAGGGGGTGTGTGTGTGTGTAGAGTTTGATGATGCTGATCTAGAAGTAATTTAAGCTAATTTAATTCTAACTTCTAAAATGACTCTATGCTACTGTAATCTAACAAAAAACAACACATCTAATCTACGCTAACCCGGGGTAGATTTCCTCTATTATGCGATCTAAAAAGATTTCGAACAATAACTAGTAATAAAGATCATTCAGCTATCATAAGAATAGAAATCATTTAAGCTAAACCATTTTGCATAAAAAGTTAGGCAAAACAGTTGTGAACATCATATCACATAATAAGTTATTCATATGTCAAGCACAAATAAATGACTCCACCGTACAGAATTGCCAAATGGTAACCCACACATTCATACATTAACATATAAACAACTCAGCTGCATATCACTCTAAGAATATAAGCAGAAATTGGTCAAGAGATAAAAGTACCATTTATGACTGATTTCACTCACAAACTTCAAGCAATAATGATTTATCTCTACTTGTTCTAATATCTACTAAGAGTACAGAAGTGCAACATCAGTAGCAGACATTAAAAATGCAAACATAAATAAATCACGATCCATCCATTTATCAAAACCTCCTCTGAGGGTGCAGAAGTGCATGTTCCGAGGACAAGTTTTTGACAAATTTCTGGACCCTTCTCCAATGCAATGAGAAGGGTTAAAATACTACTACCTAATTCTAATAATAGTATTATTACAAAATTTTAGGATGCGGTTTTCAAATGACCGTCCTTTTTCTAATCTAGTTGAAGAAAAAAAAAACAACATTCTAAATGAAGTCACTTATGAACTTGGTCCTTAAAGTTGCAAGTATTCAGCATAGGCTTGAGAAGAGTTGGCTGACTGATTTCTGTGCTGAGCTGAGCTGCGAAAACGACATCTACGAGAGTTGGCGCTACCTTTTCGGCTGCGTTTGTAATGCATTTCACCGTCATCCATTGGCTGTGCGGTTTAACCAAGTACGTCCAGTAACATTCCCAATTCAACCTGGCCAATGCTTGGATTGCTTTCCCTTTTGCCTGCGCTTTCTGCTTCCATTCTATTTCCAGTTGCAACTTGTTTGGTAGGTACCCCGGGGTGGTCTCTGCAATTAAATTGGCCCTGTGTAAATTCTCATTTACACAGTCGATAAGAATGCTTGCCTGTGTTGCTGCTGTCTCTGCTACTCGTTCCGCCTGCCTGATTTGATCGTCCCATTTATTAAAGAGCAACTCCTTATGATTTTCATTTATCCTGGGTGCACTTGCCCTTTTGCCTTCATCATCATCTTGCCAAGTCAAATATTCTGTCACCTTCTTGTCATTCTGATCATAGTCACTCCGCAAGTCCACCACTTGACCGGTGATTTTGTCGCTCAGCTCACAATAGTGACTCCACTGTGATATTTTACGTCCCAACTCTTCTTGTTGCTGCAGTAGTTGCTCGTTCAAGCCAATAGATTCTGAAATGAATTCTGCCAGCTTGGGCTCATCTTTATGCATTTCTTGTAAAGTCTGCAATTGCTTTTCTTTCTCTTCGAGACTCCTTTGATAGCCTATCTGCATTTGTTGAAAGTCTTCCTGTAGTTTTTCGAGCCGTCTGGAAGCTTCAGTGTTAGCGTTGGCTTGTTGCAACTGTTGTTGTAGTAGCTGTATATTATTTTCTTGTTCCTTCAATAGTTGCTGAACTTCCGAGGCCTTGTCAATAGTTGCAGAAGAATATGCTCCTGCAATCTGAGACAGCTTCGTGAGATTTTCAGTCGGATCATTATTGGGGTCTTTCCATAAGACGTCCAAATGTTCAACATCTTGAGACAGTGTATTCTCTAGTTTTCTTTTCTTTCTCTGTCTCCTTACAAGTGCTTTGTGTTGGGGACTATAGAATACATCCAGTGGGGGAATTTCTTCTACGTTAAGTAGAAGCTCTGAAGGTGGAGCGATAGGAAGGTGTTCTGCTTCTACGGAACTACTGACTATGGTCGAAACCACTTCTTGCACCATCTGTGTATTATTCACAGGTGTTTTCGGGGCTTGCTCTTCAAGATTGATCAATTCATTGAAAGTTTCCCACTCTTTATCTAGCTCTGTTGTGACAAGTGGTGCTTCGATGACAGGAGGGGGAAGATTTCTTGGTGGGGAGGCGATAACTTACTGTTGAGACATTGCACTTGACTGAGCTGTATCTTTGGTTGTTTCTTCGTTTTTTCCTTGGTCGTAAACAGACTCTTCAGGATGCTCAGATACTTCTTGCACGACGTTGGACTTAGATCTGGAAGTGCTAGAGTTTTCACTGAGGCTGATGCTTGGAGTTGGTTCTCTAGCAGGCAGTCGCAGCTTCTCTAGCGGAATACTAGCCAACCTTCTTTCTCTGTATAACGTGAATTTTTGGAGGTCACCTGAAGACAACCTCGACTGAGCTTCCCGCAAAATTTCTTGGAGCGAACTCTTATTCTGAAACAGGTCATCAAACAAATCTTTCTTTCCAGAGAACACTCTTATCTTGACATTCGTTGTGAATTCTTGGGCCACATCATTTGGGTCGAATGGCCTCGCTGGGAATTTAAATAATTGAAGGCATGTCACATTCTCCACTTCGCCAAAAGCGTGTCCTACATCGAACAAAGAGAAGGCCCCACAAGTTACGGGAAATTGAGGCCATATGGCCTTCTTCTTGTCCTTTAGGTCTTTAGTCAGGTCGCCTTCAGAACAGGTTTGATAAGCGATTTCCCGAGCCAAAAGTTTATCAGGGACATATAGGGGTAGGACATGTGGAGGTACAGTGCTTCCAAAAACTCTAATGTAAGTAAACCATTCCTCCTCGAACCATCTCGCGATGGGGATGATGTCAATTTGTGCCTCGGGAGAGCACCTTGGGGGCTCTTTGTCATAGATTATTTTATATAGGGGCAAAATAAGCCCATGGCAAATCTGGTAGAAGTGAGGGGCAAACTGGGAATCCCATAATACCTTATGATAAACATGGATGGGCAATCGATCTTGGGTAGTCCATTTCCAACCCATAGCAGGGAATTTAGATACAAGACAAACGGAATCCATAATATAAGCAGACAGATAAAAAGGAGGATAGACCCTTTGAGACAAGGATCTTTTAGACCGGTAATTGATAACGGCTGTGCATAGATTATTAGAAAGAATTTTGGCCCAATCTATAATGTCGACGTTTGTGGCAGCATCAATTAATGGTAGCCATTCAGATGAAAACTTGTTGATATCCGGCACCCCAAATAACCTACAGAGCATGGCCGCAGCAAAACAATATGGAGAGGTGAGGGAACCAGTGCTGTACATACCGTTTTTATCCTTTTTTAGCGGCTCGTCTCTTCTAGACCATTCTTTAGTGGTGTCTGATAGATCTGGATTCTTCGCCGTGAACTTCTTAACAAATTGTGCGTTATAGGTCGCTTGCGGTTCTGGAAGATGATACATAAGCCTCAAATCTTGCGCAGCAAACGATCCGACGAGCCCGTATCCTTGAACTTTGAAATGTCTGTTGTTTAAGTCTGCATCATCCAATATCCACTTGATCATATTCGTATATGGTAGAATTTTAGGTCTTGCCACTATTCTGTGAAGAAATGAACATGCTAGGTCCTCTAAGGATGCCTCAGAAGAGCGCGGTGCATCCACGACAGCAGCAACCTTCATTATTCTAGGTTTTTCCTCTTCTAGCAGCCTGTACATGCCTTCCCATGTTGATATCCCCGCGTCTCTGTTACAGGCCGTGTCTGTGTACAGAGGCGCCATCTCCTTAGTCTTCTCCTTTGCTTCGGAGCTTTGAGCTTTATTTTTCATTCCCATTTCTTTCTGCGTTTGTGTCTGAGTCGTCTTAGCTCTTCGTTCCTGTAGATTACGAGTGAAATGGAAATGACTGATCCAGAAAGGTGATGGGAGAGTTTTAAATGCAGCAGATAAATCAAATATGCCACCTTACGTGAAGTAAATCTCTACCAAGGCACGCGTCTTTAATCCACTTAATAACTGACAACTAATTCATTTACTATCATTAAAAGCGCATGATTTCGGGTCAGATTATGGTAAGTGGCTTTTCTTTGAATGGCGTGCCCGGAGGATTCGTATTGAAGTGATTTATGATTTGCTGACGTAACCTTGTATATCGCGCGGTTACTAATCGCATCATCGCAAATCGCAAGGATGTAGCATCGCAGCGATCGCAACATCGCAGATCGCAGAAATTTGATGTTTGCCAAATCTAGCGACTTATTTCTGCGATATGCGATCTAGCGATCGGCGTTATCGCAGAACGGTGAATCTCTAAGTTTTTCTTTATGGGTACTACTTTGTTGCGATGCGATGTTATTGTTAACACGAGGGTCGTGCGCATATCGATTTTTTAAAGAGAAATGAGGGTATTTCCTATCCTTCTGCAACGCGACTTTAAAGATTTTCTTCTCATCATAAACTTAGTCTTAAAATATCCAAGAGGCTTTTCCTAAGCATATGATTGTGATCTTAAAAAGAAACTCTTGCTTTTCCTAAAAATTAACTAAGGGTCCCCATTCATTTAAGTATCTTGGTTGATACTTAGATGAACTAGGGGGGGTGTTGCTGGCCACAACAGAACCACATCCCAAACACTGTTACGAACTATGGAGTCATACTCCTCCACCATAGCATCAACCCAAATTGGTTGCTGCACTACTTCCTCAAAGGAAGATGCCTCAGTCTCAACACAATCCCCAACAAGGGCCATGTATCCAGTGTACCTCTCAGGTGACCTCCTCTGTCTGCGTTGAGAAGATGGTTCTCCCACATTCTCTCTCGCATCGGACAACAATCTGTCAACTTCTCTTATGCGCTTCTGTCCATCTCTAGAAGACTCTGCTTGAGTGGATGTCTCCACTTTTGGATCCTCTGCATGCGACTGCTCCGCATCAGTCTGAGGCTCCTCCTCCTTAGGAACCAAAAGTTCCTCCACAACCTCTAGTTGGAGCTCCCTCTCAAGGGAAACTCGCATGGCCTTCTACTCATCAAACTTGAGATCTCTGCGAACCACTGTCCTCCGATTGGTAGGCAAGTACACCCGATAGTTGTGGGGTGTATCAGTGTACCCCACAAGTATCCCCAACTTGGCTGTCGGCTCAAGCTTCTTCCGTGCATCCTTTGTCACATGGCAATATGCTGATGAGCCAAAGATCTTGAAGTGACCCACATCTGGTCTCTTACCGGAGAAAGCTTCCCTTTGTGTCTTCATCCCAAGTATGCGATGTGGGCTTCTATTCTACAAATAGACCGTTGTGTTGCATGTCTCAGCCCACAAATGAAGTGGTATGCCTTGGTCGTGTAGCATCACCCAAGCCGCCCCTACAATCGTTCTGTTCTTCCTTTCGGCCACCCCATTCTGTTGTGGGTTATGAGGTGTCGTCAACTCTCGTTTAATTCCTTCTGCTGCATAGAAGTCCTTAAACTCTTGAGAGACATATTCTCCACCGTTGTCACTTCTCAAGGCTTTGATTTTCTTCCCTGACTCTTTCTCGACCAAAGCTTTGAACTCACAAAACTTTGAGAAGGTTTGGTCCTTCTTCTGAATGAAATAAATCCAGCATTTACGAGAATAGTCATCAATGAAAATCACATAATACCTTTGCTTCGTTGTGGATGCCATTGAGAATGGTCCACACAAATCAGTATGAACTCACTCTAAGATCGCTTATGCTCGACTGTCTCGATCATGAAAGGAAGACTTGGCGTACTTTCCCAAGGTACAACCTTTGCATGTGTCAACTTGCTCAAGTTTACCTTTGGGAAGTCCTGAAGATATCTGCTGCATTATCTTCAAGGCCCCATGATGCAAATGGCCTAACGGCCTATGCCATAACTCGCCAATGTCTTGGCTTTGCACCAATTCTGCTTTCGAACTCAATGCTGCACAATCATCTACCTCTAGTTTATAGAGATTCTTCATCCGAATCCCAATCCTCTTGGTCTGACCCGTGGCTATGTGTCTTAGGAACGCCTTTCCTTTACTGAAGACAACATCGTAGCCTTTTTCCTCCAACATCGCGATGGATACCAAGTTATTCTTCAGTTTAGGAACATACTTCACATTTGTTAAGGTGAGAGGAGCTCCATGCTTCCTCTCAAAAGCAACCGTGCCCACTCCTGAAACACTGTACTTTCCGTCGTCACCCATCTCTATGCACATCTTGAGGTCTTTCTCCTCCAAGGTACTGAATAAAATTTTATCATCGGTCATGTGGAGTGAGGCTCCACTGTCAAGATACCAAACACAACCCACCATCGATGACACCATGCATGCGATGAGGGTAAAGTCCATTTCGAACTAAGAGGCTAATGCCTCACCTTCCGATCCTTTCAAGGATCCCTTCTTGGACTTCTTCAATGGCCAATTAGTTGCATAATGTCCCATCTCGTGACAATTAAAGAATCTCACTTTAGACTTGTCAACCTTCTTCCCTCCATGAGAAGAATTCGATTTGGAATAGGAAGCTTTCCCCTTCCCTTTCCTTGCCTTACTTGCTAAGGCCATATTTTCTTCATCATCATTCTTGGATGAAGAACCATCTTGTGTACTCCTCCTAATCTCCTCCTGCATCAGACCCAACCACAGTCGTTCCCAATCTGACAGTTTCTCCCTTCCATTCACAGAGTCCTGGTAGCTATTCTAGCTCTTTGGAAGGCCGAGGAGAGCGAGGCTCACCATATCATCATCGGCAGTAGTTATTCCCACACTACTAAGCTCATCTCTGTAGGTGGTGAGCTTGTTCAGATATGTGAAAATAGTATCGCCCTTTTCCATCTTGATTTTTCTGAAGCAATTCCTTGAGCGCCAATTTCCTCTGGTTGCTACTGTTCTGGTAGAGGTCCTTCAATGTCTTCCACATTGAAAACAGAGTATCCGTCCCATGGAAACTCGAGACAATATGGTCTCGAACTCCCTCCAGGATGGTCCATCTCACCTTCGCCACACACTTCTTCCACTGAGCCAATTCTTGTGCATTAACTGCAGCTGGCTTTGGGATTTATTTATCAATGAAATCCTTCAAGCCATTATCTTCTAATACCACTTCCATTCTATCCTTCCATGCTATGTAATTCGAGTTGCCTTCCAAGGTATACTCGAGTCTCAAACCATAGAACGCCATTAACCAACCTAAAGTATGAGATGGATTCGATTTGTACTTGCAACCCCGAACTTCAAACTTCGAATTCTCTTCTCAATATACTATTCACAACTCTGATTACCTTTGCTCTGATACCATGTAGAAATTCTGACTGTAGATCAACCTGATAATGCAATATAACTAAAGCAAAATACTTTAATCTACTTCTACAATCAAAATTGCGGAAGCTTAATAGATTTGAGCAAGATCAAGCAGAACACATATAACCAAAAGAAGAATCAATTCACATGAAACACATGAGAATACTCTAGGGAAAGCCTCAACTAAAAACCCCGCTATCTGTATTATACAAAGCTTTAGCTCTCACAGCTAGCCAGCTCTCAGTACAATCCCTCACTGATGCTCACAGACAAAATAGACTGCTCATATGCCTTCTCCTCTGCCCTCCAAGCTCCTATTTCCTTGCGTTGTTTCTCCTGGGTGATCCAGCTGTTACCAAGTGTAACACTGATCACTCACACTGATCTTACACCCTGTAAAACTACGCAAATATCAAGGAATGAATTCCTTCTGCATGCATGAGTTTTCCTTATAGGAAAATTCTTGCAACTGATAGTACATTGTCCATGTCTTTAATCTCAATTGGGTCTTTCTCTGAATAGATATGCATGAGTTACTGATGAGAGAATCTTCAGTTATCTGGAGTACACTAGTTGGATGCATGCATGCATAAACTGACTGAACTCACAATTAGTTCCTCAAACAATTTGGAACTAATTTATCTGGACTTAACTCAGTAAATTGAGCTAACTAATTACAACTCAAATATAACTCATCCTTATCTCCTTAATTAAGGGATAATCTCCTTAATTTAAGGGACAACTGTTGCATGACTTCAGAAAGACTTCTAGCTTGAATTTCTCCAACTAATTAATCCAAGATGAATTAATTAATCATTTTTCAAGCAGCTGGTGAGACTAAATTCGAATTTTAATTCTCAATTTTAATTTAATGACAAATTAAAATTGGAATATTCTTGTTGCCACATTTCAACAACTATTAAATCCTACATATGTATAAATTTAAGTGTAAGAAAGATTTTAACGATCTAAATGTGTATAGCCAAAACTATTTTCCCACATTGTGAGCTTAAACTTAATTGAATTTTGTTAAAAGAAAGACCAATTCTCATGACCTCTATAATGAAATTGGTCACTAAACTAACAAGATTGAGTGAATTTATAAAATTTGTGGCATTAAAGATATTAAGAATGAACAAAATTTCCTTTTAAATAATCCTACTCTTAAGACTATAAAACATAATTTTACCTAGTTTCATAACTTAATTACTCTTTAGGACCTCTTAGGTTATGAAAACCATTAACTATAGTAGTTTTATTTCCACCGTGTTTAAATATAGAAATGATATTTTTAAAGAATATTTACTCTATTTCCATTTTTTTTTAGATAGACCTTGTTGGTCTTGAGAAATGATCAACATCATCATCATCAATATATTTTAAAATTATCCTTCCAAGTTAAACCCTAAACTAAAAGCTTTGGGTTTTTTGATCATCCATGGGTAGGTTTTAACCCTATACAATTAATTTTTGCAAACATATTCTTACTAAAAAAGAAAAGTTGCAATGGAAAACACAAGCAATAATACAAAGATTTTATCCTAGAAACCCAAACAGGGAAAACCAACAAGATTTTATCCTAGAAACCCAAACAGGGAAAACCAACAAGATTTTTTTCAATATATAGTATTTTGTACATTATTACAAAACAATATATATCCCATGGCATTCATGAACTACTAATCCATTTACCATGTATTAGAACATAACTGTAGTTTGTTGAATGAAACTAAAAAACCATGTGTAAAACCACCACGAGCCACAAAAAATCTTTTAGCAAAATCATGTGTTGAAAAGCGCCAAAAATAGATGCAAAAAATTATCCATTTTTTTTAGGGCTACAGACCCCCATGTGACTCCCCTATTGCGCGTCACACATTTTACAACGCATGGGGATAGTTGTCCAAAGAATATAACACATACCCAACATTGTCCCCTTCGTTGTTTTCTCTGCACATAGGGGGTCACAAGAGTACATGATCAATAATCTAGGGAAATAATGCACTTTGTTTCTACACCAAGAAAACTTATCGATGCTCACAAATTTTGTTAGTTAATCTGCAACATTCTTCAAAGTATCCACTTTTTCTAGTAGCACCTTCTTTCCTTCAATAATATCTCTCAAGAAATTATATTGAACATCAATATGTGTTGTCTTCGAATGATACGTTGGGTCCTTTGGCAGGGAGATTGCACTCTGACTACCACAATCTATCCTTACAACTTGTTGTACCAAACCAATACCTGAACACAATCTTTATAATCATGTTACTTCCTTGATTGCATGAGTGGTTGTGATATATTCGTCTTATGTACTTAAGAGTGCCACTACAAATTGTATTTTTACTCATTTAATTGATTACTCGTCCAAATAGATTAAACACATACCCATGTGTAGATCTTCTATGATCTAGATCTCCAACCCAATCTACATCAATAAAGCCATGTATGTCTGTTGGGTCCCTATAATACTAGTGATTACCCCATTACTATTGTAGTTATACCCCTTATTAATATTGTTGTGCCCCTATTGCCCCCATATTGTTATTATTGTGCCCCATAGAATCCCTCTATTGTTATTTTTGTGGCTTTATATTATTATTGTTAGGTCGGCTAGGTTATATTGTGACTCCTTAGACTCCTATATATAGAAAGGAGGTTTTTTCATTTGTATCATCCAACAATTGTTCATTTATGTAATGTAAAGGAGGTTGCCCCCTCGAAGAGGCTGAATTCTAAGGCGTTGACCTATCTTTTCTATCTTTTCTTGAGCTGGTTTCATAACATTTGGTATCAGAGCTTTGGATTCTAGGGTTTCGCTGCTCCAAACAGGTCATCGTGGCATTTTCGCTATAATTTTTTTTTGCGACGTTTCAGAAGTTGCAAAAAAAAACCCATTTGAGAAGAAATCGTGCTGAACCTCGGGTTTGAAATTTAGAGCTTTTCGCACTATATTTTCGGAGATATGATCTGAGGAAGTTGGTCTTTTTGCAGACTCCTGAATTACATTCCAAACAGGTGACCTGGGAAAAATCGTCATTACTTTCTCTCTGGGGATTGGATTGAAATTTCGTAAGAAGCTACAGAAAGAGGACGAACTGCAGTTTCTTGTATGCATTTTTCAGATACAAAGGTCAAAATAGTGACTCGTGGCACGTCGTACAAGTTCGCTCTACTGAACTAGTCTATAATCAAGTCACTGTGGGAGATTTCGCATAACTCTTCCTTGGAGAATCCAATTTGGGTCAGACTTGTGGCATTGGAAAGAGGACACAGAGGGCTACTGCAGGTCAGAAATTCAAAACTAGATGATCAGAAGTACAGAGATACATCAGAGGCAATATCGAGCTCCTACAATGTGAAAAAAGGTGTGTAGATTTTCTTAAATTTTTGCTTAAGCTTGGTTTGAAAATTTATTTTGAAGGAATTAAAAGGGCATAGTAGAGCATTATTATTGGTAACTGATGCCCCGAGGAAAGAAAATGCAAACACCTAGTAAGGAACCTGAAAGCTCTAGCATGACTCATGAAGAAGAAGAAGAAATGCTATATGATATATCAAAATTACAAGAAAAAGTGCAACAAGTGTCACTTGCACAAAAAGCAACAGAATCTAAGATGGATGGTTTAAGGAAAGATGTAGAAGCTAAAATGGATGGTTTAAATAAAGGTGTAGAAGCTAAGATGGATTGTTTAAAGAAAGGCGTAGAAGCTAAGATGGATGGCATGGAAGCTAAGGTGAGTGGCATGAACACTAAAATTGATGGCATGGATGATAAGATGGAAGAATTGAAGATAAATATGAATAAGTTGCTACAGGAAATGGTCACTAATGGTGAAAGGGTACTAAAGGAAACTCATGATGAGAACAAAAGAAATGTTAATCATGATTCCATAGACTCTAATGTTGGATCGAAGACTCACCATATTCCAAAAATCGATATGAGGAAGTTTGATGGCAAGGATCCTGCCACATGGATATTACAGATGGAGCAATTCTTCGATCTCAATAATGTGCAAAACACACAAAAGGTACGTATGGAAAATTTATATTTGGAACCAAATCAGTTTGTATGGTATCAATGGATTTGCTCTCGTAAACAATTTATCACTTGGGCAATTTTTACGGAAGAATTGATAGCACATTATGAGGATACAAAAAGCAACACTTTTTTTAGCCAATTGATAAGTCTCAAACAAAAGGGTTCAATAATGGAGCACATTGAGGAGTTCCAAAAATTGAACATAAGGGTAAAAGCTATTCCAGAGGAGCATAGGATTGATGTGTTCATAGGGTCTTTAAAGGATAATATCCAACATGATGTTCGCCTTTGGGAACCTGATTCATTAGAGAAGGCATTCAGGTTAGCAAGAAAAATGGAAAGCAAAATTATGGCAACCAGGAAGCATACCACTCACAACTATAAAGACGGAAGTGTTGTTGCCCCTAGTCTTCCACAACCTATAAGGTTGACACCTCAACAATTGGAAGAAAAAAGAGCAAAAGGGATTTGTTACAGTTGTGATAGCAAATACACTAAAGGTCATAAGTGTGCTGAGAAGAAATTATTCTACATAGATTGTGAAGAGGAAGAAGAAAAGGAGCAAGAAAAGTCAAAAGAAGAGGATATACTCCAGGAACAAAGCCTAGATGAAGAACAAATAAATCCGACCATATCTTGTAATGCATTGGTGGGAATTACCACTCCTCAAACCATCAAGATAGAAGGACAAATCAAGAAGAAAAAGGTAATAGTGTTGATTGATTCAGGAAGCACCCACAATTTTATTCATTGTAAGGTAGCAAAAGAATTGAATTGCTTCCTATATCTAGCACCAGAGTGTCAAGTGATGATTGCAAATGGAGGAACAATAAATTGCTTTGGAAAGTGCCATAATATCAATCTATCCATGGGAGAATATGTATTGACTAGCCCAATGCCTTCCATTCCAATGGGAGGTGCTGATGTTGTACTAGGAGTCCAATGGCTACAATCCTTGGGTACAATAGCTTTTAATTTTCAAGAACTTTTCATCAAATTTTCTACGGAAGGAAAGGAAGTTGAATTAAGGGGTATTGTAGGGAAACCAGGAAAGATAATTAGCTCTAATGGTATGACAAAGCTTCTAAAAAAGGAACAAAGAGGTGTAATTGCACAATTATGTTCGCTAGATGTTTCCACATCGGAATCATCTGTTTCTCCAGATCTCCAAAAAGTCCTGGACAATCATTCCAAGGTATTTGAGACTCCCAAAGGTCTCCCACCTATGCGTGATCATGATCATGCTATTCATCTGATTCCAGGAAGTGTTCCTACAAACATCAGGCTGTACAGATATCCCTATGTCCAAAAGAGTGAAATTGAACATATGGTTGCAGAAATGCTAGAGGCTGGTATAATTCAATCGAGTCAAAGTTCTTTCTCTGCTCCAGTAGTATTGGTGCACAAGAAGGATGAATCATGGCACATGTGTTCGGATTATAGGGAGTTCAACAAGCTCACTATTAAAGATAAGTTCCCCATTCCTGTCATTGATCAATTACTGGATGAATTGCATGGATCAATTTACTTCACCAAGTTGGATCTTCGTTCAGGATATCATCAAATCAGAATGAAGATTGAAGAAATTCCAAAAACAACATTTAGAACTCCTGAGGGTCATTAGGAATTTTTGGTCATGCCTTTTGGCCTTACCAATGCACCTTCAACATTTCAAGGTTTGATGAATTCATTTTTCAAACCATTCCTTAGAAAATTTGTGTTAGTATTTTTTGATGATATACTAATCTACAACAAGTCTTGGAAGGATCATGTTGAACATGTTAACAGGGTGCTACAACTATTGGAGGAGAAACAATTATATGCAAAAAGATCCAAATGTTTCTTTGGAGTCCACGAGGTGGAATATCTGGGTCATATTATATCTCATGAAGGAGTTAAGGTAGACCCTAGCAAAATTAAAGCCATTAAGGAATGGAAAATCCCCACATCCATAAAGCATATGCGAGGATTTCTTGGGTTGACAGGGTATTATCGCAAGTTTGTTAAGAATTATGGGAGAATAACAACACCTCTAACAACATTATTGAAGAAAGATGCATTTTCATGGACTCCAGAAGCAACAAAGGCCTTTGAACATCTTAAAGAGGCAATGTGCCAAGCACCGGTCTTAGCTACACCGAACTTCAAAAAAACCTTTATTGTGGAATGTGATGCTTTAGGAAATGGAATTGGTGCTGTTCTAATGCAAGATGAAAGACCCATTGCTTTTGAAAGTCGTCCAATCAAGGGAAAGTTTTTAAGCAAAGCTATTTATGAGAAGGAAATGTTGGCAATACTCCATGCACTTAAGAAATGGCGACCCTACCTAATGGGAAGACACTTCAAGGTAAAAACAGATCATGATAGCCTTAAATACTTTTTAGAACAAAGATTATCCTCTGAAGAGCAACAAAAGTGGGTCACAAAGATGTTGGGTTATGACTTTGAAATCATCTACAAAAAAGGGAAGCAAAATGTGGTGGCAGATGCACTCTCAAGAAAGGATGAGGATGTGGAAGCATTGTTGTGCGCCATTTCTATTATCCAACCAGATTGGATAAACGAAGCAAGGGAGGAATGGAAGAATGACGAAGAAGTGTGGGTACTTATTCGAAAGTTACAACAAGATTCTAGCACGTCTGATACATTTAGCTGGAAAAATGATTCGTTATGGTACAAAGATCGCTTATACCTCTGTAAGAATTCCCAGCTAAAACAAAAGATTCTTATGGAATTGCACACTTCTCCCTTACGAGGGCACTCAGGATTTTTAAAAACTTACCACAGGGTTAAGAAGGAATTTTTTTGGGATGGCCTTAAATCATATATTCAAAAGTTTGTGGCGGAATGTTTGGTTTGCCAACAAAATAAAGTTGAAACAATTAAGACACCGAGTCTATTACAACCTTTATCCATTCCAAGCCAACGTTGGGAGGAGGTTTCAATGGATTTTATCACAGGTTTACCCAAGTCTGAGGGAAAGAGTGTCATCATGGTGGTAGTTGACAGACTTACCAAGTATGCACACTTTTGTGCATTATCACATCCATTTAAGGCCAGTACAGTTTCTACTGCATTTATGGAAACAATTCAAAAGCTACATGGAAACCAAAAGATTATTGTAAGTGACAAAGATCCCATTTTCACTGGAAATTTTTGGACAAAATTATTTTCTTGTCTTGGTACTCAGTTAGCTCATAGCTCATCTTATCATCCTCAATCTGATGGGCAAACTGAGATAGTAAACAAATGTTTGGAAGGATATCTTCATTGCTTTGTATCTGATAAACAGACACAATGGGTCAAGTGGTTGCCTCTGGCTGAATGGTGGTATAACACTTCCTTCCATACAGCAACAAAAATGACCCCATTTATGGCACTTTATGGGTATCAACCACCATCCATCATATCATATTGAAGAGAAAATTCTAAGGTTCAGGCAATGGAACATCACATCCAACATCAACAACAAGTCCTCCAACTCTTAAAGGATAACCTCGTGTTGGCACAGAATAGAATGAAACAACAGGTAGATCAACATCGCAGTGAAAGAAGTTTTGATGTAGGTGATTGGGTATTCCTATGGCTACAACCATATAAGCAAATGTCCCTCAAGCAAGCTAAGAAGGATAATAAATTATCACCAAAGTATTATGGTCTGTACAAGGTGTTGCAAAAGATTGGTACTATGGCATACAAATTGGAGATTCCTGCAGCTTCTCGATTGCACCCAGTTTTCCATGTTTGATGTTTAAAGAAGGTTATAGGCGACAAGCTCCCAGTTCAAACAATATTGCCAGAACTTGACGATGAAGGAAAAATTATATTGGAACCGGAAGCAGTCACAAAAACAAGAACTCGAAAGCTACGAAATCGATCAATTTCGGAGTATCTTATCAAGTGGAAGAACTTATCTGCTGAAGATTCCACATGGGAGGATGAGAATTTTATACAGAAGTATCCAGAACTACTCAAGCGTTGAGAACAACACTTTTTTGAAGGAGAGGGGCATGTTGGGTCCCTATAATACTAGTGATTACCCCATTACTATTGTAGTTATACCCCTTATTAATATTGTTGTGCCCCTATTGCCCCCATATTGTTATTATTGTGCCCCATAGAATCCCTCTATTGTTATTTTTGTGGCTTTATATTATTTTTGTTAGGTCGGCTGGGTTATATTGTGACTCCTTAGACTCCTATATATAGAAAGGAGGTTTTGTCATTTGTATCATCCAACAATTGTTCATTTATGTAATGTAAAGGAGGTTTCCCCTTCGAAGAGGCTGAATTCTAAGGCGTTGACCTATCTTTTCTATCTTTTCTTGAGCTGGTTTCATAACAATGTCCAAAACTCTATCCAATCCTTGTCCTCCTTAGTAGTATAATCCATAGTCAATAGTGTGCCACAAATACCTGGAAACCTTCATTACTATTGTCCAATGCTCCTTCCCTACTTTTCAAATATACCTACTCAATACTCTCACTACATGTGCAATGTCTGGTCTAATACAAACCATTTCATACATCAAGCTTCCAGCCACATTGGCATAAGGAACATGAGACATGTCTTCTTCCTCTTCATGTGTCTTGGGACACTGATAAGCAGATAATTTCACACCTACAACAATAAGCACATTTACTATTTTACACTCCTACATCTAAACCCCTACAATATTGTCTCTACTTCCTCTTACTTAACTAGAGTTTCTTGCTTTCATGATCTATTTTAATTTCCATGTCCAAGATAAAGTTTGCAGCACTGGGGTCCTTTATGTTAAATTTAGTGGACAATTGAAATTTCACTTCCTAAATGATTTCCTTGTCATTTCCATTCAATAAGATATCATCCACATACAATACAAATAAATAACACGATCACCAACTAACTTGAAATATATTTAGTGATCTACTTTGCTCCTTGTGAAGCCAAGTCCCATAATATAAGTATCAAATTTTTGATACCACATCCTTCGTGGTTTTGTTAACCCATACAATGACTTTTTCAACGTGCATACTAGCTCTTTCTTTCCTTTCACAATAATGTCTTTGTTAGGTCCCTATACTACTAGTGTTAACCCTTATTGCTATTAATTCAACCCCCTTATTGTTATTGTTGTGCCCATGTAGTCCCCATATTGTTATTATTGTGCCCCATATAAGCCCACTATTATTATTGTTGTGCCCCTTCATTACTATTGTTATGTCAGCTCTGATTATATTGTGACCCCTTAGACTCCTATATATAGAAAGGAGGTCTTGTCATTTGTATCATCCAATAATTGTTCATTTGTGTAATGTAAAGGAGGTTTCCCCCTCGAAGAGGCTTATTTTGAAGTCTTTAATCTATCTTTTCTTCTATTTTGTGAGTTGGTTTCATAACATTTGGTATCAGAGTTTTGGATTCTAGGGTTTCGTTGCTTCAAATAGGTCATCGTGGAATTGTCGCTATAACTATTTTTCTACGAAGTTTCAAAATCTAAAATTAAAACCCATTTGAGACGAAATCTTGATGAACCTTGTTTCCGAATTTCCAATTTTGTCTCACTATATTTTCAGAGATATGAGCTAAGGAAGTTATGGTTTTTGTAGGATCCAGAATTCCATCTCAAACAGGTCATCGTGGAATTTTCGCTATAACGTTTTTTCCATTAAAACTCAAAATCTGAAATTAAAACCCATTTTAGAATAAATTGTGTTGAACCTTTTTTACGAATATCAGATCTTGGTTCGCTACATTTTCTGAGATAGGATCCAAGGAAGTTAGGGTTTTTGTAGGCTTCTAAATTCGATTGCAAACAGGTGACCTTGGGAAGATAATCATAACTTTCTCTCTGAGCATCAAATTCAAATTTAATAAAAAGTGACAAAAAGAGGATGAAATGTAGTTCGTTTGGTATCATTTTCAGGGCCAAAGGATGAAACAATGACACGTGGCACTTCGTACAAGTTTTCTCTACTAAACGAGTCTATAATCAGGTCATCGTGGAGATTGGGCATAAATATTCCTTGAAGAATCCAATTTCATTAAGAATTGTGGGGTTTGAAAGATGACTCAGAGGGCTACCAAAGGACGTCATATAAGATCTTGGAGATCCGAAATTATAGAGATCCTTCAGATTCAATATTGATCTCATACAAAGCGAAAAAAAAAGTGTGTAGTTTGTTTTTAAATTTTCATAAGTTCTGTTTAAGAAATGAGTTTGAAGTGATTCAAAGGGCATTGTGAAGCATAATTATCATTAATTGATTATCCGAAGAAAGAAAATGGAAACACCTAGTAAGAAACCCGAAATATCTACTATGACACATGAAGAGGAGGAACAAATGCAGCATGATATATCAAAATTACAAGACCAAGTGCAACAAATTTCGCTCTCACAAAAAGTAAATGAAGCTAAGATGGGTGATTTAAAGAATGGAATGGAAGCTAATATGGATGGTTTAAAGAATGGAATGGAAGATAATAAGTATGGTATAGAAGCAAAACTTAAAGGTAACATGGAAGATTTGAAGATACATTTGACAAAGTTGCTACAAGAAATGCTTAGTAATGGCGTAAGGGTAGTAAAGGAAACTCACGATGAGAAAAAAAGAAATGTTAATCATTATTTCATAGACTCTAACATTGGATTGAAGACCCACCATGTTCCAAAGATCGATATGATGAAGTTTGATGCAAAGGATCCCATAACATGGATACTACAGATGGAGAAATATTTCGATCTCTATAATGTGGAAAACACACAAAAGGTATGCATTGCAACTTTATATTTGAAACCCAATTAGTTTGTATGGTATTGATGGCTTTGCTCTCATAAAAAAATTGTCACTTGGTCAATTTTTATGGAGGAAGTGATAGCACATTATGAAGATACAAAAAGCAACACCTTCTTTAGCCAATTGATAAATCTCAAACAAAAGGGTTCAATGGTGGAGCACAATGATGACTTCCAAAAATTGAATATAAGGGTAAATGATATTCTAGAGGAGCATAGGATTGACATCTTCATAGGAACTCTAAAGGATAACATCCAACATGAGTTTCTTCTTTGGGAACCTTATTCAATGGGGAAGGCATTCAGGTTGGCATTAAAAATTGAAAGAAAAATTATGGCAACAAGGAATCCCACCACTCACAACTGTAAAGATGGAAGTGTTATTGCTCCTAGACTTCCACAACCTACAAGGTTGACACCACAACAATTGGAAGAAAAAAGAGAAAAATGGATATGTTACAATTGTGATATAAAATACAGTAAAGGTCATAAGTGTGCTGAGAAGAAATTAATTTACACAGATTGGAAAGAGGAGGAAGAAAAGGAATAAGAAACATCAAAAGAAGAGGATATACACCAAGAACCAACCCCAAAGAAAGAAGAAATGAATCCGACCATATATTTTAATGCATTGATAGGAATTACCACTCCTCAAACTCACAAGATAGAAGGACATATCAAGAAGAAAAAGGTAATAGTGTTGATTGATTCGGGTAGTACCCATAATTTTATTCATTGTAAGATAGCCAAGGAATTGAATTTCTTCCTATATCCAGCACCAGAGTGTCAAGTGATGGTTGCAGATGGAGGAACCATAAATTGCTCTGGAAAGTGCCATAATATCAAGCTATTAATGGGAGAATATGTATTGAATAGTCCAATGCTTTACATTCCAATGGGTGGTGCTGATGTTGTATTAGGAGTCTAATGGTTACAATCTTTGGGTACGATCGCTTTTAATTTTCAAGAACTTTTTTTGAAAATTTTTTGGGAAGGAAAGGAATTTGAATTAAGGGGTATCCCAGGGAAACTGGGAAATATAATAAACTCTAAGAACATGAAAAATCTTCTAAAGAAAGAACAACTGGGCGTAATTGCACAATTATGTTCACTAGAGGTTCAAACAACAAAATCATCTAATTCTACAGATCTCCAAAAATTATTAGACAATCATTCTAAGAATCAAGCAGTGGAAGATTACATCGAGCATCAACAACAATTTCTCCAGCTCTTAAAGGATAACCTCACTTTGGTGTAGAATCAAATGAAACAAAAGGCAGATCAGGATTGCAGCAAAAGAAGTTTTGATGTAGACAACTGGGTATTTTTATGGCTACAACCATACAAACAGATGTCCCTCGAGCAAGCTAAGAAGGATAAGAAATTATCACAAAGTACTATGGTCCTTACAAGGTATTGCAAAAGATTGGCACTATGGAATACAAATTAGAGCTTCATGCATCTTCCCCAGTGCACCCAATTCTCCATGTTTCATACTTAAATAAGGTTATAGGTGACAAGCTCCTAGTTCAAACAATATTGTCAGAAGGTGACAGGAAAGGAAAAATCATATTGGAACTTGAATTAGTCATAGAATAAAGAACTTGTTAGATACGAAATTGATCAATTTCAGAGTATCTCATCAAGTGGAAGAACTTACCCGTTGACTATTCCATATGGGTGGACGATAATTTTATACAGAAGCATCCAAAACTATTCAAGCGTTGAGGACAACACTTTTTGGAGGATAGGGGCATGTTAGGTCCCTATACTACTAGTGTTAACCCTTATTGTTATTAGTGAAACCCCCTTATTGCTATTGTTGTGCCCATGTAGTCCCCATATTGTTATTATTGTGCCCCATAGAACCCCACTATTATTATTGTTGTGCCCTTACATTACTATTGTTATGTCGACTCTGATTATATTGTGACCCCTTAGACTCTTGTACATAGAAAGGAGGTCTTGTCATTTGTATCATCCAAGAATTGTTCATTTGCGTAACGTAAAGGAGGTTCCCACCTCGAAGAGGCTTATTTTGAAGTTGTTGATCTATCTTTTCTTCTATTTTGTAAGTTGGTTTCATAACAGCCTTCTAACTGCTTCATGTATATTTCTTCTTCTAGATCCCCATGTAAGAATGCTATCTTCATGTCCATATATTCTACTTCAAGATCAAAATCAATAGAAACAAATAGAAGAAATCCAATAGAATTTAACTTGGCAACAGGAGAAAAAACATCACCAAATTCAATTCTCTTTACCTGGAAAGAACCCTTTGCTACTAATCAAGCTTCGTATTTCTCCACTCTACCTTCTGCAGTCAACTCCTCCTTAAACACCCATTTTTTGCCAATGGTGTTTCTCCAACTAGCAACTCCATTAGATCCCAATTCATTCTTTTCCAAGGATACTATTTCTTACACCATGGACTTTTTCTAGAGTTTTCCATCCTCTAAATCCACTACCTCCATAACAATTCTAGGATCTTCATCGATAATAAATAGAGAAAATTTTGAATAGAAATCATATGTAGTATACATTTATGGTTTCCTTCTTTCTTCAATGAATCTCTTTAGTGTCAAAGTCCATGGTTCTTTGTTTTTATTCATATTATTCTGTAGAGTTTGATTCATCATCTATTCATAAGCTCTATCTTTTTTGGTCCTTTCTCCCTTGGTATGACTTCCTATTTAACAAGATATTTGACTTCTCTAAATACCAGATCTCCATTAAATAAAACCTTCTTATTTTATGGGTTCCAAAGCCTATAACGTTTTAGACTATATTTATATCCAATAAAGATGCACTTTTTAGCTTTCTTATCTAGCTTAATCTTATTTTCCTATTGAATGTGTACATAAGAATCACAACCAAATACCCTAATATGTTTAAGAGAAGGTTTTACGAGTCCATACCTCATGTTGATTCATGTCATCCAAACTTGATGAGGGTGAACTATTTATCAGATAACAAACAATGTCCACTACCTCTTCTTAGAATTTATGTCCTAACACGGCACCGCTGAGCATGCTCCTTGCTTTCTCCATCAACATCTTGTTCATCCTTTCTACAACTCCATTATGTTGAGGTCTATATGGAGTGGTCTTATGCCTTGTTATGCCACAGTTCTTATGGAATTCTTCAAATTCATCCCGACAAAATTCTCCACCATTATCTATCATTGGCACCTTAATTTTCTTCTATGTTTGATTTTCCATAATAGACTTAAACTCTTTGAACTTTTCAAAGACTTTAGGTTCATTTATAAAGAAATAAACCATATATTCCTCAATAAGTCATCTATAAATGAGACATAGTATACATATTTACCCATTGAAGGAACCAATACAAGTTTAAATGCATCCTTGTGCACCAACTGTAATATTCCCTCTAACCTCATAGAAATAGAGGATAATCTTACCATTATATTATTTTCCATCCATCTTGATGCTTTTAGAATGGAAAAAGGGGAGGAATAAGCTCATAAGACCATTTTCACTAGTAAGATTGAGTTTGGAATATTGGGTTCTGAAACCTTCCAGAAGCATTTTGAGGCAACAAACGATGTTTTTTGGGGGTAAATTTTGTTGCTCTAAGTGCAACACCTTTTTCTCCTATTATACACACAAAGACATTTCCAATGACCACCTTAATTGGAATTTATATGTGAAAGTTGTGCCACTCAGCAGTTGACCTTCCTATTTTGGCCACCATAATTCGAGAGGGTGCCACGTCAATCCTCGTTATTCATTGAAAAGGGGCTAGCCACATGATCACTATGAAGAATACTCTAAAAGAGTCTAGATTGTAACTCTGGTTAAGATTTGAGGGAGTCAAACCTAACCACTAGTAGGCTATCGAGCTATGTTATAACTGGGCCACTAGGAGGAAAATGGGTTCCATTCTTTTTGAGTTCATGTATTTTGTAGATGAGTAGGCTAGCCTACAGGGATAAGGAGAGAGCACACAAAGAGTATTTTTGCATTGTAGTATCCCATAGGCCACAAGCATTACTTCTTTGTACTCATAGCCATTTTCTATTTACAGAAAGAGAGCAATGTCAACTCACCTTCCAGTTGGGTTTTCTATCGAAATGGTTTCTCAGTGTTAGAGTCTTATAGTCACAGTGATCAAAATTACTCTTTTCACTATTGGTTATAGTCTTAGGTCAAATTATAATATTTTCAAATTAAATTTGACATATCTCTTGGTTGGAAAAGGGTCTTGAGTCAATGTCTAAATGTATAATGTATATGCTACTCTCATCATAAGCATAAGGTCATGGTCATCATCAAAAGTATCATCAGAAAATCTCATGGGTCTTTTGAGGTCATTTTTTGCACACAGGGACAATTTTACTTCAAAATCAGTTTCTAAAGTAATGGACATGAATTTTACAAAAGTGAAAGAGGTTTTTGTCAATAATAGACCAAAGAACAAAAAAATCCTTCATTTTATGCACAGGTGTTATGATTTGGGAGATATGCAACGAGATTTGAGGCTTATGTTCAAAAAATCAAATTTTGAATTTGTTTTACTATTTTAGTCATTGTTTTTTGGCACGCGTTTCTAATAGATGGAAAGGAATTTTGAGAAACCCAAGTAGGTTTTTGTTAATAATGAGACAAATATCAAAACCTCTTTCAGTTTCTTCATAGGTGTCATGGATTAGAATATTTTACTGGATCTTTACAACTTAGTTTTACATATTTAAACATTTAATGATTTCCTGTTTTAGTCATGATTTTTCGGCACATATTCCGAGGATATGGAGATGAATCTACAAAAACTGAGAGAGGTTTCTCTCAAAAACAAGATATTATACAAAAAAAATCCTTAATTTTAATATATGTCATGATTCAAGAGATACGAGTTAATATTTGACCCCTATTTTCAGAAATTCGGTCCCTATTCCTAGCAAGGAGTGCCAAATTTAATGCAACTGTTTCTATCTTTAGGGAGATGGTTGAGCTCGACTCCCTTAGTCCAGGGATGAGCTAATTGTATATATTTCATGAATTTCAGAGTGCAAAAGGTTGGATACTTGAAGCTCTGACATTTTGGAACTGGTGTACTTGATTTTTTGGCAGAATTAATATACTGTTGCAGCTATTTTTCTGGGATTCATGTGTTGTGGTCAGTGACATTGTTTTCTTTAGTTATTCTTATGCATTTGATTGTTATATGTTTCTAGCAGCTATCCATATTTCTGCTCATGTTAATCTCTTAATTTTTAAACAGAATTTAGTGCCAGAAATGCTCTGTTTTGTTTGAGATTATCATTTAAGTGTTTTTATCTTCCAAACAAGTGAATTCATGCATGTATGCTCACTTAGTTCCTTCTATCTGATTTCCTCATCACCATACTACTACGACAAATCCATTTGTGTCCTTGATTACATCTATATTGCCTCATTTAAATGGCTGCAACTAATCTTTTGATCTATTTGGCCTTGACCTATTGCTTCATATCCAACAAAACTTAAATCAAAACCCTACTGAGCTGATAACTAGCCTAAAACCCTCATATTCTCTAGTCACTTCCATTGGCTTTGAGGTTGATTTAGAGAGAGCACTCTCTGATTTGGCAGGGATAGCTGCCAAGTCCAAAGTTGGTATGAGGTTACCTCTTTGGTTTCCTTTCTTAGCATTGGTAAAACTAAGGAGTGCTAACACTCAAGATATATCTTGTGTCAAATGTGCTTTATGATTTTTCATTTCATTTTCTCTATTTTTTTCATAAATTTTAATTTGCATGCATACAAAATAAATAATAATTTGCAAATACGAAAATCTAAAGAGTAATAAGCCCCAAGTAGATTTCAGATTTTTAAGTATAGTTTTATCAAATTTGTTGTGACGAATTGTTGAGTGGAATATCCACGGTATTTTAGGAATCAATAGAAATCAAAATATAGAGAAGAATTAGACATACCTTCCACCATACCATTATTTTGCAATACTCGAAATCCCTTCTCTTTGATATGTCCTAGTCTTTGATGCCACATCATACTGTTTTCTCTAGAAGCTATAGGATTTTTTCCTTATTATGCTCCATTCTCGAGAAAAATAGAAATATTACACCCATCACTAATATTTTTTCTCAATAGCTTATACAAATTTCAAATCCAAACTCCCCTAAACAATACCATGCTTGTTGAAACATCCTATAGGTATGTTTTTCAAACATTGTTTTTACACCTGCATCGCTCATCTAACTTACAAGAATCAAAATTCTGGCCCATGCAAGGATGTGAAGAACACCAAGGAGTGTTCTAATACTTCTATCCATTAGCTTCAACTTGACTTTTAATCATCCTATGATTCTAATTGTTGATTCATATCGTAAGAAAAGATCACCACCACAGAATCTTTCATACTTGCAAAACTCTCCCCGTGAAGAGTCATATGAAACGATACACCTGAGTCAACCAATCATGCCTCATGATCTAGATGTCTACTTGAAGAATCTAAGTACACATCCCCTCATTCTTCTGATGATGCTTTTGCTTATGCAGAAGGAACATCTTCATATCCCTTCCATTTCATATGAATTTTAGATTTGCAGTTGATTTTGTAATGCCCTTCTTTTCCACATCTTCAACATACCTTTACAAACTTGCCTAGAGATTTAGATCCCCCACTCAAGGACTTGTTATTTCTATTTTGATAGAATCATTTACAAACAAGGCATATTCGTTATGGATTTGCATGTTTTTCCATCTCATCTCCTCTAATAACAAGGATGAGACCATTTCATCAAACTTTAAAGTAGTTGCATTACTACCTGTGGTAACAACTAGATTGTCCTATGAGTCTAGTAGACAACATAACAAACAAATGCACTTATACTCATATGAAATTTTAATATCAACATATAATAACGAACTTACCACATTGTTGAAGGCATTCAAATGCCTTATCACTAAGTATTCATCCTTCATCCTCTGGTTATACAACTTCTTCTTCTACAGTAACAATTTGTTTAATAGGGACTTAGACTGATATAAAGCCCCTAATTTGTCCCACAAAGCCTTTGCCTTAGCTTCCCATGAAAAATTTAGTAGTATTGAATCTGGGAGACACAATCATATTGTGCTCTTTGTCTTTCTATCCAACTTGATCCAGTCTTCTATTGAAATCCTTGTTGGTGTGGTACTTGGATCCACAGTGATTCATTGATCTCTCTCCGCCAACAATCTTCCATTTTGAGCTTCCATAGCTCAAACTCTACCTATTGAATTTCTCAATATTTATCTTTAAACTTATAGTCATTTCCTTTTCACCACAAGAATCACTTATGTAGATCTCCCACTATAGCAAGATCTACCATAGGCTTGAGCTAAACCCATTAGCCACAAAGGCGTCCCCTTGAAGCCAAAACTGCTCTAATACCAAATGTGGTTTACCCCTACACAATTAATTGTTGCAAATAATTCTTAATAAAACAAAAAATATGCAATGGAAAATACAAACATTAACATGTATATTTTATCTTGGAAACCCAAACTAGGAAAACCAACAAGATATTTTTCATTATATATTCTTTTTTTTTACATTATTACAATATAATATATATCATGTGGCATCCATGAACTTCCAATCCATTTACCTTGGATTAGAATACAATTTTATTTCCTTAACAAAAACTATAAAACCATGGGCAAAGCCACCATGCACCACAAAACCGCTTTTAGCAAAAAAAACATGTGCCAAAAACCACCAAAAATAGATGAAAAAAACTCACCCAATTTTTTTTTCGAGGTTGTTTCCACCCATTGTGACCCTCTTGCTATAGATCGCACATTTTACAGCATGTGGGGATAGTCGTGCAAAGAATATCACATACCCAACACCACATAATATATTGATTTCCTAATAGCCTTTCACAATTAACACCTTCATGACCACCACACTTTATAAATCCAATCAATTGTGCCTACAAATTAGGACGTTATGGACAATTATCCCTACTCTCCCTATTATAGGGAAGATTTTTCCTCTTCTTGTGGATGAGATTCCATAAAACTGTGTAACATCTACAAAAATATATTTTTTCTAACTACTAACATGGAAGAATTTTAAAGCTTATATTTATAAGCGCTATTTATGTAGTGCCTCTAAACCATCAAATTAGAAGCCTATTCTTATCAATTTCTATTATCTCCTTCTCGACATTGGAAACTCATCTCTTTGGATTTCATGATGGATTACCTCTCAAACAATGTTAACATGTATACTTGTACAATTGCGCATTGGTTTTCTATGACAACCATTTTTATTTCCCATAAAAAAAATATTCATGTTCTTAAAGTAATTTTATTATCATTAATTTGGTGGATTTCATTCTTCATTAGGGGCAGCATGTTCATTCCATGTGTAAGGACCTATCCTTGAATAGCTTTGGGTGCCTTCAACACAATGTCACCTCTATGGTCATTTATTGGCATAGACAGACACAATGGAGGTTTGATAGCTAGAAGAGTAAGTTTGGGGCACCCTTGCACTTTGGTAGGTGCACGATATATTGGTGATATGCCCTTGCATAAACATTGGGTGTGGCATAAACCTTGATATTTCACTCATCAGTTGGATGCACCAAGAGAACCTTAGAAGAGAACTTGAAAAGGTAAGGAGAAAAAGATTACCACATATAACCTCATCCATAGGGATGCACTATATATTATGGAAAAAGTGGAAAAGGTGAATTTAACTAGCTTTATAAAAGACTTGGATGCACCTTTTTAGGTGCATGTTAGTTGGGCACACATGGGTGCACCATGGGACATTGGAAAATCAATGAACAAGTCATGAAGGGTGTGTGGCACATGACACAATAGTGCAAACATTGGTGTACAAATAAATAAGGGTGCAAAGGCACCATAAAAAACAAAGTTGGATGATTAGGCACTTAGGTTGACTTGGACCTTAAGGGGGTTGCCCAACACCTAAGAAAAATGCAAAGTACAAGGCAAGTTCACTATCAAAGGAAGACACCTCAAAAGTGCTAAGACATTCAAGAGAAGTCATTCACACAAAAGCGCAAAGTGTTATGCAATTGTGTTAATTTTAGTGTTGGCACAATAGGATGAATTTGAATTCAACTAAGTGAGCACAAAAAGAAGATAGGACCTACATAATGCAAGCATAAGGTTGCTTCAAGGGTTAAATTCATGGTACTTGTATGCAGTTGTGCTTGTGTAATTATAGTTTGCAAAAGAGTTATAAGCATTGAGCTTGGCTCCTTTATTGTACATTGTAACATTCTTCACATAAATAAAATTAAGACCTTTATCTTAGGTGTTTCATGTACATGTGCATTATGGTTGCTTTACTTGGATGAATGTTTTGTTCCTTGATTTATTTTGTGTTACCTAAGTATTGAAATATTGGCTAAGTATCGTTAGGTTGTTTTAAAGGCCACAATCGGTTATGAACTTGTTGTTGAATGAACTTGGTTGAGTAGGAATTAGTTTCATCTGACATATTGTATCTTAAGGTAAAGTCATGGGCGAACCTTAAGTAAAGAGGCATATTCTAGTTGTAGTAGGTGCAAACTAGCTAAGCCCCTATGGCTAAAGCAAACCAATTCCGCACAACCTTAGGTGCTAAAACTAACTTAGAAAAACCCTAATTTTGTAAATAGAAATTTGAGCAAACCACAAGTTTTTAATAGCTAGTATCAAAGCAAAAAATTTGGTTACATATAATATTGATATATTATTGCTTTTCACAACTATCTTTATCATGATAGTTGGTATTAAAGTAGAAACTTTGGTTAGAATCATTACTCTTCATCACTATCCCTATCATAACAATTGATTTAAGAGCATAGTATTCACTACTTTTTGAAGAAATGATTGGTTTTAAGTAGACAAAGAACACCTTGAGCACTCTTCATTCTGACTTGGAAGGAAGCAACAAGCATTAGTGATAAGTTGGACATGTAGACAAGAACACACTCGAATATTGACATCACATAGTTAGTGCCTTATTGCAATAGAAATTGAGATAGTTTGTCCATATATGATGATGATTTATCTTGTTGTTTCATGTCCATTGGAAAACAATGTAGGCTTGAGATATCAAGGTGAACCAAGTCAATGAGACTTGGGTAAGATTTTAATATTTGCATAGAGATTCGACCCATCTCTAAAGTATGACAAGGAAGCATAAAGAAAGATTCATGGAAGACCAAGATGGAAGCCATGCCATGGGATTGGAATAGTGGGATCAAAAGATCGATTAATTGTACCAATTATGTGTCGCAAAGTTGTAGCAAACTAGTGTAGGAGTTGAAGCTTGGGTTTAGAAGTTGCAAAATTTCACTGACCAAGTAGAGACTTAGGTTATGCTTATGTTGGGATCATTCAAGGGGAAGGATTTCCAAGATGATGCCATCATCAATACAAATAATCCATTGGAATGAATTACCTATGTTGCAAGGTAATAATATTACTTGTTTCATTTGTTAATAGAATTATTTTTCCATATGTTGTCATTTGAAGACAAAGTTGGAAGACTTGGAAGAAGTCCAATTGCAACCAATTTTTATTGTGAAGCCAACATCGTTGGGAGTAACCCAAATGTAATAGCATTTGCAAGCAACATTGGGGGTTTTATGTGCCTTGAGAACAAGTTTAGGCAAGTTTGTGACAGAAGGTCATGAACATGGTTAGCATGGTGAAGGCATGAATGACCTTTGTTTTTTGAATTCAATTGTGAGTGGGTTGAAAGTGGTAGCCATTGTAGAGACGAGTGCAACTCACATCTTAGTAAGTGAAAAAATTGTTATTGCACATAACTATAAGCTTGATAGCAACATGGCCATGCTTAAGGTGGAGAGTCTGGTATTGATTCTAATTGTAGGAGTGTTTTGATTGCACTTGTTAGTGACAAGGAAAGGGTTTTGATGGTTAATGATGCAGAACATGGATGCAATGGTGGGCATCCCACGATTGCAAGAAATGGCACACAACACCCTAGTGGTAAAATAGAGAATCAGTGGGCAACCTACGACGTCAAGTGGGTGCCATCGAAAGCTGTGAGTGTGCATATCCAATGATTAGCACATATGTTGATCATATGACCCACAAGCCTCCACATGGGAAATAAGTGTTGGTGTTAACATGTAGGGGGGCATGGAGGGAGACATGTGGCGATCTCTTGTGCCCTCTATGCACCTTCACAATTTTCAATTGTAAATTTCACGGCCGCATAGTGGACACCAAAACTGGTTCTTCCCCTAGCCACCCCGCCTCCACGCCATGAATGAGTCGAGCCATCTCATTTCCCTTTGTCGACTTAGCACACCACCTTTGTGCCATGTCATCCCTTGACATGTGAGAAAAACCACATCATGTTGATGTCATCATGACATCAACCCCAAAAATCACCAAATCACGTTATGCCACGTGTTAGCGCACAAATTTATAAAAGGAGGGTCGGGCCCATTTTCATTACGTTTATCTAGCTTAACCTCTAACTCACCCTTTCACTCTTGTCAAACTCGAGAAGATCAAATCTAGCCTATGTAAGCTTAGATTCAAATTGTAAATTGTAAATTATCTTCATTGTCTTGAATCTAACCTACTAAAGCCTCCCATGAACCAAATTTCAATGTAATTTCAATTCTAAAGAAAACCGTAACCTTTCCCACAATATTCACAAGAAAATTCTTCTAACACAAGAAAATTTCACTATCTTCAAAACAATGTTGGAGGGATCAATTCAGAAGGAGAAAACTGGTCCCCAAAGCCTCAACAATCATGAGTTAGCAAATATAATTAAGGGCTTGAGAAGTGCAAAAGAGAAAAAAATAGGAAATCAGAATCAAATTGTTTTCCTGTGAATGCTTGGTTCGATGAAGAATGCAAAATGCCAAGGAGAACCTTGAAAAGGGCAGGCAAGGAGAAGATGAATGTAAATTTATATAAGAAGATTTTAAAAAGGAAAAAAGACGAGTTCACGGAAACAAGGCGAGAAGAGTTAATATATCTGGGAAAGAATAAATCAAAGTATTTTTGGCAGGAAATTCAACCAAGGAAGAAGCAAATTGAAAATAATATTACAGTCAATCAATAGTTTAACTATGCAAGAAAACTCTATGAAAAATAATTAGAGGTTGAGCCTCCTCCGAGGATCAACACAACTACAAATATTTTCACATTACAAGAGGTGGAGGTAGGAATTAAAAAGTTGAAGATAGGGAAGGCAAAGGACTTGGTTGAACTTCAAGCAGAATATCTAAAGTGGGGAATGAACATTCTGGCACCGCACATCATGGAAATATTCAACAACGTCATTCGACAAGGATTTCAAGAGATTGGATAACTAGTCTAGCAATACCCTTTTTAAAAGTGGAGACATTAATCATCCTTCCAACTATAGAACCATCATGATAAATCCTTTGTTTGCAAAGCTTTTCAACAACATGGTATAAAATAAAATCAGTAAGTGGGAAGAAGTAAAAGAAAAGAGGGTAAAAGGGCAAGCGGGTTTAGGCCGAAGAATTCTATAGTAGATCATGGTATAACGTTGAGACACATTATTGAAAATGTTTGGAGGGACAAAGAAGAAGTATTTTTCTGCTTTGTTGACTTCAAAAAATCATTTGACACGGTCCCTAGAGATTAGTTATGGCATAGAATGGAAGAACTCGAAATTCCTTTGCAATATAGAGTTGTTGTCCACAGGATTTATGAAGAGGTGGAAGTCAAAATTAGAACTTCAGCAGGAATTTCAAAAAGTTTTAGGAGCGATATCGTAGTTAAGAAAGGCTGCCCTTTATCCCCTACCCTTTTTGGTTTATTTATTGACAAATTGGAAGAGTGTCTAAATCTGCAAGGTGGGAATGGTGTTTGATTGGGGGAGTTTGTGATCAAACTTATTTTATAAGTTAATGATATTGTATTGATTGCTAAATCGACCCATGGATTGCAGGTGCACCTATATGCCCTTGAGAATTTTTGTAAAGTAGTGGGGATGCAAGTCAATACCAGTAAGACCAAAATAATGATTTTCTCTAATAAAAGGAAGCAAAGCTAGCATGCATTGTTCTTTGAAGGAAACATTCTTGAAGAAGTAAATGAATACAAATACCTCGGGATCGATTTCAACAAAAAGCTTAATTGGGAGGATCGCAGAAATAAGAGAATTTTAGGAGGGTGGAAAGCATTATATGCACTTCAAAACAGATGTAGAGAGGTGGAGTTATGGTATAGGAAAAATATTAAAGTGATTTTTGGAATCCTAGTTTGTCCAATGATATTATATGGGCGTGAACTGTGGGCTAGCAACATCCATGTTTCAAAATGGAAACATATTGAGAAAATCCAAAAATGCTTGATTGTGAGCAAGTTCAAAATAAAAAAAATCTGGTTCCTTATGAGATAATGATGAGTGAAACAGGAGCAACTCCCATCAAAGAAATTTCTATGGTGCATCTTATAAAGTATATAAAAATAATTGAGAAAATGGGAGTAAGTAGATGGCCAAAAGTTATCTTCAATGAAGGCATGAGTGAAAGAAAGAAATCATGGATGAGATAAAACAACAAATGGATACAAAAATGGAATATTTACCTCAATGCATGTCCCACAAATAGCAAGGAGTTAAAGAATTTTGTTATGGAGAAGTTCTGTAAGCGTATATGGGGAAAAGAGTTGGGTAGAAAGAAGAAGTACTATGTTAAGGAATTCAACCCCACTTGTGATCTCCAACAAAAAGAGTACATTGGATCCAACATTCCATGGAGAGAAAAGGTTATTATTGCTAAATTAAGATCTAACTCACATAAAATTCGGTGTGAAACGAGAAGATGGAAGAGACCTAAAGAAGCTTGGGAAGAACGGGTGTGTACTTTTTTCACTTATGGGGCAGTGGAATCAGAAAATTATTTCATTTTGGAATGTGATGCTTTCAGAGACATTAGGGACAATTATGGCAGTATGTTAGCCTCAATTCCTTGGCATTGTCTTTTCAGTGAGGGGACTGTTAGAAGGTTGGGTCAACTCATAATCAATTTGAGTAAGAAAAGGATTGAACTGAAAAAGGAAAAAAATAGGGAGGCGGGTAGTCCCATAGACTATGTTTATTCTTTTGGATGCTAAAATATCATTCAAATTCATTCACAAGAAGAGCGCTTGTTTTCTTAAAGAAATTTGATTTCCACGCTGATTGTGTAGTCAGTGCTAGGGAATTAATCCATTTGTAACCTCAAAAACCATGGATTTTGCTAAATTTGGTCTCGAAATTCCAAAAATCTTCTAATTTGACACTCGAGTGTGCCAAATACCAAAGCCACCTTAATAATTTTAATTTTTTTTTTCCCTCTCGCCCATAGTCCAATCTCATTAGGCCACGTGGCACCTATGCATTGGAAAACTAGTCTCACTCATACAGACTTATGACATGATGAAGGTGATACAGATCATACAAAGTACTTTTGAATCAATTGGTGACTTCAACAACTTATCCACATCAAATATGGTGCTAGCAGTGGTCCGTTAAGTTTTCAACTTCTCAGAGATGGGGGGATAGTGTGCCAGTATATACTTACCATGTCAAATAATTATCACATCTGCTCAGGGGGATAAGCCAATTATTAAAATTACACCAAAAGCCATCGAAACCATGTTATCATTTTCAAACAGGACAAGACTACAGAAGTTGGACATGGAAGTATTAGAGGATAAATAGAGGGGCCTCTTACCAGATGTCCAATAACAAACGATTCATGAAAGTGTCAAAGGAGTGGTTTCCCCTTCTGGTCTCCCTCCTTACCCTATCACAACTTTTGATTACATGTTCGAAATGAACTTCTTAGTGATTGCTCAAGTCCTTGGTAGAAGTATCGATATCCTAATAAATGAGTTGGTTCTAGGATTCCTAGTCACTTTGGGTCATCCAATCACGAAGCCACATACCCCATATAATTTCCCTTAGGTTTTTTATGATGAGATCCACACCCATCTAGTAGACTACGTGGAAGACATATCTTTTTGATATCAAGAATACCTATTCTATATCTTCATCCATCAAAATTACCCCTACCTTGAAGACGTGAAGCTCAACATGGTCAATGAGCAAAATGTCATATTGCATGTCTTCGAGTGGATTCCGCTGTTAAGAAGAATTAAGAATAAAAAAATGTTTCTTTGATTATGTGTCATCCTTAATGCCTGTTGTGTACAATTTATTGCATAGTGAACCGTTTCCTAGAGTCCCCAAGTTCCTTAGGGATACATTGCAATTTACCCCCAATACAAAGGTAGGTGACTAGTATCTCTTTGAGAAATACATTGTAATAAGAATATATGGATTTGAGGGAAGGCGATGTCAGCTACCAACCTTTCTAATTCTTTACATCTTTTCACTAGAACACATAAAGTAGAGGTTATGTACTAACAATGTATATTTTGCTTCCCAGAAGGAAATCATGACTTTCTATCTTGCTCGTGAAGTGGGTTGTTTTGTGGTGAGAGAAAGAAGTGCCTTGAGTATAGTGGAAAACATTCTCAAAAGCCTTGGTTTCCCGCAGGTAGGAGCATTGCAACATGATCCTCATAATATTATATATGAGAAAAGGAAGGACAAAAAGAGAGAAGAACATAAGCATGATCCTAATCCCATGATAAAAGATTGTGCTAACAAATATACATGGGAAGAGGTCAAAGCCATCTTGCTCCATATAGTTTCAAGCACCTCCCATCTCTTGGGAAGAAAAAGGAGTCCCTCAGACCCCATGGACATTGATCAAGGGGATGAACATAACCCCAAGAAGTTCAAGGGGAAACAAGTAGAAGAAGAGGATGAATATGACGAGGATGATGAAGAATAGGACACATTGTCCCAGGATTTGGTGTTGTACAATAGATAACTGGCAGACCCAACTAAGCCAACCTTCACTATGCAACACATGGATTCTTTCATGTCAGAACTCGAAGCAAGAGAGTCAGGTGAGACCTCGAAACCTGAACAAGTGTCCATTATGCAACAATATCAAGAAATGGTAAAGCAGGCATCCAAGGATGGAAAATGAGACATAAGGGTAGTTGAGAATCAACCACTCCCTATGTTGCAAGTGAAGAGTGCTTTGGACCATGAGAAGGGAATTTTTAGAATGATAGTTTTGCAATTCGATGCTCAGACAATCACATCTGTGGGCGACTATAAAGTGCACCATATGTCCCTGCTAGTTGACCAGGTCCCATCAATGGAACTCATGGAGCTAGATATGTAAGTAACCCATATGATGCATATGAAAAATTCTACTGTCGGGAAATTGCAAGAAATGTACAACAAGGCAAGTAAATAACTAAAGTATGAGATGATGGTTTGTATCAAGGAAGATCAAAATAAGGAATTTGGAAGACAAGATAATGCACCTGGCTACACACCCTTGGGACTTTAAGCAATACACGACCACAATGGAGGACAAGGAAAGAGAGATATTTTTAATGAAAAAGAAGTTGAAGATCTCAAATGCACACCTTGTGCATACCAATGAACTAGTAGCAGCTGAAAAGGAAAATCAAGAGTTGAAGGAGAAGTTGCATGACATGAGAACAAAGAACAATGGATATAAGGATTAGATTATGCTACTGAAGGCACACTCTAAGGGGTGAAAGAGAAAACAGGAAAGACATCTTAGTCTCATAAGACACCTAACACTCTGATCGGGCAGGTTGATCTATGGTAATGCTAGAGGATGCTAAGAAGTTACAGGCTCTTCTCTCCAGTAGAGAGAAAAAATTGAAGGAAAAGAAAAGTGAATTGAAATGAAAAAAATGGAATCATATCTGAAGTAGGAGTATCGACAGATTAAATAAAAGTTGAAGGTATTAAGGAGAAAACACCAAAGAAAATCCTCATTTAAGGCTACTAGAACAATAATTTGGGACATAATAACTAAACCAATGGATAAAAATTGGGAGCATATGGAGTTGTTGCAGGAGAAGACAAATGTTGTCAAAAGAGCTCACAATGAGATGCACATAATAAAGAATGATATAGGAGACTTCCCCAACAAGGTTGAAGCTATAGTAAAATTCCCCAATCAGATGGCCAAGGAGGATATTACAAAAGTGAAACTTGATAGATCCAGGTTAGTTATAAGAGCTAACCAAATGAGGAGGAAGCAAAATTTGTTAATGTTAGTGGCTAATAAGGTAGGGGCACTCTTAAAAGAGGTGTAGATCTTCAAATGTAGATGTGGGATTCTACACAAGAAGAAGGTCCCACCACTCTTCAATGGAAATGGAGATATATATCCCAAGGAGCCCCTAATGAAAATGTTGATGGAAATGAGGAATGATAAAAAAGGTTATGGGGAAGAACACTGTCCTCTTCAAGGAAATGATATTGTGAATATGTATGTTGCTTTTTAATGTACCTTAGACAAGTGGTTTCCCATGGGTGAGTCTCTACCTAGGGAAAAATGTCCAAAATAATTGTTTTGCTAAGTGTGACTTTATAAAGTGAAGGTGACTTTATAAGTGGTAAAGTCAATGTTGAATTATAAAGTGAAAAGTGACTTTAGACATAATGTACAATGTGGGTATTGTATTTAATGGGTGAGTTAAAAAATAGATAGTGAGAATTAAATGCACATTTATTCTCGTCCCTTAATCTAAATGAATATGAGCCATTAGATCTTAGGGTTGCCCAAAAGTCATCGAGGGAAACAAAAGGGGGAAAAGAAAAGAGAGACTGCATTCATTCTTCATGAGTAGATTGGAGAAAGGACGCTGAAAGCTGGAGAAAAGTTCTAAGGAGAAATTTGTTGCAGCAAACTGAAGGAGTGATTTCTGGGCAAAAACGGGCACGAAAATCAAGGCATAGAAGATAACAAAAGGTACAATACGAACAACATTTAATGATGTGAGCTGCACGTAGTTCGATAGAAGTTTTTGAGATTTTTTTTTGAAAAAATATGTATAGTCCATACGGAAATCCGTACAGTACATATTTTCAGCTTCAAGTGGGCATGGTTTTCAAGGAATTTTGGGTTGAAGAGATAAGTTGTATTTTTTTGTTTTGTTTTCTCTTCAAATGTATTTTTCATGAACTTGAAAGATACATAAATTTGAAGAGCTCTCTAATAGGTTTTCCCTGGAGAAGATTGAAGGAGTTTTTCCTCGGTCTAAGTTGACCAAAAATATGTGTGTATTTTTATGTGTGTTGTTGGTTTGTTTATGTCCATATTTATTTTTCAGCATGTGTTTACAGTCCCATGTGTTTTAATCTAAAAATTTCATTTCTAGAATTCTATATGTTGAATGCATGTTTATGGGAAAGGGAATTTAACTGAATGGGAGTGATAAGGTGAAATTAAAATCAGGTTGGGATTGCAGGAAACTTTTTCGTCACCAAATTTCAACATGGTATCAGAGCTACACGCTGAAAATTGTAGTTTGAACATCAGACAATAGTTTGGGACAACAAATAGTGGTTTTGACAACAAACTTAGTTTGGACAGCAAACTGATATTTTGGGACAACAAGGTGAAATTTCACACAGACTAAACTTTTGGGGCAACAAGGTGTGCTGGAAAGTTCATTTATCCATTTTCTTGGTTTTGTAAATTTTGGACAACAATCATGGCTATGTTCTTAAGGATAGAGGATAGACTGGATGGGATATCCAACTATGTCGATTGGAAGGACATAATTCAGACAATGTTTGAGGAGGTAGCAGTTTGGGACATTGTGCGGCAAGTGGTTGTACCTCCTACTACTGCAAATGAACTTGCTGAATTCACAAAAAATAATGCAAAGGCAAAAAGGATTTTGATGGATAGTCTGAAGGATCATGTGGTTCCTCATGTGAGAGGACACACATACATATATCAGATGTCAACAACTCTAACCACTCTATATCAGATTACCAATGAGGGTAGGAAGATTCAGGTCTTGAGGTCAGACAATGGTGGGTTTTATGACTTCTGTGCACAAGAGGGCATTAGGAGAGAGTTCACGGTTCCTTACAACCCCGAGCATAATGGGGTGTTTGAAAGGAAGAATAAAACTATTGTTGGGGCTGCTAGAGCAATGATTCATGATCATGTTTTGCCTTTGTTTTTGTGAGTTGAGGCTTGAAATACTGTTGTTTATCTTCAGAACATGAGTCCTCATAGAGTATTGGGGAATATGACTCCGGAGGAGGCTTTCACTAGAGAGAAGCCTCATGTGGGACATCTTTGTATCTTTGGATGTCTCACATATTCTTATATTCCTAAAGAGCAGAGGATGAAGCTGGAACCCATGGCAGAGAAGGGTACCTTTATGGGTTACAACGAGACTTCGAAGGCTTATCAGATCTTCATTCCTTCTAAACGGGGAGTGGTGATTAGGAGGGATATGAAGTTCAAGGGGGAGAGGGCCTATCAAAGATCACATGAGTATTACGAGAGAGAGTCACACACTTCTCCTCGGCAGGGAGGTTAGGTACATGGAGCAAGACCTCAGGGTTCTGGATCGATTGGTACAGGAGGTACTTCAGTGTCAGTGACATTTGGGGCACCAGTGGAGAGTGCAATGAGTACTTCTTTAGGGAGTCCACTGATATAGAGTTCACATGGCACTTTAGCTGACACATGCATAGGTGCCAATACAGGTTCTTAGAGGACAGGGGTTGGTACAGGCACACCGGGATCAGTTGGCAGACCTTCAGGTTCACTAGATTTGGGAGCAGAGGATGAGGTTCCCTATGGGGAAACTTCTTTAGGGAAGAGGAGGCACAAGTGGCTTTAAGACACCTTGAAGGAAGTTAAGTTCGTTGGTCCTCCGAAGAGGGTGAACAGGGAGAGTGTGCCACCTGAGTGGTTTCGCAGTTATGTAGCCAAAGCTACTAGCATTGTTGACTTTGAGCCTACTAGCTATGAGGAGGCTTCCAGCCAGGAGGTATGGAGAGAGGTTATGGTGGAGGAGTATGCCTCTATCATTAATAACAATGTCTGGGAAGTGGTGCCTAGGCCTAAGGGCAAGTCAGTAATGACTTCCAGGTGGCTCTACGAGACTAAGCATGTTGTGGATGGTAGCATTAAGAAGTTCAAGGCGAGGTTTGTGGCTAAAGGGTTCTCATAGATAGAGGGAGTTGACTATGATGAGACCTTCACTCCCATAGCTCGGTACACTTCTATCTGATCCCTTATTTCTATTGTTGCAGAAATGGGTTGGCAGATCCATTAAATGGATGTGAAGACCGCATTTCTAAGCGAATTTATAGAGGAGGAGATGTATGTTGAGAGGCCACATGGCGTTGAGGTACTTGAGCGAGAGACCCATGTATGTCCATTGAGGCGAGCACTTTACGGACTTAAGCAAGCTCTGAGAGCTTGGTATTCGAGGATTGATACTTACTTGCAGTAGATGGGTTTCACGAAGAGTGATATAGATCCGGACCTATACTACATTGTTGTAGGGGATGATCAACTCATTCTTGTGATGTATGTTGATGACTTGTTCATTACTGGGGTAGAGAGATTGATTAGTGGTTGCAAGGAGGATCTTTTTATGGAATTCATGATGAAGGACATTGGGTTGATGCATTACTTTTTGGGGTTTGAGGTGTTGCAGGAGGAGGGGCATATCTTTGTGGGGCAGGGGAAATATGTTGTGGATGTGTTGAGCAGATTTCACATGGAAGACTGTAGACCCATGTCTAAACTTATGATCACCAACTGGAAGAAGCTTCATGCTTCAGATTCTAGTTTGGTGGATCCCACATTGTATAGGCAGCTTATTAGGTCCTTGATGTATCTGGTCAACACTAGGCCAGATATATGCTTTGTAGTGAACACACTTAGCCAATTCATGGTTGAGCCGACGAGGGTGCACTAGGTAGTTGCAAAGCACATTCTTCACTACATGCAAGGGAGTGTTGATTATGGTATGGACTATAGGCGGGGAGATCGAGTGAAGTTGGCATGTTACACAGATGCAAATTGGGCAAGCTGTGCTCTGACAGGAAAAGAACTTCATGGTGTTGCTTTGGATTGGATTCGATAGTTGTGTCGTGGTTCAATCGAAAGCAAAAGTTAGTTGCTTTGAGCTCTTCTGAGGCTGAGTATATGGCTGCTAGCCAGGCTAGTTGTGAGGCCATTTGGCTTCGCAAGTTGTTGTATGGCCTATTTGATTAGGAGTTGAGACCGACAGTTATTGACTATGATAATAAAAGTTACATTAAACTCACAGAGAATCCAGTGTTTCATCGTAGGTCAAAACACATTGACATCCTATATCATTTCATCATGGACTATGTTCAAAAGGGGCTAGTGAGGTTGTTGGAGTATATATCAACATATGAGCAAGTGGTCGATGTTCTCACGAAGTCTTTGCCAAGAGGAAAACATGTCCATTTCAGGGACAAGATGGGTGTGGCGAGAAACACTCTACTCGGTGAGAGGGAGTGTTGATTTTTAATATACCTTGGACAAGTGGTTTCCCATGGGTTAGTTTCTACCTAGGGAAAAGTGTCCAAAATAATTCATTTCCTAAGTGTGACTTTATCAAGTGAATGTGACTTTATAAGTGGTAAATTCAATGTTAAATTATAAAGTGAAAAGTGACTTTAGACATAAAGTACAATGTGGGTACTTTATTTAATGGGTGAGTTAAAAATAGAAACTGAGAATTAAATGCACATTTATTCTCATCCCTTGATCTAAATGAATCTGAGCCATTAGACCTTAGGGTTGCCCAAAAGTCATTTAGGGAAACAAAAGGGGGAAAAGAAAAGAGAGAGTGCATTTATTCTTCATGAGCAAATTGGAGAAAGGAGGTTGAGAGCTGAAGAAAAGTTTTGAAGGTGCAGTAAGCTGAAGGAGTGATTTCTGGGCAAAGTTGGGCATGGAAATCAAGGCATAAAAGACATTAGAAGGTACAATACGAACATCATTTAATGTTGTGAGATGCATGCCATTCGAGAGAAGTTTTTGAGAAAAAAATTAGAAAAAAATATGTACAGTCCGTACAGTACAATATGTATCCGTATAGTACATATTTTCATCTTCAAGTGGGCACGTAAATCAAGGAAAAGTGGGTACGGTTTTCAAGGAGTTTTGGGCTAAAGAGATAAGTTGTACTTTGTTGTTTTGTTTTGTCTGCAAATGTATTTTTCTTGAACTTGAAAGATAAATAAATTTGAAGATATCTCTAACAGGTTTTCCCCAAAGAAGATTGAAGGGGTTTTTCCTGGGTCTAAGTTGATAAAAAATCTGTGTGTATTTTTATGTGTGTTGTTGGTCTATTTATGTCCATATTTATTTTTAGCATGTGTTGACAGTTCCGTGTGTTTTAATTCTAAAAATTTAATTTCCAGAATTCTATAGGTTGAATGTATGTTTATGGGAAAGGGAATTTAACTGAATGGGAGTGATAACTTGAAATTAAAACCAGGTTGGGATTGCAGGAAACTTTTTAATCATCAAATTTCAACATGGTATTAGAGCTATAGGATGAAAATTGTAGTTTCAACATCAGACAGTAGTTTGGGACAATAAACAATGGTTTGGACAACAAACTAATATTTTGGGATAACAAGGTGGAATTTCACACATACTGAACTTTTGGGACAGCAAGGTGTGCTGGAAAGTTCAATTTTGCATTTTCTTGGTTTTGTAAATTTTGGACAGCAGTTATGGCCATGTTATTAAGGATAGAGGACAGACTGGATGGGATATCCAACTATGTCGTTTGGAAGGACATAATTCAGGCAGTGTTTGAGGAGGCAACAATTTGGTACATAGTGCGGCAAGTGGTTGTACCTCCTACTGCTGCAAATGAACTTGCTAAATTCACAAAAAATAATGCAAAGGAAAAAAGGATTTTGATAGACAGTCTGAAGGATCATGTGGTTCCTCATGTGAGAGTAAACACACACACACACACACACACACACACACACACATATATAAGATGTGGACAACTCTAACCACTCTCTATCAGATTACCAATGAGGGTAGGAAGATTTGGGTCTTGCGGTCAGACAATGGTGGTGAGTTTTCTGACTTCTGTGCACAAGAGGGCATTAGGAGAGAGTTCACGGTTCCTTACAACCCCCAGTAGAATGGGGTGTTTGAAAGGAAGACCAAAGCTATTGTTGGGGATGCTATAGCAATGATTCATGATCAGTGATTGTCTTTGTTTTTGTGGGTTGAGGCCTGCAATACTGTTGTTTATCTTCAGAATAGGAGTCCTCACAGAGTATTGGGGAATATAACTCCAGAGGAGGCTTTCAATGGAGAGAAGCATCATGTGGGACATATTCGTATCTTTGGATGTCTCACATATTCTTATATTCCCAAGGAGTAGAGGATGAAGCTGGAACCCATTGCAGAGAAAGGTATCTTTATGGGTTACATCGAGACTTCAAAGCCCTATCGAATCTTCATTCCTTCTAAACGGAGAGTGGTGATTAGGAGGGATGTGAAGTTCAAGGAGGAGAGGGCCTATTGAAGATCATGGGAGTATGATGAGATAGAGTCACAAACTTCTCCTTAGCAGGGAGGTCAGGTACAGGGAGCAGGACCTTAGGACAGGTGCTGGTACAAGCACACCAGGATCAGTTGGCAGACCTTCAGGTTCACTAGATTGGGGGGAAGAGGATGAGGGTACCTATGGGGAAGCTTATTCAGGGAAGAGGATGCCCAAGTGGCTTCATGATACCTTGAAGGAATCAGAGTCTGTTGGTCCTCCGAAGAGGGTGAACAGGGAGAGTGTGTCACTTGAGCGGTTTTGCATTTATCTAGCCAATGCTACCAGCATTGTTGAATCTGAGCCTATTAGCTATGAGGAGGTTGCCATGCAGGAGATGTTGAGAAATGGAAACAAGAAATTCCAATTTAATTTGTCCTTGAATTAAACTGTGAATTAAATTCGAATTCTATTTCATAGCAACTTAAAATTATTTAATTAAGTTTATTAAACTTACTTAACTTAGGAAATTTGAGTTGGAAGTCTTTCTGTCATCATGTGTATGTTCTCCCTACTTTGTAGGAGTCCAGTGTGAGTTAATTGTGAGTTGTAAAATAGAAGACTTAGTTTCATGAGTCTATTCAGTTAAATAAGTTCTCAAGCTGATTGAGAGAACTAATAGTGATTTAACAGTCAGTGGTGTCACTAATGAACTCCACCGGTGCTACACTAATTAAATGAATATTTACTCATCAGAAGCTCATGCATGTCGATTATGAGAAAGACCCAGTTGAGACTAGAGTGCAGGGAAAATGTACTATTTTTTTTAAATTTTTTCTGAGTTGCAATGACAGTGCATGCATTCAGGAACTTATCCTTGAGGGATTGCGCAGTTTTTAGAGGCTTTATTTTCCTTTAAATACAAGTTATCATCCATAGTAATTACACATTGGAATAGAGACTTGGAGAGCTTGTGAAGAGGCTAAGATTTGGCCTTGAGCTTGCTTATGAGTTGGACACTGAATTTTTTGAGTGTTTGGATTGTTTTAGAGAGAACAAGCATTGTAATTTCATCTTGATTTTCCGGATTAGTACAAAACAAATAGTGTGGTTTTGAGTTGTGGATTTCCTTAGATATTTATTGTGTTATTTGCCTTTGATTCTCTTCCTCTATTGGTTATTGTTTGCTCGATGTTTATGGGCTTCTGCTGTAAAGAGTAGAAGTATATTCTTGTCTCTTGCTTTAGCAAATTGAATTAGCTTGTGAATCTACAAGATTTTCTACAGGAGATATGGAGAGAGGCTATGGTGGAGGAGTATGCCTCTATCATTAAGAACAATGTCTTGGAGGTGGTTCCTAGGCCCGAGGGAAGTCAGTTGTGACTTCTAGGTGGATCTACAATATCAAGCATGCTACGGATGGCAACATTGAGAAGTTCAAGGCGAGGTTTGTGGATAAAGGTTTTCACAGATAGAGGGAGTTGACTATGATGAGACCTTCCCTCCCGTATCTCGGTACACTTCTATCTAGTCCCTTATTTCTTTTGTTGCATAAATGGGTTGGTAGATCCATCAGATGGATGTGAAGACTGTATTTCTTAATGAAGTTAAAGAGGAGGAGGTGTATGTTGAGCAGCCACAGGGCTTTGAGGTACTTAGGCAGGAGACCCATGTATGTTGGTTGAGGTGATCACTCTACGGACTTAAGCAAGCTCCGAGAGGTTGGTATTCGAGAATTGATACTTACTTGCAACAAATGGTTTCACGAAGAGTGATGCAGATTCGAACCTATACTACATTGTTTTAGGGGATGATAAGCTCATTCTTGTGTTGTATGTTGATGACTCGTTCATACTGATTAGTGGTTGCAAGGAGGATCTTGCTATGGAGTTCGAGATTAAGGACATTGGGCTGATGCATTACTTTTTGGGGCTTGAGGTGTGGCAGGAGGAGGGGCATATCTTTCTGGGGCAGGGGCAGTATGTTGTGGACGTGTTGAGAAGATTTTACATGGCAGACTGTAGACCCATGTCTATGCCTATGATCACCAAATGGAATAAGCTTCATGCTTCAAATTCTAGTTTGGTGGATCCCAAATTGTATAGGAAACTTATTGGGTCCTTGATGTATCTGGTCAACGCTAGGCCAGATATATGCTTTACATTGAACACACTTAGCCAGTTCATGGTTGAGCCGAGGAGAGTGCACTGGGTAGCTGCAAAGCACATTCTTCTTTACGTGCAGGGGATTGTTGATTATGGTCTGGATTATAGGTGGGGCGATGGAGTGAGGTTAGTAGGTTACATAGATGCAGATTGGGCTGGTTGTGCTTCTGACACAAAAAGCACTTCAGGGTGTTGCTTCGGATTGGGTTTGGTAGTTGTGTCGTGGTTCAGTTGAAATCAAAAGATAGTTGCTTTGAGCTCTTTTGAGGCTGAGTATATGGTTTCTATCCAGGCTAGTTGTGAGGCCCTTTGGCTTCACAAGTTGTTGTATGGCCTATTTGATCAGGAGATGAGACCGATGGTTATTCATTGTGATAATCAAAGTTACATTAAACTCACGAAGAATCTAGTGTTTCATGACAGGTCAAAACACATTGATATCATATATCATTTCATTAGGGACTATGTCCAGAAGGGGGTGGTGAAGCTGGAGTATATATCAACAGATGAGCAGGTGGCTGATGTTGTCACAAATTCGTTTCCAAGAGGCAAGCATGTCCATTTCAGGGACAAGATGGGTGTGGTGGGAAACACTTTTCTCAGTAAGAGGGAGTGTTGATTTTTAATGTACCTTGGACAAGTGGTTTCCCATGGGTTAGTCTCTACCTAGGGAAAAGTGTCCAAAATAATTATTTTCCTAAGTGTGACTTTATAAAGTGAAAGTGCCTTTATAAGTTGTAAAGTCAATGTTAAATTATAAAGTGAAAAGTGACTTTAGACATAAAGTACAATGTGGGTACTTTATTTAATGGGTGAGCTAAAAAATAGAAAGTGAGAATTAAATGCACAATTATTCTCATCCCTTGATATAAATGAATATGAGCAATTAGATCTTGGGGTTCCGCAAAAGTCATTTAGGCAAACAAAAGGAGGAAAAGAAAAGAGAGTCTGCATTCATTCTTCATGTGCAGATTGGAGAAAGGAGGCTAAGAGCCGGGGAAAAGTTCTCAAGGAGAAATTTGTTGTAACAAGTTGAAGGAGTGATTTATGGGCAAAGTTGGGCACCTAAATCAAGGCATATAAGACAATAGAAGGCATAGTACGAACAACATTTAATGTCGTGAGTTGCATGCTGTTCGAGAGAAGTTTTCGAGAAAGAAATTGAAAAAAATCCATAAAGCGGTACAAAATATGAACAATACAGTACATATGCGTACATTACATATTTTTAGCTTCAAGTGGGCATGGAAATCGAGGAAAAGTGGGCACAATTTTCAAGGAGTTTTGGGCTGAAGAGATAAGTTGTATTTTGTTGTTTTGTTTTGTCTGCAAATGTATTTTTCCTAAAATTGAAAGATAAATAAATATGAAGAGCTATCTAATAGGTTTTCCCTGGAGAAGAATGAAGGGGTTTTACCTGGGTCTAAGTTGACCAAAAATCTGTGTGCATTTTTATGTGTGTTGCTAGTCTGTTTATGTCCATATTTATTTTCAGCATGTGTTGACAGTCCCATGTGTTTTAATCTAAAAATTTCATTTCTAGAATTCTATATGTTGAATGTATGTTTATGGGGAAGGGCATTTAACTGAATGGGAGTGATAAGGTGATATTAAAACCGGGTTGGGATGGCAGGAAACCTTTTATTCATCAAATTTCTACAATGTATTCAGACTATTTTGAAATCTTGTTTATTTTGAAGACTATTTTCAATGAACAGGGCCCAGTTGATTATGATATAGTCACAGGCTTATATGGAGCCATTCTAGATTCAAAAAGGTGTGATATTCCATTTGGAAAGGAATGGAAGGGGTTGATGGAACTCTACAAATTTTCTACTGAAAGGCCCACTGCTCAGTCCCAAACTGGAGAAGCTATGCCATGAGCATCAACGATGGATAAAAGTTCTAGTTCTAGACTGACACGACAATAATAGACATGACCTTGACCTCAGCCAGCAGCACCAGCACAGCTAAGGAAGACCCCAACGACACCTTAGATAGACCATGTACACCCTTCAACTAGTGCATAAGGAAGACAAAATATAAGACTATAGCCAAGGCAGATGCAACCCACCCTACTACTCGCACATTTCTAGAAATTTCTAGAAGAATTCAATTACTGAACAACTGGAAATTTTGTAAATATTCTGAGTGGTTATGAATACTACTAGGAGTTTAGGATTTGAGGGTTGAGTGTTGAGAGCCTATATATAGGCCTCATTTTGATGTAATTGTGGGAGAAAAAATCTAGTGTACTGGAAACTTTGTCAAAACTTTTCTAGAATTGCCAGGGATTTTGAAGTTGTTGTAAGGAGGATTTCTGAAGTATGTCTTGGGTTGTGAGTGCTTCTTCTCCATGTAGTTCTAAAAACACATCTTCTAATTTGAATTTGCTCAATATTAATACAATTACATAATTTTTTCATAGCAAATCATGTTGTAAACCTAATTTTTGTATGGAATTTGAATGTTATTGTGGATTAAGGAGAATTTTAAATATATAGGATTGTTTTCTTTAATTTTTGTGGAATTTATCAATATTATGAAGAGTATCTTTATTATTTTGGTAAACTTTTACATGGGTTGAAATGAAAATGTATAAATTCAAATTATTGTGTTTCTTACAGCTGAATTCTTAATTTCTCAATTGTTCATTTGATATCAATAGGATAAGAATGAATTATTAATTAGTCATCTTGGATTGTTGAAATATATTCTTCATACTTCCTATTTCTCATTAAAACCCTCATTTCTCTCATGTCAAACACAAGGCATATGAATGCTCTAACTTGAAACATGTGGAAATTACACCCAAAGAAACACTAAGTATGAATTGTTGACACCTTCACACCCAAAATACCAGAAGAAACTAAAATCCTAAAACATAAATTGAAAATTTGATTTCGCTTATTGAAACCTGCACATTATATCTTCTACTATCTTATTAAAACTTTATTTTAAAGCTAGAATGCATGGATGTTCATATTTGAAGATACGTAGAAAATACCAAGAGAATTAAAAGCAAACTTTCACTATCATTACAACATAAACAAAATGTATCAAAACAAAAAAAAGAGAACATGACTTAATTTGCTGAAATAAATTATCTATATTTTTACTCCCCCTTGTTGAAATCCTACACCAAACCAAGGTGTATGAACGCTTAAACTTAGAGATATACATAAATACACTAAGAAGAATTAAAACAAGCTTTGGTGCTTCACACAGATTTTCCAGCATAAAATAAATTAAAAAACAATTAATTAAAAACAAATTTAGATGTTACTAAGTTTTGCATTATAACACATTATAACGCGACTCTGGGGCCCCAAAAACACATTTGAAGGTTGGGGAGTTGTTTGGAAGTTTGGAATTGATAGTGGATCTAATGGATGATCATATAGTCATTTTTGGGCAGGCTTTTCTCAAGTTTTCCAAAGTGTTGGGTGTGGAACCTGATTATCTTCTGTATTCAAAGGTTTCAGCCAGATGTATACCCCAAGAAGACTGTACAACCCTCCACATGGGGGGGTAAATCCCCCCCGGCTGGGGGGTCCGCGGGCCAACGGTCCCCCGGCAGGGGTTCGGGGGTAGCACCCTCGAAGCTAAAAATAGATGTAAAATTACCTTGTAAAAGTCTACTAATTTCTAGTCAATCTGGGCTGTTCATTATGCGGATGATCTGATGGTAGAAGTTATGTTTAATTTAGGGTTTTTTTCCCTAGAAGGCAACCCCTTATTATATATGAGGGAATTGTATTGCATCTATATATATCTGTATTATGAGTGAGGAAGAGAGAGGAGATTGAGAGTGAAGAGGGTGTTACAACGGATCTGTTGTAGGTTGTATCTCTTTAGTTTGCTGGATAATATAAAAGGAAGGACTGGTTGTTTCTCCGTGGACGTAGCCCAAACTGGGTGAACCATGTATATCTGTGTCTCTATTGTTTTATGCGTTTTCTGTGTTTATATTTCTGCAATATTTTATGTGTTCCATTGCTCTGTAATATATAATTTTCTAACTACTGGTATCAGAGCCAAAGTTATATTTGGCTGATAAACTCGCAAGAGAGAAGGGTTCCTGGTTTGAGTGGGAGCAATGGCGGAAGATGGTAGGTTTAGGGTCGAAAAATTCAACGGCCAAAACTACCAGCTGTGGAAGATGCAGATGGAAGATTATCTGTATCAGAGAGATCTGTACCTACCATTGAGCGGAAAGACAAAGAAGTCGACGAGTATGACAGACACAGAATGGGATATTATGGACAGAAAGGCACTTGGAACAATACAGCTGTGCCTAGCGGCGTCGGTAGTGTTTAATATTTCAAAGGAAATGACAACACAGGGTTTAATGTCGGCATTGGCCAAACTATATGAAAAACCCTCTGCCTCAAATAAGGTATTTCTTATGAAGCGTTTATTTAATATGAAGTTGTCAGAAGGTGGATTTGTTGTAGATCATTTAAATGATTTTAATACTGTTACAAGTTAGTTAAGTTCTGTAGGGGTAAATTTTGATGATGAAGTTAGGGCTCTGTTATTTCTATGCTCATTGCCAGAAAGTTGGAATGGTTTAGTTATGGCCGTTAGTAACTCTATCTCTGGATCTAGTACTTTAAAGTTTGATGATGTTGTCGGTGCAATCCTTAGCGAGGAAATGCGACGGAAAAGCTCCGGTGAGACATCAGGTAATGCTTTGATTGCAGAGACTAGGGGAAGAAAAATGGAAAGAGGAAAGAGCCTAGGATATCGCAGTAAGTCAAGAAAAGGCAGATCCAAGTCCAGATCGGGGATAGTGTGCTGGAAATGCGGGAAGAAAGGACACCTGAAGAAAGACTGCAAGTCTCGGAAGGGAAAAGAAGGAGATGCGCAACAAGAAACTAATCATGAAGCGAATGTAACAGGTGATGTGTTGCAAGATGCTTTGATTCTTTCATTAGAAAATATTATTGATGCCTGGGTGATAGATTCAGGGGCCTCATTCCATGCCACACCTGATAAGAAACATTTTCATGATTATGTTCAAGGAGATTTTGGACAAGTTCGATTGGGTGATGATAAACCCTGTAAAATTGTTGGAATGGGTACAGTTTTCATAAAACAACAAAATGGAAATCAGTGGATATTGAAGAAGGTAAGGCATGTTCCAGATCTGAAGAAAAATATGATTTCAACAGGGCAGTTGGGAGGTGAAGGTTGCGTAACTACTTTCACAGATAAAACCTGGAAGGTCACTAAAGGATCCCTAGTAATAGAAAAAGGAGAAAAGGTTGGTACATTGTATTTATGCAATGGTATTTCTAATTCTGTTAATGCTTTAACCTCTACAGGAGAAGATACAACATTGTGGCATCATAGGCTCGGGCACAAGCTAGAAGGGGATGCAGATTCTTCACTCAAGAAATTTGTTTCCAGGTTTGAATCATGTTGATTTAAAATTCTGTGATAATTGTGTTTATGGAAAATAGAAGAGAGTTAGATTCCTTAGAGTTGGGAAAGAAAGGAAGAGTGAAAAATTAGATCTTGTGCATACAGATGTATGGGTCCTGCTCAGGTATCATCTCTTGGTGGCTTTCCTTATTATGTTACTTTTACTGATGATGCAACCAAAATATCCTGGATTTATTGTATTCGAAATAAATCTGATGTATTTGATACTTTCAAGAAATGGAAAGCTTTGGTTGAAAATGAGATAGGGAAAAGGTTGAAGTGTCTCAGATCAGATAATGGAGGTGAATATTGCAACAAAGAGCTTGATAGGTACTGTTCAGAGAATGGAATTCGCAGAGAGAAGACAGTTCCAGGAATACCACAAGAAAATGGCGTGTTAGAAAGGATGAACAAGACAATCATGGAGTGTGCAAGGTGCATGAGAATGCATGTAGGATTTCCTTTACAATTTTGGGCAGATGCTGTAGATACTGCTGTTTATCTAATAAACAAAGGGCCTTCAATTTCCTTAGATGGTGGTATTCCAGAGGAGGCATGGACAGGTAAAAAGTTAAACTACTCATTTTTAAAGACTTTTGGTTGTGAAGCCTTTGTCCACATTAATAAAGAAAATAGAACAAAGCTTGAGGCAAAATCAAAGAAATGTATGTTTATTGGATATGGTGTTAATGATTTTGGTTATCGCTTATATGATTATGAAAATCACAAAATCATTAGGAGCAGAGATGTAATATTCATTGAAAAGGTCTTGCATAAGAATTAGTTGCAAGAAAAGAAACAAGAAAAAGAAAACAAAGAATACACAGTGCTTGACGATATCACAGGAAAAGTGATGGTGCCTGAAAATCTTAATGATCAACAGCCAGAACAACAACCACAACAACAACAAGCACTTCAAACACCTGAAAGTGGTGTTAGAAGATCTACCAGGATAAGTAGACCCCCTGAACGATACTCTCCTTCGTTATATTATGTATTGTTGACTGATTCCGGTGAACCAGAATGTTATGAAGAAGCAGTGCAGGTAGAAACCAGGAAGAAGTGGGAGCAAGCCATGAAAGAAGAGATGGACTCCTTAGCACATAACTAGACTTGGGACTTAGTTAGGTTGCCTGCAGGTAAAACAACATTGTAGAATAAATGGGTTTACAGGCTGAAGGAAGAAGATGGAGGAAAACAGAGGTACAAAGCTAGACTTGTAGTGAAGGGGTTTGCATAGAAGAAAGGTATTGATTTTGATGAAATATTTTCTCCTGTTGTTAAAATGACTTCAATCAGAACTATTTTAAGTCTAGTAGTAGCTGAAGACTTGCATCTTGAGCAGTTATATGTAAAGACAACCTTTCTCCATGGGGATTTGGAGGAAGAGATATATATGCAGCAACCACAAGGATATGAGGTAAAAGGGAAGGAGAAACTAGTGTGCAGGTTGAAGAAGATCTTGTATGGCTTAAAATAGGCTCCAAGGCAGTGGTATCTAAAATTTGACAGGTTTATGTCTGAACAAGGTTATACTAGATGTCACTCTAATCATTTTGTTTATCTCAAAAGGCAAAATGATGGCAGCTATATTATATTGTTATTGTATGTAGATGACATGCTTGTTGCAGGTTCTAACATGCAGGAAATAAATGTGCTCAAAAGGAAATTGGCAAACTCATTTGCAATGAAGGATTTGGGTGCTGCAAAAGAAATACTTGGTATGAGAATAACTAGAGACAGGAAGAATCACAAATAAACATTGTCTCAAAGTGAGTACATAGAAAAGGTGTTGAAAAGGTTTAATATGCAGAATGCAAAACCAGTTAGTATACCTTTGGGTAGCCATTTCAAATTAAGTAAGGAGGCGTGTCCTAAGACTCAGGAAGAAATGGTTCATATGTCTAAAGTTCCATATGCATCAGTGGTTGGAAGATTAATGTATGCAATGGTCTGCACAAGGTCTGATATTGCACATGCAGTGGGAGTTGTAAGCATGCACATGAACAATCCAGGAAAAGAACATTGGATGGCAGTGAAGTGGATTCTCAGGTATTTGAGAGGTACCATAAATCAAGCATTATGCTTTGGTGGTTTAAACATTGCTCTACAGGGATATGTTGATGCAGATATGGCAGGTGATAGAGATAACAGGAGGAGCACAACAGGGTATGTGTTTACTGTAGGTGGAACAACTGTTAGTTGGGTTTCAAAAATCCAAAGTGTTGTTGCACTTTCAACAACAGAAGCAAAGTATGTTGCTGCTACAGAGGCTAGTAAAGAAATGATTTGGTTACAAAGGTTTTTGGATGAATTGGGCAAGAAGCAGGAGTTGGGAAGGTTATACAGTGACAACCAGAGTGCCATACATCTTTCAAAGAACTCTGCATTTCATTCCAAGACTAAACATATACAGCTCAAGTACCATTTCATACGGTTAGCATTGGAAGATGGATAGTTGAAGCTGGAAAAGATACACACTAGCCAGAATCCTGTAGATATGTTAACAAAAGTTGTAACCAGGGAGAAACTGAGAATTTGCTCAGTTTCAATTGGTCTTCAAGTATGATGAAGAAGATGAGAAATAGCTAGGTCCAAAGTGGAGTCATTGTCTAGCAAATGAAGCAGCGGTGGAGTTGCTATAATCAGTCTCCAAGTGGGAGATTGTTGGGTGTGGAGCCTGATTATCTTCTGTATTCAAAGGTTTCAGCTGGATGTATACCCCAGGAAGACTGTACACCCCTCCACGCGGGGGGGGGGGGGTGGTGCGGGGGGGACTTGTCCCCCCCGGAGGGGTCCCGGGGGGGTAAATCCCCCCTGGCTAGGGGGTTCAGGGTCGAAGCTAAAAATAGATGTAAAATTACCTTGTAAAAGTCTACTAATTTCTAGTTAATCTGGGCCTTTCATTAGGCAGATGATCTGACGATAGAAGTTATGTTTAATTTAGGGTTTTTTGCCCTAGAAGGCAACCCCTCACTATATATGAGGGAATTGTATTGCATCTATATATACATGTATTCTGAGTGAGGAAGAGAGAGGAGATTGAAAGTGAAGAGGGTGTTACAGCGGATCTGCTATAGGTTGTATCTCTTTAGTTTGCTAGATAATATAAAAGTAAGGACTGGTTGTTTCTCCGTGGACGTAGCCCAAACTGGGTGAACCACGTATATATGTGTCTCTCTTGTTTTATGTGTTTTTTGCGTTTATATTTCTGCAATATTTTATGTGTTCCATTGCTTCGTAATATATAATTTTCTAACACAAAGTAGTTCCAATGTCCTATGAGAATTGTCTGATGTTCTCAGATGGAACCAAGACTTGTAATGTGCCTATGATGATGAGAATGAAGTTGGGAAGGGTGTTGAGAATTTAAATCATGAAGTTGATTGAGGTATCCATTCAACTCTTAGACAAGCCTTGTGTCATTACACAACAACAAGAATAAATGTTTTTGGTCAAAGTAACTTTAGATGCCCAATATTTTACAAAGAGTAGGTTGGAAATATTAGAGACTTTAGTAGAGTTAGTCTTGAAAAATGTTGAACCATTTTTCAATTCAAGGAAATAGAGGCAAGATATTGGAGGCAAAGCAAAACTTGCACTAACAATATTTCTGGAGGTTGTTGGAAAAGGTAGTCACTAAGAAATGACCTATTACACATAGAATTGTGGAAAAGAGGAGATAGACCAAATGGATGTCTCATTTTTATGAAAATAGTACAAGTAGTGGGTATGAGTAGTGCACAACGCAACTCATCCAATAAGAGCCTTAGTTGTAATATGGTGGAATGATTGAAGAAAAGGTTTTTAAATCTAGACAAAGGTTAAATGCACTTCAAGTTCATGAAGATGTTGAAGAAAGTGTAACTAGGTTCGGTCTTCATAATGACATTATCTTTGTAAATAATGTAATAAAAGAGAATAAATTGATGTTGTATGCCTTGTTGCATGGGTTTCATGAGCAAGAAGTGTCAGTAGGTCAAAAGACTTCTTCTTTATGTCTTTAGGATTTATTAATATGTCAAAGAGTCAAGTCATGTAAAATGTATTCAAGATGAAGCAACCCTCCAAGACCAAGAACAATCCTCCATTAGCAAGCACAAGAAGTCTGCAAGCAAAACATTAATAAGGTCATCATGTCGGCTTCAAAAATGAATTAAATATATATTTTTAAATATCACGTTGGCTCAATATAAGGACATGTTGGTTCACTTGACAAGTCAGCTCATTTTTTAGGACAAACCACTATAAATAGGTGGCTAAGGTATCTGCAAATGAGAGGCATATAACTCACATTCTCTTCTCTGAAATTTCGGTTGGATATGAGGTGCAGGAAGGAGATCTCGGTTGGGTACAAGATCTCGAAAGACCTCATCAATTTCAGTGATGATCACAGTGATAGTCCTCTCCTCCTCGGTGGTGCTCATTTCAGTGAAAGGGATCATAGTCATTGTTTTCCTGTGGCAAAGAAGATCTCCAGAATCCTACAACAGTACTAACAATCTCAGCATGATTGTGACAAGCAAAATCTCAGAGTATATCATAGTGAGAAAATTCAGATCTGTCTTCTAGCAACCTCGGCATACTAATCCAAGTGGTATCTCTGTTGTAGTCTCGGCATAATAAGAAGTAGTGACTAGGGTTACAAGAAGTAACAAGGTTCGACATAATTATTATGGTCTCTAAAATCCTATAGTTTCAAATATAGAGGATCACGATGATCTCATAGTAAGCACATATACCCTCTCGACATACTCTCAATCACAATTGTAATGATATTGACATTCCAGATAGACGCATCATATGATGACCCATATCTCAGTCATATACTTGATGCTTACTGTAATCACAATCATGATATATTCGTGACAAGGAGGGATCTCTATGATACATTCTCATACACAGTCCTGATCTTGGCATAGATGTAATAATGGTAGTTATAGGATCATGATTTTTGATCTCAATATAACTCTCATATCTTAGTGATCTCATTGTCTCAGTGGTTTAGTAATGATTTTAGTGGTATTGTTGTGAAAGTCTCAATGTTGCAGCCATAGTGATCTCAATGAAAATACATCAATGATGATCTCGGTGAAGGAGAAGCAAGGATGATCTTAGTAAAGGTGCAACAGTAGTGTGATGACATCACTATAGCAGTAGTGATGATGTTGATCTTAGCACTGATGGAGAAAGGGATTGATGTCTTGGTCTTGGAGTGGCAGGATGGGTCGAGGGTCATGGTCTCAGTATTCATCAATTGGAATTTCTATAAAGAATTTTGTGTGGGATTTCCTCTCCAAGGGGGAGATGTTTTAGCCCTAGAAGAATTCCAAACATCTTTTATTCTTGTCTCTTTGTTTTTTATAGTAGTTTGATGAAGTGAACACACCCACTAATAATGACAAGAATATGAAGCTAAGATAAAATTGTAAAAACACTTCACAAATTGTTATCATGCTAAGAAGAATCACCTTAATTCTAAATTCCCTAGATTTTTCAACATGGTATCAGAGGGAGGGCTCAAAATTCAAAGGAAGGGCAGAAAAGAGACATTCAGTTGTCAAGTTTCTACAAGGCATCAAATATAGCTGAAGCAATCAAGATCTACATTCAAATATCAAGACCTAGATCAAAGAAGCAACCTACAACAACAGTCTACAATAGCAAGGTTTTTAAAAGAAAACAATCAAAAGATGAAGCACTCATATCTCAAGATACATGGCAACAACTCCCACAGTTTTGGTCTATGTCATACCACAATGATCTCAATCATCTCATAATGGAATTAATTGAATTTTTTCTATAAAGAGAACAGTCTTGACAACTCAGATTTCCAAAAATCTTGATGATACATACTCCAAGGCATATAGAAGCAGATCATCTACAACATAGTGTTCAAGAATGGGTCTCACTACACCTCAGTCATAGTTTGTATGGACAGTACTCGATGTAGAATGAAGGTGTTCATTAACACAACCATAATAACACTAACTGATGGGTCTCCATACATCATGGCAAGCAACCTCAAGTCAATGTTGCATAATATAAGTTTCCTTATGTAGCCCAATTATATCAGCAATTTGTTGATATATAAATTAAGATAGCTCGAAGGAAAAGAAGGCAATCTGCCTATCAAAGATCTCAGTCGAAGGAAGCATCAATACATCTGCTCCAACTTCTGCCAACATGATCAAGGTGAAGATTTCATCTTCACATCTCAAGTAAGTATTTTTATTAATCATTTTTCTTTGAAATGACTTCATGAATGCAAGGAGATCTATAGATAGATGGGTCATCAAAGGTCCTTGCATAGAATAAGAAGGATTGACAGAATCCTTATGGAGAAGAGAAGTCAGTGAACAGGTCTCCTTTGAATTCATGAGAAGGAACTCTTAAAATCCTCTCATCTCTATGTAGCAAGAAAGGAGACAGATATGAAATATATGAAATAAGAGGTATTCTCTAAAATGCAGTGTGTTGTTCTTAAAATTCATCCTCATCACTATTTATTCTTTCTTAGTTGCTCTTCTTTTATCATCATTCTCATATCCTGATGATGGATCCCATTTGGGATTTGAAACGTTGGTATAAAAATGTTCAAACTGTGGATTCTCCGGTCAATGATTCAAAAGATACAAGCCACAGATCTCTTAAATCCAAAGAAGAAATATCTTCATTAGATCTCAATTGCGAGATCTAGGAAAAATGATGAGAAGATAGTCATCATTAATATTGATATTGATAAGCAAGGTAACAAATGTCCATGAACAAAAAGGTTACCTCAATCAAGAATTTGTGGTCTCTATTCTAGATAGAGAAAGACATGTTGAAAGGACTCAAATGTGTGCAGGAAGGAAAGGGAAGGTTGAAAAGACATAATAGTACTATGGAAAGATTATGGAGAGGATCTCATATCGCCAGAAGGGTGAAGGAAGTTGAAGAAAGGGGCCAAGGGAGGAGGGAGTAGAAGACCTCTACTATGAATGAAATGGTATCTCTCTCACAAAAGGGTCCTATCATAATTCCTTGCAGATACGACCATGATAATAAGATGCATTGTGGCATCATGGAAGCATTAGAAATAAGATATCGTGATATCATCGTGAGAAACATGAAGGACATAGCTCTTGGGAATATCATTTGACATTAAAGGAAAGAAAGAAGTCATCCAGGTCAAAGGAAACATTTGTTAGATGGGGATATGCAAGATCCTGAAGATTCTTTGATAGAAACCTCAGCGGAGGATCCCCTAGTCTGGGAAGGCAGCAAGTGTCTCATCAGGAAATCCAACTTATGGAATTCATGAGATGAAGGATTGATGACATGAGAAATGAAACAGATCAAGGGATTGAAGATATTTTCAATCAAGGAAGCTGTTGGAAGAAGCAAAGGTAAAATGAGTTATGTATGCTTGTATTTGTATTTAATATTGGAATGTCATGTTGTATGGTTACATATAACATGGATCAAGCATGATCAAAAGGAAAAGGATCTCCCCCTTTGAAAGGATGCAAAAAGTAATAAGTCATACTAGATGAAATCAACATAATATGTCCTCATATGAAGTACGGGGTGGTTGACAAAAATTAAAGAAACTCTAACTGAAAGCTCCTGGGAATGGAAAAGATTGTGAAATATGTAACCATGATGAAGACAATAAACATCCAAGGATCAGGAAGATTTGACTAGGAAATCTCCCAGAAAGATGTGAAGACTTTGATGGAAATCTGAAAAGATGAAGACCCTTGACAACAGATGTCGTTGCGAGATGTGTCAACATGTATGCAGGGTGTTGATACCTACAAGAAGATGTCACTAGAAAATGCCATCACCAAAAAGGTAATATGTGATTTGTTTTTGGTTTCTAACCACTTGGAGAAAGTTTGGGTATGTGTGCAGGGCCAAGGTAAGGAGAGTTGTGAAGGATGTCACAACTATGTACCTTGTGATCCAGAGCAATCACTGTTGAAGGAAAGTGAAGATAGATGGCCCTATGAAGGAAACCCCATATGTAAACCCAAGGAGGATACTTTTCCAGAAAGAAGGAATGACCTGATGGAGGAAAGTGATGGATGGTTGAACCCTACATATGAAGAAATTGATGACATCGAGGTCTTGGATCGTTAGTCAACTAGAAGACCCTATAAAGTACCGATGATAGAGTCCCTATTTAAGAGGGAGCTCTGGAAGGTTCCTATGAGTAAAGGAACATGAGTAAGTTTACAAGTAAAGAGAAACTTGGAACTCATCCCTGGTTAAGAGGGAGAGTTAGACATGACATTCTTGTCTTAAGTTTGGAAGAAAGAATGGAGGATTGTGTAATCATCTTTCATCCGACACTCTTTGATGATATGGTAGGGAATCTAAGACAAGAGTGGGCAAGAGGACCGATATTCTTGAGGGCTAGGAATCCAAGATGAGAGTAGTCCTAGTAGGGCATACTCTGAGAACACTCAGGTGGGTATGACCCGAAGAGATACAATGATGATGTGTGTCTATCAGTCATTGGTCTTGCCAACATTGTGTGCTCTGATCTAAGTGAGAGATAGAGCTATTAGTCAATGCCTTTCTATATGAAACAATGTTGGTTGAAATGATGCTATAACAAATGGATTGCAAATCCGATTCTTCTTATAAGAAATTCTTCAGATTAAGAATGACCAAGTACCATTATGAATTCCTCCCTAGTTAAGAGGGAGTGTTGAAGAAAGTGTAACTAGTTTCGGTCTTTATAATGACATGATCTTTGTAAATAATGTAATAAATGAGAATAAATTTATTTTGTATGCCTTATTGCATGGGTTTCATGAGAAAGAAGTGTCACTAGGTCAAAAGACTTCTTCTTGATGTCTTTAGGATTTATTAATATGTCAAAGAGTCAAGTCATGTAAAATGTATTCAAGCTGAAGTAGCCCTCCAAGGCTAAGAACAATCCTCCATTAGCAAGCACAAGAAGTCTGTAAGAAAAATGTTAAGAAGGTCATCATGCCAGCTTCAAAAATGAATTAAATATATATATTTAAATACACGTTGGCTCAATATAAGGACATGTTGGTTCACTTGACAAGTCAGCTCATTTTTTAGGACAAACCACTATAAATAGGTGGCTAAGGTATCCACAAATGAGAGGCATATAAATCACATTCTCTTCTCAGAAATTTCGGTTGGATATAAGGTGCAGGAAGGAGATCTAAGTTGGGTACAGGATCTCAGAAGACCTCATAAAGTTTGGTGATGATCATAGTGATAGTCCTCTCCTCCTCGGTGGTGCTCATTTCAGTGAAAGGGATCACAGTGATTTTTTTCCTGTGGCAAATAAGATCTCCATAATCCTATAATAGTACTAACAATCTCAGCATGGTTGTGATTAGCAAATCTCAGAGTGTATCACAGTGAAAAAATTCGGATATGTCTTCTAGCAACATCAGCATACTAATCCAAGTGGTATCTCTGTTGCAGTATCAACATAATAAGAAGCAATGACTAGGGTTACAAGAAGTAACAAGGGTTACATCCTTGACATAATTATTATGGTCTAAAAAATCCTACAGTTTCAATATAGAGGATCACGATGATCCCACAGTAAGCACATATACCCTCTCGACATACTCTCAATCACAGCTGTAATGATATTGACATTCCAGATAGACGCAACATATGATGACTCATATCTCAGTCATATACTTGATGCTTACTGTAATCACAGTCGTAATATATTCGTGATAAGGAGGGATCTTTGTGATACGTTCTCATACACAGTCTTGATCTTGGCATAGATGTAATCATGGTAGTTATAGGATCATGATTTTGATCTCGATATAACTCTCATATCTCAATGATCTCATTGTCTCGGTGGTATAGTAATGATCTCAGTGGTACTGTTGTGAAGGTCTCAGTGTTGCAGCAATAGTGATCTCAATGAAAATACATCAATGATGATCTCGGTGAAGGAGCAAGCAAGGATGATCTCAGTAAAGGTGCAATAGTAGTGTGATGACATCAGTATAGCAGCAGTGATGATGTTGATCTCAGCAGTGACAGAGAAAGGGATTGATGTCTTGGTCTTGGAGTGGCAGGATGGGTCAAGGGTCATGGTCTTGGTATTCATCAATTGGAATTTCTATAAGAAGAATTTTGTGCGGGTTTTCCTCTCCAAGAGGGAGAGGTTTTGGCCTTGGTAGAATGCCAAACATCTTGTGTTCTTGTCTCTTTGTTTTTGATAGTAGTTTGATGAAGTAAACACACCCACTAATAATGACAAGAAGATCAAGCTAAGATAAAATTGTAAAAACACTTCACAAATTGTTATCATGCTAAGAAGAATCACCTTAATTCTAAATTCCCTAGATTCTTCAACAAAAGACTGATAATTGGAGGGTGTCATCTACTATTTTAGAAGGTTTACAAAGCCTGGAAGAGACCATTGAAGTGTCTCAACCACTTATTAATAGGTTGAGTAAGGCAAAAAAGAGACAACATGGGGCAAAGGTGACTGAGGTACCTTTGTTGAAACCTAAAGTAGTACAACATTCTCAATGGGATTCAAAATTGGGAGATGGATATTTCCCTAATCATGATGTATTTGACGTACTAACTATACTTTTTTTTTATATTAGCCATAAAAATATTTTATTTCCAACTAATGGAAAATATTTTAGAGGAATTATGCTGCAAACTATCGAAGGAGACAATTCTAAGATAGTTAAGTGTAACAACCCAAATTCCTTATCCTTATGTACACAATGTAAAAACTTTTATAAATTAAAAGGCTGAGAGAGGGACACATATTCCACTGCTTGAGATAGGATATTGCTTGAGGGAATTGTTCATTTAAATATCAATCCTTGGTTGGTTGAGGAGATTACTTGCTTGGGATGTTCAAGGTTCCTTTTTGCGAGAATCTGAACTAATTTTTACAGTCATTAAAGGCTTGGCGTTGAGCCTTAAATGGATTAGTTCTCAGAATTAAATTTGGCTGCAAAAGAGGTATGCAGACCCATGCTTCCTTGGGGAAACATTACAAGACATGGAGGAAAGGAGTTAATAATATTTGATTGCGTTGGCAGTAAGGACAACGGGA